>JAWNMY010000003.1:11457500-13857500 GCA_035043505.1 Drosophila setosimentum | reverse complement strand
GCTACCTTTCCGTTGCATAATCTTAATGATTTTATTATTTTTACTATTTTGCAAAAGAGTGCGTCAAGAATTGTACTCTGGTTTATACGGGCGATTAGCGCCAGTTTCCGGTATTAGATTGAGAGAAGAAAGGAAGGGAAAAAGGGGCAGTAAGCAGGCTGACATTTGCTCAAGTATATTGTAAATAAGTAATAAATTTACGAAATGCATAATTTATAATTTTTTTATTGCAGTCTCGGCCACAGATGCCTTCAGTTTTGTGGACGAGATGCGTCAGGCGGCCAAACACGCAGAAAACCTGAACAATTTTGTCTATGAGCCCACATCGGGCATGTACTACGATCCCAAGACTGGCTACTACTACAATGCGGTAAGTCATTTACAACAACGTTATCTTTATGACGTTCTATGCAATACATGTGCTTAGTGACTTTTGTAGGTTATCACTAATGATGATCTGCATCGGCGCACATGCTTCTATCACATTTGCTTAATCTCTCACTCTCTCAATCTGTCAGGAATACGGGCTCTATTACGATGGCAATACGGGCTGTTATTATAGTTACGATCAGGCGAAAGATTCGTACGAGTTTCACTCACAGGCACAGGTGCAGGTGAGTCAAAATGTGGTCTATACCGATTAAAAGACACCAAATTGATTAACCATGACTCTTTTCCTCCTTCCTTGTATCTGCAAGTGTGCGCTAAGCGAGCGTCTCGATCAAGGCGTTAATTCTAGTAGACTGTTAGAAAGTTTTCGCAAACTAAGCATAGACCAAATGCGTTGCAATGCATTAGGTAAGCGCTGTGGCTTCGAATGTGCGATAAAAACGCGGATTTCTTTTCTTCTCATTGGTTCCAGGCGAACAGTGCGACGGGCAAAGGCGAAACAGGCAGCAAGCAGCAGGCTGACAATGATGGCCAGGACGACGATGTGGAATTCGATGAATATGGCGGCGTCATAACGGATAAAGACACTTTGCAGCAAATCAAAACGGAGAAACAATTGATTAAGGAGCGCGCTGAGAAGAGTAAACGCAAGGCCAAAAAGAAGCATAAGAAAAAGAAGAAAAAAGAGAATCGTCACAAGTCCAAAAAACGACACAAAAATCGTGATAGCGATAACAGTGATAATGAGAACAGCCGCAAGGGAACGCGCAAATCTTATGATGTGGAGGATGGCGAGCTATCGCAGTCGTCAAGCAGCTCCAGCTCCAATTCCAGCCACGCAGACTGCAGCAACAGCGACAGAAGTGTGCCCCACTTCAAGGTCTCCAGTCGTTTCCAAGGTGTTTAAGAAATTTGCGTTTTTATCCTGCACACACAAACAATTTTTTTATTTCTCTAATGAATTTTATATTTAATCATTGCAGACATTGCCAAGAAATATCCGCCTTCGCTGCGCATCATCGTGCAGGAGACGAATGTGCTAGAGCTGACGGTGGGCAGCCTCCACCTGATCACCTACAAGGGCGGATCGCTAGGTCGCGAAGGTGCCCACGATGTCATCATTCCGGATGTGAATGTCAGCAAAAGTCATCTGAATTTCCACTATGACACAAAGCAGGGCGTTTACAAATGCCGCGATTTGGGTTCCCGCAACGGTACCGTGCTTAACGGTGTGCGCATGTCCGAATCGAAGGAGGCTAGTGAGACGCAGGATCTGGTGCACGGCAGTGTCATTGGCATTGGCCAGACCAAGTTGTTATGTCACGTGCACGAAGGCAACAGCACATGTGGACTGTGTGAGCCCGGCCTGCTAATTGATACGCAAACTCCCGCAGCAGCTGCGTCAACTGTCAATGTTAATGTGCTCACACACAAGGAGCAGCTGAAGAAACTCCAAAAGAAATACGGTTTGGAGAATGAAAGTGAGTAAACAGATGATTGAGTAAAGAATGAGTTTAACTGATCATTTCTCATATTCACTTAGAATTCGTGGAGGCTAGCGGCAATGCGAATCCCAACTACAACGATCGTAGTGCACAGAGGCGGATCAAAGTGGGCAGCAGCACGGATAAGGAGAAAACAGAGGTGGCCTGCGTGAACACGTAAGTTAGAAGCACCCCAAGAAAAAGAGCTTTAAGGATTTTTTTAACATAACTTTCCATCATAGCGAGATTTCCAGCTCAAACAAAGGCTTTAAAATGCTCAGCAAACTGGGCTGGCAGAAGGGCGAAACTTTGGGCAAAACCAATCAGGGACTATTAACACCTGTAAGTTATGATATACGACAGCTTTATATTTGATTTTATAGTTATTTCTCGTTACAAGATCAATGTGGTGGCCAATGAAGGCACCACCGGCCTTGGCAGCAGTGAGCCGCTGGCGTCGACCGCATCGCGGCCTGTTGATAAACGTAAATTGGCCAATTTGAAGATAACACAGGCGCGTTATGAGCGAGCCAAAGATATATTTGTATTATCTGATGAAAGCGATTGAAATGTATGTGTGTATATTTAGATATGTTTAAGTTTGAAACACATTTATTTAACAATTACTCAAACATTATGCGGTCATAAGTATACATATATATATATTATATATAAATATAGGTATACAAACGTATACATATTATTTAATTAGAAAATCCTGCTATTTAAGGTTAAGCTATCAGTCAATTAATTAATTTAGCTTCGCTCAAAACATACAATATGAAAAAAAAAAAAAAATACAAAAACAGATATATATATATATTTTAAAATCTAAAATAGAAAATACAGTGGTTAAGTAAACGTGAACGAAATGCTCGTACCAACCAATTTGTATATAAATTAATTATGAATTAGTTTATGTTTACATGTTAAATACAAAAGCCTCTTAAGATATGTGGTTTTCTTTCTGCCATGGATGCATTACATAAGAATTGTTTTTATAAATTAAAACGCGTTTGCTGTTTTTGTTATTCTGATTTTTTTTTAGTGTTGATAACAAAATGCGCCAAAACTTTGCCATGTGCATATATATATATAAATACATAGAGTAAATAAATATATTTATATATATGTATATTTGGATATATATATAGTGGAAAGTTGGCAGCAGCTTAAGGCCTTTGCACTGTTTACAACTCAAACAAAACGCACAACGAGAATCTTTGGATGTTGGAACTACACAGATATGCGCTCTATATACGCTCTATATATGTATTTATGTATATATATATAAGTATATATGTGCTAATGTGATTTTTATATATTTCGCTAATTTGATCTAACATACGCCAGTGGATCGCACACCAATATAATAGCCAGTGGCGCACGAGTCCTTGCGCATCTCACACCATGAATTGTACGTGTGATTGTTGTTGCCACAAATTTTTTCCGTTCGCAACAGCTGTAGAAAAGATGTTAAAGGATTTCGTCACTTTATGGCAGAATGTTGTCACTCACCGTTCGCTGTTGCTTGCGGGCGCATTTGTAGCGACAGGAGACGCAACGCGGCATGTGCGTCTGCAGGTCCACCAGGCAAGTATCCTTCGGGCCACACTTGATGTCCGCACAGGTGACGCGGTCCGCTGCAAAAACCAAAAAAAAACAAAACACAAAAAACGATATACAACTCAAATAAATTTTACGAGTCATACATTTGAAGCATCCCTTCCACTTCAGATGAAGTTTTTGCGTTCTCTTATTTTATATGTGTAGCATTTAATGGCTCCTTGTGCATATCCTGGTCGAAAATCATGTGAAACTTGGCAGGTGCTGTTCAAGATTTCGTTTTGACTGCGACAGGCAGCTGGAATTGCCACAAAATTTCGTGTGTATTTTTCATATTTTATACCCTGACAGGGAACATACGCAGAAGATAAAGAGCAGGATAAAAGTATGTGGTATGTATACGCATAAATCTATATACACACACATATATGTATGTGTGTAGTCATTATGCATGTAGTAAATGGCATGTTTTCTTAACATGAAAGACAAGATGACTTTTAACTTAATACGATACTGCCTTAGACCATTTGTTTGTTCAACATATTTGACGGTTTCATAACTTTGATTCTGGCCATTTCCTCAAATGCTTTTAGATGTTTAGCCGTTTTAAATTGGGTGTCGTTGTGCTTGTATCTCGATACGCACACTGCAATTTTCAAAGCTGGTACATTATTCACACCACAGGCATGGGAATGTGCACACATACAATGTATGAGGGCTCCGCCCCATTGTTTATGTGCGCAAGACGGTAGCCAAGTAAACGGCGGCCAAGCCGACTCAACTCAACTTGACTTAAGGCAGCCAAGCGGCGCAGCCGCAAATGTACACAAGCACACACACACATATATATATATATAAATATATATATATATATATATATATATATATATGCATACATTTATCTTACTCATGATCTTGGAACTTGGAAACTATGTTGCAAAATGCCCAGCGGCAAATGTTGTGCGTAATTGCTTAGCGGGGTCGGTGACGGGACATTTGTGGCAGATGTAGATGCAAATACAGTGAACACTCGCAAATTGAAAGTTGCTCAAATCTATGCTTTTCAGCAGTGTGAATCTATCTCATTACCTGCACCCATTAAATATGGGAAAAGGTTATAATGGACTTGTGCAAAAGGGCAGAAGGGAGCATGTCTCCTTAAAGTTTATATATTCTTAATCAATATCAAACGACAATTACAATTCGATTTCCGATAAAAAAAAAAACATTCGTAAATATTGTATTCTGTAAATTATATATTCATTTATACAATATATAACACATCCAGACACATTATTGATAAACTAAAAATTTTATAAAGATCGGGTAAGATATGCATAGATACGTATTATTATATTAAACAAACTAAGATAGAGAAGACAACGCTGGCTTCAGTGTTTTAAATGTTTTTAAATGTTTTGTTGTACATGGATTTAAAGTTGAGAAATTATGTTTGCCAATGCAAACCAATCAGGAAACATATCGTTCATTGTAGCGAGCTTTCATTGTATTTGGAGAACTGCTGCCGGCTGCAGCGACATTGATTGAAAGTTTGACCGTCTGGCAATTCGTAACAGATCAAGTTTATTAATTTCCACTGTCAATATTCGCTGTAGGCTGGAAAGTCCTTTGCAAGGCAGTACCAGTAGACCACCCCGCCCCGCCCAGCCCAGCAACGACCCGACCCGACGCACTTGTATTTGTTGCTTTCGATGAATATGTCGAGGCTCGGCGGCGTGGCTGCATGGCTGCATTGCCTGATAATACCGTCACAATGCATGCCAACTGTAATTTGTTATGTCGACGTGGTTTAATCAACGCCAGGGGCAGCCAGCCGCCAGCCGCCAGTCCATTGCGTCTAAGTCACTGCTGCCGGCTGGCTGGCGGAACTTATTGCAACATTGTATGGCATGGCCAGTGGCACAGAGAAAGAAAGAGAAACAGAGATTCTTTGTGGTCGTGGGTCATACATATATATGTGTGTGTGTGTGTGTGTGTGTGTTTCCTTGGCTGGACTGGGTTGTCTGGCCATTTTGGCATTGCGTGTTGCTTAAGGTGATTTTAATACGATCGTAAACTTCAGCCGGCCCAGACGCAGCAGACGCTGAGCCAGACAAAAGTGGTAGATTGGGGGTCTGAGGTACTGAAGCAAACTCAACCGAACCGGACAGTTGCAATCACTGAACCTGCTTCGCCCTCTCCCATCACCATCCACCATCCACCATCCACCACCATCCCCATCGTCATCGACGGCGTCGTCGTCGTCGTCGTCGTCGCGAAAATGGCGTTTTTAATGGCTTGTACGTGTAGTCATATTTCTTGGGACAAACTTATCGTCCCTAGTCTTTTTTGGGTCTTATTGGCTTGATCGCGACTCAGCAAATATTTATGTGAAAGCACACAAACTCACGAAAACCATAAACTTACTAACCATAAAGATAAAATGCTCGAAAACAAACAGACTGAGAGGTATACTGCAGTTATGTGTGTTGTTGTTTGGAGGCATTATTTTATCTGCTGACGATCAACATAAAGTCACAGAGAAAGAGAGAGAGAGAGTGAGAGAGAGATAGAGAAAGAGAGAGAGATAGCAGTAACAGAAGAAGGCGAAGGAACAGGAGCAGGAGGAACAAAGGCAGAAGCTTTTGCATGCCACGATCATCAGTAAGATCCAAAACAAACAAACTGTACGCACACACGCACACACACACACATACACATGCAGACGCACACATTTGTGCTAAAAGCAAAAGTGAATAATTGTTAATGATGTTAATTTATTTTAGTATACGGCTACCGTGCAACAACTTGGCCAGGCCCAAAGAGTGGGACATGGAGGGAGGTACAGGGCGGGAGGAGAGCAAAAAATGTGCAAAATTTATGAGTTTCTTAGCGCAGGCAGCAGAACTAATGATGAAGTTGGGGCAAAAGCCTTGAAGAGTCGGCAGCTGTATTAATGAATGAATACATGAATATACATCAGCTGTGTAATGTGAACTGAATGAAAAGGTTTTGTGAATAGGACCATTCTACACATTAAAACGTAAGTACTTGCAGATCAGAGTGTTTGATAAATTGATTGGAGCATAGCTGACTTGTGAGTGTAAGCTGAAGTAAATAGGTAATAACTGAAGCAAACATACATATATATTGAATATAATGTAATCAAAGATGAATAGAATGAAATGCTCAAACTATCGAGTGTAGAACTTCGTAACAATTTTATTGAAGCCGTTTTCGTATATCGAGAAATGGTTTAATACCATATTTAATAATATCAATCATGTTTTCATCGCCAGAGTATTTATCTGGAAAATAAAAGTCATTAGACATTGGTTGCCTGTCGATTAAATACACAGATTAAATGCCCACACGCGTCTACCATAGAACATGCAAATTAAAGACAATGGACAAGAATAGTGTTCTAAAAATATTTATAGTTGCCGGTTTCTGGAAAAAAACGGAATTTTTGTTTAAAGGCAGCTGCTGATGAGACTTGGCTTTTAGTTGGTCTGTTTTTGTTTTAGTTATTTTGTTTCAACATTAATTACAGGCTGTAATTTGCAACAAAACACTGCAATTAACACGCAATTGCAGCCGACAGCCGCCTCTGACACACTAAACCAGTTTGGGCAGTCGTCTGTCAGTTAGTCTGTCCCTCTGTCCCTCTGTCTGACTGTCGCCCAACTACAGATATGGCGCGCGAGAATGCAACACCCGCCACGCCTTTAATTGGTGCGGCGACTGACACCAAGGCGGCGACGATTGCCGCTGCTGCTGCTGCTGCTGCTGTGGTTGTTGCTGTTGAGATGCAGCAGCAACAAAAGCATCCCATTGTAGGTGGGCAGCTGCAGCTGTTTGCATGTAATTAATTGGAAATCGGAGTCGATCAATCGCATTTTAACCACAAACTTAATAAGCATGAATTATGCCGAGTCTCGAACGATGCCGTTGTGGATGCGCAGCTAAAGTAGAGCAATGCTGACAGTGGCAACAACAATACCAACAACAATATCTAAAGCAGCTACAACGATAGCAACGACAACGACACCAGCATCAGCAACAGCAACTGGCTAATCAAATTGCTGGCAATCATGGAGCCGTATAAGCAACTGTTGCAATTTCAGCCAACAAACGCCGAGTGTAACTTGATATGGCTCGGCAGTTGCAGACGACCGCGCGACAACAACGACAACGCGACAGCAACAACACCAACACCAACAACAACAACAATTACTTGTGGTTGTGACTCGACTCGAAACCTCAGCCAAGTCAAGTCAAGTCAAGTCAATCAAATGCAAAATTGCGGTTCTGCGTTGATTGTTGTTAAGTTTGCACAGCAGCAACAGCATCCGAGAGAGTGAATAACAACAGCAACAGCAACTGAAACTGCAATTGCTGGCAATAATTTGCCATTCCACCATGAAAAGTGCCTTAATTTGATAGAGCTCTTAAGCTTATCATTCATCAAATGTACAAAATTATACACACCACAAGTAACATATGTATGTACTTACCTCGACACGGTCCCGGATATGCCACTGCAATTGATCGTCCAATTTTGCATATTATACGATTTATATCACAAGTACTCCTGTAAGTCTTGCCATCGACACCACAAACCGCACGCTCCTCAACAATTACCGACTCGTCCGGCCTCCCATCGCCATTCAGATCGTATGCTATATCATCCCAGGGGCATTCGATGTTGCACGTTATACAGTGCGGCATCATATACTGATCCTCTACACAGCTCAGGTCATTCATACACTGGACCTCATTGCAGCTGGCTGTGTGAAAATCAAATCAACACTCATTAAATAAAAATTACAAAAGATATACATTTTTTTATTTAGTAACGACCCCTGCACATTTTAATAAACTTAGTCAGACTGTAGACTGTTTCTAACCCGTGTAAAACAAATTTGTAAACTAAAAGCAGATTATTTGAACTGTGTGTGTTAATAATATTTCTCTCATTTTCCACTGTCATAACTTTGTCAAAAGTCGACCACTTAATATTCAATAAATTTATTCAGCATTTACATTTTATTCACTTAAGCTTTACTTTTGGATCTTGGAAGATTTTTGAAAAACATGTTAAGTTGAAAATTGTATTTTAAATTAGTTGCTGGTTCTGAATGAGATTCTTATCAAGAACATAAATAACATAAACGGCAAATGAATGAATGGATTGAATGATTTATGTATGTAACTCTTGGCAACGTCTTGAACATATGTGTTATAAATCCGCCAAACTTGTCACACAAATGTCGGATTTATGTATATATATATGTATGCCTTGACTGAAATAGTTATATAGGAAGATATTTAGACATTACCTTGCCAGTGCAGCTTTGTAACATATGTTCCTATATACACGACTATGTATGCTGATTACCCTATAAATAAACTGTTTGCCAATTTCTATGATTAGCGCCAAAACCGCACACTCCTACTGTGTGGATGCTGTATATGCAAAAGTGTGTGCTTGTGTGTAAGACTACTGTATATGGATAGCTATAAACTGTCAAATTTATCATTGCACATGGGCCGTTGAAACGCCTTGGCGCCAACTGTGACACTGGCAAAAAAAATTGCATTCATTTCTCTGCACAAAATTACGAGTGAGTATTATTGGAGGCGAGTTGTAGCCGAGATATTTGCATTGCATTGCATGGCCATTGCCAGATCTCCAGATTGCCGATTGCACATTCCACAAAAGCCAAAGCTGAAGCTGAAGTTGGAGTTGGAACTGAAGCTGAAGTTAAAACTGCTGCCAGATCGGCACGCGCCAACGTTAGAACGTTGCTGTAGCTGTTGCCAGACATAAAACGGCAGTGGCAGCCAGCAAACACACACTGCAACAGCATCAATGACAACAACAACAACGACAACAACAACAACAAGAGGCGACAGACCGCTTGCAACTTGCTGTTTGCCTCTTGCTGCTTGCGGCTAATCCAACAAGTTCTGCGTGGCATCGCAGAACAGTGTGCTCCTCATCGTTCTTGTACGTTTTTATTGATCATTTGAGCATGTTTGCGAGTGCTTCCTGTATCATTAAATTATTACACAATATTTCGCAAGGGGGGCAAGTCTGAGGCATCGATCGATTGGCATGTTCTCAGTGGTCTGTCCGGCCAGTGGCTCTTGGCTCACTTGATTTTACCACTGGCGACAAGTTGTTGGCCGTAATTGAAATGTGCAATAATTTGTCATCTAATCTAATTGAGACGGTGCTGCATTTTGGCACGCGAGTACACTCGAAATGGTCCAACTCACACTCCTACAGTGATCGCCAGCAAAGTAGAGATAATTTGGTAATAGTTCGAAATTCAACCACGCAAAGACTGAGATATTAGTAATTGCTATAATATTTTAAATTTAACAACATTTGTTGACCATTTGCATTTAGTTCGACTCAACGCTTTGCATTAAAAATATAGACGATAATACAAATCTAAAAGAAATATCTTTTTTCGACAAGTTTAAGATGGAGTAACATTTAAAGGTAAGATTAAAGTAATCTCCGCTTGGGAGAAAAGAAAAGAAATTTATATATTTTCCATTGAGCGTGTCGAATTTGTTAATAATTAGGTTTTTAAGTTCAGGATCTTGCTCATAATCAATCTTGCATTGTTTTGTAATACTTAAACACAAAATTATAATCGTCCGCAGGGTTGTTTTTATTTAAAAACGACTATTCTAACACTGCTGAGAAGAATCGATGAGGACCTGATCCACAGATGTTATTTATTCAAAGACATACACAATTCGAAAGATATGGCTTCAAAATTGTTGAACTTATTGCAATCGGCAATTGGTTTTCATATATATCTCGGATAAGACGTAAGTTATCGAAATCGAATTGAAATAAACTTGATCGGCACGTGGAATACTCTAAATTTTCTATAGTTCTCAAAGTCAAACTTATTCTGACACTCACTCTTACAGTGGCCGCGATAGGCAACCTCCAGTTGGGCGTTGTTGGTGCGGCAGGCGCGTTTGCGCAGCTGGCATTCTGTATTGTAGGTGCGACCATCGCTGCCACAAACCGGATTCGTGTGTTGCTGTTGGTGGTGGTGCTGCTGCTGCTGCTGCAATGAGTCGAAGAAGCATTTGCAAAATGTGTGCTGGCCCCAAAGAGTATGCAATGGAAATGTGTGACTTACCACTGGCGCTGGCTCATAAATTCCAGCCATAAATGCTAAATCATCGGCATTATCCAAGTGGCTGCGACTGCTGGATGACGCAGCCGTTTCACTTCCGTATTCAGCCAGATAGAGACGACGACGTCCGCCAGACTGAGACCCAGACCCAGACCCAGACCCAGACCCAGAACCAGAACCAGACCCAAGCCCAGACATTGTGGTATTCGCTGCCATTCTTTGCTGATCCTTGTGGTTGTGTTTGTGCTTACGCCTGCGCTGCTGCTTCGTTCCGTTGTCGTATTGTTGTTCGTGATTTGGACCATGTTGCTGTTGTTGATGTTGGTGTCTGACTCGAGCTGGCGCATTGTCTTGCTGCTGCTGCTGCTGCTGCAGCGACTGTCTATTAATGTCGTTGGCGGGTTCATTAGCATTTGCCAACTTGTGTCTAGACTGAGCCGTCTGCGCAGGCGTTGCGGACGAGTCATTGGCTCCTGTTGCCGTCGTCATTGATCTTGTTAAGTGTTTGCCATTGTTGTTGCTGTCGCTGTTGCTGCTGCTATTTTTTCTATGTCTGCGAGGCTCGCTGCCCCGCATTGCCCCTGCCGATGGTGGCGTCATTCTCCCCATTTCTACCTTCATCTGCATTTTCACTTTGCCGCCGCTGTTGCCGCTGTTGCCGCTGTTGCCGCTATTGCTGGTGTGCTCCATGTGCAGTCGTCTGGTTGTGGGCTGCTCTTGCAAATTGCTGCTGTCTATAATCAAAAGTCTTCTGTGTTTCGTTTCGCCCTGTGTGCCCCTTCGCTGACTTGCTCGCTTTGGCATACGTTCTAGTTGCTGTTGTTGCTGTTGTTCTTGTTGTTCTTGTTGTTTTCTTTGGTTATCAGCGCCGTTGCTGTGGCTGTTGTTGTTCGTGTTGTCGCTTTGTTTATGCTGGCGTTTGGCGCCATCTAAACCTAAATTGCTGTTTGTATTTTCGCTACTTAGTCTACGTGAACTGCGCGTCGGCATTGACGACGACGGCAACAACAATGACGACGCCCACTGTTGTTGTGACTGTTGTTGCTGTTTCTCTGTTGCTCTGTGATGTTGCTGCAGTTGCTGTTGCTGCTGTTGCTGCTTCCGGCGTAGTGTTGCTCCACACTCGGGCGCACACACACACTTTGGTCTGCCCTTGCGCTTCACGCATTTCTTATTTGGCCCACATTTGAAGCCCTTGCAGCTCTCTGCAAAAAAGGTTAGTCCAGAAATTGAATAAATTTTATAGCTGCCGCTTATGTCTCGAGACATCTAAGTGGCATATCTAAATCTAAAGTCTGGCTACAGACTCACCTATACACGGTGCACACTCGACGCCGCCTCCGATGGCCGTCGCAAAGAAATACTCAACGCTGCTCAGCTCGCGATCCGTGTAGGAGAAGGTCTGACTGGCGCCGCAGCAATCCGATTTTGTGATGTTCGTAGAAAATATTTGATTGCACTTCCCGCTGCCCAGATGCGTCTGCCAGCAGGTGCCAGCTGCCACAATAAAATCAAGAAAATCAAGTACATGCCAATTTTTGTCGTTTACTGAGTTTATGAATTGCATTCGAATCTATTAATACGAGTATTTATTTGAAAATATGCAATACATACAATATATATACATATATATATATAATATTTAAAATATTACCATCACTTAATTATTTACTAATTTGCTTATGAAATACATTTTCAAATGTGACAATTAAAATATGTAAATGAGTAAACGAGATATTAATACTTCATTTAATAATACAATAAATACAGTGTGAAAATCGTCTAAAACGGTGCGCTTTAAAAATACTTGTTATATCGATGTACACTGTATTTTTAATTTTACTCCTCCTTTACAAAACAAAATACTTATATATATATGTATATATATATTTTGCATAATTGACTATTAGCTTTTGTCTACACTATCATATGGAATCAAAAGCTGTTACTCAATAAACAAATAAATAAAATAAATTGAAAGTCATTAAAAATGTAACAGCTTGTTAATTAAGTACTAAGTTAAATAAGTTCTATAGAAACTCGTTAATTTGTACTAAATGCTTAAGTACAGTTCAAGAAAGTTGCATTTAATTTTTGCAAAAGAACTTTTTCATAAATTGTCTTAGTATTGATCAAATACTGTTTCTGATCGAAGATGAAATGACATAAGGCCCCATGATTGAAACCGAAAACAAAAATACAAAATTATATATATATATATTATATATATATATATATATATATATATGTTTAGCTGTTTAATAAAAGGCCGGGTGCTAATAAATTGATCGTTTGAAACTGCTTTCATTCCCCACTTCTTAAAGATTTCTGTTATCTTTTCATTTTGGCTTCGCTTTCGATTGATTTGGCATGTGGGATAAACAAATATGAATATTGTGGGAAATTGCGTCATATTTGGGACAATGTGTCGCATTTATCGTTTAATCACTTCGAATGAACGCAGATGAACAGAAACAAGAAAATATTCCGAAATGTATGCTAAACAGATACTTAAACTGGCGCCACTTTCATATACGTTTATGTGTGTGTGCGTGTGGCACTAATGGCAAACATTTTGATTTTGGGTCAGGCCGGATGAGTCAAGAGTCTGAAATGTATCTGGGCAGCTACTTACCCGATGCAAGGCGCATGCTCAGCAGCAATGCAATTAACAAAGTCATCAATGGAAGTCCAGACTTGCCTGCTACCGTCAACATGGCTTTTGTTCTTGTTGTTGTTGCTGCTGCTGCTACTGCTGCTGCTGCTTCTGCTTCTGCTTCTGGTGCTTCTGCTTCTGCTGTTGTCGTGCAGCGGCTGCTCTTTTGTGGACTAGAACTAGATAAATGTCGCTGCTGCTGGTGTTGTCGTTGCTGTTGCTGCAGTTGTTGTTGTTCACGTGCCGATGACACCTCGTCATTAGCGTCAATGTTGTCGTTGTCGTTGCCGGCGTGCGTAATGCGTGAATATGAATGTGAATGTGAATGTGAATGTGAGTGTGGTTGTATTTGGGATTGTCTCACTGCGGCCACATTGACGTCATGGTCATGGACAGCATTCACATACGCATTCCCATCATCATCATCATCATCATCATAATTATCATCAACATCAACATCAACATTATTGGCTTTGGCAATTATGCGGCCAGCAAAACGCAGGCAATTGGCCATTGCTTGTAAAGCTTTCCATATGATTACTATAAATAAACTTAGAATTGTGCTACATTTGCGGTGAGTTGTTGCCACCGCTGTTGCTGCTGTTGCTACTGCTGCTGCTGGTGCTGCTGTTGTTGTTTCTGTTGCTGACGTCTTCGTCATTGACAATGTTGTCGCTAATTGGTTTGGCTTACGCGCTTCGAGCGGAAGTGCGCGCATTGTCAGCATATTTCTGCGCTTGTATTTGTAGTTTGATTTTAGAAATGTCAAATTGTTCTGACTGTTTGCTTGAGGCAGCTGCATGACAGGGCGATCGGCGAGCAAAACGATTGATGAATGCTGCAAGCAAGAGCAAAACGATTTGTAAATCAACATACGTAAGTAGTTTCAATTAAATATCGCACAAATATCTTAGCAAAGTATTTTAGAAGCAATGTTAGGCAGCACTACGTGCATACGCATTCGACTTAAGACATACGACATACGACATACGTACTGCAGCAGCCACTTGAATGAAGCACATGCTTCAAGTCGCATAATGCAACCACAACAGCAACAGCAGCAGCAACAACAAAAAAAAAACAACAACTACAACACCCAGTCAAGCACAAAGAATGTTTTGTATAAAAACACATAATCGAAGAAGAAGCGTTATCTTTGTGGAGCAGAATAGTAAATACCCTTTCAGACGTCGGCATGAATAAGTCCTTTTGAATTTAGCGACACAGATAAAAATTCCTGACCTTGGCTAAGGTAACTTAAAACAGACATTATTGCAGGGTGTGGTTAGATTTTTGAGCTTTAAACAAATTGTTGACATTTTGTGTTGCTGTCTGATGTAGATAAGGTGCCCTTGTTATATCAATCTCAATTTTATACAGACTGTTCAAGACATTGCTAAATATCAGAATAACATTGTCTTATCTGGCTGAATACAGTTACAAAATTGAAATACTACTTTGAAAGGGTATATAAAAAGACAGCAAAGAGGCAACAATTAAGTCTCAAACGTTGAGTTGACATTGAGCAGGCGGTTTTCAAAATGCGACTACTAAAAATAAAGAACCTGTTGCTGTTGCTGTTGCTGTCATCGCTGCTGTCGTTGTCTGCAATGTTGCCTCGGCGCAGCAGACGCAGACAGCGGCTGTGACAGCGGCTGAGGCAGATGCAGATGCAGAGACTGAGGCAGAGACAGAGACAGAGCCAGAGCCAGAGGCAGAGGCAGGTGTGCGAGCTTTGGTAGGTTTGGCGCATAATGCAGTCGCGTTTGTCTTCGGCCAAAGTCTTCGTCTCCAGTTCCAGCCTTTAACTCCAGCTCCAGCATTTTCTGTCTCTTTGTCTGTTTGTCTGTTTGTCTGCCTGTGGCTTGTGTTTGTGTTTGTGTGACTTGCAGTTTGTTTGACGCGCTAGTTTGGCATTTGTTTTATTTTTTTGGCTGCTGCCGTCATCGTCATGACATTAAGGACGTGCTCAAGCCAACATATGCAGACGGCTCAGACAGAGGCGACAGACGGCGGCTTGGCTTGGCTTGGCTTGGCTTGACACTGGAAAAGACAGACATGCAACAATTGCATCGAGTAGACAAAACGAAACGAAACGAAACGAAACGTGACTGGAGTGTGACTTGTGCATGCTGCTGTTAGTTAACTCAAGCATCCTAATTTGGCCAACTTGGCAACGTCCTTGAGCGCTCCCTCAAAACAGCAATTGTCAATGTCTTTTCATCCAAATGAGTGGAGCTGCACTCAGGCAGCTACCCTTCTGGCTGCCACATCACAAAATTAGCCCCATCAGACTGGCAACTCAAGTTATTTCTTTAGCAATTGCGTTTACCTGCGCCGCGCCAGACAGTGCACATTTCCTCGTAAACAATTAATGACCTACTGCGTCGTGGTTCATGTTCATAAAAAAAATAAATAAAAAAAAATTATTGCGTTAACATGCGTTGCGACATTTTATATGACGGTCACTCGCTCGGTTGCCGCCTGGTGGCTTTCCAGGTTAGCCCCGGTCTGCCAGACGCTGTCTGCATCCACACACACACACACACACACACAACGCACACACATGCTCGGACCACGTCCAAGTGCAGCACACGCACTTGCATTGGAGCTGCATTCCTGTCGTGTCTCGTGTAAGACGCTTGGCTATTTTTAGACCTGGCGCAGTCAGTGGGTTTTTTCAAAATATATTTACTTTTTGTTTTTGCTTGGTTCTAGTGGGGACCGCTTTCTATGATTGTTTCGTCTGTTATTATTGATTTAGTTTATGCATGTCATAACTTGCACAAATTTCGAGTGTTTACTGTACTTGAAGTTTGTTTTTTACTTTTTATATTTTCGCTCAAATGCTTGAAATTCCGCAGTTTTTGCGAAACAACAACAAAAGCAGCTAAAATTGGGTTTAAAGGAGCACAGCAAACGACATAAGCAGCAGCAGCAACGAAAAATGCAAGGAGCAGTAGCAGTTACAAAAACAATAACAACAGCAGCAACAACAACAGCAGCAACAACAACAACAACAGCAATAACAGCAACAACAACAACGGCATAAAATGCATTCACCGCAGCAGGCAAAAGCTTAGCAACTGCATTGCCAAACCCCAATAACAACACACACACACACACACACACACACACACACATACACATATATGCATATATACATTTTGTATATATTTATACTTACATGTACCTATATAAACGTATGTATATAAGAGCATAGTTATGCTTGTATATGTTCTTATATAGCCTGCCTTTAGCTTGATGCAGTTTGACCGTTGGCCGACGCGACGTCGACTTTAAAGACCTGTTTTCATGTTTTTTGGGCATTTATTCTGGATTTTCGCAAAACATTTTTTTTCTACTACTTTTTTTTTTTTTTGTTTTTTTTGTATTGAATTGCATCCTCTGGTTTCTGTTGTTGTTGTTGTTGTTGTTGTTGCTGCTGTTGCTACTGCTGCTGCTGCTGCGGCTGCTGCACTTCAGCAACAAGTGCATTATATTCTACAACCGAAACAAGAAGATGCAGAAGAAGCGCACTCAAAACAAAAATTTCAAAATCATGCGCCTAAAAAGCTAAAGAGCTGAAGAATAAGTGCAGCCAACATAAATAAACCTGCAGTTGCAAGTGCGTTGCTAAATTTCATTACTTGCAACGTGCAACCAAAGATGCAAACGGTATCGTTTTTAGTTGCTGACTAGAAAAATCGATATCCATATTACGGCTCATAAAATGTTTGTTAGCACATGATAAATGCTTGCCAAAGTAAACCATTCGATTAGAAAAGCTGTGCGAAAATATTGTTAAATAGGACAAACAAAGGCATAAAAAATACAACAAAAAAAACACAAACTCGCTAATTAAAATCACGCTTATTATTATTATTATCTATTTAAAGCTAATAAATATGCATGATTTGCAGCGAATTAAATTTGTATTTTCAATTATTGAGAAGGTTTTGTGGATACTCTCCTTCTTTCTATTCCATTTCTTGGGTGTATTGCTTCGACATATACCTTATAAGTTTCTAACTATACCAAATGAACTATTTCAATTAATTCAAGTATTCAAATGCGAAATTTCCAAGAGTCTTGGACAATAACTTGTCACACACACACACATAATAGTATTTGTGCTGTGATATTATATCTAAAAAAAAAATATTACATTTAACAACGCGCACATTGTCAAAATTTATTTGGCATTTCCCCGCTTTGAGGCGTTGACGGGTCTTAACCCCGAGTCTGAAGGCATTTGAGTTGCTTCCTGCTTCTGGTGTGGCAACAAAGTTGCCGCCGCGATTGCGCAATAGCTGAGGACGCGAAGGCAGTCGGGGCCGACAACGGTCGCCAAGTCTCCGATTACCGACCTGAGTTATTTTTAGCGCACGTCGCACTTTTTTGCGGCTCCCAGTCTGGGTCTGAGTCTGGCGTTGGGCTTGTATCTGGGTCTGTTTCTTGGTCTCTTGCTCTCAGTATCTGTATCTGTATCTGTATCTGTATATGTATCTGTATATGTATCTGTATCTGTATCTGTATCTGCATCTGTATCTGTATCTGTATCTGTATCTGTATCTGTATCTGTATCTGTATCTGTATCTGTATCTGGATCTATGTATCTCACCCGCTGTGTAACTGTGTTGCGGATCACAATGTGTAGCGTTGGTAGGTTCAAATCGAAAAATAAAACCCAAAAAGGGTCAATTGGCGTTTTTGGTTTCATAAATCGCAGTCGGGGCGCTTCCTTGGAAATATTTGTTGTCATCGACTGGCAAAAAGGAACAACAGGAAATTCCTTTCAGCAAACTCATCAAGAAAAGTAAACGACGCGTCAAAAGCGTAAAGTCCCAGAGTTTTTGGCGCGAGATTAATGACATTTGGACAGTCCGGGTCGCCGCACTCTCCACATTTTACCCATCTTTCGGAGCTGCTAACCGTGTGTCAACCAATGCCGCCCACTTACGCATACGCAATTTGCATATTCCAATAGCGACAGCAAAGGCAACACCAACAGCAACACCAACATCAACACCAACAGCAACACAAACAGCAGCAGCAGCAGCAGCAGCATCGTCGTCGTTTGTTATGCAAGCAGTAAATTTTCAATAAATATACATAAACCAACAAACAAATCAAATCAAATCGACGACCGCCGAGACACACGACGACGACGACGACGACGACGACGGCGACGACGACGGTCAATCGAGTAGCCAAACTGACGCTGCTGCTGCTTTGCTGGTTGGCCAGTGCCGACTGCCGGCTACGCTCGTCTATCTCTGTGTGTATTGTGTGTGTGCTTATGTGTGTGCGTGTGTGTTTGTGAGTCGAGCCTCCCACAAGCCAGTCAGCTATAGAGAGATACATAGCCGCATCATGTGATCCATTGGGGTGTTTGCTTGTTTGTTTTCTTAGCGTTCGAACGTCACGCGTTCGTTTGCATTGCACATACGCAACGTTGGCCGAAAACATTCAACACTCCAAAGTGCTGGGCACATATTTGTTGTTGTTGCTGCTGCTGCTGCTGCTACCACTGCTGCTGCTGCTGCTGTATCTGGAACGCTGTGATCTAATCACACACAGAAGACAGCAGCGTTGAAAACAACGCCTCATTAACGCCAGCAGCAGCTCAGTCTCAGTCACAGTCTCAGTCACAATCTCAGTCACAGTCTCAGTCAGAGTCTCAGTCACCGCTTAAGTAAACAGGAAATCGGCAGGATTGCAATTGCTGCTGTCAAAGTTTAGACGCGCGCGCGCTTTTTTTCTTACTTTTCAGATTGTTTTCTGTTGTTGTTGTTGTTATTGTTGGTCTTGTTGTTTATTTGCCATTTTAGTGGCGTGAAATTGTTGTTTACTTTTTACTCTACCTCTCTGTCTCTCTGTCTCTCTCTCTCCCCATATCTGTCTCTTTTTTGTCTTCTATTTTGGAGTTTTGCTTGTCTGCAGCCGGAGAGCACAATATATAAAAGAAATAAGTTATTAAATCGACGTCGTCGCAGCGAAATGAAAATAAATATCGTCGCACATGAAATTGGATCTGTTATTGAGTCTTTCGATTATTCTGTTGACAACTATGCAAGAATTTTGTTATTGTCTGAGTCTCGCAAATATACGTGGAAAAATTTGTTCTTTTTTATTTGTATTATTTTTGTGATCTTTTCAGTATTGCATTGCATTTGTAATGGGGAAATGGAAGTGAAGTGTAAATTTGTGAACGACTGTTGCAGCTGCAAAGCACGAAACTGTTTGCAGACAATTTTCTAAAGAAAAGCAAAAAAATGAAATCTTCACACCTTGTTGGTAAAGCATAAAGGTGTTAAATCTGTTATATTAAGTTTCTGTACTCTTCTTGAAAACTAAGCGCAATTGCTTTCTTAAATAACAGTACAAAGAGAACGATTATTTTTATCTTAAGCTTAGAATAATAAAAGCTTAAGCTTGAAATAATAAAAGTCTCGCATTTCTTTCACTCTTACCTGTCTTAGCTAAAATTTTCAAAACAACTTTATTTGATTTATTATATATATTTAAGGCTCAGATAAGCCTACAAAATTACATAGCATACGAAAATTTGTACTACCGTTTTTTCGTATATTAATTCATTAATAATTAAATGACGTTGTTTTATGAGATTTTCTCCACACGCTTTTCGGTTATACAAACTTCGTCACATATTATGCTGTTTGAATTTTTACACCTTTCACATTTATTATGATGAATTACAATTTTAAAATACATAAGTACTTAATTCAGAATATACAAATAAAATACTGTTACGCTAAACAATAATTTACGTATTTAGATGTGTCTTTTTAGCGCGTTTTATGCTTACACTTCACATAATTTGCAAATACGTTGAACAAGTTTATACAAATTATAAATAAATTAATATAAATCGAATTAATTTTGAAATTTTTTTTTTTGGAGCACTAGATTTACTATTGAATTTGACCAATTTTCGCGAAACAAATCATTAGAAACGCTGCGTTTCCGTTTGACTTCGGACGAAGTGAGAAACGTGCGCCTCAACTGATGGTCGAATGCCGACTGAATTTTGAAAACTAAAGTTCTCGTTTAGGTAGCAAGCACAGACAGCGACGAGAGAGATAGACAGCGGAAGAGAGAGAGAGAGAGAATGAGAGAGATAGAGAGAGAGAGAGGGAGATAGAAGGAGACAGAGAGTGTGTGGTGGAGAGAACCTCATAAGGTTTTTTTAGATTTGAGATTTGAGAATCGGTCTGTTGTTGTTGTTTACTTGTTGCTTCGTGCTCAAGGACTACAACGCTTTTGGCCAATAGCATTGCCAGCAATTGAAGTGTGCCGTTCAAAATTGCAATTCAATTTAAATATGCTAACTGCTTAGCGTTGAAGTCGGCCAGAGCACGAGCCACTGAATGAGTTGCACACACAGATTGAGAGAGAGTGAGAGAGAAAGAGAGAGAAAGACAGAAAGAGAGAGAGAGAGAGAGAGAGAGAGAGAGTAAGAAAGAGAGAGAGAGAGTAAGAAAGAGAGATAGAGAGTAATTGGTGGAACCTGCTGGTGCAGCTGCAGTTTTTATTGTTGTTGTAAAACGCAAAACAGCTGATGTTGCCCATGTTTTTAAAGTTGCTTAAATAATTTTTGTTGCTTTTTTAACTACCGATAGCCTATAAAGAATGCCTGATAAGCGCAAAGTTAAATTATGCATGTTGATTCGACTCTATTAACAGTATAGAATCTTGATCAGCTGCTATCTCAATAAATGTTATTCCATGATGGAAAACATATATAGCTACAGAAAACCTGTAAAGGAATATTCAAATTCAGTAAAAACAATATATTGGACGCCATAACAACATAACATAAAAACAATTGAAAACTGTTAACAAAGCACTGATTAAAAAAAAAATATACTTCGATGCACTTCAATTTGTTATTGACAGGCTGTGTTTTAAAATTCATCCATCAGACTTACAAGTTCTTTCATTCTTTCATATTTTTTTTGGAAGTATGATGTTGATAAAAATTATACAGGGTATGTGCTATTCAAGATGCCTCAGCTACCTGCTTGTATTCAACATTTTTATATCGCTGTGTGAATTTCCGGCTGTGCTCGTATGTGTGTGTGTGTGTGAGTTGCAATGCTGCGTGGCTCATTTAATGCAGCAAGTGCCATGCTGCGGCCATATAGTAAACATCAGCATAAACATAAACATAAAGATATCTGCCTGGCCTTAACTGTCTATTGTTTGCCAGCAGCAGCAGCAGCAGCGGCAGCTGAACAACTACTAACTGGCAAGCGAGAAAAGCGATTTCTTTATGGCGCAAACAGTATCATAATTTTGATCTAATTGCCAGATATTTGTAAAAACAAAATGCACGTTTTACGCTGCACGCTTGCTGCTTGCCGCCTGCATCTGTTAGTTTTTACCTGAGAGCTGTTTGCTGCGTTGCAAAAATTAAGTAATTTTGATGTGCAATGCCACAGAGACGACGACTGCTCGCTGTAGGCCCTTGTTTCGCTGGAGTGTTGTTGAGCGTTTTATTGGACAATGGCGTGTCGCGTGTGCATTAAGATTCAGCTGCAATGCTCGAGCGGTCTTTTTAGCTCTCTCTCTCTCTCTCTCTGTCTCTGTCTCTCTATCTTTCTCTTTGCCCCTCCGTCTGTCTCCCTTTACCTTTGGTCTGGCTGAACTAATGACTTGAATATCAATACAATGCATGTGTCTGCCACATTTAGAATCTACAGCATTGCGTGTGCTCTGACATAAACTTCGTCGAGATTCGGATAAGAAAAACAAAAAAATAACTAAAATACGAAAATACAAGCTTGTACCACATGACGTATACGCAATCAGCTGGGCCAGTCGAAATGTAGCACATTCATTTGCATTTTTAATTGAAATATGCTGTGTATACATTTGGATATGCCACCCACTCTAGTTTATATGTGCAGTATATCAATGCATGGAAATTGCCATGAAATTGCCATGAAATTGCCAAAATTTTGCATATTCAATGCCACTTTTCTTGATTCCCACGTGTTATACCCTTTCAGAGCAGGCATTATAGTTTCTTTAAGCAAAAAATATATTACACATTTATTTTGATTTCCAATTGAGTTAATTTTTTAGTTTACTCAGCAGGAGATTGAAGGGAGGAGACAAGATTAGGTTGACGACTTTTAGGCCTTTTTTTTTTTGAATAAGTAAAAATTGCATTTATATATTAAAGTATATATATTATATAGTAAATTGTAAGACAGCACGGGTATACAATCTTTGGTGTTCTTCTTAATTCTCCTCAAATGAAATATTTCTAATTCATGAATGAATTGCGCACTTCCCCTTCCCCCATTCACAATTTTCCAATGCATATAATTGAAAATGCTGATTTTTGTGTTTGTTTTGATTTCCGGCAGTCGATATAAATCAAAATTCGAATGTGGCACTACATCAAAGTGCAATCTCTGACATTTGAGCGGTCACAGGAAATGAATCAGTTGCTGATCAATGATTATTAATAAGTTTATGGCATGCACATATTTATATGCAACTAATATATGTTTCTCATTGGGTCAGGCGATGCGTATGCGTGATATTTATTCCCTTTTTCCCTTTCAGGGCCAAAGACAAAGTGTAATGCAATCTGAGTGCACAGTTTGTCTTTGGTTGGTTGGGGGTGCACAGGTGGACTCCTAGGCATATCGTATATCAAATGAAATGGATGACCAAACAAAACCGATTATTGGTAAACATCAAAGTGACCTGGGCTATAGTCAAGCCTGCCTTTGAGAGATTTCCAGAGTGCCATTCAAATGCAGCGCTTATCAATTTGAATACGTTTCTCACGCTAATTAGTGCGCTGCACTGTAGGGCGGTGAGGTGTAAGGGTGGGTGGGGGGTGGTGGCGTGGTTGGGGGTAGCTTAAGTGGCGGCAAGTTGCGGTGCCTCAAGGATATTCGATGACAAAAAGAAATTGCTTTGCGTTAAGCTGTCTGCCTGTTGTCTCGTCTAGACTGATTTCCCTATATGTGTGTGTATGTATGTATGTGTATGTATATGTGTGTGTGTGTGTGTGTGTGTGTGTATTAGTCCGCTTAGGCTTGTTCTGCTGTCGGCACTTTACATCAAAGCAAAAGCCATTGCAATTGGCTAGACAGCGTCATTATAATCCTCGTTAGTCGGTTTGCAGTTGGACAGCATATGTCTGTGTGTGTGTGTGTGTGAGTGTGTGTGTGTGTGCATATGTGCAACATTATTGCATGTGTGAGACATGCTCGTGCACATATGCATAAATTAACAGATGCGACTATTTCAATCTTGAATTATGCAGGTAATGCTGTTGTGTGTTTTTCAATGTTGCTAAATATGCCATGTGTATTAATTATTCGAAATGTAGTAAAAAGATTTAGCATATTTTAAATTAGAGCAAAATCTGTCATTTACTAATCAACGCTATAAAACGTTAAGTTAGATTAAAGTATTATATTTTTGTATTAAAAATCATACTAATCTCATGGAAAAGATTTAATGAAAATACATTAACTAATAATAAATAGAAATACTGTATTTTCATATTGTACCAGATATAATAATAAATAAACTAAAAAAAATATAAGAGTTTTCAGATTGTTCCATTCCTATATAATAGTTATACAGTGAATTTAATTTGTGCGAACTAATTTAATAATCAATAATTTTCATCTATTCAAAGTGTGAGATCTTTGACAGTATAATGGGTATGCAGAGTTGGCATTTGAACTTTATTGATTCATATAACAAACATGGTCTTACAAATGATGACACAAATTGTTGAATTCGTAGTAATTGCTCAAGTCTGGATTAGAATTTCAATTGCTACGTTTATATTATATATTTCGGCCGTAAAGTATGCAACAAATATGCTAAAATACAAAATTACTCGCCACTGCTTGCATATGCATGGCACTGCACAGTGTGTACTGCTTGACAGTGTACATTAGCTAGTACACAAACCATACCACACAGTGGTTGGCAACGCAGGCAATTTGAGGCTGATTTGCTTTTTGGCAGTAAAATTATTAAAAACTAGTTTTATTTTTATGTGGGAGTTCAGACTGTTGGCACAAAGCACTCTCTACGAAAAGGTGCACAGCAATTAAATTACAGTGCTTAAAATTCAATGGACACATTGCGTACTAATAAAACTCTTGATTATTTATGAATATATTATATAAATATATATATTTTTGATTATTCATTTTGAAATATAAACAATTACAGCTGCAGCTGCAGCTATTTGAAGCCCTATTTTATACACAAATTACTCGTTTTTCTGTCTGTCTGATTTGAATTTTAATTGCAGCGCGACACTCAACGGTTTAATGTGATGTGTAAAGAGCGTGTACCAGATAGTTTGAATATTTTATGACAACAACGTGCCAAACGTGCAATGTGCAATATGCACTTAACTTTAACAACATTTACCATTAAACAGCAGCGAGCAGATACTAAAATAGATAATCTGAAATCTGAGCAAAAGCAAAATAAACTGATCGCAAATCAAGTTTGACATTGGGATTATTTTTTTGATGGAAATCGTCAACTCTCTTTGTGATTCGATCGACTGACGACCATGAGTCAAATATTGCATTGTATTCACACCCAGCAAGTGTTCCACAGCTTTTTCTCATATGTACACCTGTGGTCAAAATAATAGTAGTGTTATCAGATGTATGGGGAAACTGTTGAAACAATTTCTTAATATTTCATTAAAAAATTACGAATATTTGCTTTATTCACAAGCAATCACTACTGAAGATAAGTAAACATTTAAAGTGGGAACAGCCATGAAATTTATTAATAACAAAAATATAAAAATTAAATGCATATCGTGTGTGTATCTTCAATTACAAAGAGCATTCCGCAAGATTGATTGCTCCTCTTGAATTACACACTTGACGACACAATTGCGACGACGTCTTCGCATGATCGGAAAAAGGCAGCTGAATTGGAAATGGATGTGTGACAAATTGGAATGTTAGGCACTTGCTTCAGTTTCATTTTGCCGCACAGCGAAAGTGATATGTTAAATATATTTCGCTTGAATTGTGACATTAGGTAGGCGTCTTCTGTTTACCTTGCCTTGTACGCATTTATTTCAGCAACAACCACGCACCTGCCACAGCCACTACCACTGGGACTGAGACTGATACACTTTCCATTTCAATTAGTCTAAAGACAACAATAAAAACAGTTTGTCTTTTTATTTTTATATACCTGCCAAACGGCGCCTGCTCGTAAAGGGGTTGGCCATTTGATTTTATGGCAAGGGTTATAACTGTCTGACATTGATTGGCATGCCATTCAGTTTCGTCAAAATTGCAGCACTTTATGAACTGCAAACACAATATTTTTACGGGGCAATTCGCCCAAAACAACCCACACACAGCAAAGGGATCAAAAATATTGTTTGGTTGCTACACGCAAATATTATGCATGTTGATCAATAATAATAGTTTACAGAACTTAAGCACGATTGTCTAAATCGAATAAATTATAAATTACATTGAGTATGTGTTTATTTGTTCTGTTTTGACAGATGTCAAGAATATAGCCAATAAAAAAAAAAATTGCTTCTAAGAGAATTGAAAAAAATGAATATTAAATAAATAAGCAAGTCAATTAATGTTAACATTTTGCTGCCATAGTTGAATGAATGAAACTCTCCATAAAGTCTTCCTTTTTTTTCAAATTGTATATGCTCCAATATGTTTAGAGTAACGTTGGGATTCGTACTCAGGGAGAAATATGTAAATTGAAGTGCAATGTGTCACTTTATTCAGAAACAAAAACCAAAACAAAGAAATTGAGTTGCAAGCAGTAATAAATTAATGACGATGACGTCAGAGGGCACCACACCTGCATTGATTTCACTGTAAAAAGCGCACAGCACTTCCTTTTCAGTTATTGCCCATTCTGCCAACTCGCTACTCCCTCCCCGCCACACGATTACCAAATAAGGCGCCGCTTCACAGTATTTTAACAGCTGCAACAAAAGGCGACAACAACAACAACAACAACAACAACGACAACAACATCAACAGAGAGAAGAGAAGGGAGGAAATTCGTATAGCAAGCTTCTACTCCATAGTTATTTAGTTATTGTTCATGCGACTCCAACTAAATTACATAGTATATGGACAGATATATTTATGTACGAATGTATATACAATGTGTGCACATGTTAATGATGTGTGTGTATTTACTTGTGCCTGTTGATAAATTGATAAATGCATATCTATAGCAAATGCGAAGTCGTAAATGGGAAAAAAAAACTTCCGTTGTGAATGGCGACAGATAATTATGAGTACAAGTAAAATCCATTGGGGGCATGATAAAAGCAATCCCAGAGCAAGCATCGCCAACAGTAGCAACAGCAGCAGCAGCAGTAGCATCATTCAAAAGTTGAGTTGAGTGTAGAGATCATCTCAAGGGCAACTCCATAGACACAACACGCACTGATCTCTGCAGCACATATCAAAAACGAAACTCATTTTCAACAATTCAATTTGCGCTCGTTTGCGTTGCCACGTGTTGCCGTTTCAAGTGCAACAACATTGAAGGGAAGCTGCACACACTGCACACACAAACACACACAGATAGAGAAAGAGAGAGAGAGAGGGCGACTGTTTGGGTCATGAACTTCAATTACATGCCGCAATATTGTTTTCCACGTAATGTCTGCGCCTGAGAGCATAATTATGTAGACTAGACTGCTAATACCCTATAGAAAAACATTTACAGTCATTTACTTTGTGTAATATGAATAAAAATGAAAAATGCGGAAAATGTTCAGAACATTCTTGCTTAGCGTATGAATCCATAACCTGCCTTCATATATGTCAGATAAAATCCTCAAAATACCTCCAGCTTATTGATTAAATTCAATTGCAGGGCATCAAATGTAATATTGTTGTTTGGTTTATTTCCTTTTAGTTTTGCCCCACCATCTCAGACAAAATAAACACAGATGCTTGTGGCTTTCAAGTATAGTATTACGTATTTACGGAGGAGTTTTAGGATGAATTTTATTTATGCATAGAATGTGTGCATCGAATTCGAATTGGAGTTCTAATTCTTAATTGGAATTTCGTAGCACATATTACAGGCTGTGAATTGACATTTATGGGGCCATTCAATTGCCTTATCAGCACTTGAACTCTCATAGGTTTTTATTATTTTTTAACAATTGCGCTTGATAAACTGCATACCAATTCATTTACACGACCCCAAGCCCATCATTGAGGCAAGTAAGTTAAGTAAAGGCAAGTTTATCAGTATTTTCTCTCTCTCTTTCTCTCTCTCTCTCTCTCTCTCTCTCTATCTCGCTGCCCCTTTCTCTGTCAGTTTGTTTGGTTGAGTGGTTTCTAATTGAGCTAGTGACCCGGGCGCATGTCAAAAGTGCCTGGCAAACGCGTAATTTGGTTCAATTTTCATGTCATGACAACATTAACTGCGGTCAGACCATAACCTACCCCAACAAATTGCTGTGCTGCTTTGACTACTTGCCCAGCTGATAAGCACATTTCTTGTTTATAACTCTGTGTTTACATCCATAAGTAGAAGTAATCGTTTCTGGTATTTATTTAGACGATAAGTTCAATGACTGCATCAGCAGATAAAACTGATATTTTTGACAACATAAAGCATATGCCGAAAAAACACTTGCATGCACAACAAATTCATAAGGATTTATATAATTATATTAATATATATATAGCTATATATATATGTACATGTATCGTCATCCTTTGTCGCTGCATTATGGCCGACATGTGCTCTTCATTTGCATGTCCAAGCAGATCATTAAGCTACGCGCTCCGTCATTTTGAATGCTTAATTCAGTTTTTAATTATAAGCAAATATGTATTTATGCGCCTTTCGAAAATAAAAAGCCTGATAACTACGGCAAGTTATTTCCTACAAAAGGAACAGCAAACGTCCACTCACAGATTCCATGGCGACAATAAAGAACGCGACACTCTTGCTCTCTCTCACTCTCTCTCTCTCTCTCTCTCTCTCTCTCTCTCACTCTCTCTCTCTCTCTCTCTCTCTTTCTCTCTCTCTCTCTCTCTCTCACTCTCTCGCTCCAGTCTATGTGTGTGTGTGGTGTGCACGCAAGTGCGGGTGGTGGTCTGCACATTTTAAAGAGAATCCACTTCATCCAGCCGAATAGAAACGAATATACCCTTTTATTTATTTATTAATCATTTCCACAGAAGCAGACTAAATTAAAAAATTACAGTTAACACTGCTGAAGAATATTGAGAATATCATAAAAATGTTAAACCATTTCCAAATTAAAATTCGATTTAATAAATTGTATAATATTACAAATATATAAAATGCCGTTTGAGTCGTGTTCATAACGCTTCCGACATATTTGTCGGCTGTACCGCACACATACAGACACACACTCACACACTCACATGCACATGCACATACACGGACAAACGCACACAGTCAAGCGACATTAAACCAAAGCACAGTCCAGAAGCCGAAACAGAAAAAAGAAAACATATATTTCATTTCAATGCGAACAGTCGTCGTGTAAAGTAATGCAGTGGCAGTTGTGGCAGTGGCAAATCCGCTTACAACATACATGTACAATGAAATATATGAAATAAGTGAATTTCACGATTTTATACAAGTGTAATTACATCGAAACTGTTGCAAAGAGCGTGTCTCGGCAGTGACAACATATTTAAACAAAGCCGCAGACTAGTTTCAGATTATATTTTATATATCTCTTAATGACAAGCAGAAAAACCGAGTCAGCTGCGTTTAAGTGCAATATAAATAAAAATAAATCAAGTTGAATTGCACACTCGATGGGAACTGTGGAAAAAATGCGTGCTAAATCGTCAATTAAATTCAATAAATCATAAATAATAATCCCGAGCTTGTTTCTAATTGTGATTTATAAGCTTAATAAAGCTGAATGTCAATGCGAATGTGAATGTGTCTGTAAAAACTGTTTATTGTTAATAAAATTGAATTCAATTCAAGTGAAATTACGCATGCGCAAATTAAATTTAATGTCTTTCAATTCAAATTGAGTTTTATCTGCCAAACAACCACAGCAACAACAACAACAACAACAAATATGTGGCACCAGTATCTGTCGCTGCTGTTAACGCTGCTGTCCCTGCTGCAGTTACAGCCACGCTTCCAAGGCATTGCGAACGCCTTTAACTACTCGCCCAAACCAAATTTTGTAATAGGCGCACCGCAACACCTTAAATTCAATTTACCCCAGGTGCGCAGCTCCTACTTTGGCTTCACACTGGTCATGCGTCAAACGAGGTGAGTGTACTACGAGTGAATGTGAATGTGAATGTGGGTGCGAATGCGAACGCGAATGCGAGTGTGAATTTGAGTTAGCCGGTAGTCGTACTCGCCATTTGCAAATATTTATTGTGTGACTTTATTATAGATAAGAATGCGCTAGACAAAGGTTTATTTATTTAACTTGCATAACAGGCATAACAGGCAACACCTTGAGTTTCAGAGGGTGCAACTCTCTGCTCCCCAGTCTGCGATTGACTTGCTGGCTCGGGAACACCTTTGTCAATATGTCCCTGCTGTAACGAATGCTCTGAAAATGAGCTATCAACGAAGCTGGTTCAATTCACACCGAAAACATAAGCAAAATCAAATACAAATTCAAAATTCAGCAACCGCAATTTTTGTTTCCCCACACACTCGTTCCCAGCCGTAAATTTGTTTCTATGGCAGCTGCATAAATAAAAAAAAAACGCCAAAAAGCCAACAAACCAACAAAATAATAGCTCAAAATAAAAATAATAAAAAACACTCGAAAAGTACAAAAAATAAATAAAAGACACTTTAAACAGCATTTTCTAAAAATAACAAACTTCAACTACAATTGCCATCAATTCCAACTGCCTCAGATCGCAGCTCTCAGATCTCGGACGCCGCTCAATTGACAAACTCTCACTTACCAGCGGCGACCCACATATGTTATGGATATATACTCGTGTACAGTACTTGTACCTAGACCCGATGGCGTCCACTTTTGGATAGAATACTGGCCCAGTCAATGACATCACACCAAACCCAACCAAGAGCCACAAATCAAATCAAGCCAAGCTGCTCAAATTCAAGAAGAAAGTCGCAAAAAAAACTTAACAAATACGCTAAGTAAATGCTCTTAAATGAAGATTTTCTTCTAAGACAAATTTTAAAATTAGCTGTACACTCATTTATAAAAATGTATTTCACATCTCAGATGATTCAGTGTTTTATACGTATCGAAAATATAATTTGCTTTTCCCTGTTTCCTTACAATGAGATAAGAATTCTGAAAAAGACAAGCGCAATATAAAAATTATCAATGCAATGCTCAATATTTAAATTTTCCTTCTGAAAATGATTCATTGCATAAATGATTCGAGCAATCAATTTGCAATGACTGTAAGACGGTTTAGTGATATTAAATGTTTATTTAGTCCTTCTAATCTAATAAGAGACAGCATATTTAATTGTAATTACACAATGTTAATATGTTTATAGTTCAGTTTGTAGCATATTCTGTCATCCATTTAATAAGCCAGTGTTTGGTTAGGGTATAACAAAGAGTTGTTCAATTTAGGCCACAGATTCAGATGACTAAGCATCAAATTTGATTCTTTTTTATTTCGCGCGGTTAGCAATAATGTTTCCTTTTATACCCTGAACCCATTAAAAATGGGTAAAAAAGGGTATAAGTATTTTGTGCAAATGTATGTAACAGGCAGAAAGAAGCATCTCCGACCCGACAAAATATATATATTCTTGATCAGGATCAACAGTCGAGCCATGACCATCTGTCCGTCTGTATGAACACGCAGATCTCAGAGACTGTAAGAGCTAGAGACTTAACTAACTGCCTCCATTTATCGAATATCGATAAATTAAATTATTTAATACGCAATATGCACATGCATATTATTGATAAACTGCCTAAATTTTGTCAAGATCGGATAAGAAACACTCAAGTTATAGTCGAAAATGTATTCTCATATTGATCTCATTTCTATCAGCAGCCGCAAGCATTTTCTGTATGCATAATTATGCGGGCGCATGTGTGTGAAAGAGATGGCATGATAATCGACGCGAGCGTCAATATTCTTTTGTATGCTACCTACGATTGGGTGTTTCACGTGTTTGTCGGCAGATGGCGCTTCCAGAGCTGCTCGCATTTTACTGCAAATCTTTTTAATGGGGAATTTGCCAATAAAAATAGAATAGATTTAATTACTGGGTTCAGGGTATATCGTAGTCGAGTACACTCGACTACAGCACTCTTACTTGTTTATTATTTTGTACGTACCCCGCATTCATTGTTTGTTTATATGCATGTCTTTTTTGGCAATTGACAATCTTGTTTTTGTGTACGTGTGCATAACGAGTTTAGCATTTGAGTGGTCGAGCATATCCGAGAGTTTCTATTTAGATAGACGCTCGTCCAGATAATTGCCGTATTTCCTCTGTCCGCGTGCGGCCCTTATTTATGAGTCGCACTTAAAATATAACGCAATAGCAACAAATTTATTTTATTATCATTGGCCAACTGCTGCCTGCAATTAGACTTCGAGTGAGTCTAATTATTTACGGAAATTACGCGTAAAACCACGTCAACCTGTAATTTATTTCACATCAAATGAGGTTTTTTAAAACAAAGCAAAAAGTGGGTTGAAATAAATCATTTGGAGAGTGGTCAACAAAGAAATACTCTGTACTATAGAACTTAAACTAATTTCTAATATATAACTTAAAGTAATCATTTACCGAAAGATATTTTAAGGAGATAGAATTTTTTTGAATCCGATATAATATTATACCTTTTGCATCAATTGTACAGAAATTGAATAAAATGTTTTCACATTCTGATAATAATAATGTGTTTATTTTAATTGTATTGAGAGACTGCACTTAACATTTACTTATTTTTGTTGCTGCTGTCAACATAAAGAACATTTTGTAAATGCCATTGATTCATCGGAATTTGCAAGGCCCAAGGGAAATGACCCAAGTTTCAAATCTGATGGCTACGGTTCTCGTTTTGGATTATGATCGTTAATGATTAAGATTCACTTCGCTTAAGCGAATATGAAATGTGTAAAGTGAGCAGCAAATGAATTGCGCAAGGAATTCGCGACAATTGCCACTGGCGTCTGCCTGCAACAGCGGCAGAGATAGCCACATAGCAACAGCTGCATATTGTAATGCATAAAGCGCCGTCTGCGGAGTCGGCGACATATCACTGCAGCACTGCGACCCGGCGACGCCATCGCTTTCGTCTCGTTTCGTCTCGACCATTGCGTTAACACCATACAAATATTTTTAGCCACGTTTCTCTTCCTAAACGAAGAACAAATGCTGCTGCTCTGCCTGCAGCGGCTGCTGCCAACCCCCCAACTCCCACACATAAGCAACACAAAGAGCCAGACATATACATAACTGTATTAATATATAAATTTATCTATCTGAACATAGGAGCATGAACATGCACCCACCGGCGACCTTTCTTACAAATGTATACATACATATACATATATATACAACACTCCGTATCTTTAATATAGAAACAGTTTTAAATTACCCCCATTAATATTTATTGTTATTGTGGGAGTTTCATTAAAAAACTATTGGCCACTTTTAAGCCTATAACTCTTCCATTATCCCTAACATGTGAACATTTCTGAAGAAACAGTTAAGGATCAAAAAACAGATGAGATTATTTTTAAAAAGTTAATTTCAAGGTCGAAAATAATTCAAAATCTCTTGTTATTTCTGAATTAGCAGTAAATCATTTTAGTAAATTTAGTATACCTTTCACATAAAAATACTCATTAAATACTACAGCTATAATTATATTTTTAATGTATATACATGTCATATGGATTATTTTTACAAATATATAAATCAAGTCTTCTAGTAAGTAGATATTACTTTTGAGATCAAGCGCGTCAATAAACATACAAATAAATATAAACATAAACATAAAACAAGTAAGAGTGCTGTAGTCAAGTGAACTCGACTACGATATACCCTGAACCCAGTTATTAAATATATTCTATTATTATTGACAAATTCCCCTATAAAAAGATTTTCCCTAGCTCTTACCGTCTCTGAGATCTGCGTGTTCATACAGACGGACGGACGGACATGGCTATATCGACTCGAATGTTGATCCTGATCAAGAATATATATACTTTGTGGGGTCGGAGATGCTTCCTTCTGCCTGTTACATACATTTGCACAAAACCATTATACCCTTTTTTCCCATTTTTAATGGGTTCAGGGTATAATTAAATGCATATCGTGTGTGTATCTTCAATTACAAAGAGCTTGCTTGCTCCTCTCGATGATCGGAAAAAGTGGTTCAGGGTATAAAAAATATACAAATGCCGTGGAGTGTATGTATGTCTGTATGTTTGTATGCATAACTGGGTGACACATTACATGGCCTTTGTCTGAGTGACTCATTCGTATGCGCTGCTGCTGCTGCTTCTTCTTTTCTTTTTTTTTTTTTGGAAATACTTAAAGTTTGTGTTTCCATTTCCATGTTTGGCGTTGAAGTAAACAACAAGTATTTGTTGATTGTTTTGCATAAATGAGCAAACGCCGTAATTACCAGGTAGTTGGCTGACATGTGCTTGTTACCTGCCAATTTATTTACACATAAAAGCATATTTTTATAGATCGTATTAACTGGTTTAAAATTGGCGAAAATGAATGAAACTATTGCCCGGCATCCAGAGTCATCGCTTGGATGAATGCAAGCCGTGATTCATAGCGATGCTGACTAATAAGCATGAAAGCCTAGTATTCATATTATGCAGGCAGAGAGGCAGACGCGTTTTAGAGACTTTTATGTGCTATCTGTGATGCTCTATATGTGTGTTTGTTATTATTGTCCTGTTATCAGTGACTATAAATAAAGTTCAAGCCGTTCAATAAGCACTTAAACTTAAATAGATTACAATATTTTCCGGTTTGTAATCACCAAAACGAAACAAAAATTATTTACTTTCTGTTTTATGAAACACGTCCATTTTGGTTGCCACACATCTCTTCTTCTTAATCCCACTGATCGTCCAATCGGTTCTCATGTCTACTTCACGAGTCACTAGTAGTCACTAGTAACATGCATGCTATTCGTAAAAGTGGATTAACCGGTTGGACCCAAACCTAAATATATTTAGTTTATTTTTATTATTGTGTGTTATCTACAGATTTTCGTAGTTGCATCAAAACATATAAATACGTTATTGATTTATTCGACGCTTCCAATGGAAAATTACATATTGAACTTGAAGGCCAAACAATATATGGAAATAAGATTATTACTATAAGCAGTGCTTTATATCACACACTTTCCACTCCCACTTCCAACGGTAAAATGAGTAAGCTTAAGCTTTGAGTGCAAGAGCCCCGGGCGAGCGAGTCAGTGAGAGCGAGAGGCACGGGAGAGTGACGCAGTCTTAAAAGCTAGTTGTCGTTTCTCTCTGTAGGTGCAATCGGCACAAAGGCAAAGAGTCCGAGCAGCTCGTAGTTATTAAAAGGCATTCGATCGAGACGGTTGTGGCTCGCGCACAGATACATATTTCGTCGATCGTCGCATAGTGCGAGTCGCTATCACTGTGCGGCATCAGTGATAATACTATCAAAATTTATCAACGCATAAACCCTTTATTATAATAACAAATAGAAACTGTAAATATGGCAGGGCAAGGTCAAAGTGTGCCTGAAGTGTGGCTACTGTTAGTCGCATGCCTCGTTGGCAGCGTCTGCACCTACAATTTGTCGCCGCGTCCCAATCTAGAGATCAAAGATCCAAAATTTGCTACATTGATGCCGAAAGTGCGTGCGTCATATTTCGGTTATAGCATCAGCTTGCGACCGCACGGGTAAGTGCCGTTCCACGATCCACTAATGCTTGGTGCGCGTCTTCTCACTCGCTCGTCCGCTCACCGTTAGAGAAAACAGGTTGGGAGTTACTGATGATTCATTCAAAATCGAGGTTGGAGTATCAGTGGCAGTGGGTGTGGGAGTGGGAGAGGGAGAGATGTCCAATGCGAGACAGACGCCGTAATAATAATAATAATAAAAAAAGTGAATGAAGTGAATAGTACAAATAACACGAAGCTGAATAAGTTTGACAAATGATGAAGTCATTTACTTCCTCTCAATTGACAAGAAAAAAGCACCACAGAAGTAAAGGCGTGGTGCTCCTGTGCGGCTGCTGAACGAATGCCAAAAGTTATTGAAATACTTGTCACATTGCACGTTCGCCCTTATAACTTGGCTGCATAATTGTGTTCGAATAAAATAAATCATTGAATGAGACATACTTAGTTATTGTTCTTCGTATTTCTCGCTAACAGTTAGTCAATGCCATTTTTGTAATTTTTTATTATTTATCAGCTTTGCTTTTTAGTCGATTTCTTTGATAAGATAACCTGTGTCTGTGTGTGTTTGTTTGAATAACGAAAAAATAGCAAAAAGTAGAGATGACACTGTTGGCAAAGAGGTGACACGTTGCGTCCTACTGTTACTACCTACAGCAATTGGTCTATTCAAATCATTTGGCCAAAGAGAGCACCCTGTTACTGTAGATGTTCACTATCTCATTGAGATACACAGCTACAAAGTGCATTACTCACACTTATGAAAAGAAATAAAACACATAAAAAAAAAACAGTTCAAATGTAGATCGCAATACGGTTAGTTTTAATGGAATGTGTTGCGTCAAGCTCTTCCCACCTACCGTCGTCTACTTTTAAATTGCAATCGACACGCCTAGAGTTGCTTGGCGGTTTATCAAGTATACGCCAACCATTAACACAGATAAGTTCTTTATCTTATTGGTCACTGTTTCTAAATAAGAGCGAACAGCGCACAGCTAAGAAAACAAAATTTCCAATCGTATTTAACTGGAAATGCAACTAATATAAGTTATCGAATCAATTGGCTGACAATGAGCAATTGGTTTTTTATTTTGACTCAACTGGATGCATGTTGAGTGGCACACTCGAACTAAAGTAATATCTGAATACAAATTAAGCACAGATTGGAATCATGTTTCCATCATATACATTTTGATCCAAAGTTCGAAATATAAATATGCTTTTGTGCATTTTAAATCAATTTTATTTAGAATTTGTCTAACAAGTGGCTGCGAACTGAATATTCCACACTGGTTTAATATAGTGACATGTATGTAACACGTAAAACTCATTTTCCGACCGATTGCTACTATGACAGCTACATATGTAATATAGTGGTCCAATCATATCAGTTCCGACCTACAGCAAACAAACTGTATAGCTTTCAAAATGAGGGAGTTGTGCAAATAAATTAAATTCAATAAAATCGATATTTAAAATACATATTTTAAGACTCGCTTTAATTTTTCAATTGCAGCGTTATTGTTGGGGCACCGCAGGCGCAATCAACGCTCGAGGCTCAGCGGAAGATCAACGAGACGGGGGCCATTTACAAGTGTTCGCTGCTGAATGGCAACTGCAGTCCATATGTCTTCGAAGGACGTGGCAATATACACATTGAAAGGAGTGAGTACACATGGGACTCGGAACGCCGAGACTTTCAATGGCTGGGCGGATCCATGGACGGTGGTACACGGGACACGGACAAGCTGCTTGTGTGTGCGCCCCGCTTTATATCGCCATCGTCGAAAGATTACCATATGCATGGCATATGCTACTGGGTTTCCGACACGATTGCCGATCAGCCACAGAATATCACAAAGATCTCCCCGCTGCGGCTTAAGGCGGACCAGGTGAAGGAGAAAAATAATTATAGATATTATAACTATATTCTGGGGGAGCAGGGTCTGAGTGCCCATGTCTCCGATGACAACGCACAGTTCCTGATTGGAGCACCGGGCATCTTTGTATGGCGTGGTTCCGTTATTCGCTATCGCAGGGAATTGCTCGTCGATGATCCTTCGGCGAGTCGCCGCGACACGAGCAGCCATCAGCGTCGCCGCAAGTCACCCGACGGCGCTGATTCCATAGACTACGAGCCAGAATACTTTTATAAGATGGACATACCACGTCCGGATCTGTGGGGCCAGCCAGACGACTCCTACTTCGGCTATGCCGTCAGCTCCGGTCACTTCGATAGCACCAATCTGAAACAGCTTCTGTATGTGGCCACCGCACCACAGGCGAACGAGCAATCCGGCGAGGGTTACATCTTCGACGTGCGTGGCGATTCAATTGAAAAGTTTCACGTCTTTCGCGGCGAACAGTTTGGCGAATACTTTGGCTATGCGGTGCTCGCCGATGATCTCAATGGGGACAATCTGACGGACGTGATCATATCAGCGCCACAGCACTCATTCGAGGACTCGTACGACAACGGTGCCATTTACGTGTTCCTCAACAAGGGACGGGTGAGTAACGCTTTTCAATATTGTCTGCCTTGCTCCAACTCTGCCCCGCCTGGTATTTGACCTATGACTTATGACTAATGCGTTGCTATCATTTGCAGTTCAACTTCGAGCTGAAGGTGCTCCGCTGCCCGCTGCCCATTACGGCCAAGGCACGTTTTGGCACCACGCTGACAAGACTGGGCGACATTAATCACGATGGCTATAACGGTAAGTTGACTCAGGCAGTGACACGATTTCAAATGGTTCTTCATCATAGCCCCCCCCCCCCCCCCGCCCTCTCTCTCTCTCTCTCTCTGTCTCTCTGTTCAGTTTCTCTTGTTATTCCAATTCTTCGCTTCTGTGTTGCATCTGGTTTTTTTATAACACAACTTTTTTTTCGTTGTGTTTGTTGAACTTGCTGACTTCCTTCTCCATATCCATATTTAGTTGAATATATAAGAATACACATACAGTGCACAGCATATGCATAGGAACAGTTGCAAGAATATTTTTAAAATGCAAAGAGATTTAACACTTATGAGATCAATTTTATATTTAAGCACAAAATACAAATTTGATCACCTTTTTATCAGAATAACTATGCGCCAGCATTAAGTAACAATTAACGATTTGTTTTTTGGAGTTACATTCTTCATATTTGACAGAAATGAACAGCCCTAATCCACCACTGTGTTGTGCCTGAATTTTTCAGATATTGCTGTTGGTGCACCGTTTGCTGGCAATGGCTCGGTATTTATATACTTAGGCGGAGAGAAGGGACTGCGGGATCAGCCCAGCCAGCGCTTGGACTCGCCACAGCAGCAGCCATCGCGGTATGGCCAGCATATGTTTGGGCATGGACTGTCGCGTGGCTCCGACATCGATGCGAATGGCTTCAATGACTTTGCTGTGGGTGCGCCCAATGCAGAGGCTCTGTTCCTGTATCGCGCCTATCCGGTGGTGAAGCTGCAAGCTAGCGTCAGATCACAGAATCGCGAGATTAAGCCTGAACAGAATCGGGTACAGATCACCGCCTGCTATGGCCTGACAACAACGGCCACGGCAAGCTCTGCCCAGCAGCAGGAGATGGCCATGCGGATTGTGATCGACCCGCAGCTAAGGCGGGCCAAGTTCGCCCAAACGCAGAGTCATGAGCTGAGCTTTAATGCAACGGCGGGCACAACGCAGCAGTGTCGCGTCTTTGACTGTGAGGTGCGCTACAGCGAGAAGGACATATTCCAGCCCATCGAGTTGGAGATGCACTACGAGCTGACCAAGAAGGTGCCCGACACTGAGGGTAAGTTAACGAGATCACTCTCAATATTCACTATGCTAACTGTTTAACTGATGCCCCTCAGAGTTCTGTGAGACTTGTGTGGCTGTCGATCCCGACGATGCCAAGGTGTACACCGAGAAGATCATTTTCAGCACGGGCTGTGACACAGATATATGCGTTGCCGATATGCAGCTGACCGCCAAGGATGTGAGGTAAGGCAGCAGCTCTCATAAGCTGATTGGATTGCATCATTAAATGATTTGTTCTTAAACTCTAGCTCAAGCTACATACTGGGCAGCGACAAGACTCTGCGCATCAATTATGAGGTAACGAACCGCGGAGAAACCGCTTATTTGCCGCAGCTGAATGTGACCAGCTCCAGTCGTTTGAACTTTGCGCAAACTCCGGGCAACTGCAAAGTCAGCGATGCTGTCATGGTCTGTGACCTGAATCGTGGACGACCTCTGGCCAATGGTGTTAAAGACAGCATCACCATCAGTTTCGATATGAGCGGCCTCACCGGCAGCTGGCTGACCATCAGCGCTGAGGTCTTCAGCACCGGCTCCGAGGAGAATTCCAGCGACAATAAGCTAAACAGCTTAATTGCCCTCAAGGAGTATACAGAAATTGATGCCTCCGGGTAAGAATTTAATAAATCACTTCAAAAAAAGTGATTGTCTTTTTGTTTGCTGATTAGATGGTTTAATGGGTGAAAATCTTTAAGCTCATTTTGAAAAACTTATGCGATTAATACACATCAATTTAAAAGGCATAAACATACGTATACATATATTTATCCTAACCTAATTCGTTTTTCAGTGGCCAGACGAATGCACAAATCGACTTGGAACACTACAAGAACTCAGCGCTCGTGATCAACAACTATGAGATCAAGAGCAATGGACCCAGCACTGTGGGTGAACTGGAAATTGTGTTCCACATACCCGTCGCCTACAGGACTGCCGACTCCGCGACGACCATACCGATCATCAATGTTGGCAGTCTGAGTATGCAGGCCACGTACGACTCACAGCTGGTGAACATTGAACTGCTCGACGAGAACAACACACACATCCTTATGAATACCATTGAGCTCTCGGAGCGAATGGTGGTCGGTCAGAATGAGGTGCAGAAGACTTGGCTGCACTCGGATTCGCATACCACGGCATCGATTGCACGCAAGAGACGCGATCTCAAAGGACTGACCACCAATCGGGAGCAATATGCCCGCATATCGAACATTAAGGCGCACGATCTGCTTAGCGAGGAGTTCAAGGGCAAACTGCCGGTTAATCGCACAATTGTGTTTAACTGTCGGGATCCAAAGATGACCATCTGCCTGCGTGCTATAATGCGCGTCTATACATTCAAGCCGGAGAAACCAGTTAATCTAAATATGCAATTTAACGTCGATCTGAACGAGGTCAACGCCATTCTCATTGACCCATGGGAGTTCTTTGCCATACTCATCGACATGAATGTGAGCAAGGTGGGCGAGAGTCTGGACACCTCGCTGTCCATCCGGCGCAAAATTGAGCCGAATATTATTTCAAAGCATCTGGTATCCTCAACGCCCATCTGGATTTACATTCTGGCCATTCTGGGAGGTCTTTTGCTACTGGCAGCAATGACCTATGGCATGTATAAGGTGAGTTCTTTAAAATACTGCACGCAATTGACTGATATTTAATAAAAATTCTATTATTACAGATGGGCTTCTTTAAGCGAGCAACAAAGGACGAGCTGGACAAATTGGTGCAACAGGGCACCGTGGAGCCCGAGGCTGAGAACCTTAACAGTGGCAGTAACTAAGCTCAATATTGTGATCTTCATTGCTAAGCTCTAGTATAGACATCACATTTTGTAGTGAATCGATACTAACTGATTGAACAGTTGGCTAATACCAAATACGGAAACTATATACATATAACAACAAATTGATCAACAGTTCGACAGATCTTAAATGTGTTCTTTAAAAAAAAAAAAAAAAAAAAAAAAACTGTAGATTAACCCAAAATCGTAACGTAGTGCAAGCTGTAAGCCGCGAAGCATCGAATGTTCTTGTGGATTTGTTGTATTTTGGATAGAGCCTTATAGTTTGCTTTTAAGAAAAATCTATGTAATTTATGTGGAGCTTATCTTTTGACTCGAAGTCAAGCCATATTGCCATTATTTATAAATATTTATACAATCTTTTTATTAATAGATGATTGCTAGTTTTATGGCAACGTAAAAGACTTGAAATTTTGTATACAATGTAAAGAAATAGAAACACTAAACAAAGCAAGGAGAGGAAAAATATTAATAGCCTGTATAAAAACTGTATAAAATATTAAACAAAAAGCATTCTAGTATAATAATATAATATACGGTGTCTCAAAAGCTTATTTCAAGCAGTGTCAAGCAAAACCTTCAAAGTGCTATAAAGTTTAAACAAGGAAACAAACTCAAGATGTTTAAATGTCAATTTGTTTAATGTTATATCACGTTTGAAAAAAAATATTTAGTTTTTATTAAAATATTAATTAATTAATTAAAATTAGTCAAAAACTGAAAACACTTCCAAAATACAAGTCAAAGCTTATTTCAATTAAATAAGGATGTTAATTCTGATATCCTTTAGACTTAACAACTTCCCTTAACCTATTATTCATGGAAAACACCAGCTTCCGGGTAGTTTCTGGACCGATCTTGCTCCACTCATCCAGCAGACCATTTTTGAGATCCTGTTTACTGGATATGCTTAAAGTAAATTTTCCTTTAATGTATTGAAGTACACATTCTTGTCCATTGTTGTTCCAATGAACACCAAATTCCCGACGCCGGCTGCCGAGATATATGCCCATACCATCTCACTTCCTCCTCCGTGCTTGACTGTTGCCTTTACGTTTTTGGGATTCAGCTCAGTATTGGACTGTCGCCACACATAATTCCGTCCGTCCGAGCCAAATATGTTGAATTTGGACTCATCTGCAAATATGACTGTGTTCCAGAACTCCAAATCCTTGTCCAAGTGGGTTTTGGCGAACGTTATTCTGGTCCCTTTATTTTTTGCGCTTATAAAACGCTTCTTCCGTGGTACTCGGGCATTAAAGTCATGGTTGTGCAGAACCAGGCGCACAATTTTTACACTGCACTTTTCCCCATTTCATCCTGCACCTGTTGGTCAGTTTTGGTGCCGATAGCTTACGATTTCCCCTTACTTTTCTGATGATCCTCCGCTCCTCCTGTTCGGTAAAAATCTTGTTTGGTGCCATTCTGCCCTTGTCCTCTGTCCGATTTGCGTCCACGAAGCTCCGAATGATGTTGTATACAGTTGACTTGCTTAGATTGACCATCGCAGGTATTTGGCGATGTGAATATCCTATTTGGAAGTGTTCCAGGATGATATTCCGTTGATCAATGGAAGTTCGCTTGCCCATAGTCCTTGTTGGCTGGTCGAACCCGAGATGCCGGATATAACTGAGCTGACTACAAAGGATTGGTCTAATTATACCGAAAATATTCAACCTGACGTATCCGGGTCTTATGGCACCCAGGTGTCCATAATGTAACTGCTTGAAATACGCTTTGACCATAAATTGAGGTACTTTTTTACATAACCCGACCTAGCTGGTGGGGAAACCCCAGTTTATTGGGGTCATATATTAATTTTGCTGGTTAATATATGTACCTGCCATAGGTCTTTGGAATTTTTGAAAAATAATGTATAAATAATTTTTGACAGTCGATTAAAATTGTTGCTTGACACTGCTTGAAATAAGGTTTGAGACACTGTATATTAGAGATGAAAGTATTAAATAATTGTTTGATCTAAGTTAAACCACTGGTAGATTTCAGCTTACTTGTTTTTATAATGTAATTAAATTTATTTCTTAAAATCAATAAGTACATTGTTTTCTTTATTTTTAAACTCTAATAAAATGCAAGAATTTATTTTAAAAGTTGCAAACATTTTACCAACTAATCATGAAAATCGCATTTAACACGAAGCAAAACGTTAACATGTTGGTTTTTTTTTTTTTGTTTTGTTGAGTTGAAAACATATTTATAAATATATACTATATACAAATTGATTTGCATAGTACCCAATATAATAGGCAGCTACTTAGACTATGAATTTAGCTAAACTCACGAAAACTCACGCACACATACACATAAATAAGTAAAATGGACTAACTAACAATATAGATGCTCATGCAAACACACACACACACACACATGCATATTTAGCTGATATTTTCAATAGTTGCAGGACACACAGAAGTACATATTTAAATTGTGGCGTAAGTACAACATGTTGCATTAAGTATTACAGATACACATAAATATATATATAGAGTTCTAGCAAGGTTTCTTGTTTTTGCTTTTTAGATATAGATATATATATATATATATATATATATATGTTGAGGATATGTGAAATTGTAAATTTCGTTTCATATGTTTGTATATCGAGTGAGTTAAACATGACAATTATTTTATTTTTCTTATTTTTTGGTTTTACTTAAAGATAGAAAACGACATTAAGTTAAGCTTTGCTGGTGGTAAAAACAGATATTCTTTGTATGTGTCGTAAGTGAAATGCATGCATTTTGATTTGCTTTGTTATTCTTCAACTATTTTGTATATTAAATAACAATATGAATCGACGACCTTGTAAATAAATACATCTTATAAAAATACAGAGAATCTGTGTACTATGTATTGTCAAAAATCATTGAATTGCGTTGCACTCCACCGAGCCGATCTTCAAAACTATTTAATTTAACATTGATATGGACTCACTTACTAAAACTTCCTATGCAGTTTCAATTTGAATCACGTATGTATAGTTTGTTGTATCGCCTAGTATTATAAGCGATATGCTGTTGACTAGTAACGCTATTGAGCACAAGGTGGATTCACATACATATACAAATACAAATTCAGATACCTACATTTGCTTACACTAGGCAACATCAACAGGGACATATATATATGTATATATATATATACAGAGGTTTATACTATTTAACACATTGTTTCGTTATATGGCGGATCCTTCTCAGATTCGGTGCTGTTCTTGATATTGGAGGACAGCTTGGCAATCTCATCCTGCACCAGATGCGTGCTAATCTGTGGTATAGATAGCGCCACATTGCTGCTCTTCGCGGATGAGGATGTGGCTGGGGTGGCTTCGCCATCGCGGGACTCTTCCGTGCTGGAGCTGCTCTCCTTGAGCACATTCATACCCAGTTTGCTGCTGTATGGCGGCCTCAGCGTCGAAATCAGTTTGGCGCCAACCTGTGTGGGCAACGGCGATGCCGACGCCGAGGTACTACCACCAGACGCTGACTCTGTTGCAGTCACCGTCTCGGCACTCGACTGCACCGACACCGGCTTGCCCTGATCCATGCTAAACTGTTTCTTGAGCTGCATGGGTCGCGTTGGCAGTGCTGGCGCTGCCTGCGTCATTACTGCCCCTGCGCTCAGGTCCAGTGAGCTGGAGCTTTCGTCGCGCAGGCGTCTGCTATCGGCAGCGCCAACGGACGCAGTGCGCTTGGGCTGGTAACGCGCTGTCGCAGCGCCGCCAGCAATGCCAAGGCTAAGTCCCGTCGCCGAATGCGAGTCGCCGGCATCCAGCGACGGCTCGGCTGTCAGCGAGGGCGTGTCCACATTGAAGGAGCCGGTTAGTGAGGTGTTCGTCTCGTTGGAGCTCTGCTTGATGAACCGATACGGATGCGCCGAGTAGTCCGTATCAGTGCTGGAGTTCTTTTGTAGGCTCTCGCTGGACTTCTTGAATAGACGACCGCTGCTTTCATAGGGCGGATTCAGAAAATCGCTGGTGGCACGTGTCGGCACCAGCGGCGACTGAATCGACTGCTGCTCCATGGATGAGTTGCGCTGCCAGGGACGCTCATGCTTCAGCTGAAAGCCACTGGCCACAGCATGATGACTGCTCTCCGCCCCACTAGTATCACTACTGTCGCCAGCAGTGACAGCCCCAATAAGTTCACCCTCTGCTTGGGGCTTCGATGGTGATAGCTCAACGGCCGTCTCCCGACGCAGTGGATAGCGATGGCTATAGTCGACCGAGACGCTTATCTGCGATTGTTCAAAAATAAGTCCAAGCAAATAACTAAATTTATCTCTTTCGTGCTGGCAGATGTATGTATATATGATTAACAGTTTTAGAATGCAAACTCAAAAATTAGAAAATTCGAATAGTGGCGTTTAGTTAAATATTGTCGATACGCAGATAGTTCAAAAGTATTTGCACTTACCTCATAGGGCTGCACGCTGGCATCGATGGAGCCACGTGCCTCGAATAGACCCTCCAAAATTCTATAGTCATTCTCCTCGCATTCCTTCAGGTGCTTCTTCTCCAACAGGGCAGCGGCCTCGGCGCGTGACAATTCCGTCTTGGGACGATCCAGGGATGCTGTGAAAAGTTCGATTAGTTTGGCTGGGAAGTAAGCAATGGACCTAAGGCAGGCGCGGGCGTTTTGGTTATATTCAGTTTTTGGCGGCACAAGCACAAGGCAAAGAATACTACGTATACGTATACGCCCAGGTAGCTCTATATATATACAGATTATAATTTTAGATTTGGTTCTATAATGGTTCTCTATCGGAATCGCTGGATAGGTGGTAGGAAGGGATAGGTGTTACATGGCAGGGACAATTGCTGGGTTGGAGGGTTGCCAACGGTTGGAGCAACACCAACTTACCTTTATTGCTCTGCAGCGAGACGGTCGGTGATCCAATCAAATGGCAGACGTTCTCCAGTTCGTCAGTTATGGATGTATATTCGCTGTGCAGTTTCAGCAATATATTTCTGGAGGGTTTCGCATGCAAAACTGATTTACCTAGAGTTTCGAGGTTAGGTTGAGAATGCGTCAGAGATAAAATCGAGATCGAGTGCGTAAAAACGTGAATAAACAAAAGACGAGTATGTACTTAGTACTTAAGGTAAGAACAACAATAACAAAGTTATTATGGTTTGTTAACGGCTAAACTCGATTCGCCAATTTGGTAGCTTGGATTGGTCGTTGGACGGTGTTGGTTATGTGGTTAGTTAGGATTTGGCATGAAGGTTAATTTGTTTAGCAACCAGAATTTTGGAGCTTGCAGCTGCTGCATAACTAAAGTCTCTCTCTCTCTCATTCGGCCCGTTTTTTCACTGTCTAGTCAAGTTACGGTTTGCTATGTATGTTAAAGTGAGGTTCAGTGAAAATCATTTTCTCCACTTATATAGTTCAAGGTTAAACACTAATATCCACTTTATTGAGAGCTCAGTGTTTATCAATCTGAATTTGAATATTATGGCCGACTCTGAGATATGCACTGACTGCAGTAATCCGTTACACACTTCACAAACAAATTATAATAAAATCTGCAAGGGTATAAGGACTGATGTTGTCCACAGATGTTGCCATCTTATTTCAATCTTCAAATGTTAGATCGGAGAACCGACAATCGAGGGGAAAAAAATAATACCTGTCACTTTAGCGAGACGATATATTTAATAAAGTGCTACCCTAACTGGACATTGAAAAAAACAGGCCCAACTCTATTTCCTTGTATGTACTACATACCTGGGGGTGGCACTAGTGGCACATCCTTGTCACTATCCGGCTCGGAGTGCGTGAGGCTCAACTGGCGGCGTGAGAGTGATGCTAGCTGATTGAGACTGATGTGGGATCGATTGATGTCCACGCCGGTCAGCGAGTACGTCTCTGAGTTACGGCGACAAAGTGAAACGGTGCGTTGGCGTAATGCTCGATGCCTGGCAGCTGTATGCGAAGAAGGCGGAGAATACTTTTTTATACAAAAAACCATACAAAAACTGGACGGCGTTGCTTGCATTCTTGCAATAGCAAAACAGAACAGAGCACACAGAACACAGAACACAACAGAACATAACACAAACATAATAGTAGTAATAATGGTAGTAGTAGTTGTGGTAGTTGCAAATCAAAGCGTAACGGGGAAGCGAAAGCGAAAATTGGTTTAGTTGCCAGGCGTTTGCATTTGTTCAAGACAAAGGATTACCCTCAAAGTTCATGTCCGGCGCAGCATCATCGGAATTGTCGCCGCCGACGAGAGTCTGATCGTCATCGTTGTTGCCCATTGGGGTTAGTGTGTCTTTGCTTTCGGTGCTGGCGCCCGTATCCTGGCGCACCGTCACATACGGCGTACGCTTCACTGTCTCACAAGTCGAGGGGCGCTGCGATGGGGGCAAATAAATGTCCGAGTCGGCTTCCGATTGCATGGAGGCCTTGCGCACCACCTGCTCGTTGAGTGCCTCACGGGATTTGACCACCTCGTCTGGCTCCTCCGGCAGTGGCACCACCTCAAAGTGGGTGCCCTCATCCAGAATGTACGCATCCGGTCGGACCTCGGTCAGCGAACGATTGAAGCGCCTTCGATTGTTTACCTGCGGTGGCAAAATGTATCAGCAATTGTAGCTCAAGAGCATTATATAAACTATTGCAAAGAAACGCACCTGCAGCGAATTTAAAGTAAGTGTGGCACCGAGTCCCAAAGCCGCAGCAATGCCGACACCAGTAACGCCAACGCCAGCGCCGCCACTGCCACCACCACCGCCACCACCGCCTCCACCTCCTCCACCACCACCACCACCACTGCCGCTGCCACCCTCATTGTCGGATATTGATATGGTGCGCACGCGGTGCATTTCACCCGGAATGTTCATCACGGAACCGCGCAGCTCATCGGTGCCGGCAGTGTGTGCGGACATGAAGCGATGTATGACGCCCAGATGGGAGAGTATCTGCTCCGATGATTCTTCCATTTTGCGCAAACGGAATTCAATGCTCTGCAAAAACCCATAAATAAAGAACAATATCACAATTGAAACACAAAAAAGTAAGAAAAATGTGCTATAGACGAAAGTGTTCGTTTTGGATGATTAGGATTACTCTTACCTAACCTCAGAATACATATGGGCACTATAAAAACCACACTAACAGCACAAAAGAGAGCTTAGTTTTGCAGATCAAATTCTGTAAGCAGTCATTTTTTAACAGACGGACGGACAGAGAGCGGGACATTTCTAGATCAATTTGATTATTTATTCTGTTCAAATGTAGATGTATATATTTAATGGGCGTTGGATAATATCTCCATTCAAGATTTACATAAGTTTTAGCCACTTCAGGACAATCTTTCACTCATTCTATACTGGTAAAGGATATAAAAGCTTAACTTCACTGCTGCTTGCAGAAGCAGCAGCATGGAAATGAGCTGCTCGTCCAGCTAAGCTTGACATTTGTAGACTTTTCAATTGAAAGTGCTGCGACTACTGCCAGTCAATCCGAGTAAAACCCAAATCAATGTGCGTAACAACAAAAAGAATTGTGAATTTGCATTAAATAAAAAGTGTGATAAGAGTTGAGTGTGCTTTGATGCGTAAAGGTGTGTGTTACACACCTGCACAGTGGCCGTTTGAAGGTTCTCCTTTTGATTGATGTCCTCGATTTTCTGTGACATTGTCTCGACACGCTCCGTTGTGTTCTTCACACGCTCATCGGTTGACTGATTCAATATGTGCTCCTGCTCATGGAAGAAGCCCTCGACGCACTCCTCCTCAAAATCATACAGCCGCTCCAGGTCGTCCTTTTCGAGAAATAGCTTGAGACCGTTGTCCCGCTGCACCTCCAATCCTATGTAGAAAAAACAAAACACACACACACACACACATAGACAATTATTGGTTTTTAGTCAAACGAGACGTAAAATATAACAAGAGCATATTAGCAGAAATATAAACAGTACGCAATGGTATAGCATATATTGGTTAGAAGACGACGCATTCAGCATTGCAGCAGCAGGGAATATACAGAGAGATATAGAGATTTGTACATTATTCACGTTCAATGGGACTGGGGGAGCAGGCGCTCTGGTTGTTAGACTCACAGGGAACAAAGCTAAAGTTTCTCATGCCGGGCTCACCTTTCGCTTTACGCACGCAATACTTGAGCAGCGAATAGAAATGGCAGAAGGCAATAAACGGCGGTGGCAGCACCGGTTTCTGTTGGTACTCCATCACGACGGTGAATCGCTGGAACATCCATACCTACAAGCCAATTAAATAACCATTAATAACATGCAATCTATCAACTTATTTAAAGGATTTTTTCGTTATTTTATTTTATTTATATAATTAATTAGACAAAGTTCACGGTCACTTAACCAGTGTATAAATTGTATTAAGCCCTTAAGCGTTGACTCAAACATTAAGAAAGAGGAAAAATAAAAATGTCAAAAAATTAGTGGACACTTAAGAGGTAACGTGTTATAAATTATTCAGGAAGGGAAACATCCCAACCACTTATTCAAATTATCATCTTATGTACATATGTATTTACAAATGAATGAGTATTTTATTAATTGTATAATTGTCATACACTTGTTTAATTGTGTGTGATAATCAGAGCGGATATTTATGTGCACATAACACTTTAAAAAAAGCACTTACAATATGCATATTCAGTTATTTTGCAATAAATAATTTAATGGTGTTTTAATCTGAAACGATTTTCGTATCTCTGTCAATGGCGAGAATCTGAGCAGATGAAACAGGTCAGTAAGCAAAAAGCATTTAAGTCACCCGCTGATCGCTTGCCGGTCTTAAATAGCCTTCTCGCATGTATTCAAGAAAATTGAGCCTGACCTCGTAATCAAATAGAATATTAGATTAAAATTAAATTACTGCGAACTAATTGGAAATTGAGGTTATCATTTTTTAAAGGAATAATGAAATATGCATTAAAATGCAAAATTCATGAAAATATGCTATTAAGCATATTAGTATATGTAAAATGCATTTAATATAATATCCGCTCCGGCTATAATCAAGATTGCAAATCACAAAAACGTTCCCGCTACAAATATGTTTTCCTTTAATTATAATAGAATTAATTTGCTTACCTGATGCGACACTGAATTGACTTCGTTGAATATATTATTGAAGACGGCAATGAGCAGATTGATTAACAGTATATTGGCAATCAATAGGTACATGGACATCGTTATAGGTGTTACCCAGTGGCCTGCGAATTGCAATAAGTGTATAAATACACAGCATCGCATACAATGTTCATACATGTTCTCGGGGGAAGTTGGTCAACAACTTACCTGTAACACAAGGCGTCATGTGGGGTTCCTCGCCGCAGGCTGGATCGATATCATCCGCAAACACCTCGCCGTACAGCATGAAGTAGGGCTGATAGGTGACCTGTGCAACGATAAATTAAAATCGGGACATCATTAAATGGCAGCTGCTGATGGTAACAAAAAATGGTCAAGCACAATTTAAGTTGGGCATTCTTCACCGACCGCCGCCCCGACTGGATCAACATTAATGCAAGTTTTACACATCAACACAGAGACAAAGAGTGACTTGCTATAATATATATGTGTAGGTGTGTATCTGTGTATGTGTGGGTATGTGTGGGTATGTTTATATTTGGGTATGTGTATGTGTGTATATCGATGGCGGTGTCTGTTTGTGTTTACGTGTTAGCGTTTCCTTTTAGTTTTAACAGCATGCTACTGTAGTTAGTTTAGATCATTAAATGCTGCCCCATTTCATTAGTATTCGCAACGGTGCCGGTTGGCCGGATTAATGACTCGACGATGAAACTGCTAGACTATTGGGTGCCATCAGCCTTGGGCGGAGTATTTGTGATAGAATTTCAAATAATTAAACTTAGACAGGTCGGTATTTACACTCAGCTGGTAGTTAGTTAATTGCCATTTAAAATACCTTTTTCTGCAAATATATATTCACAGCAGACATTCGAACTTTAATTTATAAGAAAAAATATATTTAAACGTAGTAAGCTTTTTATATATATTCCTCTCAGATTATTTAGTTTTATCTGTAACATTATTACATTCAATAACATTTGAAGATAGAAAAACTTGTTTGTTTCCCTATTATGTTCATTCCCTTTTTAATATCACTATCTTTATAAGTTCTCAAAGTTAATCTAACGCCAACAGATTTTCCATTAATATCATAATATTTTTGTGTTTATATTATGTTTTTGATATAAAATCTTTCATCTTCTGCAGTGTTAAATATTTGCATAATTGGAGCAGAGCTGCAGGATATGCGTTTCGTGTTAAGGGCAGCAGGCATGTCCTTGTGTATGTTCTTATGACATTTTGCATGCAACAACAACTATTATTAAAATGCAATGAACTTAAGCAAATTAAAATTATTCATAAATATTATTTGCGACTGATTGAACTGATGCAACTGGAAACTGAGTACACACATTTACTTCTCAGATGCAATTAAAGACATGCTGCAGTATTATAAGTAATAGAAATTATATGATAATATGATAAAAAAAAAAACAACGTAGTCTGCGAGCAAGAAATGGGAATTCAAATTGACTCCCCGCAGGGAATCAAAAAACCAACGCAGAGGGAGACAGACAGAGAGATAGAGAGAGAGAGAGAGAGAGATAGAGAGGGGGTTTGCAGACAAATTGACAGAGAGAATATGGTATTTCAAATTTGGGAGAATTTGGGACAACATCGATATAATGAAAGTAATCAAGAAATTCATAAGAAACCAATTATGTCAAAAATCAAACGAAAATTTTAGGCACAACAACTATAGACAGCTCGTCATATATATATATATATATACATATATATCTTTTCATATCATATATGTAACATATTACACACAAAAGGGACGCCAGCTACGATCAATTCTACACATTTGTTCTTTGTTTTTTTTTTTCTCTAAATATCAAACCAATTTTGTTGTTGTACATTTGTTAGATTTCCGTTCAAGAAACTTTGCAGTTCAGGGCTACCAGCTTTATGTTCTGTTGTTGTTGTTGTTGTTGTTGTAGGCGTCACAGTGGGTGACATAGCTGGTGGTTCAGTGGTGGACGGCATAGTTGTGCTTGTTGTTGTTGCTGCTGCTGCTGCTGCTGCTGCCGCCGCCGCCGCCGCTGCTGCTGCTGCTGCATGGCTGCGATGCTGGGCAGCAAATGTGCCGGATCCGAAACCACCGGCACGTGTATTGTGTGAACGACCATTATGGCCGAGAGCCGTTTGAAATCCGGGCGCTACAATTGAGCCAGCAATAACCTAACATTTTGCGGCGTATTTATTCAAAGCAATGCGAACGCAAGAGTATTATGTATTGCATGTGAGTGATGAATGTTTAACAGTGAGTGTATGAATTGTGAATATTGGCAGAGTGGATGGTAAGTGGTGCATTTTTTTTTTTTTTTTTGTATATGACATCGAGCATTGGTAAGTTATGGAGTCAGTAGTTGTGAGTTTTCAGATGTTGCGAAAAGGAACAAAAGATAGAAGAATACGATACAAGACACAATGGAGAAAATAGCAGTTAGTCAATCGAGTATCGAATATCGTTGTAAATGGGCTTATTGCGCATGAAAACTACTTAATAAAAATAATAAAAAATAAAAAAATACAAAACTCACTTCAAAGACTACTCATGTAAATACTAGATTTAATCTACGAGTAATTGAGTTTAAAAATCGATTTGCTTGCTATTTAAGTAAATGCATGTACTCCGTTTAGCTCAAAAACACACAAATTAAGCTCTGCAATGGAAAATTGTCAGTGTACAAATAGGCATATGTAAATACAAAAGAACACACACACACACATTTACCAACACACACACGCACACACACATTAGCCGCTCAGACGCAAAACAGACGTTTACTCAGTTGAAATATTAGTAATTACACGACTGTACAATTTTAATATAAAATACTTAATAACAAAATGTATCGGTTTGTTGAAGTCTTATACTCTTGCACAATTAAGTCGAAATATTTGTATTTTTTACAACAGTCACCCACCCACACACACACACACACACACAAACACACACATATTTATATAAATAAAAAAAGTAAATGTAGTTACTTAGTAGCTGACATACCTCTCTGATTAGACGCCAGGTGGGCTCGCTGTTGGGATACAGTATGGCCTGTCGACTGACACCAAAACTCATGAGGACCACAGCCAAAAGCACCACAAAATATATCATATTCTTAACCATTTTGCCCATCATGGTAACCAATGGACCTGTGGGCAGAAACCAGAACACTCCAAGTTATTTGATGTGTATTAAGTTTTATATAAAGGTGATTACTTACCCAAATACTTGTTGACTCCGAGAATGTTCAATATGCGCAAATACCAGTAGATGCTGTCCACGCAGTAAATGACACGACCAATATCCATTGTGGTGGGTCGAAAGCGGAAGGCCAGTCCAATGAGGAACAGTATTATGGCAGCGCCGTCGCAAGGATTCCACATGTTCCACGCCCATACCGAGAATTTGTGCCTGCAACAAGAGCAAAAGTAAAAGCATATGGAGAATCGCATTAATTAAGTGAAACGCAGAAATCGAGGGCCGTAAATCAAGTGTGAACAAACTCTGAAGCCGCACGCACACACGCACATACACGCACACACACACACACACATACACACGCACACGCACGCACACTCCAAGAATACAGGACACAGATAGGAAGAAATGAATCCAAGTAATCAAAATGCACAAAAGCGTAAAGTATTCGACGATACGGGGCTCATTTATAATCATTAAATTAAATGCAATTAAACCCACACATACGTTGTCAAGTTGAATTCAATTTGTGAATTACTTACGTAATGGCCACCGGCTCGGAGGATATGATTTCGCGGACTTTTTCAAACCCAAGCGTTGTTATATAAGCTATCGAATACCATTCCTGCCAGCGCGGCATGGGTTTCATTCTTACTAGCACCGTGAACGAGAACATTATCAAGAAAAACATGTACGCAATCTGCAAAAAGAGAAAGCACACAAAATATAATTACAAAAATAAAAATAGTCTTTAATTCCAACAGGTTGTCAGATGCGAGTGTGCGGAAATTAAACACTAGCTTCTAATTTCCGCTAGGTAATAATTAAATAAGGGTGAACACTTACCGAATCCGCCCAGAATTTTGTAATGGGAGCCGTATAGAACTCATGGAACTTCTTCTTCAGACGCAGCGGCTGATGCTGTTTAATCTCGTTTGTATATTCGGATAGGTGAAAGAATTCGCGAAATTGCGACGGATCCGAATCGGTCAGCGAAACCTGTGCCCCCAACAAAATGTCATCACATTTTTAAAGAAATAACAAAACAACACTTTAGTTTGTCGTAGAAGGGCATTGATTGCAGCGAGTGAAATGCATGTGAAATTAGTTTGAAATTGAGTTGAATTCTATATCAACATTAGCCAAATGAAATTAGCATTCAAAGTGCGTGATAGATAGCGAATTTCTGTATATAGTAAATATGTTTGTACATGTGCATACTGCATATACGTATTAAAATTGCGTATACGAACAGTTGGGCACTGTGAGTCATCCATATAGTATAGGAGTATGTCTACATATATAAAGTATATTTAGTGAAAGTGAATTAACTTATTTAAATTGCGTGTGCAATGTGACGGCATCTGGCTAATTTTTTCTAATTAAGTTATGAGCCAACTAGGTTTAAGCCACGCTAAAAGCGTTTGAAACATGCAAAAAAAAAAAAAAAACTTGTAGTATCTTAATTAATCAACTACTTGTATGCAAAAAAAGATAAGTAAGCAACTTTAATTTGTTTGGAGATCAACTAGTACTTTTTTAACATATCGAATAAAGAAATTATTGAAAAAAGAAAATGTTCTACGGGTTAAACTTGAACTGAGTTTCAACACTAACTTTGGAGGGTGGTTCTTCCGCTCCAGCAGTGAGATTAACCTGTAAAATTCGAAGGAGTACTTTACGAGTAGTACTTAAAAAGTACGCTAAGTGAGGATCAACAACAATTGTATGAATGAATTCTGGGTGTTAAGGTGTTTCAATAAAAATACGGGTACAACAACTTTTTTTATTATTACTTTTCGTAAGTTTTGTTTGCTCAGCTAAGAGGTTGGACGGTCTACGGGACGTATGCGTAACGGCGCATGTCATACAATGTTTTCTAGTAAATACATGGTATAACTGCATTAACTTTTACAGATATATTTGTTTGTTGAGTATATTCAATTATGTGCTAAATGAAAATTATTTGGTCACACAAGTAAATGTTTTAGTTTCACTTTATTTGTACGAATGTGAAGGAAATATATTTGAGCGCATTCAATAAAAAGTAGTCAATGACAATGAATAAAAGTGTAGCTGAGTGTGTAATTGTTGTATTAGTTTAGCGACATGTACTTGTGTGAGTGTGAGTGTGTGTGTGTGTGTGTGTATTCGAATATTCGTGGGTAATTGTGAATTTACTCACTTTGCCATTTTCGTGTACTTTTGTGTCGCGCACCGAATAAGTATCCGCCAATAGAGCCTGCAACGGGTTGAAGGGGGGAGGGGCACACGTTTCGCATATATATGTATATTTTAAAAGATAACAATTTACGATTTTTTTTTTTGTTTTTGATTTAATGGAGTCTATTAAATGCAGTAAATGCTACAAGTTGTACGAGTAGATGAAATGAATACTTAAGATGAGAAACGAAAGAAAGGAAATTCATAAATACTGCAATGTGCTGATCCTGATGCACAAATGTACAGAAATAAATAGAATCGTTGTGAAATCAAAATTATTGAGATATTTAGTTGCATGCCACAAGTAGTTCAGATTGTATAGAAATAAGTATGTACAGGTGTATAGACATATGTATGTATGTACAGGTTCTAGAAACGAAAACCTCAATAATAATCGCATGGGGAGAGTAGAGAGTAGAAGTTAATCAATAGCAACACTCGATATTATTATTCTCACAATTTTATAGCTGTGCGCACAAGTTCAATGGATTTTAATGTGATTTTCTGATTAAAGAATTTTCAACTGCTCTCATATTGAAAATGCTCCAATATGTTAACGAGCGTGTGGTGTGTGTGTGTGTGTAAGTTAAAAAAAACAATATTTGAACAACTGCAGAGTTTCCCCTTCAGAGCTGCGAGCACAGCATACTATAAGCAAGCAGCTTGACGTATCTATAAGTATGTAGAGAGCGATAATTTCTACATATATTTTCAATAAGTGTGTGTGGTTGTATGTGCGTGTGTGCGCTTGAGTGTGCTTGTGCTCATAACGTTTATTACTTAATTGAGCTTTAAATTAAGCCATTAGCCTTGGGACACTGACCGCAACAGATAATTTTAAGACGGCAAACGGTTATTCGCACTTAATACATACCCTAAGTGGGTAAATCGAAGAAGCATAGTGAAACTTATAAAACTGGAAAGGGATAATCCATATTGCTGTATATGTACAATTGGAAGCGCATTGTGAGAGGCGTGGCTCAATTAAAAGACTTACATCTGTTGAGTTGGCAATACTGTGAAATGATGGCGAATGCTTTTCGGCTGCTATTAATTTGCACTATTTGGCAATGTTTGGAGTAACAAGTGAGAGAGAAAATAGAGAGAGAGAGAGAGAGAGAGAGAGAGATAGTGAGAGTATGGGTGAAAGAGAGGAGTAGAATATGTGCGTTAGGCAAATCTATTTGAATAATTGAAAAGACTCAGGGACACGTGTGTTGTCAGTAGCAGGCAACCGATTTATTATGTCCGTCTATAAATATCTCATAAATTCCCAGTATTGGTATCGCAGAGGGTTGAAATCAATAAAAATCAACTAAAGACATAATGCGTTACAAATATGATGCCGTAAATAGAAGTAATGTATAGAAAGAGTATAGTTAGGATATACAGAACACAAACATAACACAATAATTGAGACATAAACAGCGAAATAGAAACAGAAACAGAAACAGACTGACTGTAAGAACACGAAATAACAAATACGTTTATAAAGACAAATACATATATATATAAATATAGTATAGATTATAGACGAGTATTAAACAGGAAATGGTTGAAAAATGTTTGATTTTCTCTTTTTGTTTTTGTTTTTATGTTTTTTATTTTTACTACCTTGTCGCGATTATTAGTGCCCGCACCCATCCTATATCTCAAGGAAATGGATCTTTTGGCTTTTAAAAGGGCATTCTAAAACGAACAGAGTGGATAGATGGTATTTGGTAGGGCATTTGTTAGGTATGATAGCACGAATTTTAAGTACATAGTTAGGAATGAAAATGTATATTTGTGATAAATGTATATGGTAAATTAAGTAATCTGTTTATTAGATATATTTAGTATTTAGCTTAGCTGACAATTGAATAAATACATAATCTATGGACTGACACGCACTTTTAAAAAAACAATGTAAAGAATAAACATATTCAAAGAGGTTTTGGTTAACAAAAACAATTGGTTAGAAATCAAATCAAAACAATAGTTAAAAGAATATCAACAAAATCAGCAATTGGCAATGGGGGAACTTACCTCAGCATCTGGCTGCGAGCGATCCGAATCATCGTTATCCAAATTTTGATTCTCCAAATGCTCCTCCTCGGTCTGAGGCATTTGTTGTAGCTCCTCTTTTGATTTGAAGTCCAATTGCCTGATATAAAAGGGCATAATTAAGCCCAAGATGACCTGTGACGAGTAAAGCAGTTATAAAAGATAAAAAAAAAAAATTAAATCAAATATGCTACATTAAAAATTGATTTAAAGTAACCTTGAAATTGGTATTCTTGCGCGTTCGCAGGCCGCCCATCCAAAGATCGGCGAGTATGACCTGGCTACAGGGATGTGCGAGGAGGGCGCGGTGATTGGCTGCGACCGCCAGTGAGAGGCAGCTTTGATTGGACCAGGAGTGCAGCTCGCAAGTGAGCAAACGTTGCGCCTTCTCCGCATCTTGGCGATAGCTGAAGTCCAACAGTTTATTTCCTGCCATAACCACAAACAGAAACACAGCCCGAATCCACAAAACAGAAGGCAATTAATTGGCCGCAAAGGTCAAAGGCTTGTCATTCGCGTGATTGACAAATGTCAACTTCACTTAACTTAATTAAATCAAAAGCTTGGCCACAATTAAGCACCCCAACTTACCTTTGCTTTCAAACTCTTTGGCATAGGAGCGCAGCTCCTCATAAATTTCAGTATCCAAATCATCCTCGGCCGCCTCGTGGGCCATCGCTTTGTACAGTTTGCAGGCGACCAGTGATTTGGCCAGCGCCTCCTCGCCGTGTGTCCACATGAGCAGCGCCATTTGCTGTCGTTTGGTTAGCACCGCCCAAATCTGTAAAAGTGAATTGACCAAATAAAAGTCGAAATGATTGAGATGCGCGCTCATTCATTACGCACCAGCAGCTCATTGAAAGGGAACTCGAACAGGGCCATTTCGGTGGTAAATGGTAGTAGTCCAGTGACCAAACTCAGTGAATTGGCGCCCGCATAGCGCTGATATTGATATGATGAGGACTTGCGACAGGCATTTGCATAGCTGTTCATCACCTTCGCATAGATGGGACGAAACTTGCGACGAGTATAATAGGATCTGCAATACGTACACAATACATATATATATATATATAATCATGAATTTTCGTCAATTTGTCGCAGAAAAGTAATGTAATTTTTCAACCGAAATTTGCATTTAAGCTAAATTTATTTTGGTAGAAAAATAATAATAATACCCGTAAAAAATGTGGGCTCTGCTTTGGATTTTGTATTATTTGCTAAGCTCTGTCGGCGATGCAATTTCATTTAGTATTCTCTTTGTCACCGTCGGGGCGGTTGTTGTCGCTTATCCCTCTGTTTGTTTGTTCTACTCTTCGCTTGTCTGTCTCTGTCTATCCGGCCGGTGGAGGCGGCTTAAATGATTTTTATTTGGGGCCAAAACTGGCAAATAGTAATTGAGTTTGTTTTTCAATTGAAAATTGTACACTTCCAAGTCGCTGTATTTATTTCTATATTTGTATAATTTGGCTGTGATATATACTATGTGACACGACACTATTATAAACATGTAAGCCTTGCTGGACAAAGATAAGGCAACCTTTAAGAAATCAATCATTTAAAAAAGTTTATATAAAACGGTGTCAAAATAAATAGTAACTTTTTCACTTGGTAAGAACTCTTACTTGCAGCACTTAGATAAGATAACTAAAAAAATAAAAGTATATATGTATATAAATGTATTTTTTAGAGTTCTGTATACAAATCAGATCGATTTCTGTTAGAATAAGATATTCGTTTGGGCAAGCTGGATGGATTAGTTACAGCTTTTCAATATTTAAAGTAGTAGACTTCAATTCGTTAGTTCCTTTATACGCCCCCACTCTTAACTTAAATATTATTTTATGATTTTACCTTTTAAGTTCAGCTGCTGTTGCCCTTTTACGAGCAAACAATTAAATAGGACATAAAAAAAATAAACGACTGCTGTTAATAATTTATAACGCATTAAAGTGCGACAGTTGAGTTGGGCCCGATTGTAAATGGTAAATCATGGAAATTATATGCTAAACAAATCAAAAACTGTATGGCTTTAATTACGCACAAATTGCCGGATATTAAGGGCCAGGTTGTCAGACAGATAGCTTGATGACTGTTCGCCTGCCTGTTGCTGAAGTCTAGACAATGATATCAAGCAGCGACAGCAACAACAACAGCTAAATTGAATGACAGACAAAGAGACACACTCCGGCCGAAAAATCAACGCCAGAAAAGGTATTTACCAAAGCCAAGCCACCGAGCAGCCAAGCGAGAAAAGGGCCAAACAACAACCGTAATTTAATCTAAACAACAGTTTTGATGCCAGTTTTCAGTTCAACTCGGACTGAAGAGCGTTTAGATGAGCATTTGTCAGATAAGTTGTGCATTTTGATTGTAGCACAATAGCCAGAGGACAAAAGAGCAATAGGCTAGTGTTAAATTAAGTAGTTTATCTAGCTGAACGACATCAATGAGCTCTAAAGCCAACTAAATAAATGCCTCAGCCATAGTCCAAAGGGCAAAAAAGTTAAATAAAATCAAACGAAACGCTGGCAATTTATATATTTAATTTCGAAGATATTTACACAAAAACTGAAATAAGTTTCAAATGCACTTAAATAGCTAAACCTCTCAAATTAACAATCCCTAACTTTGAACTTTTCATTTTGTGCTTTGCAATCTTTCCAAATTGGGAGAAGTTTCTTAGGGGCTATCAATAAATTATGTTTTTCTGAAAAGATGTTATTGCGTAATTGAAAATACATTTTTTGGTCTTTAAACATATCAACAACATTTTTATAATACCCAAGAGCGAGTGTATAACAGCGACCCTTTAAAGAACGAACAAAGCAACCGCAAAAGCCGCGTTAAATAAATTTAAGCCGCCACATTTTTCGCTTCGCCGGCCAAAATGTTAATGAGGAATAATTATAGACGCCTTTCGCTAGAGATGCGTCCCTTTTTGACGTTGAGTTTCCTTTATAATTTTTTACTCCATGCCAGCGCCCAAAGTTATTACATTTTCTTAACAAATTTAGGTGAGCGTCATCGGGGCTCATCAAATTTAATCCGGCAACAAGTTAAAGGCGCTTGGCCATGACATAGCCACGTCGCAACGAACACGTGCGAAGCACCACCAAAAAAACAGGAAAGATGTTTATGGCACGGGTCAAAGTTAAAAACACAGAAATAAATTGAAGCGCTGCTGTGATAAACTAATTTGCAAAGTCCACATTGGCCACTCCCACCCATTTTCGTTGGCTTAAAGTCTTTGCCACCTACATACAACTAAATGGACACCCACTGACCATTTGGGTAATTTTGTTGTCATTATTTTTAATTGCCGAGTGTCTCATATCTGCTTTAACTAAAGATGCTCATTATAACTCTGTCACAAAGTGTGTTACAGCCTCATTGCATATACACTTAAAAATTTACGATTTTATTCAATTTCGTTTTACTGTTCTCACTTGCCTGTCCTTTTAGCCAACATAAGTCTCCCTTACGCTCAGTTTTATAGTCCTCGTCTATTTTCCTAAGAGTGTCTTTACTTTGACTTTCTGAAAACTCATTAAATCTATAAGCTACAAATGTAAATATTCAACTCGAAGATATCCTTTACTCAAGGGATAACTGATTAGATCGTACATCAAGAATTTTATTGTATCTTATATTTATGTAGTGGGAATTACTAAGTAGTTTTTAATTTTTTGAAAAGTAATTTCTCATCAATAACAATCATAATGATTTATAAATAATTAAAAAAATTCTAACTAAGACTCCGTAAATTAACACTAGAGCAAATATTATGCCAAGCACATTATATTGATTACACCTGTATGCACCCTTTGACAACAAGGTAAGGTAAGGTAAGGGCAGTGGGAATATCTGTTGCCATTGGTAAGACATTCTTTTTAGCACTGAACGTGCACGTGCCTGCACGTGTCGCTACTCACCGATAGGCGCCGCCCATTAGTTTATTGATGACAAGGCCAATGTCGTGGAGCGTGTAAATGTAGCCTTTAGGTATATGGGGGCGCACATCGCGCAATATGTAACTGCAATTGAGAATGAATAGTATAGTAAAAATGGGGAAAAAATATACGAAGAAAACGACAAAAAAGGTTGACAACAACAAAATAAGTGTAATAGAAAAGTAGCGCACACACAGAGAAAAAACGAGACATTTGTGGATGTGAGTTGGCATTTTCATAGGCAAACAATTTGTGGTATGACCAAAAATATGTTGCCTCTGACGCTTCGTCAAAGGCTCCGTACTTCCTTATTTGAAAGTAAGCTTACCCCAAGGTATTGGCCGGACCGTGTTTTGTGTTGTAGAGCTCCTCGAGGCGGGGAATTGTTAAAAATTTTTTCATTGAGACGCCATTCTCCAAAAGTAATTTGACAAAATCGATTCTATCATGTTCGAGTGCCTGCATCATTGCCTCGTCCAAAGCGCCTGGGGGTATGCACACAAATTATAATAAAACGTAATGATAGACAGAGTATTGAAAATTATGCAAAAGACGAGATAGATGTTGTATGTACATATGTACAAGTATATTTTGTTTATGTATTATTTACTTATGTATTGGGAGTGCTTACCAATTGGCCATTCCTGGCCGTAGACAAATATCTCGCTGCGTGCTATGTCCACGCGATTCCATGTCAACGCCAAGCTCAACTGCTCCGGCGGACTGAGATGCTGTGACTTAAAGAGCGCCGTTAGGATGGTCTGATCCAGCTCCTGCGCCTCGCCTTCGGGCTTCTCCTGTATGCGAAAGACGGTAATCTGCGGGATGGCGGGTGTGGAGTGTCGACCCAAAATGAAAAACATAATAAAATGCTTTAAGTAACGCCTAATGCAAACCGCTGTACAAAAATAATTATGTGCCTGGGAAGGAAGGCAGACAACGTGGCCACACAGAGCCCATTTGAAAACCAATTAAAATCTTAATAACGACGACGAAATGCTGACGCAATTTAACATAAATTCTGATCTAGAAATAGCTGAAATTTCAGTGTGCCGGTGATTTAAAATTCATTACACGTTCAATTGAATTTGTTTGGCTAATTATCTTTGCACTTAATTCACGGTTAACTGGTCCAGAGCAATACACAAAACGAGCACTCAAGTACTTCAGTACTAATTAAATATTTAAATCTGTATGCGATAAAGTCTTAAGTGATTCAAAAGTTTACCGCGAATATAAAATGCCAGGTAAAATTCGGTGTTTGTTTTCATGCGCTTTTAATTGCTGCAAGTCCTTAAGAGCCAATCACTGGTTTGCTAATGAAAGGCACTTTTTGTGAAGTTTCTTGTTTGTAATTAATCGTTTTGTAAGTCAACTAAATACACTTACATCATTTATTAAACTTAATAATGCATCAATGAACCCCTTTTAAAAAACAGTTTACTGCATAGTTATTTACCACACTCAGCTGGGATAAATGAAATGTTTTCTCATTTTCTTCAATCAAGAAATTTTCAATTTATATATATGTGTGTGGTGAAAGTGAAAAGCAGAGCTCTTGAATGGCTGATTTATATATAGTACCCACTAATATATAAATATATGTAAAGAAACAAATACATGCTTATAGAAAGTAAAGTAAAGCGGAGATGCTTTTAACAAGGAAAGAAAAAATATTATTTGTATTTGATATATGTATGTACATGAGTCATCACCCCAGCTCAATAAGTTTAAGCCAGCAGTCAAAATAATATTTATAGAGCAACTGCGTTGTACAGCTTTTTGATGGTGCTAACGAGCAGTAATTTGAGTAGCCTAACCAAGCAATGGCTTGTTACCTCGCAGACCAAGGGAACCCACTCAACCAAATGAGCCAAACTTGCGTTGACGAAGATCGCAAATTGGTAGACAAATGACAAAACACTACAGATTTCTGTTTCTTCGCTGAAACCATTTGCATCCATTCTTAAAGCACACATTGTGTGTTTAATCCCTCGACACTTACCAAATTCTTATTACGTGTACACTGGAGCAGCTCCTGGTAAAGTTTCTCGGCCGAGTCCAGGCCAACTTCAAAGGTTTTTTGAATCGTACCAATGAGATAATCACGCATTGACTCCAGCACAGGTTGTTCCTCGCCATCAGATGCATATCTGTATACAAATATAAAAGTTCAAGTTTAATCTAGGTTTTCAACACAATATTAAGGCACAGCTGCTGTCGCTGCCATTATGGCGTCTAATTAAATCATTACATTAAATGAAGCGATGCAAAAGGAGGTTCAAAATTGTTAGATAAACAATAACAAAAGGAACAACAGCGACCAAAAGGCGCCGCAAACAATATATTTGTGAAAACAAACGCAGCGTATGCGTAATTTTTGTGGCCAACATTTTGTCTTTTGGTCCCTAATTTAAATAATTTGCCAAATGTCGTATACTTAATGAACTTGAAGCCGACTTCCTCACTGCCTGGAGCAGCACCGCAAATTAAATAAGAATGGATATGCCAAAACAGAAGCAGGAGTCAGAGCAGTCAGTCAATGGCATAGCAACCATGCATGACAACACGTTCCTAATTAAATTTACAAATTTACAGAAACTGCGGTTGCTCATTAATTGCCTTGATTTATGGACCAGCACCAGCGCAGCAGACAACGGTAACATCTAGCGTCTGGTAAATTGCCTATCTGGCAATCAGTTTGTGCTGTTCAAACCCTGCCAGACTGTTTAAACTTACTTGTGCACAAAGGCGAGCAGATCGGCGGCACGCCCAGACCCATCGCATACAACAACCGGAACTGGAGGCGAGTCCGTCACGTACTCCAGCACAGCACGTATTGTGTTTGTGCCACCCTCAATCACCAGACAGACGACGGGCGTACTGGAATGTGTGACTGCAACAAGAGAGAGAAAGAATAACCAATACCACAATAATTTTCAACCAAATAACAATATGTGCAAGTCTGAGCTGAGCTGAGCTGACCTGAGGTTAATATTTCTATATGTATATATGCATACTTATGAAAATAAATACGTATATAATCTTGTTATATATATACTTATAAAAGTATATATAACAAGTGCTGTCTGCATTCATAACCTTTTCAACAGTCATAACAATAATCATTAAAATACCACAGAACCGCACTTGGTTTGTTGTACTTATGCCTTGTGAAGGTCTCAATTCCATTCATAACCGTTGAGTGGAAAGACAAATGCAGTTTTCCAACCATAAAAATGAATGCAAAAAATCATAGAAATCGTATAAAAATGCTTTTCAGTCAAAACTTTGCTTAACTATAGATAAAGTGAAGCCTTAATTTACATAATTTTTATGATCTGTATATTTTTTCATCATACTCGAGAAAGTTTGTAAGCATTAGCCATTTCCATACTCATTATAGCCTCAAAGCGTACTTAAAGCTGCAAACTTTATTAAAATGTTTTTCACTATTTAAACTCTTCTGATTCATCAAAACCTAATGCTTGAATTAAATGTTTTTTGAAAAAATTCTAAAGCACAGAAATTAAGTATGTGTGTCTCTACAATATTATCATATTTTAATTTTTATAATAACTAATTATAGTTAATATTGATTATAAACTCAAGCTTGAATTAAATGACAATCACATCTTTTAAAGCACACAACATTTTAATCAATCAATTGGATTTTTTTTTACTTACATCATTACATTATCATTACATCCCTTCTATTATCCCTTACATGAATGCCATTGTCATTGCAGCTTTAAACCATGTACCACATTGCGGCTGTATGTTATATTTGTTGACAATGGAAATAAATGAAAACTAGACTGTGCACAGTGCGTTGCTAACTGTGTCGCTTTTGAATGGAAGCACTGAGCCTCAAATCATATAAATCTTAGCTACAAATCTGGGAATTGAGAAATGCCCCGCTTTCAATTTAAAATTCGGAATTCAACTAAACTGATGCTTTTTGTTCACAAAATGTTGTACATATAGCTTACATGGATGCAGCTTTAAATTTGAGATGAATTTCTCCAGTTTGCGTCGCAATATCAATTCGGCGCCGTATTTTGCTTGGGTGCCATTGTCGACGAGCAGAAAATATGCATGACGATTGTTCAGCACAGCCAATTTGGATCTGAAAATCAAATGAAATTGGGACAAATATCTAGCTTATTATGGGATTAAAGGTATGTGTCAAACGTTTGTGCTACCATCAATAATACCAGGTGTAACAGGTGTGACATGCTAAGCTACAACAACTTTTACGAGTCTTGTGGCCTTATCAAATATGCATTAAAAGCAGTACACTCACCTTGGCGAACTAATACTGTGACAGGGCACCTCACGATTGTGGCCCAACAACTCATGATTGCGCTCTACAATGCCCCAGGGCGCAATGCCGATGCTGACCACACGTCCGGTGCGTTGTTGCCCCTCCAGGAGTAGGGCGTCTCCCACTTGCTTGGTGACGCCTGTAAATAGACAATGGGCAGGACAATAACAACAACAATGTTCAAAATAAATAAGTTTTCTTTGTTTCCTTTTTCTTTTTTTTTTCTTTTGGGGTACTTTAACTTTGAACTTCACTTTAGTTTTCTTCTAAAATATAAGTATATATATATATATAATATATATATATATATATATAAAATATGTCAGTGCTAGTATGTTCATTGGGGGGTTGAGAACGACGCAGAGCGTCCAACATTTAATAACATCTTCAACACAAAAGAGAGACGACAAAAAGGACTATAAAAAACAATGTGGATGCCACATCACATTCCAAATATCCTACTACAAAATAGTGCAACAAGAAACAAAGCTTATTATTATTTAAAAAATATTTTTAAAAAAATACGTTTAATAAGATTACTTGTTTTACTTTACTGTGATATTAAAAGCAATTAACAAAGGCGTAGGCCCAAAAAAAATAATTATTTCTTTGTAGGTTTTTAGATATTTTACTGAAAGCTTTTTGTTTAAAATCAGGTTAATCAGAAAAATAGTTACGATAATAGTTGGCCGTGAAAACTGAAGATAGGATTAAAATATTTATATTTAGCAAATGACAAATATGTAAATTAATATTTTATTTTGTATAAACTGTAGTATAGACAGGCTAGTTGCCAAGCAACTCCATGCTCAGTGTACTGCAACATGTTGGAGTCCGTCAGTTGTTGGAGAAGTGTGTGCAATCACTTGACTGCACGGTTTCCGCTTGGGATTTTTATTTATTTAATTTTCAACTGGCTGTTCTGTTGCTCTTTTGGGTCAAAGCGTTTCATTATACTTTGTTTGGTTTTTTTTTTTTTTAAAGTAATTTAAGTTTGGTCTTGTTTTCAACTTTTCTTTAATAGTCGAACATAAAGGACGGTAAAGTCTGTCGTTAAAGTGAAACGAAACTCACCAGTGTTGGTGCCGCCAGTGAATATCCAAGCACCTGTCGTCTTGGCCGCCTTCAACAGTCCTTTGCGTATTTCCTGCGAGGGCGAGAAATTAGAAATTCAGTTGCCGAAAATGTCAAATTCAAAGCCAAGCCGTAGCAAAAGCCGTGGCCAAAAACCATTCAATTAGCGTGTGAAAAACGACACTTACGGGTGAGAGATATAGAAGTATGCTAAAGAAAGTTTTGCTTCACTTACCTTTTTTAGTTTAGCCTGTAAATCAAAGTTGGCTTTGCCTCCTTGAACGGTGATCAAAAGTTTTGGCAATTCCAGATTCCATTCCTTGGTGAATAGCTGCACCAGCAGCTCAGGTCGCGTATCGAATGACAGGCGCACATACTACACACTCACACACAAAACGGATGTAAGTCAGTATTAGTCGAAAAGTTATTGGCAAAAGTCAAGCGACTCCTGAGACTCGCAAGGCACTCAAACAAAGAGCTATTTGACATGCGGCACAGACCACGAGCCACAACAAGCCATATGTCTAATAACCTCACCTGCGCCTTGGTGGGATGAGCCCCGCCCTGAAACTCAATGGTACCATATGCATCAGTAGGCTGGGGTCGGGTGTGTTTTGTGGGCAGCCACAAATCGCCAGGCGATCCGCTCTCGATGCCGGCTATCGTCTGATGTGTGATCTGTGCCTGGCCGCAGCAACATCTGTGAAGAGATACAAGTGTTATGATTGTTGCAAGGCATATTAAGTACATAGGGCAAACCGGATGCATCGGATATGGCCAAAATATATTGCTGGCAAATTGGTTGGACAAGGAGTGGGAAATTGTTGATGTTGTTATCAATACGCGTTTATATAAATGACGTTTGGCAAACACGAGGCAACTCACACACACAACACACACACACACACCAATACTCACGTGCCATACGCACGCACATTATAGGTCTCACGTGTAAACTAAACCGTTATTTATGCATGTGCGGCTCTTTTGTGTTTGAGCTTGTTCTTGGCGGCCTTGTTCTTGATAGATGTTTCAGTTGTTGTATCTGTTGCTATTCTGCTTGCTTACTCATTCAGCTGCCACATTTGTTTGCACGTGTGTGCGGCGTTGTGTGTGTTAGATGTAACACAAGATTTTGGCAGAGACAGCCTGCTGGCTGCTTGTCTGTTGCTTGGCTATGCCGGCCACTCTTGGCAGTTGCTCACAACTTTTGGCACTACTAAATAATACATTTCAATTACGGCTAACTAACACAAGCCACGCATATGCATCACTCAGCAACAAATGGCCAATGAATAAATCAATCGCATTTCAAGCCGTAATTCAATTAATATTACTGTTGCCACGAACATATGCATGCTTAGCTGTGGTTCAATCAGTAAAAATTCTGAATAACACTGTTGCATACTTAAAATAACTTCTTCTGCAATACATCAAATCTATACGAATCCTGTCTTCACTTTCTGACTGCATAACTAATCAAAGTGTTTAAAATCGCCAGTGTATAACATTTTTTTAATATAGCTCACATGGACACTACTGTCTGCCAAAAATGCAGTACATATTTTTTAAATCGTTAAATATTAACTCTCTCTGAAAATTTTAGAAATTTCCTACCAGCGAATCGCTGATACAATTATTTGCTATATGTGAACTCTTTACTCAACAAATTTTATAAAATATTTACATATATTGTGGATAGTTATTTTGAAATAGCTTAAATTGAATTAATTTCTTTCAATTTAGTGTATTAAAAAAATACACAAATATACCCATCCTAGCCTAAGTGGTAAGTGTACGCAAATTAAATAAATCTGCTATTTGTGTGTGGCACATGCAACACGTGCTGTTGTGCCCACCAATCAAGCTATTTGAGGCACGCTAAGCCATGAATAATGTTGAAAATACACATACACATACACACACACACACACACACACACAACCACAACCACTTAGAAACGAGCATGTGTAAATAAAGCAATTTATTTTGTCTCGGCAGGGTGAGGGATAATTGTTGGCATTGTGTTTTGGGCGTCTAACCATTGTTAACATCCGCAAAAATTTGTCAAGCCACAGCAGTGAAATAGATGCAATGTTAGCCAAAACACAGCTGCCAGGCAAATGTTTATGATTGTAGGTTAAAAGCGCTGCTAAGCGAAATCAAATATTTGAGCAGCAACAAAAATACTGATAAGAACGTCAGCGTCGCTTCGCGTCGCGCCGAGTCAAAGCCATAAAGCCGTCATAAACTGTACTTAGTATATGCAATACATAACTGAAAAACTTTCACCCAAATAAGCCAAGTCAGGCCAAAGATGAGGAGGAAGTGGCAGAGAAGACAGGCAGGCAAGTTTATAACGCATTTATCTCGATTGGTTAGGGATAGCATCTGGACGGAGCAGTAAGAAGGGAGGGCATGGGAGGGGAGGTGTTCTCTGCCTGCCAGCCGTAATAATGATAAACAATGAAATGCCAACGCCAAAAATGAAACTAAATACACAAAGCGCCACCACCCAGAAACTAGGGCAAATAAATTGCCCCTCTATGCATCAAACGGGTTTTTTGATACGCAAAACTGGGTCACAACTTTGAACTAAAAGTGGGTAGGAGAGTTGGGGGCTTTTACAAATCAGATGCACTGCACTGCCTTAATGAGTAAACGAATTTCAATTGAATTTGAGAGGGAGCAGGCACTTACTTTGTATCGTCCTTTGGGCATGGTATGAACTTGATGCACTCGCGTTTCTGAAAATTGGTCTCGATCCAGCTGCGTGGCTGATGCTAAACGATTGTTGGACAACAGACAACAGACAAAAGAAAAGTTAACAAAATATGAAAATCTTATTAGTTGTATGCCAAAGTAAATTAATAACATTTTTTTTTTTTATGCACATTCTGCATTTATCATAAACTTAAAGTACAATATATAAATAATAAATATATTTTATATATAGGTACATAGGCAGAGAGTTACATTAAAGTCGGCGTTTTGAGAGTGAATTCTACATTTGGTTTCTGACTTATTGTTGTAATTGTTTAATTGTGCTTTAATCGATTTTTACACACAAATAAATTAAAGTGTATATAGTCCAAGTGCTCAGTAAGACAAAGTCCATCAAACAGCTATACAACATTGAGGATAATTATTAACTCAACATACACATAATTAACAAAATCAATAAAGCAAGTTTAAATTATTCATTAATAAATTATTAAATTCAACCAAATGACTATAGCTACTAAATCCATTGCTTATTTAATATGTATATATTTATAGTTAGATGCATAACATAAAAATATTATTAATTAAATTAAACAATTTAGCCAATGTAACTCTTAAAATTGTATTCTTAGAAAAACATTAAACATTATTTATAATTCAATAAATTGCATATACTTTCGGTTAACCTTTCTATTAAAATAAATTGTTAAATCCGAGCCGGCTTAAGCATTTATACAGCAAATTCTTTTAAATTGTTTTCGAAAGCTGTTTTAAAAAAATATACCAAGTCTAAAAATCATCTAAAACTTTTCTAAAGTACTTAAAACTTATATTGATGTGGTTTCAGTTTATCCAATTTACTTCACTAATGGGATATACTTGGCTCATTTCTTCCTTAAAGGAATAAAAGGCATCTACTTGGGTTTCACAATCCACTAAAATCTTTCCAAACACCTAAATAGTGTTACAAACACACACGCACAACCTCATAAGATGTTCAACAAATTCGATAGTAGATGTCTAATGGCATGCCAAGGCATATTGTTATTGGCATATCAAACTCGAAGTTTTAGCAACTGCAGTTAAGAGCTGATAGCACAACCATGCAAATTAGTTACAAAGAACAACAAACAAAAAAGAAAATCATATCGAAAAAGTTGCAAAAACTATTCACAGCCTCAAACTCAAACACACAAACTCAGGCGTTCACTCAAAGTTGTTACAAGTGCAACAGTTGGGCATAAAAAAATATAAAAAAAATCGCCTGCTAACTCTCGCTGTGAAATTAGTGCCAGTAAGTGGTAGACGGGAAGGATATGGTGAGTGGTAGGCGACGATTGCCTAGCTCTATGTTCAAGTACCTCTTCAGCTGATTCGTTGTTTGCCTGCACTTTGAGCAAATCACGCACGTTGAGTATCAAAACTTTCGATAGCGTCGACGAGACGGAGGAACGTTTACGCATTCGCTGCCGTTTGCGAATGCCACGCGGCGTGCTGGGCAAATCTTCACCTATAACTGGTGTGGACGGGGGGACGGTTTGGGGCTCTGTTATGGTGATGGCTGGCGTATTGCTGAAGCGACGCACAGTTGAGAAATCTCGCGAGATGCGACGCAAATATTTGTGCGCCGCGTGCGGTGAATCGATAACCACCATTATGAGAGTTATGTGAATCTATACGAAATTTATCGCGTCGATTTATATATTTTTCAATCAGTTTGTTGACTTTTTTCTTTTGTTTTGATTTGACTATTTTCTTTTCACTAATGCACGCTAATTATGGATTGCTGTTGATTTTGCTACTGCTGCTGTTGTGGGCAACGCAGCGAGTGAATCTCTACTGTCACGCACCTGATGCTATGAGCTGATGCTGGAACTAACGGGACAGGCGAATGAGTAGCGCCGTCGCTTGATAAAGCCAGAGTTATTTACAATTTTACTATTTGCACGGCGAACTAGTAGAGAGAGCAAACGAGAAAGACAGGCGAGAGAGAGAGAGAGAGAGAGAGAGAGATAGAGAGAGAGTATGCACTTTGTGGTTTTTGTACTTGTGGTTGAGGCCACAACAAGCCCAGCGTCGCTCAAATTAGATAAGCCATGGCCGTTACACGTATAAAAATAGTTGAGCAATAAGTGCGAATTTCATCACTAGCTAATATTGTTATTATTATTATTTTTTTTTCTTAATGGTTTTATGTATGTGTACCGTGCTCCTATAAATAAGTTGGTAAGCGGTAAATAGAAGTGTTGGCTTTGCTAAAAAAAAATACTAAATATGTATTATAAAAATCGTATTAAATTAAAGTGTAGTCACGCTTTATTTCTAAATTCTTTTTTTTATCACTTGCTTGTCACTCTTAAACGCATGCCAATTTCAAAGAATTTTTATATTATTTTCTTTCTTTATTAACAACCAGTCATCTACAGTTGAAGCCAATGCACAACGGCAGCTTTTGCTCAAGCTTTCGCATATACACAAGAAAGAGTTTTGTTTGCTTTTGCGAGCCAGTAGAGAATTTCATTGCTGAAAACACATACACAATAGTTATCAGTGTGCTGGCTTAGAATGAACAATTTCTTTTTTTTTTTTTTAGCTCCAGGGGCAATCTGTTGTGGGTTCCTAGTGTTTGGCGCTGTGTATATGCGATGCATTCGAGTGCAACAAATCAATTTGGCTGGTAAGTCTGCGTGTGGATGAGTTTTCGAGTCGACAGATCTCTGCTATTACGCAACTCGTGTCAAATTTATATTTGTTGTAGTTTAAATTTTAACCAGACTAGCTGGAAAATTTGCCCCGACTTCAGTTGCACAAACGACCAGCCAAATGCATTTAATTAGTAAGTCTGTCAATGCGAATACGTGTGTGCATCAGAATGCACTTATCAATTAATTAGTTGCTTGTTGTATCTCTTGGTCATTTTATGGTGCTAAGCATAATTGATGAGGCAGTAAATGAGCCCTAGGCACTGTGTGCAACTGGTCAGCAGAGAGCTAAACTGGGGGGCAGCCTGACAGGAGCTTCACTCAATGCTGAGCATTTAATTATGAACAACACATTGTTATATCATTGTAATTAAATGTTATTCAGCTGAATTAAATTTGTAAGTTAATTACTTGAAATTATAACCCAGAAAGGGGTTTGTTTAGCATAGAACTAGTAATTGTCATATATATATTTATATAACGGATTTGTCTAAGCTACTCTTGCTGTATATTAGCCTTTTTTTTTTTAGTTATTTGAAAGTAGTTGAGCAACTGATAGTACTATTATTAGTAGCTTATTAATTTTTTCTAACTAAATGCTTTGTTGAAGTAATTACAACTAAAAATATATTTTATAGTAGCTTTAATGGGAATTACAATACTAGAATACAGTTTTTAAGTAAGTCTAACTTTCATGACATAACTTAACTTATCATTTCATTGGTTACCTAATATGTATTTAATAGATAATAGAGAGCAATAAAAAAACATACTTAGACAGCATTCATTCAACACCAATAAAAAATAGAGCTACAAAATGCATTATTTTACAAACCTGCATTCAAAAAAATCAAAAATAAAATCACATTTTTACAAAGTCAACAGAAAACAAAAAATTAAGACTAATATGCGAGAAGTACAGTAAAAGACAGAGGCAGGTGTAAATGTGTAAACGATAACAATAAAAAACAACAAGTGTAACGAACAACAACATAAAACAATTAAATAATTGCTAATACTGACAAATCAGAATTGAATTTGAATTCAAATTGAAATGTTGAAATTGCTTACCCTGGGTACAGTTATATTTATCAGACCCCAACAGATTTTTTTCAGTCCCCATGGTATCTTTAATGTGTGTGTGTATTTTTTTTTTTTTTTTGACAATTTATGAGATTTATGTATAATTTATTCACATGTCAAATACAACAAATTTATCGTGTGTGTATTGTATTTAATATATAAATTATTATATATATATTTTTTTTTGTTAGTGATGCGTAGACAACACGACATGTTTGTCATGTTTAATGATATTGTTGTATTGCGTGTGGTTTTAAAATCATTTTTGTGTGCAGTTTTAATTGTGTTGTACCCACACGCACACACACATACACACACACACAGAAGGTGCATTAGCGCACAGGTGAACCACAATTTCGTGTTTACATTGAGCATATGTTTTTGTGTAGAAATAAAAGTGAAAAAATATAAGATGATAAGAAATTAATACAGTAGTAAGTCAGTATAAATGTTGTTTGCAACCAATTTGCGTATGTGGGAGGGGGGTATTAGATAATACATAATGCATTAAAATCAGCAAAAATTATAAAGCGTAGGTGTTGTGGTTTATGTGGTTTAGATAGAATTGTGTATTTTTCGAGTTGAGTGTATTATGTGGTGCAAAGCAAATTTTGTAAATAGAAGAAAATATTATTGTGTTTTAATTAGTTGAGAGCCTTTTATTTGTAGTTTAAGAGTCAACTAGAAACTGCTCGACTAGCATTATAATTACTTTTTTATTATTGTTAGTATTATTATTTTCGATATCAGGGGGCGGGGCAGACGCAATTGATTTGACCGACTTACTACCAGACCACTTTGCCGGAGGAACTGTAGTTGCGACTTGTTTGTTAAATTCAAACTTAAATAAATGATATATAGTTAAGCAAATCTATTATGGATATATTAACGATAATTATTTAATAGTTTAGGCAATATATATAATAAATTTTACTAAGCATTTGAGCAATTGTCATCATTACAAACAAAATACGGAAAGTCAGCCTAAAAGTATGCACAACAATATTATATTTTTCAGAGAATTTTATCATAACATTCGGTGGATTCAACTCCTAATTATAAGTGCACATATTTTTCTTTTTAATACCCATTTTCCATAATTTTCACAAACCATAGAATATACAATTTAAAAAAAAAAATGTCAACCAAGCTTAGCTGCGGAAACAAACGCAAAGGAACGAACAAACAACCACATTTGCTGACACCCACTCACATTCACAGACACACACAACTCCCACACTCGAAATGTTTGTCGTACGGCACATGTTGCATCTGTTGGTACTCAATGTTAAAATTGAATGGGTGTGTCCTTCAGCTACCCCTCCAAAAACCACCCACTGTCAACTAGCTTACATTTGATTACCACAGCTGGAATGTGACTATGGGTTTGTCTAAGTGCTGAGTGCTACGCACAGTTACAGTTACAAGTGGTGCAACAGTGGCCCCCCCGACCACGTCACGAAAATGTTAAATGCTGGCTCCTTTACTATTTTACTCTTGCCCACAAGCACAAAACACACAAAACAAATTTGGGGCAGCCGCAAGGTAACCAACTGATATGACCATGATGATGGTTACACCCGAAGGTACAGAAGTGCTGCACAGACTGCTGCGCTACCACAAATGCCACAAAATTTGCAAACAAATTCAATATTTATAGTTCTATATAATTTGGGCGTTATAAATTCATCTATATTACAAAGATACATTTACTATATACATATTTAATTGTTATAATAACTGAATCCTGTGTCATGAAGATAAACCTTTTAATGCGCAATTTAAATAAAAATAATTATAAATTGGAAAATTGCTCCGCAAACCTAATAAGCAACGTGATTACCTCTACAATATTGATATTCAATTACTATTCAACTAAAAACAAATGAACATACAACAAAATGTAAGCAAATATAAAGGGAATTAAAGTATAGTTAAATCGTTAACACATAAATAACACATGTTACATACTCTATTCACTGACATAGAATTCTTATTGACGCCAAAAGAGAGTCACATAAATAAATAAATATGTACTTGAGAAAATTTCTAAACATTTCTTATTCAATTATGGCAAATTTGTTCTACATATACATTAATATAAACGTACTTAAGTGAAATTAAAATAGAAAAATTATAGAAAATATTATACATTAAGGATATATCCAAACTAAAGCAACTTCAATGCTCCCAACATTTAAAAGTTTACCACCAGCGGATAAATCCCACAGAACTGGTATCCACAGGGTATGTGAGGTTTTTATATATTTCGCAGCTAACCACACTTGCTGCCACTAGCTATTAAAGAACGTATATAAAGGCCAGTCAAAATGCGAACACATTTCTTTAAAATACGACCAACAAAACTAACCGTTAAACTGAAAGCTTTTACATTTAATGTGCATTCCCCGAGGCATCAGGATGGCCACAACTTCTAAGTGGACTTAAGCAACAATAACGGAAACTATACAACAACTCAAGAGAAACTATTTACACATAGGAACTTTCTTTTTAATATATCATATTTTCACACTTTGCCTAATTATGAAATATTTACATTTGTGATAATTGACAGTTCAGTCAGCTGTTTACAGGAGCTACCATTTTAGTGGGCAGGATGAATTCACAGAAATTATGTGTGCTACCAATTCGAATTGTGCATTGTCGTGTTCGTTACCGGAAATTGACAAAAGCAATTAGAACTGTTGTTGCCACGTGCCTCAATGGATAACAACCGGAGCATTTCTGGAATTCTGCAAATTGGAGGTCTGTAGAGATGACAGTGTGGCTGCTTATATAATTGAGTGCATCCAATTAAATTGTGCACCTGTCAACAAATATTATTGGTTGTCGGTTGCATCAGAAGTTGTTGTGCAATAAACACGCGAAGCATTGAACATTTTATAAGACACAGAGCCAAGTAAAAAAAAAAAATAAAAATTAAATGAAACTCAAACAATGTGCGTCATAAAAATAAGGATATACAGAGCTTAAGGAGAACGAGATTTCAGTATCTGCAACACAATCACAGCTGTTACCCATACAGGCACATATATATAGACATATGTATGGAGCACCAATAACTGGCAGCTTCCTTGCAAACTAGCAACCAATTTGTCAGCTTCGTTCACAGTTGCCTGGCAACAGAGGGGCTTTTGGGGCGAATGTCTTCCTGCTCTGCATATACTTACATAGTTGCATAGTTTTCTATTGAACTGGCAAGCTGGCAACATGGCAACGTGGCAACTCAATAAAAGTTGCGCAACAACATAAACTCCACTTAATATCCACATCAAATGCCTTACTTCGTGCATAAAGGTAAACCTCAACTTTTACACAGCGACTTGCTCTCATAGCCCCCAATAACCCCCCGCCACCCACCAAAACCCACCGCTCAACAACAGCAAGAGCACAAAGCTTATGTAATGTTGTTGCTGTTTCACCTGCTGTCGACTTCTTTCTAACTCGTTAAAGTGGAAAATTGAAACAGAAGCTGTGTGTAGTTGATGAAGAGCAGCGGCAAACCCAACCACTCACCAAATAGACATGCGCTCAACTGCTGGATCGCACGTCAGCTTTAAAGCTTTTACCTAAATTCTACTAAAGAATGCTCCGCAAAAAAAGAGCGTCGTACACAATTATCATATGCTCGCTAAACAAATAAAGAGAGTGCTGGTGACTGAGTGAGTGAGTGAGTGTAGGAGAGGGCAATAAACAGCTGCTGATTCAACTACGCTACAATAATAATAACAACAACAACAACAACAACAAATACAATGCAGTATTTAGCTTGAAGTCAAATCAACTTAATGTAATGCAACAAGTCAATTAAATGCATTTACCGCACTAAACGCATACAATAATTGATTAATAAAGTGTTAAAAGACTGTTTCCATTTACTTACAAACACCCACTTTGTCTCAATATACATGGCAATGCTGTAGCCGCAGGGTAACTTTCTTGTGTTTTAATGTATTCAACACAAACGTCAAATTAAAAGAATCTTATAACAAAACAAAAAAGCAAAATAGAATTCACGCGCTTAACAATACGCTGCTCACATGGCGCCTTCAAAGTCGCGTCACACACTGAGTAAGTTCATTTTCAAAGCTCTCAAACTGTGTCAATTAAAAGCGCATATATCTGGCTAGAAACAATACACACACACACTCACACACACAAAAGACTTAATCATATGCTCTACCATACAGAAAAAATCGAATGTCAAGCAATCGAGCGAGCGACAGGAGATAAAATAAAACTCAAATGAGAGCAGATAAGCCTGAGAGCGGTGAGCGCTTAAGTGCTAAAAAGTGCTTAATTTACTCTTGCCTTTTTCTCTTAGCGATCGCCGAGTGCTAAAGCAAACTTCATTAAAAAGTTTCGACTCTGCAAACTTTTAATATACACCATAAAAACGCACAGACCACAGAATAGAATAAAATAATGTTTATATTATGAGCATTTTCTGCAGCTACCGCAACTTTCAGTCACTTGAACTTTGGCTGATAATTACTTAAATTTGGCAGTGACGTCATGGCTGTGAAAAGAGAACACCCACATACATTTTTAAACATTGTTAGCATACTTTTAGGCTTACCATTTAGTGCACTGTCAATTTAACGAATCAAAAATTAGATTTTTAAGTACTTTAAGTTGACATATTGTAAATGCAAACTACTAAGCAATTTGCTATAAAAAGGCAGGCAGCCAACTACTACAAAATAAACTAAACTAATTATTAAATTGCAAATAGTTCTCTACTTAACACTTGATGCTAAACTATATCGTTAAAAGTTTGTCAAGGCCAGTGGCAAAGAGTTTGGCAACCATAGATTGAAAAGTAAAAAGCAAATATATGAAACGTTAAACTAAAACAAATGAGAACAAAATAAAGAACGGGAAGTTTCTATAATAGCGTAACTTGACGTTGAACAATTCCCTTTCTTAATTTAGTTTTCATTGTTTTTTTTTTTAAATTTTTTTTTTTATTTCTTTTTGGCTTTCACAACAAAGCAGTTTGGCAGTCAGTCAATGTAGCATTTAGAAGAGAGCAAGTTTCTTAAAGGACGAAGCAGGAAAATTAAAAAATTATGTTAAAATATATGCGTCATATCATTTGGGGAGATAGAGTTAGAGAACTACTAGAAAGTTTTGATAGAAGAGGGAGAAAATACAGTGTTTGTTTTATTATAATATTGGGATTTGGTTGAGCTGTTTAAAATGTTGGTCAATTTTGAGGTTAATTGAATACTTTGCTTACCGGTTTCGCTTTGGGCTTCTGTTTGGCCAAACGTTTCGGTTTCAACATAGTCCGCTATGGACGCACAGAGACACACACATACACAGATATAGATAGAGTTTAAGAGAGCGAAACGTTTGAAGCGGCACCACACTTCGAGTGCTCTCCACGTTCTTATGCTGATGATGAACCTGAAGAAACGGCCGACGGTTGAGAGTGGAGAATAATCCTGGACAATTCGAGTCTTAAATAATGATCGCAACTTGCAGGCTAAGCAGCCTGTGTTGCATTGTTGGGCGGAAGAGTGGGGCGGGACGAGAAAGAAAAGTATATATTTGTAAATTATCAACGTTTATACTTTATTGTTGCATATTGATTTGGGCATGCAGGGGTGCAAAGCGTGCTCTGGTATTACCAATTGTGCAAAAGCTAAACAGAAGCCAACTAAAAATAAACGTTTTTGTGCAATTAATCAAGAAATTAAAGCTAAGCACAAAAACACAAAATAAAAATTTGATTTCATGCGCTCCTTGCGCTACTTGCCACATTTGCGTAAGCTGACGTAATTCATTTCGTTAAAAATAATATTTAGGCGTGAGGCATTATTATTTTTATTGGTACAGTTATTTCTAAAAAAGTACCTTCCTATATTTTCGCAAGATGTAATTATGACAAACGCACGAAAAGCATACAAAACCAACTGAAAAGACGGACACAAAAAATAAAATAAAGTCCGGCACCCAATTACGAATATTAGAACACAAAAGAAACGCGTTGAATGAAATATGACGATTGTTGTCTTTAATAGGATTCTAACCCTTGGGACATCAAGTAATGCATGTTATGCTAATTATATTTACTTAGGCATCAGCACACACAAGACGGAGCCATGAAATATGCATGCAAAAATTACAAAGACAAGCACAACAGAGTAACATAAGGAAAAACATCCAACACATTGAAAACAACGTACCTTGACGGGCTTCTTTACGGACACTGTGCGGGAGTATTGGTGATAGACCTGGACATGGTTTGATGTGAATTTGCCCAACATGTGGAGCTATTTTCCTGGCGAACGTTGCAAGTACCGAGAGTGAGCAGCTGTCCTGTAAAATTAAGAGAAAAAAAATACTTTTGGTTACAAACCTGGCTTAAAGAGTGACTATATAAGTTAAAGTTTCGTGTTGTAAAACGAAATGCTTTTGAAGTTTTCACAGTTCATTGAGCAGCGCACAATAAAAAAAATAAAAAACACACACATCACACACTAAGTATACGCAATATTCAAACGAAAATGAACCCCACTGGGCCCTGCCAATTAGAGATATCTATTAGGGCCAAGAAATACAGTAAATTTATGAGCATTTAAAATGCAAATGGTTTCGTTGAATGTAGATTATGTTGCCGAGTGTAAAATAAAACAATATCCAAGCAAATTGAGACCGCGCTGTCTGAACCCTTGTGGATCCCAAAAATGTTGTTGCCACGCTGCCAATGACGACAACAAATGTGGCAGAATGACACATGGCCAGTCTACAGTTCGCAGTCGCCCACGTACAGCTTCATTTACAGTAAATGTGAAGTGAAGCAAGAGAAACAGAGAAAGAGAGAGAGAGAAATGGAGAGAGAAAAAGAGAGAGCAAGAAATAGATAGAGCGAAAGGGGGGGATAACATGGCCAAGTCAAAGACAAGGCCAACACAACAAAACCAAGAGCAAAGGAAAGGCCCAAGCGACAAATGTTGCTCGCCTGCCTTTGAAAGTTGAAATAAAAGAATGAAATTTTCGCCTTGATAGTCGTGAATTCAACAAGAAGCAAGAAAGCAAAAGTTATGCCAAGCATTTTTGCTGCTTAACTTAAACACGCACGAAAAGTGCAAACAAAAATCTAGAAACAAATAAGTGTCAAGCTCACAAAAATATCAACTGTCATGATACGGAGATACCCAATAAAATAATTGAAAATAAAAATTAATAATATGAGCACTTTTTAATTAAATATAAAATGTGACTATTACATTAAAAGAATATCTTTAAAAATTGATCTAATTAAACTTTTCGCATGGCGCCGCTATTTAAGACATAATGCAATTTTTTAAGATATTTTAAACATATCGTAATTAATTCTAATTTTTATAAAATAATAATAATAATAATAATGTTAATATAATAACAAATTTTTATATATATATTTATTGTTTGCTCTTATAAGCCCTTTTGCAAACTCTTTAAACCCGTTTTGAGCACATAAAAAGATTTGAAAGAATATACCCACTCAAAGAACTACTGCAGGATAGTGTTAAGAGAAACCAAAAAGTTAAATAAAATGCCAAGTTTTGTGTTTTCGAATGTTATAGTTGTTGTTGTAGCTGCTGTTTCTTCTGCTTCTTCTGTCACTGAGCTGCCTTAATTTGCGGAATTCAAGACATTCGCTTTCATTTGGGATTATGTTCGTATTATAATCCTCTAGCCAAGCGAGGCATGGATAGCAAGTGCGAGTGCGACTTCGGCTGTGAATATGAGTACGAATGCGAGTACGTGTGTGAGTGCGAGTGCGAGTGTGAATTCGAGTACGTACTCCTCTCGGCAGATATATCTGGACAAAATCAATACTTAACTTCGTCTCGGCAGTGGTGGGTTGGGAGAGGGGAAGGCTGCGTATGTGATTAACTTTTGTGCAGTCAGCTAGGCAGAGAATTGAGATAACGTGCCATTAAATATTATGCATGAACAAAAGACATTTTAATATTATGCCGCATACACGTACGCGTCGTTATTCTGGGTAACTAAGTTTTTTTTTCCCCATTTTTTGCCATCTTTTTTGGGGACGCTTTCCCTACTCTACTGATTGTTCAAAGTTATAATTTGACTTTAATAAGCAATTGAGTGCCCGTCGGTGTGTGAGCGCCCTAAAGCCCAGTCAGTAAACATGCCACATGCTGAGGGGCCAAACCGGTATAAGCGAATGCTGAGCATTTGGCTTCAGCAGCTCTGCGCTGCAAAGTATGCTACGCTTTTGCATAACGAAATTTGGTTGAGATTGAGTTATGTTGCCTTGCGGCTAGAGTTGTACCAGACTGCGGCGAGGAATGAAAAAGGAGAAGGGAGTAAACACAGCGATGACGAAGAAATGAGAGAAACTGACCTAGAGTAGTAAGAGATTTAAAGAGTGTGTGGTAAGAGAAATCGAAAAAGAAAGAGAAAGGGAGCGAGATTAGTAAAATACAGATGAAGAAACAAAGTAGTGAGAAAGAGATAGTAGGCAGATAGACAGATCGAGACAGACAGAGAAAGAAAGAGGAAGATATACAAATGAAAAGAGCGAGTAGGAATGCATGGAATGACAATTAAACTTTACATTTAATCTTTCTGATTACTTAAGTCATTTTCACTGCGAACTTTAAGAAATTTGGTGAGTGAGTCAGTGATATATAAATTGAATGAAAGCTATTGAATGAAAAAGCTAGTGATTTTTCATATATTCCTCATTATCCAGTGCAAAATTATGCTCAAAAGAAATTCAGCAAGCGCCCATCTCCACTCTTTTGCGACACAAACCGCCATGAATAGAAACCACCAGAGTACTTGAACACACAGACATGAAATTAAATACAATTATATAGCTATTCTGTTATTTAAATTAGTAAGAGCGCTTTAACAGCCTCATCAAAGCAACAGAAGGGACGCCTGCCAACCGTGAAAGTTAGTTCCACTTGAGGTCAATTTTAGACGAAAAAAAAAACAAAAAAAAAAAGAAGAGAACTTTCAGTGGTTCTCATTAGTAATTTGCAATGTAGTCTTTAGCCGCCTGGTGTTGAGAAGTTGGCAAAATCAGTCAAGGCAGTATGAAATATGTATACAGAAGCAGAAGTATTTGACAGACGGGGTCGCATTTACGTCACGTCCTTTTTAACAGATTTCGCTCTCACACAAATGACACTACGGCATGGTGGCACCACTGACAATCAGTCAGGAGGAGACAGAGTCCAGGCATGCTCAACGATATGGTGGCAAACGTCAAGAGCTGTCAAGTGTGCTTAGCTGTTGGAATGGATGAATTCCTAATTGAGATAAACCTCAAGCAGGGGCTGCTTCAAATGAAAAATGAGACACACCAAGTGCCAACTAGTACAATAGACTGACACACTCGCACACAGACCAAACACACACTTCCAAGATGTAGTTTTTATCGGTGTTTGGCCAAAACCGCTTAGCACCAAATTAGTGGAGGCAAACAAGTATCTAAGGCTAGGGGACACAGAACACTTGCACACAATATTGCTGACGAAACTTGATTATTGGCTAAATGAAAGCTATCTAAAAAGGATAAATTCTACATGTGACCCTCACACACACTCACACACACTGGCACACTCGACTGGTTTGGTTTGCTGCAATCATTCGAGCGCAGACAAATGCTTTGGTGTTTGTTTATGTCAACAAAGTAGCCTTTGCCATTTCCACACTCATGCTCCCAGTTGAATTTTAGATTTACTCAACCACTTCATCTCTCTCTGCCTCTCTTCTTTTAATGTCCCACATCCTTTTCAATATCCTGTGCAGGATGTGTTGAAAGTGGCATACAAGTGGGTTAAAAACTAGCGATTGTAAACGATAGTGCCATGTGCATACTCTATCCTTAATATTCAGTTGCCTTGTTTGGCTCAGGAGATGATTGGTTTAGATTGGACATACTCATATGGGGATGCTAATATATTATTATTATAAATTGAGACGATTTTTTATGGGATTTTTGACGCGTATACATACAACGTTCTCTCACATCTGATATTTAGTATTGTCAGAAATTTTATTTTGTTTTCGCAAAGATAGTTTGTTTTGATATACTGCAATGATATACCTTAATATTAGAAGTCTATATGCTTAAGACTCTAAAACAGTGCATTAACCAACGCAAAGTTAATACTCTTTCTTGAGGAAATCAGATAGTCTCAAATGCGAAGTCGTTAGCTAACTAACCAGATATCTTTAGGCCAAATACTCTTCAACAGTAGCCACTTGTTTACCCATTCGTTGCGATAATGGCAATTCATCAGCCCGAAACACGCTGTAAATCTGTTGCAACTAGAAGTGAAGGCGATAGATGGGACGGACAAGCATTAGCACGCGGAATTTGTGCTTTGGTACTCGTGGGGGGGGCTAAGTTGCCTGTGGCTCTGGGTGACATATTGATTTTGCTAGTTTGTCGAACGAGTGAGCAATATCCGGGTAGCACGTGAGACATTCAAATGCCAGGAAGTTCAATAAAATACGGTCAAGGATGCATGCTGCTAGGCAAACGGGTGGCACCTGTTAAACCATTGACACCCACGACACCCAATCAATATGCAATTCAAAAGCAATTTATTTGCCAAACACAGATGATGAACTTTAACAATCCTTGCCAAACGCCTCGATGCGCTGTTGAATATGGGGTGCAAGGTGCGTAATGAGACCCATAGCCACATTTGCCTGGCTGTCGGACAGCCCACAGATAGTCGTTCCAATCATTGTCTTGCATATCACTGCCACAAAATCAATCATCTGCGGCACGGATTCGCCCTTGGTGAAATTCTTCAGGATCTTGGGCAGCCATATGGCCCCATCGCGGCAAGGCGTACACTGTTTGCAGGTTTGCTGCATATAAAACTCAATCGAGCGTTGCATGACGAGGAGGGGATCACAGTTGTTGGATACGACTATGATGCCACCGGTGCCGAATGAACTACCCGCCTTCTGCAGACTATCGTAATCCATAAGCAATTCCTCGGCATCCACCTTGCCGATCAGTGGCGTGGACAGACCACCCGGAAAGACAGCTAGCAGATTATGCCAGCCACCGCAAACACCGCCCGCATGCATGTCAATGATTTCACGTAACGGCATGGACATCTCCTCCTCGACGGTGCAAGGATGTTGTACATGACCGCATACACTGAACAGCTTTGTGCCGAAATTCATGTTGCGTCCAAGTCCCGTGAACCACTCGGCGCCACGCCGTAAAATGGTTGGCACCACGGCCAGCGTTTCCGTATTGAGCACCAAACAAGGATGATCAAAGTAGCCCTGTTCATGCAGATAAGGCGGACGCTTGCGCGGCCTGGCCAGCTTACCCATTAGGCAATTAACCAGAGCCGTCTCCTCACCCGACAAATAACGATCGCCTCGCTGCACCTGGATATCAAACTTGATGCCCGTGTCGCAGGCATTGCAACCAAGCAGACCATACCGATACGCCTCCGCCAGGGCAAATTGTAGATTGCACGCCTCATTGTAGAAACGATTGCGCACATAGATGATGCACTTCTCACAGCCCATGGCATAGCCGGCCAGCAGGCAGCCCTCAATTATTTTGTGCGGCTCGTGGCGCAGTATTTCGCGATCCTTGCACGTGCCAGGCTCACCCTCAGCGCAGTTGAGTATCAGTATCTTGTTGTTGGCATTCACTTTCTGCAGGAATTCCCACTTATTGGCCGTATAATAGCCGCTGCCGCCGCGACCGCGCAATCCGCTGCGCTTCACCTCATCCACTATCCAGTTGGCACCCATATCCAGCAGATCCGCCGTGCGATACCAATCCCCACGCTGGCAGGCTCCTTTCAAGCGCCAATCGTGAAACCCATACAAATTCTGAAAGATGCGATCGCAGTCTTTCAATGGCCCAAACTCCGATTTTGTATTGCTCAACATACCCTTGAACGGCGTTATTTTTGCATGCAGGAAAGTTGACTTTTCTTTGATAACATCTGGTTTTTTATCGCTTGCAGCACTCGATTCGACAGCGGCCTTCTTGATATCCTCTTTGCGCGCTTGCTTTGGCGATGCAGCTTTGGATGCGACCTTAATATCTGGCAAAGTGCCATCCTTGTCTGGCGCATTGTCCTTCTTGTCTGGCGCCTTGCCTTTCTTGGACACTTTTTTGCTAGACTCCCTGATCTCCATAGCTGTTGTGTCCCAATTAGAGTGCAGCAGCGGAGTATTGTGCAATTGCCAGTGTCGCAGAAGAGCAAGACCCCTTGGTCCAATCAACTGTGCAAGCATTATTGACAAGTTGTATGTGTGGTGTATAATATTTTCGTTTATTATTGACAAACAAGCAAGCGCGTGTTTGACACTCACAGACTTTCTAGCTATACGTATGTATGAAGCAGATAATAAAATAGAAAAATACAAGCGTAAAACTACCATGGATGTATTTTAATTTCTTAACGATTAAATTGCATTTAAGCTTATTCAATTCTGGTTCTATTTCTTGAGTAACATTTTTTTATGCTCGGCACTCAACAGTCATGTCGAACAGTTAAGACCACAGTTCACAAAGCTTCTTTCACACGCATTTCAAGATTTTCTACTAAAATAAATCGTTTTTATGACTGTGTGCATTGAATAAAAGCTAATTAAAATTGAAATTCAATTAAATTTTTAATTTATTTGAAGAAACAATCAGAATTGAAAATATTATAATTATATTTTGCAGCTTTTTCGTTTTACGTAGGGCATTTTCAATGGCGATAATTAGCGTTTCTCTTGTGTGATTAAGCCAAACATCATTTTTAAATAATATTTTTTTAAACGTAGAGAAACACACAAACGTTGAAGCAGAATTTATAATAAAAATTACTGTGCTTTCTCTTCCCTGAACATCGCAGTATGTACAGTTTATATTTAACTAAGAGGATCTGAAGAAAGCAATATAATAATAATAAGGCATCGATAAAATAAAATATAGATATTTCTTAAGTAAACGAGAACTAATATGTTGAATTGTAAGTCTCTAGTTCATATGGTCTCTAGCCTTGGGTTTTTACCTCCATTAAGAATATATATAGAAGCTTGATGGGGTCTGAAATGCATCCGTATACCTAGCAGAAACAATTGCACTACTTCATGATCCCCTGTGTAGTGGGTATATGGGAAAACTTATATTATTATACACATCACAGAAGTGCGCATAGGACAGAACGACAATAGGGACAAATTAAAGCCGGTGCCAGTCCAAAGCTCGACAAATGCTACCATGAGAGCACAACAGCAAAAAGATTATCACATACACACACACTCACACACACAAACAAACACACTCATGGATTGTTATCCCGCTGCGTATACGTAATTTTATCAGAATCGACATTTGCTGGTAGTGCACAAGCGTAATTTTTTGAAGAGAACGGCCATGCCAAGCAATTTACTGAGGCATCAACAACAACAACAAAAACAGCTCATTTAATTTATGCGCTCATGCGGCAGACACATTCGCCTTTAATAAGCAACAAGAAGCATATGAAATGGATGAGTGGAATACAAGAGACCAAGGCGAAGAACTTCAGCTTGAAAAGGCTAAAGAACACGAGCATTCAGGATTGGAGCTTGTGATGTGCGTGTCAATGCCAGTGGCAGGTGCACATCTAGCAGGCAGCAGAAGGTAGCAGCTGCAGACAGAGAAGCCGTCACAGACGAACAATGTCATCCACTCTCTGATGTGGGCTCAATTAGTTGACATTGTCGTCTCGCATTTCCACTTCACCCAAGTCTCGTCTGTCGAATCACATTAATGCAATGCAAAAACTTTAAAAATCTATTTTTTCCCTGGCAGGATTGTTCCATTAAGTTTTTACGAAATGTGAGAAAAACATTCAAATATGATTGAAAAAAAAAAATATATATATGATTTATTATAGCCACGTTCATCGGAGTGTTTTATTTTTATTACAGTCCACTTAAAATGAGCAAAAGCTCATCTCTCTCATGAGATGAACAACGTTCTTAACTATTTTGAGCAGATGGCTTTTCAAATCAGTGAATTATGATGCTGGAGCAATGGTGTCTGTTAGGGTATTTGGATTTCGACAACCTTAACTGTGCCGCCCTGTTGCATATGGCTTTGAGTGTTCTGGCAACTGCATATAATTGCATTTGCCCCGCTGCTGCTGCAAGTTCATTAACATAATGGTGCAGAGTGGTGCAACAGTTGAGTTTGTCAATCAATTTAGCACATCGTCTGTTTTATTTTTAACTGATTGCAAGCAGCAGCAACAGTTTCCATAGCCTAAGAGCAGATTGATTGAGGTTAGTAGTTTATCTTTGGCATTTTCAATTTTCTATTTATTGTAATAATAACTAGTTTATTATTTCCTCAAGATCTATTAGTTGTATAAAAAAAAATTGCAAATGCACTGAAAATACTGTTTCTTATTTCGAGATAATTCATATTGCAAAAAGTTCCACTTACGTAGCAAAAACAAAACTATTCAGGAATTTACTTTTTCTCAAGCCAAATAGCTCGCAATGATATTACCTAGTAGTAGGGGTACTCCCTATATGTTTTTTATTAGATAACTTAGCTAAAGTGTGCCTACAAGTGTTTCACTGTCAAGGCCAATTTATGGGGCTAACATGCAGACACATAATAAACTGTTTAGTCGAGCAGACTGTGTAAAAATATACACAATTTATTTTGTGGATTCTTCCTTAGCACGGCCAACACTGCTAACGGTTTGTAGTTGGCCCACCTGGCCCTTTTTGACTTTATTATGTTTACTTTATGAGCCATTGGCCACGTTTGTTTGGTTTTCACTGATTTCATTATTATTAATATTATTTGATGGTCGTTTTGTAGTGTTTTATAACTGGATTTTTCTGGTTGGCCATAATTCTATCTCACTCTCGCTCTCTCTCTCTTGCCACTCGTCCACTGTTTTGCACAGATGTTGTTTCGAGCGTGTCGCTGACATAAAAAATAGCATTGCATACTTTTCGTGCGCAACATTACCATGGCAAAGACAGCAACAACAGCACCAGCTACGACAATAAAAAAAAATGTCCGAAATGCGCTTGTATTGTACAGAGATTAAGTCTAATGGAGTGGCCTGTGCAATAAGCACTAAAAATGCGGATTAATCTCAACCGACCAACCCAAAGTAAATATAATCGTACATATTATGCATAGTACATACACAGGAAAAAAAAACTATCAAAATAATCAAAGAAAAGTTGTTAAAGTGGTATTAAAGCCAACACACAAATAATTCCTACCTAGAACATTTTTCTAAAGCTTTTATTTTAGGAGATGGCTACACTTACAAGTTAATACTTTTTGGAAAGGTAACTTAATTCCCTTTAATATCAGATTAATTATAAACAGGTTTCATACAGACAGTGAAACTTGTACAGTCGATGGTTTGGGTTGTAGTCAAGGGAATACTCTATTAGTTTTACATTATTTAAAAAATGTGAAATTAAATATACAATAAAGTTTTAGACTTGAATTCCTTTCGCCATGTGTATCATTTTTGCTAATGCTTTACAAGTGTTTGCTCTGAAAAGTTTATGTTAATTTAGTGAATGTATTTTGTTTTGAGACATATACGTATAAACAGGATCGGATCAAGTCTATATACCTAAAATGAAAGTAATATGACCTAGTAGGCAGATAATTACCAGAAAACCTTTAATTTTTCATGTAACTACATTGTTGTAGAGCAATTAACATTGTCCCTAGGGTTAATGGAGTGTGAGAATTAAGTTAATGAAATATACATTTTCCTAACATGAATGTGAATAAAATGACTACAATTTTATCTAAGAATAAATCTTATTATATAAAAAGTTGTTGGTTAACATGCACTATTTTTACTAGAAATATTATTAATGCTGTCGATTAAAATCGTCGAGTTATTTATACGTTGCATTATTTACAAGCTGCTTTTTGTGGAAACACGACTCCATTAATGGATATTTATTGGCCTTTGTTCGATAGCCATATGTGGAAAAATGCCAGAACAGAGTATAATTTCATGAGCAGTTAGCCCAATGAATATCACTAAGAGCTAATGAAAAATGCAGATGATAACAATTTAAATGCGAGAAAGCAAGAGTAAAAAAAAGCGATTAAGTGCTTATGAGCTCATCAGCTTAGCTGTGCAGATTAAAGAGATTTCAGCAGAATTGTAATGGGACAGGCAGTCTTGAAGTCTGCCACATTGGATGTGCTCCTAACTAATGCAATGCAAATTGAACATGTGCACACAAGGAGTCTCGGGAGGTGTCTGTATTTGTTGCATGTTTTCACATATCTCTGAAACTTAACTAGCGTGTGTGTGTGTGGGTGTGTATGGTTCGCTTTATAGCAGCTAAGGCACCGTCTGTTAACATACACTGAACAGCAATCAATTGACGTCAGCAAAGAGAGCCGACTCAAGGATTCAACGCGTTTAAGTAAGTTAATTTGCATGCACACATGGTACACCTACTGTTACACACACATACACCCACTGACAGCACAACAACAAATAGCGTGAAGAAGCGAACAATTTTTCACAGCTGCCAATTGCAAAGCGCGCTGCAAGGAGCTGATAATTGCCGCCCCACTACCCACTTGACACTTGCCACAATAAAGTGCTGGCCTCTTGCCAACATAGACGCACTTAACCCACCATAAAATGTTCCGTTCAACCCCTTAGTCTGTGCTCAACTATTTCAATGCGGTCGCTGCATTGTATGCCACATATTTTCTCCCAACAGATAATGAGCAGCGGCCTGTTGAAATTAAGGGGGAGGGCAACCTTCTGGGAAATGCCACAGAATTAAATCACTAATATTGAATATGCAATCAATATCTTTACTTTCTTTCTAATCTCATTATGTTTCGACATTGAAATACTATAAAAAATTTCTTAGAATCATTCAGATCCTTAGGTATTTATATAATGTCTGCAACTCCACAGCTCTGTAATTATAGTATACAATAATATCCTTTTATAGAATAAACATTCCTTATAGAACTAACAATTTTAGAACCTAACCAAATGCATTTAAAATGTTCATACCAATTATTTCATTTTTTGCAATTGGAAAGTGTTAAAAGAAAAGAGGAAAACTCGCAAAGTTGCACAATGTTCAGTTCAGCAACGCTGGAATCTCAGTTGTGGCACTGTGAAAGAGAAAGCGAGTCAGAGACAGAGAAGTAGAAAGAGAAGCCAGAAAAAGAAACAAATTAGTCAGTAAAAAGCGTTAAATTCACATTCACGTAGAGTCGCGCACAGCTCAGGGTGAGTGTAGATATGTGTGTGTACGTTTGAGTGTGTTTAATATGAAAGTTGTTGCTGTAGAGTCATAAACAAAACTGAAAGTATTTATAACATGCAAACACGCGGCGCATTTGGTCGACTGGACATGGCCCCTGACAAACTCATGGTCATTTGCATATGCGGCCAACACATACACACACACAGTCATAAATGGCTTGGGGCACAGCGCGGACATTAAGAGCCATGCAAGTTAATCACGTGGCATGAAAAGTCACGCATACGTAGCTGACCTCCGGCTGCTGGAGCTACCCCCGGATATATGAATATGTACGTATATTTACACAAGCACATACTTATATCTCACGTTCAAAAGGGGGAAAAAAGGATACAAAAAATATATAAATACAATTTTTATAAATCGTATGTTACTGCACCCTAACCGAAAAACAAGAAATACATTACTCAACAGTTACAATAAAATAAAAACCCCGAAAACAAGCTTTAATTTGAGGATTCTAAGTTTATACTTCAAAAAGAAAATTTAATTGACTTACAAAGAATGTGCTAGGCAGAAAAATATCAATAATTTCTGGAATGTTTACAGAGTAGCTCTTGTATTAAATTATAGATTGCTATTAAAAGGATACCGCACAAAATTACTAATGAGGGGTACATATTAGTACCGAAAAATAGATCAATTTTTAGATATCAAGAGAATTTATCAACAGAAGTTAAAGTGAAAAGAAAAAGAACATGCAAAAACAAATTATTATTCTCAATTCTGGCAAAATTCTGAGAATTCTTACACCCAAACAGGAAGGTAAAATGGAAATAGATAGATAACGTAATAAAAATAAATAAATAATAATATAAAAAGGAAATTCAACCGTTATTCTATTCGCCTACACTTAAAATCATAAATGTATATTTATAAAGTCAGAAATAGCATACAACTACTCTAAAAAAGCAAATGGAATCATTACTTGCTTATTCTGTCAAGGTGACTCTTTAAGTAAACGTGTCACAAAAGACACGTTCTTGAATAAATTTTCAAAAATTGCATTTACCCCCATTCGAATGCACTTGCAATGGCAAGTCAAAGGCGAGGACGCTAACAGGATAAGGCGATGTCAACGATTTTTTTATCAGGTTTCTTTTTTTAGTTTGTGTGGCAAAAACAAAATCTTTAACACTTTTGCCAGCACGTAAATGTCCTTAAAAAAAAACTTTCTGCTGTTGCATGTTTTGCAAACTGGAGCGAACTTTGGCTTTGCTATAGCTGTCCGGTTTATTTTTGGAACAGCTTAATGGGTAAGCATTACACTGAATACTGATAAATTCAATATAAGCTCACATACTCAGAGATTTCACATAACACTTTAAACCGGTCTAGCTATAAGAAATGTTTAGAAACTATGTAATTGAAAGAAAGGACAATTAACATCAACAAAAATTATAGATCTTTAGAATTCCAACTTGAAATTAAATTGCATGATAGTAGAACAACAGTGAGATAGATGCCCCCAACCGACAATAGAAAAGCAAACGGCACCCAATGGGGCAGGCCGGGATGGCAGGCAGGTCAGTTAGGGCCTAAAACACAAAGAGCCAGTGCGCCCATTTATAAAAGTGGGTGTGACCACGAGTTAACTGCTCGCTGCCTGTTTGTGTAAGTCAACAATATACAAGGATTTGCAGTCATATTCACCAGTACACACACATTCAACACGGCAAGCTTATTCATACTAGAAAGTGTGTGTGTGTGTGAGTGTGAAAGAGAGACAAAGAGAGGTAGAGAACGTTTGCGTGAGTGTGCTTGATACAGAGGGACTTATATTCTATTACAAAACATGTTTGTGTTTCATTAAAAATTTAAGAGGTGTGTGACCATCATAAAAAAAAGTGAAAAATCAACTTTTGTGTATATAGAGTGCGACAAATTGTTGTGTTTATTTTTTTTAAGAGTCATGTGCATTGCCAGTACTTCAACGATGAAGCTGTAAATATTTGTGGCCAGTCATAAAACCAAAATAGATAACAAAATGTAATCCACAACACACACCTGTGCTCACTTGTATATAGCCACATTATTCGAATGCTCTAAAGTAAATCTTAATAAAAAATTTATTCAACAAAATGTTAGATTTTTTCCTACGCATGTTTTTGCCTCCAACTGGCAATAAAAATTTTTTTTTTTTGCATTTATCGCGTAAATATTGATTTAAGTAGGAAGTACATATTCGAGCAAATAGTATAAGTAAAATTTTGAGAATGTATGGAAACTATGTAGCATGGAAAACAGACATTCACTGAATCAATTGAAATTAGAAGGTTTAGAGTGTCCTACTATGAAATACCCTGTACGCAAGTCTAAGATACTATGCACTTGTAGTCTTTTTGTATTCTTGAATGGACGCGCTCTGCACAATGCATTGAAGGAGTGTTTATGGTAATCAAAAATAGGAAGGAACATATTACCGCCTGTTACACACCTTTGCACAAATGATATTTTTTACCCATTTGAATGAGAACCAGTTCATGAGAATATAAATTCAAATATTTTTGTAAACAAATTTTTTATCCAACCTGACCTGTTTTCATAGAAAACTCATCAGACTCATAATTTTTGGTTCAATGATTTCTAGATATTGTGATTTAATTAAAATATACAACTCGTTTAATACAAATTCCATATAGCTTTGGAGAGTGAATAAATATTTAAAATTTGCTTTAAAAACTAATATAAATTAATTATACTAATGGACTTGCGGAATGGGGTTACTCATTAGGAGTTATTGGTGGGTCTGATCTAAACTTGCAATGTTTTCTATTTATTTTCAAAATATGTACATAAATTAAGTCTATGCTTCAATAAATTAATTTCAGTTCTTCAATCGAAGGACGTATAACTTTGTCATCTGCTTAAGTAAACTATTGTCTATGTATCTCCTGCAAAATTCATTTTTGGCCAATTCAAGTTGAGCTTATGGCGGTGTCGTAGTTGCATAAAGTTATAGTATAGTGTTTGGCGCCAAGAGTTAGTATAAGACATGGCCTTCAAGCGTCCGACGCATTTGCAAGCCACTTGGCGGCAGCTCAAAATCGATACAAAGTGAACACCATGCCAAACAAACAGAAGGCAGTCAGACACAGAGGAGCATATGAACCAATCAAAAGATGGCTCATGAGACTGGCTTATTTGGACTGGCTTTAACTATGAACACAAAAAAAAAACATTGCCTTAAAAGTATTTACAATTTTGCAATTTCCTAAGTCTGCAAAAATATTACTATGGTCGATTTGATGTCCTTTTTTGTGTTAATGCGACCCGAAATGTCCCTCAGTCGGGTGCCTAATGCTACCCAGCTTGTATTTCGAGGACCCAGCATGTCACAAGACATTCATTAACAACCCAATGGGCATCAATATTTATGGGACTTGCATTTATTGGCTGCAAAAACGAATACTGTGATGGCCAAGGACGAACTGAGTTTATTGGCATTCTCTTATGGGTCAGCGGGGGCATACTTAATATGCAAATATCGAGCAATCGTATAAAGCATATTTCTGTCATTGGCCGCACGTGTTACTCTTATCTGATGGCAACTTATGTGATTATAGCATTATGTCTGCATAGTATTCATAATTTACTCACTGTTAGCTCAGATTTATTGTTGTTGTATTTTGAATGTGTACATATGTGGCCATTGTTAAACAATTTGTTTTTATTGTGGCACGGATAAATGAACTTTAAATGCAGTGCATTATAAACAACTGTTTTATATGGTGTACTCTTATCGCTGACGTTAACAGTTCGCAGCTGATTGCAAATACAATTACTGAGTGTATTCATCACCATACAATTGGCCATGCATCAAAGTTGCGTTGCACTTAAGCATTTAGCTCGAGTGCGAATTTTAGTTTATGGCTGGCGTATATATCACAATTTGCCCCCTGTATGTCAGTAGATGGTAATAAATTTGATTTATTGCGCATACGCTGTGTTGACTACCCAAAAAACAGAAGAGTACACGCAAAGTTAACTCAAGTAGTTGCTTTCAGTGTGACGGTAAAAAATCGATTTTGTACTTAATCAAATGATATTGTGCAAGCAAAGCTGCATAATTTGTTTAAATATTATTGTGAAATGAACCCTGATAAATACAACAACAAAAATGATTGACTGCCTGACGGATCAGTCAGCACCAGCACCCATTAAGAGACGATCTTTATGTGTATAATAATGTAAGTAAATGTACCCCTAATTTGGATAATAGATATTAGTTATGAAACATTCAAATAAGCTCAATATTTGCTGTTAAAATAAGCACTTATTTTGTGTTAAAAACTATTTCGAAGTGAATTCTGAGTATACTGCCTTCAAAGTTGATATTATAACAAAGTTTTATATCTCTCGACAAACTTGTGCACCAACACAAACACAAACTCAAAGTTCTAATCGCTGACGCAATTTGGTGCGAAATGTGATTGCACTAAAGACCAAACAGATCTTGAGCAACTTATTATTTCAGTAGTGTTTTTTATCTAAATCACAAAACTGACTTTAGCTGACATTCAGATTTGCCTTGAAAATCTTTCTGTTTTGTTTGCCCTGTCAGCGTCGCGGCATTAGGCCCACCCCCCGCCTTCTACACACTCGTATGTCTGTCTGTCTGTTCGTCTGTTTGTTTTTATTGCGCCTTGTTGTCGTTTAGTTGTCGTCGTCTCAAGTTTATCAGCTTGAGAAGCAATGAGAAGATATGAAAATGCGTGTGTGTTTTGTTCTTTTATACTATGTGCAACTCTAAGCCAAGACACTCCTGGCTACAAATGCAGTAATCCTACTATGGAATCAACCCTCCTCAAGTTGATGATAATTATCAAATTAACCTTAGATGCCACCACTATAAATGCAGACGGTAAATGCTGCTGAATGGTTTGAACTTCAAGTGGATACACTCTTAGTCTTATTTTATACCAAGATTTAGCTTTTAATTACTATTTGAATCAGCCTGTTAAGATTTTGTGTAACATGTGTAATTATTGTCGATAATGCTAAGTGATAGCTTCAAAAAAATCCATCCTTATCTGAAAAGCGAAGTACAGCAAATGTGTTATGGACAGAGTATCGTCAACGCTTAAGGGTTTTCGTATTGACTTGATTTAAGCTTTAAGTTCTAAGCAAATACTAAAAATATCCTTCACAGATTAAGCCAAAACGATGGAAAATCTGTTGAAAATTGTACTCATAAACTAAGTGGGAGATTTAAGTAGCGTACTATTATTATAGGTATAAATACGAAGTTTCAATTGTCAAGCTTTAATCCAATCAAGTTAATCTTTTTAGCATCTGATTTAAAAGCGGTCATTCAAAATTTTGTAGCACAGAAAGTTGACGTTTTGTGTTGCATGTCACAATTGAATTTTCAACCTACATTGATTCGAGCATTAAAAAAGCTGACTCTCGAGTTCTCAACATAATTCTCATTAATACATATATGGGCTGTTGTTTATTTTTACCTATCTGGAGTTTATGGCAGCGACATAAACGTACAGATTTTGTGACAATGACGTGGGCTGGACACTAACACACTAACACACTAACACACTCACACACACAAACACACGTGTAGCATGAACGTAAGCTGCAAATGTTTGCTTTACGTGTCTTGCTGACTATAAATATGTGAGTGTTTTCTGTATTTGTATGCGATGACTGTGTGTGTGTGTGTGTATGTTGAGTTTTTCTTGTGGCTTTTACAGGCAAATATATACTTCAGCTGGTGCTGCTTCTTCTTCTTGTCTATTGCATTAAGTTGATTTCGCGCTTCAATGGATTTTGTTGCCGCCACAACTTTGACTTTGGTCTTTTTGGCTAAGAATCCAAGGACTCTCTGAGGACTCGCAGAGCTCGGTGGCTAAGCCACTTTTACACGCTCAATCAAATACTTGCGCCTTATGAACATTTCTGCAGAGGAAACTATACACACATATGTGTATTTCCTTATACGTATACAAAAATTAGAGTCGAAAATCAATGAAACGTTAATAAAATAGCCACTTTGATTAAATACGTAAAAATGACATTGATTTTTCTATCCTATTCCGGGTAATTTTGCCGTATAAGCATTCACAAAAGTGATTTCAGCTGTACGTAATTCATAATTAATGGGAAGTTGCTGGCTCTTTAAAATGATTTTCGTGCAAGTTGTTATCCCTTTTACGCCTTGACGTCACAATACCAATACCTTCTTAAAAATCAAATCTAATTAACTTGGCAACACAAAAGCAATGTTGCAACAAATTGAGAACAGTAATAAACCCGCACTCTTTCTCCCGCTCTCTCTCTCTCTCGCTCATTAGGAAAAGTTGGCAAAAAGTCAAAGGCCAAACTAAATTAATTCAAAAGAAATTTTCGAGTTATTTCTATAGCAATTAAATTCCCTATCAAATATTGAAAGAGGCCTGCTGTGATAGGGGCACGACAAGGGGTGTTCTTTGGTCTTGATTTAAAGCTATTGTAAGCCTGATTGGGATAACCAATAAGAAACTGTCCTCACAATGCATACAGAAACCCCCAAACAACTTTGAAAATAAGGGCCTTAACAAGTCCCACATACATACAAGCAAGCCCACGAGCACAACAGCTCATTTATGTAAATATTTTTAAAGGACCTTGAATACAGCTGTCTGAAAAGTTTTAGCGCCCTTAAGCAGTCAGCACTAAATCACATACGAGAGTCGTTTGTAAGAGCTCTGTTATTTAATTGAAATGATAAGAAATTAGATTTGTGTGATCTATCAAATGGCATAGAAGTAACCTTCTTCTATGGCCTAAAGCTAAAGCTCTCTCGAAATACTGCTGTATATAAATAATATACATGACGAAATTGCTTGGAGATGGTAAAATTTCCATTTCATTGAGCACAGAAAAATGTCAGATTTGTTTTATACCTTTTTTTCTTGAGTTACCCTCTCAATTTGAAGCAACAACCCAATGAATTTTTAATGTAGGGTCACGTTTGCTTCCCACTTTGCTTTTCAAATTTCACCCCTGCACCAACACGTTATTATTTAGTCCAGCATGGAATTTAGAGATGAATAACGGAAATCAATATTTAATTTATGGTTTATTTCAAATATTCACCCGCATTTTAAAAAATCATTTATGTCTTCAAGCGAATATATTTAAAAAGTAAAAGTAAACAAACAAAAAAAAATTGTTTAAATGTGGTGGTGGAAAATTTATAAAGAAAACAATTGGGTTGGCTAACTTTGTATTTTTCCACACAAAATATTAAATAGTGAAAACCAATTAAATTGAATAACAATAAACTTTTAGTTTTTAGACACTACCCGAGGGTATTACAATTTTGACGCGAATTGTGCAACACAAAGGAATCGTTTTCGATACCGTACAATGCATATACAATATATGCCTGATCAGCATCACTCGCCAAGTTGTAAAAGAGCAGATGGACTGCATGGGAAAGAATTCTTCTAATACATAAGTATATAGTTCTTTCTAATTATTTAACAAAATTTCAGATTTACTCATAATTTAATGTATATCCTGCCTAACATTCATAATTTGTCATAAAGGTTATAAAGCTTATAAATCTCCTTTCAACTGTACAAATATAAGTATAATAAACAATTTTCCCAAATTCTCTCTTTAACGGCAATGACATACAAATAATATACAAAAAGAATATAAATTGTAGCTTGCGTTATATTAAATAAATAAGCTGGATCTGTTTCGCTTTGGGTATAATACCACCCAGTTGCAAACTATTTCAGCTTCTCTTTATTAAAGTTAATTTCAGTTGTTTTAGCTTAAGATATTTATCCATTAAAAGCCACAACATTTCCCAAATTGTTGGCAACAAGCTTCAAGTCTAATTTTTGTTAATTTACTATGCGCCGACCGCAGGAGATGGAGAAGGTAAAGACACTCTGGAGAAACTTTTATTTTCGTTTGCTTTAAGTAGTGCTTATGTACGAGTATGTCTGCCGTGTTGTGTATGTATCTAGTACGCCTAATTGTATGCAGTAATTTATGTTGAAAGTTTTTCAAATTTCTCATTTGATGCGCCGCTGAGCACCGCGTGTAACACCTTCGCGTTATTAGAAAATTCCAGCAGGTGAAAGATTTATGCCACAGCCATTAAGCTTCCAATAGCAAGCGCTGCTCTATCTATGTATATTTCTATAGTATTTACTTAGTAGATTCCCCCATGGTAGACAATTTGAATTCTTTCGTTTCGTTTTATTTGCATTTGCTTTAATAATCTGTTAAGACTCACCTTTAAGATTCGCCTGGCATTTGAGTTGGATGAAGCGCCGGAAAAGGCTGAAAATACAATTGTTGTTATTTTTAGCTGTCCGTCAGAACGATTTTGTTTTTTCAATTAGAGTCAATTGTTTATAATTGTTGTAATTGTTTTTATAGTTAATTTCGCGCATTTTCAATCGATTGTATAAACAAACTAAAGTCTTTTTTACAACATTTGCTAAGATGCGTTATGGAACAAAAACACTTCAACATCTTATTTGCACACTATTTTTTTTGTTTTCAAATTTTCGATTTTTATGAAATTCTATTTCACTCAATTACTATTTATTTAGCCTTCTTTGGCTGCATTTGATTTTATTTATTTGTCTTGCAGATGAGGTCTATTTTCCAGCATGAAAGAAAAATTTTAGCGGCAGGCAGTTTTAAGTACAATATTTGTTGCTATTGGCATTGTCCCGGAAGAGTTTTTTTTGCCCATAATTGCTTATCTCGTTATTGTTGTTTGCAGTGTACCAATTACCGAGTACTGAGTACAATGGTATATAAGACTTAGTAGGTTCTTTGTATTGCTTCATAATAATAATAAACATGTAGAATTTTCATTTACTTTTTCGATCTTGTTTTCATTTGTCTATTTGTTTGGTTTACGATTTTAAAGATTTACGATATTAGTTGATGTGCTGTTCTGTGTTCCGTGAATTCTCATGGCCCTGAATTCATTGCTCTTTCAAAGCTAATGGTTAAGATACGTTTATAGACCAGAAGACATGTGACTACCAACCTTTTATTTATACAAAAACGTAAGGTATTTTATTTACGAGATTTTCAAATCATTTGTATTTAACCTAATATTCGCTATATTTATTGAAGGCTTTTCACGAAAAAGGTTCTGAGTTCAACTCATAAGGTTACATCGACTCGGCTACTAATGCTGATCTAGAATATATACAAATTATAGGGTCGGATACGTCTCATTCAATGCCTTACAAACTTGACGACAATATCATAATACCGTCTGCAATAGCTTTATAATTGATCGAGAAAAAAAACACTAAACATAGCACAATTCACTTTTATTATAAGTATTTAAATAATAATAGAAAAATACATTTCATCGATCGCATCGCATTAATTTCAAAGCAATCAAATTGGTTTGCTAGCGCACAAAAACAAATTAATAAAAGAAAAAAATACCGCATAGGTGAGAAAGCAGGCAGGGACTAAGCCGCATACCGAATGAGAGCAAGGGAGATGCGAGTGCAATGACAGATCAAACAAATTAAAAAAGCCACGCGCAAAGTTCATGGAGAGAGCGACCAAGCGAATGAGTGCGCTCCCCCACACAGCGGCAGGCAGTTTGATGATCTGCTGTGCTGCTGCTGCTGCTGCGTAGCAAAGAGCAGAGCACGCACCGATAAGAGGACGCGAGGCGACGATGAATGAGATGCTGCTGCTGCGTATCAAAGAGTAGAACACGTACCGATGAGACTCGGCGAGGCGACGATGACTGAGATAAAAAGGCAAGGTAGATTTAAAAAAATAAACCAAACAAATCGACACAAAAATAAAACGCTGTGCGTCTGTGCAAGTTGCTTACAGAAATAAACCATAAACAAAGTATATATCGATATATTTTGCAACAATAATGGCAGCTCACACATACATATAATGTGCATATGTACATATGATATTGAAAATATTATTTGGTTTTCGCAATTGATGTCAAGCTCAATGCAGATGCCCGGAAATCACATGGCATTTCCATCGCAAATTGCGTTCGAATTGTTACACAGTGTTTGAACTTGATATTGTTGTTATATTCCAGGAGAATGTTTTGTAAATTTTGCGTAATTGCATTTAATTGCGTACTTTGCTTAATTTAATGTATTTTTTACGCTGAGCACACACAATTTCTTTTTTTGCACTATACAAATAAGACGACGTCGGCATAAGTTTTAAATTGATTTTAAATATTATTTATTTCCCCAGAAGCGCTTCTAACTCGACGCACACCGAACACGTTGGGACCGCAAACGCAAATAAGCACAACAAATGCGACGCTAATGTTCTCAGTGCCAACGTTTTGTCTTTGCGATTTGTGTTTGCATGACCGAACAGCTGTTGATCAAAACTGGGGTAGTATCAGCAGTGTTACCACACCAAATTCGGAAAAGCGTTACTTTTTGAATTTGTTTCGATAATTCCTTGTGTGCAAATTGACATTTCACAATTGGATTTTATTTATTTCACATAGAATATTTAAAATTAATAACATTTTTATTATTTACCAAGTGTGCACACTGTGTGCTGACCTTCGCACAGCGCGAGACTCCACTTTCGTTTAATTACTCGCACAACTTTAGAACACGCACAGGTTGTGACGACAGGAGCAAGAGAAAAAGATTTGTTGCAGGAGCGTCGATAACGTCTTAACAGTGTCACAGTCCGAACGCGACTGAATGCCGCAATTCGGAAACATGCCTTATATAGATATCTGCAGGATAGTCGTTGCCGTCGTCGGTTCTAAGGGGTTAAGCGTTCAATGCGCATGCGCAAAGCGAAATCAGTGTCACCTCAATGAATACTTTACGGGGAGAGCGCGCACGCCGTGCAGTGCAACAGCTTTCGCTTTCGCAACTCCAGGCTAAACTTCGCGGCTGTGAAGCACCCCCGCAATCCGCACCCACCCATTCCCCCTCCTCCACAAAGCAACAGTCAGCTAGGAGCCAACTGTGCCAAAAACAAATGTAGCTCAGCTCCGCGTAAGAGGTCAGCTTCTGGCACGTGCCACAAAGTGTAGGTAGCTATGTGTGGGTGTCTAACAGCCATGACCTAGCCAACCGCAAAGATGTTGTGCTTTATCATTTACCGCAATTGACAGCGAAAAATCCATTGATTTTAATATCATTCGATTCACAGCAATTTTCATATACGAACTTTCAGAAATGTCGATTATCCAAAAATTAAACTCATAGTCCAATTCATGCAAACAAACTTTGGGCAAATATATCCTCACTAAACTATAATTTTTTTAGTTTCGTTATATAACTTTATATTCTTAAATACATGAAGACTTGTATCAATATTTTTATAAAAGAAAGAAAAATATATTAAATGTTTCATTATTGCGCACCGATTTAAAATTTCCTGAAACACCTCAATATATCAATCATTAACTTAAAAATTAAGCATATTTTTAAATAATATTTTTATTTATATTAATTTTCAATTTGCACGTAGACATATAAATAATCAACTCAATTCACTGCGCAACCGACGCTCCCGTTTCCATTCGCGTAGCTTTTCCCGCTTCATGTCGTTGCGTGTCTGTCGCGGTTGAGCCGTGGAGGGATTTCGATGCCTCAACTTTGTGGCATTTGTGTCGAACGCTTGGAAATGTGTTACTCGGGCGGGAGATTGCTCAATGCCCAGGCCAGTGCGGTGCTTGCGCAACACAGTCTTCACTGGATAGAGGCGCCCGCTCCGAGTCGGTCCCAGGCCGTGTTCCCGGTCCCAGCCCTGTTTTACCATCAGCTGTAGTCCCCTATTCCTCACCGATATGTTGAACCTTTGCAGTTTGTGGATGGGCAGCGATTTAATGTTAAACTGATGCACAGTTGAGGTCTGGTGAGCCCGCCATGTGGACTCTTTGTAATTCCTTTCGCACACTTCACAATAGAACGGTGTGATAGCGTTGACTGTTGGCTCATCCTCGCTCCTAAAGTTTTGTTCGCCTTTGGACTCCAGAAGTTGCACAATGCTTGCGTGACCTTTTCTCTTGGCCAGTTTGAGGGCCGTGTTGCCACTTTTATCTGCAACATGTGCATCTGCGCCTAATTGCAGCAGCCAAGCCACAGCATCCTCGGCTCCCTCACAGGCAGCCATCATTAGCGCAGTCCAGCCATATGTATCACAGAGATTCAGCTGTTGCTCATCGGTGAAGCACATTTGGGACAACTGCTCCACATTGTTGTTTGTTGCCAGGAGAAAGAATGTATTCCGATCAAAGAGCATTTGTGGTGTATCTTTGACACGAGCTAAAGCGCGAGCACATTTTGTGCTTGTCTGGGTTGCCCTTTTTGTTTCAGGTGTCTCGATGATTTGCTTATAGAAGTGCTGAACTTCATCGCCACTAACGCCTTCGATTGTGTGCTTCTCTACTATACCCTTCTCTTGCGCGGCAGCTCCAGCGGGAACAAAGCGTTTGAGTGGCACATGTAGTGTGGTCAATGCAACCCAGTTTGGATGCAGTTCCTTGCCAGTTGAATTCATAGAGTTCAAGCAAAAAGCATATTTAATGCTTTGTGGTGCAGGTAAATAAACAATGATGAAGCAGTGTTGTCTAACATGTGACAAGATAAAGGGCTGCCAACTCTCAACATTCTCGTTTATATGCATATCAATAAATCGAAATTTAAATGATATAAAATTGTCTCTTGATGCATAATATAAAAAAAATAAACTAAATTAATGCTATATCACGTATAATTGTTTCTTATTCCATTTATTATCCAAAAAATAAAATATGAATATAGAAGTAACATTTTCTCCGAAATAAATTTAATTATTGTAAATTTAAATTTGCAAACAGTCAATCGATAATTGGCGCCAAAGCAACATATTGACTATGTCTACCTATCGAAGATCTATCGCTATATCGTAGGCCAAACGCCAGCCAAGCTCGGAAATGTCAATTTCGTGAATTTGTTTAAAATGTTAGATAAAAACCAAGCAGAATATATACATAAGATCAGCGAAGTATTAGAGTATAATTTGATTCAGGTGGATACAAATTGAAGTCTGTTTCGACAACAGCAATCATACACGAGGATTCTAAAAGTACGCAATAAAAATCAATAACTGTAAGTGGAACAATCACACACACTCATGTAAATCGGTCAGACCCTGTGAGCAACAAGCACCCACACAAAATGTCCGACGAAGAAGAAGAGTCCTTGTCCGAGGGCTTTTCGGCCAGTGAAGAGGACGAATGGAAACCCGGGAAAGATGTGCGCGGTGGCGAATCCTCGGATGACGATGACAGCGAATTCGAGGAGCTGCCAGGAGGAGCTGCAGCTGCTGCAGCGGGCGCCAGTGGTGGCTCATCGGCATCTGCTACACAAAAAAAGAGGCAAGCAAATAAATTTAAAATCTCAATTAATCCTAATTAAATATTTTGTAAAGGGAACAAAAACAGCCGAGTGGAATTAAAGGCGCCTCCGTGAAGAAACGTAAACCGACCGGGCAATCACTGCGTTCCAAGCTGTTTAATAAGTATCGGCCGCCACCGAAAACGTTTCCCGCATCGCCCACCCAGAACTCACCATCGGCGTCTGGCTCTGCCAACCGTTTACCGGCCTCAAAAAACGCCAAAACGCCCAATGAAAGCAACAACGCGGACTCCAGCAGCGAATCGAGTGTTGATGACTATTTGGTTAATCCAGCAGAAATCGATCTGCGCTCCAGTTTCTTTACGGCAACCAAGGAGAAATCGCCAGTGCCACAATTCGATTGCAATGCAGGCACTACAAATCTGTCCAATTCTGGTTCCGGTTCCGAGGACAACAACGAAAGCAGCCTCGAGGACAATGCCAGCAACAATAAGGCATTCGATTTTCGTGGGTTGCTCGAGAATGCCAATAGCCTGGAACGGACAAGGGAAGCACTGCTCAGCAAGCGTACGGCCACGCCCCCGGGCAGCCAGGCGAGGCGCAACAGCAACGCTGCCGCAATGGATGTCAACGCACTGCTTGCATTGGGCGAAAACCAAAACTACGCAAATGAGCCAATCGAACAACGAGCGAATGTCGTAACGGAGCGTCGACGTTCTGGAGCAACTGCAACAGAGCAGCAGCCGCCGCCGTTAGATGCTCCGTCACGATTGAGCAAAACCAAATCGACGCGCATTAAGCGGCATACAAAAACGCGTCCAGCGTCCACTGTGGTCACAGCTGGCGATACGGACGACTCCGACTTTGAGGAAGTTGCAGGTAGGAAACGAAAGTAGAAAATGTTTAGGACACTTATTAGTAGTGATTACTAATAGGGCTTATCAAGTTGGTTGTGGCGTCGCATACTTGTTGTTTGTTGATATTAATATTGATATTGATATGGATGTTGATCTTTTACGGTAGTTAGAAAATTCTATAAATTCTGGTATCTGATTTAAAACAAAAAACAAGCTTCCAAATTGCTCCGTATGAGACTGCGTAGTTTTGTGTTTTAAATAACAAACTAAATGTTTGAAAGAGCTGAAAATACCTAACACGAAACATTAATAAATAAACATACTAAATAATATCTGCTATATTACCTAACCTAACTTTATATTACTGTTAAGCTACGTTCGCACAGTTTGCCTTGCTTATGTCAAATTTTACTTTAACCAGCATTCGAAAATATATTCCTAGGGAATTCATAAGTAATGCAAACTGTGTGTTAATGGGTCTTATAGTCTATTAGACTGAAATATAGCATAAAAGCAGCTGTGTAGAAAAATCCTTAGAAGGCTTCAGCTGACACGCCTTAAGCTAGTTTTTTTCAACACTAAACTACAAATACCTAAATATATGTAGATACAGTGGTCGCTTAGAATTTCTCGAAGTCTTAATTTCTATACAAAAACATTATATATTACTGACTGTAATTATCGTATTCTGAATTGAACATATTATGTGAAATCTCTGAAAAGGTTCTCAAAAATTCTATAGTTAAAATATATAGAATAATTATTTGGATTTTTGAATGATTTACCACTGCATTTAAATATTTTTTAACCACTCAAAGTCAAATGCTCGATAATGATTTTTTAAGCGAGATTTTCAACTATCTTTTTTATCAAACAGCTCTGAAGATGCTCAAAATTAAAAAAAAAATACATCTATCCAATTTTCTGAATGTATTTTGCAAATAGCATAAACAAAATATCACAAAATAGATGTTTGAGTGTTAGTAAATGGTAAAAAGTTTTGAAGAATTCTGTATGTGGTTTAAGTGCTTGCACATTATAATGATCTTATACAGAAGAACACACAAGTTTTATTTGACATATAGACATAAAATCGAATCAATAGGATTTAAGTAAGAATCAGAAAGTTGTATATACTTCAACATTTTAACCCAAATCAAAAAAATCAAGAATCAATTTGATTTATATGTGTTCGTAGTATTTCGAATTGCATTTATTTTATTGTTTTACTGTCTTTCAATTTTAATTATTTGCCAATAACCAGGGACCGTAAATAAAAATAGATTTCTATTTTATTATCAGTATGTCACCATAATTATAATACAATAATTTACTAAAAATCTACATTAGAATCGATACGGTCCCTACAAAAATCAAGACTTACAAATCAAAAGTGAAATACAGGTTTTAAAATTATTACACATAACAGATAGATACACTTATGTACTTACTTTATGGCAATTTCAAGTGTTTCATCAAGATATTAAAATCGAAATAAAACATTAAAAAACTTGCTATCAAATTAGAACTGATGTTTAACGAATTTACTTTATAAAATTTGTATTCATTTCACAAAATACAAATACAAAATACAAAAAGAGAGATTAAATAATAATAATAAAAATTAATATTTGTAATAAATACTAAATAAATGCATAATCTTAGCGCAATTTAGTGAATGTTAAATGTATTTAATTCAACAATTGAAATTTAAAATGCACTTCAAATGAAATAAATAAATGCAAAGTGTTTCAAAATAAATTCAACTAAGTAGAAATAACTCAATCTCATTACCTGGCCGCCCGTCCACTTAGATAAGACCCAGACTGTAACAGTTGCTGCTTGACACTTCCCCACTTTCTCTCTCCATCCACTTCCGTTTTGCAGACGCTCAGCTGAGCAGCGATCCAGATGATGCGACTCCAAATGTCTCCGGTGATCTTGAGATCCACGTGGGCCTGCCCTCGCGCCACCTAACCAAGGAGCAGAAGACGCAGCATGAGCTGGAGCTGGCGCTAAAGCGTCGCCTGAATCGCGACATCAAGGATCGCCAGCTGCTGATGCACAAGGTCAGCCTGATGTGTTTAATTGCACGCAGCGTCAAGTATAATCGTCTGCTGGCGGACACGAAGCTGATGCAGGCGACGCTGAAGATGTTGCCCAGTCGGAATGCATATCCCACGGAGCGAGGCGTCGAGCTCAAATATCTGCAGTCTTTTGTCACCTGGTTCAAAACGGCCATCAAGTTGTTGAGCCAGGACTTGTATGCGCCCAAATCAGAAAGCACAGAGCCCGCAATTATTGAGGAGCTCCTGGCATTGATCAAGCGCAAGGAGGCACGGTGCAAACAGGATATGATCTTCATATTCATTGTACTTGCACGCGGCATGGGCATGAACTGTCGTCTCATTGTCAATCTGCAGCCAATGGCGCTGCGGCCACAGGCTGCCGACTTAATACCCATTAAACTGAAGCAGGATGAGAAAAATAAAACTCACACGACTAAAAGCGAGGAGGACGATGATGAAAATGAGGTGGAGCTGAAGAGCAATGCTAGTACGTCCAAGCAGGCAAAGGATTCGAAATGCAACTCAAAAACAGCTTCCAAACACAAGGAAGCTGCCAAAAGTTCATCTAACAAAATCAGCACTGCTAAAGCCAGTTCCACTTCCAAGAAAGTTACTGACGTTTCCAAAGTGGAAACGCAGCCCAGTTCCAAATCGGAGGCAAAGGCTATCAATAAAGCCATTCGCAGCCCTGATGTCAAATTCAAGTGTCGCAGCACATCCAGCAAGCGCTTGGAGAACAACTCAGAAGTAGAAGCCAAGCCCATCAGTCCTAGGCTTAAGCAAAAGCTGAAAGAGGACAGTAGCAACAGCAGTAGCATAGAAACGAAGGCTAAACCGCAGCTTTCTCGGCTCAAGCGCGCCGTAAACAAATCAGAAATGGATGAGGTAAAAAAACCAAGGCTGCAGCTGCAAATTGAGCCGACGCCAGTTGCTCGACGCACTCGCAAAGCATTCTCAGATAAGGACAGAGGAACAGGAAGCGCGGAAGTTGCATATCCTCCTGCAAAAATAGGCTCACCCGTCATACCCAAGCTGGTGCTGCCCAAAGCCAAGCAGAAGAATACACGGGAAAACAGCGATGCAGAGAATGCCAATCCTGGCAACAGTCAACGCGGCACTAGAACACGCAGCAAATCGCCCAAAGTCCACATCTCCCCAGTGTTCCTCAAGGGTGGAAGTCCAGCGGCTTCCACAAGTAAGGTACAAAGTTCATCTACGGAGCCCGTGCGAGAGCTTCGCACGCGCCAACAAAAGGCCAAAGCGTTGGCTATACCCCAGCTGGATGGCGGCGATGACAGTCTACCAGTGCCCAAGAAGCGACCTAGGCTGGAGAAATTGCAGAAATCAAGCACAGATGATGGCGACTCCACGCCAAGCAGGGCCATCAAAAAGGCGCCCGTTCTGCCAAAAGTAGTTCAGCATTTGCGCAAGGATCGACGCGTGCTGTCCACAGATGATGAAGCTGTCAAGGAGAAACGCAAAACAAGCGCATCCGACATGTGGGTGGAGGTGTGGTCTGAGGTGGAGGAGCAATGGATTTGCATTGACCTGTTCAAAGGCAAGCTCCACTGTGTCGATACAATCAGGGTAAGATTTCAAAGTAGCGGTGTTAACAGTTAAATCCTTCGAAGGAGCCAGTTTTCTAAGCAATCTGAACTTGCAGCGAAACGCCTCCTCGAGCCTGGCCTATGTTATTGCCTTTCAAGACGATCTTAGTCTGAAGGATGTCACGGCTCGATACTGCTCTAGCTGGACGACCACTGTGCGTAAGTCACGAGTCGAAAAGGCCTGGCTGGATGAGACACTGGCGCCGTATTTGGGCAGGCGCACCAAACGTGATATATGCGAGGATGAACAGCTGCGACGCATACACTCGGACAAACCGCTGCCCAAGTCCATTTCCGACTTCAAGGATCATCCGCTTTATGCGCTTGAACGCCATCTACTCAAATTCCAGGGTATCTATCCACCTGACGCTCCCACGCTGGGCTTTATACGCAGTGAACCAATCTACTCGCGCGACTGTGTCCATCTGCTCCACTCCCGAGACATTTGGTTGAAGAGCGCCCGCGTAGTGAAGCTGGGTGAGCAGCCATACAAAATTGTCAAGGCGCGCCCAAAGTGGGATAAAGTAAGTAAATATATTTTATGATTGCTTCCAAAAATAGGAATAGGAAGAGTTTCAAATTGATGTCGTATCATCAATTTAATACCTTCAGTAAAGTTAAAAAAATGTTTAAACAGTAGCAGAAGTCGATGTTGTACCATTTCTATTTACCTGTATGAACTCCTCGATTTCGAAAGTTTTAAAGGCTTGCGACACCAAATTTTGAATATCGGATATTGCATAAAGCTGACTGGATCTATTTAATTGAATTGTACCATCTGGATTATAGGCAAAATTATAATAGAATTCAAATTTATACAGCTCACGCGCACAGTGATAAAAGATCAGCCGTTGGAGATCTTTGGCTATTGGCAAACTCAGGACTATGAGCCGCCGACAGCCGAGAATGGGATTGTGCCGCGCAACGCCTACGGCAATGTGGAGCTATTCAAGGAGTGCATGCTACCCAAGAAAACTGTGCATCTGAGACGTAAGTGTGCATGTCGGAACTGTTACCAAATGTATTAATATATCATCTGCTCATAATATTAAACAGTGCCTGGTCTGATGCGCGTATGTAAGAAGTTGAACATCGATTGTGCCAATGCAGTGATTGGCTTTGATTTCCATCAGGGTGCCTGTCATCCCATGTACGATGGCTTTATTGTTTGCGAGGAATTTGGCGAACTGGTCACTGACGCCTGGGAGACGGATCAGCAGGAGCAGGCTCGCAAGGAGATGGAGAAATATGAAACACGTGTGTTTGGTAACTGGAAAAAGCTCATCAAGGGGCTGCTCATTCGCGAACGCCTTAAGCGAAAATATAACTTTTAAATTGCTGTCTTTCATATTTTTTTTTTTGTGTTTATCGTTCAAATTGAATTAAATACATATAAAACTATTTTTGTACTTTATTTGTTTATTGTATCAATCTTTGAATAAACTTGATTGAAATTCGCACAGTTTATCATACATGTCTCACGTAATTTGCAATGCACTTTAAAATGTATCTGGGAATTAAATTAAAATGATGAAAATGTATCCCATTTGTGATTCGCTTAACTTATCAGCTTGATTCAGTCCAACTTATGCTACATAACTTATAGCGCTGCTGCTGTGTGTCTCCTTGATAATGGTATTCCGATGCTGCAGTAGCAGCGTCAGGCAGATAAACTTGAGAAGAGCATTGCCACCACCAAATTTACCAGGCTAGCAAGTGTAGGCGCTTTCGTCGCCATCTCCACGAGCGTTGCCGCCTCTTCATTCAAATCCGCTTAAATGGGCATATGACCAATGGCGGAGTGCTGCTGTTGCGCATGCTCCCGCTTCCAGCATCCAGGAGATGGCTGCCATCGATAAGGGGACTTTACGTTCGCAACTTGGTCAACTCGTTCAGGCTCTGCTGAGCCTTGACCTACTGCTAGAAACCAAAAAGAGTCTTCATCGAAATAGCGAAGCTTAGATAGTCTTGAAACCGCGTAGGCGTGAGTGCGAAAGAGATAGTATGAGAATTGAATAGGGGTGGTTTTTATGCGGAATGCCAAAAAATCGTTTGTATCGACCAACCTCCACAGCGTCTGCTGTGCGATTGTCAAAATTTGTACCACAGCCATAAGAAACTCAACTTGGGTCAGACCCTGTGAGCAACAAGCACCCACACAAAATGTCCGACGAAGAAGAAGAGTCCTTGTCCGAGGGCTTTTCGGCCAGTGAAGAGGACGAATGGAAACCCGGGAAAGATGTGCGCGGTGGCGAATCCTCGGATGACGATGACAGCGAATTCGAGGAGCTGCCAGGAGGAGCTGCAGCTGCAGCAGCGGGCGCCAGTGGTGGCTCATCGGCATCTGCTACACAAAAAAAGAGGCAAGCAAATAAATTTAAAATCTCAATTAATCCTAATTAAATATTTTGTAAAGGGAACAAAAACAGCCGAGTGGAATTAAAGGCGCCTCCGTGAAGAAACGTAAACCGACCGGGCAATCACTGCGTTCCAAGCTGTTTAATAAGTATCGGCCGCCACCGAAAACGTTTCCCGCATCGCCCACACAGAACTCACCATCGGCGTCTGGCTCTGCCAACCGTTTACCGGCCTCAAAAAACGCCAAAACGCCCAATGAAAGCAACAACGCGGACTCCAGCAGCGAATCGAGTGTTGATGACTATTTGGTTAATCCAGCAGAAATCGATCTGCGCTCCAGTTTCTTTACGGCAACCAAGGAGAAATCGCCAGTGCCACAATTCGATTGCAATGCAGGCACTACAAATCTGTCCAATTCTGGTTCCGGTTCCGAGGACAACAACGAAAGCAGCCTCGAGGACAATGCCAGCAACAATAAGGCATTCGATTTTCGTGGGTTGCTCGAGAATGCCAATAGCCTGGAACGGACAAGGGAAGCACTGCTCAGCAAGCGTACCGCTACGGCCACGCCCCCGGGCAGCCAGGCGAGGCGCAACAGCAACGCTGCCGCAATGGATGTCAACGCACTGCTTGCATTGGGCGAAAACCAAAACTACGCAAATGAGCCAATCGAACAACGAGCGAATGTCGTAACGGAGCGTCGACGTTCTGGAGCAACTGCAACAGAGCAGCAGCCGCCGCCGTTAGATGCTCCGTCACGATTGAGCAAAACCAAATCGACGCGCATTAAGCGGCATACAAAAACGCGTCCAGCGTCCACTGTGGTCACAGCTGGCGATACGGACGACTCCGACTTTGAGGAAGTTGCAGGTAGGAAACGAAAGTAGAAAATGTTTAGGACACTTATTAGTAGTGATTACTAATAGGGCTTATCAAGTTGGTTGTGGCGTCGCATACTTGTTGTTTGTTGATATTAATATTGATATTGATATGGATGTTGATCTTTTACGGTAGTTAGAAAATTCTATAAATTCTGGTATCTGATTTAAAACAAAAAACAAGCTTCCAAATTGCTCCGTATGAGACTGCGTAGTTTTGTGTTTTAAATAACAAACTAAATGTTTGAAAGAGCTGAAAATACCTAACACGAAACATTAATAAATAAACATACTAAATAATATCTGCTATATTACCTAACCTAACTTTATATTACTGTTAAGCTACGTTCGCACAGTTTGCCTTGCTTATGTCAAATTTTACTTTAACCAGCATTCGAAAAGATATTCCTAGGGAATTCATAAGTAATGCAAACTGTGTGTAAATGGGTCTTATAGTCTATTAGACTGAAATATAGCATAAAAGCAGCTGTGTAGAAAAAACCTTTGAAGGCTTCAGCTGACACGCCTTAAGCTAGTTTTTTTCAACACTAAACTACAAATACCTAAATATATGTAGATACAGTGGTCGCTTAGAATTTCTCGAAGTCTTAATTTCTATACAAAAACATTATATATTACTGACTGTAATTATCGTATTCTGAATTGAACATATTATGTGAAAAATCTGAAAAGGTTCTCAAAAATTCTATAGTTAAAATATATAGAATAATTATTTGGATTTTTGAATGATTTACCACTGCATTTAAATATTTTTTAACCACTCAAAGTCAAATGCTCGATAATGATTTTTTAAGCGAGTTTTCAACTATCTTTTTTATCAAACAGCTCTGATGATGCTCAAAATTAAAAAACAAATACATCTATCCAATTTTCTGAATGTATTTTGCAAATAGCATAAACAAAATATCACAAAATAGATGTTTGAGTGTTAGTAAATGGTAAAAAGTTTTGAAGAATTCTGTATGTGGTTTAAGTGCTTGCACATTATAATGATCTTATACAGAAGAACACACAAGTTTTATTTGACATATAGACATAAAATCGAATCAATAGGATTTAAGTAAGAATCAGAAAGTTGTATATACTTCAACATTTTAACCCAAATCAAAAAAATCAAGAATCAATTTGATTTATATGTGTTCGTAGTATTTCGAATTGCATTTATTTTATTGTTTTACTGTCTTTCAATTTTAATTATTTGCCAATAACCAGGGACCGTAAATAAAAATAGATTTCTATTTTATTATCAGTATGTCACCATAATTATAATACAATAATTTACTAAAAATCTACATTAGAATCGATACGGTCCCTACAAAAATCAAGACTTACAAATCAAAAGTGAAATACAGGTTTTAAAATTATTACACATAACAGATAGATACACTTATGTACTTACTTTATGGCAATTTCAAGTGTTTCATCAAGATATTAAAATCGAAATAAAACATTAAAAAACTTGCTATCAAATTAGAACTGATGTTTAACGAATTTACTTTAGAAAATTTGTATTCATTTCACAAAATACAAATACAAAATACAAAAAGAGAGATTAAATAATAATAATAAAAATTAATATTTGTAATAAATACTAAATAAATGCATAATCTTAGCGCAATTTAGTGAATGTTAAATGTATTTAATTCAACAATTGAAATTTAAAATGCACTTCAAATGAAATAAATAAATGCAAAGTGTTTCAAAATAAATTCAACTAAGTAGAAATAACTCAATCTCATTACCTGGCCGCCCGTCCACTTAGATAAGACCCAGACTGTAACAGTTGCTGCTTGACACTTCCCCACTTTCTCTCTCCATCCACTTCCGTTTTGCAGACGCTCAGCTGAGCAGCGATCCAGATGATGCGACTCCAAATGTCTCCGGTGATCTTGAGATCCACGTGGGCCTGCCCTCGCGCCACCTAACCAAGGAGCAGAAGACGCAGCATGAGCTGGAGCTGGCGCTAAAGCGTCGCCTGAATCGCGACATCAAGGATCGCCAGCTGCTGATGCACAAGGTCAGCCTGATGTGTTTAATTGCACGCAGCGTCAAGTATAATCGTCTGCTGGCGGACACGAAGCTGGTGCAGGCGACGCTGAAGATGTTGCCCAGTCGGAATGCATATCCCACGGAGCGCTGCGGCCACAGGCTGCCGACTTAATACCCATTAAACTGAAGCAGGATGAGAAAAATAAAAGTCACACGACTAAAAGCGAGGAGGACGATGATGAAAATGAGGTGGAGCTGAAGAGCAAAGCTAGTACGTCCAAGCAGGCAAAGGATTCGAAATGCAACTCAAAAACCACTTCCAAAAACAAGGAAGCTGCCAAAAGTTCATCTAACAAAATCAGCACTGCTAAAGCCAGTTCCAGTTAGCAGCAGCAGTAGCATAGAAACCAAGGCTAAGCCGCAGCTTTCTCGGCTCAAACGCGCCGTAAACAAATCAGAAATGGATGAGGTAAAAAAACCAAGGCTGCAGCTGCAAATTGAGCCGACGGCAGTTGCTGAACACGCAGAAAGTCCACATCTCCCCAGTGTTTCTCAAGGGTGGAAGTCCAGCGGCTTCCACATCGATTGTGCCAATGCAGTGATTGGCTTTGATTTCCATCAGGGTGCCTGTCATCCCATGTACGATGGCTTTATTGTTTGCGAGGAATTTGGCGAACTGGTCACTGACGCCTGGGAGACGGATCAGCAGGAGCAGGCTCGCAAGGAGATGGAGAAATATGAAACACGTGTGTTTGGTAACTGGAAAAAGCTCATCAAGGGGCTGCTCATTCGCGAACGCCTTAAGCGAAAATATAACTAAATTGGTTTCCCGCTTATTGTTGAATTAAATATCATATATATATTTGTATTTTATGTATCAATTTTTCAATAAATGCGCATAGCGCAAATTCGCTTGAAATTTTAAATGTATTTAAGGTCTCTCAGAATCCATTCAGAGTATTGGATAGATCTATGCAGCTACTACGTTGATCTATGCTTTTAAATTGGAAGTTTGTCATTTGTTACTAATCTATTTATATTTTGTCAACATTTTAACAAATAATATTGAATATCATAAGGAAAACATTGTTTGAGTATTATTTTTTGTTTTGGAATGCATTTATTTAGCGATAGTTTAAGGATTCAATTTCTGTTTACTTTACATAAGTACATAAAAGACACAAATTTAAAAAAAGACATAAAAGTTAAACGATTTCGTTTAAAACAAAATAAAGTCCAATTTTGTTTGGATTCGAACAATATTTTGGTTTTGACACAATAATACCGGAAAGTTAACAATTATGCGTAGTTGCAGTTATTAAGTACGTAGTTTCTTGATATTAAAATTGTAGGCGCTTAAAATTGCGGAATGCTGAACTGAAAAAATATAATCACTAATTCCATTCGGCCCGTTTGGATTGGTTGCCATTTAAATTAAATTTTAATAACTAAAAACTTTGGTTACACAAATTCACGCAGACAAAATGCATTTTCTTGAGGGCATTTTGAGCAACTTTCAGCTAAACTTTGCTTAACAAGATTTTTAACAGGAAAGTTTGCTTTTTATGCCAAAGCTGTCAACTGAATGTGAATCTCAGCCATGCAATCGTTTCTTGAACAATCCATAAAGCAAGTTTTGTCGCACTTATAATTCAGTTCCCTTGTCAGCTTGGCTCAGTCCAACTTATACTATATTTGTGGCTTCAGTGCTGCTTGTGGCAACTGCTGTGCTCCTTGTGGCACCTGCTGTGCTGCTGTGCGGCTGCTTGCGGTGCGCCTGCAGATACTCAAAGTACATGCGCCTGGCCTGGTTGAGCACCCGGGTGACATCGTGCTTCCGCACCATCTTGTCAAAGTGCATCGCAATCTCGTTGTAGTCCATCGCCGCTTTGATAATGGTATTCCGATGCTGCAGAAGCAGCGTCAGGCAGAGAAACATAAGAAAAGCATTGCCGCCGCCAAATTCACTCGGCGGCGGCAGTGCAGCAGCTGTGCTGTTCAGGCCATTCAGGGGACTCGCGGAGAGGCGCTGTGGCGAGCGCGAATAGGCGCTTTCATCGTCAGCATTCGTTGCTATTTCCACGAGTGTTGGCGCCTCCACACGATTCGGTTCCGTTGAAATGGGCATTATGACTTCAGGCAGACTGCTGCTGTTGCGCATGCTCCCGCTTCCAGCATCAAGCAGTTGGGTGTCATCGATAAAGGGATTCAACGATTGCATCTCGGCTGGTTGCACGCTATTGCTCTTGGCGGCAGCCATTCGTTGACGTCGGCGCATGTGCAGCTCGCTGACATTGGGACAGGAGATGATCTCATTTTCCTTGAGATCATCGACCATATCCAGTGTGTCCTTATCGAGTTTCTCGTACTCAATATCATCATCGTCAGCGGCAACATCAGCAGGCCCAGCAGAACCGGTGGCTGCACCTGTTTGCTTTTCCGTAAAGGGCAGACCAAACACCTGCCGGTCCAGATTCTCCGATTCGAGTCGCAGCTCACGCGTGATGGCATTTGTCATGGGATAGTACTCCTGATCTAGATCTGGATCGGTCGTGCTTCCATCTGGCTGCTGCTGCTCGTGCTCGTGCTCTTGTTCCATCTGTTTCTGTGGATATTCTGGCGAGACTGCATTGAGATCCAATTGTAAACTGTAGCTGCTGAGCTCCTGCGCCTGCTGTATGGCCGTGGCCGCTGTGGAGGCGCTCCAGCTGGTCTCTGGTATGGAAGAGGAATCGGATTCATCCAGTGAACTGCCCAGTTGACCGCTCTTAATCAGTTGTACAACTGGCTTGATGACTTGCGACTGCTGCTGCTGCTGCTGCTGCTGCGGTTTCTCATTGAGCTGCAGCTGATTAGATAGACGATCCGAAATGCGATTCTTGTTGATCGCTGCAAAGTTGAGGAACTCGTTAAAGTTCTTCACCAGTTTGGGTGGCGTCTTGTTCTCAGCGTCGTCGACGCCACCATCGAATGAGATGCCCATGCGACTGCTGGCTGCGATTTTCTCCTTGAGATCCTTGAAATGTCCACCGCTACTGCTGCTGACGCGTTTGACGCTCTCGCTGACGGTGCTGGCATTGGATGCCAATTGCTTGGCAATCATATTGCTTACGTTGAGAATGTTCTTCTGCTTTAGCTTGGCCAGACTTTGTGCGACATTAATCTCCTTGTCTTCGCCCATATTGGAAGATGATGAGCTGGCCAGAAAAGCTCGTGCGGGCGTGTTTACATTATTGTTATTGTTGTTGATCGGCTGCTGTGCATCCTCTTTAAATGGATTCGTTTCATGAAATTGAGGCGGAGATGCTGAAATTTGTTCCTTTCGATCAAAGACATCGTCATCAGTATCCTCACTGGCCGATAACTCCTGCACCGACTTAGTACTGTTCTCCATTACACCGCCCTCGATAAGAGCCAACATTTTGGACTCATCCAAACTCTGATGGGCCTTGGACGAAACCCTCCTTTGACGACGCGCCGCATGCCTTGACATATTGTCATCCAGACTGTGATTCAGACGCTTTGAGTTGTCCAGCGCATGACTGCTGGCGGCGCCCACTGAGGAGCTCAGCGAGCTAAGTGATGCCGACGAGCTCTGGCGACGCAGCGCACAGACTTTGGTGTAGGGATTCTCACGCGGCTTTGTCAGCAGATATGATGGACTCGTCGGTGTGGCACTGTATGATGTGGAAAACGTGCTGGCACTGTTCGGTGCCGATGTCTCCGTTAAGGGCACAAATTCCTAAAATAATCAAAATATTTAACTTTAATTCTAAAAGTTAATAAATTAGGAAACAAAAACAATGAGGTACTTTCGAAATTGAGAAACTTAATTACCCGGAGGACATTGAGCAGTTGTGAATTATATTGCTGATTGACACAAGATACAAAAAATAGCTAAGCGATTGATAATATTTTGATAAGTATCAGTAAATAAATTATGCTCTTAAAAATATATCATGCCAAGAGACATGACTTAGATAAAATATGGATTCCCACATTTGTTATAAAGTCATTTAGCATATAAATTGTTTTTTCCTATATACGAAAAGATAGCCATGATTTAAATTTCATTATTTTCACAATCATAACTCAAAAAATTAACTTGAATAGCGACTTGTGCCAAGCGAATTGTTCATACAGTGGCTGCGAATGGTAACGACTTTTAAGGTATGCAAAATGTGGTTAAGTAAATAGTTATTACGCTAGAAAAATATATGATTGTCATACAAAAAAAATTAATCATTCCTAATTATAAGTAACAGTAGTCTTTCTACTATAGTAGGCAAATTATTCTTATAGCATATCGCAACTAAATGATTTAAAATAAAATTAAACTTGAACAAGACAGACGATTACTAAGAAATTAGTAAATTATATAAAAGGGAAATAACCCGTGGATTCTATATGAATTAACAAATCTTAAGCATTGAATACAAACCTTTTCGTAGAGAGACAACTCTTTGGAGCTATTATTGTCGTAGCACAATGAGCTCCATTGCACCTCCAGCATGCGTAGCGCATCCTCGAAGGGGAACTCACGCTTCAGTTCGAGCAGCAGCCAGCGGTAGCAGAAGAGCAAATCATCTGCCTGCTGTGATTTCAGATACTCCCAGAATTCAGGATCGTAAAAACTCAGTGCTTCGGTGAGATGGGCAAACTTCTGAGTCATCGCAATGCCATCGAGCATAAAATTGCCTCGCACACGCTCCATTATGGCACAGAAGCAAATGTAGGCCTGCGCCTCGTCATTCATGGTGACGAGCAGCGGTGAGGCGATGTCCGACATGCCCTGGCAATAGCTGACCACGGGATGATTTAGCGCAAACGTTGTCAGTATATTGAAGAGCGAGGCAATGTTCTGATTGTCATCGCTACCCGCATAGAACGGATGCAGTCGATCCGTGCGTAGCACATCCTTCTTCACCATGCTCGTCACATAGGCCAGCTCGCCGGCGGAACAGCCACGTTGCACTGCCGACTTCCACGTGTCGCGCAACTTATAATATTGTTCGGATTTTCGACGCATAAACTCCATGCGCTGATGCCCATCCATGGTCAAGCCATGCAGGCCGTTTGGATAGACATTTAGCAAGTGCTTCCATACGACGCGCCTTAAGCTGGGCTCAATTCCGCCCAGAAAGATGACTTTCCGCAATTCATCCCTGCGTTGGATTTGGCCCAAAGCATCGAGAAATAAACGAAATTCGCTATCGCACATGGGTGGACGTGGCGGCAGATTGGCCATATGCTCGTCAGACAAATTGAAGGCCTTCTGCACAATCGAAAATGTCTTTTCCATCTGGTTCATTATCAAGCCCGGAAGCTTCGTCTGCATATGCTGAACATATTTCTGCGATACACCCAATGATTGCAGTGGAGAAACACTGGCCGAGAAGGTGGACGTACTGCTTGCATTGTTGGCTCGACTCGTCGACGTGGATTCAGTTTCGCATTCGCGGACAACGGTGAAGGGTTTGACATCGATTTGTAGCATTAGGCATGGTTCCGATGCTGTCTGTATGGATATATTGTGTATGCGAAGGAATGCAGCGTCCAGATCCCAATCGGAGAGGACAGCCAAATATATTTCATTGCCAGCTGGATCGAAGGCCTTATATTTAATTGAAAAATCCGATTTAATGTCGAAGGCTTTCGCGAGCAGCGAATAGAGCACCTCCAGTGTGGTTATTTGGGGATCCACGGAGAATTTGCGCCACTCGTGTTGTCTGCTTGCCTCGCATTTCTGCGGATTTGTCGGAGAAGGAGTTGTGGGGGGTAAAAGGTGAGAACGAGCAGAACAATTTTGAGAAAATTTGTTTTCTTTGTAGTCTCGCTGATGTGGGTCGAAAACGAATCAAGAAAATGAGAACTTACCTTGACTTTGACGCGTACCGCCTCTCTGGGATAAATGCCAGCCATGATTTATTGTATTTTGCACTTCTATTACTAACATAATTCCATTATTTGTTTTTTATTATTATTTGTTCCATTGGGCAAGCGACCAATGCTCTTTGTCGTTACGCCATCTATTGGCTACAGTGCTGCTAAGCATCAGATGTTCAGTTGTGCTTCACAATTCGACAACACTGACAAATTTGCTGCCACATTGATATGTGCCAGTGTGTACCCAATTGGTGGACGTGCGTGTGTGGGGTAACACTGCAAACAGAGAAAACATCAGCGCATACAAATATGAGAACATTAGTGCAAAATTTGTTGTTGTTATAGTTTATTTTCGTTAATAGTTTTGTTTTATCGCAAATGCATTGCATGCACAAATTGAAAGCGACGTGTTAACGCTTAATGGTAAACAATCCAAGGCGCGCGCGTCGATACGAAGCAGCGTAATCCCATCACCATTGTCGTCTAGAATTTTGGGTGTGTATGCATGTGTGTGTGTGACTCGGGCGTGTATGTGACGTGTTCGGCGAGCAAACGCTCATATCACAAGCAGGCATCCCCACAAAGCACACAAATGCCCCAAGGATCAGAAGGATGACGGCCAACGCAAACTAGGCCGGCTATATCAGCTGCCTTATCACAAAAGATCCAAAGAGATTACTCAATTGCAGGCCTTGTTGAGATAACTTCTGTTTAATTTATGATCGCTCGCTTATGAGCTGTATGCGTGCCCAATTGTACTTGAGTTTGTGTCTGTTTGTATGTGTGTGTGTGTGTGTGTGTGGCGAGTGTACATATGCGTGCGAGTGTGTTGTGCCAGCGATAAATTCTCTCTGAACTTAACGCTGCTGTAGTCGTTAGTTGTTGTGCACACAACAATGTGTAAGTTGAATTATTATGCAAAATAATGCTCTTAACTTCCGTTGACGCATTATGGTTATACATATATATCTGTTGTATGTACAATATCGAATATATATATATATGTATGTATGTGTGTGTGTGTGTGTGTGTGTGTTGTGTGTGTGTGCGCGCTCAGTAGCGGCATGCTTATATCACACACGATAACTCCTCAAACTGAGCAGTTTATACATTAATACAATAATGACATTATCAAAAAATGCTCCAGCGAGCGAGCTGACCGCATGACCTTAACTGCAATTTTTAAATATGTGTTTGACTTGCAGTTTGGCCAGCGTTTAATGGATGACACATCATCATGGGAAAGCTATTATCAAAAATTTTCGGCAACAAAGAAATGCGAATTCTTATGCTCGGCTTGGACGCTGCTGGCAAAACAAGTGAGTAATTCAAATATTTTAAGTATGTATTAACAAAATTGAAACCCAATCTCCTTCACAGCGATCCTCTATAAACTGAAATTGGGGCAATCGGTGACAACGATACCAACGGTGGGATTCAATGTGGAGACCGTCACGTACAAGAATGTTAAGTTCAATGTCTGGGATGTTGGAGGGCAGGACAAAATTCGACCGCTCTGGCGGCATTATTACACAGGTAAAGCTGAAATAGAGCTTTAAATAATATACCAACCTATAAAATTGTTCATAATTTTGTTAACAGGTACGCAGGGTCTAATATTCGTTGTGGACTGTGCCGATCGAGATAGAATAGATGAAGCGCGCACTGAACTGCATAGGATAATTAATGATAGAGAGATGCGGGACGCCATTATACTGATATTTGCTAATAAGCAGGATCTATCTTCAGGTAAATATGCATTAGCCTATATTCATCACGTTGTATATCACTATTTAAATGTATTATAATTACAGCAATGAAACCCCATGAAATCCAGGAAAAACTAGGCTTAACTAGAATAAGAGATCGCAATTGGTATGTCCAGCCATCATGTGCCACAAGCGGCGATGGCCTTTACGAAGGCCTAACGTGGTTAACGTCGAACCATAAATTATGAGAATCATAATCAGAATACAACGTATTTCTATGTATGGCATGTATTATTCGAAGCGAAACAAAATTATTATACTTTTTATTTATACACAAATCCGCAGACGTATAGTGAATAACCCCAACAAAACAAACAACAATTGAGCAAAACAGAAATTAACAAAGTTGAAAATATAATATATAGAGAAGTCGATATATATTACAATGCTGATGATATATATATATATAAATATATAAATATATATATATATATATATATACATATGAATATATATGTACATGTATACATAATTAATCAATCAATACTCTCACTAGTAAAAATACACAAAATAAACGAAGCAAAATCAATAAATAAACTAATTAATTATCTTAAAAGAAACAAAAAGCACAGTCAAAAAAAAAATAAAAACATAATAAAATAAAAGAATAATTAAAAACAACAGCAAAATTAGTGTTAAGTAAGTTTTTCTTGTAAATTATAATGATGAGCCACGTAAGCAATTAAGTTGAATGCTTGTTTATTGCAACTGTTATTTGACTTGAAAACGAGAAAGTCGTAAATAAAATATATAAATTGTAAATAAAAAATATTCAAATCAAAGCCCATATACAAAAGCATATAGTAACAAGGACAACAACTGAAATGAAACTACTCCGATATATAGAAAAAACGTATTGCTTTAGATTAAAAAATAGTCTTCAAAAATATAACGAATAGTATTTGTGCCTTCCCGAATTGTGTCTCATGTTTAAGACATCTTTTGATTTTATTTTGCTTGGTTTTTGGGAATTCTATAGATGTTGCTTGAACTTAATTAGCAATCCTGTCATGTAATTAACAGCACAAGTCAATTATATATACATATATGTGTACAGGATATATGATAAATAAAATTCGTTGTGCTTTTGCAGCTCAAGATGGACTACACACAATGTTTTCGCAACCTCTCAATTGATGTGTCAATCAGTAACAGGGACTGTAACAGCTTGACTTCAACGGCAGTTTGGGCTCCCTTCAATTGTTAATGAAAGTCGAAATGTAAATATGCCAAGTCCATGACTGCAACCTATTAATGTGAGAAGCAAGGGCGAGTGCGGGTTGTGATTTTCCAGAAACTAAGAACCGAATATTAATTGCTAAACGAGGCGATTTAAATTGTTCTTTGTTTCGTAAACTGGTTTTGTGCGTCGGATGAGGTAGATACATGAATTTACCTGAAAACGGCACGTGTCATTGACTCCAGGTTGTATTTGTTTACAAATAAATAATGTTCTGTTTTGGGCATGATAACTCAACCAAATAATGTGCAGATTCGAATTTGAAATTGCGATTTTACTTCAGCAGCAGATACTCTTCGAACATTAAATTATCTGCTCGATACTTAGAGCGAGCTAAGAACAAAAAAAAAACAGATATCTTAGCGGAAAGCAGAACTTATTTTTTTATTTATTTAATTAATTTAACTTTTCACTTTCAGTTAAAGGAAAGTACGAATTTATATTTCCAGGAACTAATATACCAACTAATATTAAAGATTAACATATAAATATTGATTCTACTTATGCAAATACTTATACCTGTAATGTGCTGTAAATATTTTCAAATATTATTTTCCAAAGCCATGTTGTGGTAAATATTTGTATGGACATATGAAAATTTGCCCAATAAAAAAACTCACTTAACTTCTGAAATGAAAGTTGTGGTGCAGACTTGGTATGCGAATTTTGATTGATTAAATAAAGTGCACTGCACTTGATGAAGCACAAAAAAAAATAGGAAATAGAATGAGAAAAACCAAAAACACAACTCGTATTCACACCCATAGAATCTGTGTGTGTTCGTGTATGTGTGTGTGTGTGTGTGTATGTCTGTATCCTGGCAGAGAAGAGATGTCGCCCGTTCAAATGTCAAGAACCAACCCCCAGACTATGTTTGTCACGCTCGCACTGCGCCAGCTGTCTCTCTTGCGCACCAGCTGTGCTGTTATTGTTGCTGGCGGGCATTTTTGATGCACGGATATTACAGGATAACGTTCTCGCTCGCTCCTCCTACAACGTGGGCGTGGCCAGCGCACAGCAAAGCGCTTTGACTTTTGCGTTTCTTTCACTTTTGTCCTGGCCATAAACTTCTGCCAGCGCCACCAGCCCCCACTCTCCCCGTCGCTCTCTCACTCTCTGTCTCTCTCTCTACGTATATGTATATATATATATATATCTGTCTCTCTCCCCAGCAGTCAAGAAATGCGAGATGCTGGCTGGAATGAGCTTGGGTGGTCGGGTGGTAAGCGGGAGAGAGATGAGAGTGTAGGAGCTGGTAGGTGATTGTTGTATTCCGACATCTCATTTGTTACAAAGTTAATGTTGGCGTATTAAGCGCAGCAAAATCCTCAACAACAAAAGCGCCATGGTAAAAAAAAAAGTAAAAATAAAAACAGGCATGTCAAGTGGATGTGGCCGGATGAACTTTTATCGATTATTGCATTTTCCTGTGTATAAGGTGGCAGCTTGCTTTGAACATTAAATACACTGTTTGTTATTTTGCCTATTTAAAATAAAGTTATCGAAGCAGAAGTAATGATGTCATGCAATCAGGAAAATTATATGGAGAACGTATATATATCAATGTTTATGCCATGGTTTTCAAGTCTTGTAAAATTTAAAGTTTCTTACTTTATTTTTGGTTGAAGTTTGCATGATTTTGTTAGCATTTTCAGACTAGTTAAGATTCATCATGGTAAATGAGAGAGAAAGAGAGATAACTTGAGAATATGTTTCGATTTATTCCACTCATAAAATATTATTACTCATTTTGTAACTGATTGCTATACTATACGAATATATATATATTAATCATCATTTTTATTTCATTCATATTTCATTCATAATTATATACAATTTCTGTATGGGAGTTGTTGTCGAAACTTATTATATATATATTAATCATCATTTTTATTTCATTCATATTTCATTCATAATTATATAAAATTTCTGTATGGGAGTTGTTGTCGAAACTTATTATATAAAAAAAGTCTGCATATATTATAAATTAATGAACAAAGTCAAAGGACAAAGGATATAAGTGAAATAGTTCAATTTGACTCAGTGCGTTAAGTTTACATTAGAAACAAACGTACAACTTATTTTAATAAAAGTCTTACTATATCATTTTTTATAATTAACAATAAGTAGTTAATGTCTATCATTGAAGTTGATTTTGCAAAGAAACGCAATTATTTCTTTATTTCCTTAATTCACTATCAAAGCTTTTATCTATAACTGACGTAATCCGATTAGTTGCGCATGGGTTAATCTAGTTTTTATCGGAACAGCATACGCAGATGTGTATTCATTATTGTTTTGACCATAAATCTGAGACACTTAAGGTCGGAGTTTTCGAAACAACAAAAACAAGATGCGAACCACGAACTGCCACTCAGTACGAACAGGCCACAGCAGACTTGCGTTCAATTCAATTACAGTTAACTGGTAGCATCGGGTTCGAGGACCGCACCAGCATCGAGGCCAAGGATGACGACGAAAAACTGAGCAAGAGCAGCAGCAGCAGCAGGAGCAGCAGCAGGACCAAGAGATGGAAACGAAGTAGGAGCAAATTCGAAAGCACTAACATCACAAAGGTATTACAAAACAAAAACAAAATGTCAAAGCCCAAGACGATTATGTGAGCGAACACCCCGCGCAGCTGCGTCACAGTACGATAGCGAGGGGGACAGCGGCGATGGGGCGCGGTAACTGCTCCATTCTGCTATTGCGCTGTATTTGCAGCTGCTTCTTCTTCTCTGCCAGTCATGATGGCGGCCAGAGTTCTCGCTGTGTGAGTATGTGTGTGTGTGTGTGTGCGTGTGTTGAAGCAAGAGCGCAGAGAGCGCAGCTCGGGTGTTTATTGGAGATTGAGATTGCGGCTTGGCTTACCTACACTCAAACAGCAGCGCCGACGTCGACGTCGATGTTGGCGCTGGCTTCGCCGCAGCATCAAGAAGGAACGAATCAAAGCAAGCCAACAAGCAAATGCGCCACCAGAGTTGCCACTAAAAGTCTTTGCAAGTGTAATATGCTACCACCCACACACCCACTCGTATATATATATATATATATATATATATATATATGCATGTGTGTGTATTGACTGGGGGTAGGTTGGTTGGCGGTTGTGGCGGATGTGGATGCGGTTATCCTTGTTGTTGCCGCTCACTGCCTGCTGCCTGCTGCCTGCTGCTCGTTGCTCTCTGCTCTTATTGCGCCTAGTGGGTGGCAGTGGCATTGGTATGCTGTTGTCCTTGCTGGTGGTGTGCTTTTTGTTCTGCCATACACACACACACACACACACACAAACATACACACACACACACACATGGCCGACCTCTGCCCACTCACCGAGCATGGATTATAAATACAGAGATGCTGTATTTATTCTTTTTTTTTTTCCTATTTCGGGGTTGGCTGACTGGCTGGTTGGTTGCCTGGGCTGGCAGGCTGCTCTACTGCCGGACACATCGCTGTTTAGCTTCTGTCATGGTTTTATGATAAATCTGAAATCGTACATCGAGACGTTAACATCATAATCGCCGTTGCCGTCGGAGAAGCAAGCGGCACAGCAATTCTGCTCTGCTCAGTTCGTCCTAAATTCGGTTTCAGAAACGCTCTCATTCCGGCCGTGCGCGTTGCCGTCGCGGAGCTCCTTAGTTCTGTTACGGATACAAATTTAAAATAAATATAATGCGTTTAAATCAAAGTGCACGATAATATAATCGGCGAGGCAATCAAATACCGCTTAGTCTAAGAGATTAAAAGTCAAGTACATATTGAAGCTCCAATTTCAAGTGTTTATTAGTTTAAGGAATATAAAAAGTGTTTGTTCAGTTTGGATTTGTTATATTGATTCAGTTATCCAATTAGCTAGCTATGAATAAAGAAGATAGTTTATCGGACACGCGTCCAGGATCCCAAGGTATAGTTTATTGTGAATTATCTTCAGTGAAGAATTTAAATATCAAATCAATATTTGATTTACAATACACAAAATTACTTTAAAAACCGAAATGTTAGTTTGTGGTAATATCTAAATCTACAAATATTAAACACGTACCTAAATATACTTTGTGTACACTTAATAGGAAAGGGAAAACACAAACATTTTAAGCAAAATATCACAAATATAATAAAGTAAAAGTCCCTTACATGTGTGCTTCATTATAAAAGGGTCCAAAAAGGTCCCATAACATTTATTTAATTAAACAAAAATGTCCAGTTTAATTCCAAGGCGCATTTCAGCAAATTGTCTGTGTAAATATACATAATGTTAATTTTTTCTGTTGGCTGTTTTTCTTTATATAGCTTTGTATTCGAAAAAAAAACGAAAGAAAATAAAACAGCTAAAAGCAAGCGCACATTAATTGGTGTCCTTTTTGGTATCCCTTAGGTAATTTAATTTGGGAATAGCAACTGCGTTTAATATAAGCATCAAAGAAGTTTAACTGCAACTTTTGTTTTGTCAAAAATATTATATGATAAACAAATGACTTTCAAAAAAAATTATCTATTGAACCTCTGCAATTATGCGAATGAAACCAAATTCTGATAGACTTGTAAAAATGAACTTGTTGAAGTTCAAAGAAAAATCCACCCACAAATCGACTTCGGAATGGAACGCACGAGAGAACGAATAAATTCAATTTATGATAATCACCAAATTGAATTAATATCGAGTCAGTCTGCCAAAATTTCAAAATTCATAACACAAGCTGGGCCAGCACGAGCGGTGGTGGGAGGACTTTTAACACTTTTGTCGCATTTGCTATTCCGGCGGAAGGATACTGGGATACGCTAAAGTGAATTTCAACGAGCTCATCAAAATTAACAAAGAGTGGCGGAAAATGCAAGCATATGACGCTAATCCGCCGGCACTAGACCACAGTTGGTTGCTACCAGCCAGAGCCAGAACCAGAAGGAACAGACGGGATGAAAGGCAACGCCAACGCCAACGCCAATGCCAATGCCAAAACCAAAGCCAAACAGAAGAAGAACGCTCGAGCGCACTGGCAAGTGGCGAGTGTAACAAATGTGGCCGCGGTCCGAGGGTTAAGTGCATCATGGAATCAGAATGGAAACTACAATCAAATTAGGGTGTGATGGCAAAACAATTGTCCCCAGAGGCAAATTTAATGCCAAGAACGAGCGCACGGGAGCGACGAGAGTGCGGAGAGTGCGGAGAGTGATTTGAGCCGTTTGGCTTAATGGCACCCTAATTGAATGTGTAAATATATTTTGCGGATTACAGGGCGTCAATGTCGTTGCGCTGGGATAAGATCAGCCGTAGCCCTCTTTGACAAATTACAATTTAATTTAAATGAACTACATAAGTGCTTTTTTATTGTATAGCTTTCCTGATTTTTTGTATTTTATATTTTTGGTTTTTTTTGTAGAGCTGCACAGTCCGTCGCGTCATTGCTATACACCTCCGCCGTCATCGCATGGACAACAGTCGGCAAATTCAACAGCATCGGTCACTGTGCCACAGTCCACACTGACCACGTCGAGTCGCCTCTTGGGCTGGAATCACAGTGCAGCCGCCGCGGCAGCCGCTGCAGCGGCAGCTGTGGCTTCCAATCATCAGGCGGCCATCGCGTCCAGTCAGTCGTCGGGTGATCAGGCCTCGCTGACGCGTCTAAAGGGTCAGAATCTGGGACTCATCTGCGTGGTGTGTGGCGACACCAGCTCCGGCAAACATTACGGCATACTCGCCTGCAACGGTTGCTCCGGCTTCTTCAAGCGCAGTGTGCGACGCAAGCTCATCTACCGGTACGTACCAACCAAAAATGAAGAGAATAAAGAGAACACAAACCCCTCCTCCGAGTCCTGCATAAAATGTCGCTTGCCATTTAGCAAGTGGGCGGTGGGCGGTGGTTGGTGGATTTTGGTTTGGGTCTGTGTGCCTCATCCGCTGTCTGGCGGCTTACGAAATGTTTCGAAATTTATTACAATTATTCAAATCTTTGGGATTTGAGTGTCAACTTTTGAATGCGTTGACTTTGGCCTCGGCGCCCAGCCAAATCTCGCCAAGGAGCATCATGTGCAGCTTCTGATTCATTTGCTGATTTTTTTTTTGTTTCTGGGCAAATGGCACCAAATGTAATTGAATTTAAAGTGCGGATTTAATTTTTTCTTTGTTTGTTTTCTTTTTCTCTCTACTATTTTGAACGCCATTTTGTGTGCGAAGCTCGAGCTGTAATCCTGGAATATTGAAGTTTCTGTTATTACGTATTTGTTTTATTTTATGGTCATAATATCGTATATTTTATGGCACTTGTTTCAGTTTCAGTTTCACTTCCATTTTCAATTATCATTAAATCAACGCCTAGTTTCCGCATTTCCCCCGCCTCACCCCGTTCCTCAGCCAAATAACTTTGGCGACAAATTCTTTGCGAGTCAACATAAAGTTATGATTCTGTAATGTATATTCCGTTAGCCCTGCGTGCTGGGCGCTGTGTATCCTGTTGCCTGTGCCGTGGCAACTTGCACGGTAAATCACAAACGTCGAAATCTCTATATCCTTGCGGTCCCATGAGATTGATATGGAGGGCTTAAGCGCAAAACACTTGGCCAAATGTGACCGCCGCACCACATCCCCTCCCTGCGCCCAAAAACAGACCCTTACACCAACCACCCCAACCACCCCAACCACCCCAACCAACCCAACCATCCAACCAACGACTACAGCTAAGCCAGGCCAAATCTCAACAAAGTACAAAAAAATAAGAAGAGAAATGGAAGAGGATGTAGATGCAGAGGCCGGCTCTTAACAAAATAGAGCAAAAGTTTGAACGGGGCTGAATGGGAAATAAAATGTAACACACACAGAGTCCACAGTCCACACCCACACACGAAGCAGACAGGGCTAGTGAACGAGTATATTTTTTTGTTACGTGACATGTTTTTCGATAGACGGCGAAGTCAATGTGCCGCCAGAGGATCTGAATTTTATATATTTCTCTCTGGTGGCCGCATTAAGGCGATTTCAATTATAATCAATTGCCTCCAATCAGAACTTTCTGTAGGCTGTAGGCATCTTCTTCGCGTATGCGTCTATAGTATTTTGAAGAATATAAAATAGAATAGTTTGATAAGGATAGACATTTTTCTGAACAGCTTTCAATTGTCGAAAATATACACTCACTACAAAAGGCTTGATTGGATTTTTTTGTAACTTAAAAGATAGAAAGATAAAAGCTGCTTTCATTCTTTAAAATTTAGAAAATAAAAATATTATTTTTATAGATTAATGTAAAAGTTAACTTTGAAAGAGATCTACAATCTGTGCGTTTAGTATTTTTAGTCATTTTGGAAGAACCAATATTAAATGTATTTCATTTTATTTATTTAATTCCTAAGACATAATTCTACAAATAATCATTTTCAGTAAAATAGTTTAATATATATATATAATTTTCCATAATTAGTAAAACACGTTAATTTAAATCTACTAAATGAAACTTAACTCTGTTCAAACTGAAGCCAGTTTTTATTAGGAAAAAAGTACGAATTAGAATTAATTTTCTGGTTGCTGCTCTTATTCAGTAGACTTCTTTAGGCTTGGAGAGTTTCTCTGCTATATTCATTTGTTTTACCAGTGTAAAAACGGAGAATGAAAACTTTGTAGCCTGCAACATAAAAATAAATACTTATATTCATCTGCATATATCAAATAATATTGGAAGATCTGATGTACATCTTTTAAGTCGAAAATCCTTACATTTAAATTGGTAGCCACAGAAATGCTGAACACATTGCCGGCCATAAAAACAATTGGCTTCTGAAGGCTCTGCAAAAACTGAAGCATGGTTTTCTTGTAACGCTGATCCTGATGGATCCAATTGGACTCGAAGAGAGCATCTGCCAATTTATTGCAGTCATCCGTCAAATAGTTGCAGAGTATGCAAAATGGCGTTGTCTCCAATATGACAGCGGTCATAAAGAAAAGGGCCGCAATGCGAGAGCCAAAATTGGCAAAAATTACAATATTAATGATGGTAAAACCCAGAACGAGACCAACTACCAAAAGCTGCACAAAGATGGTACCAGCAATCACGGGACGCAGTGTATCGCAATAGCTGGAAGAGTAACTGTATTAAATATATATTCAGTTAGAATACTGACATAATGCGCACCTCAGTATAACTTTGTGATCCTGTATGCAATCGATTAGCTTTTCGTAGCGCTGATCCGGCTGCTCATTGGGATCATTGCCCAGCTGTCGCAGACGATTCGTAAAATTGGCCAGGTGAGCGCGTAGTGGCAGCACAAAGTTGATGGTGTAACAGTCGACGCAGACATCTTGGAAGCAGGCGCCCATCATGGCAAAGTACTCCAGACCCGACTGCAGGCAGAACTGGAATCGGCTAGCCCGCCAGTCCAGCCAGGGATAATAGTTCTGGAACATGGGCACGCCCATGATCGTAGCACTTATGAATGTGCTCGTCGCATAGATAAGATAGACGGTCATGAAGGTGAAGAAGATGCGATTGCTGCTGGCGACAGCGTTATGCACTTTGCTGCGCTCGCCGGGCTGCGTTAGTCGCTTATCCATCTCGTCCAGTATGAGATTGGCGCTGTCGAAACGTTTGACCAGCAACCAGACAATGATCACCTTGGTCGAGCAGCTCCAAGCATTGAGTGCCACCTGCAACGAGTCGAGAAACTGACTCGGCGAGTATTCCGACAAATGAATGACGTAGCCCGTCATAAACCCAATGGGCTGATATACTGTCGAGCACAGATTCAGCGCAAGGGACCACAGGCAGTAGAGAAGGAAAAAGTTCTTTGGTGGCCATCGAATGCCCATCAGAAAGACGCAGCGCAGCAAGTAGAGCGTCGCCTTCCGCGACTCGGCTGGAGCACTGTCCGGTGCGGCATACATGGCCGGAAAGATTTTACGCAAAACCATCTTGCAGGAGCCGCTATCAATTTGACATTGCAATGGTGCCTGGCCACGCAGCTCCTTATAAACCATCAATAAGCTCTCAAATGAGTAAAATATTCATGAGTGACACTTTAAAACTTGTCAGTTGTGCAGTCAATCAAAGGCAAACACATGCGACTGTGCCTAACTAGACTTAATCCAAGTTGTAAAACAGCCCAATCAATTCTGTTGTTGCCGCTCGTCACGTAACGCTTCAAGAAGTGTAAAAGTTTACACTTTGCCATCAATTACTAATGAGTAGTCACTGCTCGCTTCACCGGCTGTGACCGTTCTCAGAGCGCATTATTCATAATTGTTAATCGAATCTCCAATCAAACAAGCAAGAGTTAAAGCATAGGTAAAAGACTTAAAACCTGTTGTAAATATATGTCAAAAAAGGAAGCCTTTCAAAACAAAACAAATAACTCCTTTATATATATATCTATTATATATATTTTGTTTATTTATAATGCTCTACATAATTTTTTGTAAAAAAAATTAATATAATTTCCCTTAAAAATAAATAATACGTAGATGCAGAATAAGTATAGAGGACAAACTATAACCAAATTGACATATGTTAATTTTAAGTCTTACAAAATTATATACAAACCATGAGTGGCAAAATGTTATATGAAATTAACTTGTAAACGGACAGGTGCGAGTATTATGCAATTTTTTATTTCAGAAGAAACGTCCACAGAACGTTAAAAAGAATTATAATAATAAACCACTCAAAGCACACCCAGCTCTTAAAAAGGCGCAGCGTTCAATCTACGTGATTTGTTTTCGAATGTGAACAATTTGCATATTTTGTGGACAGATAGTGAGCGGTAGTGCTATTCGCACATAGAGTGGCATGGTGTGCATGTATCTGAAAGATACATTTAGCTAAGTGCTTTGTTAGTTAGTCAAACTTCAGCAGCGGCGGCGCCACAGATAAATACTTGGTAGGCAGTCGCCTCACAGCAAAGAACCTTTGCCATTTTGTGTTTTGAGTTTTGGCGCAGGCTTAGAGTGCGACAGGGATGCAGGACGATGACTAAGCTGTCGAGGGGGTTGTTGCCAATGATTTCGTGCCCGCCACTCAGACTCGAGTCGTGTCGAGATTTGATTAAAATGCCACAAGTGTCACACAGATAGAAAAGTAGCGAACAAAAGGCCAATAGATCCGCTCAGATACTTATTTTCTTTGCTTGTAGCAGCATCACCGGCAGTAGCAGCAGCAGCAGCAGATACTGAAGTGCTTTTGTACTTTTGTACTCGTTGGTTGGTTGGTGGCTGGCTTGCTGGTGGCAGTTGTCTTACGCTTCGTTTGAGCGCCGCATTTGCCAAATGTTGCAATTTTTGACACGACAAATCTGGTTAGGAGGCCTAACTTAATTATGGCCGAGGCCAACTGGTACAGCATTAAATTCAACTTCAATTAATCGAAAAGCGTTTCTTTGATTGCAGCTGTCAGGCGGGCACAGGACGTTGCATTGTGGACAAGGCGCATCGGAATCAATGCCAGGCCTGCAGGCTCAAGAAGTGCCTTCTAATGGGAATGAACAAGGATGGTACGTATATATCAGCCATTATAATCGCACTGTTAAGCCCACACTCCCTATTCATAAGCTGCTAAACGCTCTAATGAACTGAAGCACGTTTAATTGCTCTTTAACATGACCTCAAAAACCTGGCGACACGTGCATGTTTCCAAAGTAAATATTCATGGTACCCGTTCTAACCCCCCCCGCTCTCCTAACCCTTTCCCGCGAATGAGCAGCGGCTATATTTTTGAAAGGTCTCCTTGGGGGTGACTGTTTGTGGGCGCACTTTATTTACATATTGTTCATTCAATTGATTTGTTACCTGCTGCCTGTTGTTGTCTGTGACAGATTTTTAAGCAGCTTCTGAGCAGTTGAGTAAACAGCAGACTTTGTTATAAGCATTGCAGATATATTTGTCAGACATACATTTATATATATATATATATATGTGGATATATATGCATTTATCTATTGTATACTTAGATTCTATTTAATTAGATAATGGAGTCAGCTGAGAGTAGCTAAGTAGCTGACAGCTGTTTTGTCTTTGGGTTGCGCGATTTGCATCTTTTATATTATTTATTTGAAATTAGAGTTTCGATCTTTTAGATTCAATTAACTTATACACACACAAGATAGGCTAAATCTGCATGTAATCCTAATAAAGAATTGTGTAACAAAGAATTTAAAGTAATAAATAATCAAAATATTTAAAAAATTGAGTAGTTAAAATATATGGATAATTATATAAATAATGAATATTTATGTTAAAAAATCAAAATATATATATATATATATGTGGATATATATGCATTTATCTATTGTATACTTAGATTCTATTTAATTAGATAATGGAGTCAGCTGAGAGTAGCTAAGTAGCTGACAGCTGTTTTGTCTTTGGGTTGCGCGATTTGCATCTTTTATTTTATTTATTTGAAATTAGAGTTTCGATCTTTTAGATTCAATTAACTTATACACACACAAGATAGGCTAAATCTGCATGTAATCCTAATAAAGAATTGTGTAACAAAGAATTTAAAGTAATAAATAATCAAAATATTTAAAAAATTGAGTAGTTAAAATATATGGATAATTATATAAATAATGAATATTTATGTTAAAAAATCACACCTAGTTCCGATACTGTTTGCTTTATATAAGATGATGTTATGTCATGATACCTTACATGTTTAAGACCTATCATGATAAGAAAAGTATGTTTATATATATTCTTATATATTATATTTACAATTCTTTAAATTCCATTGAGTTATATCGAAGAGCTTTCGAATTCCAGACATTTAATTATGGCATATATAATTTATTATATTATCTATCAAATATTTTAATTACTTTATATCAAATTCGCAGATCTTTCGAAATGCACACAGTTAACACCTCGAAAATTCAAAATCAAATTTCTTACCAGTCTTATGCACTGGAAATTTTGGCTTCATAATGAAACAGTAACATAAATAAAATATATTTTTTTGGAATATAAATTTAAAATTCGTTTACTTTCCAGTATGAATGCTTTGCTTCTGCTCTATATGCCATTATTGATCGGTCATTTATTGTCAAGTTTTAAGCCTTTAATATAAAGTTCAAATCTGCATAGATCACACGCCCATTTGTTATATATCTCATTGATTATACGTGTTAACTCTATAATTTTAGACTCAATTGTTTGAGCATAATGGCAGCTATAATAATTTTCTCTCTTATTAACAACTGTTCAATCAATAGCCGCACTTCATTATGTTTGTTCCCAGCCACTAATTTAACCGTAAATTATGCCAGGCATATGCAAAACGGCAACAGTTTCCAAAGGGAGAAAGTTGCTTGGCCCAAAGCCAGCCAACGATCCCATTCAGCTACATATTGTGTGCGGTAAAATTGCATAAACAAATGTGAAAACAATTTGTGGGCGTGAGTGGCACGTGACCACAAAACCAATTTACCATGTTGGGTTGGGCAATGATTGAGAGAATCGCTGAGAGAAGGCACGCGCTACCTGCCACAAATTTAGCGAGGCGTCAAGCTATTTTGTCACTGTGACATTTTCCTCATTATGCTGGGCACGGCTGTGGGAGTTCTTTCAGCAGGCTCACTTTGTGGTACACACAGATCTATGGCGTTGTGTATGTGTGTGTGTGAGTGAGTGTGTGTGTGTGTGTGTGTGCGTGTATGTATACGATTTACTTATGTTAGTTGCATTTGTTTTGCAATTATAGCGGTGCAAAATGAGCGACAGCCACGCAACACGGCCACTATACGGCCGGAGACACTGCGGGAGATGGAGCACGGACGGGCGTTGCGTGAGGCAGCCGTGGCCGTTGGTGTTTTTGGGTAAGTGTTACTCTTGTTGTTGTTGCTGCTGTCATTTGCATAACTCTTCAATTTGCAGACCTCCTGTGCTACTATCGCCGCCCTGCTACGGCACCGGCCTCTTGCCGCCGCCCTGTGAGTATAAAAAGAATTCGCCTTTAGTTGGTGTGAATATGTGAAACTAACACAATGTTTGTTTGCTTGACTCCTTGAACAGCGTTGGGCAGTTTGCCGACGGGACGTCTACTGCATCACAACCACCTTAGCTCATCCATGCAACTGGCCACGAATCACATGAGTCATGCGAGCAGCTTTCCTATCTTCAGTGCGGCCGGACTGCATCATTCGCCCAAGGAGAAGATTGCCTATGCCTCCGTTGGCATGGAGCTATCCAGCAGCGGCAATGTCTCCCATTCGACCAACTCGAGCAGCAATCACAGCATTGATCCAAGCTCACCGGCGCCAGATGCAGCCAATGATAAGAATCAGGCCGGCGGCAGTGTCTCGTCCATCAGCTCTTCCAGTCCCACGCCGGAGAATGATAATGATGGTGAGTACTGATTGGTCAAGTGTCAACAACTTTGAGATGGTTACGTGTTGATATTAAAGACTTTTCTCTCCTCTCAGATGACTCCATCGATGTGACGAATGATGAGGAGCCGCACGCGGGCAGTAGATCTGATTCCAGTTTCATAATGCCACAGTTCATGTCGCCCAATCTGTATGCCCATCAGCACGAGACTGTCTATGAGACGAGTGCTCGATTGCTCTTTATGGCCGTCAAGTGGGCCAAGAATCTGCCCAGTTTTGCGAGATTGTCGTTTAGGGATCAGGTCATACTGCTGGAGGAGTCGTGGTCGGAGCTGTTCCTACTGAATGCCATACAATGGTGCATACCCCTCGATCCCACTGGTTGTGCTCTCTTCTCCGTGGCCGAACATTGCAATAATCTAGAGAATAATGCCAATGGTGATAATTGTGTCACCAAGGAGGAAGTAAGTGACGTTATGCCACAGTCATCTTCAGCTCATCCTAACTCTTGCTCATCCTTAGCTGGCTGCTGATGTGCGCACGCTGCACGAGATCTTCTGCAAGTACAAGGCCGTCCTGGTGGATCCGGCTGAATTCGCTTGCCTCAAGGCAATTGTGCTCTTCCGACCAGAAACCCGTGGCCTTAAGGATCCGGCGCAAATCGAAAACCTGCAGGATCAGGCACATGTAAGACACCAGCTTGAGTTATTGAGCTCTTATATATATATATGTAGACTGACAAAAATGACTATTTTCCTATTTTCTATTTTCTGAAAAGTCAAAAGTCAAAAGTCAAATCAAATGTTTAAACTTTTTCGACTTGGTTTGTGCTCGATATTAATTATTTTTCTTTGATTAATGCACTTGTATTTTTCGGGAATTTTGTGAACACTGTCATAAATCAACAATCGACAGAGATTGAAAGTAGGATGATTAAATTATTACAATAGGTTCCTCATAGGAGATAAGTGACATATTCAATCCCATATTCACAGATCTATAATTTATGCTTATGCAGAGCTAAACTTAAAGCAGTCCAGGCTAAGCCTGAAAAATATGCAGCAGATATACAGATAGACTTTGTATTAATTGTTCAAAAATATTTGAAAATAAATTTGAGTAAAATATTTGGTTGCTGGCTCCATAAAGCGAAGACTTACAGTTTATGTGCGATTGCCGTTAAACTACTTTAAAATAAATCACGTGCAAAATATATAGAAAACATGCTACGCAAGTTATTTAAAACACTTTATTCTAATCGATTCCTGATGGATTTCAGGTGATGCTGTCGCAGCACACGAAGACACAGTTCACCGCACAAATCGCTCGGTTTGGGAGGCTGCTGCTGATGTTGCCCCTGCTTCGGATGATAAATTCGCACAAGATCGAGTCGATATTCTTTCAGCGCACCATTGGGAATACGCCCATGGAGAAGGTGCTCTGCGACATGTATAAGAATTAGCTAATCTCGTGGATGAAGTTTTTATGTAATTTAAATAAAAATATATGAATATGTTTTTGTGTCTTGGATGTTAAAAATTGACTTTTTACTATTGTTAACAAAAAAAAAACTGAGCGGAATTCATTTGTTTGATTATAGAACTATTCATTCTTATTTTATTATAATTCTTTATTTTTGAATGTCGATTCAGAATCGAAATTCCAATTTTGAATATAGTATTTAGCTATTAGCTTATCAGAATGACCTGGTTTATAAAAATTGGGGCGCTTGACAAATTTATGGTTTCGGGATGTTTCAATATGAATTTCGCTCTAGATTTGGGTTTCTAACTTTAAATCTAGTATGAAGTTTAACTTGAATTCAATATCAAAAATATGATTTTTGAAAACCAGGTAAATTTTGATAAAGTTTTGTCAACTTTGAATGCAGTATTAATCTAGGGGTCAAACCATTATCAGAAAGCTCTGGTTTTTCGATGGAAATCGATTCAGTTTTGACAAAGTTATGGCGCTGGGAAGTCTTAATACAATGCATTATCCTTGAAATAGTTTTAGAATACACGCACAGTTTGAGGAGCACTGGATATGATTTATGTCGTGACTAAATTGGGTTGTTGTATTCACTAAATTAGCAAGTTTTACAAATCTAGCAAAGTGTACAAGCTCAACGACTGTTTCATAATGAACTGTTTACTTAACGAATTGCTCGTCTACCGCCACAATTTATCGACTTATCGTAACTGCTCAACGCAACAAACTGACTGCTATAGAACAGCTGTGTGCTGGCCTTCGGCGCTAGATGACGCTTTGCATGGCTTTGCGTATCAGTTGGATGCTGTTAGCTTCAGGAGCAGGTTCTTATTGGAGTCACTGCTGCTGAGTTATCGCATTGGAATGTGCTCCTTAAACAACAAATAACAAAAAAAAAAGGACAAAACGAAAAGGAAACAAATACTCATAAAATCATTTCAACTCACACTGTTAACAATTTTCGAATATTGTGTGCGATTTTTGTTTGCTAATCAATGACTTTATTGCCACTAAGCAAAAGTGAAAAGACAGACAATAAGTCTCCTGTTGTAGGTGCAATTGTGTTTGTGTTTGCCTGCTTGTGTGTGTGTGAGTGTGGGTGTGCACGCACAACAAAAATATAAATAAAACACACAAGCAGCAGCAGCCAGCAGCAGCCAGCAGCGCCCCATCGTCAATGTCAATGAATGAAGTTGATAAAAAGTGAAATAAAAGGCCCTCTAATTGCCGCTGCAGTCAATAAATCATCAAACGAAAATATGAAAGCATCTCTGGAATTTCGTATGTAAAATTAGAATCACAGGAAGAGATACAAAATAGTGGCAATGCCAAAGAGGCATACATCGTAAAGTGCGTCCGTCCATCCCACCATGGAGAGCAGCATCGGCAACAGCTCTGCTCCACTGCTCTCCCCACTAACACTTCCCTTTCCTCTTCCTGCACATATGCCAGCTCCAACTACGTCAACAACAACAACAACAACAACAACAACAACAACAGCAACAAAACGTGCTCCTGCTACTGGGGATGCTGCTGCTGCGCCAACTTCATGCTGAGAGAGCGCTACGTATGAAGAGAGCGGAATGCGCTGTGAGTTACGTTACGTTACGATACGATACGATACGTTCACATGTAACGGCAGCAGATGTGCTCTCTCACTCCAAGTGCCACAAGTGAGCAGCGCTCGAGTGAGAACGTTGTAGTGTCATTCCGATTCGTAACGTCAACGCGCTCGCACGTATCGCGCATTGTCGGGCAACGCACGAAGCGCGCCAAAGTGAAATACCGAAATATAACGAAGATCGAAGCACGAGATCGAAGTTTTTATGCGGGAAACTCAACGTACAATTTGACAGATTGGTGTGTCTCTGCTTGGGCATATACATATACACATATTTGCGTATGTATGTGTCTGTGTCTGTGTCAGTGTGATTTGTGCGTGTATGCTGCCGACAGCAACGAACAACAATAACAATAATAATAACAATGCCGCAATTCTGAGTTGATGATGATGATGATGTTTTTGTTATGATGTTGATATTGTGAGAGCACCAGCAGGATATTTGAAACGGTGTGTGTGTGCTGCGGCACCACAGGCAACATTATGTGAAGTGTTCAATTTAATGAATAATATGTATATAGATAAATATGTATATGTATTCGTATGCACTATAAATGCAGACACACACACATACACGCACACGTACAGCTGGCAGCAACTATGAAATATTGACAAGCAGGATACGGAGTACGCAGTGCAAACAACAACAAAAAAACAAAAAAAACTGAGACTAAAGTGTATAAGCGATAAGGTTACAGATGTCCTAAGCACACACACACACGCGCACATACATACACATAGAGAGACGGAGAGAGAGGGGCCATTCAGGCAGGCTTAAAAAGGATACGCAGAACGGCACTTGCATACAATTTTTGTAACTGGATACATGTTTACTCATAAGAAGGCGCTGCTCTGTCTTCGCCCAACGCTGTCGCACTGCAGCAGACAACAAATAGCGACAACAACAACAACAACAATAATAATAACAACAACAACATCAACAGCCACGCGTAAGTAGCTGCCATGCTTAGCTATACAGTAATCCCTCGATAATTAGAGAACTTTGGTATACAAATTTGTAATTTATGAAAATCCTTCATCTCCATACAAAAAATTATCTATATATATCTAAATTATGTTCGCATTACATTATTGGGAAAATTAATCACAACTTATAAATTGAAGTCTAATAATGTACTGATACTAATTGTTAGATTAAGATTATAGCATGAATTAGGGATAGGACTCTTAAAATATATTTATAACAATATATACAAATTGGATCTATATTGATTAGACGCCATAATAATTGCTATTAATTGACCACTTGAATGATCTTCATCTTCATTTGTAGACAAATACATTTTGCGAGAGTACTTATTTTTGAGGGACCACTGTAATAAGGGAACATGCCTGGGCTTGGACAGTTTTGTGGCCAAGACAAAAAGGCGAAGCAGGAGATGGGGTTCCGTTCTTACATACATACAAGCATGTTGACAGCTACCGCTTCCTGCGCCGCTAAGTATGCAATTCTATTTTTAAGCGCTCGCTAAAGTGCAAGCGAAGTAGGTGAAGTGCAGTGCAGACCAGTGCATTGTGGTGTGAGTGGTGGGCAACTGGCAGAAACCACACACACACACACACACACACACACACACACACACAGGCATACACATACGCGAGTCGGACACACAAAACAGAAAACGTATTCAAGTGTAACTAAAGACGACCAATTCACAAACAAACAAACAAACTGCAGAACGGACGCCAGCGAACCATGAGAACTGTGAGGCAGGGACGGAGACCGACCGAGAGAGAGACAGAGAATGAAGCGGGGGCAGATAGGGAGAGCGGCGCACGGGTCGCTTAGATCGCCAGCGAGCGACTCGATTTGACTGACACGACAGACTGTCGCTCTGTCGCTCTGTCGCTCTATCGCCCCGCTAATGTTTATTATGGAAAGCGTGCCCTTTTGAACGCCGTCGTGTATTTTCATTTTCATTTTCATTTTTATTTATTTTTTGTTTTATTTTTTGTATTATTTTATGATTCCTGTTGCTGCATGTGTATTTGTATATTTTTGTTTTTCTTGTCAGCGCGACACGACGCGACGGCCACAAATTAGTAGGGTAGTGCGGCGGGGTGGGGAAGCCCTCATAATGAGTGCGGCGGCACTTAATGCATTGATAAAAGATGCAACAAAAACCGCTTGGTTTTACTTGCTTCAACATGCCACAAGCGCTGGCAACGCTCATGCAATTACTGTTATAATTTGGGCATGTAACCGTTATTCAAATTCAAATGCGTATTGCAATTATGCTCGTAACCAACCCCCAAACGCGAGGGCAGCTCTTCAAATAGAGGCATGGGAAAATCGACTTTGGTAATGTGTCAGGAAATCTATTAGCTACCTTTATAGATGTGCCATAGAACCAAAAGATCTTTATGAATCACCTTCAACCTGGGGCCAAATAAGGTGGCCATAAAGCTGCGACCATAAAATGTATACGAAGGAGACATCAAAAGTTGGTGGGATACAAATTATTTACCGCTTGACATTTGAATACAAAATATGTGTTTGATTAATGGAGTTTTTTGAGTATGCACAAATAAAGTCTTTAGAAAAATGTTCAAATTACTTAATGACTGTATACAAATAAAAATTAGAATTTCCCAATCGTAGATTTTAAATAAAAAAAAAATAACGAAAACATTTTGTCATTCCTAAGAAATAAAAAATGTTCAATGTTATCAATTTTCTAGTAATCCATTTAAAGCTTGCGTATATATTACTTATGTTATTATAATTTATATGAAGACATAATAGTTGCTGATTATATAATCGAAAAATCCATTAGGATTGAATCAATTGTTCCACTTGAATGTTTATTTTTAAATGCATATACAAAAGATATCTCACATCAAATCAATCAATTAGTTGGAAATCCCTCAGCAATTGTTGAACCAATTTTGAGTAATTGCAATTGGGTAATATCCTGGGATATTTAGCTGAAAAGCGGGTACTTGTATAGCCGCCCTCGTATGTAGCGAGTCGCTAACGAGTGGGTAACAAACAATCGCCAATTGGCATATAATGATGCCCTTTCAAAACTGGCTGCCTGTCCGACTGACTGACTGGCAGACAGACTGACAGACAGACAGGCAGTGTGACAAAACCAGCAGCGACATTCAAAATAATTCTCAGGCCTTGACAAATGCAATCATTATGATTTGAACGCGACTCACACTTTAATATTTGGTATTTGGCTTTTTTATAACAATTTACGCGAGCTGTTACCCTTTCCAAGTCACACGGTCACACACTCAAACACACTCGCACAACCCAATACACATACGTAACGCATACGATACTCGAGAAACAGGCAGCTAGTCATAATTTTAGGGGTTGTATTCCTGTTCAATTTGAGCGACCTACAGTTTACAGCTGTTGTTCAACGGCGCTGTGTTTCTAGCTTGGCAAACAAGGGTTTGGTATAAGGACAAGCCAGCGTCTATTGGCATGGGAACATCGTCGTCGTCGTCGTCGTCGTCGCCATGGTAGTCAACTATGGGATAGGGAGCGAACATGAACCATCGAACATCTTTGACTCCTGCGGTGATTAATTGTCATCCGAGCACAGCCCCAAAGAACACAAGAACAAGAATGCATGTTACATCCGAAGCCGACGAATTCAAGACTCAGACGAAGCCATCTCTCTTTCCGAGAGCTGCTACCTACAACAAGAGACCAGAGGCATTTGGGCATTCGGGTTCATGGGCTACGACTTAACATTGGATTAGATGTCGATCATCGATACGCACAACAACGGATCGATGCAGAGAAATAAATGCGAGACGGCAACTTGCTTTTGTCTCGTTGAAAGCCGAAAGTAGGTAGCTGATAGCTGATAGCCCACAGAATGAATGAAAGAAAACCCATCATAAATTGTTGGCTTTGCTGGGCTACACAAAATGTATCTAGTAACTAGGAACTATGATACAAAGGGCATTAGCATGCAACGTTGATAAATTTGTTAAGGTTCCTAGGCATTATCTAAAGTTAAGCGTATTAAGGGTAGAAAGTTATCTTTTTGTGTTACACGATGAGAAAAAAAAACACCTAATGCAGACGTACTATCTGTTCGAGTTTTAATACTGAAAATACAACAATATAGACAGAATAGAGCTCAATATGGATTCATACAAATTGATTTCTTCTAATTTCAACATTTATCTATTTTCCCCCATTCATTTTAATTGCATGCTTGAAATTCCCGATTTCGTAAATCTAAATCTATTTTCCGGTTATTTTTATTTGGGAATATTATTGACCTAATTTTTGTTTTAAATTTATTGCTAAAGTATAGACACACACTGTTAAACTTTAGCAATGTTTTGCCACACTTCCACTGTTTTCATTTTGTTTTTACTCTTAAAGTTCGAACTACTTACAGAAGGCTTAACTTAAATCTCTTTCAATTAGTTTGTACACTTTTTATTGTTGCACTTTGATAGCTGTCCAGTTGGAATAAAAGCCAACAGATGCCTACTAATTATTTCCCTCTTTCTAAATGAGGATCTCGTATCATTGATGTCATGATGGTACTAGCCAATGACTAAAACATTTGTTGTAAATAATTTGTAAATTAACTTCTGAGACTTAAATATAATATATTGGTATCTGTTTCATTACATTTATTATTTTTTATTTATTAGTTATCTGGATAATATTCCCAGACAGATTTCGGGATTTTTATCTGCTTAAGCTTCAATTGGTTGTAGTCTAGTGTAAAGCTAAAGCCAAAAAATATGTGGCTTTGGCCTTAAGTGAAATCGTCATCAGTTGGTTGCCATCGATTTGTTTGTCGTTGGGCATCATAAATTAGCTGTGGCCCAAGTGTGTGCCAAATAAGTTTCGCTCTCCCCCTCACATTCCTTCTCCTCTTTGGCCAACACTCCAAGCACACTCCAAGCATACCAGAACTAATGTTAAAATGCCTGCTGGTCAGCATCGGCAGAAGTAGCAGCAACTTTGAGATAGATTGAAACTTTTCTAATGAGATACAAATGATAAGAGTCGTCAGTTGTGCAGTTGCTGAGTTGTACAGTTGTTGAGTTGTTCAGCTGTTCATTTGTTCGGCTTGCTGAGTTTGTGCCACTTATTTAACTGATGTGGCATAATAAATAATTTGCTTATTGCATGCATATGGCCAGCCGAGACAGCCTTGCCGCCATCTAATCTATTGTGTTGTATCTGCTATAACATGTACAGCTACATATGTATCTAAATGTGTTTCTCTCAGATACGGGGTCCATAATTCATGGCTGAAACTTTTGTTTCTAATTCAACAACAATTACGCTTAATTAATTTAAAGATGTTTGCTGTTGTTGTCGTCATGTCTAATGCCTCTATCTCTTCACGCAGCGAATGCTCGAGTTTTCGAGTCCTCCCTCTCCGGGCAGCCTACCCCCTCCATCCATGAGTCAAATAAATTTTTGAGCAGTTATGAAGGCGTTGCGACAACTGTTGGGGAGGGTTTCTGCCAGCTGAAACGTGCACGTCTCCGCTTATAAATAGATTAATTAAAATCATCTTTAATTGTTTGATTACAAGACCAACAAAAAAAAAAAAAAAAATGAGGAAGAAGAAGAAGGAAATTAAAAGGCAAGCGCAGAACGAGCTGACAATAGTCAGGCTTTATAATACATAGAGAAGCTCAGCAGTGCACAATATGTGTGTTGTGTTATGGTGTATGTGTGTGTGTGTGTGTGGGCAAAATGCGCAACATGTGAAATCCACATGCGGCGGCGATTGCCACAGTAACCAGCACAGTGATGAAGCAGAAGCAGTAGGAGCAGCACAGTCCCTTGAGTTCTGAAGATTTCATTTGTGCTACAGATGTTCAGAGATTGTACAACATAACTACACATACTTCAATACACATTCACACACACACTCTCCCTCACACATACATAGAGAGCACACAAAAGTCACACGCAATTGAAGCAGCAGCATCTGCCAGATACACTTCAGCTTTCAGCTACCAGCTAGCTGCTTCCATCTTCAGGCAAGTCGCGCATTTCGAGTGGCATTTGATTTTAGTGTAGTGTGCGAGTGTGTATGAGTGTGCGTGTGTGCGTGTGTGTATTTCGAGTGCTCCAGAGGCATAAAAATTATTGCTGGCAACGCAAGACTCAACGACTGAGTCAGTCAGTCATCAATTATTTTATAGAATGCTCACTTGTTTTCTGGCTTGTACTACGGGCATTGTCTGCCCCAGCGACCCTCTGCGTTGTCGCCCCTTAGTCCCTCCATTCGTTATGGATGGGGGAAGTTTGAAAAGTTCTTTTTATTGTGGCACACACACAAACGCACACAGAGTCAGGAAGGGCTTCGTGGCAGCCGCAATAGTTGTGAAATTAAATTGAATGCGACGCCGATTATCCCACGCAATCTTTCATTCATTGAAGCATGACGGCAGCAAGTGCCCCAGCAAAATGCTTGCAACTTACGACTTGCGATTTACTCCTCCGCCAAAAAGTTGAGAAATCATCAAAAGCTCAGGCGGAACTGCTGCTGCACAATTCTCTCTCTCTGCCCCCTTCGCACTTCTCACATGTGGCACATTCATATAAGATGATTATATGCACACGCAATCTCTCGTATCTGGCAATAAATCTAAAGCGCCTGTCTGTCAATCAGCCAGTTAGTCAGTCAGTCAGTTAGTCAGTCTGGCTGTCTGGCTGTCTGGCTGTCTGTCTGTCTGTCTGTCTCTCTGATAGCCCCTCCTTCGCTTGCGTGCCAAAATCAATGCAAAGTTTGCTTATTGCTTTGGTTCTGTTTTTTCTCCTTTTCTTTTATGCCTTTGCGGTTCCAATAAATAAAATCCATTCGATTATAAAGTGCACACAATGAAATGCCGCTGATAAGCGATGTACACAATCCATTTGGCCTACTTCACTTCATTAAAAATCTATTTAAACAAGTGGAAATGCTGTCGATGCGAGTGATTGATTCAAAAATATCCTGTATTCAAATCGACCATGCCTCAGCACATTCTCAAAGCGTTGTAATTACAAGCATTTGAAGAGCTTTTAAGCGTGTCAAATGAACTTGATGTAAAAGATAGAATTCGGTATCTGCAGTCAATCTTTAGTATCCTTAGCTAGATAGCTAGCTTGACTGATCCGCCAGTTAATTTTTTTAAAGACAATAGTTGCTTATGCATACATTCTATATATTAAATATATCTATATAGCTTCTGGATGTTGTTTATGCCACCCTTTTCAGTCGTTCACACAAATTACAGGGTATTAAAAATGTGCAAACATGCAGCATTCCAGTAAAGTACATCAAATGTCTGGCTGATAAGGCGATGACATTCTCAGTGTCTGTGTGTGTGTGTGTGTGTGTGTGTTTGTGTGCATGTGCTGGATCGGTGGAGTTGTGAATCTGAAATTTAACGATTTCATGTGGCACATTTTGATTAATCTTTAACAGCATGCAGGTTGCCGACAATTTTAATGGTCACTGATGCCAGATAATTATGCTCGTAAATTTGCCCACAAATTTGCTTCAGGAAGTGGCAATAATAACTTTTGCCACATTTGCACAATTCACTCGAGTTTCCATCAATCATTACCGGCAGATAAGTAATAATCTGTAATGCTTGTATGAAGTGCAGAGATTTACTTTTTGTTTACATATCGATTTCTGTGCGGCAAAAATCTAATTTTGTTTAGCAGCCTAACAAATATCGAGTAGTATATATATATAAGCATGGCAGGGATTTGGCTCTCATCAAACATGAGTCGAGCCAAATCGAAAACAAAACCAACTTCAATTTTCGGCTATAATTGAATGCACACAAACAACAAAAGCGTGTGTATGTCTGTGTATGAGTGTGCCACAGGGAATACTATTATAATCTGGTCAGTTACATGAGATACACACACACATGCACACACACTTAAACACAGAGAAACTGCCGAGAATATTGACAGACACTCAAGTGTCCACAAGCACCCTGTAAATCCAATTGAATTACGCATAAAGGGCGCTTAAACCAAAAGAAATGACGCTCGTGACGATGATGACGAGCCAGAGGAAAATGCCTCTAAAAAGGCAGTTGGGAGACGCCTATCAATATGTATTATATGCATTTAATTTCTTATTACCCGATATTTTATAGCTACTGTGCGCTGCGCGTGTCCCACGAATGCCTTTTGGCCTCTAATCATAATCACATTTCACATCAGTCTGCATTTCCGCAACATTTACATATCGACTTTTACTATATGCACAGCGTATCGCTTTGTAGTCATTAAAAAAAGAAGAAGATAAAACTAAAGAAAAAAAAACACAGAAGGGAAATAAAGTCGCTTCGACAATGGAGTGGGTTGAAGTTTAAACTTATGCATGATTAATACATAATTACAAAGGCAAACACATAAACTCAAACAAGCTGGCATGCCTCAAAGACTTGCAGCACTACTGTGCTGCTAGTGGTGGTGGTGGCAGTTCAGGTATTTTAATGCTATGGCCAACGACTGAACCACTAGTACATAATAACATTTAACAGACGTCAAAAGACAAAAGGCTGCGTTCCCACACAGCACGTCCTGAATGACTCTTGCTGGCTGCGTTGTGGCCCGCCTATCTATCGAAGAAGTCAGTGGTCATGGCTATAAGTATATGTATACATAGCTGTTATTAATATTTCGATTTGGTACCAGCGATTCGTAGAACTTGACACATGACTTGCATAACAAATAAGACAATTTTCGTTACTTGCGGACAATTGTCTCTCTTTATGTGCGTCTGTGTGTGTGTGTGTGTGTGTGTGTGTGTGGAGTTGTGCCTTGACTGTCCACACACCTTTGCTTTAGAGATAGGGCATATCGTTTACTATACACTAAAGGCTGATTGATGATGACAAACTTGACTTAATCAATAGGAAATCGACGCAGTAGTTGCAGGATGTACAAGGCACTCGTTGAACGCAGGTTTATTGAAGTGTAATATCATAATAAGTAGGCAAGGGGGCTCCGTTATGCAAGATGATATTTATTTTTATTATGTAACATGATATTTATATTTATGTTGCTCCACATTACTTAATATTTGAATTCTGAAGCAGCGGTTTTCGAATATTCAAAGTGGTTATGCATTCTTTAAAAAAGTACTTATTGTTGCCTGATCTTTGAGGAAAAACCACTGTCTTCATTTTTAACCGAGTTGCATTTTTGCATCATTTTCAGTTAAGCTCAAGTGTTCTGACAGTATTAAATATTATAACTAGAGAGCTAAGAATGTCTGCTCATATAATATAATAGCAAATAAGTTAATTCTAAGAGATGTCAATTTATATTACCAATATCATAAATAACAATTTCCGCTTCTACAGTTGCCTGTCTCAGTTGTAGGTGATTAGCCAGTCGAATTGACTGTAACAAATTAAAACCTAGGCATAATGATTATTAATGCAATGGTCTACGTGCTCGTCTGAGTGTGTGTGTGTGTGTGTGTATCCGTGTGTGTGTGTGTGTGTGCGTTGAAGATATGAACACTTAAGTCCATTCATGGACACTTTCAGTGGCTTTGACAAACTGCTGCGGTATTTGATGATTGTCAAGTGGGCAAATTGCATACACTTGTAGTTAGTTGGGAGAACTGACATATTGGGATGGAATGCAAGTGAAGTACGAGTAAAAGCCATTTAAATGTATTTCTTATCTGACTTTTCAGATCGCTGTGGTGACATCAACGTAATCCAACTGCAGCCAATGCTAGCATACCACAGCAGCAGCAACAACAAAATAGGCAGCAGCAGGTGCACTTGTTGGCGTACAGGAAACGCTCCACGCAGGACAAGACAGCAACAGCAACAGCAACAGCAACAACAACAACAACATTAGTAACAACAACAAGAAGAACAGCGACGTGCATTTCAGTGATAAAAACTGACAACGAATTATTAACGACGAGCCAAGACAAGAGCAACGAAATAAGAGGCGGAGAGGAGAGGAGCAGCAGAAGAAGCGGAGAAACGGAGAAGTGGAGAAGTGGAAGCATGACGTCGTCATTGTGTTTGCTGTTTAATAAAGCCGGAAATGTGATTGTAGTTTTAGTCAGCCTACAGCTAATATGGCTAACATTAGCCGGCTGCCGGGAACTGTCGCTGAACAGCGATTATGGCAGCATGTCCGCCTCCGTTGAGGATGTGGACATCATTGATGCGCAGGTTACCGAGGAAACATCTCCGCACAGAATCAACATCGAATCAACGCTGAACAGTAACGAGGATATTAAAGTCTCAGCAGCAGCTGCAGCAGCTGGCGGCACAGTTTCAGTTGTGGGCGGCTCTGCGGCTGGCACCCTGCTGGAGGAGTTCAATGGGGGCAAACTGACGCCAGCGGAGGCCAGCAACACTCTGCCCATATTCCTCAGCGAGCCAGAGAGTGTGTTTGTGGTCAAAAATCGACCGGCGGTGCTCAAGTGTAAGGCATCGCATGCGCTCCAGTTGCACTTTAAATGCAGCGGCAGTTCCCAGCCGCCGCCATCGACGCACGACAAGCACGTGGATCCGCACACGGGCGTGCACATGGAGGAGGTGACTGCCACCATACATCGCGATCTTGTCGACGAATACTTTGGCAAGGGTCCATTTAAGTGCGAGTGCCAGGCCTGGTCATCGCGTGGTGTTGTCAAGAGTCAAGCGGCCACGGTGCATATTGCATGTGAGTATACTAGAAGGGGTAGAGTTGCTCTACCTCAGTTTGCAACAGCTGCGTCATGTGCTAAAACTTACCCCTAACCCCTACCCAAACTACCCCAAATAACACTGCACTGTAAACAATTACTATGTAATTTTCACTTTATTGAAGTGTTTGTTGCCACAATTATGTGGTAAATTTACATTTAAAATCGTACGTGCTTTCCAAGCTTGCATATTAAATTTCGATACATTTGACTTAAATCACTTTTAAGCCATAACAATACAGAATCTATTTATGGTTGGCTACCTACACTATTGAATAACAAATTATAAAAAAAGCTGTGATTTGTTGCGTTTTATCAAATGTTGAATGTTCGATACACTTTGACCGGATTCTGTTAAAAATGTGAATAGATTTTTAGCTCAACACTTTTTGATTGATTTCCATTGAATATCTGTTTAAAACAGATTAAATATTTTCATGCTTTTTTTTGTAGTTTTTTGTAAGGAACTGAAAAATAATGTAATTGCCATTACTGAATTTAATCCCAATCAAACTTTATTGTTTCTGTGTACGCTGCCCTCTGTAGATATTCGCAAGTCTTTTGGTCAATCGCCCACATCGCTGCGCCTCGAGCTGGGCAGCCGTGCGGAACTGCATTGCGAGCCGCCTGGCGGCTTTCCGGAACCGAAGCTCAGCTGGCATAAGAACAATGTGGTCATAAGTGCCGACAGTGAGCCGGGCATCAATGTGGCCGGCAGCGGTCTTACCTTCCGCCAGGTGGCACTGCAGCACATGGCCAACTACAGCTGCAGCGCGGAGAATATTGCCGGCAAGCGCGTCTCCGATTCTGCCGTCCTCATTGTCTATGGTCAGTATATTGCGGTCTGCGTCACATATTTTATGAACGTATGCGTATTTAACCACTTTCTCCTTCCAACCAACAGTTAATGGGGGCTGGAGCGCATGGAGTCCATGGCGGGAATGCAAGTGCAGTGGGAAACCGAGTCAGGGCCGCAAGCGAACGCGCACCTGCACCAATCCAATGCCCTTGAATGGTGGTGGCCAGTGTGCGGGCCCCCAGATACAGAAGTCGGCCGACTGTGCCGCATGTCCAGGTATGCAAAGCGTTTCCTCTGGTTACCCACAAATTTGTGGGCGTCATCGTTGGATTTTGGGCGTAAACTTTTAGTAACTTTTAAAGTGTAACCGTAATTGAAGTGCCAACAACAAAATTGTCAATTTAAATGGCATCTGCACAGCCTGTGGCCCCACTGCCACCTGCGTCTCTTTGACCTCCCACCAGCTATCCACCTCGAATAACGAACGTTCCCTGTTTCGTCGACAACGACGCACATTTTTCACACCAGGCAACGAGGGAAGGCAGAACCAGCAAGCAGGGAGTTTAACACAAAGCACTGCCACGCAAAAGTTCAAGGGGCGTTCCAAAAAAAGAAACAGCAACTGCAGGAAAAGCGACAAATCGACAAGACGAGCCTTAAATACACTTTCATTTGCTTGGAAAGCAATTAAAAAAATTGCTATTTCTTAGTTGAGATTTGGGATATAGGACATAAAATTCGAGGGAAATTGAAATGATGGGCTTAGTATTTAGGGAAACACAAGATATTCGTTCTTCAATAAATTGTTAAGTGTCTGAAATCGAATAACATAAAAGATTAGGCGGAAATCCGGAAAAGGCTTATATTTATTTGAAAATGAATTTTAAAGTTCTTATAATCGATTTGCTTGGGAAAATTGACAGTAATTTATGACGAAAGTTGTTGAGTATTTTACTTCTGGCATTTCTTAACCAAACTGTGTGTTCAATACAAGATCAAAGTATAAAAGTCGAGTTCAAATGATACGCGGCAAATGTTATGAAAGACAAAATGGCGTTGCCAAAGCAGATACCCTAGTTGTAATACCCATTTTAGGACAATAGTCCAATAAATTTTTGAGTGAGCGCTGAGTATTTCATTTTAAACACGCATTCAACTGCGGCTGCTGCTGCTGCTGCTGTTGCTGCTGCTGTGGCAATGCCCGTTTGCACGGAGTAGCTGGTGCTGCCTTTTCAAATGACGACAGATATCTCCACATGCACAGATATAAGTATCCGAACACATACACATACACCTAAATAGATGGATAGATTGGACATTTGCGGTGGGGTGGGGTGGCTATGGACCCGGGGGCGACTGCTGGCGGCATACCAGTCACAGTCACAGTCACAGTCACTGTCTGACTGACTGACTGACTAAATGGTGACAAAGGCATTGACGGGGCGCATGGTAAGCATGGAAAGCACTCCCGTTGGGTGGGGCAGTGGTGGAGTGAGCGCTATGTTGCACAACGGGATTCGGTTTGGGTTTTTTTTTTTCGGGATGCAAGAGCAAGCGAGTTGGGGGCGGCGTTCTCTTCTCGTATTATTATTATTTTTTTTTTTTTTGTGACAGACGCACGGGCGGCATGTGTTTGAGACTCTTCACTTTTATTCATGTAAATTTATTGTATTGCACATTGTATTGTAGTGCTCACACACACACACACACACACACACACACACACAAGCACACACACGCACACGCAAATACGCTCTGGCAGGCTCGCAGCGGGCACAGCAATGAGCAATTGTTGACAGACAAGCGGGGCAAATGGAGCGCCGTACAATAGAGGTGGCAAAGGGGGTTGGGATGGCTGCTGCTGATGCTGCTGATGCTGATGCTGCTGCTGCTGTTCAAGAAGCAATAGCAATACACTTCAAGTGGGTGGTGGTTGGGGGATTGGTGGTCTTTTTCTATGAAAAGTGTGTCATAAAATTAATTTTAAATTTCGCTTCGGTTTCGTTTTTTTTTCTCTTCTTCTTTTTTGTCGGTTCCATCTTCTTCAACTTCTGACTTTTTCATCCCCATGGAATCGTGTCAACCTTATGGCGCTTCATCTGCTGCTGCTTACCGTTTGGTTGCCACGCCCACGATGCCTGCCAACGCCTGTGATTACGCTGACGCTGACAACGACAACAACAACAATAACAACAACAATAACAACAACAACAACGACAACAGAGGACACTCAAATTGTGAGCGCTGATGGATTTGACATTTCGTCGAGTAAGCGCAGTAAGTTGATCACGAAAGCCTGACAATGTGCATCTCATTCAGTAAAGGGCTGCCCAGTGGGGTATAATAGGGGGGGTGGGTTGGGGTGGCTTCGCATACGTTCAATGTTCAATATGACATTGTGTGCGAGAGCCGTTAAAGTTGAATGCTTAACGGGCCAAGCCAGGCAAAATTGTTAGTTGTGAATTGGGGTACGGAAGTTTGTCGATTTGGTGTGCGTAGCGGGAGGGGGTGGAGTGTGTGGTGGGGGTTGCGCTTTACAATTCAATAAACAATTGTGTTAAACTGAGCCGAAGGCCGTAACAGCATCAGCATCAGCATCAGCATCATCATCCATATCCGTAAACAAAACGCCAACGAACCATGGAGAGAGTCATTCATTCACTCATTCATTCATTTTACAAGCTGCAAAGGCAGTAAAGCTGTATCTGTTGCTGATTTGTTTCTGGGGCTAACTGAGTGACTTACTTTGGTTTGTGGCCCCCCAAAAATAGTGACGTCATTGTTGACGCTGAACGTTGGACAGCAACTTAAAAATCACTTACCACGATTTACGCTGTCTGATTCATGCAACAGTCTGGCGTCGACCCTTGAAGCAGGCAACAGCAGGAAGCAGCAGGATGCGTTTGCTGGAGTGGGTGTAACACACACACACACAACCACACACATAACTAAACGCTTGCCTAGGCAAAGTGATGATGGGGACGACAACTTCGCAGTTGTTGTCGTTGTTGTCGTCTTTGACGAGGGTGGTTTTTCGGGCACAGGAAGTGGCGAATGCCGATATATGTATAGATATATATATATATATATATATTAGTTTGGCATAGGCATACATCTTACTACAACAACAACTACAATACTCACATTTTGCGCTTTTTGTTTAGTTTTCGGACTTTTGCGCTCCCCAACAAACAAAAGCGGGGCTAAAGAAAAAATTGAAATAAACGAAGCAAATGCGAAAATAGAAAAGCATTAAAATGACAATCACTTTTACTCACACACAAAATGCGAGACACTGTAAATGTGGTGGGCGCAGGGAGAGTAACGACGAGGGGGGGGACACATAGATAGAGAGAGAGAGAGTGAGAGAGAGGTAAGGGGATTGGGTGACTTAGTGTATCTGCTATTAAATATGCTGAGAACATTTTTCAACAGCTCCCCTGAGTTGGCATTGGAGCATTTAAAGTGGAGAACTGGGCGCTGGGCTGGTCATAAATTCTGTCGCTGCATTTAGTTCAAAAGGTGGCATAATTGCGACGCATCTATTAGCCAAAGCGCTGCTATAAAATGTAATGGGAGCCCATCAAGAGCCAAATCCCCTATCAGATACATGCATCTCCATCCATAGCTGTTACGTATTCGCATATCCTCCATGGAGCTGTTTCCGTATCCCACGTTCGGCTCCACTTTTCTTTTTTTTCTTTGATAAATGGCACTTGAGCATGTGGGTGTCGGGAATGTGTGCTAAATCATGTTAATATGACTTTTGATTTCTAAACTGCTTCCCTTTCTTTCACACACTCGCATAGTTGCTCGCTGGTCGGCTTGGAGCGAATGGAGCATCTGTTCCGCGGAATGCATACAAGTGCGTCGCAGAAAATGCCTGACGCACGCATCGGTTGCCGACGTGGCAGATGAAGCCGGCGAGCTGCTGCCGGGCGGTGTGGGCGCCGCAGCACTCAGCAGCATTGGTGGCAGCGATGGCGCCAGCAGCATCACTGGCAGCAACAATAACAACAACGGTGATTCTGATGGCTCAGGATATGGCAAATCATTGTGTGCCGGAAAAGATATACAAACAGCCGAATGCCGTGGAGAGCAATGCCAGATTGGCAAGGATGGTAAGTGTGCTTATGACAAAAACAGTCAGCCAAACAGCCAAACAGCCAGGCAGCCAACCAGTGAGCCAGTCAGCTAGTCAGCTAGTCAGCTAGTCAGTCGTTCTGACAGTCGGCAACAAAGTAGACAGTTAGACAACAATAACAATCACAGTGGGCACAACAGACACAATCCAGACACAGGCCAGAGTAGAGAACAGGCCACCACACAAAAGCAGAGCACTCAACGCTGATTGTCACAATGGGAAATTAACCAAGTGCATTTTGTTTGTGCATGTGCCAACCCACTGCCCCCCCCCACATACCACTTATAGAATAAAATGGTAAAATAAATCAACCACCCAGCACTAGAAAAGGCCACTCCATTTCATCTGCACTTGTTTGCAATACAAATCCCACAGCGTTAACCATTTGCGAGGAAAAGGGTCGCAAATCAATCGCAGACCAAATGCGTTGGGGTTTAAAGAATGGCGCCCTATGTTTATGTTCTTTGCCAGATAATTAGGCATGCAGGCAAAGACGACGACAGGATAATATCATTCAACAGTAGAGCCCCTTCTACGAACTCCAATCGAACCCAAGCCAACCAACCACTTTGCAGGTTTTTACGTAGCTTTCTTGCTGTTTGGGGTTCGATTTGGAAGCGTGTGCGATTTGCGATTTGCGATTTGAACCCAACTCAAATATAGTTTCGGAATCCTTGAGGGGGACGAGTAGCCACTGTGGTCCATTGGGATCAATTATACGACTGTCACAGTGTGTAATTGAAAGGATCAGCAGTGGGCAAGTTCCTCAATCATTCAACACATAATTTTTGTTACATTTTCGGGTTTCTTTTTTTTTGCTGCTGCTGCTGTTGTTGCTGTTGTTGGTGTTGTTGCTGGTTGTTACTGTTGTTACTCAGCTACTGTTATTTGATTGCTGTTGAAAAGTTTTCTGCATTGAATGATGAGTGACACTTTGTTGGTTTTGACTTGAGCCTTTGGCTTATTTTCCATTTTATTACATTTGCTGTGGCACTGAGCTCCAACTGCCCCAGGTCTAATATCCCTTGGGGTACTGCAACAGTTGATGCTGAATCCGGAGGCTTTATTATGTGGCCATTGTGGCGACGGGCGGCTGAAAGTACTGAAAATCCCACATCACCACCCCCTTCTAATCTCTTAGCATGACAAATACGCTTTTGATGTCCCAGGCAGGAGTCTAAAAAATCAGCATGCAAAATGCACATAGCAAAAGTATAAAAAATATGAATAGGAAAAAAAAAAGAAGCCGAATGGAAAACGAAAGCGCAAGAAAAAGTCTAAAGTTTGGTTGAGGAAAGACGACGACGAGGAGGAGGCCGAGGAGGAGGAGGAGGAGGAGGAGGAACAGGAGTAGGAGGGGTAGCCACAGCGAAGGATGCTTCCGATGTTGGAGCAGCGCTGTCGCTGATTTACAGCGAATATAATTGCTCATTTCATACATTGTGCAATGCGTTCGCTGTATTTGTCTCTCTCTCTCTCTCTCTCCCTCTCTCGCTCCCTGTATGAGTGTGTGTGTGTGTGTGTAATAATCATAATATATACATATACACAAAGTAATTCCTTGCGCTGCAGCGATTCCTTTTTTGCCCGGCACAGCGCCAACCAGTCACCGCCAGCGCCACCAACAATGACGACAACAATCACAGCAACGGAAACAAGCAGCGCAACAATGGCGCTGAGCTTCAGATTGAACGTCGAAAGGGGCGGAGGGCGGCTGTGGTGGGGCAGGGGGGGGGGGGATGAGCGGGCACCCGACAGCGCACAATAATGCGAAATAGACGCCGGACTGGGAAGCAAAATGGGTATTGGGGAATGGGGTCGGAGCAGTGAGCATACAAACATAAAACATTAAATACAGACATATAATGCTGCAGCCGCAGAGAGGCAGCAGGCAGCAGGCAGGAGGCAGCAGGCAGGAGGCAGTAGGCAGCAGTAGATACGGATACGCATGGCTGCTTTGGATTGATGGCAACTTTTTGGGATGCGAGAATGTGAGGAGGATGCGACCGCGTTCGGTTTTGGTTGACTCAACTCTGCCGTATGTGTGCTTGTGTGTGTGTGTGTGTGTGTCAGGGGGGGGTGGAGTTTGCGGATTTACGCAGAAACATGTAGAAACTTGCCTTTCATTTTAATACAAAAGACAAAGATTGAGATTGGCATGCAAGCATTCGCTTGAATGGAGGGGAGTCATCGCACCAAAAGTGTATATTAAAAAGCAAAAAATCAGCAGTTTTACTTATCCCCAATAACCGTTCTTACTTGCACCATTCACAGACTTTGATTGGACACTGTACTTGGGACTGGCCTTTCTGACAGCCGTCTGCTTTGCCTTCGGCGCTGTCCTCATCTGCTGTGCCCGCCGCGGCATACGCGCCAATCCCCACTACAACATGGCCCGTTCAGGTAAGTTGTCGTCAACTACAGCTGCTTGTGCTAGTCCGGCTCACGGCAATTGAATCTGTGCATGCACTTCCTTCCGCCTCTTGCAGTTATGGATGCGGATTATATGCCCGGCGTTGTCGACAAGAAGGAGATGCGCATGCACATCGAGGCTGCCAATTTGGGATACGATTATGTCAATCCCGGACATCGTTACATGCCCGGCGACCACATCGTCGGCATCGGCATCGGCGTCGGCGTCGGCGGCGGCTGTGGCGGCGTAACGGAACATCACTACGATGTGCCCAACCTGGCGGCAAAGTAAGTGGGAAACTCACAAATTCTCGTATTTCGTACATTAATCTCGCAAAGCGGATTATTGCTGCAACTGTGTTGGTTGGGCTTGTATTGAATTCGGATTCTTGCAGTTTATTTCAAATATATTATTTATTTTATTGAATATATCAATGCATGCACAAGTGTACTTAATGGCATCCACAAGTATTTGGCCAAATAATATTTAATTAATTGAATATTCATATTCATGCGATGGCATTTTGTGGTCAGAGTAGCATGATTATATGTATTTCAATAATAACAGGACTGATATTGTGATATGCATATTTGAACTAAGAGCTGATCATGGAGCAAAATAATTCTTTGGAAAAGAATATTATAAATGAATATAAAAGAAACGTATACGTTATATTTAAAGCTTATTTTATCTGATTTTAGCATGTGATGCATTTTAAGCAGCTTAGTGAAAGATATCATTTATAATATATTTAAAATGTACTCATCGATTTTAAAAGAAACCGACAGAGACATTGACTATTGGGCAAAGGTTGTAGTATTGAAAACTTTTGACATACTTATGTAATATATATTACAAACTCAGCTCAGATAGATTGTGTCTAAATTTATGTAATTTTATGCAGCTTAAATATAAATAATGCTCAAAGAAGTGTTTATTTCTCGCTTAACTAACCATTTTCCTCTTTTTCAGCTACACAAATCCCATAGACGATTTGAGCGCAGATTATTTATCAGAGACAGGCGATTCCTCCACAGCCGATACCTGTAAGTAACTGCTCAAATCAAGTGTACTTAATTCTCTAACTCATCTCTTTTTATGCCACAGCAAATTCAACGTTTGATATGAATGCCAAACTCTCTTTACTGAACGCCTCGAAGAGCACCAGTTATGAGCTGCTGGGCAGCAGTGGCGGCCAGTTGCGTTTGTATAACGGCGAGCTGTTGCTCTTTGTGCCGGAGCTGGCCATTGGGAAGCATCTGAAGAAGCACGTCTCTCTGATGCTGCTTAGCGACGAGTGCAGTCGCATTGCCTGCGCCACGGATAGCTCCATATTGTGCAGCAGTGTGGTGCATTGTGCACCACGAAACTATGGCTTCGTTAAGCCAGTGATACTGAAGATACCCCATTGCCTGCTGTCGCCGGAGCAGTGGCATGTGCACATCTATCACGCGGACAGCGAACACGATGAGCTCAATGTGAGCTGGCGTCGTGCCGTCTCCGTGGGCGAGGAGACCATCAATACGCCCATGTTTGTGCAGCTGGAGCCGACGCACGTTTACATAATGACGGAACAGCTTGGACACTTTGCTGTCGTCGCCGAGCCACGCATTCAGCAGCCCGCGATTAAGATGAAGTTGCTGGCATTCAGCCAGCATACGCCGCCGAGCAGCGCCAACTGCAGCCTGCGCATCTATGTGGTCAAGGATTTTCCCAACAGTCGCGATTTGTGTGCCAACGTCGAGTGCAAACTGGGCGGCAGCTATCTGGGCGAGAGTCAGATCTTTGGCTTTGTGCTGAACAGCCTCAACTTGAACATACGGGTGCGCAGCTGCACGGATGCCGAGGCGACGCTGTACGAGCATGCAATACCCTATCAGCACATACTGGGCAACAATTCCATACTGCACTGTGAGTTCAGTGTGCGGCGGCAGGAGCAGCATGCGCTCTGCGTCGACTTTGGCCAAGACAACGAGCTGGACTGTTATACGTTCAGTTTGCCGGGACAGCAGCAGCAATTGCATCTGGAGGAGGATGAGGAGCTGGTGTCGACCACAAATACAACGATATCGATTGACCGCCAGGGCAACTATGTGAACGAGAGTTGTGTGCTTGACTTTGTGCAGCTGCCACATGCCACAAAGCGTTTAATTTGCGCCGCTCTAGATCCGCCGCGTGCCGACGAGCGCGACTGGCGACTGCTGGCGAAGAAACTGAGCACCGATCGGTATATTGCCTACTTTGCCACAAAACCATCACCCACCGAGCAGATACTCAATTTGTGGGAGTGTCGCGCCAACAGCGGAAGCAGCAGCAGCAGCTCCACCACTTCCATATCGCATGCGAATAGTATTATGGCACTGCTGCTCACCCTTAAGGAGATGGGGCGGCAGGATGTGCTGGACATCATTGTGGACACGATTGGTCCACTCTGGATTTAGGCGGAGAGTTGTTGAAAACAAAAAAACAACAACAAAAAACAACAAAAAAAAACAAAACCAAAAACAAAAACTAAAACAAAACTGTTCATGAGTTGCCTTTTATTTGAAAAATGTATTAAAAGTGCAGAGTGGAGCAAGTGCACCCAAGAATTGGAAATTGAAACAAAACAAAATCGAATCGAAATCGAAATGAAACGAAATGAAAATATTGAAATCAAAGTCTAGACTTAAGACATAGGCGTAGTCATAGTCTGTACGAGTTATTGTATAAGGCACTAAGTTAAATTTACTACATAAATGCATTACATATAAATACATATATATATATATATATATAAATATACTATGTGTAGTGTGTTGTGTTCAAGCATGTGAAGCTTGAACGTCTGCTCAACGAACTCTGTTCCCCATGGGTGCCATGCATTTTTTGATACTACCTACTATTTAGGGATAAGTCAGATATTACTGTGTAGCTTATAGTTATTTGTGGCTTAGCAAACTTATAGTTTTAAACACTAGATTATTAGTATTACAACTATTTATATACACGTACATCCAACACAATATCCATATATTATATACAGTGATTGCTAGAATTTAGAAACGTTTGACTCAATCACATTTCTCAGCATTTTTCAATTGTTTCCCAAAATTCGAAATTGAATTGCTCATAAAGTACAACGAAAAACTATCGATTTTATTTTATGAAAGTTATACTCTGTTGTACAAAATGTGAACAAATCATTGATTGTTATATAATTTGTTTCAATTTGAATATCTGAATAATTTAAACTTACTGAAAGTTCCTACTTTCGAGCGATCACTGTATTAGATATGTGCTCAAGTACTCAAGTTTCTAGGGAAAGTATGCAAACCGTACCCCGAGTCCAAACCGCACCCCTAACCCCCCTCCCCCTCAGATCGAATTCCTGCATATATAGCGCGGTTATATACGTGCAAAGGTAGTTCGCAACTGTTTTGCCAAATCGTTGAATTTCTCAACTGACTCTAGTTATAGCTCATAACATATACAAACTGAAGCATATAAATGAAACATAGCATACCTATACACACACACACACACACACACATGCACACATGCACACACTCATCTGAAGGCATATAGAGAAGTACATACTAGTATACATATATATATACAATTGAATTTAGTTGGTAGAAAGCAAGAGGAAGTGGTTAAGAACAAACAGAAAACGAGTAGCTTGTTAGACATACTCAAGTGATAACCTTTGTATTTGTCTCTAGTTGATAAGTCTAAAACTGTCGTTTATAAATCGTTAATCAAACAAATATTTCAAACAATAATAACGAATATTTAATGGCCCAATGAATATGCATACAATTTAGTCATATGTATGCAATAAAATAAAACAAAAATGTAGTTTGAAGTTTGTAACTAAATCATACAAAACATTTAAAAAAAAAAAAAAAAAAACAGTTCCCGTTGCTGTTGTGCGATTAACAGTTAAACGATGTGGGTTTTTCTTTTTTGATAAAGCTGTAGTTTTATGCATTTATGATAACGATTTGATTTCAATAAATGACAAACAACAGAAAATGCAATTCAATAAAGACGTTACTTACTGTAAACATTTATAATGCTGTGGAGTTGTTCTGATTTTACATTGGTATCGGGGCTTAAGACTCAAACTCAATTTGAAATACAATTTTACCTATTCAATCTAAATAATTGAAAAGTGCTCTTCTTAGAATTCAAATTGTGTTAGTGTTGGAAGGCGCCAATAGTTGGGAAGCGGTTCTCAGCTGAACATAAGCTAAGTTTCGAACCATAAAGTAGTGGTTTAACAATATAAGATGTGTGTCCTGGATATTAATACATGAAATATAGGGGCGCCACTGTGCTACACACACACATTGGCGTTGCCAGTATGTTGCTATACTAAGGCGAAAGTATCGATAACTTTGTGAGTATGCGATATACGCGGCATCACTTAAATTGAAATTTAAACATTGTTTAGTGATAAGATGCAAATCATTATCGATTTCGAGGGAATTTAATGTACAAAATTATATTAAAATTAAGTATATTTATATATATATAATTCAGTGTAAAAAAAAATGCATTTTGCAAAATAAACAAAATATAACTTAATTAACGTTATTAAACATAAATACTTAAATGTGAAAATAGCTACGTAATTTCATTCTGCCAGTCAATTTATAAGACCAGATAAAGCATAAGTACAAAAGTTCTTATTATCTGCAAACATGTAGCAAGGTTCCCACATTGCAAAACACTTGCCACATTTTCGCTAAAACTACCGCACAGCAATTGCCAATTGCCAATTGCCAATTGGTATTAGTAAAACAAAATTAAGATACAATTATTAGTTTGGCAATCAGCAGTAACACCAATAGCAATAGCAGCAGCAATAAAGTCGCATGCACACTCAAGCATTTTAACAAGCTCGCGCGGCAAACGATCCAACAAATAACAAATCAATAATTTCATGCAACTGCCACAAAATGATTGCTCCTGCTGCTGCTGTTGTTGTTGTTGTTGCTGCTGCATTGTCGGCGCCTTTTATATCACAACAGCATCCGAACGTATAAATAAATTTAAACGATTTTGGTTTTCTTATAAGCTCCGGCAAATAGAAATCTACGAAGGCCACTTACAATACATGCAGCGAAACGTTGCACGCTTTTTGCTCTGTCGAATCGATGGCTGTCCACAAATCGAGTACAAAAACATTGACTCCTTGTTGCCACAGCAACGGCAACGGCAACGGCAACGGCAACGGCAACAGCAACTGCGACAGCAACTGCGACTGCGACAGCAACTGCTGTCATCGTCAATTAGTTTTCTCACCGCAGACATAACAATATATTTTATGGATCGCTCGATTGTTGCTTATATTTTTGGTGTCCCTGTTCGCATCCTTGACCAACGGCGAAGGTTTTTGCATTTTTCCGCTGAAAGGCCCTTTCAACAGCAACAGTAACAGCATCAACAAAAGCACCAGCAACAGCAGCCGTCGAAAAATTTCCTAATTGGGTCGAAATTCCAATCTAACAACGATTTCAAATCGCTTGACAATTTCTTGGCTGCTACTGCTGTTTTTGGCCGCTTCTGCTGCTGACTGCTGCCAACTTATTTTGACAGCCATAACATTTGTTGGCCCTGATAAGTTTGCTTCTGCTGCTGGCAGCAGTTATTGCTGATATTATTGCAGCTGCAAGGTGCAACATGGCAAATTGCTTCAAGCTTTAATTTTGCCTGCATTTGCGTGTGTTGCGCGCTTTTCTGCGCACTCATTTCATGTGTATTTGTTGAAAGCCAGAACTCACACATACTCGAATTGATAAATCAGTGGAAAGAGCAAGCTTTAAGAAACGTAATTAGAATATGAATGATAATGTTTTATGCTTAATACTAACTCTTTACTTACATAAATAATTAGTTGGCTCAACTAACCTCAACTAATCATTTCTTAACCATGTGGATATTCAAAAATTCATTTTAAAGAGAATTACGTAATAATTAAAGCTTAACAAAATAGAATTTAATTTTAATCACCTCTCGATACAAAGATTTACAGATTACGAGCAGAATCTGTAGCAAAAACAACAATTATAAAAAGCTCTTTGAATATTTATTGTGATTTTTATACAACAAGCTCAAGACTTGAACAAATATGTCAAGAACGGAAATGTCCGCTTACACACAAAACAAACAACCACACACACACACACACACACACACATACACACATGGAGGCACACTCACCCACACACTGGCACACACTCGTATTAATGAGCAAATACAAAGGGCCAAAGCGGAAGTTGACACGCCAACGGGCAGCAATCAAAGCAGGAACACACACTCACATACGCACACACACACACACACACACACACACACACACACACACATACACCTATACACACAGAGACATGAAAATAAACTGTATACTGTATACTGTAGCTGTGTGTTCGGCTTCGTGTTCTATCACTTAGCCTACTAGCAATCTGGCCATCCGAAATGCCAATGAACTATCGATGTCAGAGGCGGAATCAAGCAATTTTTTGCATGCCACAAATCGCACGCTGCACGCTGCATGCTTCATGCTGCATGCTGCATGTAATTTTGGTGAAAAACAAATCCGTAATGCGAACCCTTGATTAAAAACTTTACTGCGAACGGCCCCCAATAATTGCGCAGCAGCTGCCATTTTGAATTTGTCTGTTGCATTCAACAGTCGGCAACGGCGTGAAACATGAATTATGCGGCAGCAACTGCGGACACTGGACAGACAGACAGACAGACAGACAGACTGAGAGGGAAAGAGAAAACAAGATACAGCGAAAGAAACTTCGCTGCCACAAAGCGTTGATCGCGAGGCGTTGAAAGCGCTGGATAAGCCCCAAAACACAAAACAATACAAAATGCTCCAAAAGCAGCAACAAAAACAACAAGCGAACATAAAATCAAATAGGAACAGTTATTTTCTTAATGCCGATGACTAAATACTCTTGTGTCAATAATAAAAGTGTTATATTTTTATTTAAACTATATATTACAGAATTTGCAAGCGATCTAGATACACTCAGAAAAATATTTTCTATGAATATATAAATCGCTAATTAATAATGATTTTTCAAATGGAAATTTTAGACTGAGTAAGAAAGTGAAGCTACCAAAAAAAAAACTATATTCATATTGTCTTGAAGGGTTGAATTCTGCGCTCCTAATCGTAAACATTTCCATATTGTGACAGATAGTCAAGATATTTAATGCTAAATATGCAGTTGATATTATTTAAAGAGGTATATAGATAGAGTGATCCGATTAAGCCGATTTCATTTACATGAATAAATGTTTTAAATATTTTCTTTTCCATTTTGTGGATTGATTTTTCCAGAACTTCAAGCCTCACCTGGAAAAGTGCTAAGTTTTCAACTGACCTCGATTTGGGCGCAGCGTTCTAGAATGAATAATTTGTAGTTTCGAATATTTCGTTACACATTTGGTGACAAAATTCGAATACTTGCTGCAAGAGTATAGAAAGAAAATCGAAAATGCGCCACTACTGGCTGCAACATGTGCCATGTCCAGACTTCAGTCTGCGGCTCTGGACAATGGACAAGCTTGAAGCTGATGCTGCTGCTGCTGCTGCTGCTGCTGCTGCTGTTGCTGCTGATGCTGATGCTGCAGTTGCCCCAGCATTTCAGACAACCCGCAGTTGTATTACGAATTTATCTACCTGAGCAGCAACCATCGTCAATCGTTGAACGAGGAGATGTTGTTGTTGTTGTTGCTGTTTCAGCTCTTCTTCTTGATGCTGTTGTTGCTGGTCCCAAAGGAGCAGCTACATAATGGCCACCGCACGTCAACGGCTGCCGTTGCCACTGCACTGCAACGTTGCGACCTCCGCCAACAAACAACAGGCAAACTGGCAAGCTGGCAAACAGGCAAACAGGCCAACAATGTTTTGCCGTTTTCATTGGAAAAAAAAGGCCTGGCTTGGCCAAGGTTTTCTGCTTATCAATACATTTGATATCTGCGCTGTGGCTTTTGCAGACGTCGTCGTCCGTTCGAGGCATCCAATTGGTACGCTGCACATATTCCAATTCCACTCCCCCTTGCTGTCGCACTCCCCCCACGCTCCATCAGCCGCTCTCTGTTAAGCCCCTGCCTCGGCTGTCAGGCATTTCTGGCTGCCTTTAAAGATTGGCTGCGTTTGCGTAGGACTCACGTATGTACTTTGATGTGGATTGCTGGCCATTGTGGATGTTGTTGCTGTTGTTGCTGTTGTTGTTCTTGCTGCTGGAGTAGCTGCTGGCAGTTAACATTTCGAATGCCATACAAATCGACTAGCGGACATTGGAAATGGGCAACATACTAAAACACACACACACACATACACAGACATACACAGACATACATATCAGCAACATTTGCTGCTGTCGCTGTCACTGGCTGTTGTTTTTGCTGGTGTTCTTGTTGTTGCTGTGTGTTGCTCAGTGGCATTGTTGTATTGAATTGTAGCTGCTGCTTGTGTTCTGTTCAATGTTTCAATTCGATTCCTGTGAAATTCAACCAAAAAAAAAAAAGAAGAAGAAGCAAGTCCCCAACAACAGCAATGAATAGCAAAGAACGCCCCAAGTTTGCTGTTACAGTTGCAAAAATGCTCAATTCTTTTCTGGCAACGCTACGTATACGCAATATTGATATTGATATATTTAAGCAGCTTAAGTTAAACAGGCATTTAGCTTTTCTCACAGTGCATCTTATGCTGAGCTGTATTCTTATCCACAATGTATACATACATACATATATATGTAGTCCTACATTGTGTGTGGATTTGGCTCGTCTCCACACATTAATGTTGTTGTTGTTGTTGTTGTTGTTGTAGTGGCAGTCACGGAGCTGCTGTTGCTGCTATTGTCGGCAAACGTTGCATTAGCATGCAGCAAAGACTTACAGCAACAACACCAACAATAGCTGCATAATCAAATTTTCAATTTCGATTCCTGTTGGCATTTGCATATTTCCAGTAAAACACTGGCCATATTAAGTTTCCAAATGGTCATGGAGAGTTTAACAACTGATGCACAACATTAAGCAAATCCCACTAAGTTGGCCCAGAAGCAATATATTTGAAAATTCAGCATTCATTAATTAGTTATGTCGAGATTTCAACAACAACTTTAATCGCATAAAGCTAATGACAAATCAAATGAAATATACAAATAGGTACAACAGTAAACATGTTCACAGTATAATAATAGTTAATAAATGTATTTTCTTTTATTTAACTTAAGTATATTTTTTAATTTTAACAAATTGAATCCTCAAAACAATATCTTTCAATATTTTGTCACAATTTTATTTAATTTAAAACATTTATATACACAACTAACATAAATTCTGAAATGACTGTTTATAAAGGTTTAAGTACATTTTAAATAAACAGTTTTATCACAGCTTTAACATTAATCAAACGTATTTGCTTCTGGGGATATGATATGGGGATATGTGCACAACTTTAGGCTGAATGTGTGCAAAAACAAACCCCCATATTGAATTGCAAAATGATTCTATCTTGAACGATGGATGGTTTGGGGCCAAGTTGAAGTGCCATTTTGCCAGGCTTGTGCATTCACAGTGATATGCATTGGATGCCAAAACTGGACTTGTGCCTGCACATTTCAACATTTAGTGCGGATACAACTGAATTGCAGATATAGATGCAGTAACAGATACAGATACAGCTAGAGATACAGATACAGATACAGATACAGGTACAGATACAGCTTCAGATACTGGCAGAGAATGAGCATAGTTAGCCATGGGCATTGGCCAAGTTGGCGCTGACATGCTGCGTATTCTATTCATTTATTTATGTATTTATTTCTAGTCGCTGGCAGCCTTTCAGCTTTAAGTCTTTTTTTCCCCTTTTCCTTTTCCTCTTTTCGCTGCGTTTGGCAGCTGCGTTTCGTTCGTCTGCCAAATGTCATGAGTTATGTTTGCCGCAATAGTGGAAAAACTTTGCACAGATCCCGAAGCCCGATGATGATGACGATGATGTCTTTTATTTGCCGTTTGGCGGCCATTTCTTCTGCACTGCGCCTGTGCGCACAAATGTTTTGGTATAGGTATCTGTCACTACATATCTCTCTCTATCTCTCTCTCTCTCTCTCTCTCTCTCTCGCTGTGTGTGTGTGTGTGTGGGATGGTGTGTCGCCATGGGAGCACAAGAGTTTGCAATGTATTTTAGATGTTGTTGCTGTTGCTGTTGTAGTTGTCGTCGTATTGTTGCTGCTGGCACAACCACTGTCAGCAACATCAGGCAGCCATTGTTTGCCCCCACCACGCACCCCACAAAACAGGCGTGCAACTCAGCACAATCTGACCATTTTTTTTTTGTCATGGATTAACTTTTGGATGGTTAAGAGAATTTTATCCATTTTTTTTTTTCCATTCGAAATGTATTTTATTTATTTTAACCTTAAGTTAAAAAGGAATTTCGTAGAAGCATGAATCTCGAATTCAAGCTGTATGCAATGTATTTCATGCATTCTGAAAATCTTCTCCGCTGTTAGATTTCTTGAAAAACTAATATCCCTCTATATCAACTTCTAATTTTGTCTAGCTAAAATAGAGAACGGCTACAAACTCTTCTTTTACATATTGGGATCCTAACCATTTGACTTTTTACGAATTCGCAGCCCATATTCGGTATGCGATTGCGTTGATATATGTTGTTGTTGTTGTTGTTGTTGTTGTTGTTGTTGTTGATGTTGATGTTGTTGTCGTTGTTTTTTGTTATGCTTGTTGTACTTGTTGTGATTTCCATTTCCATTTGCAATTCCTTTTGTATTTTTTCCTTTTGGGTCTCAGCTCGTTCAGGTCTCGTTTGTTTGCTCGGCTGCTGGAATTTATTTTGCCATTTTGCGCATGTTTTATTCATAACTTGCAATATCTGGCATACAATGAATGCCCCGAGATAAGTTTATGTAAATTCCCAATATATAAATATATATATATATGCATATATATTTACCATGAACTGTTGAAAAAATACTCGCAACAACAGCAACAATCAGTGAGAACAACCAATCAACAACATAAAACAGTTCGAACGTCAATAGTTGCACATAACGTTGTCTCATTGTTAAATTGCATCAATAATGAATAACATTTTCATATATGCCATAAATATTGTGGCGGCCATTTTAAAGTACATATTGCAACTTTATTTAGGATCGATACGAAAAGTTCGTTGAACTGGACGTTGGCTGCTGCGCTGGCCTTTGGCCTCTTCAATTGACTATTTTGCATTTGTATGAGTATGTGTATGTTTGTTTGTGTGTGTGTGTGTGTGGGATTTTGCCTGCAATTCAAGTGCAGCACTCAGACGCACAGTGGCACACAGACGACGATAGAGAGAGAGAGAGAGAGAGAGAGAGAGAGAGAGAGAGAAAGCAGCCGTACTAAACTAAGACTGCGAGCAAGCGAGACAGGCGTCTAATGCTCTTGAAAATTTCAAGTGTTAATTACTCGCATTTGCCACCAGACACACACACACACACACACACACACATTTAAATTCATACTTACTCACACACACTGGGCGCATGTGGGTATATGGAACAGTCACATGTATACGACTGACTGACTATACGACCAGACCTGGAACCAGACGCCGACACTGAACGCCCGAGCCTAATTGTTCAAGGTCACAGACATGCGCATTTCTTCGGCAATGTATTCAAAATTAATTAAAATACAACTACAACAACAACAACAACAACAAGAACAGCAACAGCAAGAGCAAGGCACACAAACAATGCAACAAATTGGAGCAACAAACAGCAGCGGCAGTCCGACCACAAATACTGCAACAACAACAACAACAACAACACTCAGTTACTAAACTTGGACGACGCTGACGTCGAGGAGGCTGCACCGTGTAAATTAGCTCAATGGCCGCAAATGCTGCGTGAATGTTGCTGCTGTTGCTGCTGTTGCTGATGTTGTTGCTGTTGCTATTGGTGCTGCTGCTGCTGTGCAGATTTCACTTTTAGCATAATTGCAAACGAATGCCTGCCTGGCTGCCTGCCTGCCTGCCTGCCTGCCTGCCTGCCTGCCTGCCTGGCTGCCTGTTAAACTTGGGCGTCGAGGCGAAAGTGTCAGTTTATGTAATTGCACCTCTTTATGGGATCCAGCCAGAGAGAGAGAGAGAGAGAGAGAGAAAGATGACAACAACAATTAATTACAGACAGCACTCACACAAGCTCGCATAAGTAAAGCTCTCACGCTCCGCTCTGCTCTGCAGTTGCCGGTCGATTTGCTCAAAACAAGTGTTTGTTGTTAAGGCGCCAAAATAGTGTCAACATAGCTGATCTTACCTGGCTGAGTGAGCCTACTTATATTTAACATAATAATGTAGATATTCTAGTTTTGGCTTATCACGAATTTATTAATTTCATATGTGCATTTCTAGAATGTGCCAAATTCAGCTGTGGCTCATTGGCTCATTTCATAATCGGCATGTGAACATGTGATTGTAAACACATATCAACGATCGCACCTGCTGCAACATTCACACAAAACAGAAAACAGTTAATTTATGTGTGTACGGTTCCGGATTAATTCAATTAGCCGCAATTTACGTTTCGTTTAGTTATCATATGGGCGCACGCTGTCGTTGACACTTGTAAAACGCAATGAATTTGTTTGCATTTGCCTTTCGCCTCTGCCGAGTTCTGTTTTGTGTGTGCTGCTGCTCTCTGTGTGTGTGTGTGTGTGTGTGTGTGTGTGTGTGTGGTGTGTGGTTCGCTTTTTGCTTTTTGTTCATTCATTGCTGTGATTAACGCTGCCCTCGCCGCCAGCACCCGCTCGAAACGAAGCCGCCCCACCCCAACGGACTACGCCACACCACTTCGTACCGCATCGCACCGCACCGCTACCAATTTTGCTTGGAGCCCGTCTGGCGGGTAGCGTGCCGGCGCTGTCGCAGCGCCAAAATCTCAATGCTCAGTCAGTTGCTTGTCGCGCTCCTCTCCTAGCCCTTGCTCATGCGCCGCAAATGTTTATTCATTTTCATTTTCATTTACATTGCAAATTGCTTTTCATTCGCCATTCGCCATTCGCCATTCGCCGCTTTAATCGCGTGCGTTGCACGATTGTGCGAACAAACGCAGTCAACGTTTATAAAATTCTTGGTTTTTTTTTCTCATATGTTTTTTTTTTCTATTTGCATTCTTACACTTATGAATATTTATGGTCTTGTAGGTGTTAGAATTCGATTTTGTGCGGGGCTTAACATAATAATCAAACAAAACAATTCCTTTGCTAGATGTTAATTTTGACCCAATGCTCAAAAAAGGATTTTAACACTTTTCTATTTTTGGCAACAGCAGCATTTATCGATATTAGTACAATTAAACATTGAAAATATAAACACTGAAGTATAAATCTGGTTAATGCTTTAAGTGTATTTAATATAGGAATTGTACGTTATAAACTTATTAGTAAAATACAAAATATGATTTTTATAGAAGTATATAATGTATCTCAAGAAAGTGGTTTAACCGAGGAGCATAATCATATTTAAATATAAATATTCTTAACGCATAGAATTTTGTATAATGTTTAGTTTAAATTCATTGAAGTTTTTAGAACTAATCAATAAAAAAAAAAATAGTATATACTATCTCGCAAAGCATTTGGCTTTGTAAGTAGACAATCCCAATAACTGAAATACGTAAAATAATCATAAAAGCATAATGTAGAAATGTTGGTATTCTTATGATATAGAAAGTCTGTCAACGTGGAGTTCTGATTGCAATGCAACTCGTACTCGTTGGTCGCTCTCTCTCTCTCTCTCTCTCTCTCTGTGTTAGCCATAATTCATTTCTACAATCAATCCACTTCAATCTGTGGCAGGAACCCACGAATAACCAACAACTAGCGACCTATTACCTACATTGTGTATTGTACACATCGTGTTGTGTTATGTGCCTACCAGCAACCACCGAATCCAGAAAAGCTCTCGAATAAATGTAAATACTTGAGATTTCACGGAACTGAAGTGCAGGTAGCCAGCAAGAAAAAAAAACAAATAAATACAAATTCCACGTAAGGCGAACAGGACTTGGACTTGAACGTACTCGTACATAAGAAGAACAATGGGCGCATAAAACTTTATTTTATTTATTTATTTATTTTGTTTTTGCCAACGACACCGATTGGATATAGACTGTCGATAGGGGTGGGGGTTGCAGCCCACTTGCACAATTGTGTCGCCTTGTCAAACGAACGGGCCTTGCTGCAAGGGGGCAAGCATTTTAATCGATGCCATCGCTTGCCACCTTCGCTTCTTTGCTATTAGTTACATTTTCTTTTTTTTTCTCTGTTTTTGTAGTTGTTGGCATTTTTGTATTTCTTTTGGTTGTTGTTTTTGTTGCCTGCCGAAGCGCCGCCAGCGAACGTTGGTTTCAGCTGCCACTGCGCAGCACATGACACCCTGTACGAGTGCGAGTACGAGTTGTTGCTGTCGGTTGTCGTTGTCGTTTGCTTCCTGCCCCACGGGCTGCCATTCGCACGCGTACTTCACACGTCGCCACTCCCCATCCTCCCCTCCCCGTCGAGCTTCCAAGCATGCAGCACCTGCCCCTTATGGCAGTGCTGTGTGAAATGTGTCCGTGTCGCATGCTCGCTCTCATATTCCGATCATTTTTTCACACGCAAATTCTTATGCTTATTCTTTTCTACACGCCGCAAGGACCAATCGCATAATGGGGCGTGGTGACGACGACGATGGCACCAACAACAGCAGCAGCAGCGCCGACGGCTGCCTGACTGTGCAACAAAGTAGTCGTCGTCGTCGTCGTCGTCGTCTCTCCACTTGATGTTGCTGCTGTTACTGTTTATGTTTCGTTTTGCGCAGCGACAACAACAACAGTGAGGCATGCCAGCAGTAGGCAAGCAGGCAGGCAGGCTGGCTGCCTGTCTGGCAGGCAAGCAGTCAGGCAGGGAGCAGCTTTTTCTCAAGCAGCAACATAGTTTTTCCCTCTGCTCACGCGTGCAGCTAGACGCTGCCCGTGCTCTCCCCCACAGGCAGCTGGCTTTTTGTCTTGTCTTTGGCAGCCATTTGCCGTTTGCGTGGCTTTGCCATTGCCGTTTGGCAGTAGCAGCGAAAGCAACATCATCATCAGCATCATTCGCATCTTCATTATGATTATCGTTATCCACTTCAGTGACTAGCTACCTCAAATTGGATTGGAGGGGGAGGGTAAATGCCGCAGAGAAACGTAGCGCGTGAAAAATCAATGCGTTCTCATCAAGCTGCAGCAACAAAGTCGATGCCAAGCATTGCGCATACGCCGCGTGAGGCACTGAAAAGGCAACTCTGCGTCTGACTCTGACTCTCGACTCTGGCTGTGCCATCGCCTTGGCATCAACTGAGGCATCGACTGAAACAGTGGCAGACAATGGGCTTAACATTTGTTAAGCTGCTGCCTTTTAAATCTGCCATTTTGCACGCCCAACAACTGTAAATGCGCTGCTCTCAGTATGCTCAAAGTGAAACCAATGGCAACAATTCAACTAGAGTCACACCAACACACATAAATATACACACATAATCTTACCAACACCCACGCACATACATACTTAAATATCGTGCTCACTGTAAGCAATTGCCACGTTTTGTCTGTGAAGTTCACGTGACAGTTAAACAAAAGCGAAATTTAAAACGCACACAAAACAATCGCACGCATCCACAAAGTTCACAGCAGAGCAAACAAACAACAATAACAAAATGGTTATAGAAGGACGTAAAAGGCAGAAAAAAATAAAAATAAAAAAAACTCGAATCCAGCGTTAATTGGGATAATCCGTGATGTCTTCTTCTGGTCCGTACAATGGCATGCCCAGCTCAAAAGTACACTTAAAATATATAGTAACTATGTTACATATAAAAAAAAAACGACTGCATCTGGTAATATTTAAGTTGCTTAAGCGATTAACAAATCTTATTCAGTTGTCTGGGAATGTTTTGAATGAATTTATGAATTGAATGAATTTAAATAATATTAAAACTGTATGTCTCCAAAAATATCTTAATGTTGTCTATCAAACGTAGACTATGTTAAGTATTTCTCCCTGCTTGCAGAGATTATAAATAGGTATTTCAGTATATTATTATTGATTCATTTATAGATCTCTATAATATGCATCATGCTTGGCATATATGTAAAGTGTACCATTTGAAAGATAATAAATATATTGAAACATTTCTTGCCTTATGAAGGACGCTTAATTTATTATTAAGACCAATAAACTGTTTCTAATGTGATGAATATGTTGTTATTACGGTTGCATTAGATCTGCAATTTTACCTTTAACTTTCCACAAAGTTATAATTCAGTTCAGGTTGCGATGAGTACCCTTTGCTCTTGCACAATCCCAACTCCAATCCTGCGTCTTTGTCTACAGTTGCGTGTCTATATTGTTCGGGTATGTTGGCTGTACGTCTGTCTGTGAGTCGGCTGCTGGTTGCAAAATGCCAGTCTTTGGTCTTTGTTTGGTAGCCTGGCTACAAGCTGATTTTTCAAGTGATTTCACGCCACTTGCGCTGGCACACTACACAGCGGCGGGTCCATCGATGCAGACATGATGAATGCCGAAGGGTGCAGCTTGCGTATTATCTTTCGTTCAGTTTTGAGCAACTTCAAATGGCAAAAGCGGTTACCAGTTTCTAATATGCAGTTGGCATATGGGAAAAAACGGGGCCATCACAAAATTGCGAATTATTTACCATGGTTATCACGAGCAACGCAATGGGTAACAATACCGAAACCAAATCAAACAAATCAAACGCACAAATAAACAATAAATTTAAGGGGGTAATACTGGTAAAGCTCAAGCGACAGGTTGCCATAATTTCGATATGGTTGGCAGCCATTTTTGATTTGCATTACGTTTTGTATTAAGTACATGAGAGTGAGAGTGAGAGCGAGAGATAGATAGACAGAGAGAGAGAGAGTGGGACAACTGCAGTACGTGGATTGTTTGAACATTGGGATAATCCCTTTTGCTGTCAGCTGAGCTCACTTTTCCGAGTTGGCAGTGCGCATTATCATTAACATAAATTGAAGTCGGCAAATGCAAATGCGGCGCGTTGCCTTTTGAAGGGTTATCTCGGCAACTGCACCTGTCACAAGTGTCTACCACGATTAATGTGTGTATGTGTGTGTGTGTGTGTGTGTGTGAGTGTGTATGCACTGACCCCATTTGTTTTAGACGCCTTTTTAAATGATTTATTTTAATTTAATCAGCTGCCAAACAGAGCAATGATAAGCACCGCACCAAAGCCATAAGCAGAGTCGAAGTCGGAATTGGGAGTCGGGAGTCAAAGCAGCTCCAATTATAGCGTGCAAATCGGCAGCAAATGCCATGAAGCAAGCACAGACATATGTTGCACTCATTTCACAAAGCAGAAGGACGCTGAGAAGGGATTGAGGGGTGGAGGGGTGGAGCGATGGGTGTGTGCCAGGTTGAGCCGGCAATGGCCACATAATTGAGGGTTCAAGTAGCGTGGCTCAATTTGTGGGAGCGTTTCGCTTTATTACACACTTTCGACACGGAAACGACGATGACGATGACGATGACGATGACGATGATGATGATGGTGACGGTGACGGTGATGGTGAGGGCATATAAACAGCAGCATATAGTACCCGATACCCGGTACGTAGTACCAGTACTGAGTACTCAGTACCCAGTATCCGCAGCACATATGAGAGCCTAAGTGCATACTACTGCTAGTAGCAGTACTCATCATCGCCATCATCATCCGGGCGCTCTTAGGTTTCGACCTAGCCAAGCGTAGCGGAGCCAAGCGACTACTCTGAGCTGCCTGCCTGCCTGGGCTCTTCTGCTCTAATGACTGCCTAATAGCAAAATTTGCTCGATGCCACCGAAGCGGTTGCAGCCAGGCTTGCAGTCGTTTCTTTGACTTGATGTGCGCACGTTTCTTACGGCGGATTGTCGTAATAAACTTGTGTAATAGAATAAACGCCACACGGCACAAACAAACTCCCGTCGAGTTGCATTTGCCTGAGTGGGTGATGAAGAGAGGGTGTTGAGTTTTCATTATGCCCTACCACAGGGTATTCCCATTCGACAATGAAATATGAAACGCATACAGGAGAAGATGCTCCTTGTATATATCCCATATGTCTGTTATTTTAATCAAACTTGTCAAAGATTTCTTGTTCCCAAGATTTGAGCAAAGAGTTATTAGACTAATATGTTTGGAAATTCAATTGAAAATTGAGTTGTTTACTACATATATTTCCTATATCTGCAATTTAACTACAAGGGTATTTTAGCTTCGACACTCCAAATAAAAACATGATGTCTTGTTTTATTTTTTTTTGTTTTGTTGGTTTTGGATAGCAGTCAAACACGTGCAGCTTGTTCGGCATTGGAAAAATCTTTGCCTTGAGCACGTGCACGGGATTTTACATAATCAAGCACCGACAACTGCACAGCACAGCACAGCACAAACACACACACGCACACGGACGCAATGCATTAGCGTGGCATGTCAGTCACGTCAGTTATGTAGCTGTGGCCATAGGGTAAAATATCATGCTTTGTATTATGCGCACACCCACCGGGCAACCCGCTGGGCGCAGCATACAACCCACCTGAACCGAGAGCGTGAGCTCAGCTTCTGTTTGCTCAAAAGATAGATTTTGACTTTTACAAATTTTCGCACAGCCACCACCAGCCGGAACAGCACCACCAGCGCCACCACCACAGAAAACACAGCATGTGACCGGTATAATAGCCTTGGTGGGGTTGCCAGCACCGCCGCAGGTATTTCGACGGATTAAAGCACGCAAACCGTGTCATTTGACACCACTTGGGTAATCTGAAATGCCGCAGCAGCCACCACGACAACGAAGGCAATGTCTGTCACCCACACCACTCGCACCGACCCACTCCATCCAATTACAATTTCAGTTCCAATCCCCCGCCCGACAAATTGCAAGCATATTTATTTTTAATGACGTAAATTCTCAGTAGCAATAAGTTACAGGATTTGTTTACAATACAATACACTTGGCCTAATGGCTCGAGAGGGGCTGCGGGTGTGCTTTAAAATTATAGCTATCACATTGTCTATTATCAATTATTTTGGTAGATATAAGAGCCACGGTCTTCTGATTGAGAGAAGAAAATTTGTTTCGTAATTTCAATATTTCACATACTTTAAATTAGCGTCTATCAGAAAGCTTACAGAGGAGCTATCAAACAAAATGCAAATTGAATTTATATAGTCGTTCTCACATTATTTAATTTAACAAAAGTGTTTGGTTTATTAGGAAGATGCCAAGAATTAATATCATTTGATTCGACCACACGATAAATACAGCACTGTAAAGTCTTTCGGCTATTACCAAACGCTCGCTCATAATAAAATGATCAATACAATAGGTAAATAAGAAGCCAATCGTTTAACATCAGCCTACTCGGTGGCAAATGGAAATGATCAAAGTATTTCACACCTTGAACCGAAGAAGCTACTCGCTAATGTGCTACGCAAACCTGAGCCATATAGAAAAGTACGCCTCCAATCATGTGGCCATAGACTACCACACTACACGGTGCGTTGGCGTTGACGTCGGCAGAGGCAAAGGCCCAGCGACGCCATTAGTAAACAAAATGAGGCAGAGACTGAGACTGAAACGGAAACTGAAACTGGAGGCCAGTTGCAGTATCCAAAAGTCGCACCTACGCCTCGGCTCGGGTGTATGTACATATGTAAGTATGGGCATGCATATAATCAATATAAACACAGCAGAAACCGATCTATGTGGCCAATCTATTAGTGTCGCAGTCTTAAATACTTTTTATGAACTCTCCATAGTCAAATAAAAGTCAACCAAGCGCGATACAAACAAATGAATACACAGTAAAAAGTTTAAGTTTCAATTGAATTCCTTGGACTATTTATACAAATTTAATCAAGTTAAAATCTTTTTAACCTTTATATACACAAGAAATGTATTTATTAATAGCAATTATTATAAAACTAAACCAGGTTTTCAATAAAAATTGTAAATATAATTTATAATTAAATTTTTCGTTTTTTTTTATTAACTCAAACCAAAGTCATAAAAAACCTCAGGTTCAACTTAAGTAAAATATACTCTGAAAAGTATGAAAACGAGTTGAGTTTGTTTTTCCTGCTGTTTTAGTTTGTTCTTTAATTATAGTTTTGAACTGTGTACGTAAAATCCATCAGGCTTCCTTTGAAGTGCCTGTATTTGCAAACTGCTGTTCTCAGTCTCAGGCTGCAGGTTCAGGTATTTTTCGGCAGAACAATGTGAACGTATCGCTTCCGTTTGTCAGCAGATATGCTGTCGAATATTCGAATTCTGACTCGATGTATTGGAATTGGGCCAGTCAGCGAGAAGACTCCAATATGATAAAAATTACCACTTAATTGGATTGCCAGCCACCCAGAGACGCCGCTGGAGACTAACGCTTCTAAATACAGAGTCCCCCCAAAATGTAGATAAGCATCTAATTTATGGCAGCGCCTATGCCGTGTGAGAAACATCAGGAGATCCTCCACACACGCAGGTAGACTTGCCCAGGGGCCCTTTTTCGGTGCCAAAACATTCTCGAATGAAATATTTATGCTGGTTATATATTCGTATATTTTTTAATAAACGGCTACCGAATTTCGCATTTCCTGTGCGCTTCGATTCAACTGTGCTATTGCTATAATTTGGCTGGCAATTTGGCTAACGCATTGTGTCATTACGACGCCATCAGAACGAAGCCAGAGAGACCAGCATCAACCGAATTGTGGAGCACTGGGGATGGGTCTTTTAATTTCAGACGTACGTGCCGGCATTTTTCACTTCGACTGAGATGGTGCGGCGGGAGGCAGGGAGTGGGGCAAATCCCACGACAAGTTGATAGGAAATGCCCATGAAATCAAAAGCCGGCAATGATCATGCAAAATTCTTGCCGAACAATCAATAAATGTTGACGATTTAATTTAACGCTGACGCATGCAGCGAGCACATACGACACATACCTATGTGCATATGTATTTACACTCTTTACAATCCGACATGGCTATAAGGCCACCAAACTGACCGATGATGAACACAAGCAGCAATCGGCAACTGGTTTCAGTCTTTGAGTCTCTCTTTTTTTTTTTTTTTTTTTGGGAACCACAAGACCAGTAGCAAACGGAAGGAGGCCTGTCAGCTGGCTACAAAGTAACTTAATTTCCACTACCAACGCTTCAGAAAGTGAACAACAATTGTTTGTACCCTGCACTTTATTAATTTTAAAGGTAAAGGTGTATATTTTGAAAGAGAGAGAAAAAGTACGAAAGCTTTGTGAATATCGATCTTAGCGATTTATCGAATATGCTGAACTCTTAGTTAGCAGCTAGTCAAAAAGATGAATAAGTATACATAAAGGTAGATATAATTATATAAAATAACACAAATGACCCTTTAATTATATCCAATCTAAATGAGCACGAATAAAAATATTTCATCTAATTTTGTCTGATCTGGATCATAAACTAATTTGGTGATAATCCTTAAGCAGAACTAACACAAATTACAATAAATTATTAATTATAGACGAGAAGTACAGAAAAGCTTATATGCTACTTCGAGGGTATATGGGAAGTGTCATCATTTTTGTTATACGTGACATTTAGTTTATAAGATGCGGTCCTGCACGACGTGTGCAACGTGCTCATGACGTGGTTACAATTATTATTACGATTTCTTCATTTTGATTATTATAGTTACAATATCATTGTTGCTGCTGTCCATTGTTGTAAATCATTGTGCGCGACTTTATTCACACTTTCTTTCGCCTTGTCCCCTGTTTATTGTGATTTACTTTTCTTTGCCTGCTTTATCGCCCGTAATCACAACAAAGTTGTACAAATACAAATACGAGCCATACGAGCCAAACAATGTAGCAAGCATAAATAAAATACACAAGACCAAAAAAAAAAATGTAAAAAAAATAAATAAATAATTTCATGTTTTTTTTTTTCTCTTGGTTGTTGACAGCGAGAGTTGTTTCTGTCCAGCTGTTGAGCTCCCAGGCGCTGCTAGAAAGTGTAACGTTTGGCTGTGTGACGTCACTGCAAGCGGCAAAAGCCACAAAATGTCAGCGGACATGGCCCACAAGTGCCGCTTGCGGCACTCATTTGAGCCCAGCTAATTACAATTAGCGCTTGTTTACCGAAAACAAACCAAAATACGCTCAAGAGTTTGCCAGCAGCAGCAGCATATATATATATATATATATATATGTATATATAAGAACATTTTTCGAATACCAAACTCCGCAACCCTTACTCCAACTCCTACCCCTTTATCGGGCCACTGCGATTCATTGAGACATCAAAAATTGCTGAGACGCAAAGCGAATATGACGTTTATTTAATTCGAAGTAATGATTTCATCGCGCTCTGTGTAATTGATAAGCATCTACTTGTACAAATACAAACAAAACACGAAGGCACATTGATCGCTGGTGTGTCGAATTATAAATACCCTATCGAACATAAGGCAGAATCACATTAAAATACAATATTCAATTTTGAACGATTCGACTTATGTCAGTTATATATAATGTATATATAAGTCCATATTTTCTAGACTATAGACCATATTTTATAGTCTAAAATAGTCTACAACTTTGACCCATACATTTTTACATGTAATATACATACTTCGTGACAAGATTATAACATCCTCTGCAAGGGTATAACAACAACACACTCACAGGCAGTCAGTCAGTCAGGGAGGCAGGCAGGCAGGCAGGCAAAACTGTGTCCTCATTGCATACTTTACGGGCAGAGGGTCGAGCACTTGAGATAATCGCCTTAGGGTTGTTTTTAGGTCGAGTCGACGGGTACCCGTGCGTTGCCACGTACCATAAACGATCCTGTAATTTTCGTTGTTCGCAGGACCTTGCAGGCAGGACAAAGGCCATTGTTGTTCATGTCGATTATTATCGCGGCAATGAGCAAAACTATTGCCGACACATGTATCCGTTTATTTGTCATGACTTTGGTGCACCAGCACACACAGCCCTCGTCCCTGAGGACGGCCGCCTCCCCCTGCTTCTATGGCAAAAGCAAGCTCAAGCTTTTTGACATATTGTCTGCTAATCAGTTCCGCCGCAAAAGGTTCGCTGGCAACTTGATGAAATCCTTTAGCGCTCCCTTGGCAATATGCGTGCGCCTAAACGAGCAATCGCAGCGCAGTGACATGCCGCATAATTTCAATTAGGGTTGTTTGCTACTTGTTCAAATCAGCACCACCCCGCCACCAGCCAGTGCCCCATCCCCGAGAACGAATCAGACACATTGCAGGGGCGTAGTCGGCACGCTTAAGAGCGCATTATCGCAGTCATAACTCAATTTGACACTGGGCCAGTACCCAGACCATGAAGCAAATCATGACCAGCACTGGCCACTTCATTAAGTTTATGAGCCAACCCGTTGATGTCGCTAATCAAATCAAATACTTTAGCATATGTTGCCCAAATTAACACTAGTCAACACTAACTCTGGCTGGTCACTTTTCATTTTTGCTTCATTTCAAAATACTGTTGCTACTATATATCATTTTATTCAGTCAGTTTCTATATACCCGTTTTTCAATCTGTTTGCAATTGCTAAATTAATACAATTTTTTCATTGAATTTGCTGCCTTTTTATAACAGACTAAAAGTCGTTGGAGCAAAACACATCCAATTATGTTAGTTGATAACTAATTAATTAATTTTGTATGTGTTAATTTTTTGACAATTTGTTAAAGATTTAATGAAGTAAATTAACTATAATAATTAATAAACTCCTAAATTAAAATCAAATAAATGTTAGTTTAATCCCCTCAATGTAATTAGAATTTTAATGTTGAATTAATTAAATTTCCAAAAATGTACAAATACAAAATATTAAAAAAATGTCGAAATAAATACTAAGTTCCCATGTTATAATATTTTTTTCTATATCTAAATGGCTTTATTCACATTAATGTCTGTCTTTTCTATTCATATTTCTTTATCTTTATCATCTATATCAATATGTTTTCAATAGTCAAAGATTTTGTCAGAAAATGTTGGACATTAAGTGGATCCTAAGCTAAAGCTATAAACATTACGACAAGCCCTGCACTAGTAGTTGATTTGGCCTTTCCGGTCCTGAGTAACGTGTGCGGCTTGTAATCATTTTTTATGACAACGCCGCAGGAATTATGGCATTCAGGAACTCGGCATGTGCCTTGGGACACATAAAAGTTGTCGTTTGTTGCCATCGCTGTTCGCGTTGATGTTGTTGTTGTTGCAGCTGGTTCAGTGTACACGGATCTCGTGCCATAAGGACAAAGAGTCAATATGCAGCATTGCCAATCGGCTTGGACATCGTGTTTCACTCTACAGTGCAAGTCACAAATTAGGACCCAGGGGATCAAATTATTTAAAAAGCCCCGCGCTCAAACTGTAACCATAGACCATCGACCGAAGTTTTGAAGCCACATCTGAAGCAAGACCGGGGCCAAGACTTGCTAACATTATTATTGTAATGGCTCGCATGCGTCGCCCATTTTTATGGCAGCTCGAGCAGAAGAAAAATTGGCAACCTTATTTGGCGTACGCCTTGCACGTAACGGCTCTTACTGCGCTCCCCGAGAGCTGTTGACAAATGTTTGATTCTAATTTGGCATCTCGACAGGGCCACAGCAGCAGTTCTTGATAAAGCCAACTGAAACTTGATTGATTTTCCAACAAAGAATGGCCATGACATTTGGAGGTGAGTAGAGTGGAAGTTTGTGAACTTTACAACACATTTGATATGCCTATGGGGTAAAAGGATGCAGTGCCTTAAGAGAGCATATCAAATTTGGAATCACAGTTGTCGGTAGGAAATTCTAATTTGGTTTGGGAAGAGTTGACCGTAAGCAGTAAGTAGACAATACAGTTTCATGTATTACATGTATTGTCTGCTTAATGCCGTTAGGTAAAACGAATTGAAACAAGTGCCACATTTTTGATCATTTTTTTGGGATTAGTTAAAATAAACATCAGTTCACATAACAACATTATGTTTTAGCAAATATAAATAATTTCATTGTTTCTATATAATCTACAAATTATTTGATTGTATCTTTAACAAATTTGTAGTATGATTATATTCAATATAATTGTTGTTATTTTAACATTTTATTTATGATTATTATTAGTTTATATGCCTGACACTTATTGTATCCAGACCTTCTTTAAATTCGCAGTATGTGCAATATTCTAAACTTAATATTTATCTCCAGAGCCTAGCAGCTCATTAAAATCAATAATACATATATCAGCCGCATCTGATCGGCTCTATCAGTCATTTGTTATGTACAAAATGACAAAGGGCATGCAAAGGACCTGACAAATAAGCTCTTGACAACGCGCGTATATGTCTGACTGTCTGTCTGTCTGTCTGTCTGTCTGTGTGTGTGTGTGTGTGTGTGTGTGTGTGTGTGTATGCTTTTAAGCCAATGTAAGCAGCTCATTGATCAACAATAGCGATTGGATAACACTGCAAAATACAAGCAGCAGCAATTGCAGTCACAGTGGCAGCCACAGAGCCCACTAAAAGTCGCTCTCATTAATGCAGTGTCAATGACAATGGATTTGGGTGTGTGCGAGTGTGTGTGAGTGTGTGTAAATGCTACCAAGCGTATGCTGGTCAATTTTTGGCTGAACTTCTTTAATAGACAATGCGCATATATATGTAATCGTGCAACGGGCCGGGAAAGCGGGCGTGGCATGCGTGCAAACCAGCAGCAATAAGTCGGCTACCCTGCCACGCACCGCATCGCACCGCCCCGCAGCTCGCTGCTCGTGTCTGTTGGCTGCCCCGCTGCTGCTGGTATTCGTGTACTCGTGCGTGTAACGCATCTGAAGTGATTTGTAAACAAATTAAAGGCGTGCACGTGTCGGCCTCGTTAAGCTTCCACTGCGTCGTCCACAGTCTCTGCCTCCGTGTCCGCCTCCGCCTCCGCCTCTGCCTCTGCCTGCGGATGCGGATGCGTGTGCGCCGCCATCGTCTGTTGTGAGCAACAGTGGTGCAATGAGCTTTGCGGTAGACGATGGGCGATGGGCGATGGGCGGTGGGCGGTGGGCGTTGGGCGGCGTCTGTAGTCGGTTGGCCGTTTTGTTGTTTGTTCGGCTTTGTCCGACACATGTCGCAGTGCACGGTGAGCACATCATTTGCATTTAACGCTCATAAGTAAGCGAATCGCAATTATCAGTCGCTGTAATCAATGGCTGCAGCCCCAGCGAGTGAGAGGGATAGAGGAAGCGAACATTTTTTTGTGGTTTTAACTTTTACTCTATGGCCCATAAGCCAATCTCTCTTTGATGATATTAATAGCCGCGTGCTGACGCAAGCAAAGTCGAGAGTATTTGAGAGCTGAAGGCAAATAGGTTGAGTTGAGTGTTTGATCAGAATGTTTTGGGGTGCGATTATTAGACTAATACATATGCTGACAATTATGTTATGCCAGAATCGACTTTAGCTGTAAAGGAAAGGCTTATTGACATACGACCACAAATACATTGAAACGTGGAATATAAATTGCCAAATTTGCATTGTAGCTTGAGAACTATTATGTGGCATGACTGTTATACTTTTAATTGATTTAAGCTGCAGAGGAAATGATTATAGTTGTACTCTAAAAATCAATAATGAAAATATCTACTGGATAACTACACGATATTCTTAACATTTAATTAAGTTGCATCTAATTGGTATAAGTTTTGTCATTGTTTTACCAATATAAACGAAATCCACAAATATTAAAGGCTTAAATCAGATATAATTGCTAATTAATCGAATTACTAAATTACATGCTCATATCTCTAAAATTACGTGATATCCCATTTTGAGAAGATCTTTTTGGGATCATTTTCTTTAAGATATAAAAAGAATAAAAATACAAGAATTTGCTTTCGTACGTGAGATTTTGTATTGTTCTTTAACTGTCACAGCCAATCGAAAATAAATACTCTAAATTAAGTGAAGCTTATAAAGAAATATATATATAGAAATGTATATAAATATATTCAAATTTATTGCAGATTCTTGCCCTTGTCAGTTACAGAATACGATACACGATTTACATATTCTGTTGTAAAGTTGAATTGGTAAAAACTGACTCAGTGCTTTTAAATTTTATTTAAAAAAAAACCCAAGAAAATGATTTAATAATTTCATATTGAAAATAGACAATATAAAAAGTTTCAGTATTTGTAATCCGCTAGATAAGCTGGAAATTATCCCATTGAAAAGAATAATGAAAGAATTTGCTAGTGAGAAACTTTTCACCAAAACTTTTCTTTGTGGAAAAACAATAACACAAACTCACTTGGCACGCCTCCAACACCCAAGACTCAAACTCAACCCACTTGCCTCAGCCCACATCTCAACCCCCAATATCTCGCATTGAATTCACCATCTTTATATTTGATATGCGCACATGCCTCGCCCAATACACTTGCGTCCTGGCAGCAGCCGCCCTTTGTGGATGGCAGTGCTGCGCGGTATTCAAGGATCACAAAAATAGAAGGGAGAAAAAAAGACCTGAAAAAATAAACATACGGTATGGAGAGTACCGTAGCACTTGGCTTTCACCGAGTCTTTCAGCAGTCAATGATGCTAGGCAACGAATTGAAAAATCCAAGCTCACGAAATTGTACACAATTTTCTGTCTATTTAACTTTGATGGTTATAGAGAGGGTAACGCATGGAGAAAGGGGGAGATGGGAGGCAGGGCGGCAATGGGTGGTAACCGTGGGGGCTGTTGAAAATTCTCTTTGCTCAGCGCCCACATAAAGAAACATAAAAACCATTTCGCTCTTTGAAACTTGGGCAAAAACACAACACTGGCTGCGGCAAGAGAATTGAAGCGCCAGCCCCCAACTCCAAAGGTGCCCTGCAAGCCCAATGACTGCTTAGGGTCCTCTGCCAGGGTTGTGGCAGGGTTGTCAAAGTTTACGTTTCACTTCGAGTGCGGTGTGCGGTATTTTGCTGCTGCTTTGTTTCGTTGTTGCTGCTGCTTTGTGTGCGTTTGTGTGTATGTGTGTAGCACGAGGCAGGATCACACAGTACAGGCCAAGTGTACGCTTAGATGTGTGTGTGTGTGTGTCTGTGTGTGTTTGTGTGTGCATTTGTGTATAAGTGGGCATGCCCTACAAAGGCAACCTTTTGGTGTTTCAAAAGTACATAAAAACTACTGCGACTGCAAAGGCGACTCTTTGGCGTGTGTATGCAGAAACCACAGTTACGTAAATACGAAAATCCGATATTACGTTTCCACTTCTCGACGCTAAAGTATGTGTATGTGTGTGTGTGTGCGCGCTTGTTACACAAGTGCTGCGCTTTGGCGTTGCACTCAAAAAGGGAAGAAATATAAAAAAAATAAAACGACAGAAGCGGCAACAAAAACTTTGCATGCAAAACCAAAGCCCTCGTTTCGAATCCTTTTAGAAAATATTATATATATGTACATATACGTACGTACAATACATGTATGTGTGTGTGTGTGTGTGTGTGTGTGGGTGTACGTTGTGCTAACCAAAAAGCTGCTTCACAACAAAAAGTTGAAATGGCAAATTCAACGGCAAAAGACAAGTAAAACTTAAGACTCGATTTTTTGGTGTCTCTGTGTGTGTGCGAGTGGGAGAGCCTGCCACACCCAGTACAAAACGTGCCAGGAAGCTGCCTATGAATACCAGAAGCTCAGCAAGAAACGACAGTAAAATAAAGAGGATATTGAACGATACATCTCGGCTTCAGGATGCCCTTGAAAGGGGAAGAACAATATGAAAAAACCGATTTTATTTTAGGACAAAACATATAAATTTCTTGAAAAGTTTAAGTTATAATTCAAAACCAAGCGCTACAATAGAAAGCTTTACATGACAGTTACTATAATATTTATTAACTGACAATAGGTGAAAATCAAAATGAATAGAGGACTAGAATGCAAGATGACATTAACTAATGTTAAATCTATTTAAAATATGCTGGTTATAGAAAAAACGTATCGCATAAGCATTCCCAAAAATCATATACCCTCACTCAGCATGTAAAGGGTGTAGGGTATAACAAAAATGCAAACTTCATGTACTGCAAAACGGCACAGAAAATGTTGAAGAGCGTGCCCCAGGCTCCGGCCCAAGCAATGGCTGAAACTGAGGCTATGTATGGGTCTGGCGAATGGGCATAGGGCTGTGTGAATAGCGATGGTTTTGTAAAGGGGAGGGGAAAACGACGCCGCCGACGACGACGACGACGACGACGACGACACCACCTTTTGTAACTTTCCGCAGACATTCAACACTTTCGAGCAACAAGAGCAGCAGAAGCAGCAGCGGCGGCAGTACAAGAAAATGTACTACAGAGCTAAAAAAAAAAAAAAAAAAAAAATATAAATAAAATAAAATAAATAAAAACAAAAAACAATAAAAGCAAATACGTGTGCAAGGCAACTGATTTGAGTAAAAAGAAAGACAAGAAAAACAGAGAGCGGTAGCGACTTGCAAAAGATTGCAGCACATTGTTGTTCTACACTGCCACATACAGTCGTTGTTGTTGTTGTTGTTGCTGCTGTTATTCACAATTGCAAGCGCACACAACAAGCTAAAAGTCTGCTTTTGCTTGACTATATGTTGGTTTGTTTGTTTATTTGTTATATGCGCGTTGATGTACAAACATGCCACACACACACACACACACACACACACACACAAAACACAACTAGGCATTCATACACCTGCTGACTGTTGTGTGTGCATGCGTGTGTTGCCTCTGCTGCACATGCCCAGCACTTTTGAATTTTTATTCTGAAATGCGAAACTCAATGACAGCCATCGACAACGACAGGAACAACAACAACAACAACAACAACAACAACAGCAACAACAACAACAGGAACAAGAGCCAACGACAACGTCAACAGGAGCTGGGACATCAGGAGCAGCAATGCAAAAGCAGAAGCATGCAGCCAGCTGAAGCTGAGGCAGGGCCATTGTGGCATGAAAATCACATTGTCAACTTGAGAGCATCTATCAATTCTTTTAATTGATCCTTCTCTCCTTTTTTTCGCAATCACATCAAGCTGTGTGCATAAGGAATGAATATATTCATATGGAAATATGAATGAGCGGGTGCATATATTTTTTCTTTCCTCTTTGTCTTCTGAATAATTGAAAAGTTTCGCATTTCCATGTAGTCACATAACAAGTTATTTAATGGCAAACGGAATGGGAGAGTTCTCAACTGACATGAGCAGAAAACTTAAGAAAACTGGCAAGTATACTTGAACTCCATTTAGTTTTCTTCTAGTGGGCATTTAATTAAAAAGAATCACTAGACTGATTAATTAGTAATGTCTACAGTTTTCAATTGGATTTTTTTTATAGCCATTTCTAATGTCAATGGAATTGAATAAAACGAATCAAAAGTTTTTCTTTGAGAGACTTTAAGCGTTAGAATGTTATTTATTTGTTGAGCTTAAGTACTTGGTATTTGTATAATTATTTACATTTTTCTATATATATTTATTCGTAAGTGAATAAATATTTGTGCTGCTTTCGATTCTTTTCATAAATTTTAATACTCAACTTTAAGCCAACATTCAATAAAAAACTTTTATTAAGAAGCACAAATATTTCTTCTACAAAAATGCGAGACGTTTGTGGAAATATTATTTATGTTTCAGACTTTTTGCAGGATGCGGGGAAAGTGAGAGTGGAGGTGGTTTGTCCTTTAAAAATGTGCACTCTTAAATTTTGTCTACCAGTATCTTTAACTTTGATGTTGTTACTCTAGCTGACTCAGACCCCGGAGGTCGTGATATATATATCTGAGGCTGACATGTACAAGTATACAAGTTTTATCTTCTGCAATGTAAGCATATGTTTGATATTACTCCACATGGCGTATGCGCTATATATACACTTCTTTATGATTTTCCTTGAGCTGTCATTCAGAAATTTTTTATTTTTCCTTAGCCCCATTAAAATATGCTGAAAAGTTAATTCGACTTGTAAAATGTACGTTACCTACGTTAAGTTGCGAAAGAACACTTGTGTTTATATAAAACATTTAGCAAAGTACTCGCCAAATTCTCAAAAGATTTCACTTAAAGCTAAATAAATAAGCGCAACGGTTCCAGGCCTTATGTATACAATACATACGTATGCATGTATGTATAATATATGTATATTTTTTAAAGAAAAATAAACTGAATAAGAAAAGCTGACAATGCGAATCCGATACTTACGGCCAAAAAGCTGTAGCCCCAGTCCGCAAACCCTTGACTGGTTCTATAAGCCATCAAAGCATTACAACAAAATCAACAACAATGAACACGAGGTAGCAGAAAAGAAATCGACAGCGACAGCAACAAAAACTTTAAAGCAGCGCAAAAAAACAAATAATAAAAAAAGGCCGATTTCGGAAAAAAAGTAATAATAAAATGAATAAAAAAATATATATATATATCATAAAATGACCAAAGAAAAGAAAAAATCTAAATAAATACGACCTGCTCGATTTTCTTCAAACTTTTTATGCTCTTTGCACCAACATCAAGGAAGGAGGGCAGCCATAGAGGACCCAAGGCGAACGCACACAAGCACACACATACACACACACACACACACACACACACAAATAAATACACGTATACATAACCCAATAACAACAACAACAACTACACGAACAACAACGACAAGCGACGTCTTCTTACTTGTGGCAGCCCAGCAGCGAACATCTTTTGCAAGCGAGCGAAAAATTCCTGTCATGGGTCTCCAAGTGATGCCACAATCGGCGGCGGCTGCTTCTGCCACCGCCGTTGTCGCTGCCGCTTCTGCTGCTGCTGCTGCTGTTGCTGTTGCTGTTGCATTATTCATGTTTGGCAGCCAGCCATCGTGCCCCCAACTCTCCAACAGCAGCGGGGCCACCAGAAGCAGCAGGCAGCCCAAGCATACAGAGTCAACATGCTGACTGACGACGACGACAACACCACGCCCTCAAACGGCACTCGTTGTGTGCGTGCGAGCGAGAAAGTCATACAAACACAAATCAGCTGAGAGCGCCGCCATTTGCTGCGTACAGCCAGCGAGAGAGCTGGTGAAATGAGAGAGCCAGTGTCAGACTGGCGAGTGGAAGCGAGAGGCCGCTATAGGTGGTTGATTGTGGCTGCCACTGTTGTTGTGCCGGAAAGAGCGTGCCTCTGAGTTGAGCTTGTGAATTCGCTGCAGGCACAAACACACAGTAAAACGCCGCTACGCTGACTGGTTGTCTGCGCGGATGTTTTGAATTCACTCGCAGCGCAACGCAACGCAACGCAACGGAACGAAAAGAGTCGAGTTTTTATTTCACGTTCATGTCGCTCAGTTTGAAATCGCGTGGCAACAACAACAGACGCCGTTGATACGTCGCTCGGCTCGGCATTTTCGTTTGTTTTTTATAGTACAATAACAAACAACGACAGCCGCACAGTATATAAAACGGCAACAAAAAATTACAACAACAAAAACAACAACAACATAATCTAAAATAAAATAATCGAATTGTATTGAATTCAGCCCGGCCCCGTCGTTTGGAGTTTGCCGCGGGCGTAACGTAACCTTTAACCTCGCTGATTACGCAGGCAACACTTGCACAGTTCGCCGTCGGTTTTGTGGATTCCTCGGGCGTGATATATTTTTTGTGTGCTCGCAATTCGCACAAGACAACAAAGCAACTCAACACAACAGAACAGAACAGAACATAACAGAACATAACAGAACAGAACGGAACACAACATCAATATCAACATTAACAACAAGGAGAAGGCAGCAGCTGCGAGACAACCGTCCAAAGTCAAAGTCTTATTTAGTTATCACATTGAACACAAATACAATCGGTAATAAACAGAACAGCGCATCCGCCTCTGACTGAACGCTCTCTAATGCCTTATCAGTAGCATTCATCTCTGGGGCTGCCGTAGGAACCACACAGAGACTGACTGACCCGAACCCGGACCGACCAAGTGGACCTTCTACCACTCAATTTTCGGAGTGGCATTCTCGCGCTGTCTCGTAAATTAATGTCATAAATTAATTTCGGGAACCTCTGGGACTGTCGCTGACATTGCAACCGGTGCTCTTCGGGAGTCTGAGACTGAGTCGGAATCCGTAGTCCGTGTCGGTTCAGGAGCGCGCGAGTCGAGCGGCCTATAAAAGTCAAAGTCAACTTTACCTGCCGCCCAAACAAGTCAAGTGTGTATTGTGTATTGTGTGTGTGTGAGTGTGTGTGCGTCACCTAAAACCCAAATGTTCCTTAAATTACCTTGAATCTGAAGCAAAAAATGAGAAGAAAATAATAAAGCCAACAAATTATACATACATGCATACGTATTTAGTGAAATAAATAAATAAATTTAAAAATTATTATATACGAGGAAGCTTCTTCGCTGACGACATCGGATCTGCTGGCCAAATTATAAATAAAAGAGCTCATCGTAAAATGTTAAATCTATAAACCGATGTTCAAAGTGTTTTCTTGTTCAACAAACTTGCTCGTAAATTCAGTTGATTATTTCGCAAAAGATTTGATACAACTAAAACGCAACTCGTAGGCAAAACTTATACTTATAAGCAAAACGCACAATTTATTTGGATTATCGGACCAAAACCAACGCATTTTGCCTTGGGGCCAAACCAAAACCAATCAGGATACCAACAAAAATAACAACAAACATACTCCAGACAGATATCATCATCGTTGGAAATAGACCTCGTGTCATTCCAAAAGGCGCACATGGGCGTCTGCACCGAGGAGCGCCCTGTGATGCATTGGGTAAGCATTGATAGCAACAATATATCGATAGTCGATAGCCGATTTGTCGACTATCAGATAGACCGCTACAGTCCCACAACCGACAGACTTACCCAAACCGTCAAAAAACGTATCATAAAGCTCGTTAAATTGATAGTTCAATTAATTGTTAGGTTATCGAAAATTGTCAACATATCGATAGGTCGATACATTGCGAAGATAGCCATTTAGATACGACAACAACAACCTCATCTACCGACTGATCCGAACAGTCTTTGACAAATTTATGAAACATTTTCATATTTGTATTCCAATCTACACAACAATTTTGAGTCAGCAGCCGCATCAGGTCTATGGGTGCTGATTAATTTTTGATTTATCTCTGCTCGGGTTACAAATGTTATCAATGCCAGACCAAAAGCTGTGCTCCCAACAGACAGAGACACATCCAGCGTCGGCGACGGCGACGGCAACGGCAAGAGCTACGCGCAGTTGCCACCATTGGCGATAAGAAGAACCCCCTTAATCATTTGGTTTAAATACAATTACAAAAACAACGCACAGATCTTGAATTGAGTTTTAGTTTTGTGTTTTTGTCATGCATCGATAGCTAAGGCGATTCAAACAATCAGTTGAGAAGAACTTCAATTTATGATCTAAATACCAAAGATATGTCGTATAGGAAAATATTTACACACTCACAATTCGCTAATTGATTTGTATACTTCATTTCCAATACGTAAATCACTTTAAATATAATAATTATGTCCAAATAAGCTCAAAGTTTAATTGATACTTAATACGTATACGCAATGTAAATCGAGCAAAAAAATTGCACTGAAATTTAAACTTTTCTATCTTTTTGTATTAGTTAATTGGAATATTCGCTGAATTATTTTAATTTGACTTTCAATAAGAGCAAATTTTACAATTAGTGCTTTATGTTTATTCAGTTTGAATATTAATTATATTTATTCACACCTCCTGTTTTTCTTGTGATTTATGAAGGAGTCTCTTGCATTTATTAACAATATTGTTTTCGTATAATAGTAGGCAGTATCCAAAAAAACATATGTAAGGCACAGCAAACATAGACAAGGGACAGCCGTAGATGATTTTCATATGATGAGCGCTTCTAATTATTAATCGGCTTAAATGTAGACCTTGACTAAAAACTTGAGTTACAAAATAGTCGTAGGTGAAAAAACACGAATAATATTTGTCTGAAGCAACGAGCTTAACATCCCATACTTCTTTGATTTGTTGTTATGTTAAATTCAGCAAAAAAAAAAGTAAAAACTTATAAAGCTTGTATTACGATTACAGTATATTTTATATGAAATAGCTACATTTGCCAATGAATGTATCAAACCGAAACCGCAGTGGAAAACATTTTCCGAACAGAAAATTGCCAACACGATTTGTTTGCTCCGTAATAAAAATTTTCTTTAGGCAGAACTTTTCCTTTCATTTGTAATATTTGAAAACCTAAGGTTTAAATAATGTTAGCTTATTCTTAATCTTACTACTTCTTAACGCCAAATCGAGAACACAAACATATTCTGACTGTATTTTTATCTATTGTCATTATATAGATAGATAGATAGATAGATAGATTTTAATATCTAACAGTTTTTCAGAGCATTACAAATTAATATCACAATTAAAAAACTGTTTCTTTCGAAAGATCTAGTTGTATTACACGTATTCTCTTGCGTAGTTCTCTATGTTGTTTCATATCCACCCTCTTTGACCACGCTGCAGGCTGCAAATCAAGTCATCATGTTGCACAAAAACACAGCCATAAAAATGTGGTTATGCCATGTCAGTTGGGGCTGAAATGGTGAAATATCGACACAAAAATGGTAGACAGAAATGTGCGTAGCCCCCAAAGGTAATGTGCCCAAAACAGAGAAAATACAGCAAAAAAATAAAAGAAAAAAAAAATACACCAAAATGCTTGTACTTTTTAGAGAGGCAGCAAAATGGTTGGCTGGCAAAACGCAAAATGCACAAGTGAAGTGAAGTTTCGGTATTTATTTTATTTTGTTGGGTAAACCTGTCATCCTTCTAAGTTACGCAGCCAAACAGTTGAAATCTATTTTCAACTAATTAATCAAAAAATAAGTAAACTGGAGCATCGATGATATGTAGCGAGTCGCAATATATATATATATATATATATATATATATACATTTATTCTATGTATATATCTATGAATGTAGTAGTGTAATTCGTCTGTTAGCAATGTGCGACAAGATGTCTGTGCTCCGTTTTGTACTCGAAAAAATATTGTACACCATATTATATGGTCTGTAGTTCTCTGTGCTTTTTGTATGTATATGTATATACGTTTTTTTTTCAATGAATGTCTGGGCATGGTTGTTGCCTTTCGGGCATCATCTGTCGCCGCTGGGTTTCCCTCACATGTTCGTAGTCTTCAAATGTCGCGCAACGTTTTCTTGGAAAAAAACGCGCAAAAGTTGCCTAATTGTAATTAACTTTTGCAGTTGCAGTCGCCGCCATTGAAAATTTCATGCATCATTTTGTGATCAGGCACATCCTTTGAAATTTGTGAACAAATTTCAGAGCTGAGTGACACGGCAATGATCCGACTCGGCCTCGAAACTCCATTTTGAACTTTAATACACTCTTTTTCCCTCTTATTGAGCGTGCCTTATTAAAATTAGCATATTTCTTCTTGATGGAATTTGCAGCAGCAGAGCGCAAGATTTCTTGGGCCCGGCGCAAGGGAGAAAAGTCCAACACCACCTGTAGCACATCAAGGGAGCAATCAATGCGGCAGTGCTGCAGGTGCAAATAACAATCATTCATTGTTTCGCACATGCTCCACATCCTCGTGCCCAGATATTTGTGATCACAGTACAAAGCCATTTGGCAATGCATACGGCAGCGAGTCATATAGAAGGTAAGATATACTCTAACACCCCAACACCCCTATTGACAATTATTAAGCCCGCTCCCTACACATTTAACAGCTATGAAACCGCCGATCGCGCCACATTCGAAGACTCGGCAGCTAAATTCTCAATTAGCCGTAGTCGCACGGATTGCACGGAGGTCAGTGATGAGACCACATCGGGCATTTCATTTAAAACGGAGCCCTTTGGACCACCCAGCAGCCCCGAATCCACCAACGATAGCAAAGTAACCCGCAATCCAGACGATTGCGCCGGCTGCGGCAGACAAATACAGGTAAGCTGCGAGTTGTCCTTTTATCAAGGAAATGCCGTCGCGACAGCAAGAAAAACGCAACCCAAGAGTTGTTTATAATATGAGGAAAACTATGTAGTCGATTACATGAAACTGATGTAGTCGATTACACGAGGTATTTAGCTGATATGGTTGATATTAAAAAATAGAGTTTAGATGATTTATGACGCATACAGCTGTAGTTTGTCACCACCACCTATTGAAAATATTAATTAAACGTATTTAGCTTAAATGGGAACCATATAAATTAGAGTAATTATAATAAAATGTTAAAAAAATTAGAGTTTAAACGATTTGAATTAGTTTAAAGTAAAATGTCGCTCTGAAACAATGAAACTATTAATTAATATAGACTTTGTTGTACATATAGACAGATACTGGATATTTAATTACTTATTTAATGACAATTAAATATTCTCATGAAAGAAAGGTTTATTCCAAATACATTTATTCTTTTTCCAAATTCCAAATGTTAGTGAAAAACTGTGTATTCAAAAGACATGAATCGTTAACAACAGTATTTTTTTTTTAATTTTTATCATTAATAATTGGTCAAATATGAATAGTATAAAATGATGAGGCAATAGCTTTTCACTCATTCACTCATTTTACACGCTTAACTTAATATATTTGCATTATTATATGGCATTTTAGTACAACAAAGAATAATAATAAAATATTAATATAAACTTAATTAATTTAACAAATATGCCAGCAGATATATTTTTAATCAACCGATCAGAAAACCCTTAAGGTTGTCATGCAATTCTAATAATAATATTAACAATAAGTGGAAATGGAAATGAGAGTGGTGCATCCGTCATTTATTGTATTGATGCTTTATTGCAGGATCGTTTCTACCTCTCCGCTGTGGAAAAACGCTGGCACGCCAGCTGCTTGCAGTGCTATGCATGTCGTCAGCCGCTGGAACGGGAATCCTCATGTTACTCACGTGATGGCAACATTTATTGCAAAAACGATTATTATAGGTAAGTCGTACTTAAGTTCGAATGCCAATTTCACTCAGACTCTAATGTTATGGTGCACCCCAAAGCTTCTGGGAAGCAAACAGGGGCTTAGGGCTAGCGGGCTTAGCGGCAACTGGGGGTCGTCGGATGAATCAGATAAAGCCTCGAACTGCATGCCAAGACATTGACTAGAAAATGATTGCCAAACACGCAAATGAAATATTTATGCATGCATTGTTTTGCACCACTGTGCGAAGGCTACACCCGATTGTGTTGGTGATGGTGACGGTGACGGCAAGAAGCAGACCGCGACCACAACGAAGACACCACAGTGGCAGCTCCTCCAGCAACACCAACACCAACAATACCCATCGCCTCCACTGTCTGCCCTTGTGCCTGCCAAGCATTTGACGGAGCTCCGCCTGGCTGAATGGGCCTGCGTGTGTTCTGCTGCTTGCATTCCCATTCCGCGTTGTTTCTCAAGAACGCGACTTGAACGCTCGCTCACCTCGCTGCCGCACGCTAGACTCGCAACTTGCAGTTGCAGTTGCAGAAGCGTTGCCAGAGAATCAAAGCCACGTTGCAGTTGCTTTTTCAGGTTGACACTCGCGCTTGGGTGGGTGCTGCTAGCTAAGAAGCTGCTACCACCGCTGCTACTACAGTGCACTGCGATTTCACGCGCCGCAACAAACACGCGAGATTAAACCAACAACAGCAGCTGAAGTCAGCTGCCTTATTAGCTGCTGTCGAGACTCGCAGATACCCTGTACAATACTCCGAATTGTTCACCTTTACTGATTTACCGCTGGCATTGCTACTAGATCTTTTGCTATAAATATATTTCTTATTTACAAAAAAAATATGAGTCCTTCGACTCTTGAGCTCATTGCCCAATATGCAAAGAAAAATAATTAGGACATAAGATACAAATTCAAATGGGGTCTTCTTCTAAAAACCCAGACATAATTTGTCTATGCTATATATAAGACAAATATTATGCTAAAATGATATTTGTGTAATGAAAGCTTACCTGCATACCAAATATACCATCTCATTATCTTGGGCAGGGGTAGGCAGGGCTATATCTGTATAGGTCAGCCCGTCATCCTGACAAGGGATATATATATATATATTTATAATTATATACATTGGATACGCCCTTGTCTGTTACTAGCTCATCGTTCTTTCTGCCTGTTTAACATATTTGCATAGTTTCAGTCTACCCATTTTATTTAATTGAAAGTTGAGCAGGGTATTAAAAACAGAGACAGCAGCGGCAATAACAAAATGAAAACAGGTTATAATTATACCAAATTTTTAGCGTACACACAAACACACGCACAGACACAGAAGTGGCTTTTACAATTGTGCACAGCAACGCCCACAATTTGTTGGGGCATGGCAATTAAAGCTGCAACTGCTGTTCACAAGCTGCACACTGCTAGTCAAACAGTTTTCTAGCGGCCACAACACCTGCCAGCGCCAGCAGCCACTGTGTAAATCAAAAACTTTATCATTCATGCACTCCTAAAGAAAAGAGAGAAGAAGAAACAGCATAGCTACATGAATTTTCAACTTGCTGCTCGAACGCACCATAAATCCAATGCAAGTCACGCTCGTCACTCGTATTTCCTCTCAAATGATTCTTGTGACATTTATTACCGCTCCATATTTCAAAATATATACGCAGTCGCAGATATCGGAATCGGAGTAGCAGTCGCAGATCGGATGATGCTGCATGTTGCATGCCGTATGCTGTCTGATCCCCCTGGATGGCAGGCAACGCAACCGCTTCGCTCCGCTTCCAATACACACACATAAACATACGCACATCCAAATGCCCTGGCAGCTTGGTGCATGGGGCATGGGGATGCGCTTGGCGGCCGCCATGTCATGTCATACACAGTCCAATCCACAATCCATTCCGCCGTAATGTTTCATTTCGTTTCATTCCGCCGGCAACTTAGCTGCTAGGCATTATCAATCAAATCAAAAGCAAGCCCAATTCTCCTCTCTCTCCATCCCCATCCCCATCCACACCCCTCCCCACAACTCCCCCATCCACTCTTTGGTTGGCCCCTATGACAACGACATTCTTTGTTGATTTATAGAGCTGATGTCAAATATGACAACGCCGAGTCGACAGAGATGAGCTGGGGGAAACAGGCCAAAATTTATGCCCTATGCACCGTTAACTCTATGGGGACAAAACTTGTGGGTGTACGCGAAACTCTCTACACATGAAAAATCATCAACGCATCAGTGCAATAAATTCATGTTTTGTTAAATTGAAAACGAGGCGATTGTATTAATTTAAAAAGAAAAAAGAAAAATCCACGAGAGAACAGTTTAGTTCAGTGTGCCAAAGATTAAATGCTCATATAGACATATAGCAAATATACTATAATATATATATATATATATATGCGTATATATATATTTCAGATTCTGGGGATTTCCAGTTTTGAGTTCGTAAATTGTGAATTCATTATTGAAATACGTAATAAAATACGAACATAATTTTCGTCAGACATTTTCTATTGAAGCGTAATCAAACGTTAAAACGATGTTGATAACTTTATGATTGTATTTGAAGTATATGTTTGTATAAAGTATAAAATTCTGAAAATTAGTAAAAGTCATATATTACGTAAGATTTATTTGTACTAGATTAAAAATCTTTTTGAGTGCTGGGAGAAAAGCTAACTTGATAGGAGAAAGATTTAATGTTTAGAGTTTTCTCAGCTGGTTCAACCCAATACGTTTTTCAGATAATATAGATTTACTAAACTGATCTTATGTGTTTCAATGCAATGTATGTGAATAGCCAAATATATGTACATAATAAATACAAACAAGGATAAAGATATTTTCAATATACAAATATTGATATCAAATCTTAAGTGTCCTTAAATACACACATGTAATTCTTTAAAAATTCAATAGAAGTCTCAACGTTTATTTACAGCTTATTTATGCCATACAAAATATTTCAATAGAGTTCCACAGAAATTGTTCAGTTTTTCATTTTTCCATAGAATTTGTGTTGTGCACAGGTTAACAGCAATTAATACAATACAATAGTAATTATTGCAATACAACATATACACACAGTCACAGTCGCATCTATGTTTCATTTTGTCTACATATTTAATTTAAATGCGATTTCTTGTTAATAATTTCCCCAATCCAAACAAATTTTTTTCCAAATGTGTAAACGGTAATGCTTAACATATTGATAAATATTAATAAATGATTGGTTACTGAAAATATGTTTACAAAAAATTACATATTTTATTTGAGCAGTGCCAGTATATTTTATTTCTGGAATTATATATTGGCAACTCAATGAAAAGCAATACCAGTTCCTCTTTTTTTTAAGTAGACTATCTACAAAGCTCTCCATGTCCAAGAGTCAAACAAAAGGGCTTGAAGATAATTAGTCTTTGTGAATAATTTTAATATTTGTAATATACAATAAAAACTGTTTAACAATAAACTTTTATCACAACTCAAAATAACCTTTTTATGCAACAAAAAAAAGGCCAAGCTAGTTAAAAGTGCTCGCAGCCAGTGTTTATGTTATGGAAATAATTGGAAATATGCTAAAATCTTATAAGCGAAAATTAAATGATTTACTACACACACAAAGCATAATGTTAATTAAAATCTAGATTCTACTAAACTCCGTTCACTTTTGTTTCTATGTTCTATTCTTATTATAATTAGTTTTTCACCCTGTCTGTGGGTTGACCTTCGCCTGCCGATGTAGAACCAGCTATGAGCCAAAGTCTTAGCTAGTCTTTAACAAATTTGTTTGTGGTATGCAATGGTAAAATCCGCTGATTTTGATGGCAATAATCTGAAAACAAGGCATCTGATAAGCACTAAAACACATGTCACATAGCCTACCGCTGCTACTGCACCGTTTGTTGTGACCATTTTAGATTGAAACTACAGTCAACATACATATACCGATTATATATACGTATGTATGTATGTATGTACCTCATTCCAGTTTTTGTAGCTCCAATCGGGCCATCAAAACATATGTTCGCCACCGCCGCAACGGTGTTAACTATATATATATCTATACATATATGAATGTATGTGTGTCTGCGTCTTTGGACCTGCTCATAATTTTGTTGTTTAGTTTTTAAGCTCGCCAAGCAAATAATTGGATTGTTGCGGATTACATTGAGACCGAGTCGCTGTTGCACTTGCCCCTCCGCATTGTATTGTTGTTGTTGTTGTTGCTTTGTTGTTGTTGCTCGATGCTGTTGCTGGTGATTTTTTCCCCCAGCACTCGTTGACATTTTACAATCAGGCAATGTACCTGTTTCGGTCGGCAATTCTTGTTTCGATGCCAACAGCAAACAAAAAAAAAGAACTGAAAAAAAACATGAGAAGAGAAGAAATAAAAATTGTTGGCTGTCACCTCGTTTCTGCATATTTCGTGGCCGTCCTGCAGTGACAACGTCATAAAAGTCCAAGCAATCCAAAACTGAACTCAACTCAACCCAACGGAGCTCCGAGCTCTTATCTATCATGATGATGTTGCGCTGATGGCATAACGGATAAGCCGCTAGCAGTGCAACAGCAGCCAAAGGGGAGCTGCAACTGTGGCTTTATCACGGCAGCATCTAAAAACACACATACATAGAGTACAGTAGATAGATACTCATGCGAGCCTAAGCACGAGTGTCATAATTTTTATGTGGCAGTCGCAGACTAAGCCGCGACCCATTGAGGCATATTGCTGATTGGCTTCGTTATCAAAGCATAGTGAATGCCCAAAATGAAAGAAAATGTATGTATGTATGTTCTGGAAAACAAACAGAATCGTTAAATAAAATATCATGCGTCTGCAGCGCCGAGCGAAATGTCTTAATCAGCGTCTAGAAAACACAGTCAGGCAGTGAGGGTAGAAAAAAGGGTAAAGCAGCTTTCAAGTTGACCACGGGTTGACCGAAGCCTGTGGAAAAAGTTTGGCATAAAATGTTTACAGTTTGGAAAGTCAGCGAAGCGCGTCCATTTAATTGTGGCCAACGAGTGGCTAAGATACTCGAGCACCAAATTTATGGCCAGCCTGAAATCGCGCGTTATGCAATAAAATAATTTCTTCTTGCTTTTCCAAGTAGAAGAAAAACCAGAAGAGTAAGCAGCAGTAGCAGAAGCGCAGTCCATGCGAAAAATCATAGAAAATCTACAGAATTCATTAAGCAAACAGCGCAAAAAATAAAATGAGAAAAAACGAAATTGAACAATCAGAAAAGCCCACAAAACAGACCTAGACGAGTTAAACAACCGAACAGTTTAACGATTCTATCTCACGACGTTTTTTATGTTCACCTAGTTCCATCCTCCAGCCCTCCCCTTATTCCATTCGCTGTCAGCAACAGCAGCAGCAGCAGCAGCAGCAGCAGACACTTCACTCTCTGTGGCGTCATCAAAAACTTGAGCAATGTGAAGGCACTACACAGGAGGCACCGAAACCGGGGAGAACCACAACAAAAAAAAAAAAAAAAGAGGCTGAGAAAAAAGCGCAGTATTTATTTTTTATGAGCACTTGTCAGCGATCCCATGTAGCGCCGACATCAGCACCCAAGCACCCAAGCACCCAAGCACCCAGTACCCACTTTCAGAGATGGCATATTAAAACCGACATACAATGGCTGAGAACGGGCATATTTGTGTTCAGATATATTAAGCTCGGATTAAATAACTATTATCAGAAAAAAAAGCAAAGTGTACGTATTAATAAGTAAATCTGCAACAAATATGAATTTAAAATATGGCAAATTTGCTTACAATGTATTTGAGCAGAAAGGCAAAAGGAAAATCTACAATAATTTATAATAATATCGCAAAAAAAAAATGTGTCGCAAAGATCGAGTTATTATGAAATCCATTTTTAACTCTTGCTGAAATTTTGTCTGCTGTATAATCTGAGTTTAATAATTGTAAGTTCGTGTAGTAATAATAAATTAAAATGTTGTGATAGCTTCTATGAGAATGTGGCAAATACTTTCTTTTAGAATGCATATAAACAAGACTTTCACTTGGCCTCTCTGGTAAACCAAAACTTTGGTATTCCTTTTTAAATATAATCTAAATAGAATGGAAGAAGTCGTTTTGTATCTTAACACAGAGTTATTCAATTGAAGTGCCTTTAGTCCAAATTGAGTTTCAAAGAAACATAAAAATTACACTTTTTTTTTAACTATCAAGAAGGTATTTACATTTATAAGAACTCATCCAATTGTATTATTATTACATTTGTTTTCTTCAGAAATATGTAGATAACTGCTTCTACAATTTGATGAACTTAGATTAAGACTTTCCCTGCCAACAAAATTAACTCATTCATTACCACTTACTTAGCCACCTGAGTTTTGCTTTTCCTTATTTAAATGCGACTGAGATCCACAGTTATCTTGGTGGTGACGGTGGTTGCTCACTGCATCGTTTAGACCAAGTTGCATCGCTCGCCGCTCGCTTCGCTGGTCAATGGTTAAAGCCTTGTCTATCTCTTTCTAGCCCTTGAACAGAGAGAAGAAAAAAAAAAACAACAGCGGCGCGATAATTAAAATGTTTAATGGGCATCTTAAAAATCATTTTACGCCGAATTTATGCGAGAGCGCATTGAAACAGCCGACACTTAAGATACCAAAACAGAAACAGCCGCCACAGGAACCAAAAGAAACTAAAAACTTAACTGAATGTCGAATACTGCTGTTAACAATGGGGCGCTAATCTAATCAGCAAAACTATAAAAATTATACATGCAATTTCAGTGAGCATGATGCGGTTCTTGGAAGCCGGAAGAGTCATATTAAAGAACGTTTAAGCATTTAAATTCAAATGTTAATGTAAATGAAACTATTTGGAATCATGTATTTTGAGAAAATTATCGCACTTTAACGGTTAATCGTGTGAGTGGATATTATGTTGCTCATTGAGGTTATATTTTGAAAGGGCAAAGTGTGTTTCCAATGCGGTTTAACACTAATCCCTTATGCTCTATATGAACACATCTGACAAAAAGACAGCAATACAAACTAATTTTCCAGCACATTTAACATGTAAAAAAGGAAAACACACAAATCTCAAACAAAAACCAGAACTTGTCGCGCTGCATTTTTTAGGGTCACAGTCAAAACAAAACCAAAACACAACATTAAAAAAAAAACGAGAAAAAAATCTCCTTAATGCAAATAATTATTGTATATGTTTAGGCAGGCATTCAGCACATGGGCAGAGCCTAGAATCGAATTAACGCCATGGGACGTCCGACGGGGTTTTGGCCGCGATTCGCTCTCACGAAATCCGGGCCAGAGCAAACACATACATATATTTTGTTTTCAACTACGAACGGGGTGGCGTCTGGGAAATCCGTTTTGCAAGCACCGGTCGATGTAGCAGTTGTTGTTGTTGTTTTTGTTGTTGTTTTTGTTGCAGCATATATACTTCGTATGTAATCGGAAGAGCCGGCCACAGCGGGTGGCACTCGAAAAAAAAATAAAAACGAGCGCCGGGCGCACACAGCTCAAAAATGCAATCCCTCCGTGCGTTACAAATGCTCTCACGTTACAAAACGTGGCCGGCGATACTCATACCCCAGTGGTAAGTATGCAGCAACCGGTGCATCAACAACAAGAAAAACAATCAGGACCCCCTTCAAGAGCAGCCGCCGCTGTCGCTGCCACACGACGATTTACACTTCAACGTACATACGCACTCTGAACTCTGCACTCTGTGTCCTGCCGTATGCGTTTCCGCCTTCAAAAACATACGGATCCTATTCACGCTGTTTCTGATGCCCATCGGGCCACCGGGCTCATCGAGCTATTCATGGAGTGGCCGCCAAGTGGCCCGAGTGGCAATGCCGCGCGCGCCACTTAGCCACGATTTCGATGTCTGTTATCAGCCACGTCTAAGTTGCAACTTGCAACCACCACCCTAAAGCAAGGCTAACTAACCCAACAGTCAGCCCACCATCCACACTCGAACTTATCTATTTGCGACATCAGAGGCCGAAAAACTTGACTTTTTACTGTTTTGCGCCGTGTGACAGCAACAAAACAACAACAACAACAACAACAAGATACAATGTTGTTAACTCTTTGAGTTGACGAAGCTTCAAATACACTTGCAAACAGTTAGCATACGATCTCATATATATTCAAATACGTTTATTATACATCTGTATTTACACGTAATAAATCATTGTATATTATGAATATGTATAGTTGTCAGATGCTGATTGGTTTCTGCTTAAATACCGACAGCTTTATGATGCTGTCAATCAATATATTTGACTCGGAATGAATGAGTGAACTCAGGTCTCCACGAAGAAAAGCTTCTCATGAGAACTTTACGATATTATAGTTAAATATTATGAGCAAAGTAACACTTGTCAGTTTGACCAACAAATCATTAAAAGCCAAAAGTGGTTTAGGCAAGAAATCAAAATTGGACATATGTAGTTACGGATACGATGTTGACAAGCAAGAATGTTTAATAACATACGTTAATTTTGACTTTCATGAATAAACATAAGTTTGTTAGACAATATCTCAATTATCTATCGGTGCTAATTTTAACATGCTGAATCAAAAATATGCAAATTTGCAAAGATGCATTAAGGCATCTTTTGGAACTGAAATACATAAACAGACGAATAGGCGTAGATATATCAAAACTATATAATAATGATTATTACCTTTTTTAATGTGTTACACATTTCTCGACTTAACTCAAATGCCCTCTGCAAGGGTATTACTGTAAGTATAAGCACAGTCATACTCTCTCAGACCATAGTCATGGCTATCAGGCGAAATCTGCATCTGCGGCAGCTGCTGATGCTGATGCTGATGCTGTAGCTGATGCGGATGCTGCTGCTCACATGTGTCGTAGCTTCGCACGCTTCAAGTGGGCAACGCCTTCGAAACAAGTGCAGGACAGCACAAACAACAACAATGTTGAACGATGCGGTTAACCCAGGCAGTCAGCCGGGTTTTTGGGATCGGTTCGGTTTTTGGCTCGGGTCGGGATTGATGTGCGCTATGTGCTGGGAAATAGACGTCGCACTGCAGCCGGTTCGACCGAGCTGGGGCAACAGTCACAACCACAGTCACAGCCAGAAGCCAGAACAGCGACAGTAACAACAACAACACATCACAGAAATGACATTGAGGCTGCGGTTTAAGCTGGGAGCAACCCAGTATGTCCAGGGCGAGTGTGTGTTTAGGTATATGTGTGTGTGTGTGTGTGTGTGTGTGTGTGTGTGTGTGCGTGTGCGTGTGTATTTGTATGTGAGAGTATCAGATTTCGAGCGCTCGAAAACATAATCATATATTAGGCGTTGTCACTTTGACATTTCGCCTGCTCTTTTACATGGCAATAATCATAATTCATTTTTCTCTCGCTCTCTCTCGCCTCCGTTCCGTGTGGTAAGCAAGGCGCAAAAGGGGGCGTGGCATTTTGATGGTAGACGTTAGGATTGGGGGAAGGGAGGAGAGGTGGGGCCCTCTCTTACTTTAAATAAAGTGCCCACGAAATGAAGGCATCGCCTGGGCCTGTTGTAGTCTTGAAACAGTTTTATGAGTTGGTAGCCAGGCACAGCGTCGCCGTTGCCGTCGCCGTTGCTGTGGCCGTCGCATGATGTTGACGCTGCCTGCATTCATGTTTAATATTATTTATGGGGCTTACGTCGTGGCGGCACAAGGTACTATCTACCATACAGTGAAAGATCGAGTGAGAGTCTCCAACGGCAGACAAGGCGAATGTGAATGTGAATGTGACAAAAATCTCGGCGTCACATCCCAAATAATTTTCAACGAAATGCGCGAATGGGAAATGAAAATGGAGCTGGGAGTTGGTGTGCGCTATATAGTAAATATGATAAATTTATATGGAATTGTTTTAGCTTGTGTATTTAGTCTGTTTGCCGGCATTTTATTTTTGCCCAGCATTTCGACATCGGCAACCAACAACGACAAAATGTGAGAATGAGTCTGTTGAGCGAAGTTGAAGTGAAATGCGCCAATTATTTTGATTAATGTCAAAGAAATCGCGTGTCTCGCGCATTTGATGTTTCCCCCCTCCCATATTTTGTTCACCCCTCCCCCTCGCACTGTCGCGCTTCCATGTCTGGAAAATGCCTGTGCACCCGTACAGGGTCATCATTATTTGGCACGAAACCGAATTAACGAACGAACGGAAGAGTGAACGATCGAACGAACGAATGAATCCTCCCAATGATTATGACTGATGCTGGTAATCTTTGATCTGTCATTTCGCAAAAGTGAAAACAGTAGCCAACGGTCCAAACCGATGCTCTGACGGATGACTCTGGAGACGACGATGAGTGGGCGTTTTGTTAACCGCTTCAGTGTGCTTTGGGTCCAGAGTCTAGACTCTTAGAGATCTCGTTTGCCGAGGGCGATGATTGCACAGACAGTAGCTCAGAGCTGTTTCCTGCCCCGCGAAACATGTTATTAGTTCAGAGGCCATAATTTTGTCTGGTCAGCTAAAGATTATTGCCCGCACACCTATATAAATATTATATGTACATATGTATATGTATATGTATATGTATATATTGAGGCTTTCGATTTTTATTATCATCATGCCATATAATTGTGAGCAGTTCAAACCAAAGTTTAGAATTCTTGGGGCTGCGTGCAAGCATTTGACTATGCTATTTACATACGTATTCTGAAAAGAAGTAACAGTGTTGCACTCCAAATCTGCCGACTGTAAAGTACTCTGATTTCGGTATTACATTAGTTACAAATTTGGAGACTCCAGAACTGCGACTCTAAGTCAGTCGCTCTAAAACTCTATACGTGAATCTCGCACTCAAAATATGATTAACTTTATCTTAATCCAACAAATCAATTAGCTTTTCTTTTTATTTTTAGTTACTTACGCAACTTAATAAAATATAATTCCCATTTTATCTAAATATAAACTTATTACAATTATATTTTATTTTTATACTTTAATTTCAATGTGCGAAAAACGCATCTCTTTTTTTTGTGGGTTATATTGAGTGAGGTACTACTGTATTTCTATATTATTTACTCGATTTTGCCTCAATGGACAATATGTTATTCAATTAATAAATTTATTGAATGACGAGAGAAAAACAATTTTAGAAACAAACATCTTTAACAGTCTTTTTAAAATTTTACTTTCAGTTTTTTTGGTACTCGCCGCTGTTCCCGCTGCCTGGCCTCTATTAGCTCCAACGAGCTGGTGATGCGCGCCCGCAACCTGGTCTTTCACGTCAACTGCTTCTGCTGCACGGTCTGCCACACGCCACTCACCAAGGGTGATCAGTATGGCATCATCGATGCGCTCATCTATTGCAGGTGTGTTTTGTCAGACAGATGATTTCTTGGTGTATGTATATAACTGATGAAATGGGTTTTCTTTGATCGTTCACAGAACTCACTATAGCATAGCGAGGGAGGGTGATGCAGCCTCGTCGAGCATGAGCGCCACATATCCGTATAGCACACAGTTTGGATCGCCGCACAATGACTCGTCGAGTCCTCAGTCGGATCCCAGTCGTAGTATTGTTCCTACGGGCATCTTTGTGCCCACATCGCATGTCATCACCGGACTGCCGCAGCCGGCGCGTCAAAAGGGCAGACCGCGCAAGCGCAAACCCAAGGATATTGAGGCGTTCACCGCGAATATAGGTAGGTTGTAAATACCAATGTGGCCATAAAAACAAAGCAGCAATAGCAGCATCAGCAGCAGCATGTGGCTTGTGTCTTTATAGCCTGGTGGCTGAGTCTCCTCCGGACTGGCGCCAGTGGAGCGGATTTTTCCCTTTGGTTTTTTGTTTTTTTTTTTATGTGCCACGCATAAAAGCTGCTTGTTGGCGTCATAAAACTTATGCAGAGCTCTAAAAGTCAAGAATAACAACAAGTAAAGTTTTTGGATTGCTTGCAGATCTCAACACGGAATATGTGGACTTTGGGCGCGGCTCGCATATGAGCGCCTCGTCACGGACCAAGCGAATGCGCACCTCGTTCAAGCATCATCAGCTGCGCACCATGAAGTCCTATTTTGCAATCAATCACAATCCCGATGCCAAGGATCTGAAGCAATTGTCACAGAAAACGGGTTTACCAAAGAGAGTCCTGCAGGTGAGGAGAAGGCAACTGCCAACTGCCAACTGACAAGTCAATCAGAATTTAATGTGTGTTATCCCCTCCGGTTAGGTTTGGTTTCAGAATGCTCGAGCCAAGTGGCGTCGCATGATGATGAAGCAGGATGGCAGCGGCATGATGGAGAAGGGCGATGGCACTTTGGATTTGGACAGCATTTCGGTGCACAGTCCGTCATCATTTATGTTGGGCGGTGCGAACAGCACGCCGCCCCACAATCTCGACTAACAGCTGCTCATGGAGCACCAGAATGCCACCACAACTAAATCCAGCAATGCAGACACAGTCTCGGGTAGCGCCGCCGCCGACGCCGCTGTTGCTGCTGCTACTGTTGCAGCAGCCTACGCAATTGAGTTGCAGCTGCTGCAATCAAGTGGCAATGGACGCTGCTCGCCGGCGCTGCTTTCGTTGGCGGACCTGTTGAATGGCAGTGACGATTAGCTTGTACTTGAATCAAATACTCAAAACTCCATACAGCATATACACTTACACACACACACACACACACACACACACACACACACGATCACACACATACACACGCGCACACATCGCATCGCCTAGAGAATGTTGTTAGACGAGAGCTGCCCCAGTGTGGTAGCTGTTGCATTAAGTATTTTTGTAGTTGCTTCTAGCCCATTGCCAGCACATCAGATTTCAGACTTCAAACTCACCTTGACTGGGATGTCGGAGTTGCAGAACTCATGCAAGGTTTTCTTCTTCGTATTGCAGCTGTAGGTTATCTTTTTAGTGACAGAGATCAGATCTTACGCACCACCAACCCAAAATGTTGTTTCTAATTTAATCGTTCATTTGTAAATATGTATTAGAACCTTAGTAATTGCGCTTACCAGAATATTGTTAATACTTACATATATATATTATATATATACAGATATATTGCATGTATATGCATATGCGGACATGTTCTATATCTAGCATACACTTTAAATAAACAAATCTAATATATAAATTTCATATTTATTGCCCAAATTACATAGTTAGAGATGAATTTAGTTTAACGAAGCGCTCTATATGATATACATATATATGTCGTAGTATTACGGTAATTTACTTGCTTCGCAAAAAAAAAATACAAAAAAAAACAGAGAAAACAAAAAATTAATTAATAACGAGATGCTAAATAAGATGATCCAAGTTATGATGAGCAATGGAAATGCAATTGAAGCAAAGTGAATAACAGAAATTTGTACTTACAAATAGTTTAACCATAAGTCGTACCATAGAAGCCAAATAAAAATTATTAAAAAAAAAAAATAAATTAATCATTTGTCTTCAATTCTTATTACCGGGGGAAATAATTCATTGTGGTCAAAAGTTGATTAGACCAATATAAAAAAGATGTCTGACGTTATAATAACATTAATAAAAAATTTTATTATATATATAGAGTAATAATGAAATTAATTTGGATTTTCAACCATCAAAAGCCTTATCGTTTTCATACAATGAATATACTTTCATGTGCTATATTTAATTTATCATCAAAGATCTGCATATTTTACTCCTTTTGGCATTGGTTTATATCGTATTAAATTGATTTTTTTTTTGCTGCTCCCTAACAAAAAAGGATGTTTATAAAATTTTATTTTTTATGAATGAACTCGATAAAGAGCTACATTTCAGAGGTCTACCATATAAATTTAAATTTCGATTGGATGAGATCTATATCAAAATAATTTGATCGCTTGGACCGGATATACTGGTATAACTGATTTTTGAGAGCATTTAAAAAGCTGTTATCATGGAAATCAATATTAATATCTGTTTTTCAACCGCTGCAAATAAAATATTTTAAATTATAAATTGTCCATTAAAGTGAAAAATAATTTATTACAAAACATTATAAATTAATGAACAGTGAGATTTCCATGTGTGTGTGGGTGTGTGTGTGTGTGTGTATTAATTTACTTGCAGCGTAACTTACAAATTAATAAATCTCAATACATGCAGCTCTAAGCTGTTAAGAAAAATATATATCATTCAGATTCATTTACGTTGCATTCAAAAAATCGGAATATGTAATACAAAAGGTTTCTTTATTTTTATTTTAGTTATATTTTATAGTTACTTTTTTTATTTAAATTTTTGTTTTTTGTTTGTCGCACTTAAGTAGCTAATACAATTACACAAAAATAAATGTCTTTTATAAATGTCGCATTTTGTAAAAGCAAAACGCATGTAAAAAATTACAAACAAAGTTTTCTTTCTTTTTTTTTTTTTTTGGGTGCACAGCAAAATGATTTAACGAGCAAAAAACACGTAGATAAGGCAAACTTTATAAACAATTTACGACGAGCCGCATTAACGATAATAACTCTATATGTATGCATGTAGATTTGTTTGTTTTTTATTTCGTTTGTTTGATTTCAATTGTGTTTATTTGTATCGATGAGCAAGATGCAATTATTTTGTTGCTTGATGGTTTTGCTGTTGTTTGTGACAACTTGTGACACGATTCCGATTTGATTATTATGCAATATATTAAAAGCTCCACACCGTGTGAATATATAAATATTTTTAGTTGGGGACTAGTTAAGGATTAATTCAACTAGGAATTTCTAAGTATTTTTAAATTATTTTTTGTCTTGTTGTCGTGGTTCGTTTTCTTTCATGTTAACGTGTGAATGTGTGTATTAAGTGTGTGTTGAGTATATATATATATATGTGTGACTGTGTGAGTGAGTGAGTTAATTTAACATATATAACTAGAGAGCATGATTTGTTGTATTGCTTGTTGCAGCCAAATACCGACAGCACGATTCAGCTGCTATTCTTAACGGCATTATTAACACTATCACCGATTGTTAGTTGCGGCTCGACAGCGACATCCCCCCCATCCACATTTATATCACCATCACAGGCTGTTTGTTTCTTGGCAGCGGCGGCTAATGCCTCACGGCGTTTGCGTTTTATTTCCAGCAACTGTTGTCGCTGCGCCTCGCGTTTCATTGCTGCCACCGAATTGGATGCGGCTATTTTGGAGCTCTTTGCATTATTCGCGGTGCCAGCTGTTTTCGTTTTCAGATTGCCAGCTTTTTGTGTTTTTATTGTTGGTGTCTCAGCCTTGGTTGGTGGCTCGATAATACGCTGAAATAAGTAATGTGGGCTTTAACATATGCAGATAATATCGCAATGTATGCAGCTGACTCACTTGCCAATCGTTGCTCTTCAGTTGCTCAATATCTGCAAATATGGAATCGACATGCGTCACCTGCAAATAAACCATATCCCAAAAGCCCTGCAAATCATCGACTGTGGTGGGGAACGCATCCTCCGGCGACCGATTCAAATTGTTGTGACAAAGACCTGCATAAGGAACATTAAATTAACATGGTAAGCTGCTGTGTTTGTTTTAATTTACCCTCAAACTGTTTAATTTTTTGCGATGCAAGCAGGCGCGCCTTGCCCGAAGCTGAACGCAATAGACCGAAAGTGTCCTCCGTGATATCGGGATTGCTCTGCAAAGTTGTTCGGAATTTAGATGAGGCGGCCAATTAAATGTTCGTAATATATGCTACTCACACTCAAGGCATCAATATACTTATCCGCTACGGCGGCCAGCGCGAAAAGACGAACCTGTTCGTCTTTCAATATTTTCAGAAAATAATTGCCATCCTTCGTCACGACTGCAGCAGTACTGACTGTTGTCTCTGGCGTGGTAGCTTTAGCCGCCACTTCCTGCATAGCTGAAATCTTTGTGGTGCCCACATACTCTTCCGTGTACAGTGGTTCGTGATCCACAACATCCAAGGTGCCATTAGTGGGCGGCAACACTACCTCGGGTGCCGGCGAAAGGCGCGGCACATTTCGCTTGGGGGACACTGTGGGCAACTGTGCGCGAAACTCATGACTCAGATGCCTAAACACAGGCAAATCTACATCCCCATTGTGGACAGTCGTAGGCTGCTCCTCTTGGGAGCGGGCCGTGCAATTATTTTGCAGTTTCTTGCGAAATTCCCCATAATCTTTGCTGGGTGAGAGCTGCTTGAATTTGCGCGACAACTCCGAGCTTTGAGGTGACGTTTGAAGCTGATCCTGCTGCTTCTGCCGTATAGCAACAGGCGACTGGCTGGAACTGGAGTTATGCTTTTTTGGACTGTAGAAGCCTTGGGCTAGAGCACCGGGTCCATAGAGGCGCTCAACGCGCTGCTGTATGAAGCTGCTGGTTGTTGCACCATAAGACTTACCGGCACCGTTACCATTGAAATAGGTATGATCGCCATTCTCCAGACCATTCTTGCTGGAGTTGTTATTGTTGTTTGTCTCGTTGATAATCGTTGTGTATTTGTTGGCCATGGCCGATGCCGGCTGCGTGGTAAGCGGCATTGTGTGCAACACTGGTGCCGCAAGCGAATTATTCCGCTTGCAATATTGCAGACTGCTGGTCGAGGGGCGTATGGGTGAAACCTCACGAGATTTGTTAATGTCCTGACGTATCTTTGAGTCGTAGGTAGTCAGATTCGAATAGCCGTTGACGCAGCAAGCCAAATTTAAATAGCTTGGCTTCTTCTCCACAACATCCACGACAACAAGGCTGTTACCGCCGTCACTCTGGCTACTGATGTTGTTCGTATGCTCGGCCTGGGAGTCATCGACTACGTCGCTCGCCGGCGGTGACAGCACCATGCGCACCACGCCGCCCGTCTGCGGATCCAGGTTGATGTAGGCGGTGGTTGTGGTTATCGTACGCTGCGGCTGCGGCTGCAGCGGTGAGCGGAGAGTGCAGCGTTCCCGTATATTTGCCGTAAACTCGCGCGTTATATCCTTCACGGAGATTGGCGTTGGAAAGTTCAAGCTGCCGCTGGTGTCTGCAACGTTTTTGGAAGCAAATCAAATTTTAGTAAAAGCGACAACAAATGCAAAACGCCAAGGCAAGACATGAAAACAAAAAAACAAGTCAACAAAAGAAAAGACAAACAAATTAAAACAAATAACCAAAATAAACATTTATCTTCGGTATGCCGAAGTTTAAATACTCTGGCAGACATAAAAAAAAATTAATCTCCAATCTTGGTCGATTTTCTCTACGAAAACTACATTTGTATATAGTAGTCCGATATTGAAAAAAAAGCAGACCAGAATATACGTATATACAGGCAATGGTGTGAGAAATCCGTCCTTTAAAGCGTTACACATTTCTTTAGAAAATTAAAATAGCAACTGCAATGGTATGAAAATAAGATAATTTACAGCATTGAGGTTAGGTGCGCCACAACAGTGCCTGTGTGTGTGTGTATATAGTGCGTGCGTGCGTGCGTGTGAGTGTGTGTGAGTGTTTGGTATACCTGATATATCGGATGAATCGGCATCAACATCGAGTGAACAGCTGCCAATGGAATCCAAGCTGCGATCCATGGGAAGAACTTGCGGTTGCTAGAGACGATTTATTGAAAGTCGTTTTGTGTTTGTTGTGCACTTTTCTACTGATTTTGAAACGTCTATGTAAATGAATCAAAACGAACTAAAAATTCGACATTTAAATAAGCAAACCAAATCAAGACAATATACAACTAATCCAATTAATAAATTATTCACTTCCGCAAAGCTAGACTGGAAGCTCTCGGTTTATGCGATCTGCTAATATACGCCCACTTCTGCACTTGGAATGCCGTCCAAAAGAGAAATGCAATAATTTATAATCGTGAAAAATAAAAACGACAAGAAAATCAAATGAAAACAACTGAGCGCAAATACCAAATGGGCGATGGCCTTATAATAATTTTGCCATTTATGCAAAGCGGAAACTCTGCGCACAAGAGATGGAGAGGGGGGCAAAAGCTTAATGCAGATCGGTTCGTTTGCCCGTTTTGGACAGCGTCAAGGCGACAAATAAATAACTGTGCATGAGAGCGGGCGGATGGGAAGTAGGCAAGCAAAGCAATGTCTGCTAAAACAGACAGCAAATAAACAACAGCAGCAGCAAGAAGAAGCAGAGAGCATCAGTGGAGGCAGAAAGCTTTTGAGCTGCGCGCTATTGGAGATTGGTAATTTTTTTTCTTATTGTTTCTTCTCTTTGGTCTTGTCTGCTTCTTATTTGCGCCATATTAGATGTTGTTGTTGGTGCTTCAGAGCTGGGAGCAGCTCTAACGGCACAACCGTCTGACGTCGACATCTACATTTCCAGTTCCGCTTTGCTAACTTTTTGCCGTTGTTCAACAGTGTTTTTTTGCTGTTGTTGCCATCTTGAACCCAGTTTGTTCTTTTCCACTTCTAATTCCCATAACATGGGACTACATACTTGGACCTAATTACACAAACAAATAATTGCCAGCATTAGCGCCGCAGCGACAGCCAAACTCCGCCAACATCACCAACAAAACGCCAACTATTTATAATCCGAGCACACAGAAAGAGAGAGAGACAGACACCAAAAGGGGAGCAAAAGCGAACAAAAAAATAAAATGGAAAAAACGGAGCGACACGTTGAATATAAACGGCAAGAAGTCACACAGTAGTCCCAGAAAACATGACTATGTCGCTCGGCGGACGCAGAGACAGACAAACGTCAGCGTACGCTGGTATTTGGAGTCAACAACCACAACTACAACTACAAGTAACCACAGCGGCACGCAATATGTTCTATTTTAGTCGCTGAAACTTATTATAATGAGATTACAGAACGCATACACTGAGGCCGCCTAAATGCCTGACACAAAACGGCAGGTCCTTCGACTTTGGATGTTCAAAATATGCAAATTTATCAAAAATAATTTACACACACACACACACACAGAGAGGGGTTTACAAATGCAAACGACACACGCACATACTCATACCACAAAGATGACAGCACTGCAGCTCACGTACTCACATCCATACATTCAAAAAAAAGAACGGTACATGCACACATGTGGATATAAATTAATAAACAAGGCAAGAGCCACACACCTCCAGCGTTCCTTCGGCTTACAGTTGATGTTGTATGTTTTGTTGTAGCAAATATCAGCTCCGTGACATAATTTTAATTGCAATTAACTCACGAATGTATCACGAATGCTGCAGCGTTTGCGTTTTTATCTTTGCTGCGGCAAATGACGGCCGATATATTGTGGTGGTCGGATGACGTGCCATCGATTAGGTATGGCACTTTCTCAAGTATCGATGACTCCAAAAAACGATTCATCGTATTCGCATTAAATATATAAATGCATTGTTTATTGTTTATAAAACTTTAGAATCTAAATTAAATTATATGCAAATATAGATTTTTATATAGATTTGCTAATTTTTCCTATAGAATATATTAGCACAAATGAAAAACACTTGTTTTGAAAAGCATGCCGGCAAGCACTTGTTAACTCTTCAAACTTGTTGACTCTCCTCAGCAGGCGAGTTTCTCTACAATACAATACTGTAAAAATTCTCCAAAACAAATTCACACACACACACACGTCTGATGTTTATTTGCAAGTTTTCTTTCGCTCGCGTTTTGCGCTCTACACTCATTCCCACTTTAGAAGCCAAAAGGGGAAGACGTTTGGAATTCCGGTGCTTTTCAGTAAAGTCTGCAAGAATCGTACATAAGAAACTTAATAAAATGGCCGAGCTTCCCAGTGAAATGAAACAGCTATTCGAGTAAGTAAAAAGCTTGTGTGGCGATGCCACTGTTGCATGTAATGTTGCACACATGTACATACATATATCAGTACACATATACTTATATCCTTATCTGCTTGTTGTTTATGGTTATTATTATTATTAAACTCGAAAATACTTATGCATGATAATAAAGGCGGCAACAGCTGACGCCGATAACAGTTTGTCGGGCAAACAAGTGAAAAAGGAAAGGTGCACTTTCATAATTTTTATTAAAATAAATGTGCACCAACTAATTTCTCCATTAATTGCACGATAACCATAAAAAAAACCAAATGAAAACACGTATTCGTTTACTGTCTGGATAATTAACATTTATCAGTGTGGCGACGTCGCCTTATAAAAAATGCAAAGAGAATCTGGCTGTTTGAAGAAGCTTTAAATTTATCCGCTTAGTGACACCTTTGGAAAATGCATAAGAGAATCTGACGGCTTGGCGAAGCTTTCTTTGTCCAATGAGAAAAAAAAAACGTGAAAAGATAAACGAAGAAAATGGAGAAATATTCGGCCTTCCGAATCTTAAAGACTCTCCTGGTATATTTGTATCTTATTACTAAATAAAATTAAAGTTAATTGAACTAATGCTTCAAAATAGATTTCTTTTGCTGCGATTATAATACAGAAATAATTATAATATTATTGAACAACTTTTATATATATCGTAAATTAAATGATTCATATAATAATTTTGTAATGCTTTTTCGAAAAATATAAAAGTATACAGAAAGTTGATAAAAGAAATAAGAATTTCAGATTAATGCCCTCTTTAATGCATAGCGCATTGCCTGATAAGATTGGGGTATATGCTATCCACACAAGTATAACGATAATCAACGTATTGTGTGGTTTTACCGCAAGCTTAACAATTCAATATTATCAGTGTATTTCACACGACATAGGATTTTTATATCAATATATATTTCCTAATTAAATGTATTGCTCTTAGTTTTGTAAATGGCAAGAAAGCCGATTACATTGAGACCCTAAGAACCGCAGTCGCCATACAATCGGTCTCCGCCTGGCCGGACAAGCGGGGAGAGATTGACCGCATGGTCGACTGGACGGCGGACAAGCTGAAGGCACTCGGCACCGAGATCGAGCTGGTTGATTTGGGCAAACAGACGCTGCCCACGGGCGAGGAGTTGGCATTGCCGAAGGCGCTGCTGGGCACACTTGGCACAGATAAGTCCAAGAAGACGGTGCTGGTCTACGGTCACTTGGATGTGCAGCCTGCGCTCAAGGAGGATGGCTGGGACACCAATCCCTTTGAGCTCACCGAAATCGATGGCAAACTGTTTGGACGCGGTGCCAGCGATGACAAAGGACCCGTTCTGTGCTGGATCCATGCCATCGAAGCATATCAAAAGCTGAACATTCCGCTGCCCCTGAATGTGAAGTTTGTGTTTGAAGGGATGGAGGAGAGCGGCAGCGAAGGCCTCGACGAGATGTTGATGGCTCGCAAAAACGATTTCCTCGGCGATGTGGATTATGTGTGTATCTCAGACAACTACTGGCTGGGCAAGAAGCGACCCTGCCTCACGTACGGCCTGCGCGGCTTGGCCTACTTCCAGGTGGAGGTCGAGTGCGCCTCAAAGGATCTGCACAGTGGCGTCTTCGGCGGCACCGTGCACGAAGCGATGCCGGATCTGTGCTATCTGCTCAGCAACCTGGTCGATAAGGATACCAATATTCTAATACCAGGCGTGAATCGCGATGTAAGTAAGAGATCAATGCACTAATGCATTGAATTTAAATTTCTTATTCATAAGTTGGTTTCTTAATTATTCTCTATTATTAAAAGTATCTGAGTCCAACTGTTGCTAAGGCCATACATTTTGCTTGCCCCACAGGTTGCGCCCCAATTGCCAAACGAGGAGGAAATCTACAAGAATATCGACTTTGAAGTGGCTGAGTACAAGTTAGTTGTATAATCTAATCTCTAATCATAAATCTCTGTATGTTTAACTTAATCTGCTTATCACACTTTTTAGGAAAGACGTAGGCGTCCAACACCTGCCGCACAATAGCAACAAGACTCGCTTGCTGCAGGCCAGATGGCGTTATCCCAGTCTCTCCGTACATGGCATTGAGGGTGCCTTTTATGAACCCGGCGCCAAGACTGTCATACCAAAGAAGGTTATTGGCAAGTTCTCCATTCGTCTGGTGCCCAACCAGGACCCCAAGCACATTGAGGAATGCGTTGTCAAGTACATCAATGAGAAGTGGGCAGAGCGTGGCTCGCCCAACAAGTTAAAGGTGTGCTAAGCTTGAACCCGTTTTTAAATTTCCAAAAATAAATGTTTATATTGTATTTTGTGATAGGTGGTCATGTTGTCCGCTGGCAAGCCCTGGACTGAGGATCCCAATCATCCGCATTATGAGGCCGCTAAGCGTGCAATCAGACATGTTTTCAATGTGGATCCTGATATGACTCGCGAGGGCGGCTCCATCCCAGTGACGCTCACGCTGCAGGAGGCCACCGGCAAGAATGTGATTCTGGTTCCGGTGGGCGCCTGCGATGATGGCGCACACTCGCAGAACGAGAAGATCGACATCTACAACTATATTGAAGGCGTAAGTTAAACGATCTTTTTAACTCTATTGTCAGTTGTAACTCTCTTTGACTGCTTGCAGACCAAATTGTTGGGAGCCTACTTGCACGAGGTGGGCAAGTTGTAAACCGATTTACATCACGATGCAACATCACAACAATATTGTGCGCTTATAAAAATATACAAAATTCTGAATAAACATATATATTTTAACACCTTTTTAAGTATGCTTTATGTCAAACAAAGCAAATAAACATTTCATATTGCATTCACAAGAGTCGGCTTTTAATCTGTCCAAGAATCACCGTATTTGTTCTTCTTGCCAGCTGGTAGTTCGTGCGCTGGCGGCAAAGGACGCTGCGGTTGTTGCTGTTGAATGGGCGCCTCATATGGCCTTGAGTAGGGACTTTGTTGATGCTTTGAGTACTCCTCGCGATTCTTCTTACGCAGATCCTCGTATGACTCGCCCGGCTTGGCTGGTGGCAGTGGCAATTCCGTGTCCTCCATTGTGCTATCAGCTGCCCAAACAAATACAAAATGATAATCTAAGCAGAATATATGCGCAAATGAATTTACTTACTGTCCAAGTTGGGTCTGTAGATATCATCCAGACCCGATAGCGTTGGTCGCGAATCCGTGTCCAGATTGAGGGCCGTATTTCGCGACGGCTTGAATCCATCGTCGGTGTAGACATCCGCAGAGCTGGGCGTGAATGGGGCTAATGTGAATGCACGTCCCAGATTCTCATCTGGTGTCATGCTGCTCATGATGCCACCGCCCTGTCGACGTTGTCTGAGCAGTTCACCCAGCTGGGAGTTGGGCAATCGCATTATTTTCTCAGCACATTTCTGTTGGTAACTAAATTTGCCCACGAAATAGCCCATTATCACGCCCAGCACAACCTTTGGCACTGCTCCGTATTTGCCATTGCCGTGCAGGTAACCGGTTTTCACGCCAAAATACGCCAACAGACCCAGGCCGGTGCCGAAGGGCAGCGAACGCTGCACAAATGATTCCTGATTGCATTCACGTAACGCCTTCAACTCCTCCGCACTGAAATTGTAGTCAGCCTGGAAGAGCAGCTGCAGGTCACAGCGATGTTTAGTTAGAGTGTAGCTCTCGACTTACCAGTGGATGCTGATTAGACGGTGGCGGTTTGTTCTCATCATTCAGTGTTAAATCCATTATGATTATTGTAATTAATGCAAGAATTCATGAAATCCCACCAGGCGGCTATCGCCGGCCTCAACAATTGTTCATGGCTTATCGATACATCGATAGCAATCGTCAATAACTCATCGCTTGAATATCACAAGAAATTATTCAAGTGTAACGGAATTTACAAAATGGAAATGAACAAGAACTTTAATTTAGCAAATATTTTTTAAATATGTAATCAGCATAAGCAAAAGTGGCAAAAGTGGAAGTGGCCAGTAAAAGGACATCTTAAAATCAAATGCACATCGCAACAAACTTGGAAAATTTTTATAGCACACTCTTAGGCTAATATGTGTGAATTTTTCATTGCATACATTCAGGCGTGACATTGAAATACAAAGATCAACTTATATGTATCTGCAAAGAACACTATATAATAAAAGACTCATTTTCATATCATATTTGGGGTTTTGAAATTCATTTCTCACTTCTTTTAGCTAACACAGCACAGTTATTGAAGTTAAAGTTTATTTAGTTATTATGGGAATTAATTGAATGCATTTCTTTAGCTCAGCATGCTGCTCGTATGCATTTTGATTGAGTTTTAATTCGGTTGCATTGGGATACCCTTTTTGCGAACAATCAGCAATTGGCAAGCACATAAGACAATAAATGAAAGTCAGCTTGCCAAAATTGGTAAACTGGTCAAAGTCAATACAATGTGTAGATCTTGCCGCAGACGCTGTCACGCAAACGTCAGTTGGCCATTTTCAGTTTCAGTCCCAGTAGCAGTCGTTGAACAATTGACAAAACATGAGCCAGCGCCTTTGCCTTCACCTGCATCTGTCTTCGCCTGTTTTCGCCTTTTTTCGAAATTTTTGCGCCTGCACATGGATAATTTCTTGTGAAAAATCTCAGCTTCATGTTGTCGTTTTACTGTGACGCATGAATTAAATCAAAGCAAAAAGGAACGCGGCTCGCAATAACAGCGCCAAATGCAGCAGCCGACTTGTGATTGAATCTTGCGTGTATGTGTGGTTGTCTGTGTGTTCGTGCTTGGCATGCCAAGTGTTTTGGGGCAATCATAAGGCGCCTTTTTGGGTTGGGCCCTCATAGACAGTAAGGCATAGCGCGTCACCATTGACGAAAGCGAGTTGCGGCCAGAGCTAAAACAATCCATCTGACCTTGACCCAGCTGAACATCAACTAAATGCAGCAACGGTAAAAGCAGGTTCATTGCGCGCTGCGCAGACTAATAGCCCACTAGTCAAACCGGCTAAAACACCAGCTAGCCATATTCTGGCCTCTTGATCTATGTGTGTGTTCATGTGTTCTTGGCCTGGCTACCATGCACAGCTATTGCGTTTGGCTAATGATGTTTGTACAAAGCCCGTTGATTAGCGACCACCTGCAAATCTCATTTGCATTCAATGACGGGTCATTGCGAACGTGTATTAATCAAATGGCTAATATCTAATTAAGTTTCTGGACCTCCGGAGCCGTTTTAATCCTTGAGAAACTAAAAATATGATGAACATTGAAAGGAGAATACGAATTTTAACATGAATTTTGATTCAATTTTAATAAAGTAATTACAATAGTTAATTAACAGAAAGTGTATGCATATAAAATGTGACTCCTATGCACATGTGATGAGCCAAAGATTAGGTTCTAGCGCCAGTGAGGTGGTCACGTATTTTCCTTACACCAGTCGATGCCTAGATATTATTTGTGTAACCGAACCCAATCGATTCTTGGAATTGGCGCAGTTGGCAGCGCCCCAAAAAAAGTGAAACTACAGTTATCTGCAGTATATTTTTTTACTTACTAATTTTACATGCTATCATCATGACAATTTGGTAAGACGAGACGTCAAAACGCGACACAGGGTAACTGTAATCGGCCCGCAAAAGGGGCCAAACCCAAAATGGAGATCACGTCGCGGCTAGATCATAATTCCATAGTGATGCCCGATTCCGCCCGTGCCACCGCAGACATATGTTTGAACAAGCATTAAATGAATCAACACGTAGAAATAATTAATGTTTCTACTTCACTTTTTGTTTTAATGTTGCGTTGCATTGTTTGATTGTTTTCAAGAAGCCAGTTAAGAATTACACCCAAATGTCCAGCGGGCAATGAGGCGGATCGGAGCGTCGGATCTTTGGAATGGAGCACGTCGCGACGTTGAGTCTTCAATTTGGCGCTAACCATATTAAAAACTGTTTGTTTTTTGTTTTTGGCTCGGTGCGGGTCTATGGCCGTTTGGAATTGGAAGTGAGATCGATGCAATTGGTTATGAAACATTGGGCTGGGGGATTGACGGTTAATTGTAAGTTTCCGGTTGAGTGGAAACTCATTTGCCTAACTGCAGTAACTTCAGTGTGACTCTGTCAGTCAGTCAGTCAGTCAGTCAATGAATCGCAGATGAAAATGAAAACCGGGAGAGTCAATGAAAATGTTGCTATTTGGGTTAACTGCATACGACAGAGATGCGGAAATACAAAAAAAAAAACGCAAAATAAAACAAAACAAAACTGCAAACTGCAAACTGAAAAAGTATGTGGGTGAAACTAATCTTAAGCATAATGAGATCACAGTTTTTAATTAGCGCACAAAATGGCAATAGACAAGAAAATTGCGTTAATATTTCTAAAGTTTACTGAATGAAGTTTCTTTTTTTCATTTGGCGTATGATTTAAATTGATAATGCACACAGCAACGACTTATTGTTATCATATCGGCAACGACATCAATATTGACCGAAATTAAATTTAATCTCCTTTGTCAAATTTGTCAACACGAACTAAGTATCATATGCCTGCGAATGTTAGTCATATGCTTAGCTAGATAGATTGGGTAAGCAGTGTGCTATAGTTGGGTTTTTTCCTCGATTTGAACAGAAGAGGAACTAGATTTAAAAGGAAGAACTCTTCATTGGCTGCCATATGTACTCGTACCAGCACGGAATTGCAAATTATACGGCAAGCTAACAATTAAAATAAAGTGCACTCAATACCTCTTCCTCACAGAATTGTTGAATGGTGCTCAACATCTGCAGCAACAGAAGTAAACAATTTGTCTTGCATAACATTCAATATGCGATTATACAATTGAGGTGATTACATATTGCATTACCGATAATCAAAAGCACTTTGAATTATAAATTTATATGTCTGTTTGCCTAAGCTAATGGCATAAATAAATATCTTGACTAATCTAATCGAGAAACAGCACAAATAGCCAAATCAGCTGATTGGTGTGAGGTACGTGGATATCCCAATAAGCTTTTTAAGAAAGTGATGAACTTTCTGACCTTGAAGTATTATTAATACTAATAAAATAATATATAAATAACTTGAATTCATTAAAAATTATCTAATCTTCAAGGGTTTGCAGGCTGCATCTATATTCGAAACTCAAGTCAATTGGATATGCGCAAATAATAAGTTATTTACTTAATTTGTTGTGCATAGAGCGAATTTGCACCTTGTTTGTGTTTATTAATTGTATCCCATTTCTTCGTTATATTTACATACGTATGAACATATTGATCGAGTACAAACAAATTGCACAGGCTGTTACGCAATTGGGGGTCTGATACTTGATACTAAAAACATACAGAATAATAGTCAATTGTTAAAAAGCCAAATGCACATTTTATTCGAGAGTATACTTCACACTAAATAAGTATTTCAAATCTAATCAATACATATTTCTAAAATAGCAACACTCAACTCGTTTAGATTTTAGTCATACTTAATGACGACAAACCACAAACACAGACAGATGCATATCATATATGAAAAAAACAAACTTTTTGCGATGATCTTATCATTATATATTTCTAAATTAATAAATGACTTACCTCATTGATCCACTCAATTTGCTCTGTTTTTTTTTTATGCATATTAGTAATATATACACATCATAATATTTAATGACGACAACCCACACACATATGTATATAACTCGATTTGGAGGTGATATTCGAAATCAGCAAATTTTTTGCGATGATTTGCCCGAAGCGTTGACGTCACTTATTCAATGCTATCCCGATTTGAAATTAAAATTTTGGCTTCTCAACAAATTCATTGAAGTCTGCTTCTGTTTCGATATCACTTTTGCTTTTGCCATCCACTGGACATTTCCGAAACAATTGACGTATGTTCAGGGCAGGTGAGGCGCCTCTTGTTTGTTGAATGTGGCTTTCGCAAGTATCAACAATAAGATAAACACAGCGCATAGATATAAATACATATACAGCTTAAACGTTTATAGATAAATCTTTTTTATTAAAGGGAAATTATTAATTTATAGCAAACAATATGCAAATAAATCCCGCAAAATATGTAAAAACTCAAATTATTATCAAATAAAATATTAAAAATTACACGATGACATCTGGGTATATATTACGATTAATTATATTAAAAAAATAGATCAACATGTTTTTACAAGTTCTCGCCATACAAATGATATATTAAAAAAATCCATATTGGTATTTTTTTTTATTTATTAAAGATTATATATCAATTTTATATATACATATTTGTTTTTAAATGAATATAATTTTACTTTGATTGAGTATAGAGTATAGAGTTTTATGTATGAAAACAACTTCCTTTATTAAGTTAGTTCAAATATTGTGCACAGAGTATTGCATAGTCGGGTATATATTCTTTTCATTTCAGCTACATCTTATTTGCGTTTGCTTCTGTCTAATCATGCAAGGTTAAAGACAAATAAACGCCATGCTTTTTGCTATTTCTGTATATTATATTGTCTGATTAAAGAAAAGACGAATAGCTTTTGAATGAGATAAGCTACTTTGTTCGCCAGCCTCCAAAATTATGTGAGTGTACTAAAGTATGAATCTGTTTAATTAAAGGCTGTGTAAGTAAGCTCTCAAATAATGCGTGTCATCAAAAAGAGTCGATATTTTTTGTAGAATTGGCATTTGATAATTTTGACTGAGAATTATGGTATATGGGTGTTGTTTCTTTTTGGGTTCTGGGTTGGTGATATCATTGAGTATACTGAGCAAAACAAACATGGGCTGTCTGGGGCATGATATGTGTGCAAGATATAGCGATAAGATAAATTCAAACTCAAATATTTGACATTGGTATTAACACAAGTTTTGCCACTCAGCTGCCTCTGCAGTAGGGCTGGCAACTAACAATTTTGCAGTGCCCAAAATGTTCTTTCAATACTCGATTAAACAAGTTGTGCTACCAATGCATGTGTATGTGTATGTGTATGTGTATGTGTATGCGTGCCTCAAACAATGAGGCAACTCACAGTGACCGTTAACTTTGACCCAAAAACCCACTAAAACGTAAACATAAAGCCACCCACGCAGCACATGAATAGAACTCGGCGTTTTCACTACATTTATATTCTCAGACAATAAGCTAAACTTTAGTTAAATCTGAGCATAATTAGCTAGACAATATGAGCACGCAATCCAAACCAAAAATGTCAGAAAACAAACACGAATGAGTGAATTTTTGTGTTATCAGTGAGATTGGGCATTGATAAGATATGAAAGGCTGTTGGCTACAACTAAGCAGCTCCCAATGTATGTCGTGTCAATGTAAGCTGTGAGGAAAGTTTCAGAGTTTTGCAAAGCGTAAAAATTACAAATATTAATAACTTTATTGCCAAAAGCTTCTCTCTCAAAACTCCTCGGTTTTGATAACAGGCAGCGAACTATTCAAGTGAATAAGTACACAAACACACTTGTATCTTTGCAAATTCAATGTTTGTGTTATTTACTCAAACTTGCCATTTCATAACTTCTCGCACTTATGCCGTCTGATGTCCACGTGTTACACTAGGCGACTCGGGCGTTGAGCGCACCGGTAATGGGTGGCTATCTTTTTGCGGTGAGCGAGCGAGCGATCAACTTTTTCGCTCATCGAATCTCACTCCAGCTCCAGCGCTTTAGCTCTGCGTGCTCTCTGCCGCTCTGCCACTCTGCCACTCTGCCGGTGCTTGTACGCTCCCAACAGCAACAGTAGTATTTATATGTGTGTGAAACGGTGGTGAAGTTTCAGTTCGGTTTTGCTCAGTGCCGCTTTGTGCGAAGGTTCCATTTAGCATTGCGTTTATTCGGCGCAAAGCTTTCTCATCGAACGGTCGTGTGTGTCTCCGCTTCGCTTCGGCTAGTTAGTTTTACCGCGATTCGCAGCTGCGACAGTCAACGCGGTGTCCAAGTGTAGATCTCTATATAGATTTTCGTCTCCGATCGTGCCGCTCCGCAAAAGCCCGAGGAGTACGTATGCAAACAGACAGCCGTGTGTCAAAGCTGAGTGAGAGGCACAACCCCCGTAGACTCACCCAACCCCAATCGTGATCTTCACTGCTGCTCTGTGTTCTCTAGGTAATTAAAATTGAAGTAATTGTTTCTAAAATGAAAATAAGTGCAAATATCTTGTATATTAAATTTATATGTATTGAAATCAAAGGCAGACAGCTACAAACATTGAGCAATTTATGGGACTGCAGTTAGTTTGCTTGTTCTTTATTATTGGCATATCTGTCTCTCTTTCTCTCTCTCTCTCTCTCTCTCTCTCTCTCTCAGTGTGTGTGTGTTTGTGTGTGTTTGGTGCTCGCCTTTGCTCAATGCTTGTCGGTGACATTTTCCTCGGCTGCTGCTTGGGGCATTTCTCGCTTTGCCTCTTTCAGACTCGTTTTCGAAATTCTTTTTGTTGTATCTTTTATGTGAAATTTTTTTTGCGCCGAAACCTAAAATTGATAGCGAACGTCGCCGACAGTCGCAGTCGCAGTCGCGCAGGCAGCCAGGTCGAGAGATCTTCAAACTTGAAGAGCGCCAAGCGCGTTGAAGGACTTTCTGTGAAATATAAAAATTACAAACAAACAATAAGAATAAAAGAAAATATAATTGAAATTGAAATTGCGCCGGTGCAATCAGCAGCATCAAAGACAAAACAAAAGTGCAAACAGCAGACAAAAACACATACTATATATGTATACCAAATACATATAATATAAATACAATATATAATACATAATATATAATATATATACATATATATAAATGTTTGCTTGTGTAGAGTAAAAGAAAGCAAAAAGTTGTGTTCATAGATTAACAGGTGTATATATATATCTATAGATATATATATATATTTAAACAAGAAAGTGTGCAAAATTGTCTAACATTTGTTTAACCATTTTGTGTGCTGTGAGTAAAATAAATAATAAAAATAAAAAATAAATACACAGTAAGCGTGAAATGCGGGTTTTTTAAGATCAAGCCCTAGTGCTAGTGATAAGGCAAACAAATCGCACGCTTTGTGGGCTGTGAGCGACTCGAGAATTATTGACATGCATACTAATATATTTACAGTTAGCACATAATAATGTATGCCCATGTGGCCAACGTATGATTAAAGCCAAAAAAAAAAAACAAAAAAAAAAATTAAAAAAAATTAAAAAAAAAAAAAAAAAAACACGAAATCTTTTTGTGCAAGTGGTATCTTTTATTAGCTATTATTCCATTTGAGCTTTTTGCGGTTGGCGGTGATCTGTGGCCAAACTTGACCCTGTTTCTCAACCAACAACAGTTATACTAGTTATATAATTGCCAAAAGCCACGAAGACAAGACGAACATACGAGCAGACAGAGAGATTCGAGACGAGTGGACCTTAATAAAAAGTGGTTGCTTTAACCCCCTGGCCGAAGCTGGCACTTAAAATTACTTAAGCGACGCAACAACAGCTACAACTGAAATACAATAAAAAATTAAACCTTTTTGCCCAGCGATCTTGCAGCAATTACCAAAACAACAGAAAACATTGTGAAAACTCACCGACGAACGCATTTTACGTCCATGTGAAATTTTCAAGAGATAGCAACGTGATTATGAGTACCCTTTGCTTGCACTCACACGTACTCACACGCAGACTAACACACTGATATACTCAGACATTCATGTATGCAATTTGTACGCCGTTTACTTAAAAAGCCAAAAACCAGACAACTTGTAGGTGCTCATTGCAAAGATACATTTGTTTATATTTGCCAACAATTTGTTGTGTGTGGCATAAACATTATTTCACTTCTGTATGTTTGCAGATTATAGAGATCCAAGTTCACATATTATATCCGTTTGAAATGGGAAGTATATTACAATCAGATAATACACAAAATAGAACTACGTATGTACATAAGTATATGGAAATTGTAATCGCTTCTTGTAACAAAACGTTCTAGTTTTCAAGCGATCTCTGTACCTAATTTCAGTTTACGCAATCGGAAACTATTTTTAATTCATTTGTTTACACACTCGATTGTAAATCAAGTTCAAGCTGCGGTGTAAAAAAAATAAATAAGAAATAACAAAAAAATTTGTATCAGTGCTTCTGAATGTCGAATGAATCATTTTACCGCAATGTAGGCTAGTGAAGCAACAATTGCTGTTTAAAACGATTGAGAACTCCAACTCAGCGGATATTACGCAATAGTTGTCGTTGTCTGAAACATATCTATATATGTACATACAGATGTCTGCCTGTGAAACACAGTTTCGATACTCGCACTCGTCCCGGACAGGTGCTAATTTGTGGTTCATAATTCACAGAATTGTGCGAGTGCTCGTTTAAGTTTCAGCGAATAGATTTTTTTATGCCCCATAACTCAACGAACGGATCGCTAAGAAATATATACATATATATATTAGCTTACTCAACAACCGCCCACAGTCCAAAGCAAAGAAGAAAAACACAATATTCATATCAATGACGTTGGGTACTCTTATCTTTGCCATTTGTATAGTGCCTGTTTCTACGCCATTTGCTCATTGCCGTTTTGGTACAACTTCCGCTGCATTATCAGGTGCTATAGAAAGTGCACATTTCTCGGGTTGCCAAGTCACTTTAGAAATATTTAAATAGATCAAAAGTTGCGTCTCGTAAGGGGTTTTCTTAATTGAGAAAATTATATTACTAACGTAAAGTCAATTTATTATTTGCATTTGGTATTTGTATAACGAATTCAGAATAGAAATATCTTATCGAAATTGATAAGTTGTAACTTGTTCAGTCTGTGAATTAATATTTTCGATTGGGACGCTTGTTTTATATGTGGTAAACAGTGCTGGCCATGAGGAATAGTCTGAGAAGGATTGGATTACTTAATGTAGTCTATAGACTAAAAAAGAAAACGATATTAAATTTAAAATGAATAAAAATATTAGGCACATTCCTTAAAATAAATAGAGCATGGTATAAAGATAGAAATTTACTATGCATATATTCTGAAATAACAAAAGTAAACGGAAATTTATATAGCAAGCTTTTCGGATATATATATTGATATACATACATATATTGAATATACAAAGAATGCATATTTTGTGTATTTAAGACGCTGCCAATTGTCGCACAAGATATTGTCATTGGCGTCCAGAGTTTGGAGTCTCGATTTTCAGCAGTCATTTGGTGTTTGGTTGCGTCTTTGCAACCAGAGCGTTGCGCAAACGAATTCGATGTCTGTGCTGCATTTAACAACCACATAGGAGACCAACAAAAAAAAAAAACAACTTTAAAGAAAACCACAGATATATTGTGTAAGCACACGTATTTGTGCATTTGGGCGTTATGTCAACCTTGCCCCCATTAGTTACAACTCGCTGTTGTTGTTGGGATGAGCAACAAATGCTTGCGCTCAATATGTGTTCCGATAAAGAACCAACGCGCACTTATCAGCGCTCAATCAAAACAAAAGCGATGCAATCATTGCCCCAAAACAGCAACAGCAATAACAATAATAACAACAACAACAACAAGAATAGTTTAGGAATGTTCATAAATCCCATGGAAATAATGCGTTAGCTCAAGAGGCTTTCATTGCGGCATTCAAATATGTGCTTATTTCTAGTGCATTTTGTCATTTCGAAACCCCCGGTCTTAACGCCAAGTGCACATGACTGTGGCTCGTCCGCGGCAGAGTTGCCATTCATATCTATAATTAGCAAATGTCGTGCGTTTTCCCAATACGATAAGATAAGCGCTGTCAACAAGCCGCTGTCGTTAAATAAGTTATAAAGGCAAACAGGCCACAGAGATGCGCTCTAAAGCTGGAAAAGGAAGCCGAAATCATATTTATATTTGTACTTATTATTGCCTCAGCAGGAGACAACTTGCCTCCATAATTGCATATGGCTATAGAGTTCTGATGAGTATACATATATATATATATAATCTATTCAATTATAAATTTCAATGCATGTTACTTACGTATACCCAAGTTAATATCTCTTTTAGCGCCTTTCATGGCTACAGGGTATCTTCCTGTATGACCTCGAAACAAGCAAATAGTCTGGAAATAGGAAATGCTTTACTTTTTTCAAAATATTTGTGTACATTTTGTCTTTTTTTTTCGGCTAAACGTGCCGCACTTTGCAGCAATTTCTATTATTGTAAACAACTATGAAATGGTTTTTGCAGATAGTTATTGTTATTCTGTGAATTGAGATGTAGGGTCGAGTTTACATCTGGAGAACAGGTGGCTCTCAAAATACTGACAGAAATGTTAAGCATTCGTCAGCGTTGGCTTCGCTGTTTCATATTTGTTTTACTTGATTAGTTGATCAATGAAGAATACATTCGCATACAGATATTTATTGCCCGCGCCAAACAATTTGGTCAATTGGCAAAGGCAAATCAAAGGCACAAAACACGAGCAGGCATGAATGTGGCTCGTTTTTCGTTGCGTATTTGTTTTCATTTTTTCTGTTTCAATATTTTATTAAATGGCACCAAATGTGGACCGTTGTGACCCCGTCTGGGATTACAAGTACGTTGGCTGCAGCCACTGATAGTAAAATGTGGTTGACAGATCGATTGCAAGTGGTAAGTGGGACTTGTGCTTGTGCCTAGCATCAGAGTCGCTGCTAGAAGCGTTGGCCATGGCGTATGAGTAATCAGCAACAGGTCCGCTCGCTGCTTATTGCTCCCCCCTCTTGCGTTACGTGACAATATGTTTGGGGCACGTTCGACGCATATTAATCAGCGCGCCAACAACCTGATAAACAGATTCGATTGACACTATTTTAAGTGCCCCTCTGTGCAGAGGCCGATACATTGCGGCAGCTCATTAAGCCGGTGATTTGTATGGGAAATGCATTGTGCGGCAACGCTTTGTATTGTCTGTTCCACGCAGTATTATATATATATACGTATTATACAAATTATACGAAGAGTGATTGACAAAAGCGACGAAAAGGTGCTTTGGCATTTCTCATTTGACAACAGCGGCAGAGGCGTCAAACTTTAATACTGATATCATGCTTGATTTTTTGGGGACTTTAGGTAAAGTTTCATAGATTGAAAATTAAATTAGAAACCTATTACACTATAAAATTAGGTTCCCTAGCTTTAAAGATTATTAAATTGATTATTTTCTTAAACTATTTTCTGCTGAACAAATTGAGAACTACTTGACAAGAGTTACAAAAAAGATTATTACAAAATCAACTCAGTCCCACATTAGTTAAACATATTTTAAATAAGGTCAAGCGTTTTTTTTTTATTGCTTTTCGTTTTATATTCTCAGATATATTTCGAAACCCGTCTGAAGTTGTCTTCAGTAAGAGATTTACAGCATCCGTTCATACATATATAATTTAATAATATAAAGAAAATTAAATATAATAAAATATACCATACACTCACTTTGTGAAACTTTAACACAGCAGTGCCAAAAAGTGATAGCCGTTTATGGAAATTTGCGAATGGCTTAAATTAGTGAAGTCAGGCAGCATGCCACTCATAGCAGTGGCATTACATGCAGTTACCTCAGCAGCAGCAATGACAAAGTTCGTTAAAAGTGAATTTAGAGACTTGCAATTAAACGCTAATTATACACAATTAACATCAAAGCTAGCAGCAGCAGCAGCAGCAGCAGCAGCAAGTATAAAAATAGTAGTAGTTAAATTCAAATATCAAAAATACTAGTATTTAAACGCACACAAGCAAACAAATGGATGCAAAGCGAGTGCTGAATGCTGTCTATATATGCATGTATGCACATATATGACATATGTATAGCCTTAAGCAAAGTGCACTTTCGATTTGGACATTTGAAATTCGCATGTTTTTTACAATTTATTTTGCTTTTTATTTTGGCATTTACTTTCAGCTGGGGAACGGACTGTCGGCCATTTATGTCTTATAGAAGGTAATCAGTTTGCACATTAGCATGCCACGAATCACAAAATTAACCTTAACGACCAAAAATCATAAAAAAAAAAATAAAAATCAAAAATAAAATACAAAACAAAACAAAAACATCGCGCGATTGTGCCTCCAAATTGAGCTGTACCATTGGCAATGTACCAAATTCGCCAATGCTCCGATCTCCCAATTTAGTGGCGTCTCCAACGACTGAAAACAGCTCAGACAGCCACAACAACAAAAACTGCAACATCATTATTTGAATCATTCTCATCATCATGATGTTTAAAAACCAGTTTGGTAAAACCAGACAGCAAAGTTGCTGTTGCTATTGCTATTGCTATGGCTATTGCCACTGCCATTGCTTTTGTTATTCCGCCCGCATTTAACCCGTCGCCACTCTGGCCAAGTTGCATTCGCCGGCCGGCTGACTGGCCGGCAAAGTTGGTCTAAAAGCCAAGCAACAAGTGGTCATAACTGTCAAATGCCTCGCTGCCGGCCTCTGCCACAGCGTTCGACAGCCACTGCCAATATCCAACGGCAAGTGAGCCACTTTAATGGGCAGCACTCGTGCGTGCTCTTAACGTGTCAACTGCCAAGTGGCAACCGAAAGGAGGCACAACACAGCAGCCATAGCAGCCACAGCAGCCACAGCAGCGACAGCAGCCGGCATCTGACCATGCGATCTTCAGCGCTATTGTGCACATCGACAGATACAGATACAACTACGATATATTTATGCATAGTTTATTAAACTGCTACCAAAACCTAACCGCAGGCTAATTTGTCTACAGGAGTGCCTTCGCTTTCTGTGTATGAGTGTGTGTTTGAGTTTGATTGCTGGTTGGCCTGTTCTTCTGGCTGGCCTTGTACTTCAGTGCCACACCATTGACCAACCGGGCGGTTTTTACTTCGTCTGCACGTGTTTTTATCTACACTGTGCTTCAGAATGTGGCAACAACTTGGCTTTCTGTTTATTTGTTCATAACGAATTGTGAGTTACGAAACTAAAAATTTTATTTTAAAATATTCTCTTAAAGCATTTGATTTTTTAAAGTTGTAATTTATGTTTCAACATTATAAAAACTAGGAAAACAAACATTTTCTCCAAAAGATGCAAATGCTCAAGTTGTACGTAAATAATTTGCTGTTTAGTGTAATATAAAGTTCCTCACATATACAATATGTGAATATATCCGTATTTCCAGTTAAGGACAGGCAGACAGACAGACAGACAGATAACACGAGTTCGGCGGTACGCATTGGCAGGTGCATCAATTGGGGAACAATTTCACGCTGCAGTTGAATTATTTATGGCATGTTGTTAAACTTTATTGATAGCTACAAGTTGCTTTGTTGCTGACTTTGACTACAAAGCGATTAAATATCTAAATCGAAATTAAAACGAAAACCAAAATTTTGACTTTGAATGCTGTGCAATTAATCATAGTAGTTCCAAGAATAACATCAATTGTTTTTGCCATGCAATGATGCTCAAATAGTTCGCACTGACCTCGAATATTGACTTAATTAGATACTATGACCCGGTTTAATCGGAAGTAGTTGAAGTGTTAATGACTACAATTAATTGTGGTCAGTGACAAGGTCTTCTGCTTAGCAACTGTTATAAATAGCAGCTATGGATTATGCAATAGATCGAACACACATTTCGCTCAGAGAGAATCCAACAAAATGATCAAAGAAGAGTAGAAAAAACCCACGCACATTTTGTTTTGTTTCGGTTTGGGCCAAACTCAATTAAGATGTTATTTCATACTATCACCCAAACCATACGATCCCCTACTTGGAAATTCACGGAAATCCAGCAGGGAATATGATCATCCAACAACATTGATCGTTCGTTGTTCGCCAATTAGCGCAACCGTGGTTAGTAATTTAGCTTAAATACTTCTACAAATATATAGCTACATCTGTGTAGCTGTATATATATCTTTATCCATAACTGTATCTGTGTCTGTATTTGTATCTGTATCTGAATATTTTACTGTTGATATATCAGCTTCTCTATAGCGCATTTGCTATATTAGTCTGCCTCGAAAACATGTTGATAATGTTAGCAACTGTAAAGCACTGATTAACTGGCGACTTTTGGCCCGTAAGTCAGATTACATTAACATGTTTCTAATTATAATCGATCGGAAAAAAGTTCAATGAAATGTCAATTTGCTCACTGCCGCGCATCCTTCGAGCGTCATTCGGCAACTGATTGAAATTGCTGGGTGCAGTCTAAACACTTTAATCATAAATTTGTATACTAATTAAACTGCTCGCAAATTGCTACCGTATTCTCAATACTATCATTCCAAAACGTTTGTTTCGAGCTGTATCATATGATTATCAGCTTAACAACTATATTTAGATAAAATCCGGTTCTAATGTACTAATATAGGGTGCATAACGTAAAGATTGTAAAATAAATTCAAAGATCAATTCAATCTATCACAGTAAATGGAAGCTAAGTTTATTATAGTTAAAACCCGTTGAATTTCCTATTTAACGAGACTGACGAGAGGCTGTAAAAGAACAACGATCCTGAGTTGTGTTCTTTTCAGAAAATAGTAATCTAAAGTTATATGATAAATGAATATATCCATACATTATATATTATAACCATCAGCTGTTGTTATGTGAGGTGCTAGCACCACTTTAGCATTTTTAATCCCCTATTTTAAATTGTCGGCCACACACAATAGGGAATTTAACAAGGAGGTTACGAAACGATGGCCAGACAAAGTGCAGCTGACTGAATGGTTGGCGCCCATTGAAAAGTGCAATCCCATTTGGCACTAATCAACGTTCACTTGTCTACGAGTAAATCATCATCATCATCAACATCATCATGATGATCATCGTTAGCATCATCTGTGCATGCAAATGTATCTATGCCAAATGACAATGAGATACGTTGGCGTTGTTGTCAACGCGCCAAAATTTTGCGTAGGTGTTCATTTCGACTGCTGATCTGTGCCAACAACAAACACACAATCACACACACAGCAGGCCACAACCGGACTCTCAGTCAAAACTGAATTAATAAAATATAATCAAAGTCTCCAAATTGAATTGTTGTTGCTGGTCAGTTGTGCCTTTCTCTTAACGGCTGCACTGCATCCAGGCAAAATCGCATGTCGCTGCTATGGCCAGTTTCGAGACGTCGTTTCACATGCATGGGATGCAGTCTTTGTAAAATGCATTGTGTTTAACAAACTAAACGTGCTCTTCGTTACGAAATTTTTATGAATATATATTTATTTTTTTTCTCGCATTTTTATAGTATATAATATGTACAAGCATCGAATAGACAAAATAAAATTGTGCATTTGCTGCTTGAGAATGTTTGAAATATTTGCAGTACTTGAGATATTCTGGTTCGATTTCATGCCCAAGGCTACATCACATTTAACAGTAGCTGCCAAATGTATGCAGACGCCTTAATAATTGATTACATTTTTAAATTCAACATTTGAAATACTTATTTGTAGAGTTAACAAGCCAATTATCCAGTCAATATTTGAGCAGTCTTCTGATTATGTTAAATATTACAGATCTTAAGTTGTTTTTTGTGTAAAATAATCTATCAATGTATTATCACTATAAAAAAAAACAGTAAAATGTTATAATAGAGGATTCACTTAATGAGTATGCATAAATGGGTCGAATGATCAATTATTCAGTTAATAGTCACTTCAAATATACATTTATACGTTAGCATCATAGTGCATCAAGTGTCTACAGGATTGAAAGGTTTGCTTTGTTTATCTGGGTATCTGAATAGTGAAAATTTCAGTTGACCGTTTCCTTTCTAATTGCTACAACGGCTTTCTCTACAAAAGCACTGTTAATTACTGAATAAGCAATCATGTTTCGGGGTTTTTCTTACATATTGTATAGTTTGGAAATTTTAAAGCATTTATGAATCACTTACAAGCGTATTTCCCCATTTCCGACTTTAGCTTGAAATTTCAAAAACACTAAGGTTTTTACGAATAGTATAAGCTCGCATGAATCAGTTTTATGGGCAACATATACTTTTACAATATACTTTTGTTGCCTACGGCTGGCAGCTCGCCAAATAATCAAACGACACTGAAAATACCATGGGCGCTGGGGGAAAATGTTGTTGAGTTTCCCTATAAATTTGGCAGCCATCTGCTGATGACTTGACGAGTTCAAGTTCAATGGAAATTGTGTGCTGCATGTGCTAACAATAGGCAATGGTCTTGTGGTCAATTTCGGGCAACATGGCGCATGCGCTATTGGAGAGCTGCAGTGGATTTTTTGTAGTTTCATTTTTAAAATTTGTTGTTTTTTTTTTTATTGGGGCTATTGTTTATTGCATTTTTAGTGCATTGACTTCGAGTGTGGGGCCCACGTTTTTGCTTTGGTTTTGATTTTACTTTTTGCTTTACGCTTCACCTTTTTGAGGGGTGATATTAACTGGGCGGCGGGGAGGCGAGAGAGACCAGCGATCGTTGGCAACAGCACGTTTTGCATAACTCACACAATTTTCGCTTATGCTTTGCGCTTTTTACCAGTTGAGCCCATTGCTCGAGTGCGAGACTCACATTAAAGTTACGTATCTTAAAGATTGGTTTCGTTTTATTTCTGTCTTCTTCAGTATTTTGAAATTTTTTTTTTCTGCGTTGCTTACTTTTCGTGGAAATCAATAAAATACCTGCTGCGGTTCTTTTTTTTTTTTTTGTTTCTGTTTTTGTTTTTGGGGGATTTTTTTTTATTAATAAAATGTTTTGAGCATACGCTTAAGATGGGCTCGTTTGCACTTGATTGGCGTTGCCACACTTTTCGAAAACTCAAAGCGAAATGCTCAATTGGCAAATTTAAGCCGCTTTGCCAAATTGGCATATTGATACTATGTTTATTTCTGTTGATACGGCAGGGCTAGCGAAGTGGCTGTGGGGGTTGGGGCCCCAAACGAATTGGGTCATTAGACCCCGCAGACAGAGCTCCAATGCGGCGACTGCAATCGAGCTGTGTGGCTTGCGGTAATGAGCTCAGCGCTAGGCTATAGATCGAGAACAAAATAAAATTGGAATATGCTAATTGCCTGTAGAGTTGCCTCGAACAAATGTGTCTGACTGTGTGTATTTCGTGATTGTGTGTGTAATTGTGTGTGTGTGTGTGTGTGTGTCTGACTACCTGCCCACAAGCTATCGCGAAATGTTCGCCGCTTGTTTTCTATGACGACATGACTGTGTAAAATATTCGCAGTTCGCCTTGAATGAACTGGCGCGCCTGTTGTTTTTGTTTGTCATTGTATTTATTATTATTTTTATTTTAATATTTTGAATTGTGAATGGCAGCTTTCGACTTGGCTAGCTTCTTTTGGCCAGCTGCCTGATTCATAAAACGCTTTGCTCTATGACTGAGACGTCATCTGGGCAACAAAGCGTCGAGTTTGTCTTTTAAGCTATTTATATACATATGACTGTGTATGTAAGTGATTTTTATACATGCATAAGCGCGCAGGTAAGACAGCAAAATCACCTGATATTAAAATAGCGGCTGGTCATTTTTGTTTTCAGTCGCAACAGAAACAGAAAGAGCAAGAGAAAGAAAAAGAAAACAGAAAAAGAGAGACCGAGAGATGAAAGAGTTTTGGCAAAGGAAATGTGGAGAGAAACCGAAGCCAAATGACAAGAGAAAGATAAAGACTCAATATAAAATAAACGTAAAACGTTATAGTTCATTAAACCACAGAGGCGGCGTTAGAAGTTAACGGCTAACCATGAAAATAGATGTCACTACTTACACTTAACACTAATCGCATAAGAAATGAATTTATGGCGCACATCATGTTGATTAGTGTAGCTTATTTTGCATAGCCAATTGGCAATAGAAGCAACCGCTAAATTGAGCTAAGGTTGAGTAATTTTATCTCTTGCCTCTATTTATAAACCATTAGATATATAAAATCGTGAAAAGCTTTTATTATTTGACGGCGCACAGTGAGCACAATTTAAACGTGCCTATAAAAAAGAGATTTGCACAAATCTAAATACGCACACACACAAACACACACACACAAACACACACACACACACACAGAATTATACACACGTAAATCCAAAATTTTGCATCGCTTTTGCTCTCCACACGTTATGATTTTTACGACTATTTTTTATGTTTTGTCAACACTTAAATCTACTTACCATATGATATACATATGCATACACATATATACATTATTTTTTTTGCATGCCCTCAAATATGTACATATGATGAGTGGGTATAAAATCCAAACAAGCACAAAAGAAATGACGAATCTCTCGCTTCATATATTTACCCATGGTTAGGGGCATCAAATGCTGACCGACAATCGTTTGAGTAGCAAAAAGCAAATAACGGTCCCACCTCTTTTATACCCTGCAAAGTGAGTCATTACCGAATGACAACATTGAATAATAATAAGGTTACTACAGGTCTTTCAGGTTATTAGTAAGAGTTCACATAATGTGTAAATTATTAATAATATCATTAATTTGTTGGGATTTTTCCTTAATATAATTAATTAAAATCATTAAATATATATAATTACCTAAAATGCAGCAGCTAAATTTAGAAAGGGATAATCGAACTTTAAATTATTGCAGGCATATTAAAACATATAAACGGTTGCCGACAATAATTCAAATTCTAATTCAATTCAAATTATAATATTGTTTCCATTCCCTGCTCTCTGAGAAAGAGCCTTAATTTACAAATTATTTATTTGATATGTATTTAATTTTCTACACGGTATTTCTCAGCCCATACAAGAAAGTTGCAGTACTCTTAGTATTTGTTGCTAATGTAGTCGCTTCATTTTATTTAATTTTTTGGCATCTCATGAGTCAAGGTTAGGCGCATTTGTCATCATTTAACTTTAAAGCTGATTTTGTTATTGTTGTTGTCTCTGATTTCTTCCAATTTACGAAAAATGTTTGTTCTAAGCTGGTTCGCTATTAAATGCCACTTGGAAGTCAAGCGTTTCAATTTCTCCCTTTCCCCCCACTTTTTTTTTAAGCAAGCGCATATTCAAATCGTATGCCGCCAGACAGTATTAAAGCCCCGCCTATCGCCTATCGTCTACCGCCCACCGTCCACTGTCACTTCCCCCCGAGTCTGTCCACATGGCTAATTTTCAGCTTCCTGTCGACTGTTTTTTTTTATTTGCAGCGCACGTGTGAGAATGGCGAACAGAACGCAATCAATTAAGTGAAATCACGATCAAATTATGATAAGAAGCATATTTTAAAATGCAATTAAGCGCATTAATTGCAATTTCGCGGCAGTTGACTCAAACTGGTCGAGCAGGTGGCCCCAAAATGGCGAAAACCAATGAAATTTAGCAAAATGACAGATTTTGATAAATGCCACCGCCAACTGTGTTTGCTGAAGCTTTTGGCTTTTGCATTTCCAACTTGCAGCGGGGAGAAAGTATTTTCCCAGTCTTTCGTTGCCAACATAAGCAATTTGTCAACACCAGCCCATTTGAAGAAGACATTTGTGAGTTGCGGTTGCTGTTGCTGTTGTCACTTGTATTTGGTCACGTTTAACCAAACGCAATGACACAATTTGTTAAGACCACTTTTCACATGTCAAGCAGCGGTAGCTTCATATGCAGCGGTAATCAGTAAACGGCAACTGTTTACAGTTGAGTTGACCTTGAGCCTGACAATCACTCTCTCTTTCTCCCTCTCTCTCTCTCTCTCTCTCTCTCTCTCCTTCCCTCTCACGAGTATACATTTGTATCTTTTTATCTGTATCTCAACACATTTGCATATGTGTGCCGCCTCATTTCCAGTTGGCATTTTCTGTCTCGTCGAGCAACAGCAGCCCGCATCATTATCACAACGATGAGGACGGCGGTTGCTGCGCCTGCGCTTTAATTATGCGCTCTGTGCCACCACTTGCGGCCCTTGCATGCCGCAGCTGCTGCCCATGCCCCGGCGTGTATAAAGTTGGTGATATTTTGTATCGCCGTCTGCCAACAAATTGCTCGAATATTGGCGTGCCGCTGCGCACAGTTGCACAAAAATGTTTCCGTCCTTGAATGTGGCAAAGCTTTCTATACCCTTGCCGAGGGTATGTGCAACGAATTGAAAGACGCATATGCGACACCAGAAAGTATCTGCATATATATATACATATATACATTTATTTCTGCCCCACCAAGGTCAGCAGAGATTTAGCTATAATTGCCAGTGCGGATTTTTCTTTGTGTTTCTATATTAAGTCTGTCTGTCAGTTTTAATGATACCTGATAAAAAAAATGCAAATCATACATTCTGTATTATTTTACTATTTAATTATATTTGATATTTTATGAGGATTGTTCAAAGACCACTCTCTATTAAAGCATAGTAATTGCTCTCAAGTTAAATACTTCCAGAAAATAGAATCATTATTAGACATTTTCTAATCGTCTTGAATTTATAAATTTTATTATTTTCTTTATTTTCTTTATTTTATTTTGTTTTATTTTAGTTATGTAATTTTTTTTTTAATATTTGGAATGAAAAGAATGCTATAAATTTAGGATAAGTTGCATTTTTATTATTTTGAATACCAAAAAATATTTGTAGAAATTAGATGAACACGTGAATTATAAATTTTGAGTTGTTTGTTTTTTTCAAGGCTAAAAATCAGCAGATCAAAAGTTCATTTCGGTAATTATATAAATGATTAATAAAAATTTTATGCAACTGCCTGAGTATTTAATTATTAACAAAAGGGTATTATTTGTTATTTATAATTGGAATCATGTTCTATGTGCTGGCTTAAATAATGTTTTTTTTTGTTGATCTTGCCTAATGAAAGCAAGTGAATGTCAACTCAAAATTACATTTAATTACTAAAATCCAATAATCAGAATAATTATAACTGAAGCTGATGGAAAGACAATCTGACTGGTGCTCAGTTAAATTCCTTTCCTCTTGGGAATAGACAACACTTGAATTATTTAAGTGCACCTCGCTGTAAATTTTCAAATTGTCGGCGGCTGCCATTTTAGCGTGCAGCTATTGCATCTATCAGATACTTATGCGGCGCACAGATGCAGATGTGCTAGTCTTGTCGATTAGTGTGAGGCTTAGAGTCAGTATCTCTATATCAACATATATCTATATCTATCTTCAGACAAATATGTACTTATTCATTGTGTTCTGAGCGTTTTGCGGTCAAAGATGCTGCGGCTTCGTGCTTATCAGCTGAGGCTGAGACTGAGGAAGAGCGCGAACTGCACTTAAATTGCATCCACGGGACAGACGTCAATCAGTTTGCGTTGCTCAACTAATAAATGCCCAAGCGCACACACACATTGCCACATATATACACACACAACCACACACACACACACACACACACATACACTTCCATTCGAATAGTAAGCACACTTACAACAGATTGAGATTAAAGGCAAGCCGCTTGTTAGTCTGGTAACGTTGGAGCAGCTGCTTCGCCGACCTCAACCCCTTAACCCAACCAGGCGCATACTAAATGGACTTGATCTTTATCTCTTCAAGTGTGAGACTGTGTGTGTGTGTGTGTGTGTGTGTGTGTGTGTGTGTGGGTAGAGGCTAGTTGAGCTCTTTAAGAGACAAATGCTGACAGGTGATTCACTTAATTAGAGTCTGGTCGAGGGGCAGTGAAAGTCACATGTTAGATCGTTAGATAAATCAAAGTCAAGTGCTAATCGCCGCTAACATTAATAGCTGTAGTTTAGATTTAAAATAATTGCTTAGTTATTAATGCATATAGTTTACTTTGTGTAATGTTGGCTTGCTGATCTGTAGCTCATTGTAACTAATATAATGATATATGTCCTTTTGGATTATGGTGTTAGTTTAACTCACTTAATTATTACCTTAAGGCAATTTTATTTTTGTTAGTATGCTTTCAATAATTTGTATAGGACACAACCTATTATACAATTTTACAAATTGCAAGTCCTACTTTATATGTTGTTCGTTGATTTATGAGAGCCATTCTCTATCTATGAAAAATGCATTAAAGTTTTTCTTAAGAAAATATATATTATTAATACTGTTCAAATAATTTGTTTACTGTAATTAATTTTGTAACTGATTATATATGATTAGCTGACTAAACGGAGAGACATGTTTCACATTGCTCATCGGCATATTTCCAATTTATTAGGAATTTCTTAACTAAATTTGCTGGCTGACTGATTCACACACTCGTATGTCAGGTGCTTGAGTTGCTGCTGGTTTCACAGTCCACGCAAATGGTTGCAAACCCCAAATTATCGTGTCGAACTTACAGACTTATCAATAAAATAACAAAAGAAAAAATAAATATTAATTACCGAGCAGAGATAAAGCATTCTACTTTTTACTTCTTTTTTTGCTATGCTTGAGGCGATAAGGAAATCTAAGCACGATAGCGTTTGCAGATAGTTCAGAGAGAGAGAGAGACAAATGTAATATCAGCAAAGAGAGAGAGGGAGAGAGAGGGAGAGAGAGAGAGAGAGAGAGAGAGAGAGAGAGAGAGATGGGAAAGGGAGTGGGTGTTACTCAGCTAGCGAAATGACGTAACATGCGATTGCATATCGATCAAAACGATCAAAGCTCATGGAATCGACTAGATACAGTTAGTTTTCATTGCGTTGTTCACCGAGTTAGTCTTGAGTCCATTAAGAAAACAATCAATTATTAATCAACTTTTTTTTCCTTCTTTCTCCATTTCCAGCTAAGAGCTGAGCAAGCAAGTAGATCTAATCACCCATCCACATCCCACACCAGCTCTGATAACACACACACACAGTCATGGAGCGTCTAACTTTGACAGCATTGCTGGCACTGTTGCTGTGCGTTTGTGCCTCAGCTTCGCCCGCCTTCAGCTGCCCCGAGGACTGCAGCTGCGTCCTGTCGCAACACACACACAAGCCACTACTGCACGCCAAGTGCAACAGCACGAAAGGATTGCAAATGCCGGAGCGGCCATTGCACGCCACCATTCCGATACATTCCATCGATTTGTCGTATTTGGGATTGACGAGATTGGAGCATGTACTTGACATGCTGCCCAATCTGACCTCTGTGAATCTGTCGCACAACGACCTGCACGAAATTGGCCACCTGAGCAAGCGCATCAAGAAGCTCAACTTGAAACATAATCGCTTGACGTCCGCCAAGCTGGTTAAACTGCCGCAGCATTTGCAGGTCCTCAATCTGCAGCACAATGACATCACGTATCTACCAATTGAGCTAACACATCTGCATCATCTGCAGCAGCTGGAGCTGGGGCATAATAACATCAATTGCTCCTGCGTGACACTGGAGGTGCGCAACTGGCTCCAGGAGCGTCATATTTACATGGAGAAACCAGTGATTTGCAACCTTCCAGCGGAGGCGCATGGCAAACCCTGGTTGCAACTGAAGCAGTCGGAGGTGTGCGAGAAGGAGAAGAGCGGCTTCTATGCCAGCGACATGACCGATGAGAACGAGCTAATGATGGGCGATCAGCCCGTGGCAGACTCTGGCGAACAGGAAAACGATGAGGAGGAGGAATTGAGCAACGCCTATATGCTCATCGGCAAGAACAAGACGCCAGAGCCACCAACGAACTTCAATAACGATGTTGAGGGCTCCGGAGATTTGACCGAACCGAATATGGAACTCAACGCTGCCGACTCGAACTCTGCGACAGATGAGCAAAAGGTGCATGAGGACGAAACGGATGAGGAGGGCTCCGGCAGCGGGGACGGCATTCTTTATGTACCAAAGATTGTACCTGGTCCAGACAGCAGAGATGACTTTGATGATTCACCCGATTCTGCTGAGCATGGCAAAGACAAAGACAACAAATACGACAATCAGCCAATGGAGCCACCATCATCGCCTTCATCGGTCATCTTCAATAACATTGGTATCTTTGAAAACGCTGAAAGCGACGGCGACGCAATTCAGCCCGCTAATGAGGAAGCCATTGTGCCGGCGGTACACACCCAACTGGAAGCGGATGCTTCGTCGGATGTTGTCACCGATGGCCCGCTGGACTTAGAAAAGACGTCCGAAGATATTTTAACTGCCAAAATGGGCAAGAAGGATGAAAGCAATGCCATTTACTATCTGTTGGGTGTCATTGGCCTCATCGTTTTGGGTCTGATCCTCTTCGTGGCCATTAAGCGCTGCAAGTACAACAGTAATGCGGCGGCCCGTGATGCCGAGGCGCAGCGTCAGACGGAGCTGATGGACATGGACAAGAAGCAGCTGGGCAAGCCGCTGGCCCGCAACGGCCAAGAGCATGCGCCGCTTATCGGCGAAAAGGGCAAGGTCGATGATGCCCAAATTATCAATGGCGCCGGGAAGAAGCCCTACGATAGTAAGGACAATGCTGGCCAACAGCCTCTACTTAATGGCAACGGTGCAGCCAATGGCGATGCCAAGGAGGTGCCCACAATTGTTGAGCCCCTTGCCGGTGAACCGGCACCACACGAATACTATCCAATCACACCGAGATATCCGACGCCGCAGTCACCGCGTGCATCCAAATACGCACAGCATCCACAGGGCGATGCTGGCGAGCAGAACAACAACAACAATAACAACAACAATGAACCCGATGGTGCCTATTTGCCATCATCACCCAAGTCCGGTCGTTACTCGCCAGTCTATTCACCGGAAACGGGACGCGTTAAGATCAAGCTGACGGAGACACCCAAGCCGAAGACACCAATGCTTGTGACGCGCAGCAAATCGAATGCTGGCGATATCATCACAACGCCCGTTCAGGCTGCCGGCAACTATCTGGAGCCGACGCATCAGGTGAATGGCATTGCCGGCCACTGAGTATCCGTATCCCAAAGCTGACTCCAAGTGCCAAGCTAGCAACAACAACAAACACAACAACAACAGCAACAACACGAGCATCAGCATTAGAGCTTCTTTGAGCTGAGCTTAGAGTGTGGTGGTGATCGATGAGTGGTAATCGGTAATCGACAAGACGATAACGGTGCTTTTGAATACGACAACAGCAAACAAACAGCATGAACTATTCGTTTTAAGCTCCCGCTTCCCTCTTAAACATACATATACATATGCAAATATATAAATATATATATATATATATTTATTGTAATATATATATATATATATATATATATTTATTGTAACCTTTGTAGTTTTAGCATTAAGTAAATTAATTATACTTAAGCATAAATCTAGTTTAATACCAAAGTTAAAAAATATCTTATATGTAAATTTGCATCAGCGCGAAATACAAGAAAAATCATTGATGACACTTTGCAACACTATTTTTCTACTGGCATCTACATGTGACACACACACACACACACACACACACCATTACTTACTATACGAATACATGCATCTAATGTATACTTTTATATCCGTAATGTATGTTATTTAAGCTCTATTTTCTTGTGAAATTATAATGTGTTACTCTGTTCGTGTGAATGACTTTTCAATTCAAAGTAAGCCTATCAATAAAAACAAAAACGACAACACTACAAAGCCCACTCAATTCACTTTTGAATTAAAAAAAAAGCCCTCGCTGTTCTTGGGCTCTTGAGTCAGTCAAGTTTTGCACTAAGGTGCGTACATTTGATAATACATGTAGCCATTGGCTGCAGAGTGTGGGAATGGCTTATGTCTCGGCTGTTCATTATAAAATACACTGCCGGCCGAAATAATGAGACAACGTCATACGAAAATAGTTGATAATGATTAATGATTAAGTGTCTAGAACTTAAGCAATTACTCACGTTGTACAAGAGCACACAAATCCAGTTTCAAATAAACATACACTTCGTGTACCAAAACGGTTATTATCTTTTGCCAGGCAGGACATAGTGGCAGGTTGCTGTTTAGAATAGCATGTGCATGCATCAGTGACACAAACAGGGTAGCTGCATTGGCTAAATGGACCTTAGGTAAAAAAGCATACTTTTAGGAGAGCCCTGGTGTCAAATATAAATGCTATAATTCTGAAAACTCCTTACAAATTTTGGAAGGATATTTTGCGCTATAACAGATTAATCTCTCGCACTTATTCCAATATAAAACTGTTGTTCGAATATATTTTATCTAAGATGAATTTGTTATATGAAGTTTAAATTAGTCTTAAGAAGTTGTTATAGTTACAATATTGTCGTTTTGAGTGCTTAAAATAGGGTTTCCCGCATGGGCTTGTGGACTTGTGCATTCCTCCCCAAATCTTCGCAGGAAGTGGAGGAACTGTCGCCGGCCGCCGCAGCGCTAAAGTTACCACTGACTCGGCGGCTGGACGAGTTCTTTCGCTTCTTACGCTTGCCAGTCTCCAAGCTGAGCTTAGAGTTGGATGTGGAGTCATTTGATCGGTTCTCATCGGGCAGCGAGGTGATATCCGGTTCGTTTAGCTCCTGAAAATCACTGGCAATGGTAGACGAGGAGGCCTCCTTCTTCTTCTGTGCTTTACTAAAGTAGTCCTCCACAGCCGGATCTAGTTGACCCGTTCCCATCGTATAGACCTGAGCACTGACCTGCATGCTGGATGGCAGCTTTGGCTTGCGTTTCGCGAATGGGCTACCCGATTTGATGCCCAGATCCTCGTACTCGGGATCGGTGAGGAACTCCACACTCTCGGCCATCATATTAATCCGCTTGAATGGCGGTATCTCGGCTATCTTTGGCTTGCGTTTCGTATACGGACTGTTCTCGTAGCTCTGGAAGTTACCAATTTGTTCGGCGCTCTGCAGATTCTGCTGCTTCAGATGGGCTGCCGGAAAGCGTGAGTCCTCGATGCTAAAGCGGCGACTGCCAGACTGCGTGTTGTACTCCATGTAGCCGGTGCGACGATGTGGTCCATACTGAACCCTGCGCTCCTTGTCTCGATTCGAGAGCATCTCCACGCTGCGGAATCTTTGGTGAGTGTCCAGCTGCTGTTCCTCCTCGCCATCGGAGTGATCACCATCCGGATGAGTATGGGATCGGCGCAGCTGCTTGCGCTTGCGCTCCGCGGCGGTCAGGTCTAGCATCGACTTGGCAGGTCGCTCCAGCTTGGGCATAAGCAGCGCATCTTCGTACGAAGGCAATAGACTAATCTCATGGGCCTGCTGCAGCGTCGTCGAAGACTCCTCACGCATCATGCGGTCGTTGAGATTACGGCTGAAGGAAAACCATTGTAGTGATATAAATTGGAAAAGAATTACACAGATTTTAAGATTTTGGTTAAAACTATTTTTAAAATTCTCATTAAAAAATTTGTATTTTAATATCTTTGTAGAGCGCATATGAGTTTTTTCAAAATTACTATTTTAGATTAGATAAAGATATTCCGAACAAAAGAACGAGCTCTTCTTTTTAATTATTAATTTTTTTATTTACTTTAAATTCAGTCCATTTAAATTCTATTTATTTTCAAGATCAGCTCAAATTGCATTCGTAACAAAGTGTTTTATGCTGTCAGCGTATTAATAATAAGCAATAAAGATATTTAAAATGAGTTTATTTACCTAAAGCATTGGTACTTACATGCGCCTGAGCTCCTCATGATTTTCATTGAGTTCCCTGCGATTGTTACGCTTCTTGCGCTGACGCATTATCTTCTGGAAGCAACCAAGCATCAGGGCCAGCAGACCGAGGGCCAGAATTGTGAGCATAATGGCGGACCAGACCTTTTCCCCGCTGCTGCTGCGTGCACTTGCTGACCAGACCGACATGCAAGCCTGATCCCAGAGCTTGCCATAAGAGACTTCGGGTGAGGCGCAGCGTAAATAAAAACGATCCTTTAGCTATTGGGGGCAAGTTGGAATATTTGATTACAAGGATTAATATCTAAATGAGCAGTTGCCTAGCCTACCTTAGGGGGCTTAGCTGTCAGGTAGTCATAAAATTCTACGAACAGGGGATTATAGCACTCGCATATCCAGGGATTGTCGCCCAGCCAAATTTGATCCAGAAACCTGTTGGGGCGAAAATATGTTGGCGGTATGGGATTGGTCAACCGATTGCCATTCAAATGTAGATTTGCCAGCTCGGGAAAGCCAGAAAAAGTGCCATTCCTAATGGTCGATAGCCTGGTGAATGGGAGATTGATTAGAATCTATGATTTCAATTAATAATCAAGCAATAGCATTGTACGCGAGTGGAAAGAATAGTCTTGGCTTGGCTTGGAATCGGTATTCCAACCAAATCAATAGATTAGATTTGATAGAAATCGATATAAAAAATCACCGCCTTAAATTCGAATGGAATGAGTCAGCAGTTCTTGTGATAAAAATACAATGTTAACTTGAAATGTCGAAAATAGCATTTAGGACCCACCTGCAGTTGGCTAAATTAAGATGTTGCAGTGTCTCCGATCGCATCAAATTTGGTATATCGCTGATTAGGTTATTGGATAGGTCCAAGTTCTGAATGGCCGATAGACTGGAGAGAGCTGTGCTCTCAATTGAGCTTATTTCACACCAGCTCAGATTTATCAGGCGCACCGAGTTGGATACGATTTTCGTCAGCTTCTGTATGATGTTGCGACTCAAGTTCAGCTCCAGGAGCACATCGTTGCCACGTATGAGATTACGGTTCAGATAGGCAATCTCATTGTAGGCCAGGTTCAAGTGCTTGAGTCGCTTCAACGTACTGAATGCCTCACTACCAATCAGACGCACCACATTATTGGACAAATCCACCAGCTCCAGCATGGTATTATTTGCAAAAGTATGCTCATCAACTGAACGTAACAGATTCCCTCGCAGACGCACCTCCACCAGCTCCGGCAGACCGCTAAGATCGATCTGATCGAGATTGCAGTAGGAGGCATCCAGCTTGCGCAACTCGTAGGCCACAATCAAATCCTCATCCATGCTGCCAAATTGTAGAGCCGTATTGAGTGATATATTCAGCACCTCCAGATTTGGCAACGCCTCCAAAAAAGTGGAGCTCAGTCGTTGCAAGCTGCAGTTACTCAAGTCCAATTCGCGTAAACTTTTTGAAGGCAAGCGTAGCAGCTGCGTGAGCTGATTATTTGCCACAGACAGGCGCTGCAGGCTGGGAAGGTGATTCACCAAAATATCACCGCCAACGACACTGATCTGAGCCGATGAGAGATCCAGTTCGGTCAGAGATTGACTGTTCAGCTGCATGTTGTAATCGGCGCTGGCAAAGTTGCCCAATCGATTTCCGCTGAGGCTGAGACGCTTCAGACTGGGTGCATACTTGAAAGCCTCATTGGGATTTATCGCGGACCAGAGCACAATTGAGTTGTTGGCCAGCAGCAAAGTGCGCAACGATGTGAAGCCAATCAACGCATTGGTCTCTAAACTGTCTATATTGTTATTAGAGAGATCCAGATACAGTAGCGAATCCATATCCGCATATTGGATTGGAAACTCCTCGAAGCGGTTGCCAGACAAATCTAGATGCTCGACGGGCACATTGTCGAAACTTGGATAGACGGTCAGCCCGCGGCGGGAGCAGTTGGCATACAAGCTATCGACCACCCAGTTGCACTTGCATGACACCGGACAGCTTACGGCAGCGGTCCCAGACACTGCGACCAGAAAGATCGGGAGCAGCAGCATTAGCAGCAGCATTGCCATGCCTGCCAAAGAGAAAGAGTGACATGTCTCAGATGAGAACGAGTTCGAGTGCAATCAGCTGTAGAGTCTATCTATTCTACAAACAGCCCACCCCTCATTCGATTATAACCCTTTATGTTTATTGCGCATGCATTTTATTCGGACCTTATCAATATGAATACACGCAAAAAAAAAAGAAAAAAAAGAGAGGGGCAAAGCCAAGGGCTTTTTACAATGTTGACTCGGAAATTAGACTATCAATGCTATAGTTTTGCGAAATAACGCATTTTTATCATGGAATTGAACAAATCAAGTCAATTTGTCTTAAATAATTTGTGAAATAATTGTTCGCGATTTGGAATCCCCTCTGTTTTAATCGGAAATTGCGTCGAATTATGCATTCAGTGACGTCACTGTTGGAATTTATTCACCTGCTTGAATTTTGTTGTGGTTTGTTCCTCGCCTCAGGTCTTATCTTATCGATGGGTGTTGGGAGTTGGGGATACTCGAAATTAGAGCAACAAACTCAGCGAACACTCACATAAAACAAATACTTATTAGTTTTGTTGTAACTTTGTAACCATTTATTATTTTTATATCCGTGATTAAGGCATAGTTTCGAATTGGTGGCGACCATGAATCTAAGTATATATTTTGTAGGCCTGATTACTATTAGGTTGAGCGCGTCTTATGGCTCCTCAATGACTGAATGACTGAAAATTACTCACCTGCCACTACGGACACCTTTTAGTGCTGATAAGATAAGCCACTGATAACACACAGTGTTGGACAATTCCGTCAGCGGCTCTCACTTGCTAACTGTTGTAAAACTGATGCGTTTGCGAATACAACTATCGCAGTGAAAAGTACTGCATCGAGAAATAAGTGGGTCAAGTTTTTTATTTGATTGATGAGCTAACATTCAAATTGTTATCACATTCGAGTTGCTTGCACTCATGAAACCTTAGAAGGTTAACTCTAATAAAAGAAGTATAAAAAGAAAGTCATTCTTAATCTCAAATGAGCATGGATAAACTATGTATATACCTCATCCGTTAATGTGTGGTAAGTTTAAAATTTAATTCATAAATATACTTAAAGATTGACTTGCAAAAACTAGTTTCTTTATTACTAGGTGAGTAAGCCAAATAAGTTATTCAGAGTGGACAGTTTATTGAAAAAGTGGACAATTAATCATCTGTTGCTTTAAGTTAGCAAGAAAGGAAAGTAAACTTTCTATGCGTCAAATTCAGAAGCATCAAATAAGACCAGTTGAAATCTTTCACGCTTACAACAAAGATTCTGAACAGCCAGCTAAGTCCCCGTTCCTTCACTTGTACATCTATAAAAAAAAAAAACAAAATAAACAGAATGCGGAAAATACAGCGAATGTCCTGATGTCCTGAGTGTCCCGTTTAACGCTGAAGCCACTTGGCATGTGGTAAAGTGCAACTGCAAATTACTCCAAATGTGTTTTTCTCTGTTTCCGTGTGGGAGGACGCGAGTAAGGAACTACTGTGGGCACATACACATCCAACTGATAGGGCATTAAAATTACCCTTACTCAGCAAATGGATGCAGGCGACTTTCAACTCTGCGGATGAGGTGGATGTGGGTGGAGGGACGCGTCAGACACCACCTAACCGGATTTATTGTAATGAAGCGTGCGCAAAACAGAAACGACGCTTTCGCTCAGACAGAGCGATAAAAGATGCAGTGGGAAATAAAAAATCCGGACAACCAACAACGGCAACCACAACAACAATAACAAGAACAGCAACCAAAACTGACGTGTTGACAGCAACATATTTGTGTATTGCACAGTCGAGGGGAGGGAGTAACATAATGCCACAGGAAGAAACTAAGGTGACAAACGAGCAGAAAAATACATATGCGCCGTTTCCCGTATACCCTATCGAACCATATAAAAAGTATAAAAAATCTACGTATTAACTAAAATACGTAATTATGATATCGAAAACTAATTTATACATTATTAAGAACGAAATACAAAAGAAAAAAATATTTTGCATTTAAAATGGATGAGAGAAGTTTAATTAAATATAAAAAAATGTATAAATAGAAGAAGAACATCAGATATTGCTCAGTTAAAGAATTGACTTCTTTATATAATTATTTATAGAATAAATAAAATAGTTAATAAAGTCCTTGGCTCTGTCAATCCCTGCAGTGATTTTATAATTAAGCCGGCTAACGTTGCAAAGCTATCAGGAAAGTTAAGGGATCTTTACATATATATACATATAAATAAATGTTGTCAGTGTACAAAGAGAAAATTATTTTTAAAAGCGTAGCAGCGATACAAATACAATAAATAAGTTGACGCTTTGCTTTTAAGGCAATCAAGAAGAAGCAGCGCGAAATCGTCCAAGTAGAATGCAGAAGTCAGCATAACGCTAACCTGATAAGCGAACGACAGGATGTAGCTCGGCAGTCCTGCAACAGTCATCCACTCAGCCACCCAGCCACCCACCCACCCGGCAACGCCTTAAGTTTAAACTATTGAATGCGTTTAATGCGGTCTGTCAGGCTCGTCAAGCAACAAATTCTGTTGCCGGGCAGCAGCAGCCACGCGCTCGCGGATAACTTCACAGATAATGAGCATCAGGAACAGGGAGAGATAGGGAGAGAGAGAGAGAGAGAGAGAGAGAGAGAGGGGGAGAGTAAGAGACGCATTACGCATCCTTGCCGTTTTAATGAAGCGCACTGGCTTTGTTGGCCGCGACTGTGTGACTGAGTGACAGGAGGAGGGTCTTCCTTGGTGACGGGATAATTAGCGGCTCGGGCCATGCAAAGCCAGGCAATGTCCTTGGCAGGGGCGTTGGGAATTTGCACAGTTGGAATCACAAGTTAATGCCGCACGGTCCTGCTTGCAGGCCCTTTGTGTGTGCTTTTGTTAATGGATTGATTTTCAAATTTCTCTCTCATCTAATCTGGGTGACTTGATTTTAAGCGTCTTCGACGGCATCACTTTTGCCCCCGCTCCGCTTTTATGGGCGAATTTCTTGCTGATTTTTAATAAGAAAAGAAGTGCTTTTTATTTATTTTTCGGTTTTTTATTTTATTTTATTTTTTTTTTTGCGTTCGTCTTAAATAATGCTCCACTCACTTAGTGTAAGACCCACCCACAATGCAGGCGTCAAGCGCAGCCAAAAAGTTTTCGACGCTGAATGACAGCTGCGGTGTCCAGAGATAAGCGCCCCCCGATCACGCCCTCTGCCAGCGGCTGTGACACAACTGGCGATAAAGCAAATTGTGAAGTGCCTGGCAACTTTGCGCTTCTACTCCCGCTTCAGTTCCTGCTCCTGTCCAGCTTCCAGGTGAGCGTCAGCGGAAGTCAACTGGCAATGACAATTCCTGCTGACTGGCTGTCCAGAAGTCCTGATAGCTTAGCACAGAAGTTGTTAAGCATTTGATACACAGACACACACACACACACAAACACACACATAGACAGACACAAACACACACGAGTGTCTTGTGCCGATGCCATAAAGATAAGTTTTGAGGCCACATTATAGACCTTCTAATCGGCCCCGAATGCCAATCGTCATCATCAGAAGTGGGCGCCCAGCACATAAACGACATCGTTTTTATTATTTTTATGCCTTAGCGCCATGCCCTCCCATGTGCCCCAAAATTAGGTTTTTATTGTTAGCGAGAGGTTGGGATGGGGTGGCAGAAAACAATTTGCTTCTATCTGGAAGACGATACGTCACAAGCGGCACACATAAACATAACGGCGATAAAGTAGCGGCTGGAATTTGCATACTTCTATCTGACTTGAAGTTCCTGTGACTTTAAGCAGCAACTGTTCTGTGATGCCGACTGTGACTTTAATTACAAAATATCTGTGAGGGATTTTGGGGGCGTGGTCGGCATAGCCGACATGCTTTGGCAGAATCAAAGCGGTTTACAAAATATCTTAAATAGTAATAAATTTCGATTTTTGTACACTTTATGAATTATAAGCTTAACAGCAGGCAACTCAACAACCCCACCATTTAAAACGGGGGGAGAGTGCAGGTGGAAGGGAGGACAATGTGCACCTTAACCATTTTCAATGTGCCAGCAAAAGTTTGAGCCGGCACTCCACCTCCACTCCAATCCTCCACATCTCACCTCCGCGCCACAAACTGACAGGCTTGGTAAAGATTTAGACAAAGAGGCGAGCCCAGTCACTGTTTTTCATACTGATAGCAAAGTAGTAGCTGCCCCGTTCTACGCCTTTCTACTTTCACAACCAGAAAGAGCGGGGCAACAGCGTCTTAACGGGGGCACGCCGAATGGCATTTTAATATTTTTAAGACGCGGCTACCCAGTGAAAGTCCCCGTTCCCGTCCCCGTCCCCGTCTCCTCAACTCCCCAAGCCAGTTTTAATGCCGCATCCAGCCTTGCGCCGCAAGCCTTTCAAGCCAAGACCTGCTTCGCAGCAGCACAATGCCATAAATCAATTCGTATTAGTTTTATGAAATGTGTACCTGCGGCGTGCAGTGTCACACACACACACACACACACACAGAAACACATACAATTACAGCTAGACAGTTGGCTCGCTTATGCGCATCGTATATGAAGATAATCTATTTAAATATACAAAACATTTTGATTGCACATTTGATGCTGTCTATTCATTTTCAAATAATAAAACGAGAATGTGACGAAAATAAATGTTTTTGATTTGATAAACAACATTTGGCTGGGGATATATACAAATATTTATTTAGTGGAGAACAAATAAATTATTTATTAACAAGAAAATATATATTTGAATTTCCTTTCATTATCACATTTCATTTTCTTTATCATGAGTTCTTACAGCCCATAAACATCGTGAACGGTTATGTTGGCGGTTTAATGAGCAAATCTTGTTAGGCAGCAGCTTCAACTGCATCAGCAGAAAAACGTTGCCAATTAAGCGAGTCAGGCGAAGGACTTGGCATAATTCATGTCCTTGAACTGACACACCCACACTCACACTCACACTCACACACACACACACACACAGTGTAAATACGCATGCATATTCATTGCATACCTTAAGGCTGAGTCTTTCTTTCGACTGCCGGTATTTCTTTTCACACACACTTTTTTTAGGTTGATGGGGGGGGGGGGGGGGGTTCCTAAAATTTGCATAAATCTTTGCTGGGCAAGAATTACAATATTTCTTGGTTATTTTAACTAGCTGCCCAGTGAGTCAGATTTATACCTGCGCCAGACTATGCATATTTAATGGAACTTTTGAATTATCGCCTGACAATGGGATTATCATTTTTACATTGGCCGCACACTGTGCAGGATACGGAACGCGGGACAGCAATGGACAATGGTACAGTGGGACAGTGGGACAGAGAAACAGTGGAATACAGAGGCAAATAAAGACGCTCACGGCGTCTGAACGGCGGGCTAAGCCAAAGTCTTGACTGGGCGCCGCTCCCCTGGGGGTAATTCACAGTTGCCATAATTATCATCGTAAATTATGCGAGTGAAAGTTTTTGGGATTTTATGAAAATGAATTGAGATTGAGCCAAAAATGAAATGTGAATTTACAATTGATTTAAATAGTCGAGACGCTAGCAGCGAGAGCAGTACGAGCAGCAGGAGTAGTAAATCAAAGCGTCTTCCAATCTTTGAGCCCCTGCACCTCTTCCCCCATCCCCTACTCCATTTTGGGCAATAATCTGCAGCGCCGAGTGTCATAAATAATAATTAAACAACTCGCGTTGTTAAGTCTTTTTATTACGACCAAAGCGAGCGCGCCCAAGACAAACGACAGTTGACAGCGGGAGAGACGTCGACGGCGACGGGGCAAGGATAAGATGCTCGTGCAAAGGCATGAAGGGAAGGCTTAGAGCTGGTAGCATGTGCGAGCTTTGCACGCTTACCCCCTCAACAACTCTCACTTCCTTACTCCCTCAAGACCCAATCCCCTTAAAAGGAGACGCACAATTTTCCACGCAACGACTTTTCCCATGTATCGTCTGGCACATGAGCCAGACACAGAAAGTGGCGTCCAGGATACAGGCAGGTGCCAGTGTCCTGCTACCCGCTCTTCCCCCTTTCACTTCAAGGAGGATGTTAAGACGTAATTAAGAAAATAAATAATAATCGCCCGATGCCAGCAAGCAACTACAAACATGAGTTTGCGTTTGGGTTATACTGGGGTATATTTCCAGCGTGTGTGTGAGTGTGTGTGTTTTCAGCTGGCGCATTTGACTTAAGCCCACGTTGTCATATACTTATAAAATATCTGAACTAGAACAGTAACGGCTTTACTTTGGACTGGGGACAGTGGACGCTACCCGAACGCTTGTTTTGCGTAAATCTTGCTAAGGCCGAGACAACCAACAATAAGAATTATTATCATTTAATGGTACATCTTGTAGTACTGCCAAAGGTTTAATAAGCTCACGTCTCCAGCTCAGTATGAACCTTTCTTGGTGGTGGCTGCACCAGCTGACCCAAACATTGTGAGCTGCTCAACGGTCGAGCAAAGATATGGAATGCTCTCCCTACTAAGTACAATAAGAATTGAGCGGATCTGTCAACTACATGTATCATGCGGCTATTATATAAACTATTGTTTGATTTATGTGTTCATCATTGTTTAACAAAATGTAGAAGCCAACCTTTATAGGTATTATCCACATCGGAAACGTTATATATATATATATATATATATATATATATATATATATGCCAATAGGCATATTCCGTCTGCTTTATAATTAATAAGGATATTTTTATGTGAGTCAATTTTCTGAACAATCTTTTGGCAATTTTCTCATTAACTAATTTGACCACAAAGTGCAGCGACAAAGCAGCGGGCGGAATTTAAGGGGGTTGAATTGAGTACCATCGACCTTCGTTCATAGAAAATCGCCGTGAAAAGCGAATGTCACAAATCAAAGCGGAATTATTATTACTTATGACCATTTAATTGGACTTGCGTTTATTCATTTCAGTTTTGCTCAAAGACGCTCCTTTCTGGTTCTGGTTCTGTTTCGGTTTTTGTTTTTGTTTTTGTTTGGCTTGTGCACTCAATTTGCCAAATGGTTGTGCCACAGACATTGGAAGGCAAGCAAACCACCGCAAATTCAACCACCAAGCAATAGAAACAAAAACGAAAACAGCAACTGAAAGCAGCGCCAACTATTTGACTCGCACGCTCATTAGTTTTATTGGCCCGCATATCAGTCAAAGCCGCAAAACTATTTATGCGGCAAAGCAGCGGCCACCACCAACCGAACGAACCCAGGTCCAGAAACAGAAGCAGATACAGCTCCTGTTGCGAGTTCTGTTTGTGTTGCGCACTATTCACAGTTGTCCTTGGTGCACTTTCCTTTGGCATTGCTTCGTTTTGTGTGTTTGCTTAAGCCATTAATTGCCTAAAAGAAATTTGTCTTGTGAAAGTCACTGGAAATGTCCTTTTAATGAATTGGCATCTATCCTTTTAACATTTGCTCAATTGCAGCACCACAAAAGCCTTTAATAAATCACATTTAACAATACACAAACCTTCGACGATAAGCCCAATTAACAGTCTAGAACTGTATCTTTAGCATCTGAATCTATTGGTTAGGTAATTTTCGAGTTCCGCAAGGAAGTAAGGGAGTATTTAATTCACTTCATAGTATAAGATAAGGAAAAAGTGCAGTCCATTTAAAAGGGAAGGATTCAATCATCCGTTTAAAGTCATAAATATATATAATTTGAAGATGTTTTATGCCTCTGGGTTTTCGCATAACACCTCTTAAAAGTCAAGTTGTAACTCTCAGTTTCATTTAATTATGTTAACATTGCACGAGATTTATTTGCCATTAAGTGTTATTATAATATCAAGTACGAAAAAGTTGTTTGAAAAGCACGATTTATGCATCGTAAGTACCTGCAAAAACCTGAGCAAAGAAATTATATGGATTTTTTTTGTTGAAAAATACTGTGGAGGAGTTGCACAAACGGCCCCAGAGACCACAAGTGCGGAGCAGTTAGCTATGTAAATGTTTTCGCAGCTGTTTATGTATTTACTTTTAATGCCACTCGAAATGGCTGGTGTTTGTAGCCCAGTAACATGCTCCCACCATGGAGGAGGTGAGCTGCAATTTTACACAGCAGCCGCCAACCTCACAACGCGAAGAAAATGCTAACAATTTTAATTAATGGATAAAGTTCTATAGAATTCCACGCCTTCGCTTACCCTCCATCAGCTCCACCACTGACCAAATTTTACCAGTGGTCGAGCACAGGCAATGGTATACTTTTTATTTGGGTTGTTGGAGAGGTAAAAAAATAGTATGTACTTTATTTTAATATTTATGCAGCCCGATTCATTGCTACTCAAAACATATTTCTACAGCTATTCGCAAAGGAACTTTGAGAATTTTTGTTCCTCATTGTATTGCCTTGCAGCATCAAGTAGAATATCTTATTACTATAGTTTGAGAATTGGGGCAGTGAGGGACATTTAAATTATTCTCTTTACATTACTACTTTCTTTAATTTTTCACGGATTTTTTTAACTTTTTTTTTACATTTAATTATTTAGTTGTTGCATAATTTTAATAATGTTTATAGGCAAAAAAATAAGTGCAATTTATTGTTTGTATTTCTACAACGAAAACTTCAGAACTGCATTTGGTTTCTTTAATATATGTGTATAAAAAATAAATAGTGTAAGTAGCAATTTAACAACAAAATTATTTTTATGCCGGGAACTATTGCACAAGATATGCGAGAGTTGAGTTTTATATTTAAGACACAGCTAAAAAGTATGCAACAGTCTTTTTATGAAATTCATAAATAAAATCCAGTTAATATTGAAGCCTAAAAATGTGCTCATAAATTGTGTGACTCCATTTTCCTAGATACATTTGAACCTCCCACACTTTCATTTCCCTTTTTCCCGCTTTGTCGGCTTTTGCCGCCCGCATTTTTAATTTAAAAGTTTGCGATAACAAATGATGCACATCCCTGCAGACACATACACACATACACACACGCACACACAACATCTTACACACACTCGCCCATTCAGATATGTACTTAAAATAAGAAATAATGTTGACTGCTGATTTAGGACTTTCCCACACCCCGCCTGGCTGCCACACATGCCTGATTGTACCTATATTTATCTATAGGAGCATGTATGTTTGTGTGTGTGTGTGTGTGTGTGTACTTGTACATGTGTAAGCGTGTCTACAATTGTGGCTTGTACAAAGGCGAACGAAATAAAGAATAAAGAAATGAGAAAAGAAATGAAGCAAACTTTGGCGCTAATAAATTGTTTCGTATCTTGTTGGAGGCAACGCTAATATACTCTGCCTGGGCAGATAACTCATACGCCGCGTGGCCAACAGCCACAGCCACAGCCACATCAGCAGCGTCAGCCTCAGCAGGAGGCGGAGCAAACGCTCAGCATCTGCAGCTAGCTCGCCATTTTTTTTCCATATGCATATTTATTTCCCCTTTGCTTATCAGCGACTAACAAAAATGAAAGAAATAAAGCAAAGCAAGACCAACCACATGAGAAATTGCCAAACACATTACCACACATTAGCCGCAGTCGCAGACATAGCAGCGACAAGGACTGTGGAGGAGATGCCCATGTGAAGCTCCATGCCTCCCTATCGTACCATCACAGCACCTACAAATGCATATGAGATTGGTTTTTCCGTTTTTTTTTAAATGTGCCATATGCACATACATGTATGCTAGAAAACCATTAAGTGACATAACATCTCTAATAGTAGCTTGTGATCAACATATTAAAGTCTAAGTTAAAACCTTATTTAAAAAGGAAATCATAAACAGCAGAATCATCTCTTGTCTTGATAATAGGTGATAGCTAACATTTAATATTTGAAGCCCTTCTGCAGTCTTTAAAATCAAAGCATTTATTCATTAACAGAACCTTGCTTTTCACATCTTCAGGGTAAATAGTAATTTTTGAGTGAATGTTGACCAAGCTAACTAATACGAATGGTGAAGTTGGAGTTAACTCTGAAAATATTGCCTTGATTTGTTAAGTAAAACTGTTCTCATTGCAAAGCATTTTGAGTTCGCTGACAGCTATTAAAGATGATTGTAAATAAGTCAAATAATAATATTCAAGTTCAATGCACTTCCAAGGGAATAAGAAATCCTGTTAGAGGTTTCACTGAGCAAATTCAGCTCATCTTTACTTGAAAATGTTCGACCGAGCGTAGCCCCATATGTATTAATAAATAAAAAATCCATTTGCTTTCTTTAACTCATTTATCTTATTACGTGCTTAGTGCCACACCCCAACTTCCATATGAACAAGACAGTCGAAACCTATTTTGAAGGCTAGCGATAGTGACAACATTTTTAATTAATCAGCGCTGAGGCTTTTAATTCCAGTTGAACTTGCGACTTATCACTTTAGTAATTACTTCGAAGATTGTCATAAATGCAGATGCCGTAACGTATAATAGCTTTTAATATACTAAATTGCGCCATTATCCGCTACTTAATCTCACAAAGATTTACATAAATGTAAACGCCCCAAAATCTGATCTTTCATTAAGATCCAATTGCACTTTTAAGTAGTGACTTTATCTCAAAAGGGTATAGTTATGAGATATCGACTTGGACATACTCTTTTCCCATTTATGTACATTTGAAAAGATCGATTCAAGTTCTGGATACAATAAAAAGAGAACACATTGAGTTCAGCTCAAATTTGACATTTAAAATTGTATTTATTTAATTATTTAATAATTGCTGGGAATACATATTATAATATAATGTTTGTGTGTCTGTAATATTTATTTGTTTGTGTGTTATCATGCTTTCAATAAATTACAAGTAAATTTAAATTGATTTTATTTTCGATTTGTATGCTTATGGATCTAGTGGAACAATTTGTTAAACATGTTTAAGTGTAGATATAAATGTGAATCTACTCGTAATTGTTATCAAACTCTTGAAATTTAATTAATCAAATACACAACGGAATACTTGAAACATCTGCTGAATATTTTCGAAACAAAATTTTATTATTTAGTTGGCTATAGCTCTATATTTTTTGCAGGTATTAAATACCAAGATATACAACGAAATCCACTAAAGATAATATTTAATTATTATTGTTGGTTTCTCTTTACATTCAATGAGCCAAAGATATGTGCTAAGCTGGAAAACGAACTAAAATAAGGCAAAAACATTTAAAAATTAGACAAAGTATTTAAAAACGAGAAATTCCCAATGCTCGTATCTAGTCGTATATTAATATTGAATAGGTAGGCATAACATACATATTTACAGATGAAATTAGCTTTCTTTGGTTACACGCCTAACTCACAAATTGATAGATAATTAAACTTATTTAAATATAGAGTGCTATTAGATATATTTGATTAGGTCATGCTAAGCTAAGTCGTTTGTCAAAATTTTTCTGCGTAAATAAATAAAAGTACTATTAGTCGATCTAAGTGTAATTTTTAACTAATTTTTGCTAATTATTCCGCGGCAACTGCCTAGCTTACTGGGACCGAAAGTGTGTTTGTTACTGGGTCATCAACTGGTACACCTCCTGCTATAATACTTGTAGAGAGTTTGCTTACGGGATTATGTTAAGTTTTTTTTTTTTTTTAATTTCATTTTTCATCATTTTTTGTTGTTTTCTTTTTTTTTTTTTGTCATAGCTGCATAGGACTTAAATCTTAAGTAGAAGTGTATTTCTGTTTTGATGGTAGCCAGGTTTATTTACAACTGCTTCTAGCAAGCGGTAACATGGCCTGACAAATGTTTCAATATTTTGATTTTAATACTCTTGTCGCACCTAATCGCGCTCCTCGTATTTGGGCACAAACGAACTCAGGCCGCCCAGCTGGTTGCACTGGCTGTTATCGTAGAGCGACATCTTGAGACGCTTGCACTTGGCCCGCCGGTTCTTAAACCAGAACTGCACATTCTTGCTCTCCAGTCGCGGAAACTTTTGGCTAAAACGGCAAAAGCAAATATATATATATATTAATTAGTTTACTTAGATTCATTGTTGGGTATTTGTTGAGATTTGTCGATGTGCATTACGTCTGTGTGTATGTGTATTAAAAGAGAATTGAATTAGGGCTGTGCTGCTGCGTTTACTTACCGGTAGGGCATGGTGTTGAGATCCTCGGTGTACTTGAGGATAAGGTTGTGGGAGGGATGCGTATTCATGGCAAACCATTGCTCCAGCTTGGGCACCTCCGTAACCGGATCGATGAAGGTGCGATTGCGCTTCCGTCGCTCCTCATTCGATATGCTCGACAGATTGAGACCCGCTCCGCCCATCAGCGCATTCGGCTGCAGGCCAGCGGCGGCCGCAGCAGCTGCCGCATGATGGGCATGCGGATGGCCAGCTGCTGCCTGACCGAAGGCCGGTATATAGTGGCTCATGTACATGAAGGACTGCGAGAACATCGAGTTCGGCACCATGGGAAATGTCAGCTGATCCTTGTGCGGGGTTACGCTGCCGCCCAAGTCGGGCGAGGGCGAACGAAACCCATCCAGATGACTGACATCGTTTTCATTGTCCTCGTCATCTTCATCCATGTCCAGGTCATCATCCTCCTCCTTTGGCGTACTGCGCTTGGGTGGGCTGGCTCCCCCTGCATCCTGCTCGCTGTTGCTCTGATTTTGTGTGCTGTTGTTGTTATTGTTGTTGTTGTTGTTAGAATTCACCTCATCGCCAGCTGGCTCAAGAATCGCACTTGGATGCGCATTGGAGTTGGAATTGGAATTGTCATGTGTTTCGTTTTCATCGCCTGCTTTTGCAACTATGGCCTTCTCCTCGCGCTCCTCATCCAAGCCATTGACAACATCACTGCCGGCACTCTTCGAGCGTTGCGGCTGCTGTGCGGACTGCTGCTGCTGCTGCTGATGATGCTCGCCAGCACGCTCCTCCTCATCCTCATCCTCCAGCATGGGGGTGCTGCGATGTCGCTCGTGCGTGGTCAGCGATAGCGGTAACTGTGGCGTTCCAGGTCTGCTGGGCTCCTCCTCCAGCTCATCGGAGTGCTGCGACATGGTGTCTATATCCTCAGACTTGAGGCTCATCGGGCTCTTGAGATAATCGTGCGACATGGACAGATTGCCCATGCTGAGCGGCTGGCTACCAGCGCTGCTGCTCGAGTTCTGGCCCAGCGGTGCATGCTGACTCAAATATCCATTCATGGCCGCATGGCCCAAGGCGCTCATCGCACTGCCCAGACTACCACCACGCATCTCGGCGCGCTTTTGGGCGGCACGTGCGTTCTTGAACCAGTACACCACATTATTCACGTCGAGGGGTTTGCGACCGCGTCGCGATTCCAGAGCGTTCAGCTGCACCACATAGGTCTGAATCTGCTGGCGCGAGGGATGCGGATTCTCCTGGAACCATTTCTGCAACTTCGGCAGCTCCATCTCCGGATCGAAGCTGGTGCGCATGCGTGTCTTCTGGCTGGGATACTGAGCGCTATGCGATGCCGCATGGTGATGGTGATGCATCGACGCGTGCATCGGATGGACGAGCATATTGCCATGATGTCCAGCCGCCTGAGCAGCCTGGCTAACAGCTGAATTTGGATGGTGTGCTGCCACTGCGGCCGCCGCAACAGCCGCTTCGTTGGCCAGCAGCAGTGATTCCCGACTGCTCATGGCGCCCAAAGGGTTGGCAGCAGCGCCAGCGCCAGCTGCAGCCGCATGTGCCGCCGCTGCGGCAGCGGCAGCCATCGCTGTGCCCACCGGGAAGTCCATATCGCCGGGCACCACTGGCACCGTTGAGGGTGCCGACATAAACGGCAGCATTTTTGGTGTCATCGCGGACTGCGGAGAGAGCTGATTCGACCACCACTGGTCGAACTTGCGCCGGAGCTCATCGGATATCTCGCCGCCAGGCAGTGCATAAGTATTCTGGTGCGAACTGCGGCAAATCTGCGAGAGAGTCACCTGCAAAAAAATACAAATAATTGAAGTGGATTAGCGAGGGGTGTCCTTGAATTAACTCATTTATTTTCATTAATATGATACCAAGATTAATTCTATTTTACAATTACATACAGTCTGAAACTCATAAATAAAATACAACAATGAAAGAAAAGTATTTCATTATTGTGTATTAAGTATGGGACTTTGTTACATTTCTGATACGATTTAAGTAAAGATTATTAGATTATTATTTTATTCAATGTGTAGATGGCGTGACTGTACTCATGTGGAGCATGTGGCTGTCGCCAGTGCAGTTAGCTGGCTTAAGCCCACGTCTACTGTACTAAGCGACTGTCATAAAAATCACGGTGGTTGGGTTGGTCGGTTGGTCGGTTGGTATGTTGGTTAAGGCCCTCAAGTGCCGGGATTTACTTAGCCATAAATGTACGGTTGACTCTGATTGCGCTAGCCTCAAAATTGCCTATTACGATACCTGCTCCAGTCCCATATGGAATTGATACCACAAAACTGATATTAACTGACGGCCCTGTCAAGCGCGGACGCGATAAATAGATAGTCCCTATACCCCGATAGGAGCCCGACGACACCCCAGCTTATGCGATTAAAATTGAATTTAATGTTCAGAAATAGAAACGAATTCATAAGTTCTGCGTGCAGGGGACTGAGTAGCAATGCCAATCGCATATGTCTAAGGGGTTGCGAGGGCTGAGGGAGTTCGGGTGAGTTCGGGTATACTGTATTAAATGCCCATAGATACTCCGGCTCTTTGCCGCTGTATGTAGACAACGCGTACAATAGATAATGTCGGTTGCTATCAGCTAAGGAGGCGCCCCAAATCACTTAAGCTGCTCGAAACACACGAACGGGGTGTGTGTATTGGTGGTTGTGTGTTATAGTTGTGCTGTGTGTTATAGACAACTAATTGTAAATAAAATGAGCTGACGCGCATTACGAACGGATCGGGTGGGGTTGGGGGGTTGGGGGCCCCCAATGATTAAATTGATTTTCATATCGGTTGCGTGCGTTTCGCAACTCTTGGAAGAGAGACGACAATTACCACGGGACCAGCGGAGTCACAGCTCAATGTGACCACAATCAAAGTGCATTTGACACATATTTGTGTGCTTCTAGGGAATTATAGAATATGCTTATCATGTGATTAGAGAAACTACTTTGCTAATATTAATCAGGGCCAATAAAATCAGTCACAATATCAATTGAAGGGTATTTCGGTCGTGATTTCTGATAGTGCCAACTACACCAATACACTGCAGTCAACAAATATTTATATATATGCATATATGTATTTATAGAACCGTGATTTATGGCTGGGATTTAGATCATGTGCTGGCAACCCCCAGCTACATTTAGTTGCCTTAAATCCTATCTAACAAATTAATAAGCCCTCAGTCAATGTATATAGACACGCATGTATGCATGTAGATATATATATATATATATATATATATATGTATGTATATACACGTATTTAAAATCATCAGCCAAGATGATTAGCGTAAAGCTGATTAAAAATGAAAACTATTGCAGAAAAGGATTAGTTAAGTGAACCAAAATAAATGAACTCGTCTTAACAACATTTCTTTGTAGTCATTATCAAAACATTTTCTATAAATTTCATATGCATACAAAGACACACACACACACACACATACAGAAAGAGAAAGATAATGAGGGAGAGAGAGAGAAAGAGAGAGATAGGCAGACAGACGGCATTGGCTGGTGCTGTTGCTGTGTTGAGGGGGAAGTCGCAAGGATATGCCGAAACTTTTGTTGCCTCTTTTCATGTGCGTGTGTGTGTGTGTTTGTGTGTGTGTGTGTTTCTGCCTCAATTCACGCAAATTAGCGGTTTGAGTTTTTAAGTTTGCTTTCATTCCCACTTTGCTCCGTTTAGCTACCAGCTTAGTTTCGCACTGTCTACAAGCGCACGTGGGTAAAGAATTGGAAGGGGGATAAGGCACAAGTTTTCGAAACTCTTTTAAGGATGAGGGATAATAGCGTGGCAGTGTGGTGTCATCGTAAACCGCTTATGAATCATTATAGAATTTCGTCAACTTAACTGTTAAATGTTACATTTTCTTGAGAGAGTTCAAAGCGAATGTCTAATTAGCAGCTCCACTCTTGATTCTACACTCACCTCGTCCAGGGGGCAGCCGGTGGAGCGGAGCAGTGCATGCGACTGCAGCACAAGCAGCTTGAGCAGCTTGTCCTTGATCTCGCCAAAGGGGGATGTCTTCGGACGCAATATGACAATGCGCAGCGTTATAACTGAGGTCAGTTCACCCACAATATCGCTGACCGGCACTGCCGGATTATCGGAGATCTGTTCCAGCGGTATGGGCTTCCAGTGTTTGATAATCAGAGAGCCTGCATAACGACAGAATAGTATTGACAATGTTTAGCACTTGTTGTCAGCACTGGCACTTAACATTTAACCCACCTCTTGCTGTGTTGGCCACCTCCTGCGAGTAGCCGAGACGCTGCAGCGCCGTTTGCACTATTTCGCTCCATGGCGTGGCAGCTGCAATGATCACGTAGCTGTCTGTCTCAATGTTGGGCCGACGTTTCCACGGCTGGCGTGTGTCAATGGTAAGCGAGGCATTTAGCGAGTGCACAGACTCAACCACGCAGTGCAGTGGAAGCGATTTCGCTGTAATAGACAGAGAGAGAAAGCAGAGGGCACTTTTTAATTTATATATTTATAATCAGAGCTGCTTGTCAAGTTTTGCTGAGGATTTCAAATCATTTAAAATCCATACTTTGATTGAAATTTGAAATTAGTTGCATTTGATAAATGCAAATTTAAATTTCTTCATAAAACTTTATTAATCCTAATTATTTAAGTTTTATTTCGATTTCAAAATGTATAGACTTATGAACTAATTTGAAAAGATTATCAATTATTTAATTTTAATCTTTATACATCACAATACAATTTGAATAAAAACGGATCTTATTAAAATTTAATTATTTGACAAGAAAAACAAGTTTTTTTTTAAAGTATAATAGATGTCAGCAAACAAAAGGCTTAATGCAAAACCCCCTTGGCTTCCCATTAAGCGGCCTCTCAAATTGAACAAAAGGAGTTCCCTTTATTTTAATTCTTTTGTGAATAGTATTATATTATTTTGTACCTCTTCTAAATTAAATCATTAACTGATATTTTAGCTTCATTTTAATTATAGTTAATTGTAGGGTATTGCATTGCCGTGCAACTATAATTATTTATAATTCTAACTCTGCTGCTGCTGCTGCTGATGCTAATCGGTTTAGTTGTAAACGCTTCAAATGGCGGCAAGTGCAAATCAGGCAAATTAAAATAAGCAATTAAAGCATATTTTATACATTGGCCATCTGCCATGAAAACACCGCACCAATTCACGCCCGCTGAAAAATGTTGAATAATTTATTACATGCTGCGGTTAGCCTCAAAATGGTTTTAGCCGCTTACCCCCATGCTATAGTCTATTTCCAGGATTATGAATATGTGCATTCATAGCAGGCTACATAATTATAAATGAATAAGGCCCGACTCACTAGTTGGCCAAATTGAAAAATGTTGCCGCTAATCATCGGGAAATGATTTGCCAGCAGCACTCAGCAGCTCGAGCATTCTCTATTATAATACGAGTACTCGATCGTAAGGCTCTTTGAATATGGTCTAATTCAAATTATTGGCAACTTTTTGGCAACCAATTATGGAAAGCTTAAAAATAAATTACCAAAATATACCAATAGCGGACGCCAAATGCAATGCGCCCAAGCGCCCAAATGTCCAATCCAAAGCTCAAAATGCATTTTGCCTGCGGGGCACAGAGCGGTTGCAAAGGGGGTCATTGGGCGGGACACCAACATCGAATAGGCTTAACGCCCGTTGCTGGCCGCCATAATGGTATTATTAATTATTCCAATTATAAAAATTGTAAGCAGCACAGATTGGCAATTGGCGTTTGGACGCGTTTTAAACAGCCGAACGACCAAATATTGCTTTCACAATTATGAGCGATTTTAACTTTAAATATATATTTATATATATATATATATATATATATACATATATATATACTGTGTGTGGTGTTGTTTGTGCTTGCAAATCTTTTAATTGCCATAAAATCCTCATTGGGCATTAAAAATAAATATATCAATTGTATGAACATATTCGCGAAAAGAGTGAATTAAATATAAATGTAAATATGTAAAAAAAAGGCATAAGGTATTATATATTAAGAGAGCAGTTGACTAAAGTTATTTATAAAATGATTTGGTATAATAAAAGAAATCCAGCGGCTTAAATTTAAATTTGTAGATCAACATTTTAGAGTAAAATGGGAAACGGATTCTTGAAATCTGATTTTGTGTATCTGATTCGGCTTAATCTCTTTAATCTTAAAGAAAGTGAAATTTTTGAAATTAATTTAACTTAAAAGGGTTATTTGATAAGTCTTAATATGCATAATTAAGTCTTCATAACAAAATTTTTCCTTCATAATTTATAATTTATAAACTGTAACAAGCCATTTACACATTTAAATATTAGCGCCACGCAGCATATTTTTTGGCTGGTTAAATTCCACATTGCCACATGCGTATGTAAGTCTTCATTAAAGCCATGTACGAGGTCCTTTTTGTTTTGTTTGTGCGTTATATACGCAATATACCAGTTTCACATAGACACAAACCGATAATTGAAGAGAGGATGTGGGGACAAAGTTGCGTTTTGCTGACCGGCTTCGCGTTGGCCTTATGTAAACGCATCATAAATGGCGGATAAGAGTTGTGTGTAGGCAATGCCCCCAAGTGTAAAAGGTGCATTTTGTGGCAGCGGCTTTGCTGAAAATTCCCGCCCAACGAACAATGAAGGGAAAATGAGTGGCGCAACCGAATAATAAACTCATTAAATCTATTATCCTGGCCCATGATTCTGGTCTAACTCAACTGAAAATCGGATTTAAACTGCATATGCATATGTGCAAGTGGCAGTTGTGTGGGTGTGTATGTGTCTGAATGTGTGTGTAGAGTGAGTCGCATAGTGGCCAAACTCAGTACGCTAATTGTTGCGTCGCCCATGACAGTGTTTTCTGAAATCGCCCTAACCTGAAAATGGTAGAGCTTTGGGATGTTGTTGGGTGATGTTGTGCTTATACATTCGTCTGCAGGCACTGCATCGCTTAAGTAGCCCGGCATCGCTGCCAGGCGGCGCTTATCCTTATTAGCATTATCAGTGGCAAAAATAATCGAGGCAGCCAGCGATGAACAGGCCAAACAAATTGAATTAAAAACGTTTGAGGCATTAAATCGCAGCCAGGCTGGCAGGCGGGAAGACTGGCAGGCAGGCAGGCAGGCAGACAGACAGATAGCCCCTCCTTACCATTACCTACGCTCGTCCAGACCACCCGCCCTAAGCTGACAAACGATTTGTAATGAACTCCACTTGCATAGGCTTAGACGCTGTCGTCGCGCCGTCTCCAGCCTCCCGAGTGCTGACTTTTCCATTTTCTCTCTTTCATTTTGCGCCCTGTGTCGCAGCTTAAGATTTATTAACCTGCGCCAGCGTCGAAGTCGATAGCGTTGCCAGCACTGTGAGCGCAAAAATAATGAAGTTGCCAATTGCCTGCGTTTTCTGTTCGCGAACAATTGGCCTGTGTACCCTGTACTTCTACTTTAAGGATCAAAGAGCACGACAAAGATAATCATGTCTTAATTTTTTAAGGCCTAGTAACTGAATAAATAATATATAATAAACTCAAAGAATTAGAGGCTGTCATGCCGGGAATACAGTATATCAATCGACAGATATTAATTTTATGAATTTACATACTTCAGCGATTTGGATAACTTTCATTACAAATAGTTCATAATTTGCAAAACTAATTGCTATGCGTACAGGGTATGTACTAGTTATACAATTAAAGTATAAATATAACAAAATTTAATCTCTTTGATCTTTATTCAGTCGTTTTCAAAACTGTTGTATGCTCGCTTATTCTTGATTACCCCACGGTTTGGCAGTTGCAAAATGGTGCTCGCTGCGTTTGGCTTATCGCAATCTGAATTGAAAGTTCAAATAAATGAGATATTCGTGAATCGGTTTGCTTGTTAGTGCCATCAGCTAAGCTCCTTCGAGTATGCAATGGACCACGATGAGAATGATTACGCAAAAGCCCAGAGGTGGGCCAATTAGCAGCAGGGGAAAGCCAACCCCAAAAAGATTTTAATCTTTGAAACTTTTCGTAGCATCCACGTGTGCAGATTGCCATGAAATTTTATTGTGGAACGGAGCTAAAACCTCAATAAGACCACCTTGCTTATTGTTTGTGTATGAGCGCGCATTTGGCTTTCTTCTAAGAAATTGACCAATTGACTGACCACAAGAAGCGGCAACGACTGGCCGAGAGGCCAACAATAATTATGAATCGCATACGCACAACATCAAAACGACTTAATCCTCAACTAAGAAACACACACATACCAAAACACACACACATACACACACACGCGTACACAAATTGAGTGGGTTGCTAAGACTGTGGAATAGGGTAGAAAGGACAGATGCAGAGCAATTTAAGTGACTGCTGGCAAGGATTATATAAGTTTACGGTTTAGTTTGCTCTGACAATATCTTGACCAACAAATATTTGTAGTTCTGCTTTTTTGTGACTGCCAGTGGTTGAGGTTGACCTGAGTCCTTGTTGGAGGGATGGGGATTTGGGTTGGGGATTTTTCGGGTGGACGAATAAAGTGTGTATTGTTTATTTATAAGAAAATGTTCATAATTTACTTATTAAAATGATTTGAGTGATTTGGGTATGAAAATTAAAATTTTACAAGTTTTAATAACCGTAAAGGATATTTGCCTAATGTGTAAAGGAAATGCAAAGGCCAGGGGCAGGTGCGGCTATGCGGAAGGGTCCTGCTTAAGCCAAGTCAACTGTTTGAATTTGCTTATCAGTGGTTGACCAGTGAAACGTCTTAGTGCTGAGAGCCGCATGAAAAATCTTAAGGATTTTAAAGGACTTAAGTGTCAGGCATGTTTGTCTCTCTCTGAGTGTGTGTGTGTGTGTGTGTGAAAGTAAGAGTGACCGGAAATTAAGCAATAGTCTTAAGGAAATTGCCACAAGTTTTTTGGGTGCCACGAAGCAGGCAATTTGATGTCTTTTCCCAGACTTCTTACAGCAGTCCTTAAGTCTTTATATACTTGTATGTGTGCTTGCATTTTTATTTACACTTCAACTTAAGTCCTACTTAATTGCAAACTCTTTTCAGTAGAATTTTTAATGCATGCATTTTAATTTATAATGCCGAGCCAACAACGGGACTACTTAAGAACTTTGCACAACACACACACACACACACACACATCTATTTCTTCACCCACATATCTTACGCATGGCTGCCAATTTCTCACACCTTGGACGTTGCATATCCCTGTCTAAGTCCTGGTTCACGTCCTGCCAACACCCGGCAGCTGTGTTGCAACTTGCACAAACATATTAAGAAGCACAATAAAATGAAAATCAACTTGACTGCCCCGGAGCCATGTGCCGCAGGAAATCAAGCAAAGCACAAAAGATGAAAGAATGCATCAAAATTGAGGAAAATTGGTAAAAAGTCTTATATCAAATTAAATATACTCTACAAATTTCAGCAATATACACTGCTTGTATGACGAGATGTTGGTTTATTCACAACTGAAAGTAACAAGTTCACCAAAAAATTATTAAAAAGTTTATATAAATTTGAAAAATATGCTACACAGATTTATTCGACGAGTATTTGTTGAAAATACTACGTAATATTAAGATAATATTATTAAATTGTATGCTTAGATTGTGTGTGTTTAAATGATATCAATAATTTTTGTTCATATTTTTTTTTTTAAAGTAAACCTTGAGCAACTGCAACTGGTTAGTGCATAAGCCTGAAACTTTTAACTCTGATAAAAACTTGAAAAGTACGCCTTGACGGGAAGTTTGATGCGATCTATAAGTGACAGTACAGTAAAACGGTAAACCCTTGTTGAACTGAACGAAGAGGTTAAGATGGCTTATGGCCCGCTTCAGTTAACTATCGATTGTGGCTGTGCTAATTTGAAGACGCTGCTCTTTGGATCTAAATCTGCGTGTAACATTTAGCACTGCATACGTTGTTTATTTAGTACTTGCTGTATTTTTGCATTTGTCAGGCTGAGTCATAGACTTTGGCGTATTTGGTATTTTCGAAAGGGCTTTCTTTGGAAAACATGTTGAAACTTTTAAGCGGCTTATAATTAATGCCGCTAGGCATTTTCTTTCTCTTATCGGTTCGCTTTCGCGCTTAGCGCACTGCACAACCAACCCACCCCCACCTGAGGTGTATAGTCTGTTTCTGTTTCTGTTTCTGTGTCAGTAACAACACATAACCGGAAATCAAGGGATCTTCCCTTCTCTGTCGTCTTCCTTTTCCATCGCAGCCAATTGGCATGTAAATAGTCCAAGCTAATGGATGTGAAGCAATATCTTCGTTAGCTAAAGAGAGAGACCCAGTCGAAATAATCCTAATGAAATAAGCATGGCCCGTAGCGGTAATTTATTTAAACCCAGCCTCCGTCCGAAGTTCATTTGGCGCCCCAGCTGCAAAATTGGTGTCGGACTCTTTTCGGGTATTAACGAGAGAACGAACGAGCAAAGGCATTTAAATTGTCTCAACTTTTGTTTTGTTGTGTAATAAATTCATTTTTTGTCCTTACGACATGTAAAACTATGCATGTATGTCCTGCATGTGTGTGTGACCTGTCTTAGATTTAATCCTTTTTGTTGTTGCCCCAAGAAAACAACAACAATACCAGCACACACAAAGCATACTCAAGTCACACACACACAGGCACACACACACGACTCCATCTCTCGGAGATATGTATGTTGATTTGGGGGCGATGAGACAGCAGGTGAGGCTGCTGGCCAGAAAAACTAAACTAGCCCCAGAGTCTTCTGAATGGATTTTCTTAAGTGGTTCTAAGCTTTGTCTGTGAAGCAAACCAGAAAACATGCTTATACATGCGGCCAAGTGGCTGCTGCCCGATTTCAAGTGCAGGCAGCTGAAGAGAGTTCAGACAGCTCCAACTCCAGCTCCAGCTCCAGCTACAATTCCAACTCCAACTCCAACCCCAGCTCTAGTTTTAGCCTCGGCTGCTCCGGCTCTAGTGGCATTAGCAGCTGCTTAAGGCACTGCAGCACTTCATTAGTTCCGAGTTCGAAGACGACAGGCTGTACAAGGACATCCGTCCTGAGACAATGGCCAACTGCGCACGATAATTGAATGCAAGCAAAGCTAGAAACGTAACTCCAAATCCCCCAACCTCGCATAGCCCCCAACTTGTCGACCCGTCGACAGCCAGAAAAAGCCATGTGCAACGAGTCATGGTTGAGGGCAAATTCACAAGAAGTTTCCAAATCCTTACAAAAGGATTATGATGTGTATTTTTGGTCAAAGCACGTTGATGAGTGGCAAACGACTTTGCTGAGTGTTGAGATTTTTCTATTTACACATACATATACATACATACATATATACAAATGTATATACCTGATAATGAATTCTGTGCTTGCAACTAACGAATTCATACATAAAAGTACCTAAAGGAGCACATTTATTAATTGATGACATTCAAGTGTCCTACATCGAATTGAGTTGCATAGCTCAACTATATACAAACAAGCAGAAAATACGTTATGCCGACTTTTAAGCACTTTAACCTTACTGATAAATATGAGTCAAACTGTATGTCTAAATAATATATTTTGACAAAAAAAAGACTCTATGAATTGTTCAGGGCTTTGTGAAGACAAATATAAATATGCATTTATATCAACATATATATTTATATATATAAATCCCAAATACATAAATCAGCTTATGTATATTGACTCATGCTATCTAACCACTTTAAAGATATTATATTAATCGTACTGATCTGGACAATGGCAGAAAACAAACTGCATATCAAACCCTAAGCAGAGTCCTTTCAAGTGCTCGGAACAAATATGAAAATGTCATGAATGCAAATAAACGTAAAATGTTGAAAAGGATTAAAATTATAAGCGCAGGATAAGGCAAACAGACATGCAAGCTGTATGCAGTCATGTGTGATCACACACACACACACACACGCATACACGGACTGACAGACACACTTGGCCACAAAAGTGCAGCCGCACAAAAGAAATGCTTGCTAGGCGGTCGCACAAAAGGATTTTCAATTTGTCAAATATTATCAAGTGAAGAACAAACCGACAGCGTTTCCATTGGCACTGCCTCGGCCGCTGTGTTTAGACCCCGTAGCAGCAGTGAATACGGATTTAAAAGTCGATAATGTCTGCAAACACAATCGAAGGACGTGGCGGAGTCAAATGTTTGCTGAATATGTCAAAAATCGACTTGTAGTGCAGTTGAACCAGAAGTAAGCGCACCAAACAAATGTTATTGACTACCCCAACCAATAAGAGTTAAAGCACACACACACACACACACACGTGCATAAACACACTTAAATGTCAACTCACATTATCACACTTTTATACGACTTAAACTGTGAGTCGAGTGCTATTTACCAGCTGCTCAAATCGATCACACATTTTTAAAAGGACATCTCAGTGCCGACCTATTGTTATAAAGCGTCTGGGCAGCAGAAGAGAATGCGTACACTTAGCGAATTAATGGTGACCGAATGTGGTTGCGAATTCACAGCTTAGCTGAAGTTTTTTTTAACTTTTGACTTTTGAGAATTATTGAAATTTGTAGTTAATTGAGTAGAATAAAATCATTGAATCTTTGGTGGGTCTATTGCATTTTCGAAAAAATTCTTAAGAATTTTCATACTTTCTTTCATGTTTATTATCATGTAAAATAATGTTCAAGGCCAATAAGCTTAAATGGCAATAAAGTGTCTGGTATACATTTTAAATTGAAATTATTTGTATAAAAATCTGAATCTGTTAGTAAATTCTAGAATCTGGAATTCGTGAATAAATTAAATAGTTTCTCAATATAATAATCTTCAGTTCGATTATGACTCAGTTTTCTCTTGGGATTATAAATAATAATATAGTAGCTGTAATCTACAAATAAATTACATTTTGTTATTTTGAGAACTTGGATATGCTGGCTTAAGCGATTTCTAATCTAGAAGTAAACGCTTCCAAGAAGTAAAACTTTGTATTTTTTTTTAGCACATAACTGGTCGCTGAGCTGCGTTTCCGGCATTCCCTTCCTTCATCATCGTCATCGTCAGTGTGTTGCATTCACATCGTTGTTGTCATCGTCATCGCTGTTGCCACACATGGCGGCAACCTTAATCACTTTAGTTATCAATATTACTTATTTACGTTGCTCCTACTTAACGCTTAAGACGCTTTGACTTTTATACTGTGTGTATGTGTGCGAGTGAATTATTGCCCTGTATGTAGAAATATATACACATCTAAATATATATAAATATATATATATATATATATAGTATACATATGTCTGTAGATATGCACTGGACTGACTGGGCGGCCCTGGTGTTGCTCTAGCATTACATTTGCCTTTAAATCTTCCTACTTAAAGCCAAACAAAATCGACGGGGGAGGTGGCGAGAGGGTTTGGGGGCGAAAGGAGCGCACCATGCACGATCTGGCCTTATTGATTCAATTAAGAGAGCAGTCGAGTCGAGACAAGGCACAACAAAGGCATAAATATATTTATATACTATATGCATATAGAGGTGTGCTGGTTTAAAGAGGAAACAGAATACGCATACGCCTAGTTGGTTATGAGACGGGCGGCAGCATTGATTAATATAATCCGCTTGAAGACGCTCCACGCTTGTGGGCCGACTGCGAATTAAGTTACACCCAAGAGACAAGAGGTGAAACGGGGTGTAATAATGGAAGGGGGGATGGGAGGGGGGCGGGCGGTGTGGCCCCGCCGCACCTGGCATACACACACACACACACACAGTTTTAAGTACAAGTTAATGGTGCTTATGCATATTACCCTCAACCATACCCATATACCATATCGAGGCCATTAATACCCACAACTGATTTTTCTTTTATACAATTTTTTTGCTTCTTATTTATTTTTTTTTCTTCATTTGTTCATCGTCGTCGTCGCCGTCGTCGTCGTCACTGTATTTTAAATCGATCCAATGGCAAAGCGTCTTTGTGTCGCTCGCTGCGAGTGCGCGGCGGTTTAATCCGCTGCCAATGAACTGCGAATGCGGCTGCTGCTGCTGTTGCTGCTGTTGCTGTTGCTGCTGAGGTCGCCAGATGAGCGGCTTTGAATGCTTTTGAATTTACGCTAGTGAGGTGCGTGGGGGTTGGTGGGGAAGGAGGCGTGCCACAGATTGGGCTTTGCATGAGTCAGTTGGGCCGCCAGCAGCGCTGCTTGCTTTATTAGTGTGGCAGCTCCTGCGCATCATCGTACTCGTCCTCAAGTCGTCTACTTATGCGGCAGAAGGATGTTGTCGATGCCGCTGTTGTTGCTGCTGCTGTCGTTGCTAGTGATGTTGGTGTTGGTGTTGGTGTCGATGTCGCATTTGCCAACTCGCATTGGTATTTTGGTATTTGGGCTTTGTCTGGTGGGGATGAAATTTGATCCTCTGTGCGGCAACAACAGCAACAGCAGCAGCAGCGGCAGCAGCAGCAGCGGCGTATTTGCATTAAGCGTAACCTTTTGCTGCTGCCAACAAGAGCAACAACAAGAGCAACAACAGCAGCAACCACAAGAGCGTAAGGGGTGCGCTAGCAGCGCTGCCAGCGCTGCCGCCGATACGCGACTGCCAAGGAGCTTAATTTGAGGAGGGATTTACGCTGTGGCATTATAATTCTTTCTTTCTTTGCCCAGTTTTTTTCTTTATACACTTTTTTTTTTTTATTATTATGCTCTTTGGTTACTGTGTGCTGGCATCTTATTGTGTTGCCGTGCTTCTTGTTGTTTTCTTTTCGATTTTTGCTGAGCTTCACAGGGATTAAGCAAATTTCTGAACAGATTTCCAGTTAATACGTCAAGTTCCAGTTGCATTGATTAGTTGCCGCTTGTGCGCGGATTAGTTGCATCGGGTTACGCTTTCAGTGCCACATAAGCACACATACAATAATGCACTCGCATCTTTGGACGCAAAGCCAAACCACAGGCACACAGACAGAGATACAGACAGACTGACAGCCAGGCAAGCACAGCCACACAGCTGACAGCTTAAGTCCAAACAGTTACACAAAATAAAAAATATGAAATAAGCCAAAAAAATAACTAAAGCCCGCTAAAGATATGCCGACCCATAGACTCTGAATCCACCAACGCGGCAGCAAAACTTAAAATCTTAACCATTTATCCGCGCGTATTATGTGGCAACTCTGGCTAATTGCCAGGCCGCATTAAGCGTGGCCAACACACACATACACATACACACACACACACACACACAGGCAGACACATATATATAAATCACAGTCAGAGCCACAGTCATAGCTGTTGATATATATAAAACATTTGTTTTCGTTGTTTTGTGGTGGGTTACATTGGGGCGGCTGGGGACAGCTTATAATAGTTGCTGCAGTGTGTGTGGATTGAGTGTCGACTGTGTGTGTGTGTGTGTCTTTTTATTTTTTTTTTGCACAATTGTTGTTGGTCTTTGTCACTGGCATCAACATCAACACCATCTGCGGTATTCAATTTAAGGGGATTAACTGCTAATTTTTTGCGATTTCACTCAATGCCAGCAAAGTTTTTATCTCTCTCTATGGCACTTTTTTTTCAAAATCACAGCACATACGTTGTCTATGTGGGTGGGTGGGTGTGTGTGTGTGTGTGAGTGACTTGAACCAGTTGATATCCAACAACAGCCTGTGGAGTCAACAATGTGTGACCCTAAAACAGAAGCCACGAGTCGGGATTAAATGGGCAATTTTCATGGAATAGATGAGGATGGAAAAACAGTGATAGAATTTCGATAGGTTTGTAGAGTCTATTCAAAGAAATTGGGCAATGCGAATACGCGTACGCAACCAAGAGATACCCTGCATCTACCTCTAGCAAACACCCAAAGTGACTTCATAATTAAGTATAATGTCATATATGAAAAATAATATATTAATTATATTTATAAATAAAGCAATCGATGTGTTTTTTGTTCCTTGAACACTGCATTTTAATAAATTATTCACATGGAAACAAGATGGCATAAAAATTACGCAATAAAGAACTTTTGTTTTTATTGCAATCAGAAATCGATTTTACTTAAATTTCGACAAATGGCATTAGTTATAGAAAAAATGAATTCATTTTGAACTTTGTAAGATTTATGTGAAATGAAATCAAATTTCTGTTGTAGTTTCAATTAAGCTACATGTAAAAACAGTAGATAAATATAGCTATAATTTCTCTGATATTATAGAAATAATAAATTATACAAAAAATTCACTTACCATTCTGTCAATCCTAACTAAAAACAAAAAAAAATTACTTCAAACTCACATCTTAAATTTTTATGATGTCTTGCCCAAATACTTGGAAGTTTTTCTAATTGCTTTGTGTCAATTAGGGTAAAGATAAGATTAGATATAGCTTTTACATTTGGATTTGAATTATGACCAAAAACTCTTATCTAAATAAATTTTAACCATATAATTATAAACCCATTTGAAATTTCAAGTGAAAGAATTCTGTATAAGTCACTATTTAAATAGCGGAAAGAGGTACTATCCCTTTGTGTAAGATTCGACTTATAAATTGACAATCATTAAACCAGAGCACTAAAAATAATGTTTTTGTAATTCATGTGTTAAATATTAAATCAAATTGTAGGATATATTTGATGTTATGTGTGTACACACATACATACAAACTCGATACTTAATGCCTCCTATTGAAGCAGGAGCACAATTCTAACCCGCTTCCAATAAATTAGCCTAGTGTCTGAATCTTAATCGGGCTATCGCAGCCACACACACAAACTCACACATAGACACACACACACACACACACGCATTGCATTAGCAGCCTTGAGAGCAATAGCTACCCAGTTCTATTCTCATCCCGTCAGCTGCTTTCACTTATCATTTTAGCCTTTATTTTATTTTCACAGCCTTATTCCTGTTGAGCGCTACGTGAGTTTTTTGTTGTTGCTATTGTTAATGTTGTTGTTGTTGATGGTGGTGGTGGTGGTGGTGGTGCGGCTTAGAATGTGGATGTGCCGTTGGTAAAGTGCTAGGATGGGCGCACTTGCCACTGTTTTGAGTGCAAAAGCGCGACGGCATTGTTGTTGTTATTGCTGCCACATGCATTGTTGTGACTGTTGTTGTTGTTGTTGTTGTGCCATCTCTCGGCTGCCAGCTTTAGAACTGCTTAGAGTATGTATACATGTCTGAATGTGTGTGTGTATATATATATGTGTGTGTGTGTGTAAGCTCCACTGGGATGCCAAACAGTAGCACAAAACAAAATCTAGTGAACTTCATAGGGATTAGCCTGCACGAAAGCAACAGATTTAAAAGCTTTCGCTCTGCTTTTTAAGTTCATTTGTGCGCGTTGTCTGTATGAGTGTGTGTGTGTGTGTGTGTGTGTGCGTGTGTTTGTAGCATTGTTGAAGCTGCTCTGTAGACAAATGCGACTTGACAGTGGTGTGGCAAATCTCGTCTGGCGACAACGTCACAAACACAACCCCATCTTCAAGTGTATGTCCGTGTGTGTGTGTGTGTGTGTGTTTGCGTGTTTGTTTGTTGCACATGCCGGTTACACATGATATTGGTCTTGTGCCTCGCTTTGACATAGGTCACTTTTATTGCACTAGCTGATGAGAGTCGAAATTCGCGTAAGATTCATTCAATCGGCACAATTTGATTAACTCATAAACTCTTTGGTATATTTGGTTCTGTTTGGCTCCCAGTTCTTTCTACCCATGCGCGCACGTTTAATCCTCATGCCCTAACAAATAATCCAATTGCACACAACCACAAACAGCAGCAGCAGCACCAACAACAACAACAACAACAACAGCAGCAGCAGCACTTTTCGACCGGCGCGAGTTCGATTCGTTTTAAGCGGCACGAAATAAAATACAAAGAGAGAAAGAGAGCTAAATGTAAGACCAACCTTCCTCCAGCATGTTTGGCACGATACTGAAGCCCAAAGCAGAGCGCACGGCTCGTTTTGGCGCCCCATGCGATGAAAACACACACACACACACACATTCACACACATATATATATACATATACAAAGAGCGCTCATACACAGTCGCTCATAGACAGTCGCACGCACAAATACATTGGCAACTGCAGATAGCAACATGTGGCTCTCTGGAATTGCGTACGCTGCTCTCACATAAGCACACTCACACACACACACACACAGAGATTCACTTTATCGCTCAGTTGGTGCTCTCTGAGCGTATTGCGCGCTCCCTTCGTGCTGGCTGCTGGCTGTACGTTGAGCCTCGTCCGCATTACGCTTATCAAAGTATATCTCTGGGATTATACGAAATGAATGGAATTAAGGATTAATTTCCAAGGGATGTCATTTCGTTTTCGGATAATTCTGCCTGACTGTGCGTGTGTGTCTGTGTGTGTGTGTGTGTGTGCGCGTCTGTGTGCCAGTGAGTGTGTGTTGGTGTTTGGTATTGCCCACAGCTTACGCTATAATGGATTCAGGTTCGCGCTGATGCCACATTTGCAGAAACCATTGCCATGGGGTTTGGGTTATAAAAATACACCCGAGTTTATAATGCGGGTTATAAGACAGGGACGTCGAAATATCGCACATACCCAAATAATAACTAGGTGCACATAGATGAAAATATATCTGGAGACCGGATAAGTGTACGAGCTATGAGTAAAGCGATATACAAAATATATATATATACTTGAGAAGGAAATAATTCACATACTTATGCGTAACTACATAATAAAATAATACCACAACTTTGATAAAACAAAAATTTAAAATAATCTCAAAGAATTTCGTACTATGTAACTTGATAATTAAAAAAAAAACAAAAAATTATAATAATAACATAAAATTGTGATAGAAAAAAATAATTTCCAAAGCATTTATTTATTTTATTTATAGATAATATTTTTTATTTACCCAAGGCGATCCCAAATTGATATTACAGCAATTTTGCGAGAGGAGGATTAGTGCCACATTTTAATCGAAACAAAAATAGCAGCAACCTAAATCATTATTTATTGTACAGCATAAATCATCTTTCATAAATAAGTTCATAAGTTCCAACACAGCTTTAAGCTAATTATGTTGTTCGCCCCCTTGCAATTTTAATGGCGTGCCAACGACGCCACTGCTCATTATAATACCAAGCGATCCATAAAACGAAGAGTTAAATCCGAAATAATAATCCCGCACGAAATTAAATCCCTCGCCCACGCGGCCGCCAAGCGCAAAACCCAAGCCCGAAATACTGAACGCCACCGTCTCATCTCGTCTCTACGGCCACCACCACGCTGTTTGCCTGGAAAAAAGTTAATCCCTCCGAACAGCAGCAGCCGGCAACAGCGACGTCGACGTCATCTCATCCGCCAACTCTGCCAACTGGGTGCTGTCACTGTGCGTCGCTGTGTGTGGCGACGACTCCCTACCCCTTACACACTTTGCTGCTCCCAAAACAAGCCGCCTTCAGTACTCGGCATGATTTTGGGCCTCTTGCTGCAGTTGACGGCGACGCTGGCAGCGCTGCTGGTTTAAGGATTAACACAGACGCAAACATTTCCAGCACACAGAAATGCTCAAACACACACACGCACACAAATAAATACACACTCACACACACATATGGGCAGCTAAAGCACGCAATGGGCAGCGCACAAAATCGTTGGGATTAATGTGGGATCTACTTTATTGCGAAAATATGCTCGACCTGCCCCCATTCCCCACCATCAGCCCTGCAATACGCACCCACGCCATGTTGAGGCACTGGCAAATAATTTTGTACGATGCGAATGGACGTTTGCCGTTGGCGTCGACGCTGGCATGGATTGTTGTGACTTAAACGAATTGGGATTATGTTGCGTATGATTCATATGCAGACTAAAACAACAACAATGTAAGTTGTGGCATGGTGTATTGACCATGTGTGTTTCCATTTATGCATGCTGCATTCGAGGGAGGGGCATTCAAACGGATTAGAGAAGAGCCGAAAAGCTTACAACTCGCTGCTACCCCACCCCCCACCCCTTTTTGGTTGTTGTGCGCAAATTGAAAATGACCAAAGCAGATGCCCAATATGCTCTGTGGATGCCCTGGATAATCCTCGAGGCGATCAATACAGCGCCAGCCAGTCAGCCAGGGCCATCAGTCAGACAGACAGACAGACAGACAGATAGACTAAGTCGAGGAGGGGACTGTCAGACAATTGTGTGTGCGTGTGTAACTGTGTTTGTGTGTGCGTGTGTAACTGTGTATGTATGTGTGTGTGTGTGTGTGTGAGTGTATGTGTGTTAAGAGTGGGGGCCGTTTTGGCATGTGATGGGATTGGCATTGGGATTAGCAGCCCAGTCTCGAGAGCCAAGCTGCGGCTCCGACTCAGCCACAGGCTTCTGCCAGGCATGCACCTGGCAGTGCCACACACACTCACACACACACACACACACACACACACATTCATACACACACACATACATATACAAAACATTACTTAGCTTGCGGCCTAATCCCAAACTGCTGCTGCTGCTGGCTCCCCTCAAGCACTTCAAAAGCAAACAGGGACGAAAACAAAAGCTTAACTCGCTATGGCAAATGGCAAAAAGGAGTCGGAGTTGAATTGACGCTGCTGCGTCTGCGAAACGTGAAACTTCTCTTCATTTGTGTCTGATGGGATTAGAGCTAAAGCCAGATAAAGGGATAAAGGATTTCAAATTCGAAATGCGTGCCCTGCTGCGTTGCTAGCTGCTGGCTGCTCGTTGCTGCTTGGGAAAAAGTTTTCATGCCACCATTTGTTGCTGTTGCTGTTGTCCGCAAAATAACCCTCCACCTTCCCTCTGCCTCTCGCAATCTTTTGGCGCCAAATTCGCATGCAAAGCAGGCAAGCAGACAGACAGCTAGAGAGGAAAACAGGAAGCGACGAGGCCAACGGCGATACCCTTTTGGGCATTTATCTTCGGGTTGAGGTCCAGGTCGTGGATAAGTCGAAAACTTGATGCTTTTGGCTAATGTCCTTGGTTTTGTGGTGTTGGTGGTGGTGGTGGTGCTGGTGGTGGTGGTAGTGGTTGTGTGTTGCACTTCGTTTCGCTTTTGTCGCTGCTGATGATGATTATTATGATGCTGACAATGATTGTGTTTGCGCTTGGGGGGATTATTAAAATGGCTTGCCTGGCAATCAACGCAAATGCAAACTAATGGATTAAACTAATTGTCTTAATATGGCGTAGATCTGATATTCATAATTAGAAATTCAAAGAGCAACCAGTGGAAATATTCTCAAATATATACTTATTATCAAGCTATTTATAAGGGTTACAATGTGAATAATTTTTTATTGCGCACTTACTGATAAACGGTGAATATCTTGAATCAGTGACAAATCCATTAAGCTCGAACACTATCATGCTGGTATACAAGTAAAAATTCCCTATATGTGAATCATGCTAGCCTTTAACACATTAATCGCATGTTATATAAAAGCTAGACTAAAAATCTTATCTAATTATAAAACGAAAAGCCCACAAAGGCACATTACTCAACGACAAAAGATATGAAAAACCGATCAAGGAAAACCTAAACTTATATAAACTATCAATTTGGAATATATCAGGCTACATATTTTTATATATATAAATTTACAGAAGTACATACACACACACACACACACACACACTTATCACACTTTGTGAGAACACATATAACCTGGCCCAAAACTAAACATTGGCCTCTTGGCCGTAGGCCAAAGCAGCTCCTAATTACAAGTATATGCCGAAACATGCTTAAGAAACCCAAACTGTAATTCCACTCGTGTATTAATACCATGCGTGTATGTGTGTGTGTGTGTGTGTGTGTGTGTGTACACGTATACACACACTTGTAAGTAGCCAGCCAAAGTTATCGTAAGTGATTTATCATTGTTGTTAATATACTCTGCATTGTACTCAGGATAGGCATGTTAGATAATTGCTCTGAGTGTTAATATTAAATATATTAAATATATAAACTTTTATAGGTGCACATATTATAACACATATATTAAATAAATAAATAAATAGACATTACTGTTTGGAAGGACAGTCTACAGAAAATATAGTATTATAGCTAAAGAATGATAATTGAGTAATAATTAAAAAAAAAATTATTAAAAAGTGACAAACCATTTAAATAATAATTAAAATAACTAAAGATGAAAATAAATAATCCATAACAATACCCCGTTATTCCCATTTATCCCACATATTGCTTTAAGTGTTGGCTTAGCAAAAGGTCAAGTTTTATTTATAATTGCATTTGTTTAATGCCATACTTAAAGTAAGTCAAATTAGGTTTTGATAATTTGACTTTAATGATTCGTCTGGGGTATAACTTGAACAGGATTAAGGATATTTAAATATCTTGTCAGCCTCTTTAAGTGCGTGGAGCTGAATTTTGTAATCTAAATAAAAAAGAGCACCAAGAAGATGAAGTAGAATCCAAGGCTGTGCTAGCAATTTCAAACAGTATTCAGTTAACAAATAGTTGTGTATACCCTCTAGCAAATAATGAGTACAATTATAGCCGTTCTTATTATTGTTTGCTCCACTGCCTGCTGGCGACTCAAAGTGTCTTGATAATCACATGGCAGAGTGTGTGGCAGGCAGCAGCAGCAGCAAGCATACTACGTTTGTTTGCAACCAGTAGTATTTATTTGATTATAAGTCAGTGGTTGGCAAGGGGGCTAGAGGGGAAAGTGGGCGCAGTGCGGTAAGGTGGCCACATGCGTCGCTGAAGACTTTAAGCCGTTCGTAATGCTCACTGCTCGAGTTTATGCACAACACAAAAGGTGCCCAAAGGATCTGGATGAGGATGAGGATGTGGATGTGGATGTGGACGTGGATGTGAATGCGGATGTGATAGTGGATATGTGTATGGGGATGCGAAAGCGTATTCAGCTCAGTTTGCAGCAGCAGCTGTTGATGTTATTGCTTGTTGTTTTTGACTCGATTCGATTCGATTGAATTCGATTTGCTTTGCACAACATTTAAATCCTTAAAATTTGTAGTTTGAGCTTTGCACCGAACCAAACCCACCAGTCGTCTCCTGTTGTCTGAAGCGGAAGCTGTTGCATTCTCAGTGCGTGGCAGATAAGGATTAACTGGCTCCAGTGCCACTGCGAAAACTGCAATTTCACTCCTATCTAAACCAGAGAGACTGATTCAGAGAGATAGAGAGAGAGAGAGAGCGAGGGAAGTAGGGAGATTCACAGAGCTCACATATGCTACTAAGAGCGAGTACATGAAGTTGGCTTAACTAAATTGGTAGCACCTGCCATTGCTGCTATTGCAATCAGAGCTGCTGCTGCTGCTGCTGCTGCTGCTGCTGATGTTGTTGGTGCAGCTTGGGAGCTTTTTTGTTTTGCAAATCCCTTTTTGCTTATAATTCGAAAATGTTGCCTCCTGTTGCTTTTGGCATTTATTTGAATTTGTATCTGAATCTATGCGACGGCAACTGGGCGACATATTGTGCGTTTATATCATGGGGTTATGGCTTTTTTGGGGGTGGCACAAATCCTTTGCACAACTTGAAATTTGTGCCAGGATACACATGGGTCAAATCCGGGAATGGAGCGTACCAAACTCAACTCAAATGCTCTGCTGCTAACCGGTGCTGCTGATGCCGGTTCTGTGTCTGGTAACTCGTTCCATCTCTCTGTAGCCCTGTGCATAACGCTTAACACTTAAGCTGCAACCGCGCACATACTACAGACCTTGCCACCACCCTGCCACCAATGCGCCCTTGGGGCCCCGCAGTCCAGGACTTGGCTAACGGCAGTGGAGAATCAATTCGTTCATCATATGTATTTGTATTCGTATTCGTATCTGCACCGAACTGAAGCTACTTTTCCGACCGACCAACAATCGCCCCCCCCCCCATCCCCCCATTCCCTACAGCTCTTCACCCCCGACAATGCAATACCTCTGTATGGGTTGATTACCAGGAAACTGTGCGACAATCTTGATGATTTAACACAGACTGTAGATGTACCAGCTGCACCAGTACCTGTAGCCATAGCAGTACCCAAACCCATAGCCAAAGCTGGCATTAGGTATGGCCTTGCACTTGCCAGGGGATGATTACTGCACGGGGGGTGGTGGATTATAGAAATGTGCAGTTGTACATGACCAGATAGAGTACAGTATGTTCAAGCATGTTTTCAAAAGCGCAAATCATCTTAAAGTTACATGTCTTTTTCGCATTTGTAATTAAGTTATCTACATATACATATATATTAACAGTCCTACACGCTGTTAGGGAGACTGAGGAATATTGGAAAATACTTTAAATTAATTCAAATTAGAATATTAATTTAAATTTGAATGGTACAGAAAATTAATATTTTGAGTATTACAAGAAGGTTAAATAAAAATGAACGTTCGCAAATTAAGTCTAATTATTGTTTGTTAATAAATAAATTATATTATTGATCATAAGAAATTAAAGCTTATTAAATTGATCTCTGGTTCGGGAAGGAAATTTCGATTTCCTATAGCAACTGGGCATCAATTGTGAGGCTCAAAATTTAAATTAAAATGAACTGAAAGCCACGAACAAAAACACACACACGCACACACAAAATGGCGATCCGTTTGGAATATGCATAATGTGAGGCGCGTATTTTTGAATGCTGAGCAGAGCATATGCTTATGTATACAGAAAACGCCGCCGGGCTTATGTCAGTTGGCGTTGCAGTAGCTACAGTGGCTGCCACATTGGCGCAACAAAACGGACGGTGACCCTGGCAACTGCAATAACAATAATAACAACAACAACACCAACATCAATGAAGCTTCGCCCAAAACAACAATGGTCGAGTGGAGGTCAATTGGTGGCAACTGTGATGGAGGAGGCGCAATGTAGAGTTAGAGAGCGGAGGGGCTGTTCTGGTGAACGCGTTGATCCACAAACGTGTCGTTAACTAAGGCGCAGTGATTTTCAATTGCAGAACGCGGCACACAAGTACAGGATTTGCTTGTGTCTGTGTAAGTGTGTGTGTGTGAGGTTGTGGCACGTGTGTGTATGTGTGTGCATAAGCTTATAGGTGCCATTACCATTCGCATCTGCTGCAAGTGAGTGGGCCAAGGAGAGAGGCAGGCGCCTGGGGCCAGGGTCTTTTTGTGGCTGCCTGCATATTGACAAGTGCGGCCGTTTGGGGATTTATTAAGGCTAACGTATGAAAATTTTGCATACTAAACGCTGAATAAATCGAATAGAATCGAAATGCGACAAATAAAAATTGCCCAAAAATGAGTGCTCTGTTTGCAACAGTATTATTTCTGTGTGAGAATCAGAAACGGAAACAAAACAAACAGATTTACATATAAACACACAAATACACGCACACACACACACGTTTGCAGCCGAATGAAATAGCAATGTTAAATGACAATAATAACAACAAACATAACAACAGCAACAACAACAGCAGGAACAGCAGACCCACTGCATTGTCGCATAGTCGCCTGATGTCGTTTTGCTCTGCAAATCCTCAAAATAACAGTACAAAACGCACACACATTCACACACACACACACACACACCGACAAATACACGCAAACTCACAAACATGACTATTTGAGTGAGACATTCACAAATTCAAACAAAATTCAAATCTAACACACGTTTCTATCCCAACTGGCATCTGCCTTTCAATTCATCCTGGCCCCCCACACTGGCAACGATTTAGCAGGCAGCTTAACAGCAACAGGGACAATCATCCAGGACATACATAGAACAGAACAGTTTGGCTTCCAACTAAAACTACTCACGTATAAATAGCATTGCAATGGATTTGAAAAAAATGCTATACAAATCAAGGATTTATGAATTACATTTATTCAAAGTCAAACTAAATTTATTTGAAGTATAATTACTAAATTAAAATATCCTCCAACGAATATTAAATGTAGAAAGAAATAAAATATACGTAATAATAAAAATATCACAATAATCATGTAAAACCTAAGTGCTGAGCCAAAACTGAAACTGATTGGGATAAGTGAAAGTCGCTTACAAATTAAACTAAGAGGTTTTTTTTTAGTTGCTTTTGAGTATTAAAATTCGGTGCTTTAATGATTAAAATTCAGAGAGATAAAACTAAATAATCAGTACGTAAAATATTCTACAAAGTAATTAAACTTCTCTATGATTAGAATAACACGTGAGCATTCAATTTGCAATCTACTCAGAAGTACACATAGTTATGCCGTGAACTGTTACCCACTTTGTAAAATTACAGAAAGCTCCGAGTTTTGTATGCAAACTGGCAAATTGAAAGCGGTGCGCAGACAAGGAAACCATAAATTGGCCATAATACCAACGGCAACCTGTTGAGCCACTCCAAAAATGAGCAGCAAATGCGTTGCGTATACGCCGCGAGTGCCGGGCAGAAGAAGCCAAGGAATAAACCGTAACTGGCACGCCTCCACACTTACTTCCGCTGTTGTTGTTGCTACTCCTGCTCTTAGTGTAGTTGTTGCTTTGTACGGCTGTATTGGTCACAGCCACATGGCCTAAATAGCTCCACAAGTGTGTACTGACATTCATTTGACGCAACACACAGCCACAGTCCTCCCGGCCAACTGTCGCCCCTTCTAACAGGCTGTGTATAAAAGTATATATATATACATGTGTGTGTGTGTGTGTGTCCTCTCTCTTTCTCTTGCCTGTTTGTTTGCACTCATTGAGAGTAGGAGAGAAAGACAGTTGCTGAGAGGATGGACAGGAGGTAGAATAAACGTTATGAATGCTTCATATGCTTAATCCAGGGGATTTGGATGCATATACGATGAGTGTATATTGTGTTATTGTGTGCTTTGCCAAGCTGAACCTGAATGAATCGGACCCAAACACACACACACACACACACACACAGGACTTGTGTTGGTATGGAAATGGATTTCAGTTTCGGCAATCGACAATCTAACTGACAGATACTGTAACAGTTGTTGCATAAGTATCTGAAGATGACACACACATACACGCACACAGACACACACACACACACACGATTGTGAATGGGTACAGGTTCACTTTTTGTCCATGACTTAACTAGTATCGATGAACTAAACAAGATTACCGCAACAGGGCCACTCAAATGTGCGACAACACAGCGAGTAGATGTGCAAGTGGATGCATGCCTGTTCTTGTTCGTGTGTATAGATGTGTGTGTGTGTCTGTATGTGTGTGTGAATGTGTGTGTAAATGTGTGTGTGGCTGTGTTAAATGCATAGCAAATCAGAATCGCATCACAGGGCCACATTCTACTTATAACTATATGTGCGTCAATATACAGCTCGATTAAAGTTGCACAAATCCTTAAAGCTGCCTCTGATTGAACCGCACGTTGCACACATAATCACCAGTTGCGAGCTGAGAGTAGCGAGTATCAAGTTGTGAGATTGCGAGTAGCACAAATGGCTTCAGCCACTGGCATTTTTATAATGATGCGGCTGCCTCTATTATTGAGCGCTCCACTGAAGCTGATGGTCGGTTTCTGTCTGGCACAGCCGGATTAAGGGTATTTGTGCGTCAGCACGGAAATAGCAAAGCGCTCTCTCCCCTCCCTATTCCAAATTCACCATTCAGTGAATTGTTGCGGCTGGGCCTGCCGACTGGCTGGACGGGATTTTGGCTCATGGATTTATGTGATTTATGCAACTATTTTTGCGATACAGTCGAAATTTGATTGTAGATTCTAATGCAACCCCAGCAAATACTTGAGCATGTTTAGAGTTTTGTGGTTGGAAGTTAGCATTTATGTAAATGTAGTTATTTAATATATTTAGTGTTTATAAGCTTCTCAGTTAGTGGCAATTTTGAAAACATATATGCTAAATAAATATAAATAATGTTATTAATTATGATGTGGAATACACGTTGAGTTACTCCAAATCGCATATAACACTTTTTATAAATGTTTATGCAAATATATGTTAATTAATGGGTTTTTTTTTTAAATCTTGAGATATACATTTACATTTGCATGTATTTGTATAGTGTTTTAAAATTATTATGTATGTATGTATGTATTAAAAAGATTTAGGTGACGATTTGGTTTGCAAATCTGTTACAAAATCCGACAGTGAAATAGAAACGTTTAAAGTGTTCAGTGAGATTGTTGATGAATACAGAAATAAAAATAGTTTTCTTTTAAATTTACGTAGCTTCATTTGTCTTGTACAAGCCATTTACAAATGGCAAATATTTATGTTTGGAGAGCTAATTAATGCTAATTGCCACTGTCATTCCTCTCTTTATATGTTTAATTAAATAAATATGTATGTATAATTGCTCTCTATTTTGCTCAGCACCCCTTATTTACTAGTCCTGTGGCTAGATCCATTTAATTATTTTATGAATAATCAAATTGAATTGAAAGTCAAGTTGTCTACTCACGATTCACTTTGCTGACATCGAAGTCACGTCGGGATTCCAGAGCCGGATGGCTGAGCAGCTTCTCGGCCTGCTGCTGGGCCTGCACGCCCACGGCCATGCCCAGAGCAGCGGGTGGCAGGCAGGAGATGCTGCCCCGCTCCTCGCGCTCACTCTTCGGCGTCGCCGCGAGGGATGCATTCTGACTAGAGCCCGTCGATGAGGACACCGCAATGCTGCTGCCAGCATCCGAGTTGTGCATATGTTGCTGTTGCTGTTGCTGCTGTGATTGATGCAATTGCTGTTGCTGCTGCTGTTGTTGTTGCTGTTGTTGCTGTTGTTGCTGTTGCTGGTGCTGGTGCGGCCCATGCCCCAAGGCTGGCGGGCTGCCCTCTGCGGAACGTCGACTTGCGGCGTTAGCTGTCTCTGAGCTAGACTGTGACTGTTGCTGCTGGTGCTGCTGTTGTTGTTGCTGCTGCTGGTGATGCTGATGCTGCATCTGCAGCTGGGTGAGCTTCTCCTGCACGCCCTGCAGCGATGCACGCCTGTGCTGCAACTGACCAGGTCCAGTGCCGGCCTCATCGGTGATAACGCTGTGCGGTGGCGACAATGAGTGTTCCTTCTTGACGATCATGTCCATCAGACTGGCGGCAGCCGAGGGTGATTTGGCATTGGCATTGGCGTTGGCAGCAGCCACCACAGCCGCCGCATTGGCTGCTCGAGTGAGGGCCAGTGCTTGGCTCTGTAAAAAAAAGCAACAATGAAATTTATTGAGTTATATTCTGGTAATAGATTTCAGTTAACAAGTTGATGAACCTTAAAATGTGGAAAATTGAGATTCACGAAATAGAATAATTGGCGGGAAGGTTAAAGAAAATCGTATCACTTACAATCATATGACCTCTGGGTATTTGAATAATTTCAAGTAAAGGCTTACAGTATTTATAATGTCCAAATTGTAAGCTCTCTGTTTATATATTAAAAATAGTTTGATGTGAAATGCTAAGTCTGCGATCAAAAGATTAAGATTCAAAACAAAAAACACTCTTAGCAAATATATAATTTATGATCTTAAGCCATCATCTTGGTCAGTTTTAGAGCTAGAGTGATCAAAAATTGGAATATAGATCGAAAACTTATTTAAAATTTTGATGAAAACCTATAAAGACAGGAAAGATATCTAGGTGTTTTACAATTTTAAATCTGAAGTCGGATTTTTTCCGCCTATTCTTAGCTGTTATAGCAATGATCTTACTGATTTCATTTGTAGTACAAATGTATACTTATAAACATCGAGAGTTGATCAATTTATAGCAACATTTATTTGCAGTGGTGAAGGCGATTTAGTTGAATATTCGAGTACCTTTTGTAGCTGTCTATTTATTTGCTTGTGCTTTTGTTTGTCTAGCTAAGTGTTGATTTGTCTGCAGTGCGAAATTTCACTTTATTCTCTGCAGTTGAAAATAAACACACACTGAAAACAACCCAAATTTGCTGTATTGATTGATTAAGTCGCCAATGGGGCAAGCTCTCGATCGATAGTGGCAGCTCAAAAGATCCAAAGCGTTTCAAGAGTTCAGCTCGAAGCTCCGAAGTCTGACAGGCGTTGATTTCTATTGATTTGTGCGGGGCTCGTTTGGGGCGCCGATTTGTTTGCTTTCTATAATTTAGCAGGTAATTTGGCGAATCACGAAATTGTCTTTAATGACGCGAGGCTTAAAGCCCCAGCGATAACCCGCAACCCGCAACCCGTAGCCCGCACCACGAATCACCAATCTTCACTTCTTTGTCGCTCAACGGAGCGTAACTAAATTAATGTTTCTGGACCGTCGCCTCACTCTCTTCGGCCATTAGGGAGCTATTTTTTATATTATTTTCTCCATTTTTTTTTTTTTGTTTTTTTTGTTGCTTACAATACTCGTATTATCATACTATTAATAATCGACTGCATTGAAATCGAGTGGCAAATGGCACATGGAAATCGAAATAAGCGACGGCTTTCAGTCTGTAGTCTCTGTGGCAATATCTCAGGGCCAGTCCCACTCGTAGTCACCTTAATTATAGCGGTGCTACCGTTTACCGTTTGTGCGCAGTTATTCTGAGGAGGAGTAGAGGAGGGGGGTGTGGCGCTGATCTTCGCCTGGCACGCATGGAATTCCTACAACAGCCTACACACACAATTTTTTTTTGTTTAGCGAGACAACGAGGAGAGCAAACCCAAAATTATGGCAGTCGCATTCATTTGCGGATCTGCTGCGCTGATCGTGCGGATAAACTTAAATCATGCCGAAGCGAAGGTTGTCTAAGCACCATAACCATAACCTCTGCCTGGGCTGGGGCTCCTGCGTCTGCTTCTGCGTTTCGCTCGCCTCTGGCTAGTTTGTCAAATGCCGGGCAAAAACTTGCCCCAGCCCCAATTGCCAAAAAATGCGATCCAAGTGCTTAGCAAAATGATCAACTAATTGGATACCCTGGCAAATATGGGTGTTATTTGTCGCAAATTTAGTAAGTTGTGAATTATTCGCTGAACATATTCGTATTGGTCTAGTTCGCTTTATTAATACAATTTTAAATCTTTATAATAAATTGTGTGTTAAAGTTGATGAAACTATTCATTCCTATTTGATATTTCCATATATATTTCAATGATCTATGCCTATGTTTTATCCACTTTGTGTGCAGGGTATAAACATGAAAAAGGGTAGTCACTGGTGCAACAACATTGGCATCCACATCATCAGCATCCTCGTCATCTTAACATCAACATCAACATCAGCATTCACATCCACAACCACAACCACATCCACATCCCGATCGAACGGCGTCTGCTTTCTACAGTAGCCGCGTCGAGTTAGCGATCAGCGACAGCAGCCATCGATCTTATGTTATAATCATCGTCAGAGCCATGGCCAGCACAAAATTCATTTACGCTTTAATCAATTTCATTCAGAGAGCCAGCCACCGCCTCTGCCTATGCATTTGCCAAAGATTGCACAGGACAGAGACATGGGCCAAGTGGCCATGTGAGGCTAAAATCGAGCAACTTTGCCTAAGGCAACCGCCGACAATTTCAGCTTACATTGTCCGTATGTGTATGTGTGCATATTACGACTGCGACTGGGGGTCCGGCTCAGTGTCACGCCCCATTGTTGGCTTCTGTTGGCCACATGTCAAAAAATTGACGAAAATTCGATCAAAAATTTTAATTGATCGCCCTGCAGTGATTCGCTCACAAAATTGATCTTGCTGTGCGTAATTTTCGGTTGCCCCAGACTGAAGACTCGTGTTGTGATTATGTTAATAGAGGTTGCCTCCCGATTGCCACCAGCCCTCCCCATCCTCCCCCCACCCCCCCCTTTAAAATGCCTCCCTTAAAGCAACTGAGCGATTGAAGCCTTGGCGCTCAACACAGCCGGAAACTGATTTGCCAGCGGCACAAAATGCCAACAATAAAACATACTATATATAAACGTAGTATATGTACATATAGAACACATTTTGTATCTTATGCAGCTGATCCGACTGATGCGACTCGGTCATAAAATGCTAATCTTTCATTTTTGCTATAACTACAGCCATATCAGTGTGCTCCAGATCTCAAGAAGACCTCGACTTCTTGCACTTATCCAGCGCGCATCGCAAATTGAAGGCATTTTAATATTAACCTGTCAAAGGCAATAATTGACAACGATTAACTTTGTCTTTTGTTCGACCAGCAGAGAAAATTTACATTTTTATGGTTCAATAAAATAAATCAGCGCGTACAGCAACAGCAGCCACAGCAGCAACAGCAGCAACAGCAGCAACAGCAGCCACATCAGTACAAAAGAAAAGAAAAGAAAAGAAAAGGGAAGAGTTGTTGTACTATGAACGCAGCACAGTGGCTACGAAAAGTAATTGCAGCACATAATAATCTCGCATTTAATAATCCTCATTAAAGCACAAAATCACGTCGCAACAACCCAGCCACAAGGGTATCAAAATAAAAATATGCTTAAGCAAAATGTGTTGTTATTGTTATTGTTGTTGTTGTTGTTGTTGTTGCTGCTGCTGCTGTTGTTGTTCGAGGCAATCTTAACTTGTAGAAATATCACCACCTCAAAAGGGACTCAACTGAACCGAAGTGGACTAAAGTGAACTGGCTATGGCTTTGGCTGTGGCTCTGTCCAAAATTAGAGGGACCCAACATTTTTTGGCTGACCAAAATACAAAATTCCAAACAAGCAGCCGAACAAGCGCTGAGCTGCTTCTGTTCTGTCCTTTTGCACCGTATCCCAAAAAATGCCATTATTTGTGGATCAGGGGGAGGAAGGAAGTGGTCAGGTCAGGTCTTACAGGAGGCTGGCAGTCCGGAGAACTCACATCAATCGATGATATGATGAGCTGACGTTTGGGTTGACGTTTGCTTGTCGTCAATACGTCGTCCTAATAACACGTCGCAACAGGTAGTCCCCGGCCATCAAGCGGACGGACTGAATCTGATTGCGACACAGATACAACAGCAATACAACTACAACAATATCTGCTGCAGAAGATTCAGATATAAATACAGATGCAGAAGGGAGCTAAATAACTGAGACGGAACCATCGTTTTGGGCGCTGCGGAATTTCAGCAATTGCATGAAAAATATGAAATTAGTTGGCTGTGTGGAAAAAGTCGTCAAACTGAAGCTGAAACACAAACTGAAACTCAAGCTCAAGCTCAAGAGTCAGAGTCAGAGTCAGAGGCTTCACTCTTTAGTTCTTCTTTACTTGCAACTGCTACTGGATTTTTTAATGTGTTTTAATCATCAGAGCAGTTGCCTGCTGCCTGTTAAACCCCCTTCAATCGCCCTTTCCCTACTCGGCCGTTGCTCTGTGCGGACTAAATTGTTTTTTATTATCGCTTGCTGCGTTCGCTCTGGCGATTTTCATCTCTGATCCTTGGCATCGTGGCACATTCCGTTGGGCTATAAATCGTTTTGCCTGGCACCATGGCGCTGATGCCTGTTCCCTGTCCCCTGTCCGCTGTCCTTGTCCTTGTTCGTGTCCGTGTTCTGGTTCTTGTCCTTGGCAATATCATTTGATTTAGCTGCCATAGGCATTAATTGTTTTTGTGTCATTTAATCAGTTTTCAAGCGAATGCTGCGTGCTGCGAATGTCAAATGTGTATTTTGATTTCATGCTGAACATCAACAACTATTCAGTCAAAGAGCTCTTGCGAGAGCGGCAGATAAAGTTATAAGCTTAACTGAATTGTGATTGTGTGGGTTCTTCAATTAGTTGCCATTGCTTAAGTGCATTGCAATTGCTAGCAATGAGTAAAGTGCGTCAAGTGTTACAATTTTAAAATTATCCCCTTGTGACTGGGTGATTGTCAAAATCGGTTACTTAACCTGATTCCTATGGATCGTATCTATTCTGTATTTCTTATATTTCGGTCTTCTACTTTAATCTATTTAATTAATCTACCCCATTTTAGTTGAGCTATCAACGAAATGGGGGAATAGCTATAAATATAGGATTATGGGTGATTTAAAAATGTCGATTACCTTATCTGATTTTAGCTAATCGCTGTTAATATATTCTGAAGTCTTCGACTTTAATCTATTTGCTTAATCTTCTTGAGATTGATTGAGCTACTGTTCGTGTTAACCGATGTGTATATTCTAGTTGTGTGTCTAGGTAAACAGATTACATAGCGTTGAAAGTTTCCCTGAATGGTAAATGCATTTGAAGTCTAAACTTAGATACAAAATATTCGATTTTACCTTCACTAAACATGCAAGTGCTGTTGATAATGGGATGCAAGCTGATTCTTCACGTCTTTGTCATAGTTTATTCTAATTGCACAGTTGTCACTGTCACTTAACGTGTCGCTGTCGTGTTGTCTGTCAGTTGTTTTGTCGTAGTAGGCGTTGATGGTCGATCGAGCAGCGAAGATCGTCGATACCTGTGATCTTAATCGCTGCTGCTGTGCTGTGCTACAAAGTTGCAGAGGCTACCAGTTCCAATGACATTCCTGTTTGTCTGAGATTATGTCTGCTTGGGACTTGTCTGGCTCTGAATCTGGCTTACTTTTTGTATTTGATTTATTTTTTTTGTTGTTTTTTTTTTGTTAGTGGCCAATGAGTTGGCAGCTACCGCAGTGTTCATGCCATTACCATTACCATTGGCTGCCCGGTTTTGGCCTTTTGTGGCCGTGGCGTGCGTTTTTGTGATTGGGTGTTGGCCCGTTTTTATGCTCTTTGTTGACTGCTGCCTGTTATTAATTATCAACGTCGCAGACATCGGGCGATCATCGTCGTCGTCATCATGTTTTAGCCAGCCTGAAATTCCCAAGCGGGCCGCAGGCACGGACGCAGACTGCATAGAGCTGCAGTTGGGGCGAGCACCAGAATGTGGTATGGGTATGTGGCATTTGCCATTCTGTTTTGCTCAAAATATCATTTTTGTTTTTCAGTTTAGTTGAGCTCAGCTTCCAGTCTGAGCATCAGTTTCCTTGTGTTTCGGCGTCGCTGTCAGCTTTGCCTTTTGGTAATTTGTATGAGATATTTGGAATTCCACAACATTTGCCATTTATGTGCATATGCAGCAGCAGTCGTAGCAGCAGCCGCAGCCGCAGCAGCAGCAACAAGCTGGCCGGCAGCGTCTGTTACTTCTGCAGCCGTGTGGCATGCCCTAAACGAAATTGTGATTAAGTGTTTCAATATTAAAGTGACGAAAGACCCAGCTCGCTGATTGCCAGTGCAGCTTCACTCTTTTGGCCATGGAGCCAACCGATGCCATTTCCAATTCCATGAGACCGAATCTCTGTCGTTCTGTAGCTCCGTAGCTTTAGCATTGGCATTGCCAACGATGGCGAACGTCGTGCAAAATAATTAAAAATCAGCGAGCGTTTTGCTGGACGCCGCGGCGCCCTCTTCTCCATGCCCGACGCCCGCGCGTCTGTGAGTGCGAGAAAACGCCATTTAAAGATGCCACAAAGCCGCAGATAAGCAAAGCCACAAACACAGACAGGGATAGCAACACAAGAAAGACAGAGAGAGATAGAAGAGAGCGAGAGTCAGAAGTAAACCGGTTGACAAAATACATGACTCTCCGCTGTTATACAGTGAAAAATTTCAGTTACATTTCGATAATATGCAATCGGAGCATGCGATTAAATTAATAGTACTATATCCACATCTACTACAACGAAATTATTTGGTATTATAGATTTAAAATAAAAAATAAAACGGTTTTTATTTTGGTTTTTGTTTTTCGTGTAAATAATATATAACAATGAATTAGTACAATACCCAGTTCTGTCTACTTTTAATTAATTATACTTCGAAGCTAAAAATGTTTTCACTCAATTTGTCGTTTTGTTCCAATTGCAATTTAAAGAGGTTTTAATATGTAATAAAATTGTTTACTGTGTATTCGATCTGCTGGACGATAGCCCGATCTGTCTGCAGCTCCCGCTGGAGAAGAATGTTTAGCAAATGACAAGCGCTACCAACTACGCAGCAACAGCAGCAACAGCAGCAACAGCAACAGCAGCAACAACAGCAACAACAGCAACAACAGCAGCAGCAAAATTGACGTTTAATTATATTTCATTCGATTTTATTTTAGTGGAGGGTTTTTGGTAATGCTGCTGCACTCGCGCGCATTAATGATGACTTGGCCTGAATTGCAAGCATACACTCAATAATAACAATAATCATAAAGGCTGCGCAGAAGGGAGCTCAATCGATGTCCATGTCCATGTTCGAGTCCATGTCCATGCCCATGTCCATGTCCATGTCCAGGCCTTGATTATGCGCGCGTTCATCGCACGTCGCCAACTCCAATTGCTGTGCTCTCTATCTCTCTCTATATCTCTCTCTCTCTCCCTCTCTCTCTCTCTCTCTCTTTCTGTCTCTCTGTGTCTCTTTCCTGCAGCTCCATCTCGAACTTGAGGCATCTGCAGGCTCATTATTTCTACTCCAGACAGCGTTCGGCATTAATTTGAGATCATTGCTACTGGTCCTACTACTGCTGTTGCTGTTGCTGCTGCAAACTGTTGCAAGTGCGATCCATGTTGCCAAGCAATGCGATGTGATGTGTCGCGATGGCACAGACGATCGGGCTGAAGGTGTCGACAGCTTGAAATGTTTTAAATACAAAAATTAATAAAGCTCTCTCGTGCCAAAGCTCAATGTCTGCTGGCATTTTTCAATTATCCCCAGCTCCGAGTCTGACAAATTATTAACTTAACACTTTGTCCCATCACGTTACAGACAAACAGCTAAATATGTGCGGGAAGTAGACACGATCATTTTGGATAACGGTTAACAAAAACGGACAGATCATTTCAAATCCACTTTAAATCCTAACTACATATTCTTCATTTCAAATATTCGTCATTATTCAGTCACAAACATTCAGTTTGTGTCAGTCTAGGATACAATTTCTGAAGCAAATTTATGTGCAAATAAATTCTAATTAAATTGTAAATTAATTTTCAACAATGATTTCGAAGCATTTTGGATTAAAAGTAAAAAAAAAACGATTCATACAGCACAATTGAAAGTTTATATATGTAGATTATTGAATGCTCTTAAAATCAATAATGTAACAAGTAAAAACATAAATAGAATAATTACATTGAATTCACTAAAGTCAAATTTAATTTATGGTTCACTTCATCGTTTTTAGATAATACCAATTTCTTCTTATATCTTAAAATTATTCTCAAAGTTCATTTAATTGAAGTTAACTTCCTTACAACTTTTGCAGAAGATTAACGCTTCTTATACAACTATTATTAACGTTTTTGAAGACTGGCATATTAAGTATATAGAATTTAATACCCAGCATGTGATTATTATTCTCAGAACTCATAATTAATTGTCTACAACTTGCAACATAGTAAATACAAATGTCAGGTACTTGGCTCTGATCGTGCGCAACGTTTGCTTTTAGGTGTCCTATATTTATGTAGCGCTTGGCTCAGCAGCAGTAACAACAGCTGACAGTGGACACAGCTACGAGGCAGACAGGAACAGGGCAGGCCTGAGCTAAGGCTCAGGCCGAGGCCCAAGCACAGTCACAGACCGGTGGCGGCAGTGGCAGCAATAGCTGAGCGACTGGGAACTTTGTCAACTTGGTCTGGCATATGTAGGTGCCCTTGCCAATGCCAATTACAATTTCAAGTTCAACATGGCGGGCGGCATAAATTGCTTGGCCAACGCGTTGCACCCTTCACAATATATATATATATATATATATATATTTTTTTTTTGCTTCTCTATTCTCTCTAAGCACCATTCTCATTCTCATTTCCATGCCCACTCCAATTCCGCTTCCTCGGGCGAAAGAGAAAACTGAAACTCGTTCAACTGTGACTTTGTCGGTTGCTGCATTTGCGCGCCGCTAACTTTTCACATGTGATTGTGATCCTGCCGACTGCCAAGGGCCAGGGGATGTCCACGTCCAGTTAACCGCTCCCTCTGACCCTTCAGTTGTGCATTTGTTTCATTTGGCTCTGTTGCGCTTGAGGAATTCCTCGCACAAAATTATTAGTTACACATATGCTGGTGCCAGCCTCTCACCCTCCCTCTCTCTACCAATCTGTCTCTCTCTCTCTCTCTCTCTCTCTCTCTCTCTCTCTCTCTGTATATTTGTGTGGGTTTCTCCAATTATAAGTCAATTAAATAGGTTAGCATTTATAAAAGTTAGAAATAAAATACAAGGGACACATTTTGTCAAGCCCGAATGAGCAGCAACAAATTTATGAAGTTGACTTCTCGGGATCAGAAGCGTGGAGCATCCCAGAGCAAAGGCACCCCTAAAACAGTTGACAGGACTCTTTCTTTGCAGGTCATTAAAATTATCTGTGAATGTTGCTATAGTGTGCCTCTGTTGTGTATGATCGCATTGAAAATACCCTGTGAGACACATAAACAAATTATTTAGCTATAAAAAAAAACACATATTTTTTATTCTTATTAGCCAATTTTACAGTCGCAAAGTTTTATATTTGAATTCTACAACAATTCCAAATTATGTTAAAATTTGTTATTAATTAATTCAAAACACAAAATGCGACACCTGATACTTATTTGTATAAGAAATCGATAAAAGACAATATATAAAAAGATATAATTTAAAATGAAAAAATTTTAAGAGGCTTTTAAACTATACTTTAAGAGTCATAAATTAAAATTAGTTCAGTCGTTATAAATATTGTAAAAATTCATTAAATGTCAAGTTTCTTCAGGCTATTAATTATCACCTGCCTGAAGCTAAAGTTCAGCTTGAGAGGGAACAGTGAGTACGTTATGTAATCGCCAGTTAGATAGATAATTTAGACCACTTGTGTGTCTCTGTGTGGTATTCAAATATTTATTTATCAATCAATAACGCCACATTCAATAACAAAGCAAAGCACACAGCACTGATTGCCCAACTCTTGACTGAATGCTTTCGTCTCCGAGAATCATGCAAATTCTAAACTGTCGAGGCCTGAGATCGAGTCTGAGGCGCACATTGACAATTGTCTCATTGATCAATCATTTAAGCAAATCGAGCGCGAGCAACCACAGATACAATATCAGAGCAATCAAGTGATCTGTGAGCCTAATCGACACCAAGAGCAGCACTGACATAGATAGAGGAGGGGTCGAAGTGAGTGTGGAGGAAGCCATTCATCTGCATGGAACCTAACCATAGCCAGCAAGTGGCAGCAAACGATTTTAATTCAATCGCACCAATTAAGCCTTAAGATAGTCAACAGCTACCGAAGGCGCCCCCAAAAGTGGCACGAGCGTTGGCATTGGGCAATTAAGACAGAAGGCAAAAATAAAACATACATAGTACACAAGTATATGTCCACTGAAAGAAAAATATTCTTCAACATTTTCACTCATTCACAAGCATAAACACTTTGATTTTATGTTATAAAGTTAGGTTGGGCTGACTATTAAATAGCTTAAGAGCTGCTTCTGCTCTAGTCATAAAATCAGTTAAACTTAACAGACGACGTTTCAATTATCACCTTCGCTGTTGAGTTTAATTTAATTGATTCCATAAATGTTCCCAGTGCACTTGGACATGTATGAAAAGCGTGAAAAGCGATCAACCAAACGAGCAAATAAATAAAAATACTCGCTGCTGCAGCGCAAAAAAAAAAAACAAACATTGACAATTTGCGTCACTGAAAATGCTCGACCTACTCAATGGCCCCAATGGGTCGACTTTATCTATATGGAGAGTCCAGAGTCGGAGTCGCAAGAATGTTGGTTCATTTCTTTTGGTCCACACTAATCTGTTGGGGTCAATCGATGTTAAGTAGAATCACGAATACCAAATTAATTGATGCTGATATATGCACCATGATGGTCCCAGCTTTGCCGTCTCTTTGGATATCGCACTGTTACTACTCAAGTTTTTTTTCTTCTGTTTTTTTATCATCTCATTGGCAATGTCGTGAGATACAGTTGATCAACCCCTCACACCCTCTCTTGGCAATCCTCATAATGGATGTGTGTCAATCTGTGGCATATTTCTAACACGCTCTTTGCTTGCATTTGTATTTGTATACATGTGTGTGTGTGTGTGTGTGTGTGTGTGTGTGTGTATGTATGCTGAGTGTCAAACGGGTAAATAATACCCAGTTCATGTTTTGAATTAATTTTAATTGAGATTCATTTGTAAGCAATCAGTTAGATTGTTCAGTTGACGCGCTTAAGATGACGATTCTGATTCTGTTTAGCATACAGTCAGGCAAGTGATAGGGGTAAAAGTTTGGATAGACATACATACATATATATATATATATATATATAAATGTTTATGTTGTCAAATTTTTTGTCCTTGCTAGCAGTCACACATGGCCAACTGTATAAATTGGTTAAGACTCATTTGCTATATCCTTTTGGGCTAGTTTTATGCTTGATGGATTGGCATGTGAACTACAACAAATTGAATGGACAATTTAACACAGTCCAATAATACGAATTGTGAGTGTGAATGTGTGTGTGTGTGTGTGGGGGGGGGGGTCTCTAAATGTGCAAATAAATGACATGGCTGATATATGTAATTAATAAAACACGCCAACAATCATAATTGAAACAAGTCTCTTAGCGCCAAAGCACTCGTTGCAACAACACGTTGTAAAAAGCAACAACAATTACAAGAGCATCAGTAGCAACACTTTGCAGCACTACAATATCAAACAATCTTAAACTTAACAAGCCAAAACACAAACACCTGGCAAGTTAGCCAGCAACCTGTAACCTGGCACCTCCTCGTCATCAACCATCAACGCCAGAGCCCTCCCCCAAAAACCCAAACGAGACGCGCCCCACAAATGTTTGCCCCTGGACAATCAAGCAAGCTGCCACAAGGCCCCCGCCCCACCCTGTTCAGGTTTCTCTGTGTGAGTGTGTTACATCTATTAGCTACTTGTGCAGCTAGGAAAATACCAGTTGCCACTGCTGCTGTTGCTGCTGCTGCTGCACGTGAGGAAAGACAAACAATTGGCCCCGGCAAAACGTGGAACGTGCGGCCAGCCAATGCAATTAAGCTAAAAATGTGAAAAATACGAGTAGCAACAACATGACCAGCAACAGCAACGCCAACAGCAGCAGACCAGATAGCACAGCCGACGGCATTGCTGCAAGGATTTGGGGGCATGCCTCGGCATCTCTGCGGGAAGCATCAGCCATGTCTGTCACAAAATACACGCGCAGAAATTAACTATTTTTCATTAAATGAACAAAATTTCTTAGCACATAAATATCGGTGGTAAAATAACTAAGAATGTGTGAAGTAAAAATCTAAAATATATTTCAAATATTTGTTCAGTGTACATTTTCTTGCGGTGTAGTCTACGCTTTATGTTTTGAATACATAAATGTATGATCTTATCTGAGCTTCTATAATTAAAGGCGTCATTTGAGAATTTTAAAATTTATTTACGAAATTACTAAAAGCAAAAGATTTATGTTGTCAGTAAATATAAAATATAGCTTTTAAATAAGATCATAAAAGAAAATATTTGTAATTAAAACGAGAGCAAAAATGAATATATATATATATATATATATGTATAATTTAAAAACAATTAAGAAATTCGTGATCTCGTTTGGATCTTTAATATGTGTTTTGAATCTTTAGAAAATGTGTGTTGACAGTTCAAAGTCAACATTAAGTATATAAATAAATGCATTCGACAAAAGGGAAATCAACAAGGAACAATCAGAAGATTAGACCGGGTTCCAGAGCCACAACAAGTGGGTCATTTGAACAGGTGTACGCGGGCGCAGGAACTGTGTCTTCCTGCGGCTGCATTTGCGTCTCTTTGTATCGTTGTAAGGTGTAAGACACCCGAAGTAAGACAATAATACAAAAACAGGAAGCAGCTCGAACCAGTGGCACAGCTAACGGCAGCAATACATTGCAGCAACTGCCGTTTGCCCCCGATAGCCCAGAGCCCTATATAGATAACAAAAACTGCAGTACATTGCAGTGCATAGCAATGCCGTGCAATTTTGCAAGTTTTGCAAGTAACAGGCGTTGTCCTGCCTGCAGGACTGCATTCAAGTGGAAACAAGCATGCCAATGTGTGTCAAGGACAGGCGCCAAAGAGGCATAGAGAAAGGCACAGCTGTCGCGGGCGCCACAGTTGCCAATTGCCAGCACAGACAGCGCTCAGTCCACTCACCCAAAGGGGGCGGGTCGGTGGGAAAGAAAAAAAACACAAATAAAAGGACAGCAGAAAACCGCAAGCCACTTGGTCACAGAAATTGACCGGACGCTCTTATTAATTTGCTATTAGCGATAGACAGACAGGAAGTTAACTTAATTTGTGTGCGGCTTGGCAAAAAAAAAATAAAAAATAAAAATAAAAATATAAAAAACAAAGCAAATGAGACAAGTTGCAGACCGCGGGTGGAAATATCATTTTCTAAACAGCGCACAGGATATGAAGGCAGACGGTGCTGCACAGGACACAAAAGACACACATGTGTGACATCAAAGGCTGCATTTTATTTTGTTTTCGCATTTGCTTTTTATTGTTGTGTTTTGTTTGTGTGAGTGGCTTGTTAATAAGACCAATAATTTTGTTGGCCAAATGCAAAAGCTTTTACCGTTAGCTTTGGATGCCATTGATTAGATCAGCGCAACTGTCTGTCCGCCAGTCGATCTAGACTTTTTGGCCATGGCTAGTAGTAGCGGTAGCGGCAGCAGCAGCGGCAGCACCAGCTGGATTGTTGTCGGCCAATTAAAATATTTGCCAATTGTGATAGGTCACTTCCTGCAGATACGAAACGAGTCTAGTCTAAGGCCTCCAACTCCAACGACTCCCTCTCTCAATTTGACTAGTCGCTGTTGTTCCAGCTGGGGAGCGTGTGCTGGAGTACACTGGAGCACAAGTGGCTAATGCAAAGTACTTGCAGTACTTCATTTGTAGGCCTTTTGTTTTCACTTTTACCAGGGGCAGATCACAGGCAGGCGATAAAGGTCAAAAGAACAAGAAAAAAGTCGTTAATGATAAAAACCAAATGACGAGCAGCCCTCGCTGACGGGGGCGATTAGGTAGGAGTGTGAGACAGAAAGAGAGAGAGATAGAGAGCGCGCTAGCAAGAGAGATAGATAGAGAGATAGAGAGAGAGAGAGATAGAGAGTAACCTTGTCTGCACCTTTAACATTGTACAAGTTCCCGTTTTTATTGGCAACAGACACACAGACAGGAAGCACTCCAGGCCAGACAATGGCAAGGAAAACGCGCGCGGACCCAAGGCTTTTTTTTTAAGAGACCCTTGCACAAAACTGAGGTGCGAGCTCTCGATTTTGAGAGATTATCATATCAGCGTATCAGAACACATCTCGAGCATGTTGCGCCCCCATCTGCCCCTCTACCCATAGCGTGCACCCTAAAGCAACAGCAGGCACAGGAATAACCTACTTCGGAATGGCAGTTTCTACTCCTGCTGCTCCTGTTTCTTATTCTTGAGCTGTGCCTGTTTCCAGCTGAAAGTGAAACCAGCGACAGACAGGAAGCGAGTGAGCGACGTGTGCCCATATTGCAGAATTGTCAGTTGGTTTTTAGCACGTGCTGCTCCTACAATATTCCACAATATTCCACAATATTTCTTTATTTTCACTGGAAGATACTTTCGAGATGGGCGTTATTATCGCTCGGCGTTTCCGCTTTACATTTGTCAAACAATTTGCCAATTTTTCTATTTAAAAATAAAGACATTTTGTCATTTTGTCAAATTTCAAAAAATATACATTTGTGAAATATTTTACACAAAATTGAGAGAAATGAGTTGCATCTATCGGCGGCTGGCTCGTTAAAAGGCACCATAAAGCTACATAGTTGGGAGCGGAGTTGGGCGAGTTGGGCTGGCTGGATGTTTAAAATGCGCTTAATAGTTTCAACATGTGCCGCAGACACACAATTAGGCAATAAAATTAATTCACACCAAGAAACGCATTAAAGCGACGACAACAACGAGAACAACAAAGACGCTGTCTTCTCTGTGTGGCAGCCAAGGTGGCACTTGCCACACCGTCGCCTTGCTGCCAGCAACATTTTTGCACGCATAACTCGAACTCGAACTCAAACTCGGTACTTGCTACTTGGCAGTGGCTGCTTGCTATTTGCTGCTTGCCACTTGCTACTTGCTACTTGGCGCTGCCACCCATTTCATGGCGCGTGCCTCGTTGACAGTTGCCCTCTCCATAATCGTCGAGCACTGGTATTAGTTACATTTGCGGTGGCATGCCACAGCAACCCAGCAACAGCAATATTAAAAAAAAAAACAAAAAAAAAAGAATTGCATTTTAATTACATTTTTATGCAACATGGCATCTGCCTCCCATTTCGATGTCTAATGCCGCGCACTTGAATCTCGCACTGACCTGCCAGCATTGGCAGCATGTGGCAGCCACCGAAAATGCGTGTACCACTATTCGTAATTAACCCAATCAATTGTTGAATGTTGCAGGCGATCTGCAACTTCTGCAACTGTCAACAAATGCATAAAAATGTTATTCTCAACTGCAAGATACACAGATACACAGCTACACAGATACAAATACAAAATTTCCCTAGCTTGCAACCCTCGTTAATGCTTTTCACAGCGCTTTACGACTTTAGGAAGTTTGACGCCAGCCAAATAATATGTCTATTCCCCAGATCCGCCACCCTATGACCATCAAGTGCCACGAAATCATTTTTAATTGGTTGCAAGTAAATATTTAATGATTAGACCAAAACCTAAAATCTGGCGGACAAGATTATTACTACATAATTAATTTTCACTAATTGCACATAACTGATTACAGACTGCAAATTGCTATATATTGTTAATTTATTAGCTATTTAAATCGTGGAATTCTTATTTTGTCTTCTACATTTTATACAAATCAATAAGATATAAATAATAATAAAAATATTTCGAAAATTCGAATTTTCAAAACATTCTTTTGTTCGATTCTGCTAGGCAATAAGTAATATATTAAATATATCACAAAAATCTCGTTCTTTTGTATAGTAATCATATATTTGAAACGAGGTCAGTCTAAATTTAGACTAAGCAAGTAAACATGAAATAGGCAAATAACGAATTTAATCTTAATAAATAAAACAAAACTCATTATTGGGAATTAAATTGAGTTAATAAATTTCCTTTTATATTATATCATCAGGTTTAATACAGACAGTAATACCGTCCGAAAAATGCTCGATGTTCGAATCAGTTGTGGTTTGTGTTATCTTAAAAATAATCATTATTAAAAAAATATTTCAACCAAATTGTTTACATTGTTGCTAACATAACTGTATAGTTTCCTTATCCATAAACGCATCGACATTATCTGCGGAAATCGAAAGTGAGTCCTGTTTTTTTGTTTGACTTTAAGGAGCAGAGTTTTCAGTTTTCAGTTCACCTGCTTGAGCTGATGAGACGAGTCTGAATTCCGGAACAAGTCAGCAGTTGTGTCTTTTTAATTGCACGTGGTGCTGCCCTCTTCTAGCTGCTGTTTTTTTTTCTTTTTTTTTTCTTCTTTTTTAGACACTGCCATTTGGCCAAGTTGATGTTGTTGTAACGTATGTTTTTCAGTCAGTTGCTGCTGCTGCTGCTGTTGTCTGAATTTCCTCATGGTGTTTTTCCTCAATGCTTCCCGCTCTTTTTGTATGTTACTCGTTTGATTGTTGCTGTTGTTGTTGTTGTTGTTTTTTTACAATGGGTTAACGTTAACCCACACACGCACATTGCTCACTTCCCTGGCTGTATGTCCGTTTAGCTCGATTACGCTTCCGGTTGATGGGCGCTGCTGCTATCCCCCCTGCACCTAGTCTTAACCCCTCTCTCTCTCACTCTCTCTCTCTCTCTTTCGCTCTGCGTGCTAAATGCTGTTTGCTTCATATTCTTTGGTAGTTGTTCTCGATCCTGCGTCCACAACAGACTGAATGACACAATTCTGTTTTGTCATCTGCCCCTGCCACTGGCACTGCTCCTGTCCCTGCCAAGTTGCACCCCTGATAGCCCCTGCTGCCTGCTGCAGCAAGACAAAACGCTTGCAGCAATTGCGAGTTTGCCGCCGTTTCCTCTCTCATTGCGCCGCATTGTCATTAGCCAGTGTGTTTGTGTGTGTGTGTGTGTGTAATGATCGTGGCAATTAGCTAAAAGTGTGAGTGTGAGTGTGATTGTGTGTGTATGTTTATATGTGTATACACAAGCTGAAGGCGAATCCATTGTGCTTGCAGTGAGCTGCAAACATAAATTACGGGATAATCTGACATAAGCGCATTTCCATGATCTACTCGGCTTGCAAGTGTGAGTTTCAGATTGTAAATGTGTATGTGTGTATTTGTGTGTGTGAGTGTGTTTGTGTGTGTGTGTGCACTGTGAGTGCCAAAGTGAGTGTATAGCAAGCACTCGTTTAATGCTGACAACTTCCTGCCAAAGCAAAATGCCAAACGCAATGGGAATGATAATGGAAATGGGAATCGAACTGAGCACCAACGGCTAATTAATGTTTGCTTGTGTAATTTGCAAGCGCTGCATGGATATCAAACTAAATGGCACAACACTGATTCAGATTAGCTGACATTCACATTCTAAACAAAATCCCCCCTGCCACCCCACTTCAGCACACGCTACTGGATTAGGTTTTAGCTAACACGCAAAGCTATATGGCATATCGTTTTTGTGGTAGGCCGACAGCGACAACGACACCGATAAGCCGGGCCCAGAGTCTAAAAGGCCCAAGCCAACTCGGGCTGACATGCGAACTTTGCCAAACAACAGCTGAAAGCTTGCAATTTGTACAGGAATTGATTTGTTTCTTTTGTTTAAGTTGTTGTTTTTTTTTTGTGTGGCTTTTGGATTTTTTTTATTTATAGTTTTTTTTTTGCTTGTGTTGTGTGGCACGCAAAGTGACAGGCAACAATGACGCTGGATTTGTGTGCATTGAGGCGAAGGTGTTGCCGGCTTGGCTCGTCGCATTGGCCGCAAGCGCTGAGCGGCCACTCACGTGACCCTGAACACCTCACAAAGTGTAAGTTACAGCCTAACAATTTGTATATACAGTGTGTACGACACTCTAACAACTCTTGGCGTCGATTCAAATGTGGGCTAAAAACAATTAAGAATGCGCGAGAAGAAGAGAGAGAGAGCTCGACTTGGACATACCCTCAACTTAGTTGTCAAATTTATGTTGAACATTTCAAAATTTAAGTTCTCTATTTCTTTTTAGTATCTGAAATCGATTTGTGCATGGAGACAAACATACTGGTTAGATCGATTATTAAGTACTTACACGACACAGACACGCTCAACATGTGACACAGAGTTTACTCATTATCCAATTTGAAGCGACTTTTGGTAATTGTGTTTAATCAATCAAGCGCTGCTTGTGTTTGTTTTTATGTACATATGTCGTAAAACTACAAACCATATTAAGGCACTTCATTAAGATAAAATGTAATTTATCGAAATTCGATTTGATAAAACCTGGGCCATACCCAACTGTCCCGCCTCCCCCATTACGCCCGTACGCGTTCTGGTTATCTTTCCAAGCGGCTGGTCAACATGCGCGTAATTCTCAGCGCCGTCGATTAGATTAACCCAAATGCCAGGAAAACTGCTGTCGAGCAGTGGTAGCAGCACAGTAAGGGGAAATGGAATACATAAATACTTATATCGTAATTTGAAACCGAAAAATATATGGGTTTTAATCGGCCGATCGGTTGATCGGTCGCTTGTCCAGCCCGTATGGCCTGAGAGAAATGTCGTTGATAAAAAAATACAAATACGCCGAATTCAGATACAGTTCCTCAATAGGCACACAGGGGCCAAGGGGCATGATTGTAGAAGCAAAATTGATTAGATTTGGATAAAAGGCGACCCATTATATAGATTAAAATTGAGTTATTACCGATTTGCTTTACAAATTGGATCGGCTAACTGTCGACAGAAAAAATGATAAAACAAGAAATGCGGCAATTGTATGACAAAAAAAATAACTAAATAAATAGAAACTTGCATTGAAACTGGCTTAGATGTTGATTAGCTTTGGCATGGTGAAGGGGAGACTAAGCAATATTAAATAAATTCTTGGCAATTTGAATCAATTAAGTTATTGACAAGTTGAGTAGTAACTGGAAAATGGCTAGAATTATTTATATTTGTTTTTCCTCTATTAAATTCGATTTGCTTGGCAAATTCTATTACTAATCCGCTATGAAATCTTTACACACATGCACACACACAACACGCTCGAGCGAGATCACAAATCGTTTCCTCACAAGTCTCCAAGTCTTAGAGTGCTTCGAATGGAGCTGGAGATTGTCGGTAATCGCCGTCAGTCGACTTCCTGAGCGTCAGCGTCGCAGTCGGCGTTAATGTGTGACTTTTGCTGTGTTTTTCAACGACATTAATTTTGTGTCGGATCTTAAGCCGGATTTAGTTAAGCAGCTCAGCGATCGCCGAGCAGCCAGCAGCGATCACTGCGCATTAGTCGTTTCCACACTCACGCAGTCACACACACACATACATACACACATACCAACACACACGCAGATAGAGAGACAGAAGCACTGAGAGTGAGAGAGGGAGAGAGAAAAAGATGCTCGATCACATTTTGTTGGGAGCGCTTAGGAAATATAATCCCTTTTGTAGATGCTCGCATGATCACCGCTTCATCAGCTTCAGCTACAGCTACAGCTTCAGCTACAGCTACAGATACAGCAACAGCAACAGCAACAGCCACAGCTTTAGGTTTGGCTTCAGCATCACCTGTTTTGGCGTTGGTGTTGCCCCTGGTAGCGCCTCAGTCTGGACTTGCGACTTGTGTATGGAAACCATCGCTGTGGTCAGTCTGGTTACTGATATGAACAGTAAAGACTTACTCACTATGCTCAGCATAGCATGGCAAAGATTTGGATGGTATATTAACCAGCACAACATAACAATATAAATAAATATGATATCGAACATATTTAAAACATAGTGAAACAATTTTAAGAGCCTAATTAACTTAATATTTTTCGAATAAATATTAATTTTAGTTGTGTTCTAATATTTGATTAGAGTTAAGAACTATTTTAATAGTCTAAGCTTATTATTACTTTAATTCATTTATAAAAAAGAGAAGCCAAGTTCTTAAAGCCTATCAAGCCTGGCTTAATAATTTTATTAAAAAAAAGTACAAATAAAGAGTCTTCATTCAAAATAAAACTTACTATTAATCATATACAAAATCTAGTCTACTTTAGCTACCGAGTAGATATTTCAAAGATGATTTAAACATTACAAGTAAATAATAAAAAAAAAAACTTCCTGAGACTGACTGTTACATACAGATATTAAGGGGTATGTTTTAGTCAAGCAGTCGAAGTGTTGGGCGATTTAGTTGATGTTTGTCGTTGGCTCGTTATAATGTGTCGCACATTAGTTAGCAGTTAATACTTTAAATAAGACGAGGTTACCGACATTTTTCCATCATTGGGAGCTATTAACGAAAATATGTTGAGACGGCGGCGGTGGTGGCGACGCAATGGCAGCAGCGGCGGTGGCTGAGTATTAGTTTAAGCCGATTGTCGCTGTGACTTGTAGAAATCGTTTGTTGCCGGGCGGCTTATGATTTTCAACGGGACGTATTAGTAATATGCGCCGCCGACTTAGTCGAGCCCCTTTCGAAATTAACGAAATGAAATGTTATAAATCTTTACAAAGAAACAAAAATAAGCACGAAATATAAAAAATAAGTAACGCGGCTTATGTAAGTTTTCGGTATTATTTTTATCTATAGTTTTTTGTTTTTTTTCGACAATATCTTCGTCATCCCCAAAAAAAAAAAAAAAAAATATCCCAGAAATGATTTGCTATATGAAAACATTGGAGGCTAACACAAGGCGAGGGGTAGGGGCGGATAGCAAGGGACAGTCGGCGTTTTGGATTTATTTTCACTTGTCTCGGAAAAATTTTGGAAAATACTTTATGCCGCCCAATAAAATGCCAGCCCACTTGTCATAATTTTCAAACAAAATTAAGTAAAATTTATGCGTGTGTGCGTTGAATATGGCCTAGTCTCGGATTTAGATGCGATATATAAATAAATATAATGATGCAGGGAGACTCTTCAGCCAGACGCTATGAAATATATGAAGACGCCAAATCCACTAATTAAGCGAGATACTAGGTGACAATGTCTTGTGGGGAGAAACTGAGAAATTAAGAAATGCGCATTTTGTAAATGTTATTCATGTTTCGTTGTCGTGTTTTTCGAACTGAATTTTCCCGCACACTGATTAGGCTGCTTAATAAATGTGTTTAAAAATACATAATGACAGAGGTGACAGCTCCGAATAAAAATGGTTGTGATTGCATTGGGGAGTGAGGGGATGGTTGGAAAGTAGTTGAGGATTATTAGATGTATATGGCTTAACTCAAATAGTAGTCAATAATGCATTGCTATGACAACTCCGTGGAGACTTCTCCCTATATAGATTGTTCTCGTTCTCATTGCATTAATTTTCCGAACACGTCATTGGTACTTTTTTGGAGAGTTTTACGGCTGGTTGAACTGCCTTAAGCTATAAAGCTTGAACCGCACTTATCGCAATGTCTTACAAATCGTTTTATCAATGTGTCATTAGCTGCGAAACAAAAATGTTTTACGATAGCTTCTACAGCAACAGCAACAAAAACAAAAAACACACAAAAAAACAAAAACAAAAAGAAAAAGAAAACCTCCAAACTCGTTGTGAGTTGCACGGTTAGGTAAAGGGGCATGGGCAAATGGGGTAGGGGGAGGCAGGGGAATGGTCTGGTACTAGGTGCAAAGGCAGACAACAACAAGAACAACACGCACACATACTTTGTTGATTATCACATTATCACAGAGGGCGGCATTTTTGAAACGGTCCCCGGGAATAGGTAACCGAAAAACATGCCACGAAATTGATTTAAAGCCATTTCATTTGAGCCGGCACTGCCAAACTTACAGACAACTTGACAAGTTGTAATTAACTTAAAGCGTTTCTCGATGTCACCACGATTTTTCGGCAAGTGCTTAGAAATCAATACCCTGCACTATTACCAATATGGGTGGCATGATGAACGTTGATTACGAAAAACATAAAGTTAAAAGATAATGGATAAGATCATTATCATATTGTTAATCCAAAGATTTACATTAATTTCTATTTGTTAAATATTGTTAATCATAACTTTTTTTTACAATCTCAAATGTCAAATTTTAATTTAAAATAAGGGCATGTATATTTAAATTTATATAGATATTTTGTTATGTATTGAAGATTAAGTTTCTTGTATACATAGCCAGTTGTTAAATACATATATCCAAAATATAAATTTACCAGGAATATTTCACACAAATATTTGAATGAATGCCTCATAGATGAATATTGTGAAATAAATAAAATGCGCACCGTAAACAAGTTTAATTTTAATTAAATATGATTAATAAGAATCCAAAACGGGTTGTTGGTATTTATATTAATTTTGTCTTTTTAAATATTAGATATATAGTTATAAGCGTAATAAGCTAATGCATGCCCTGCCCATTTTTAGTTGTGTAGGTCCAAGTCCAAGTCCAGTTTTGGTTTCAGTTTCAGTTTCAGTTTGAGATACAGCTCGGACTTCCAAGCCGAGCTACTTATGGTAATAATGATTATAAATTATTATAATCCAATCGGATTTGAATAATTAATAAATTTAAAAATCGCATACTCAAACTGAATAACACATAATCGGATCGTATAAAGGCGCTGAACTCAACTCCAAAACGTGGGTTAGGGCGAGAGAGAGGCGAAGTGGGGCTAGCTGGCTGACTGAGCGAGAAAGCGAAGAATGAAATGCTAAAAATGTGTGTTACAATAAAAAGAGAAGCAAATGCGGCTAAGAGATGTGTGTCTGTCTGTCCGCCTGTCTGTCTGGCACTGTGTGTGTGTGTGTGTGTGTGTGAAAGGAACACGACTAAGCCCTGATAAATGCAGCATGCTCGCAGTCAATGCGGCAGCAGAAAGAGTTTTAAAAGGTGTCCGAGCTGACAAACACACACAGACACACACACCTGCAGAAAAGAAAGCCAAGACAACAATGCAGAGTCTGAAGCGGCGAGGCGATAAATAGGCGTGCCATAAGAGCAATAGAATAGTTGATGAGGGAAGAGGGAAGAGGGAGTCCACCAACAAACGCAACAAGATGACTAACAGTTTGGACATTTATGAGCGGCATTTAATGGACATTTGACTACCGGAATTTAACGAATACTGCCAGGGGCAAAACAAAAAAAAAACAAAAAATAATATAAACTATCTGTGGTCTTCTATTGATGTTGAACCATTCATGAATTCATGATTCGTTGCGCTGTCGTTTATTGATTAAACCGCGTGCGGAAATGATGCGTTTGTAAGCAGGAAGCTGGCAGCAAGTGTTGTGCTATTGTACATTTTCTAGATCACCTACTTAGGTATATGTGCTTTTTGTGTGTGTGTGTGTGTGTGTGTGGCTGTCAGCACAATCAGCGCCTTAATCTGAATGAAATTTATAATTTAAAAGTCGCTTAGCTATCGTACTATCAACAGCAGCTGATATAACTACAAAAGCGGCACGCATATTATTATCTGCTGTCTTTTGGATTTTATTTGGGTTGTGTTTTTTGTTTTTGTTTTTTTTTTGGCGATCCGATATCGGGCCGCGTTGAAAATTATCACAACAATAAAACTAAATGCTTTATAATTAGTTGCAAAATCAAAAGAGACTACGCATGCCAGATAATGGAAGCAGTCCCATATATGTGTAATATGTTTAATATATAGAAAATGATTTGTTATAGATTGGTGTTTCTTTTTAGTTTTTATTGTTCACTTTGCGTTATTTATGCGCACCGATTGAGACACTCACAAATTATATATATAAAAAATATAACTAAAAATAAATAAAAAGAAGAACTAATACATGCGCACAAACACAGACCCATATACACAAAGCTTTATTACCTTCCATATGAGCGCTCAACTTAGTCTTATCTTAATCCCATTCACGATTCACTAAGCGTATGCGCCGACACATAAAACTGTCAAAAATGAAAGAGGGGAAAAAAACTACATTCTTGTCGAGCTTTGTCTATAACAATTTCGAATAGTAGAAATCGAGGCATGATTTAGGCAAGAAGACAATGCCGATAAGTCCAAAATGAGTGTGTGTTTGTGTGTGAGTGTTTATTGATATCGACAGCACAAAATTGCTAATGCGTTGATTTATTAAATATATAAAACCTTTTTTTAGGTTTTTCCATTTCTGATACACTTGCAGAGGGTTGCATAATTTATTTATAAATTGTGTAAAGCTTTCAAATTAAAAAAAATTAACTTATGCAAATAAAATATAATTTTGCCAGTTTAAATAACTACTTTGAGGTATTTTGTAAAAGCAATGGACAACTAAATAGTAATACTCTTATAGCATTTTGACATAAAATAAAATAAATTAAGTTATAAAGTGGTAAAGCCATTAATTCAGTTAAATAATTACACTTTGTGGATTATTTTAGCATATTTTCTGATGCATTCCCTACAACAAATTTTTTATTTTTTATGCAGCTCAGAAATGTTGTTAAATAGATAAAAACTCACTTGTGAATCTATCAAATAATAATTGATTAAACTGAAAAGCAGAGAGAGAAGGAGAGAGTGAGAGAGAGATAGAGAGGGGGGGGGGGGGGGGGGGAGAGCGACAGTGCTTTGGGTGAGTGGTAAAGCTGATGCAGATAAATAATAATTACACTCACACAACATAATCAATTATGCCTGCTAATAAATGCCGGGGACACATGTAGAGTTATATGTGTGTGTGTGATATTATGTGTGTGTGTGTGTGTGTGTTATCCACAATTGTGCGCTGCACTAATCACGCCAGCATGTTCATAATCAATTTTATCGCACTTATTTGGATTAGTTGCGATATAAATAATAGGGTGACGGTCGCCAACGTCGCAGTCGCTGTCGCAGTCGCAGTCGCAGTCGCCTTTCGATAAAAAGCTGATGACGCTTTGCGAGCTAAAGTCAAATAATCACAGTTCAAATTATAGTAACAGTTACAGTTACACTGTGTTATCGCACTTATCGTGACCATATGTAACTGCCATGTGTATCTGTATGTGTATGTGTTTGAGGAGAGGTTGGCGGTCGAGGTGGAGGTGGAGGTGGAGGTGGGGGGAGGCGTCATCACCTTATGCCCAAATTAGCAATAAGCGGCAAGTCGCCGTTGCCGTCGTACCACAAGGGATTATCTTATCTGTATCTAAAAGCGTTTCAACGCACATAACCCCAACGAAGCCCCAACTTGGATATCGGTTCGGTGTGCAGCCGAATGGTAGGTGGGTGGGTGCTTTAAGGTGCGGCAGGGCTTGGCCAAGACGGCATTACACGGGCAATTAGCCAACACACCACAATGGGTAAATAGCCGTAAGTACCACATATGTATATATCTATGGATATCATACCAAAAGAATTGTTTACAGCAGCTGGGCTAATGCTTATCGTGCTCCAATCTCCAATCTGAGCTCGCAGCACCGAAGTGGCGCCGATAAGGATTATCTCTTAATCTGCATAAATAGCGAACAAATCGTCGCATTTAACCACAAATATACATGTATATATATATAAATATATGTATATATGTGTATAACATGGGTTTTTTATCGTGCAAATGAACACGTTTCAGGGAACAGTATTTAGCGCTTCTTTCTGTGTTGCTATACCCTCTTACTCGAAAGTGTTATTTAATTTCCTATTTACTTTGAACCTGCTTATTTAAATTACTATTTATTTCTTAATATCAAGTAAAGAAGTGGATATATTCACTGGGAAAAGGCAATTATTTGGGGCGATTTAATATAGTTAAATCAAATGAATTGAATTACTATACAGAAATATATCTAAATATCTAATGATAAACCTATTCGATAAATCGATTGAAGAAATTGGAATATTCACTATGCAAACCCTTTTTGGGGAGATTCAATATATTTATATTTAAATAATAGATTAGATCTTGTTTTAAATGTATTTAAATTTAAAAAATAATTCAAAAATTAATACGTTAAAAAACAGAATATGTATATTTTTAAATAAAAAAAAACAAAACATTTCTTAAGACATACTTTTCGAAACAACCAGAAACAACTAAAGTTCTGACAAGAATATCATCAAATTTCTCCTTTTTTGGGTAGACCTTATTGAAGCTGCCTATACTTAGATTCAAATTGGTTTGACAAATAGAGTATAAAAGCGTTCGGTAAGTACTGCTAGCATTTAATTTCAACTTGTGTTTGTTTACACTGATTCATTTTAGTTGTCGGAGTCGTCGGTCGCTTTTTAAGTTCAATGGTGACTAATGCGCAAATATAGTTCAATGAAATTCTTCACGGCTGATCTTAAGCGAAAACTAATTGCACAATAACGACGGCATTGGCAGATCACCTTCGACATAATCTTATATAACTTTGACTAGGATTGAGATATACGTTTATAGTTTTAGTAGCAGTAGTAGGACTCACCTGCTGTCCGGCGTTGGCCGCCACCCAGGCTTCGGCGAAGGTTTCCATTGCGCTTTGAAAGTCCATGATGAAAGTGTGCGATCTTTTGGTCAATGGATTCTTTGATTGCGTTTAGTTCTGTGAGTTCTGGACTCTATTTGTTATATTAGTTATAGTTTTAGTTTTAGTTTTAAATGCGTTTAGAGTTCGCTTTGGCATTAATTGGTCTTGGTTGGTGTGCAATGCATCAATTATTATACTCGTACATAAATAATTTGCGATAAGGCACAAAGCACGCTTTGATTTTCGATTATGGCCACAGAGTTGCCAATTTAATGGCCACAGTGGAGACGCAACTTCGACACAGGCACACTAGAAACTCTCACACACACGAGACGCGACTTGGACTTGGGCATGCAATTGGGTTTGCCGGAACGGATTCGATGACGCTGGCCGCAGCTTTCGCAGTAGTAGCAACTCTCGACGCGACATCATTAGCACTGGCGGCACGGGCACGCCATTTCAAATCGCAGTTTGTGTCAGTATCAGTTTGTGGGAGTGTGGGCGATGGCAGGGGCGGGGCACCGTGTCAAAAGTCGAACACCGACGGCGGCGATAAGACCGGCTGCAGTTTATATTGTTTGCAGCAGATCCTTGCAGCTTGCAACTTAAGGGGAGAACGCGACAGAACCGCTCGAGCTGCCAATAACGACTGACGATATCGAGAATGTTGGGCAGATTCTCTGATTCGACTGATTCAACTATTTGTCAGCTGAACTGATTTGTTGTTGTTGTTGGTGGTGTTGTTGTTTTTGTTGTTGCTGCTTGTGATAAGCGCAAGCTGTTGTGATTTTTTGTTTACTTTGTTGCTCGATTTCGATTTGTTTTCTCTTTTGATTGTTTGACTATCTATCGGCTTTTGACTGTCCATATATATACATATATATATATATATATACATATGTACGTGTCTGTCTAGCTGTGAATGCGACTGGCCATTATTCTGATTGTCAATAACTAATAACGAGACAGCACTGTAAACAATTCGTCAACTGCTCTTTCACTGCTGCTGCTGGTGGTGCTGCTGGTGCTGAACGGACGCGCGTCAAGACATCCTTCCACAGCACAAGTTGTCGCACAACTGACAAATTCTTTCGCATTCGCACTGGCAGCGACGCATTGCCGCTGCGCACCTCGCCTCGCCCCGCCGCTGCACACTTCGCCGGCATAAACCGCCCCGACCGGCATTCGGGCAGCGCCGTCCGATGTGCGATGTTCGCTTTCGTCTCTGTTCATTTGCTGCTTGCCATTGCATATGTGTGAGTCTCTCTCTCTCTCTCTCTTTCTCTCTCTCTCTCTCACCCTTTCTCTTCTTCTTTTTCTCCCGCTCTTGCGGGGTTGGCCACTCTCAATTTATGGTGCTTCCAAATAGTAGCAAAACTGTAAATAGTAAGAAATTCGTTTTTTATTATTTCAAGTTGATTTAAGATTAAGTTGATAATAAGTGTTAATTAAAAATACTAAATATTGACTATTAATAAATTATAAGCAGGTGTCTAAGAACTGTTTTATTAGAAATATTGTCCCAGTTTCCTGAAACTCTTGTTTGAAACCTCTTTAATTATTTTAAAAAGATAATTGCATCTTATTTATTTAATCTAAGAGTACAAAAAGTGTCAATCGGAATAGGCAAAAATGCTAGTATAATAATAATGCTTATCTGTTATAATTAGTTTTTTCTTTTATTTTAATCTAAAATAGACAAGCTGACACAAATTAGTAAGATGGTTTCTCGACATTTAGAATTGTTCGGAAATATTAGCAAATTCTAATTAATGAACATTTTAAATTATATTATATATTACCAAACAAAATTTTGATTTCTATTGACCCATTAATGAAATGCTTTTAAACAGAAGGTATAGAAAATGATTCTAAAAAATGAATATAATAAAAACATGAGTTCCAGATTCCAATTATTGGTTATCTGACAAAAAAAAAGTATTTCCATCAATAAATATGTATATAGTATATCATCAATGAATATTTTAATTAAACCGGCAAGCTTTAACTTAAATCCTCTAAAACGACACAATAGTATCAGTTTACCAAAAAGTAGTATAAATACTACTATTTATTATTTTCATAGAGAGCAAGAGAGTAAATGCCTTTGCTTGTGTGTGTGCGTGTGACCAAAACAAAACACGCACACATTGACATGCAGCGGGAGAGTGAGCCAGAAAGAGAGAAACGAACTGAGAGAGGACGCACACGCACACACACACACACACATACACGCGCGCACATTAACTGGGGGAAACCTGTTTCGGCGCAGAATTGCACTTGTCTCACCAACAGGCTCATCATATATAAACATACACACACACACACACACACATACATAGCACACCCCCCCTTCTCTCTTGGTAAACGACTGTTGGTTCGCCTGTTTTTCTTTTTTCTTTTACTTTTTGTGCGCTGTAGCGAAATTCAATGGATTTGCCGCAAATTCGGGTGGAATTATGCCACACACACAGACGTATGCACACACGCGCAAAAACACACAGATAGCGCCGACTGAGCTATTGTTGAGAGTGGGCGTGGGCGTGAGCCACTCGTAAAAGCGACGGCTAAGCGGACAGCGAATACGATTGCGAGTGCGAGCGATGCAGGAACACTTTCGCGCCTGTGCCCGGGATGAAAGAGTAAATCGGCAGCGCTTATTATTATTATGTCGTTAGGGGGGAGCCGAGCCACAGCCAAATAAAGGGAGAGGGACGAAAGCAGCAGCAGCACCAGCACCAGCAGCAGCAGAGGCAACGGCAACAGCAACACCCACTCCGCATTTGGCACCTCGACGAATGGAAATGGATGGCGACTGTCCATGTGTGTCTGCGTGTGTCTGCTTGTGTGTGTGTGTGTGTGTGCGAATGTCCGTGTTTTTGGTTTGGTTTGACCACTGAACGCAGATAACAGCGCAGATAATGCGCGCGCATTACATGTGATTAGGTGTTCGAGGCGAGCTGGGTTTAGCCAACCGCTGCGCAGGAAGCCGACAGCGAGTACATGCTAAATATAATATATATATATATATATATATATATATATATATAATTATATACGTATTTGTGTGACTGGGTATATACTTGGCTGGAGTTGTTCGGCACTCAGGCAGCTATTGCCATCTAATTACTCAGAGCTGGCAAGTCTAACAGAATTGCAGCTGCATTTGGTTTTATGTATTATTATTTTAAATATGTTTTATATATTATAAAATGAATGTATTTTAATATATGAAATACAGGCCTTGTTATTTTTAGTTGTCAATTGGAGCAGATTATTAAACGGAAGAGGAGAAAATCTCATGCTTTTTATTATCTGACTTATCCGCCTTCCTACTATAAAAATAAACATAATGCACGTTCTCCCTCTTTCCCTCGCTTTTGCTCTCTCTCACTCTGAGTGTTGCTGCTGCTCTATTTCGGTAGCAAATTGACTCACAAACACACACACACACACACACAGAAGCACGTACAAACACTCTCGCAGATTCGGGCAGTGCTCGCTCTCTCCCTTTCGCTCTTGCACTTGCGTGTCAGAGCGAGATAACCCATAAAAATGTTGAGCAAAGCAAAGATGAGCAAAGTGTAAACGTAAACGAAAAACGCAAAGCATACAGCAATAACAACGACAACAACAACAACAGCAAAATATAACGAAATAAACATAAAAAGCGCTGGCAAACCAGTTCGGATAGACTCCGCCCTCGGCGTACGCTGATTGGCTAAGCTTTGCCTTTGCCCAAGACTTCATCTTTTTTTTTCGCTTTGCTGTTCTGTTGTTGTTGTTATTATTGCTGTGCCGAATGCTTGCGCTGCTTTCGCTGAATTGTTGCTGCTTTTTTGGCTGCGGTTTTATCGCCTTCGACGACGACGACGCCGACGTCTTTCCACTTAGTTAACAGCCTCACTGAACCACCCCACCCCACTTCAGCCCACACCACCCATTCAACGCGACCGCAATGTGCCGACGCTGAGCACCACTGGGAGGGCTTTAGCAAATTTCAAGCTTCAAATCTTTGCTGCTCCTTGAATTATATAGCTAATTACATATTTACTTAAAAATTTAGATCATATATATACAGATATAGAATATGTGAATCATAATAAGCAGATATCGTCTCAAAACTCATTTTAATAATAAAAAACTAATGATTAGGTTTTTAAATTTACTTTTAATTTTTTTTATTGTAGTGTCAAAGTGTTTCTTTTTGTTGCAGCACATAAAGTGTAAAAAAGATATATAACATTAAAATGTCAAAAATTAAAATAAAAAAAAGACGCTTCAACTGTACATCTAATCAATTTAATTAGAACATTTATAAATGTATGTAGGAATTATTGGAGATTAATGAATAAATCATATTTATATTCTGGTTTATTTTAACTAAAGTTAAAGTTCTGTACAAGTGTTAGTAATTAATAAGTATGATTATAAATATTTATTAATTATTTACAAATTTCTTAACAAATAAGTAAATAGCTCGATCTGATAATATATTCTTTTTCGTATTATTATTTTATTTATTACTTTATTGTATTTTAATATATTATATTTATTTTATTATCTGATAACGGATTAATACTCCCGCAATTTTAATATGACAATTATAGTCAAAAATCACATTAAAATTAATTATTGTGCGCAAATAAGAAAAAAGTTAATAATTTAAATGTAATATGTGCTTCGTTTAAGGTTGCACTAAGGATTCTTGTGTAAGATCCACCAACGCCCCAAAATTTAGATTAACAATCTAAATACTTGATTTTCTTCAAAAGATTTTCATTATAGCAATGATGTTATCATTTTCCACAAGTATTCGCTCTAAAATTAAATTAACAAGGAGTTCAGCTAGTTAAAATAACAAAAACAAAAAAGGAGCAAAGCATTGTTAAAGGACTTGACGTGAAGCCAGCCAGCAAGGGAAAATCAATAATTTTATTAAAGTTATTTCCGGAAAATGGGCTGCTGCTGCTGCTGTGCTGTGTTTGTTTTTTTTTTTTTTATATTTGCTTCGCGAGACAAACAGGAGCCAAAGCGTGATAGGTGGTGAGAAGGAGCGGGCAGGGCAAGAAACAGGGCCAACTACGGCGCGGCATGCTCGCAATTCTGTGCGTAACGTGTGGAAATTTTCAACTTTAAACAGTGGCAAGCGCACATGGCGGATGAAGCCTGAGCCCGTTCCCAGACCAAGTACCAGACCTGCACAGGGACCATTCTCTTGACCCTATCCCCCCGCTCTTGAAGGGCTGGCCCAACTTGTGTGGCCTCCACTTATTATTGTTATTACTCAATGGGCCACCATCAGCCGCGTAAACGGTCGTTGCTGTCAGCCTCGTCACCATCATCATCATCATCATCATCATCATCATCATTATTATCATCATCTACATGCTCCTCTGCTTGAAGCCGTGGGGCCCCTTTAACTGTACAATAATGCCATCAGCGCTGACATCACAAACTGGCAGCGGTCTGTCTGCTGTGCATCATCATTGTCGGCGTTGTGGGCATAATGACAAAAGGACATTCATTAAGTTTCTGATTTCTGATTTTTATTGTTGATTAAACGCTGTTCCCCCCCTTCAAAAGGAATGAAGGCCACAAGCCAGCACAGTGCAAGGCAGCGCAGGGCAGCGCAGAGGAGGGCAGTGCAGTGTAGAATGCGGGGTAATGCCTGAGAAGGATACGCCGACACCAAGCAGTGATGATGTGCTCGACATTGTCCTCTCTATCGTGCTGAGCACTTCCGGCGAAAGCGTCAACTTGACGTTTCCGTTTTTCGGCTGACGTTCCCAGTTGCCAGTTGCCAGTTGCCAGTTACCAGTTGCCAGTCAGCACTTAAGGCAGCTTCTTCAGCTCTTTCCACTCAGAGTCAGTATCTGGCTTATCACCCGTCGCTCCGGAAGGGGTCTATATACATATATACTTATTCATATATACTCATTCATATATATATAAATATATATATACATATATAATTATGTGGCACAGCCAACCAATTCGTGTTGGCAGCATTGTGATTAAGGCCACGAGAGAAACTGTATACTGACAGCATTATCCTTGCGTGGAATCAGCTAGAGTGTGTGCATATGTACATATATATGTGCTTAAATATATAGCCGAACTGAAGTGCTGCCATTCGCTTGGCTCAAGTATTGACGTCGTCCTGGCGGGCGGTGGGGTTGGGGCTTGGCTCTAACGCCTGGCGGTGCCATTGGAGCACTCAGACGAGCTCTCGTCGCAAAACGCCCCCAAATGCGCCTGCGCTAATTTAGGGTTTTCCTTGATTTTTATATTCCTCTTCTCCATATCGTTTGGTTTCAGCTTTTGTTTTTTTTTTTCTTTATTATTTTTATAGAGTTCTGTTTTTTTGTGTATATGCGGAGGTTTATGTATATATTTGTAGTACATACGAAGTATGGGCATGTTGGTACAATTTAGTGATAATGTAGTCAGAAGTGACTTGCCATATTTACCACTAGGGTGAATTGCAAAATATGCTTAATTAAATGACTTTATTATTTTAATATATTGTTAATCTTGCACCCACAAAAATAATTAGTTTTATTGACATGGTATGAATAATGTTTGTAAATATACTTATAAACTATTAGGATTAGTTTTAACTTTTAAATGCCATTAAGAAAATGAAAATATAACTAATTTACAAAAGTTGTAGGTGTGAAAAGCTATATATATAAGCGTAAGTTTTTAAAAATGTACATATAATATAATAGTTGCAAATAGTAGGGAATTCTAATTAGCAAATATGTTCACTTTACCGATTCCCAAGCGCAAAGTTGATACTAATACATAAGAGCTAACTATAACTTTAGCTTTTTGAAGTTAATTTGTAAGTTGTAATTAACAGAGATGAATAATTTCTCAATTATTGTGTCAGATATACTTAATCAGATTCCTTATTTAAATCCTTTTTAATATTAATTTTAAAATATTCTCTTATATAATATCTATATATGCAAATCCATATAAATATGATGGAAGCTATAAATCTTTGAAATAATATTTGATTTGTGTTGAATGTTTAAATATATTGGTTAGAAGATACAAATTAATTTATATTGTGTTTTTAATAGTATTTTAATAATTTTGTAGATGAATTTATAAAACCGTAAAGCCTAATATTCTTAATTAGAATCAATCGAAGCCAGCCTATTTCAATTCAAACTAATTTCTCAATTATTTACATATCGTTAGATATTCCAAGTATAAAATACATAAAAAAAATGTTAAAAGTAATCAACAGTCATATTAATTAATTCATTAATAATATATAATTAAGACATCCTTAGCAGTTTCTTCGGCTCTTATAAGTTTCAAGTATATTTATTTATCTGAAGTCAACCTTGAGTTGCTGAAAAAATGCACTTCAATTAGTATTGGGAAGGGGGGGCAAGAAAGGTGGCACATTAGCTGACAATGTTTGGCTGGGGCTGTGTCGAATGCCCCACCCCTGATTAAATGGAATAACCACATTTACCACTTGAGGTAATTGAAAGCGACTAGAAAAACACGGGGCAAGTACACACACATAGCCGTAGCGCATATAGTTTATATGTGTATGACGATACCGATACCGATACCGATTGCGATAGCTATTCCCATAACATTGGTAAGCATGTCGCACGGCGATCGGCAAAAGTTCCACTTGAAAGCCTTAATTGATTTAACTGATATTGATGCCAACAAAGCGAAAGAAACACTCAACAAATCAATAGATAAATTCCATGCTTGGCTGTTTATATCGCGTCGGTATCTGCATCGGATGTGGCACTGATTGCCGTCAACTCCCACCTCCTTATCATTCTCCACCTTACTATTGGCATGTGTTACCGTTAACCACAATTTGAAGCAGCCCAACCCCCAGTTTCCACTTTTCCATCCCATGAAACCACGCGTCACGGCATCTTCAAACGCTTTGGCAACCATGAAAACACGCCATCCAACACGATATGACGAGTATCGATTTGTAAATTTCACAATAATAAGAGATAAAAACAGCGCTTGACTTTGTGAGCTCGCATTTTGACAATGAAAATAAGTAAGCAATGAAATCGATGCCGATGATTCAACTTCAGTAACGATGCCACATAGAAACAAAATACAATATACAATATACTGTAAACTGTTTACACATCTGCTCGCTCTTTTCGACTAATGAGTAATAGCCGTAAAATAGTACTGTAGCTATATCCGTAACCGGTTTCTTTGTGCGATGCCGCCGAACAATGTTGACAGGCGTGTTTATCGCTTATCGCGATCAGAGAGTCGGGAGAATACAATTGGCGATGAGGTTGTCCAGTGTTTGCCGACATTGTCGCTGTTTTGTTTAACAAATCCCTAATTAAAAAGATACCAGGTATCTAGCATGTATCCGTATCTATTCCAAGCACTGACTGCATTTGCTTGGCTCCAATGTTAATGGTTTCAGCTGACAACTGACCAAAAGACCAGCTAACACATTCGCATTAACTGCTGATCTGCTCCCTTCGGCATATGGCAACGCTTATTTGGGAAACAGAACAACTCTCTTAGACTCTGGCAGCACTTGACTTTGTTTGTCATACCATTCAGTTCTCGGTCTGGGTCTATGCCGAACGCATGTTGTCTCAACCCACCGCCCAACGCCCAACGCCCACCGCCCTGCCCTGCTAAAAATCCCATGGGGTGTCAGCTCTGTTTGCAGTTTGCGTGTGTTGCTTTTTAAAATCTATTTGCTCATTTCAATTGAACTTGATTCAAAAACATGCGAAGAAGATTTTTATCAATTTCATGAAGTATTCGTTTATTTAAGTACGTTTGTCTTTGAAGGTATTTAATTTACTGATTGTATCAAGCATTAATTATTTTGTTGGGCTTATGCATTCAGCTGCATTATGCCGAATGTCACAGATCAAGTTGTCTGAATTTTAATAAAGTAGTAAAATGCGATAGCAATTTTAAAAAATTTTTATTTTTTATTATATTTGCATTTGGAACGAACTTTAAGCTAAATAATTATAATGGTTAAGGACAGTTTCCACTGACTCACTGATTGAGTGACTAAGTAGAGCATTAAGAAAGTTTTAACAAAAAATTTAGTAAGCTGATATTGGGGGAATCAATATTACATAAATTTCAACTCAAAAATATATCTTTATTTTCTTTTCGAGTAATAACTATTTCTCCGACAGACAGAAGGATAAGTTGTCGTCCTTTTCCATTAAAGATATTCTTTATGGGGTCAGACTCATTTGTCTGCAAACATTTGCACAGCGTCAGAATACCATAGAACATAATAAATTTAATTAATTTAAAGATGTATTTACAATCGATAAAAGAAATAAAATAACAAAATTTTTATAGACTAGAGAAAATATATTATACATTCCTATAAAAATATAAACGAACATTAAAATAAATAGAATGTGCACAGAAGTAGATAAGTCTGGAATGACAATCTTAAATGGGTCAGCTCAAACTTTACACATACTTTGAATGGTAATATTTGATTATTTTGTTCAACTTTTAATAGATAGCTTTATACAAATTGGATTGCGTTGTAAAAAAATGGCGTTAATTGAATATGTGGTATTTCTTTTGCTCACTTTTCTTCTAGTTTACACTGTCAGCATCGTTAGGCATGGGAGCAACAGTGTAATATATAATATACTTATACAGAAATAAATGTACGAGTAAAAGAACAACTCAATTTGTACATTTTCATTAACGGCTAAAAGCATCTCGTTTAGTGTGCACTGCAAAAGCTAGAACACGTTTGTAGCGTCAACAACAATAACAGTAAATGAGGCTACTGAGGATGTGGGTGCTTTGGTGGACAGCGGTCTTTGGCCAGTCAGTCAGTCAGTCAGCCCGTCACCCTGTTAGTTAGCCAGCCAGCCACCCACTCAGCATAGTTGGTTGCGACCACATAATTAAATTAATTGCATGAAAAGCGGAAACAGGTGAATGCCCGGAAGTTGGGGGGGAGGGGGGGATGAGGACAGCTGACCGACCGCAGGCCGCTGGCATATGAACATTTTAGAGCAACCGCAATGCAAATATTGGTCAGTGTTGTCGAAATCAAACGGGATGACCAACAGCCAGCCCCGGAACCCAACCCCGAAGTGTCTATGGACTGTACTAAATAAACATCGAAGTGACACTAAGTCAAACAAAAACGTTGAAATGAAAAGTTTAATGGAAAAACCGGTCGCAAACATCGGCAATTCAAAATCAAAACAAATTGCGATAAAAATCCGGGCAAACGGCAAACAATTTCATTGAATCATTGAATCGTTTGGCTCAAATTTGTTGAAGAGCGCTTACATTTATCTCGATCTATTATCAATTATAACTATCTGTGTCTCAGCTAAATGTGACCTCAAGTGGTTGCACGGCCTGCCATCAGGGGGGGGGAGAGATTGCGGCATTTGTGAGGCGATCCTTTGAACGATTGCTGCGATCTGTTGTCGATAAGTTTGAAGCGCTCCGCTCGAACTTAAGGCGCTGCGATTTGATTAATATTGACTTAGGCCCGATTCTGTTTGCTCTGCTATTGTGTTCAGCTGTACTGTGTCGGGTGCGTTTTGATTAATTTGAGGCGATAAAGCTTAATTGGATTTCGCTTAGATAATGGCAACTCACGGTTACATTCAAGTGGGTGGCCCCGGTGCATTATACCACAATACACCAAACAGAACACACACACACCATTGTCTCCATAGCTCAAATCGCAGCTAATCAATAACCGTAAATAACGCTAATCAAATACAATGACGCACTTTAATCGAGTAGCTGGAATCTAAATGCAACCAGTTGCACTTCTACGATTTAAATGTAAGTGATAAGAGTGTTAAGTACGTTGAGTCGAGTGGAAAGCTGTTTTCCCGGAAAATATACATACATATGAAAGTCACTGGAATTGTTAAATGTTTTATTAGACAACATATTCCCAAATTTGTGCTTCAAAATGAATATAACGCGCTCCACATCTATTTTTTACAACTAACTTTAATTTTATATCTATTATAAATAATATTTATTATTGTTCTAAGGCTATATATAAATCGACAGGTCTTAGTGAACCTTTTATACTCTTGTCAGATAATATATATTATTTTAAACTCAAAATAGCCAACGCTTAATTTTTCACTGCTTCATCATATTTATATATATATATAAAGATAAATGTTTTTTTAAATTTTAATATTTAAAAGTTCTTAAAGTGGACTCAACTTGAAAGATTGCTTCGTTCTACACCGAGAGCATCTAAGAAAAAGTACAATATATGTATAGGTAGGTTGTATGTAACAATAATGACCTAATTTATATAAAACATAACTTAAGTATTTATCTATAATAAACGAATCCTTACTCGAACAATCGCTGCTCCATGGGTAAACTGTGGACAAAACAGTCGCCAACGCAATCTCAAGTCATTTGCTTCATCTAAGATGTCCACTTAAGTGAAATAAATGTGTACTTATGCTTCGCCGACTGGAATTCATACGGCTACTTATGCTCATATTTGTAGTTGGAGTCGCGCTCATATCTGGCACACACGACGCCTGCTTGAATGCCTGGGGAGGATGGGGGAGGGGTGGGATGCGCTCTCTCAATCCTCCTAAAAGGCAATAAAGTTTATCATGCAATTAAGAACGAATTACGCTGCTAATAGAATAATTAATGCAATTTCCCACAACATTAGGCAGAGCGCTGGCCTACGCCACAGGCAAGGGCGTCGAGCCCGGTGCGAAATCAAGATGTGAGCTCCTCACTCGGACTGGCAGGCAAAGTGGGATTGGGAGTGGGAGTGGGATTGCCAGTGGGGTTGGGAGTGGCGTGTATCTTCTGCACAGTGACAACTCAACTGTCGACGTGCGTCCGCTATGTTTTCGTTCAGCAAAACCCCAATAATAAGCCATGCCAAATGGGGTTTATGTGCAGGCTGGTTACGACTATATATCGCTGTCTGTATGTGTGCATAAATGTGTGTGTGTGTGTGTGTGTGTGTGTGTGTGTGTGTGGAAGTCTGCCTGCCTGGCTGCTATTGCTATTTTTATTTCAGCATCAAACCGCAAACATCGCGTCTGTCTGTGCCAAAGTGACTGTGAGCTGGGTCTACGTCTCCTGGCTACTGCTGCTGGCTGCCTGCTCCTGCACCCGTTCCTGCTCCTGTAGCAACCTCCTGTGCTTTTTGGATGGCAAAGTGTTTTGTGGCTGTGCCGCACTAATGAAAATGTCAAGTAAATTCCTGCTTTCGGACGGAAACTGCTGCTGCGATATCGACTTAACTATCTCTGCTGCCTTTTAAGTGCTGAAGAGCTGAAATGCATTTCAGTTTCGTTGCCGGCTTCAACTTAGTTTCCGTTTCATGTAGCGGCCAATGGTTTGGGGACGACATTCATGGAAGTCACACCCAAATAACCCAACCACCTCCTCGGTTGGGTGGCTATATAAGCTATGACTGCTCTTATTCATGCATACATTACGTATACGCAGCGAGTGCAGCTGCCTCTGCAAATTATTTGGCTCCTAATTTAGTTTTCAGAATATTTTCTTACTTGTATCTCCCGTAACGCTCATTCTTACAGTTTTTTTTTTTCTTCTCTTTTTTTGATATCTTTGGCACTTTTTTGCAGCTTTGCTTCAATTTATCTATGTGGAAATTGCTTGTCAAGCGGAAAGTAGTTGTCAAGATTGTTAAGTCCTTATTTCTTTCTACTCGTGCAGCTACCACCTAATAGCTTTTGCTTTCAGCTATGTGCAATGCACATACATATAAATATATATATTCGACTATATATATATATGTATGTTTACGTACATTTCCTTTACTTTAAGCACCCAAAACTGTTTCCGTTGCCTGCTCGCATTTACCTTTTCAGCATTCAGATTTTGCTTGTGTTTCTGTTGTTATTGTTGATTCACCGGAATCGTGGTGATGGCACATGTTTTGCAGGTAATGTGTAAATTTAGTTTTACATTTTATATTTGTTTACTCAAAGTCTTTTGGTCTTTACCTAGAATTATAGAAACTGAGGAAAAGACGAAATTCAGAATAGTTCTAAAAGACTGTCAACGGTGAAATTGCTAAATTAAATTGCTCAAATGATCAAAGCTCTTGATCACATTTTAAACTATCAGCTTTAGCTCAAAAAATACATTTCTGTTCTTTAAATATTATTCGGAATATCCATACTTACACCTAATCATGCGTAATTTTAGTAAAATTTAATACAAATATATTCGTAGTTTTTTAGGAAACGTTCTCACATCCAACATAGTTTTTAAATGGTCCAATTTGGTGATGTGTTCGTTGCCCAAGTTTCAAAGCAATTAAGCACCACTGTAAGCGGCTGTCAGATGTATCTCATTTTTAATGCAAATACTCAATGACTGGCACTTTATAGAGAAAACTACAACTACAACTCCAAGACTTGCCTCAAGACTTATTTTGTGGTTTCAATTTGTATGCTCACATTGCTTGCCTTCATATATGCAGATACACATGTACATCAAAAAACGAATGTGAAATCGAAACGCTGCGACAATCCTTGGCCTTATTGCTTGGTGCTTCTTCATTCAGAGCATAGCTAATTAAGAGCACTGCCAAAAAGTATGCAAAACAAAAGAAAATCGGCTGAGGCAAAAGGTAAAACTAAAAGCCGTCAGCATAACGAGAGAGTGAGTGAGAGTGAACCCTCTCAAAGGATCCCCTTCTCTGAGTAGGACTTCTTAGCGCTGTCAACGTCAAGCTTTTGATTTGCGACTTATATTTGCACCAACAACTTTGAGAGATGGCAATTGGGGTTGGGGGTGGCTGGTGGGTGTGGTGGCGCTCCTTTACGTCATTCCTATATAATTACGCATAAATCCTTTTTACACGCCAAGCATATTTTCTGCTACTTTATACTCGCTTTGTGCCACAGAGCATTTTATGAAAATTTGATTAATCTTATCAAGATACTGGCGCTTCCATCATACGCACCCAAACACATAACCATAACCGTACCCCTGTAACCCCGTTTCCTCGGCTCCCCGCCTCACACACTCAGAAAGGGTTGAGAGCATAACATCATCAACTACAACAACATCATCATCATCATCATCATCATCAGCATCTCAGCGTCGACGTCTTGTCAGCAGCCGTCGACGTCAAAGTTAGTCTAAACAATAAAATAAAACAATTTGCTTATCTCAACGAAGTTTAGATACACTTGGAATGCATAAGATAGATAGTCTCAATATATATATAAATATATAAGAGATACTATTCTTAAAGCTGTATAACTATATTTGTTCTCTGATGTCAAAGAATTAATGGATTTTCGATTATCCTAAATAATACTATACTTTATTTCGTTCCTAGGATCAATATCAGAGTTAATTAAAAACTAATCAGAATTGAAAAAAAAAAACAAATATTAAATAAACTTGTAAGTCAATACCTCAATATATTATATATTATTTTCAGATTGAGGTACTTCAAACTTAAGACTCAAGAGAAAATTAGTTTACTGCTTTTTGATATGAATTATAAAAAATGTTTTAATATTTATATATATTCATCTTAGTGTCAGTTATTAATAATTATTCATTTATGAAAATATGTCAATTGATATTGGCTTTCCATGCAGTGCCAAGATTCAATGATAAGTTTATATACTCAACTGGCAGTGTACACAACTGAATTATCTACAATTTTTGCCTTCTTTATGGGTACTGCCTGGCTCGGGTATTGCGCATTCTTGGTTATAAGCAGTCATCACCAGCTACAGCTCCTGCCCAGCTTCAGTTCGAGCGGCGTTGCCTTTGTTCTAATTGAGTTACAAACAGTTTGAAGTGCTCGCTGCCATTGTGGAATTGTATTAAAAGCCAAATGTCTTGAGTCTTGAAAGCTGGACGATTGGCACGCACTGTGAGCCTCAAGTAGTCAACTTAAGTTTACTAAAAGTCCGCTTAGAGCAGATATTCTATAAATATATTGATACATATATGAGTATAAATAAGTATAAGCTGGCAATTAGCAGCAATTGATTCTGAATATAAACTAACGCTAACATATTCATAGGTTATTTCTCAAAATCCTTCCAGCCCAAGCAACAAAAGTACTCGAATGGTCAACATTAAAGCTTGATAAGGAAATAAACGAGGAAGGAAGTCGGCAACTTGCCTTTCCCTAAGGAATCGCAATGGTTGACCAATTGAAATAAAAATTTTTTTATTCGTTCAGCTGCAACTTATTTTGTACGGTACCCGTGCACCCCTGCCCTGTTTAAGCGGCATCCTTTTAACGTAAGCTGCTTGTATCAATAAAAATTCGATTATATATATGTATATGCTGTCCTTACAAGTTGCCTTGTTTCGCTTCGCATTTTTTTTTTATAAATATTATAGCGATGATTTATCATGCTGCTGACTTTATCGTATAGCTCACACACACACGCACATACACTCATATATGCATATATGTTATGCGTGTATTCTTATGGTTTTATATTACGCATACGCCTAGTTAAGCCTGCTGCCTTTTGACAATATCAGCTTATGTGTGTGGGTAGTGGTGTGTCTGTGTGCGTGAGGCGGCTTTTTATGGCAGCTTTTCATATTTTCATAAATATTTTAAGCATGTGCCTTGACCGATCCAAAAGAACAAAAAAAAACACAAACTGCGTTATTTTGCGTTGTCCTTCAATCGTATTTGCTGCTGAAGTAGCTTATCAAACGGAATTATGTGTGTACACTGACTGTCCAGCAACACTGACAACTATCGAGAACTCTTGCACCCTTATCCTGCTAAGCATATCAAGTATCAACTGGCAAACAAGCCAAACAGCAAATTGGCAACCTTTTGTTGTACTCCATTTGTCCAGCTTAGTCGTCCTCTTCTTCCATGGCAGGACACTACACGAGCAGCACTTGTAGAAAGCAAATAAATAAATTCGTTTATATATTCCATATACGTAATCGACTTGATATGCTTCCACTTCTTTCAAACCCCCTTTCCTGCTCTGCTCTCTGTGAATGGTTGAAACTTTTCTACTCTTTGGTTTTTATGAGCACAATGACAGCGCTCGCCTATTTCACTTGCGCCCAAGTCCTGCGAAAGCTGTGACCAACAATTAAGCGTTTCGTCTCGTGACTCCTTGACTCTCTCAATAAAGACCAAAAGTCCTAATTGCTTATGTAATTGTTGGCATTAAGTGATTTCTTGTTTATTTCACGGCTGCTTGCATCGCAATTGAAATTAGTTTAGAGCATAGATCCAAGTGAATTTATTGCAAAGCAAAGTTCTTGCAAATGGAAGATAGAAGTCTTATTTTCTTGTTAAGTTAAGAGAAAGTTTTAACAGCTTGTCAAATTGGAGAATTCGTATTTTTACATTCTTTTCATATTTGACTGTTAATTTCAGATAGTGAGTAAATATTGGAGAACTAGCATTTATTTGAAGATAATGCAGTTCTGTTTATGATAGATAAATTCGAATTTTTATTAGATGTGAGCTGTTGAATTTGAAATATTTAGAGGTTGAGAAAGATGTATCCGATTATTTTGTTTAATTTGATGTCATTTTATAAATAATTTCATGTCTTACTTTTGTATCAATACCAAAAAAAAAAAGACTCATATATTTAGCGAAGTTGCTGACGTATTAAGCGCGCTGAGGAGCAAATAATGGGCTAATTAAAAACATAAGCTCTTCTTTTTTTCTTGTGCAAATTGGTAAACACCGAGCAAATAAAAAGAAAAGTTTTAACATCAAAGAAAACTTACGGAAATTAAAAAGCAGATTAAAAAGCGTAAACACAAAAAAAAAATGAAGAATATTCAATGCATTTGTCAAAGAAAAGTTCATAATTAAACAAACACAAAACGGAATATTCAATAACTGTCCAGGCATAGAATGAGTGGACCAATTCAAGGAGGAGAGTATTATAAATGGGAAGCAGAACAACGATAATCGCGTCTTTAACATTTTTCGTTTTGTAAATCGGGAAATACAAAGACTTTTTGAAAAGAAGCAGAAGAAAAAACATTAAGAAAGAAATATCATCAGTGGGGAAGCCGCAGTTGGGCAAAAGAACGACAGACCATTAAAAGAATTAATAGACAGCAACGAATTCTAATCCAATAAGCCCGCTTGGGAGCGAGCAGAGCTCAGACCAGTCGAGCTCCCCCAAGGACTAAACAGCTACCCCTTTATGCATATAGAGCACCCTTAAGGAAAACTCCCGAAATCGAAAAGAATCGCATCGCTGGACCGGACATCGACGGCGCGCATAAAATCTTACGAAAAACAATAATTATCCTTGTTGACTCGAAGCGTAAAAATAATAAAACTCCGGCGACAGTAAGGACAATGCATAGCCAAAGGAGCCGTGGCGTACTTAATTAGAAAACGTTTAATGTCAGCTCTGCGACTTCGACGTCCTTACGCGCTCTCAACTGGAAGGACAACGCGTGCACCAGGACTACGACTACAACCGGTCACAAGTAAAGCCATTGAATTCATTCGCGACCAAGTCTCCCATCTCAGGCTGTGTCGCAGTGTCAGTGTTTCAGTCGCACTATAGCGAAATCGCTTCAAAATTTATATGCTTTCTAAACTTTTGCATTTTCTCAGCTGGCAACTCCAACTGGGACTCCAACCCGCAACAATATGCTGCGGTTTCTGGATGGTCGAACTGTAAGAATTTCGAATTGTTTTCAGCTATTCCAATGGCAAGGTCTTAGTACATGTAATTTTCCAACTAATTTAGTTTGCACGCTCAATAGTTGAATAATGTAATGCTGCAATCATAATTTATACTTAAGTGTTGTACACTTTATTGTGGTATTCGAAGTACTTATAAAATAAATATATACATACGGAATTTGGAAGGCTTGAATGAGAAATTAATATTTCAATTATACAATCACAAATTGTAAACTATCGAAATAATTTTTAACAGTCTTTATATTTTCCAACTCTGTTTCTTACTTATTATATTATAGTATTTTCTGACGGAACCAAATACTTTTGCACCTTTAACAACTTCAAAATAAAATACTAATGTTAATTAAATGCATATTTAAAACTTTTGCAAATATGGTAAAGTGTTGACTATTTGAAACTTTCTTGCAATGAAAGAAATGCAATTAAAAAATTGCTGCTACGCTTGCAGCATCGAAAAGACAAAATTTTCTCAGCATATCCCGCAGATGATGTTTGCTGCCCCTCACATAATGCCCAATGACAGTCCCCAGATGATATCGAAATCACAACAGAACAAGCGTGTCAAACCGCAAAAAATGCGCAGCATGAATATATTAAATTACAAGATTGGATGGGGGGCAAAATGCCGGCAACGTCGCAATCCCAATGTGGGTGGTTCTGGGCTGCTGTTAAGAGGCAACAATGCGACGATGCGGAAGAAAAATTAAAAGGGTCACTTTACAGGGACTTAAATGCTTTTTAAACAGCATAAAACACAACAACAACAACAAAAACAACAAAAATTGAGATGAAAAGTAAGGAAAATAAATTCATATTTGAGACCATTTCATTGATGGGTGGTGGCGGGGGGTTAGGCAACGGCTGCTACAATGTTTGTTCATGATAAAAAGCTCACAGATACGTCCCTTGTCTTTGGAATACGGCTGGCTGGTGGCAACTGGTTTGTCTTGGAAAGCAACGGCTCTTGCCGCTGTTTACAAACATAATCGCTGAAAAATTAAGTTTTTGAAATTGCTTTTTAAATTAGCTGCTTATGCAGATATGAAATATGGCCAAAGACTTTGCGCATAACTCACAACTGTCTCAAGTGTGACGAATTTTTAATCAAAGCAGAGTAAAGAATCTCAAAGCTCATACATTTATATATTTTTATATGAAATCGTTGATCCTTCAATGTCACTTATAAAATAACTAATTTGGTTTTTGCCCGAATGCAAAATCCTATGGTAGTTCTCAATCTTGGAGCAATTTTCATTTAAAGATGAAATGGGGTCAACATTTTACGCATGCTTAATAGAAAGAATAAGTTTATAGAAACTATAATGACATCTAAGAAAATATATTCTTATAAAATAGTTAAACATGATTGGCGATAAACAATCAGTGCAGAGTCCAACACATACTAGCTATATAACTTGCTCTGAAATGAAGTAAATATGTTGCATAAAATGTTATTAATTTGCATCCGATCCGCCGTAAAAATCATTTGCAACTATCTAAAAAACATTTGTTTGCTTTCAAGACTTTTTCAAGGCTTATATGTTTAACCGACTGCAGAAAATTAAGCTGACGGGCCGAAAAACATTAAGTCCGTGTGAATTTTAGGTTGATGAAAATTTCATAGAAAAGCCCAGTCGAATTTAAAGAGCATATATTCTGAAAGCGCTCGCTGCATCTTTCATTATGGGTACACAAATTACATTAAACAAAATAATAAAAAAAGGAGGCAAAAAAACATAAGAAATTACAATAAAAACAACTGGAATCGTGATTTCTACGGTTGAGGGAAGGTCAACCCTGTGTTGGATTAAGCTGCAAGCTTAGAATGCTTAAGTGGGCATGGACAAGGATACTTACAACGGATGCGCACAAACAATCAGTAGAAACGCCTAAGCCCTATCCCAAGCAGAGAATAGAAAAGGACGATTTCAAATGTAATGGAGAATAGTCATTGAAACGTTGCGGGAAGCTGGGGGAAAGCGGGTGGTGAGTCACGCGCTATGGCGACGGTCCGGGTTAGAGCACGTCTCTAATTGAGCAAATGCGACGGCTGTGGGTGGACTCGCGTAAAAAGTAAGAATTAAAATCGAAAGAACGAAAGAAAAAATAAAAAAAAAAAAAGGAAGAAATATATGGAAATAAAATACCACCACAATGGACAAAGGACTCGAGCGGTTTGTTTGCCGCTCCTAAGCTTATTTTTCCGAGCCGCTTTCGGCAAGTGCCGCCGCCATAAGAAGCGTAAAAATGGGCAAAAAAGAATCAACAACAAAAAAATATATATATAAAGCATGGGAATTAAAAATGGTCATGAACATCGACGGCGGCGGCTAAACAAAACAAATGGAAAGCCAGCGACCCGCAGCGGCCACATTACAATTGCCAATGCTAGGCTTAATCCTTTCAACTTTGCTGCCCTGTGCAGCTCATTATACGCACACCCAATGCCAATTTTAATGGCCCAAATCCGGGCCGGAGCGAAGCTATTGTGTGTAAAAACTACGCTGCTTTTTTGATTAATTATGTGCGGAATATGAATGGCCAAGTTATTTGGAGAGCGGGCTAACTGCGATACCTGCTCGAGCGCACAAAAGTAATCGCTGCATTGTCTATTTTGACATTTGGTCTCACATTCGGGTGGTTTGGGCGATTAGGTCGTCCGCACCTTGTCTGACGACCCACTTACCCTGCATCACCACCACCACCCCCCCCCCCAACCTCCCCCTCCCTGCTACCAACCCTCCTTCATGCTAAATTTATCAAATGCGTAATGAGCGCACGTGAGCTGCATGCACATGGAGTCGCAGGACGAAAGCTTATGTTTTTTTTTTTTCCACAATTTCAGTGGAGCAAGCGTCGGCTCTCGGCTGTTAATTACAACTTAAATTGACAGCAAAATTGGAAAGCAAAATTGTGGGTTTTCCATGCGGTCGGCATATTAAGCGTAGCTATATTTGGAGTATGTCCCGCAGACGAATGAAGACTTAAGACCTACTATTTAAGTCGATGTAGCCAAGTAAAACGTTAAGAGTAAAGCTGCGTAAGAATAAAACACATCAAAAGTAGCTCAATGCATGGCAGGGGCTGACAGCATTTAACCCCAATTTGACACAGGAAGTCACAAATAAATACATGTATGTTTATTAAGGGTTAAGGCAACAACAGCAAAAAATTCCAAACAAAAAAAAAATAAAGAGTTCGTCGTAGCGTATGCTAAACGCCATTATGCCAGGCATATCAATAAACGAAGGGGTGACGGCGCCAGCGGAAACGGAAATCACAGCAAAGTGCTGACATGTGCCGCGGTTGGCAGACGCTCTCACACACATGTGTGTGTGTATGTATGTGGATGTGGATGTTTAATGTGTGGGTGTGCATTGTGGGTGTCAGGTTCCTTTTCACGCGCAAATTGAGTGCTTAAGCGGTTTAGTTCACACGTCGGTTTGGGCACACTGCGCACACCAAACCACACATGTGGGGGGGCAAAAGGGGTTAAGAGCAGAACGGAAATTGTGGCGTCAATAAGCCTCAGCATTCGTCTTAACATTTTACATACACTGAGCGATCTCAATAAGCACTAAACTAAACTTAAAGCACTGCTAACAGTTATTAGAATCTCTTTTGCCTGGCAATTTTCAAAATGTTATCGTTTCGAATACAAATTAAGAACTTGTTGCGAACATATTACCTTAATCAGGGTCGAGACAAAGGATTGAAAGTAGTCTCTAAAAAAAAGCCGTCGGTTATAGATTTTAATTTAATTTCGTTTACTTCTAAAATTTTTGATAAATGACAAAATACCAGAGGCCTAAAGCCAATGCAAAGATTTTAAATACTTTTTATATAAAGGCGACGTGCAACTTAGTTCTAGTGTTTGCTCAGTGTAAACGGAGTTGCTAGTGCCACAGACTGCCCAAGATAAGCAGTGGGTGAGCCACAAAACACGCCCCTTGAATTTATTGTGGCTTTGCAAAATTTGTTTTGCTGCATTAAAATTCATGGCGATTCACTTTATTTGCAAATATTATTTATTGTCAACGCTTGCAGTTTGTACTCCAACCACAGCCCCATCCCCTTACCCATAGGACATGCTTATGTGTGTGGCAGCGATAAGGCCTCCGGGGAACTTGGCACAAATGTCATTTGCATACGGTTTTGTTGGCAACAAAAGGAAAGCGTCAAGGAAATAAAATCGCTACCAAATGGCAACTGGCAGCGGGTCGCGTGCCAGCAGCATAATTTGCAGTGGCCTTTTTTTCGATTGCATACTTACAGGCAGCGCGCAAAAGTGCCACCACACAAGCACAACAACAACAACAACAAGAACAACAACAATACACACACACGTACGAGAGAGAGATAGATAAAGATGCCGTCTTCAATAGCAGCAGTCTCAGCCGCTGACTCATTTGCTGTTATTTATGCTGAGCCTTGCTCACTGGCCTGGCCCGGCATTGAAATTCCCCCCCCATCCTGAACGCGGCCACATTTGCTACTCTGCATGCTGCAATTACAGCTCCCTCAGTCTGTCTGCCTGTGTGTGTGTGTATGTGTGTATGTGTGTGTGTGTGTGTCTGTGTGTCTGTGGGTGCGTGTGTGTCACACAACTGTGGCAGATGTGTCTTTGTCCTTTGACAAACAAAATACACACAACATCTCATAATAATAAACATGCTGGGCGAACTTTTTTATTGCCGCTCAATTGATACAAGAAATTATGTTTTTGATTTTTATTACTCTGACAAACATATGATGTTCACACACGCATACACACCCACACATACATACACACACAGAGTTGGCCAATTATATGGCAGCTTTCGCATGAAGCGGGATTATTTTTAAGCGTTTCCATTCGGTTGCTTATTGCCCGATTTCAGTTGCTTCTTACAAACTCAAATTCGAATTTAATACTCCATTCCTCCTTCTGTTTTCAATACATCAAGGATACATTATGGTTAGTACCAATATACATAATTAAAGGGCATTATGAACAAGCCAATAAATTTCGTGAAACCCTTAATTGCCTTATTTTGTTTATAATTTAGGTTGAGTTACATATTGACTTGACTGTATTAGTCCCTTCGATATAGTCCCACATGGTTCTCATTTTTTTTTTTCAATAATGTAAAAAAAAATAACAATAATAAGAATAATAAATATTAGTTAACATTCCACAGTAAAAGCCATTTCAACTTTCCCATGACTGCTCCGTTTCAATTCAATTGAAGCTGTCTGCTAAAGCTCGCCAGCCGAGAGCGTGTCGCATATCGTTTACGATCTGTAGCTGGATATGGGATTAGCTTTCGACGCACTTGTCATCTGGCTTCTGGGGTCGCAACTGGTGACACCAGATACCAGACGATTTGGTTTTGGGGTTGATTCAATCAGACGGCGTGATTTTGCCTAACCGCAGACACCCAGCGGGGGTTAAAAATAAATCAACGCCGTCGATTGATTTGGGTGGAATATTTTTAAAATGGGAGGGGGGGGTGGGGGAGGTTTTTGTATCTATGTATATGCCTATAGTTAGCATAAATTGATACAAGGTTGATCAAGGTTGCAGTAATCTATTTCCAAGCAATATTTCCGTATCGATAAGTGACACTTCTCTGCTGATAAACCGAAACTTTGATACCCTACTGCATATGCACTCAATGCTGTAATCAAGTAAGTGTATTTAATTGTTTTATTTTTACAATATCTACGATATTCAGTAATTCCTTATAAAGTTTCACGTTGATAACCCTGGAATATGTATTTATGTGTTTATTACACTTTTGAATTTGTATGATCCAAGTGCAAGCGACGCCAGGCAAATCTAATAAAGAATTGTGCTCTGGATAAGATACACACACTGAGATGTCAGTGTTGCTTGGTATTGATGTCAGTGACACAGTCACACACACGACATACATACTACACACACATACTACGACACAAACACACTGACAGTCCAGCTTGGAGATCAACGCTGAATTGAAATTAGCTTTGAAGACTCGAGTGTCTTCCATTCCCAGCGAGGCAAGACGAGGCACTCATCACTTATCTTAGAGCAGCTTTCCACAGCCATCATAAATGCTACATTTAGCTTAGTTTAGTACGGCTACGGTTACGGTTACGATATCATCTCCATCGGGGCGCGTTTTGGGACCACCTTGGTGTAGATTTTGGCTCAGGCTATCGATATTAAGACTAGGCGCTGAAATTCGATCTTATTCTATCCCATGAACTAAAAGCAAGCGAAATTTACGATCAATATGTTTAATGATTAACTAATTGGAACACATATCAGATGCTCATTTCTGAAAATGATGCCAGTTTCAACAAAAGAGTGACAAGAAATATTTGAAAAACGTGATAAGCTCGTTGTGTGATAAGCTTAGTTAATTATACTTATGCTAACACTTATAATATATATATACATACGATTCAAACATAACACAACATAATCAAGATAAAGTTCATGTGATAAGCAGCGCATAAATTTAAATAAGCTAAGTGAATTGTGGCGTCGAGAACACACACTCACACACAAGCCGCACTTACGCGTGTGAGTGTGTGTGAGTATATGCCTACATACTCGATTACACTCAAGTGAATACTATATAAGTATTTACATGCATTAAATAATAGACCACGTTGAGCACACCTATACACACACACACAGACACACACACACACACATTTCGAATATCAAAATAATAACGAAGAACGAACGAGAAGAAAGAGAGCAATAAACGAATCACTAAAATTACATGCCCTTAAAAGTTAAGCTACATAGGGCTTATATAGTTATTAACTAAATCACAAATACAAACTCAATAAAAGTATCTAAAAACCAAAGATTTTTAGATGAGCTCAAATTTTAACACATCACAAATAGATAAATTTAATCTGACTCATTCGGCTCAAATATTATTTAAATTGAATAATGTGCACATGTTAAAAAAAAAAACTTACGAAAAACTCTTAGAATTTTAAGAAAACATTCTAAATAAATATTCCAAACAAGAAGTCAATGTGACGAGATTGATTCAATTAGCGAAGAATGTTTATAATTTAAATAGAAATTCACGAAATCAAAATAAAAATGTTAATAATAAAAAAATTGTTATAATGACGTATGTTCAAAGGAAAAATTAAAACCTAACAATGAAACTGCATTAAAAACTTATCATCAAAATTGCCTCAGTTGAGCCGTTGCAGCTGGGTGTGTGCACAAGAGCTAATCATACCGTTTATGTTAATGCTATACACAGACATATACACATATGTACATATATATATATGTATATATATATTTATACATATGTGTTTAAATATGTGTGCTCTTATCGCACAGATTTGCTATTTTTGTGTTTTATAATTTTAATGTTTGAATAAAACAAATCCAAAAGAAAAAAGAAAAAAGAAGACATCTGTAAATTTTGCCGTTATTAACAGAAGCAATGTGTGATAAAGATTGTAATTTGTTGTAGTGGATAATATAGACAGGGGGCGGCTTGTGTCTCATATATTCAAGATTAAAACATGTGATAAACCATAGGAGAAGATAATCTTTACCCAACGACTTCGGACAACGTCGCCACTGATCTTGATAGACATTGTCGACAATCGTGACAACAAAAACAACAACCGAGACAAGAGTGTTCGTCTTTGGATAATAAAAGGCGCGAACGGTGCAGGAAGATACTGCAAGTTGAGATTTCTATACAGTTAAGAGTGCGAGTAATTTGGGCACAACATGCCACTCGATCCGCAAATGGTGACGCGTGCGGTTGCTCTACAATATCAGCAGCATCTACAACAGCATTTCGATCGCAGCCACTAAGTTACTACAACACTTCTTCAATCCACACAAAACACAAGCAAGCCAATTAGCTGCTGGCTCGTGAAAAATCGTGAAAATTAAAATAATTACTGTGCACGTTCCAGTGTTGTTGTGCTCTTGTCTGTCTGTTCCCAGCCGGAAGAGTCCAATGTGCAGCCCGTAAAAAATTTACCGCCCCAATCCCGTAAAAAAACAAATACAAAATCCAAAAAAAAAAAATACAATCAGCAATATCATTGAAAAATGGTGCAGAGCGAGGAGCATGCAAATGCGCGAAATGTGGAGCTGGGGGCTCAGTCGACGCAGGACGTTGAGGCGGCCACGCACAGAGTGTCCACGGTGGACCAGCTGGACGAGGAAGAGGAGGAGCGCCACGTGTCAGCCGATGCCAAATTGCTGGACAATGGCAACGCACATAGCAACGAAGCAGACGATAGAAGTGCACAGGCCCGCATCAAGGCCAAGTTAAAGAAGCAGAAATCTGAACAGGATCGTCAAACGACCGAGGAGATCAACAAGCTGCTGAACGATATGCCACTGGAGCAGGATGTAACCTGCGGTTTTTGGATATTCCGAGGCGCTTTCTTTCAGCGGTAAGTCAAAGGAGCCTACTGTGAATTTTTTAAATCGTCATACCATATCGCCAAAGGCAGCTTGCATCATTTTTTTTAGAACGTAAATATTACTTTAAACTGCCAAGAACCATTTTATTTAAATTTGATCTCTATAATAATGTTTAAAAAAAATTGTAAATGGCGAGTAACTGCTTAATTAAGATAATAAGTAATTTAAAGATAAGATATCATTTTGAAAATTGTCAGCAGCGTTTCTCTTCTTCAGAAGTTTATTTCTTGAATACAGCTACAAAATATTATTTTGTAAGCAACTTAATAACTATTTGCTGGTTATCAAGGTGATTGTAATCTTATGTAGATTTTCTCCCTATGTTATTTTTATAATTTATCCAACCGCCAACGCAGCTTTGCCAATCAAACTGCTTATGTGATACTTTATGGCATTGTGGGCTGCATTTTTTCCATGACGTATGCGTATTTTAATGGCACCATTACCACCATCGAGAAACGATTTAAGATACCCTCGAAGAATACGGGCATCATTTCGGTAGGCAATGATATAAGCCAAACTCTGGTTTCTGCCGTTTTGGCCTATTACGCCGGCAAGGGTCATCGGCCACGCTGGATTGGCTTTGGTAAGCAGTGAAATAAACTATTTAATTTGATAACTAAGGCTTCAGATAACAATTTACAGGTTTATTAACCATTGTTGTCTTCTGTTTGATGACAACCTCGCCGCATTTTCTATATGGACCCGGCGAGGATGCTTTGGCGTTGACCAAGGAGTTTGGCGCCATACCCGATGAGAATGCCACACTTGAGGCCATTGAGGAGCAGCGCTCAAAGACTCTGTGCCGTCTAACTGGAGGCGGAGCCGAGTGCGAAGTGGGTGAGGGTAACTTTGCACCACAGGTGCTGCTTTTTGTTGCCCAGTTTATCTCTGGCATCGGTGGCTCACTTTATTACACACTCGGCGTTTCCTACATGGATGACAACACAAAAAAATCCAAGACACCAGCTCTTCTGAGTAAGTTTCCAGATCAAATAACATTTTTAAAACCTCATAAACCCTCAATGACAATGACTTTCGTGTAACTGAATAACATCAGTTTCTGAAAGGAGAAAGTGTGCTAAAGACAAAGTTTGCAATTATAACTCTAATTAAAGAACTAATCGCCGCGATAAGCTGAAAGCGTTTAGACCTTCTTAGCACCGATTATCGCTCCCGTTTATTAGCTCACGAACTCGCGAATGATTTAGCAAATTTATAATCTGCAAAATGCTATGAAAACAATCTTGTTCTGACAGAAGCTTATAGTGAATGTGGATCATAAATCTGGGTTTGAAGAATAGTATTTAGAACAAAATAAAAGAATATTAATTTATAACAAAATGTGTGGATGCTTTTCAAAAGTAAAGCGTAAAAGTAACAAGTTGTAATAATAATTAGTAGTCAGTCAGACGGAATAGGTCTCTTCATTCTCATAAATAAATAAACAAGAATTTGCTAATACTAACACAATTTTGGCGTTCAGGTCTCTCGTACTTTTTGCGAATGCTGGGACCTGCCATTGGCTATGCCCTGGCTTCGTTCTGTCTGCGTTTGTATATTGCACCACAGCTGCATCCGGTTATCAATAACAAGGATCCACGCTGGCTGGGCGCCTGGTGGCTGGGTTGGTTAGTCATGGGCGGCTTGCTATCCTGCTCGGGCATCTTTCTATCCATGTTTCCCAAAGAGTTGCCCCGCGCCGCAGCCAGACGCATGGTGGAGGAAAAACGGCGTCGCGAACAACTCTCGCTGAAGCACAAACAGAGGTCAGATAAGGAAAAACTGACCGTCGAACTGGAAACACAGCCCACCGCCGAGCCGCAGGCCTCGTTCAAGGATATGCTGTTCACATTCAAGCGACTGAGCACAAACCGGACATACATGTGCAACACGCTGTCGAACATCTTCTATCTGATTGGCTACACGCCCTTCTGGATATTCACACCCAAGTACATTGAGGTACAGTATAAGCAGTCGGCGGCCACCTCCAGCATGGTTACGGGCACAGTGGCACTGGCATTCTCCGCCATTGGAGTGCTGCTATCCGGCTTTATTATCTCACGGTATAAACCACGTGCCCGCTATATGGCCGCCTGGAATGTGATTTGTGCCGTTATGGTGGTGGCCGGTGTTGTCACTTATGCCTTCATTGGTTGTCCGGACAACGAGCGTTCGGTCATTGTGAATATTCACAACAGCGATCTCAATGACACCGCAACCTGTAATTCTGCCTGCACCTGCGACTACGTCCGTTATTCCCCCGTTTGCGGCGAGAACAGTATGACTTACATATCCGCCTGCCATGCGGGCTGCAAGATGGAGCACGTTCTCTCCGATGGCAAAAAGGCAAGCAGTTCGTGACAAATATAGCTGCAACTATAAATTGATTGGTTTTGTTTTTTGTCAGATCTTCTACGACTGCTCCTGTATCCCAGGACCAACAGTGGCCAATAACAGCTCCTTTAGACGTCTCACCGCATTTGATTTGTCCAATGAGAACAGCACCTGGGATCTTGGTGGCAAAGCGCTTGGGGGCACAGCATCTTCTAAAGCATATTTGGAGGTAACTTTCACGCATAATATGCACAATAATTTTCACATTCGAATCTTTCTTTTTCAACCATAAGCTACTGGCATCTGGTCAGGCTACGCCGGGTGCATGTCCTGTCAACTGCTGGACGCAGTTTGTTGCCTTTTTGTCGGTAATGTGCTTCCTGAAATTCATTGGCGCCGCGGGCAGAGCATCCAATTTTCTGGTTTCTGTGCGCTGTGTTCCGGAGAAGGATAAGACCGCTGCCATGGGATTTGGCATGATGTTGTGCTCGATGTTTGCCTTTATACCCGGTCCCATATTCTTTGGCTGGATCTTCGATCGCATGTGCTTGGTGTGGGGCAAGACGTGTACCAACAAGGGCAACTGTTGGCTCTACGATCCGGAATCCATGAGGTGAGCATATTTAAATTCCATAATATACAAAACGGTTGTTAATTTTGCTTTTGTTTAGGTATACGCTCAATTTTACGGCTGCTATTTTCATATTCCTGGGCGCAGTATTCGATTTTGGTGTGTGGTATTATGTTAAAGATCTAAAGATATTCGATGAAGAAGTCAAAGAAGTCGAAATGCAAATCGTGCAGCACGAGGAGGAAGCCAATGCTGAAAAGAATACCGAAATATAAGTTACTATAATTATAATAATAAAATAAAAAATATAATAATACTAATAATAATAATATCCATAAGCTAAGCTTAGTTAAGATTGTGAGTGATTTTGGTGCCCATCGCTTATATCGTATTTTGTAGTCTATTTCTGTCTGTGTATGTGCAAGATTCTAAGTGTGATTTTAATGATACGAGTCTGTCGGTACAATAAACTGTATGATGGCAACAAAGATCGTGTGATAAATCCAACCGTCAAGGCTCTCACTACATTATTATTCAACGTAGCGCAACACCAGCAACAACAACAACAACAACAAACAACAATCAACATATGTATATGCATCCCTAGGTATGTAAAGTATCAAACTTATGTCTGTATTTGAACAATATTAAATAAAGTACATAGGACCTAATCTTAACTAGCTTATCTAAAAATCATGGGATTTGCTTATAAGCTGTAAGCTCTTACAATCATTTAGATCAGAGACAGACATGCATTTAGGAAATAGTGATCGTTTAGTTTTACTAAGTGACCCAACAATGGCAGACGACGAGAATGAAGTAACTCAATTCCTAAAGGTTCCAAATACGCACAAGCAAAATAAAGCCAAGGAACAGCTTGAAAATGATGATACTCTCTGTGGCTTTGGCATAGTCAAGGGTCCACGACTGCAAAGGTATTATTTAAATCAATCAATTAGTTTAACTAGAAGATTTAGCCTGATAATTCAAACATTTCTGATGCATAATAAATGACAAAAATGAATTATTTAAAATCTGTATGGGGTAACATTTGTAAATGTTGCAAGAAGTTCACAAATTTAGTCAATTTCAATATATTCAAAGTATATAATTACAAATAAATAGTTCGTGCGTAATTAAATTTCTTATAAATATGGATTATTTGTATAAATTTGTGGAATCAAATGCATCAGAAAAATTCGGTTGCTGAATAAAGAAGTATAATTTTGTGACAGAATAATTCAAATTCCAGTTGGGCTACCGAAAATGTATACGTTGTAATATATGGCATCGCTGGCTGTTTTATAGCCATGGCATTTTCATATTTCAATGGAACCATAACGACACTGGAGAAGCGATATAAGATACCCACAAGAACGTCTGGATTTATTTCGGTTGGCAGTGACATAAGCACAACTTTAACTTCTGCCTTTTTAGGCTACTATACGGGACGAAGACATCGTCCACGCTATATAGCCTTAGGTAAAATCAAGCAAACAGTAAATAGCCTGTTGAGTTACATTAGTTCTCCGCAGGACTGGTCATACTGGCAGTCTTTTGTCTGCTGATGGCCACGCCACATTTCATATATGGCTCTGGCGAGGATGCGTTAAAGTTGACACGGGAATACATGAGTACAGGATACTTGAATGCCACGCATGAGGATGGCACTCTTTGCCAAAATACTCATCCCAGCTGTGTGCAGGATGTCAGCCACTGGACACCCATATTTTTGCTATTCTTTGCGCAGTTTATATCCGGCATTGGATGCTCTTTGTTCTACACTCTAGGCCTCTCCTACATGGATGATAACTCAACCAAATCCAAGACACCAGCTATGCTCAGTAGGTCTGGAACACACTTCATTATCTGTTTGCTTATTGCGCTTCCATTCTCTAAAAGGTTGGTCCGCTTTTCTGCGCATGCTGGGTCCGGCTATTGGTTACTCCTTGGCCTCCGTTTGCCTGCGCCTGTATATTGATCCGCAGTTGGAACCGCTGATAAGCAATAATGATTCACGTTGGTTGGGCGCCTGGTGGCTTGGCTGGATCATTTTGACTGTCATAATGCTTGTCTCTGCAATTTTTATCTATATGTTCCCCAAGGAGTTACCCAGTGCTAGAGCAAGGAGATTAAAGTCTTCAGATGGAGCTGGCCAAAAATCACTGACGGAACTTTCCTTGCAAGACATGATGCAGGCCGTCAAACGTTTGGCCAAAAACAAAGTCTATGTCTACAATACAATCGCCTCAATACTGTACTTTTTCGGCTACATACCATACTGGACATTCACGCCCAAGTACATTGAGACCCAATATCAACAATCCGCCAGTACAGCGACCATGGCCACAGGAACTGTCGCGCTGGCCTTCTCCGCAGCGGGAGTGCTGCTCTCCGGCTATATAATCTCTAAGTACAAGCCCAGTGCTCGGTCAATGGCCGCATGGAATGGCATCGTTGATATATTTACGGTGGCGGGCATTCTGTGCTATGTGTTCATTGGCTGTGATGATAGCGATAAGGCGACGTCTCTGTCGCCAACCATTGACAGCTGCAGTGCCTCGTGCCACTGTGAATATGTACATTACGCCCCCATTTGCAGTCCAAACAATGTCACCTACATATCCGCCTGTCACGCCGGCTGCACCGGCAAGAGCAAGGATCAACTCGGTCATCTCATCTACACTGATTGTAAGTGCATTGGATCCTTGGATTTTGCAAATGCTACCGAGGTAAATTTTACAGATATTGTCAAGTTTTATATTCTAGTAGATATTCGATTTAGTTTACTTTTCTTATATAACTTAGCTTATATAACTTTACCTTTTAAGAAATTTATTTGAATGCCCGGAACCCATAACAAATGGCTTAAATCATAAATTTGCTATTTGTTAGAACTAAACGTGTTATAAGTAAAATTTCCGTAGAGTTCCTAGAAATGCGCTTACAAGAAAAAATCTCTTCTTCAAGTTTAAGCCAAATATCGCTTAAACGTACAAAAATAATAATAATAATAATAATATGAATTAACTAATATAATTTTAGAGCCAATATGCACGACAGGGCTCTTGTCCGGTTGACTGCTACAATCAGTTTCTTATCTTCCTGGGCGTCATGTGTTTTCTGAAATTCATTGGCGCTTCCGGCAGAACTGCCAATCTTTTACTGGCTTTGCGGTGCGTGTCATTTGAGGATAAGAGTTTCGCTCTGGGCCTTGGTAATGTGGTAGTCTGCCTGGTCAGCTTCATACCTAGCCCCATTTTATTTGGCTGGATTCTGGATAACAACTGTATTGTGTGGGGCAAAACGTGCGGCACTAAAGGCAATTGCTGGCTATACGACACCAAGTCATTGCGGTAGGTAATCAGGTCTTTAAAGTCTATATCCTAATATGCTTATCATAAACAAATATTTCAGTTACACTATGAATCTTTTGTCAGCTGCGTGTATTTTCGCTGGCAGCTTTTGGAACATTGGTGTCTGGTATCATGCCAAAGATTTACAGATATTCGAAAGCGAGGCAGAAGAGATAAACCAAAAAGAACAAGAACAATTTGATTTAAGTGAAAAGTCCAGCGAGATAAAAAAGAATTAATTATGATCAAGATAATAATAAAATATATAGTGGAATACACTTAAGTGTTTGCATTCATTTAGATTAATTTTTGGCTTATCATCTTTAACAGCGATAAACATAGGTCTTTAATAAATAATTATAATAATAATATTTACATCATTTAATAATTCATAATAAGTCGAATCCATCATAATATTCGTAACATGAAGTACAATAAGATTGCAAGCAACACGGATATGCAATTATAATTTGCATTTATCTTCCCAGTCTGTGTATATAATAAAAGACGAAATGACATATGCAATAATAACTAAAAATATAATAACTATTAATATTTTGAAAGTGTTAATATTAATATTATATCAATATCTTCCAATCAATTTTGACGCCGAACCCTCGAAAAAATCATAATCTTGTAATCCCAAGGCGAGTCATGCTGAGTTCCCCCTTCTTAAAAGATAATCATTGTTGCTGATGTAGAGTTAGCACACAGTTTTTTATACTGTCATTATGTTAAAGTAATAATTTTCAGATGCGGTTTTATGGATGCGTTTGCAAACTGACAAGATATACTTAATATGCTATTATCTTCATTCAGTGTTTCTGAACATTTGGATGGAGCTGGTTTAAAATGAGTCTCGACCAAAAACTTGATCCAGAAGAGGAGTCGCCGTTTCTCAAAAATGGAAAACTGGCTAAGGAAAAGCCGCACAAGGACATAACATGTGGATTTTGGATATTCAAAGGATCTTTTTTGCAAAAGTATAGATAAGATAAGACCGCATGGATTTAACAGTCTGAGCATCGCAAACATATTTTATAGCTTGGCAACCGAGAAGGTTTACGTCGTTATCTACGGCATGGGTGGATGCCTCATGTCGATGGCTCTCGCGTACTTTACAGGCACCCTGACGACCCTGGAGAAGCGCTACAAAATACCAACGAAACTGTCTGGCCTTATCATAGTTGGCAATGATGTAAGCATGATGATAACTTCGGTGCTTGCGGGCTATTTTATACATAAGGGACATCGCGCACGGTGGATTGGATTTGGTAAATACAATAAACCAACAAGTGTTAAGTTAAGTTGTCATCTCACTATCGAAAACATAATTTTCCTTGCCAGGATATTTTACGGTAATCATATTCTCTTTACTAACTGGTTCGCTGCACTTTATATACGGCCCTGGCGAGGAGGCCTTAAAACTGACCCGCCAATTCGGTGATCATGATAATATCAGTGATCTCATGAGTATCGCACATAAGGACCACAAACTGTGCATGACCACAGATCCAGGTTGCATTGAGATGGATGGCACTTGGGTGCCGCCATTTGTTATGTTTATTGGACAGTTTATAGCTGGCATTGGAATATCCCTATTCTGGACGGTGGGCATTGCCTATATGGATGATAACATCTCAAAGGAAAAAACACCTGCCATGCTGAGTAAGTGAATTCAAAATAAATCAAATAAACAAATTAAAATCATTTAAAAATACTATAACCAATTACGAATACTATAAATACGCCTTATTGCTTCTTCTAGGCATATCCGCTTTTCTACGTATGTTAGGTCCGGCCATTGGATATTCATTAGCTTCTTTTTGCTTGAGTTTGTATATAGAGCCGCAATTGGATCCGCTTATCAATCCCGGGGATCCCAGATGGCTGGGCGCCTGGTGGATCGGTTTCCTCGTTTTGGCTGCTGTAACATTTATATTTGCCTTTATAATGTTCATGTTTCCCAAGGAGCTGCCCAGCGCCAAGGTGAGACGTTTAAAATTGGAAGAAACTGGCATGCAGGATCCAAAGGAGCACAAAGATCTCTCAATAAGTGACATGTTGCGATCTATAAAACGCTTGGCTGCTAACAAAGTTTATATGTACAACACATTCGCAACAAGCTTTTACCTATTCGGATATTTTGCTTATTGGATATATACACCGAAATATATTGAGACCCAGTACCAACAGTCTGCATCAGTGGCGACAATGGCCACCGGAGCCATAGCACTGGGATTCTCTGCTGCGGGCGTCCTTATCTCTGGCTTTGTTGTGTCCAAGTATAAGCCAAGTGGTCGTTCTATGGCTGCTTGGAATGCGTGCGTTGATTTCCTGACCGTTGCTGGAATTTTGTGCTATGTGATAATTGGCTGTGAGGGCAGCGACAAGTTGAGCTCAATGTCAGTGAACAGTGCAGATAGCTGCAGTGCCTCCTGCCACTGTGAATATGTACACTATGCCCCGATCTGCAGTCCCAACAATGACACCTACATATCCGCATGCCACGCCGGGTGCACCGACAAAATTAGGGATGAATTAGGACGTACTTTATTTACTGGATGTGCTTGTGTAGCACCGTCTAACGCAACTGGTGTCCCAAATGTAAGGCAACTATTCGAATAATATCACAGGACGAAGCTAATTAAATGTATTTTCAGTTACAATATGCAGTGGATGGTGCCTGTCCAGCTGATTGCACCAAACAGTTTATAATCTTTTTGGTGGTCATGTGCCTGCTGAAGCTAATTGGGTCAACTAGTAAATCCACAAGCCTGCTTATAACACTGCGTTGTATTAAACCAGAGGATAAGAGCTTGGCCTTGGGACTGGGCGCCTTAATCAGCTCTCTTTCAGCCTTTATACCCAGTCCGGTTTTCTTTGGCTGGCTTTTGGATAAATACTGTTTGGTGTGGGGCAAAACATGCAAGAATAAAGGCAATTGTTGGTTGTACGATACGGAATCATTAAGGTAAAGTGCTCAACGTTACCAATTATTTAAATGAATATGACTTTGATTTAAATTTCAGATATGCTTTCAATTTAACGACTGCGCTTTTCATATTTTTGGGCGGCATCTTAAACATCGGAGTTTGGCATCATGCTGGAAACCTTAAAATCTTTGATGATGAGCCAAGCGAATCTAACAAGGCAGACGGGAAAGTAGAGAATCTCAACTTGAATGACAAAGATGAAGATGTTAAAATATCCGAGAAGTTAGAAAGCTCTTAAAAAAAAATACTGAATTTAAACTACTATTGAGCTCTATAAGTCCAATTAAACATTTTGAAAAAATCAAGAAATAATCAAATCGTTTTCATTCAGCGGGAAACGGGAAAAATAAAGTAAAACTGGAACATTAAACTTTTCAAAATTATCCAAAAGGTAAAACAACAAAAATTAAATATTTTAGATTTCCACAAAAATTAAATAGATTTGATTATATAATAAATAAAAGTACATAGCTTGATATCTACCTATCTTATGAAAACAACCATAAAAATGATTTCATCAAATTGGCACATAAACGGCACCTTGATAAGCTTATTCAGGTAGCCTTAAACTGAAATAGAAGATTTAATGATGCTGCGCTTTTAATAATCTCGGACAAGATAATTAAATCATTTCATCATGTTATCTGTGCTGCATGCTATCAAGCCTGTTATCTCGTCAGGAGCTAAACCGAAACATTCATAAATGCATCCACATTGCCGAGCTTTTTCTAAAAGGTATTTAATTGACACTAAACGTCGAGATATAATTACAGACTCGAAGTTCTCAGTTCATTCAAGTGTTTCAATGGAGCAAGGCGAAAATGAAGTGTCTCCGTTTTTATCGGATGCTGCCAAGACTGCAGCAATCGACAACAAGGAGAAAGAGATTAAGGATGCACAACATGAAAATGATGATACTATGTGTGGCTTCTGGATATTTAAAGGACCGCTTCTACAAAGGTTTTATCCTAACCAAAAAAAAAAAAACAAAGATCTATTTCCAGCCTTAGCAACGTCGTTTTATTTTTTTTTTTGTTTTGTAGATTCGCCACGGAAGCAATGTACGTTGCAATATATGGCGTCTCTGGCTGTTTTATGGCTATGTGCTTTGCCTATTTCAGTGGCACAATTACAACACTAGAAAAACGATTTAAGATACCAACGAAAACCTTGGGTATTATATCGGTCGGTAATGATATGACCACAATGTTTGCTTCAGCCTTGTCAGGCTATTATTTAAGGAAAGTGCATCGCCCTCGCTGGATGGGCATAGGTAAGTGTTATAATCTTTTAAAATATATGCAATATATATTTTAAGTAAATATAACCAATTTTAGGTCTGTTTACAATTGTAATATTCTGTTTACTGAACTGCTCGCTACACTTTATATACGGTGCTGGCGAGGATGCTTTGAAGCTCACTCGCGAGTTTGGCGATTCCCAAAATATCACTGGAAATTTAACCAGCTCACATAAGGATCAAAAACTTTGCATGTCTGAGGAATCCACTTGCATACAGGAGGATAGCATCTGGGGACCTAAACTAATCTTGTTTGGAGCACAGTTCATATTAGGAATTGGACAGTCACTCTTTATTGTAGTAGGCCTTGCCTACATGGACGACAACACCACCAAGTCCAAAACGCCAGCCATGCTGAGTAAGTGAGGCCCTAAACACCTTGATATATATAACATTGTATAGCTATAGTATCTGCAATTATGAATATTAATATATTATTACCTACTTTATTAATTGTCATAGGCTTCTCCAGTTTTCTGCGCATGCTGGGCCCGGCTGTCGGATATTCGCTGGCCTCTGTGTGCCTGCGTTGGTATATAGACCCGACAACGGAGCCTTTAATCAAGCCCGAAGATCCGAGATGGTTGGGCGCCTATTGGGTCGGCTGGCTCATCTTGGCAGCCATTACATTTATAATCGCATGCTTGATGACTCTGTTCCCAAAGGAACTTCCCAGCTCGAGGGCGAGGCGCTTAAAATGCGAGAAAGATGACATGCAGAATCTAAATGAACAAATGGACCTATCATTGAGCGGCATGTGGCGTGCCCTCAAACTATTAGCGACAAACAAGGTCTTTGTGTACAATACCTTTGCATCAATTCTTTACTTCTTCGGATACACGGTTTACTGGATATTCACACCGAAGTACATTGAGACGCAATACCAGCAGTCGGCATCCGTAGCAACAATGGCTACTGGAACCGTCGCTCTCGGATTCTCTGCTTTCGGTGTCCTTCTCTCCGGCTACATTGTATCCAAATATCAGCCGAGCGCTCGTTCTATGGCTGCTTGGAATGCTATTGTTGATTTCCTGACCGTTGCTGGAGTTTTGTGCTATGTGATTATTGGCTGTGAGGGCAGCGACAAGTTGAGCTCCATGGCGGTGATCACTGCAGATGGCTGCACTGCCTCCTGCCACTGTGAATACGTACACTATGCCCCGATCTGCAGTCCCAACAATGACACCTACATATCTGCATGTCACGCCGGCTGCACCGACAGCAGCAAGGATCAAATGGGGCGTAATTTGTATTCGGGATGCCAATGTATAGCTCCATCGAACTCAACATCTGTTCCAGAAGTAAGTGTTGAGATTTGATTGAACGGAAAGTAAAACTTATTGTACTCATTATTTGCAGTTGCAATACGCGGTGGACGGTGCTTGTCATGTAGATTGTTTCAATCAGTTTCTCATTTTCCTGGCCGTCATGTGTTTCCTTAAGCTTGTCGGTGCAAGCAGTAAGTCCACGAATCTGCTAATTGCGTTGCGTTGCATTCCGCCTGAGGAGAAGAGTTTTGCCTTGGGAGTGGGCAGTATGGTGGCATCTTTGCTAGCCTTTATTCCCAGTCCCATTTTTTTCGGCTGGCTAATAGATAAATACTGTTTGGTATGGGGCAAGACGTGCAGCAATAAGGGCAACTGTTGGCTTTACGACACACAACAGTTAAGGTAACGGTTTCAAATGTAATTGTATCAATTCCAGATTAATTTAGTTTCATTTCAGATATACTCTCAATTATTCGGCAGCGTCATTTATTGTCTTGGGCGGCTTTATGAATATCGCCGTTTGGTATCATGCCAAGGACCTAAAAATATTTGATGAAAAAAACGATTCAAGTGGCAAAACGATAAAGAGTTTAGAAGATATTACCTTAAAAGATATGGGAAGTACGCTTCAGTTACAAAAAATTGATAAGAACTAAGTTTTGTCATAACCATAATAAAGTTTATTAAATAATGTTACGTGTAAAGTTTATCTTTGGACAGTTTTATTGCGCTGAGCCACAGTCATTTACAATCAGGCAGAAGAGCGACAACAGTAAGGTAATATCAGTTCAATAGGGGCAGCCATTCATCTGGAATCGCAGAATCTAGCGTAGGCTTAGGTGACTCCTCCTCCATTTCATGTCCATCGCAAAGGCACCACAAGGCGTCGAATAGTATCAGTTGCAAGAGGCCACCGCCGGCGGAGCATTCCTCAAATGTGATAGGAGGGAGATCATTTTGTACTTGGACGCTATATGCGTTCAGCCTATCATTATTTAAGCGGGCCAGTGAAATCGGTTTGTTTCGATGCTCGTCGATCTTCCACATGGCTAGCAGTACATATGGCAGCGACGTCTTATACTCCACTAACAAGCCATCTGCCTCAACATTTTGTGTGTAGTTTTGACAAACAGCGCTCAACTGCTCCACGTACCCACTCTTAACGAAAAGCTCATGCTCAAGCTGAGACAGACACCTCGCCGATTTGGAGCAGAACATGCTTTCAAAGGTTTTGTGCAGATGGCATGAATCCAAAACGATTGGAGGCAAGGTGTGCCCAGTTACCAGCTTAATTTCCATCAGAGCTTTCGTGTTGAGTTTGCTCTTTTCCGCAATGATGGCCACATAATTCTCCAATCCGTTGTGCTCGATTTCAAGTAATATGTTTGTTATAACTCTGCCAATTTCATCGTTTGTGATTAGCTGTAACAATTGAAATTTAAATTGGAATGAACAAATTTACATATGCGACAGAAGCTTACAGGGACTTTTAGTTGCTCCACATGCATATTTTTGGAGCGGATTTTTGCAAAGCTTCTGGCATAGCATAGACGCTGCTCCTCGCCGTTGGTGCGCGACACAAACACTACAAAGATCTGTTTTAGAAGGGTATTTTATCGATGTAAGTATGCAAAAATTTGGAATGCTGACTTACCTTATGGATATACGGTTCCTGTCGCACCCAAAACTCACTCATGTGAAGGGCATACGTCTTCGAGCGATCAATTCGATGAAGCACGCCGGGATGGTAGTACTCCAATCCGTTGCGTGTATACGTTTTGTGTATGCGGCGCAGTCGCCACTGTACCTTCTCCCAGTACACGGCGTACTCATCATCGGTCATACATTCAATTTCCGCAAAGTCGTCCGGCTGCACGCAAGCTCCAAACTTTGTAATTGGCGGTCTGCCGGGTCGTAGGAAACCCTGCGCTTGAGCCTCAGCTTTTTCGTGGCGCGCTGTCATTAGGCGGTCATGGAGCTCCTGCTGTGTGCCTTCAGTGCTAAACGCACGTCCGTAAAGTTCTCGGATCAGGTCCCGTAAGTTGAAATCGGACACGGGCAGCTCCATTGTCTGATTTCAATGCCAATTCGTTGACGGTTTAATTTTAAGGCGGTCGAGCGATAGACGCTCATTCTATTTTAGTGATGGACCGATATAAAGGGAGCGCTGTAAATTGTGAAGTGAGCAGTGCTGGAAAGTGTTTGTAAATTGCAATCGATATATCGATATAGTCAAATTTGAAAACAAGCAAACAAAGATATGTTTGTAAGCCCCCTTTTAAATACATAAGTATAGTGCTGTTTTGTTTTACAAATCGTTAGTTATGGTTTAAGTGTTACAGTCAAAATTATAATATTCAAATGCAATAGTTTAAACAAACTTATTCCCATCCGCACCGTTCACCTTTCTTTTTCTTTAATGGCCGGAACAAGAAACAGTTGTTGCAAATGGAAAGAAATTTTAAGTAAAGATTTGCCAAGAAAATGCCTACCAAATTGCTTTGACCCGTTGCATGGGCCATGCCCCGATTACAAGATCATCGATGTTGTCAATCAAGTGTCCAGCGATGAGAAGGCAATTCTTGAACCGGAACCGCCTATTCGACGACTAATAAACATCAAACCACTGTGTGCCAAGAATAACGAAATACCAGAAAAGCCGTGCACCCTCTGCGATTCACAAAATGCAACTCATACAAATAATTTATGTTCCACTGACTGCAGGCCAACGAGCACGTCGTTGCATTTAAATGAGGTTTTTATCCTGAATTTCTGAACACCCATTTACAAACCTTAAGTCTTACTCCTTAACAATAGTGGACAAAACAGCCGCGAGCTAAGCCAAATTATAAGCACAGTGTTTTCCTGAATAATGAATTATTAATTGGACGAGTTTTTCCCTGTAAGTTTCGTATACGAAGAGTGAAGAAGAATTGCAACGACTGTGGGAAGCAGCTGTATTTTCGTGATCCCATCACAGACAATACAAATGTGGTTGTGCTTACGAATTGCTGCGATGTTAAAGTCTATCACGACAGAGTACTTCAGAACTGGCATCGTGTACCCATCCTTTCCATAAGCGGAGATAGGGCCATGAAAAAGAAAACGGTTAACGAAATATGTCAACTGGAACCCAAAAAAATTACTGCCGTTGTTCAAATTAAACAGGATAACACTATAAAATTGCCGGAAATAGTTTCGAAAAAGAAACGCAAGGGCAAAGGTAAAGGAAAGAAAGGAAAGAAGGGAAAGAAGAAATAATGCATTTGAATAAACTCATCACTTCAATTTAAGCTTACAATCTAATTTAGCGAATTTCCTGATATCTTTAAGCCAATCACATTTGTAACTATTATATGTAGTTGTAGCTTATAGCCGAGTGTAGTTAAAAACCGTCGACGAAAATGAAATTCAAATTTGTGAAAGACATTTCCAAATTTGTTGTAAATGTTACAACTCAATTCGGTTACAACTGTGTTCAATTTGCATTTAATTAATTTAAATTCAGTCGCATAAGCATACTTAGCGTTATCCTAATAACTAAAATGTATAATTCAGCTTATATGAAAACAGCGCTGCCAACCCACAATATGTAGAAAAATGTCAAAATAATTTAATGATTTCAGATAGTTTTCTTTGTATATCTTTGTTACGAGTTAAGGACTATGTGGAGGATTGTTTGTGTTTTGTTTGAATTACAAATACTTGGGCATCGTTAATATTGTTGTTTTAAGCATTCAGTTACAATACGTTAATAAGACTTTTGACTTCGAACTAAGAAATTGTATATTCTCACAGAATGGCTTAAGCTGTTGAGGTTTATTGTTAATTAATGAGTTTGCTTGTTCTTTTTTGTTTTTTTGATAGACTGACGCTGAATGCTGGATTTATTGGATAAGTTTTTGAAAAACTGTTGGGGAGCACTTGCTTAGATTCCCTATCGCTATTGTTCTGCGCAAGGCGTTGTATTGCAGTTAAATCGACTTTTGAGTGATTTCGAATTTCACAACTATAATAATCATAATTAGACATACTTTAAATCGTAGAAACTAGATTATAACTACATATGCACTTGAATATTAATTTAAAAATTAGCTACAAATTGTTAGACTACTTCTATACGGATTATAATATAAGCGTCTCTTATACTGTCAGTGGCTAGTCAATAAATAAAACGAATCTTGTGCTACAGCATTCATCTTATCATTCGCGAAAGCCTATGCCTTTCCAATTACGGGAAAGAAGTCTTTGAGGAGAGTAGTGCGACGCTTTTCAGCAATATCCATTTGATTCTCGAGATCACCCAGCTCTTTTGTTTCAGCACGCTCAATTTTCCACGACAGATTCTCAATTTCCGCTTCCAGTTGCGCCTAAAAGTGGAATATTTTATTATAACTACATAATTATAAAATTTCGCACTCAATTAATCTTTGGCAACTTACCTGCTGATACTCAAATAGGTTCTTTCGCGAACCTGGCTCCATGTAGTAGGCATAGGGATACGTGTATTGCAGCGTATAGCGACACTTGGCTAACAGCGCCGCCGCACTGAACAGATACTGCCAGTCGATCCAGGTGCCGCTGCCATTCATCACTTTCGTATTGATGCGCTGTCGCAAGCGATCAATTGTTTGCTGCTCCAGCTTAAGCGATTTGGAGTGATTCTCCCAGCGTTCATAGTAGTGTAAATACTTTTTAAGTGCTTCGCGCGCCTGCACGTGCACCGATTCGTTGGCAATATTGGGATTGTCTTTGTAGCGGGAGCACTCGTAATACTCGGATCCGTGCGTCTTCCAATCGCCCAGGCACATCCAGCAGAAGTCATGCTTGCAATTGAAGCACTGCATGTGATTGCAGCCGCCGTTCTTCTCGATGCAGATGTGACACTTGGGGCAGTCTTTGGTGTGTGCGCTTATATAATTGGCCGTCTCACTATCGTCGGCGCACTTCGTAAGCCACTTCTTGATAATCTGGCAGTCAGTCGGCGCATGATAGTCCATGCCGCACTTAAAACAGAAGCCCGTGTGACAGGACTTGCAGATGGCACGCTTTGCGGAGTTCTCCGCTGATTGCACAATGATTTGGCAATTGGGTCCGGGGCAGAAGCGCAGCTCCGGATGTGATTTCACATAGTCCTTGAAAGCAAACTGCTGATACTTGTCTCGCATTACCGGACGCGTGACCAGCGTCAGCACCAAGTCCTCCGGCACACGCACATTACACTGCTGCGCCATGCAACCAATCTGTATGGAGATGCCCTGAAAGATTTGCGTCTCAAAGTAAGTGGTCCAGCAGTCCTTGCAGAAAGAATGGCCGCACGCCAAACTGTAAAACTTATCATTCGGCTGTGAGCTCGCGCAAACCGGGCACATTCGCCGGTACTGCGACTGCACCTGCGTAGTTAAACTGTTCCCGCTACTGTGGCTACTCAATGTGGCCAACGTCGCTGCTGTCCTGTAGCCACTGCTGCCTATTCTCAGCAGCTGTGCACTCGCAGCTGCTGCTGCACTCGTCGACGCTGCATCCGCCGCTGCAGTCGTGGGTGGTTTGATACGTGCCGTTACCAACAAAGCGTTTGCATCCTGGCGATACTTCTCCACCACAACATTGTTGTTCCACTGGTGTTCGAGGAGCAGCACCTTGGCCAGCGATGGTGTTATCTGCAATATTGTGTTCAGTTTCTCCACCAGCTCATTCAGCAGCTTCTCAATGTCCTCAACGGTTAGGCAGTCAAATTCAAAATACTCGGGATCAGCACGCTTCGGATCGAGTCTTTCCACATCGCAGTCTTCGCCTGTAAATAAGAAAATACAAATATATATGATATATGTATATCTGAGCTACTCACTAAAGAATCATTTAACATAAACTAGCATTACTTTTACACTAGTTTATAAAACTTAATGATCAGCATTTTACTTTTTTTTCGACAGAATACATTGTTATGTATTAATTTCCAAGAAAGCCCACATTGCACTCAATTGCATTCCGATTTTTTCATTTCAATTTTGATTTCTTACACCATAACTCCATATTTTCATGCTGATTTTCCTGATAATCGGAAATCATCAGCAGGTGCAGTTAATAAAAGCATTAAATCGGTTTGCTACCTGATTTACCCAGCTATTCACAGACTCAATTGTGCACGTGGGGAAAATGGGAAAACCGATAGGTAAGCCTCAGTTCCATCCACAACCAAAGCATGAGCGAAGAGGAACAAAAACAAATCAGCCGTTGCCGCATGCTGATGGATCGTTGAAATGATTGCCATTTTAACGACTGTTGGAAATGAATTGAAGGCCAAATATTACGTCGTCGGCTTACAAATGAGATTTAGCCATGTCGTCACAGGCAGCTCGCAACGTGAGCAGATAAAGATAGAAACAATGGGAGGGAGAGAGAGAGAGAGAGAGGCGGTCAGGTCAACAGCAGCAAAACAGTTGACGGAAAAGAAAATGCACGTTAAGCAACTGACGTCGCCGTCATCGCAGCCTATGGAATCGGGCACTTGAGCACGCATCTCCTCATAGTAGACGCGCCGAGGCAGAGACGGGAGAACAGGTAAAAAGCAGAGATACAAGAGTACAAAGTAAAGGTGGTAATAATACAAATAACAAATGAAGAAAAGGAAGAAAAAAAAACACAAGTGATCTAAAAGAGAGTGAGCGACTAGAAGATACCACGTGCCTTTTTCTCTATGAGCGTAATTGTAAAGTTAAATAGCACTCAAATTTGTTACATGGAGTTATGAAATAAATGATAGCTTAGCAGCAAATAAAGCAACCAAATAAATTGATATTGTTTAGCCGGCTTATAGCAAAAATGAAGGAATCTTTATCAAACGGAAATTAAATGAGATGCGTACTGCAATACAAATGCAATTACTTTCGGTCAGCTTCTTAGTATGTTGTTTTTTACAGGGTATAATAATAATAACACGACACAGTGCGATGAGCGATGAGTGCTGGCCCCGCATGTTTTGGCGTTGGCCGAACTAAGCGAACGGCCATTTCAAGTTCAATTTCATAATTTAAGCTTCATGGTCAGAAAGCAAAACGTAACGAAACGAGCACTGTATGTGTGTACATTGAATTGAATTGTAGTTGTGGTTGAAAAGGGCAATGCAAATGCGAGACTTACATGCCTGAAAGAAGAGTTGACGAAGTTGGAGGTGGAAGAAGGAGAACTAAAGCACAGCAGCTAGGGATGGGGAAGGGGAGCGGTGAGCAGGGAAACTAAACTGAGAAGGCGAATGTCAAGAGCCAACAGTAGTTACATATTCTTCTGTGCATGCATGCGATTGTATTGCAGAAGGTTAAATGCAAAATTCAACTGCGGGTTTGTGTTTGTTACACAAAAGGTGAATAACCAACTAAAGCGTATGCCAACTTCACACAGATACCAAAAATGCCTAATAAGAACACCAATTGCTGCATTCGTATGTGAGTGTGAGTGCGTGTTTGTGTTTGTGTGTGTTAAGTTAAATCGATTTGGCGAATGTAATCGATAAACTGCACAGTGCGTCCTTGGGGGTCAGTTGCGCACCCCTTCTCCTCCTCCGCTACTTACCTGTATTGTAGTAATCATAATCGTCATCAAATTCTCCATCGTTGTCCGATTCCAATTCCATTTCAATGTCCGAGTCCATTGCAACTCTGTGAGAACAGCCTTGCAGTGTTTTTGTGTGCGCCCGCACCCTGTCCCTGTACCCCTACCCCTTGCCGTGCTGCGTGCTGTGCTGTGCTGTGCCTGGCTGACAACTGAAGGGCGAGTAAAGCAAAAACGTAAAAATACTTCTTTACAAGGCTATTGCACGAGCGAGGGGTTGGCGGGGTTTCTTTTGTTGTTCTTGTTGTTGTAGCTGCTATATTTGTAACAGTTGCTTTGTTGCTAGTGGTGGTGTTGTTGCTGGTTGATTGTGTTGGTGGTGGTGGAAGATTTAGTTATTGTTGCTGTTTAAGTAGACGTGGGGTAACGTTGCAATTCTACGTGACGTAGCGACGTTGCGTTACGTTACGTCGCGTTGAGTTTGAAGAGCTTTGGCTTAGCGGGGTGGCAAACGGCATTCATTGTCTACAGATCCCGGAACACTGCCCGTTATATTTTCGTACACACACGCACACACACATACACTTGGGCAAATGCAGAGAGCTACATTAAAATTGTGTGCTTTGAGATTTGTTGGTATAAATAGACATATGCGATTATTCGCGTTTGCTTGATGCAGCAAGGCAATCAGAATGCAATTTTACTGTCAACATTCAGTTCCTTTGTCTTTTCCACTTTCCTCCTCGGCTCATCGCACTCGCACACTAGCTTCGTTGTGCTCCCTCTCTCCTCTTTTATTGCCACCCCCCACGAGATTTACTTATATACAAAAACACACGGACAGCAACACCCACAACAGCCACACGACGACACACACAAGCAGGGCCACTGTCACGAGTACGAGTAAGTGAAGTGCTCAATTGGTAATTGCGCAGTTTATTTTGATTAGCTGTTGCACTTTTACATTTATTAATACTATTTATAAGACACGAGAAAAATAAACCCAACGCTCTGCAACTCAGAGCTAACAAACAAGCAGAGTGGCCGTAGTCTCAATAAGCAAATATACCTAACATATGTTTGTGGCGGCCGGACGATGAACACATTTCTGCGCTAACGTTACTCTTATTGCGCCCATATTTGCGTTACGTCGCCATCTATCGATAAGCGATAACTAATCGACAGCAACTTGTAGCGCAAAGCAATCGCATCGGAAGACCGGCAAATTTGCGTCGTTTGCTGGTATTGTGAAATTATTTCAAAGCAATTTGTGGGCAAAATGTCGACAATTGAGAAACTTTCTATACAGGGCGTTCGCAGCTTTGGCGCCAATTCCGAAGACATGCAGGTAAAGCCATATCCCTGGAACTTTACTTACCTTCTATTTGATTATCCTTCTCAAACACAGAGCATTACATTTTCGTCGCCAATTACACTAATTCTTGGCCAAAACGGCTGCGGCAAGACAACCATAATCGAGTGCATTAAATATGCGCTCACAAGCCAGTGTCCGCCAGGCAGCGAAAGCGGCAAGCGATTTGTACACGATCCAAAAATATTCCGCAAAAGCGAATGTCTCGGCCAGGTGAAGATTCAGATGCGCAACAGACTCGATGCGCGTCTCTCGATCTGCCGCAGCATGAAGTTGTCCATTAGAAACAACAAGACTACTTTCAATAAGGTCGATTGTACCGTCAACTTTCTTGGCAGCGACAGTCAGGAGTCAATGAGCTTTCGCAGAGAAAATACCGATGCGGCCGTTGCTGATTTTATGGGAGTTTCGCAGGCAATTATCAACAATGTGCTCTTTTGCCACCAAGAGGACTCAAGCTGGCCGCTGGATGAGGCCAAGAAACTAAAGGAGAAATTCGATGCGATCTTTGGTATTACAGAGTACAACAAAGCTCTAGACAGAATCATCGCATTGCGCAAATCAGCGCAGGAGAGGCTCAAAGTGATGGGTATAAATATATTCAAATACTTAGTATATAGACTCTTTTTAAAACTGTAATTTTAGAATCGGACATGAGGGTGTTTGAGTACATAAAGAAAGAAATGGATGAGAAAACGTTGGGCCTGCAGAAGGCTCAGCGAAAATTGGAGGATATCAAGATGGAATGCGATAAGTGCGATGCGGATGTGAAACCCATTGATGACCGACTGGAGGAAATACGCAATATCGAATTCGATATTGGCAAATATCAGGCACAAAAGGTCGAAATGGACACCAAGTAAGTAACATTGAAATCTATCAGCTTAAAGTATATTATGTTTTTTTATTTGTCCACTCAGACACAAGAATTGCGTGGAGCAAATAGAGAGGCTATCCATGAACATCAAAAGCCATTTTTCAGGCTCAATCGCAGAATTGGAAGTGGAAATACGAAGTTTTAATCAGCGGATGTCTGAGATGAAATTTCAAACCACTGATGTGGAGGAACAACTGGAGCGATTAAAGACATCAAATACAGAACAACAAAATAAGCTGGTCAAGCAGGAAAAGGAACGCTGCATTGCACAGCAGAAGCACAGAAGCGAGCAGAACTACAAACTACAGCTGGCCGATAGTCTTCAGGTGCTGTGCGTGCAGTTGGAAATAAGTGTAAGAGCCAATACTGTTGATAATCCCCAACAATTATCCAGTCTGCTCGACGAGATTGATTTGATGCTGATGAGCAAGCAGCGTGAGATAACAAAGCAGGGTGAGGAGAATGATCAGGTGGATCAATCGCGTCAGGCAAAGATCGATGATCTGCGTACCGAGATAACCAAGTCGGAACAAAGTGTCAGCACGCAGCAGAAGCAAAAGAAAAACAGCGAAGTGGAGAGCCAATCTCTTGAGTTAAAAATTAATGAAATTGAAAAGTCATTGCAACAGCTCAAAGTGCTGGAGAAGAAAATTGCAGACACGGATGATGAATATGAGCGCACAACGCGCATCTTCAATCAGGAGGAGTGTCGCCAGCTTATAGCTAGCCAAAAGATGTCCATAGCTGAAAAGCGCGCACGTTTCAATAAGCTGGATGAGCAGCTCACATTCCTCAGCTCCATAGCCAAACTGATGGCTGAGATCGGTCTGAAGGAGAAGGAGCTGGAGAAGAAGAAACAGGAAATCCATCGAGGCCGTAGCAAGCACAGCGATAATTTTGTCAAATTTTTCAAGGAGCCCATTACCAGCAACTATCGTCACAGCATGAAAACTGAATACGATAAGCTACGTCGCGATATACAGGACTTAAACGATAATGCCAACCGCCAGAAGGTCGAGGAGCAATCGCATGAGATCAATCGCAAGAATCTAATTGGCGACATTGCGCGCATGGAAAAGGAATTGCTCGAGCTTGAGGAGCGCATTTACGAAAAGTGCCACGCCGCGCGCTACGATGAGTTGCTGCTGCGCAGCAAGGAAGCCATATCCAGGTTTCAACTGGAGCACGGAGCTCTCAAATCCGCGGAGAACATGTACAAAAAGTACGTACTGTCCGTCGGAATATTTATTTATACGTACATAAATGCGGTAATAAATTGGTCAAAAAGGCTAACTTTGGCATGCCGAAGATTACATTACCCTTGCAATCTGCTGGCATCTAAATTTGTAATAACCTTTTGCACAACTTACAAAAAATTTACAAATTTGCCGTAAAGAAACCAGTTAATACGTGTTCATTATATATTTATATTTATTATAATTAGTTTGATTTCATCACTCGCAGGTATATTCAAAAGATCAATGAGGAGCCCAGCTGCCCATTGTGTCATCACAACATGTCTGGTGATGAGGTAAGCACTGAATTGATGTAAATCTCTACTCTTAACTAATCTTCTCTTTCCACAGGCCTTGGACTTGACAACAGATCTGACGGATGAGATACAAAAACTGCCCGATAACATTGCCAAAACAGAGAAGGCCTTAAAAGCAGAGCAATCGAAATATGAAGACCTACTTCAGATCAAGCCAGCTATTGATAAGGTTCAGGAACTCAAAGAATTGCTGCCCAAGAAGAAGGAAGAATTGCGCATGATTGGGCAAAGATTGAGCGAAATAGTTGCTAAATATGATACGCTAAAGGAGCAGCTCCTTGAGCCCACGGTCAACATGGAGCTGGCCAATTCAATATTACCAGATATGACACTGCTTGATGAAGCGCTTAAGGAGTCTGCACGCGTCAAGAAAGATTTGGATCAGCTCAAGGTGCACAATCTTTTAAATATGAAGTTACTCTAAAGCAACTGATATATATATTTGCATTCTAGCTTAAATTGCCTGCCAGCTATGATGCCAGCGTGAACACGGAGGCTCTGCAAGCGGAAAAAACTGAGGTGTCCAAGGAGATAATAGCCGACGCCAAGGCGCTGGAGACAGAACAGCAAAACTTTGAGCAGAAAATGGAAGCACTGCATCAATTGCGTGAAAAGAAAAATGGGTAAAGCTAAAATTATTATTTAGCGATATTCCAAAAAATATTAAAATGTTTATGCTTTTAGCTTGAAGGACAAGATAATCAAGCTGAAGGAGGGTGAGCAGAGCTTGCCGCAATTCAAGGAAAGGCAAGATGAGCTTTCCAACTTGCTCATCGCATTAACAGCCGAGATAAGCGAACTCGAATCGAAGATTCGCCCCCTCAAACAAAGATTGAGCTCAGCTTTATCCGAAAAGGCGCGTCTTAAAGAGAGCGAACGTGTTAAATTGTCGGAAATGCAGAAGAAATACCAGGAATACAAGAGCACTGATCAGGATATACAAAGGTGGGTACTTTAAAGCTATATTCAGAGTCATTTAGTCTACATTTTGCTAACAGATTAAAGAAAGAGATGCAAGAATTTGCCAAATTGGATCTAGCCAATGCCATAAAAAAACTTGATGCGGCCATAAGTGGAACCAATGATGAACTTAATAAATTGGTAACTAGACAATTTTAAAACAGCTCGTAAGTATTTTAATTCTATTTGATATTTTAGAAAGGAAAAATCATTGAAACTAGTGAGAAACTGGAATCTGTTAAAACAGAATGCCTCAATCAGCAGACACTGGAGCGCGATCTCAAAGATAATCGTGAGCTGAAGCAGCTGCAGCAAAAGCAAAGCAAACTAAGTGAAATCTGTCAAACTCTGTCCAAGCAACTGGGCAATTTGGATTTTCGCAACGTGTCGAAAGAGAAACATGAGCTGTCGAAAAACCAAAAGGAGGCTTATGTCCGACGCGCTCAACTATTTGGGCAGTTGGGCGAGATTAAAATCCAGGTGGAAAATCTGCAGCGTGATATAGACCAGCCCAAGTACAAGCAATCCATGAACAATTATAGGCGTGCGCAATTCGAAGTGGCTGTCAAACGCCGCGGCATCGATGATTTGGGCCAGCATCGTGTGGCCCTCGAATGGGCGCTCATTCAGTTTCATGCCGAGAAGATGAGCAACATAAACAGCCTGATACGCGAATATTGGCGCATGATTTACAAGGGCAACGATATCGACTACATACAAATCAAGACTAATGATGAAGATGATGAGAAGAAAGCGTCTGCAGATCGACGCAAGAGCTACAACTATCGCGTGGTGCAGTCCAAGAACAATTCAGAGATTGAAATGCGTGGACGCTGCAGCGCCGGTCAACGTGTCCTCGGTTCGCTTATCATTCGCATGGCCCTCGCGGAGACATTCAGCAGCAACTGTGGCGTCCTTGCCTTGGACGAGCCGACTACCAATCTGGATCGGGACAATATTATTTCGCTATGCGATGCGCTCAATAGCATCGTCGAGAATCGTCAATTTCAATCGAATTTCATGCTGATTATAATCACCCACGATGAGAACTTCATATCGTCCTTGGGTAGAATCAACAGTTATCATCGTGTATATCGCAGCCCCGAAGGCAAATCTGTTATTCAAAAGGTACGCGTCGATGATAAATAATTATTATAACTTTTACATATATATGCATATTCGATTTTATTAAGAACGTTCCGCAGGTCGATTTACTTGTATTTAAACTGTTGCTTATACTTATTAAAAATCGCTGAACTAAATAAATATTATATTATTATTATTGAATTGAAATGATTTAAATTGTTGAGATTGACGGCATTGGAATACTACTAATATATAATATATAATTAAATATCTGACTATCTATATTATTATTATTATTATATTTATATATATATCTATATTTATATGATCTCTTTATCAGAAGACCGAGAACAAACAATGATAAAGTATATATATATATCTATATATCTTTATCATGATAATGAGATCAGTTGTGTAACTGTACTTAGCTTATTTTGAAAAGTCACATTCCAAATTGACATAGCTCAAATTAAATATCATCATAAGTTACTTATTACATTTAATTGTAGCTTGTAAATTTAGTATATGGCGGTTGCAGCAAATAGATGTCGCATTTGGGGAAATTTAAAACTAAAAAACCAAGTTATTAATTAATTCAATAGAGCGCTATATCGAAATAATATTTTTGTTAAAACTTAATAGAACAATTTTTAACACTACAAATTCAACTAGATAAAAATCCGAAGTTACTGAAAAATTGTGAGGTGATATTAAAATGAATCAATATACAGAAAACAGAGATGAATAATTAGTACGTTATTTTTATATGAAAATAATGAATTGATTAGATAATTGTAAATTGATATGAGAAAGAAAGTGATAACATATATACCGTTCCACTTTTTCTAAAGCTTATAGCAGTTTGTAAGTTAAGACGAATTTGTAACAATTACTGAATTCTTTTTATAGTAATACAATTCCCTGCTTAGATAAAGCATATCTATGCAAATGCCATATATTCCAATTTAAGCTGGTAAAATGACTAAGTCTTTTCAGTTCTATATTTAAAATAATGCTGACTTTATTTGTCTACGAGAAAGTCTCGAAACGTGCGCAGTCACACAACTCATTTAACTCTTTATTAAATTTGCATGCATCAATTAAGTTTTATCTTTTCGTATATGATTGTACTTACTGTGTTATGCGTATTATCATTTTATTATTATATTGCATAGTTAACTGGTTATATTGCTGTCTTTCGTATTTTTATTCAGGCTCAGCAATAATTTGTGAGCTGTCTACGTTTTTGTTTGTTTCTAGATATAGCCAATAGATTTTACAAATCATTGTTTGAGTATAGTTTCCATTACATTAGCATTTATATTTTATTTATTTATTTCAATTCGGCACAGACTTAAATAATTTATCATTTTAATTTATTTAATGGAAGTTATAGTTTTCGGTCAAAATTATAAATGGTTTTGCTGACTTTATTAAAATTGTTGGGCATTAAAACTAACCCTGTAGGAAAACAATCAATGCAACTCTAATTCGCATCACAGAGCGTGGGTCCATCGCCAATGCAGGCGGCATATGCCATCAGATGGGGAATCGTAGACTGCTGCATTATGCCAGTGAAGAGATGACTCTGTGGCCCCGACGCAAATATGCCAACATCTTCCCCCGAATGCACTCCCATATCCTTGGTAATGTAGCTGGGGTACACGAAGTCATTAGCGCCGATCTTGTTGGTTAGATCGATGCGCTGCCCATTCTTGTCCAGATAGTTTTTGGGGCCAGCGGCATAGTTGAGAACAGTATACTTCACGCCATTGACGTCTCTGTCATCTTTATTGAGGCCCAAGATTGGAGTGCCACGACCCGGATAGCCAGCAATGGATAAGGTATGCCCGTGATCCGCTGTGACTACAATCAGCGTATCCTCGATGTTTGTTAACTTCCTTGCCAGCTTGATGGCCTTTTCAAACTCAAGCGTCTCGTCCAGAGCGTAGCCTGCCTTGTTGAAGTGATTGCCGTAGTCGATGAGTCCACCTGTAATCGTAAATGAATAATTAAAGCTCGACTCCGTAGACATCCGTTCAAATCTATTCACCTTCAATAAAAGCAAAGTAACCTCTTTTTTTTTGGCTCAGGTGCTTGATGGTCACCTCGGTTAGCTCGGATAGTGTTGGTTGATAGCTGGGATCCGATTCCATGTTAAAGTCCATCAGCCCGGACTGGAACAGTCCAATCATGCTTTGTACGGATGAGACATTAACTTTGAGCAGCTGCTTCCGATTGGAAACCAGAACACCGTAAGGGTGTTGTGCCTGCCAGTGCGAGAGCAGATTGATGCCATCGGAGCGCTCGCCTTGATTGCCATGCAGATCCTTAATGGTTTTGGGGAGGAATTTGCCCATGCCGCCACCGAACATAACGTCAAAGTTCTTGCCAGGAATTTGGGTGATAAGCTGTGTGGCCATATCAATACATCTTTTGGGGTCGACGCCATAGCCTTCCACATCCGTATCACATTCCCATGCGCGATTCGCTGTCTTGGCATAAGCACCCGATGGACTCGCATGCGTCAGCGTTGTTGTTGTCACAATGCCCGTCGCCTTGCCAGCATTTTGGGCCCATTCTGCAATGGAGGTCAACCGATTTGCCGGATTCTGACTTTCTGTGCAATTGTTAAAGCGGACCGCAGCCGTGACGCCAATATTGACGATGTTCGTTTTCACGCCGCACAGATAAGCGGTGGCTGTGCAAGCAGAGTCCGGCACTTGGGCATTAGAGCAGTAGGTCTAATTGGAAATGGATGCTTTGTGATTGCATGTACACTCTTTTATTGCATTACCATTTTAAACTCACCCGACTAAACCCGGTGTGGGGAAAAGTCTCAAAGCTTAGCGAGGCCTCCTCGCCAGTATGCCCCTGACGCTGACCCTTTAAGATTCTGGCTGCCGCCACGGTTGACATCGACATGCCATCACCGAGGAAGAGTATCAGATTCTTGGCCTTCTTCGCATTCGGCTGCGTCAACTTTAATCTTTCGGCCAGCTCTTTCTCCGCCAGATCGTACCAAAACTTGCGATCCATCTCTTCTGGTGGGGTATACTTATCGATGGCCAAATCTGTGAATGAGTTACGCTGCCCTCGTGTCGTGCCTGTCATTTCGAGGACATCGTGCGTTCTGTCTGATGCTGCAGACAATGCTACTATGGACAGGACAACGATCAGGATTAGCTGTTTTCCACACAGCATCTTCCAAGTTAGGGTGATACGAGTTCTAGATTTTAGTGACAACTGATGAATTATTCAGTAACTTCAGAAGGTTTTATATACATTTTGGAGACTTAATACGTTTATGGGATATAGGCTGTGGTTATTTTATTTTGTATTTTTCATATACCAAGAAGCCAATAAAAATGGTTACGCCACAGACAGAAAGAAGCATATCCGACCCCACAAAGTTCATATATAAATTCTGGGACAGCATCACAAAATGTATCCAAATGCATCTAAATATTGATCTGTCTGCGTGGTCGCTCCGATCTCGTTTTATATTGTAATTATAATTTATTTTTATTTATTATAATTTATATATTTTTGGGTTTTATACACTAAAAAGGCACAAATATAGAAAACTGTTGGTATTCCTTAGCTTACAGGGTGTATCCTAGTCAGGCACTCTCGTCTAGAGCACTCCTAAGTGTTTATATCTCGTGCTACTTAATTATTGTGATCTTAGCAAATCAGAATGAGCTGTCATGTATTTCATAAGTTAACAAGCTTTTACCACTGGTATTTAATTTTTATAGACTCATTAAAATTTATACTCTTCAAATGTTTATAATTAAGTCTATCTAAGCAGAAAGAATTAAATCATTTTTTTAGTTACAGATATTAACAACAGACACCCTTGCTGATGATATAATATATTGATTACACCAAAAATATTACGATTTTTGCGTAAGGTAACGTAACGGAGAGATTGTCGACATTATAAAGTATATATTCAATCGTGATCCGCATTACTATGAATGTTATGATTAACATTGGATGATATTCTTATAATTGCTCTATATAAAAACAGATATGCGACATACTTTTGGAATACAATTATATTGTTTTCGCCACAGTACGCACAAAATTTTAAGTAATTTTAATAATCATGACCAGTTATCTCTCAAAGAGTGCTGAAATCACCTGAGAAAACAACAAGTCAGCTCTGCACGATTTAGTGCAATAAAGTTAAAACTTTCTAAATAGAGAACGCGTAAACCATTTAGAACATAACCCAAACACGAATGCAATCACGTGATTTAAATAAAATAAAATAAAGTACAAATGTGGTCATTCAATCATTGTTTTTGTGTTATATATGATTATTTGTCCTATAATGCAGGTCTACCTCGGTGACCTTGCAGAGTTCCATTACAGGAATTTCTTCCCACTTGGCTGCTGAATTTACAAAAACTCAAAAAAGTGAAATTACTGTTTCGTAATTTTTGTAGCTTTTATGGTCTGGTCATTGCATTGGTCACAACTTTTGACATAATTATTTGCATTATGAATAAGGAGAGGCAAACAAAACAAATTTACAAATTTATATAATATCGTAAGGTCAAAAATCAATTAATACGCGCGTTTGTAAAAAGTTTAAATCGATAGTAGCTGGAAACTATCGATGATCGCAATCCATCAGCTGGCCAATCATCGATAGTCGTAGTGTATGCTCGATTCTTTTCGCAACAATCATTCGGCAGCCAAATCGTCCAACAACAACAACAGCGTGTCGCGTAATTATTTTATTTCACCTCTTGCTAATCCAAAACAATTGAAAACAGCGCTTAGGCTTGTAAATAATTTGTTTCCCTTTGTTTCTGAAAGAGTGCCGCTATCTACTCTGACGAACCACACGGACTGACAACAATAATAACACCAACAACAACAGCAACTCGCAGTGCAGCCGCCAAGGACACGAATTGAATGAAAGTAGTGCAGCTAGGAGCATGAAACGGCATTAAAAACAATAAGCAAACACCAAGTACAAAGTTTATAAATAATATATCAACTATTAGATATCTGTTATACTTAACTAAGCACCACATAATACACTTCAAGTGTATCTTAAACGAAAAAGTATTATTAAAATCAAGTGCAACAAGCGAAGGAAGAGGTGATCTGAGCCAGATTTACAGCTAAATTAGCTTCCAGAATGGCGGGCAACAACATGCGACAGATTCCATTGACCTGCAGTGGACACACCAGACCCGTGGTGCATTTGGATTTCAGTGATATATGCGACAGTGGCTATTTTCTCATATCGGCCTGTAAAGGTAAGAAACATCATATCGCATGCGATAACAGAGTGCTCAGCGCAAAAGTGCCCGACTTGGCTGCACCCTGTGTTCAATGAAGAGAAGTGCTTGCATTAATTTGCAGTAACTTACATGCATCACTATAAAATAACTGTTGTGGTTCTTCTTCACTATTGAATATTGTTTCTGCATTAACTTCTGTGCTTAGTCTCCCAAAAGTTCTAGGGTATAAAGATAACATTCACTGACTGACTGATGTCCACTTGTCATGGTGGCAGGGTATAAAAACGCGTCCTTGTGTTATTTATATACACAGTGTGTATTACACACAAGTGGTGCATTTGTATGTGTTAGCAAAAAGACGCATACAGATATATACCTACAGATATAACGTATCGTGTTAGCTTGAGCTATGTGTGACTAGCCTGGCTGCAACCTTGACCCAAATGCAAACAAAATTATTAAAATAAAACCAGTTTATCAAAACCCTTTGCCAAAGCACTCGCATGCGATAAACGCTTACACGCATACACACATACACACATTGCATATATATATATATATATATTTTACATACGTTCTTTACCTTGATGATAGTGTAGTGTATACATTTGTATGTGTGTGTGTGTGCATACACAATTGTGCTGTAGTTGTGCTTTCGAAAAAGTTACACACACACATCATTCATTGTATTTGCGGAAAGCAAATTTCCATTGCAAGTTCAAGTTAATTTTTTATCGCCATTTAATGCAATGCTTCCCCCTCGTTTAGCAACTTTTCAAAAAACTTTGTTGTTGTCGTCGTCGTTGCTCGCAGGAAGCACCTTGAAACTTCTATATTTATATATGTATATTCACTGCAGCTCGGACACGTCAAGAAAACAAAAATAATTAAGAACTTTTAACTTTGGTTTGCCGAAGATTGAATACACTTATATTTCACAACCTAAAAGAGTATAATGCCACAAAATTAGGAATAAACCAATTGGGCGATAACTTTTAATTAAATATTTGACATATAATTAGGCTCGAAATTGTTGAGTATGTATTTCAAAAGCAAATATGTTTTACATACAAAAACTCAATTAAGCAGCGATACGTTCTACCTGAGCCATATGATACAGTGGTCAATATGATATTTTCCTAACATTAAAAAGTTATCCAATTTGATACATAATCGAAATACTCATTGTCAGGGGATATACAATGATAACCGTTCAACTTACAATTCAAAAACTAAAAGCTCTGATTGAATGCTTTGATTCTGTGTCCCTGCACATTCACAACCTGCCTCAAGCATCCCCCTCTCTCTATTGATTTGTCTCGATCTCTCTTTCTCTCTCTCTCTGGCTGTCGATCACATTGCAATTTAAGTGACGTGAACTTGGTGCATGCCTGCCCATTTGCGAGCACGAATCGCGTCAGGTCGTTGGCATTGAGCGTATTCATTGAGTCAAGGTAGCTTCCGTCGCTCACACAACTTAGTCACAAAACACTTATACATATTCAACATATGTATATTGATGTATCTCGGTGTAGTTTTTGGCGAGTGCATTTGAGATTTGAATATTGTATTGTGCTCTTTGCAGATGGTAGCCCAATGCTGCGTCATGGCGATACTGGTGACTGGGTGGGCACCTTTGAGGGTCACAAGGGCGCCGTCTGGGGCGTTGCACTCAATCGGAATGCAACGCTGGCCGCATCGGGTGCCGCCGATTTCACTGGCAAGGTGTGGAACGCGGTGAGCGGCGCCGAGATTCACAGTTTTCAGCACAAGCATATAGTGAAGAGCGTCGCATTCGACAACAGCTCCGAGAACATTGTAACCGGCAGCAATGAGAAGCTGGTGCGAGTCTTCAATCTGGATCAGCCCGATGCGGAGCCCGAACTGTATAGTGGGCATGCTGGTGCTATTAAGCGTGCGCTATTCTGTCGCGACGACAAGTGCATTATCTCGGCGGCAGATGATAAGACGGTGCGCCTTTGGGATCGCATGACAGGCATCGAAGTGCAACGACTGCAATTCCAAAATAATCCCAACAGTCTGGAGATCTCGCGCGATAACCATGTGCTGACCATCACACATGGCTCGACCATTAGTTTCTGGGAGGTGGACACACTCAAAAAGCTGAAGGAGGTAAAGGTGCCAACGAATGTGGCGTCGGCCAGTTTGCATCCCGATAAGCATGTGTTCGTCTGTGGCGGCGAGGACTTTAAAATGTATAAATTTGATTACATTACAGGCAATGAAATTGGTAAGCATAATCAAATCATTTATAACTCTTTTGTTTAACATATTTGTGTTATAGAATCCTTCAAGGGTCACTTTGGTCCAGTGCATTCAGTGAAATTCAGTCCTGACGGTGAACTGTATGCAAGTGGCTCCGAAGACGGCACCCTGCGACTGTGGCAGACAACTGTGGGCAAGACGTACGGCCTGTGGAAGTGCACCGAGCCGAGCGAGCTGAACAACTCCTTGAATTCGCCACGCGAGGTTCCGGCAAACTGATGTTGGAGAAGCACAACTCGATGCTACACAGCGCAAATACCACCATCGTATAGAAAACGATCGTCATAAGAATCAGAAAAGCATACAATTTTTACATACATATACAAATCGAATCACATAATTTGTATTTGCATATATATTTTTTCCAAAACTGACTACAAATAATGATAATTAATATTCTAGCGCTTGACTCATTGGCATTACATTATCCTCCACACAAATCTGCATTAAATTGTGCGGGATTCAATAGAAATACATATGGAATCGATTTGCAAACTAAATGTGTGTGCCTGTAGCCCAGTTGTGAAGATAAATAGTCGTAAAGTTTAGAATTGGCTCCCCCTGATGGATTTCTGGTCGTTGCTGTAAGTGATCAAACCACCTGGACAAATTCAGATAGTTTTCCTTATCCACAGGCGATAAAGATTTCTGTAAAGTTATAATTGACTAATACATGCACGATTATTCAATTTAGAGAAAAGTACGCACCACAAGCTCACTTATGGCATAATACACAGCCAAATCGGCGAGCGTTATAAAGTGGCCAACCAGATAGGATTTGCTAAGGAACATCTTGTTAAAGTCGGTTAACAGCTGCTTGGACACATATTTGTCCTTGGAGCCAGGCGCCACATATAGCACCGCGAATTCGATCCATTGGTAGACTTGTGCCTGCACCTCACTGGACACAACGCTGTTCTGTGCCGTCTCCGAATTGGACTCGCGGGCCAAACTCTCCAGAATGGTGGCAAAGCCAGCGACAGTTTTTTTTGCGGCGCCAGTGCGCGTTACGACCTTGACAAATATATTAATGTCGCACTCGCATATTTGGTGTATGTAATGCACGTGCGTGTTTTACCTGCTCATCGTTGAGCTCAACCTTGCCGGGATCAATGCCCAGACAGTTGGCAATTTTCTGCACCGTTACAACGTCACACATTTTCAACAATTAGTTATGTTTTATTTAATATGAGCGCAAAAGTAACGCAAACGTGCAAATTGTACAGAGATGCGAAGCACAGTTGTTGGCCAGGGCTGCAGTGATGTCGATAGCAGATTGCGTGCGTTATATTCAACTTAATACCTATCGATATATTTAGCGCGCGTATTTTAAAGTGCTGTACCGTTGACTGCACTGTGTAATGCCTTGTACGTTATGTCATATTGCAGTAGAAATATAAACAAGCTGGCGGTTGTCATCAGCAGCTAAAATAAATATAAAATATAAAAAATGCTAAATATAAAGAGGGACTACACCTTACCGCTGGTATTAGCTTATAATTCAGCTCGAAGAGGCCACATGCTACATACGCCCGCACATTTGATTGCAGCTGTAGCATGAAATGGTTGATAGATTCCAGCAATTCGTCGCTATCTGTGCGCACCTTGATCAGCAACGCTAGGCAGCTTGTGTGCTAAGGTGTAGAAGTAATAGATAATATTATGTATAAGTATATTGCGCCAGCTTACCTCCTGTTGCACTTTGTGGTTGAAGTACAGAATATAGAACATCCTACCTATCTGCAGTAAAAGCCATAAGATCGTGTACGAGAACCATATTCCAGTAGCCCCATCAGGATCTTCAATGGCCTTGTAGATCAGGAACAGGTTTGTGTTAAAATTGATCAAAGAGCTTACGTAGATCAACAAAACAGAAACCCCAAAAGTTTGATTAACCACTTTGGTAAAGTGTAGGAGACTTATGTGTTGCCAACGTAATTGCTGCAGTGCAGCACGTCTAATCAAAGGACCTCTCTTAAGCTCTGCTTCTAAAGATTCAATTAAGCAATGCAGACGTAGATAAATACATTGCAAAAGAGTATAGTAGAGCACAAAGGATATGCCGCTCAAGATGTTGGGTAGCACATAAGAAATTGTATTTGTCAGAAACATAAAAAAATCACCATTACTCGACAAGAGAGTGATGGGAATGCAGCAGCCGGCAAAGAGCAGCACAAGCATAAGTTGATAGCGTACAAATCGTCTGATGTGCCAGCGTTCCACAATATACCCACTGGCCAAATCAAACTGTCCAATTGTGTCGAATACCTCTTCAATCTTGTGCTTCCAGCTCAAGCTTTGTATCATAATGCAAGGCCAGTGTATTTGATATGCTATAGACTCAAAGATATAGAAGTTACGCTCAATATTGTTTAAAACTCCGGCAGTATTTGAATGTTCCCAGTAGGCAGCGGTGAACAGGCAAACGTATAACGCTAACAACCAACAATACTGCAATACATCATAAAATCTACCAGAACACCGTGGGAATACACTAAATGGGGCACTGCCGGCCAGCACACATGTGACAAGAAGAATGTGCAACTCCTGACGCAGTTGCTCCGCATTTGATTTGTGCAGCTGCTGTGTTAGATTCCAGTTTCTAGGAGAGAGCTAAGAATTAGTTACAACTTAAAATCAAATAATTATGAAGCAAGCTTTCTGCTTTGCTAGTAATTGATATTTTACACTTTATGTGTTGACGAACCTCTTCCGATGCCACTGAAGTGTAACTGCGTTTTCCGGCTGCCACCAGGCAGCCACCTGACGATTCTTGCGTGACGCCTCCTTCAACTTCAGCTTCAACATGTCGTTTGGGCGTTAAGTGTGCATCCAGCTTTTCAATTAGCCCCAATTAAGCACATCCTGACAGCTGCCAATTGCTTATCATTAATCATTATCCTTGAATCATTTGCCCATGTGAATTACAGTCGTTAGTTTTCGTTGCAGCCTTCACATGGGCAGTTCAAGTGTTACGGTTCGCGGCACAAACTCGACACGCCTCTTGATGACATTGTGCCGCTGGATGGGCGTGTCGCCGCCCACAGAGAGATTTCGCTACGTGCACTTGGTCTGGTCTCTGCTTCTATTGGGCTGCGTGTGGGCCGCTACAATAAACAGATTGATCACCATGAAGTTCCACGAGAAAGTCTTAACCATACAGAAGTTGTTCTACTTTGCAGAGTATCCAGCAAACATGTTCATGACGGCCATCTTTTCGCTTAGAGTCTATCGCAGCCCCAATTGCTACAGACGCCTCTGGTGGCAGCTGCAGCGCCAGCAGGTGCATCTCTTTGAGAATGCTGATGAGACAGAGGAACTCTATAGCCGTTTTGATAGTCATATGGTGCGCTGGCTGTTGGCAGTACTTGTCTTTCATGGGATTTGCTCTATTGTAGACAGCGCCTGGCTGCATTTCAATTGGCCCTTAGCTGTCCCAAGCTTCGCTGCCCACATTCTGCCCAGCGCGATGATCAGCTTGAGCCTGTTGCAATATGTAATGGTGCAGCGATGGCTCTCTCTGCTTTACATGCAGCTTAACAAACGCATGGCGAAGCTGCAGTTGCTTCCAAATGGCCTCTGTTTCCAGACTATATCATGCTCGGAAGTTGAGTTCAAATTGGAGCAGTTGCGTTTGGTTTGGGTCGTTTTGGAGGAGGTGCAAGCGATGTTGTTGTATAGATTCGGGTTGGTGCTGCTGCTAAATTTTGCCAATTCATTGCTGAGCATCTCCTACGAAGTGTTTAACATGTTTCGCCTACTGGAACTGGCCAAATGGAAGGACTGGTTGCTCTATATCTACCGTGCGCTTTGGCTGCTGCTCCACTGCTCACGCGTTTGGATTGTCCTCAAAGTCAATGAGCGCACTGGGGAGCAGGTGAGGTATCAAAAGCAGGGATAACAACTAACAACAAAAGAAAAGTTACAATATAGTTCTTGATGTGATGATATTTTGAGGATAAAATTAAGGCATGAATTTCGAACTAGAATCACGTTTTCAACTTTAAATGCCGTTTTTATTCAGTGGTCAAACCATGATCCAAAAGTCTTGGTTTTTAATAATCTGATCCCTTTTGACAAAACAATGGCATAGCATGTTTTTATTGTATATATACAGCAATACGATGGCATAATAAACTTAAACTCACGCTGTCTATCCGTCTGTATGGACGCCACTTTTTTGGCACCCACCATTCAAGCTAGATTTATGGAAAATGGAATATGCGATGTCCTATGACATTTGAAGGCCTGATCCATTAATAACAATGATAAAACCATATATCTCCCACAATGTTATACTGCTCCCAGAAATCGGGAAGCCTATATCTCCCACTATCTAGAGTTACCAAATGTGGTAGGAAGATTCTAATAGTATTTTTACAGAAACGCCAGCTGTGCCTGTTTCTCAATAAGCTGGAAGCAAGTGATGCGCACCTGGAACGCGCCGTGAATCGTTTTCTGCTGCAGCTCCAGGCCAATATGTCGCAACCTTTGGCTGTCTGCGGCGTTGTCGATTTGGACACCCTTGCGGTGGGTGGGGTAAGTGCAACCACTACGTTTACAAAATACAATCACATTATCATTGAATGCTTCCTTTGTTCTGTGGCAGTTTATCAACGCTCTGATGGCCATTGTTATATTCCTTATACAAATGGACCTGGGCAATAAATCGCTAATGGGATTTGTCTAAATGTATATTCAAATAAATAAAGGTTTACTTGTTTTGACTTTCATTTCGAAATACGATGGGTTCGCGTTTGGCAGTGCGGAGCTGTCTGAAACGCTCCGCTCTTTGGATTAAGCATAAAATGTTTATCATCTTGTTTTGCCTATTGAGAATATTCTGTGCTGTCGGCGCTCGATTGTGGGATATAACGGAACAGACGGGTGCCGAGACCAGTTTGCTGGCCATACGCCTAATGGTAAATCGGGGACTGCATATTGCCGAGCGGTAAGTTTATGTTTGAGTGTTTCCATTATATTTCAATAGCGGTAAGCAAATAATGTGGGTTTTTATACAGCTCATTCATGCCAGCTATGAAAAGAAAAGAACGCACACATATCTAAATATAATTATTTCCTCTATTCGAAGCCCTAAAAACTCTAACCTATTATTCGCATAGAAGCAGTAAACATAATTATTTAAACAAGTTAGAGTGCTATACCGATATACCCTGAACACAGTTATTAAATATATTCTATTATTATTGGCAAATTCCCCTTTAAAAAGATTTGCACTAAAATGCGAGCAGCTCTGGAATCGCCCTCTGCCGACAAGCACGTGAAACACGCAATCGCTGGTAGGGGGACTCCGCAGAATACATACAAAAACATTTTGACATCTATTTCTCACACATGCGCTCGCATAATTATGCATACAGAAAATGCTTGCGGCTGCTGATAGAAATGAGTTCAATATGAGAATATATTTTCAGTTGATGAATAGTATGCATATGCATATCATGTATTAATTAGAAGATTCTGCCTTTACAATTGTGGCATTTATAGCTATCGGAAATTTAATGTAAATAAATATTCGATAAACGAAGGCAATATTCGATAACGCAAACTTGATCTGCGCCTGGTATACGAGAACCTATATTCCAAATTTGAAGTCTCTAGCTCTTACAGTCTCTGAGATCTGCGTGTTCATACAGACGGACGGACGGACGGACAGACGGACATGGCTATATCGACTAGACTGTTGATCCTGATCAAGAATATATATACTTTGTGGGGTCGGAGATGCTTCTTTCTGCCTGTTACATATATTTGCACAAAACCAATATACCCTTTTTACCCATTTTTAATGGATTCAGGGTATAAAAAGAGAAAAAAAATATCCAAAAACTTAAATAACTACTGATTGTTTCTGTGGCATCTATTTGATATTAATAAGTTTTTAATTATATCTCGATTGCATTTTTATGTTTTTGAATAAAATTGCTAACATATAATCACAAACGGTAACTTTTGATGTGGTCGATTATGTATTGACTGCAACAAAACATGTGAATATATTGTTGGGTTTTGAAACTGACCGACTCGTTTGTATATAAACAGACAGATAAACGAAGATTGCTATAACGAATCATACTGTTCATATTGATTTAGTATATAATCGTTACACGTTTAGTGACACATAAATCTTTACTCTCAACCCATTGGAAATTTGTTTAAGACTACTCTGGCTGACTGTGCTGCTGGGCAGTATTACTACGGTCCATATGCTCAGCCAGATGCAGATGGCACGATACTTTACCTCGCCGACGGTCATTTCGGTGGATCGTGACTATCGTGGTTGGAACGGCTCACTGCCGGCGGTGACACTATGCTACTATGACCATATCGATTCGTTTAAGGCCAATGAGCTGATACAGGAGAAATGGAACGTGTCCATAATCGATGAGGATTACTTTTACATCATGGACTTTCTCTATGCCGTGGTAAATGCCACTGTCAGCAACTACGCTGAGCTCACAAGATTCTCCAGCGACGAGCGGTTCGATGAGATAGATCTGTATGATGTTATACAGATCATAAATCGTCCTTTCGATCAGGTGATTAGCAGTTTCGATGCCAACTTTCACGTCCATGTCCAGATGGTCATGACGGAGCGCGGATCCTGCTACGCCATCAACTCGCCCATGTCGGCAATGTTGGGCCCAGAGTGAGTATATCATAAGTGAACTCATGCACTTACATACATATATGTATATCAAATAGAGAGTTTTCACTCAAATCAAGCATATGATGTCGATATCTGGCCAAGGTGGTAAATCATAAGATAGAAAATAACGAATTTTGTTTGTGTGTGTTCCCTTTTTCAGAGAAGTGCAGTTTGAGGACTTGTCTCAACCGCTATCCTGTCAGTATGGCAAGCAGCAGTGTTATATACGCATGGATCTCTACGAAAGTACGGGCGTGGTAAGCCACATATATGATCTTTATTATGAAATATTGCACTATAAAATATATTTGCTATCAATCATAAATATGGAGAAAATATATCGTGTTCCTGAAGAGAAATGTATGCCTTCTTGCATAAGCTTTCTCTTCGAATTAGGCAAGGCAAATTTTATACCCGTATTAAGTAAAAATACTCTAACAATTGTTTTAAAAAAATTCCTAACTGTTTTTTAATTTGGGCTCTTTGATATTTTTAGGAAATGGTTTTTGACAATATGATATAAGTGTTAGCACATGTAAATATATATATTTGATTCCGCATGCAGCTGGATGTGCACTCACCGTATGAGGTTTCGGCAACGGAGGCAAATATTGTCGCGTTACACAAATCATATGAGATAACTGCCTCATTTAAGGTGCTCGAGACAGTGTAAGCAGCAGCACGTAAACACAGTCGTGACTCTCATTTTGATATTCCACTCTTTGCAGCGCATCTAAGAACCTGCGGGAATTAAGCGTAGAACAGCGCAAGTGTGTTTTCAATGATGAGGAAACATCCAATCTCAAGGCATGCCCCTAGCAAAATACATATTTATAATTTATAAATACTGAACTGAAATTCACCTAAACTTCAGATCTACAGCAAATCGCTATGTCTGGCTCGATGTCGTGCAGTTATGGCTTTGGAAATGTGCAATTGTGTGCCCTTCTTTTATCCGTTTGTGGCTGGGCCCAGCTGCAATCCGGCTGGCTTCGAATGCCTACTTGATTTCAAATGGCCCATTTGGGCGTTACACATTTGCAAGTGCCCCTCAACCTGTACCGAAATCGAGTACACCATGCAGACAGTGAAGAAAAGCTCCTGGGGCATCAAGAACAACGAAGAGGCGGCGAGCATTGAAACGGCCACATCTAGTTTCCGTTGGGATTTGATACCGCCCAAGGTGCGCTTCCGGCGAGATGTAGTCTTTAGCTTTGAGGATCTGATTGGTAAGCATTGTTTGAACTTAGAGAAATGTTTCTCACACCTGACTGTGACCTTCCTTGCAGTATCTTTTGGCGGTACAATGGCCTTGTTTATTGGCGTCAGTGTCATGGGTCTTGTGCAAATGGGTTACGTTATACTCGCCAACGTTTTACAGGACTTATTTAAGCTGCTGTGGTTCCTTAATACTTATCTAGTAAAAAACTGCCGTCGCCGTAAACAACCCAAAAGTCCCCCACACACCCAAATTAACGTTTCACGAGCTGAAACAGCGGAGCTTCCGCTGTTTGAATATGTTAACTAATAATAATAAAAATAAATTCAAATTCGTAAAATTTCAATTACACTTTATTTAAAATAAAATTGTCTCAAAATTTATATATGAACATACGATTTCTTTCACAACATTTGAGTTTCTTAACTTTCTTTCACAACATTTGAGATTCTTAACTATTAGATTTCCATTTCAACGAACTAAACCGTATAAATTCGGGTTTGCTCAAGCAAATTCTTTATTTTGTAATATAAAGGAATTGTCGATGAAATGATTTCAATTACACTTTATTTAAAATAAAATTGTCTCAAAATGTATATATGAACATACGATTTCTTTCACAACATTTGAGTTTCTTAACTTTCTTTCACAACATTTAAGATTCTTAACTATTAGATTTCCATTTCAACGAACTAAACCGTATAAATTCGGGTTTGCTCAAGCAAATTCTTAATTTTGCAATATAATGGAATTGTCGATGAAATGATTTCAATTACACTTTATTTAAAATAAAATTGTCTCAAAATTTATATATGAACATACGATTTCTTTCACAACATTTGAGTTTCTTAACTTTCTTTCACAACATTTAAGATTCTTAACTATTAGATTTCCATTTCAACGAACTAAACCGTATAAATTCGGGTTTGCTCAAGCAAATTCTTAATTTTGCAATATAAAGGAATTGTCGATGAAATGAATCAACTTGAATACATTTTTGTTCGAACATGCGGCTTCATAAGCTTTTGGTATTCCTTAAATCTATATAAGTGGTTTACAACGATTAAGTAGGTGCTAGTTAATATTTGTGATTAACAGCGATTTCAATAGATTACAATGATTTACAGTTTGATTCTTGTTCAATCTTCATTTTTTTTAAATTTTTCCTACAAAAGTGGTAAATATCATTTACATCAAAATTGTTTGTGCAGACTAGTGGCAGATTATATGCGAATTTGGCTGCTGCATCAGCCACTTCGTTGCCCTGTATTTGAGTGTGCCCTGGGACCCACATTAATTTTAATTTATTTTTATGTTGAGCGAGAATGGTTCGAATTCTACTGGGATAATAATTCCAATTATGTTGATTTGAGATGGCCAGTAGAGCGCTCAGGCAATCTGAACAAATTGTGTGTTTCGCATTGGAACTGCAAACTAATAAGAGGGCCTCGTAAATGGCGATCGTTTCGGCCGATTGTACCGATGAGTATTCTGGAAGAAGACCATATCTCAGAACTGAACTTTCCGTTGTTATTGCGAATGTTGTGTAACTGATGGTTTTAGATGCATCCGTATAAATAAATATATGATCTGAATTAATTTCTTTAATGTTTCGGAAAGCTTGTTGGAATACGCTGGGTTTTGTGTGGTTTTTAGTGTGTTTATTTAATGAAAGATCTATTTGATGTAAAATTGACATTATGTGTGGCCTTACCTATTTTCAATGGACTAGTTAAAATATTTTGAACGTTTATTTGTAAATTATTATGTATTTTGTTTTCAAAATCAATCATTTTGGGAATTTTTTGTATTCTCTCAATTTTTTTTTTTTTTTTTGTTGGCGCTTGGGTTAAGCAGAATTGGGTTAGGTTTGTAATTCAGATTTTGTATTGGCGATATGTAATAATTACTTCCATAATTAGATAATAAAAATTAGAGCTTTGACTTTATTTAAAATTCAAATCGGTGCTCGACAATAGATGTTAAAATATTTTCTGCACTTTATTGGTATGTGCATTTTTGGAATTGTGTTTATTTTAGTCTGCACACAATGCGACATAATAATGTTGATGCTTATTTGCTTTGGTTGCTTATTGATTTCTAATGCGGAATTGTATTAATTTTGTTTTAATGCACATTCAATTTAAAGCAGACTTTAGCAGCACATTTGATTTGTGCATTTATTTTTTTTTTTATTGTATTTGACGACCACAAAGAGAAATGTTCCGAAGAGACTTTTAAATGTGTACTTTTGGACAGATGTCTGACGACTGCAATCACTGGACGACATCAAAGTGTATACGTGTGTTTATTTGCACACGGGCTAAACAAGATTTGACGTCAAATAGAATAATGAAGATGCATGTATTTTGGGCCCGGACGAGGTAATTTGTGCAGGGCTCAATGATGAAAATATGTGCAATCGCTGCTTAATGCAGCTTTGAGCTGCAGCCTTATATATATATATATATAGGTAGGGGGGTCGTATAAGGCCCGAATGCGGAAGTAATTGCCGAATGAATTGGAAATTTCATGTAACAGGTGGGCGGATGCACAGTAAGTAGTGGGTCTCCTGCATTTACCACCCGAAGCAACAGTTCGGTTTTGCATAAAAATAGGGGTGGGACACAAAAGCTGCTCTGTTGCCATGCTTACTTATGTACATTTGTACCTACTCCATTCAGAGTCTCTGCGTTTCCAGTCCTGCCCATGCGCAATATTCGAGCTCAAGCTGCAATGCACTCAAAGCTTTAATTCAGTTGCTCGTTGGCATCGTTTTGTTCTAGCTGTGATTTTCCTTTCGATGCGTCAATTGCATTTGCGTGTAAATATTTTCCAGTAAAATTGTGTTTTCAGTTTGCAGATATATTTATTGTGGATATGGTAAGTGTCATATTTATTTGCTGTTAACAATATACATATATATATATATATATCTATTTACATATGTATATATATATATACATCTCGGTAGATAATATATATGTATATCTATATATGTAGTATATATATAAATATATATTTATATATTCAACCGAGATGTGCAAATCAAGAATTTGTCAGTTTTCAGGATTTTTGACATTTTACTATTGTACTAAATTTCTGACATAATAAAATATGAACTCCGTATGTGTTTAAAAACTATGAGCCAAAAAAAATTAAATTAAAAAAAAATTAATTAAATATAACTAAATAAGTAAGTGTTGGGGAACGGAACAAAATTATTTAAAAAATAAAAAAAGTTATTGGCAAGATTAGATTAGTGAAAATACAATCATTAACTGACAATTTCTCATAACAATCTAATAATCTACGGGTTACATAAGTCAAATAATATAAATCGTCCCCTAAGTCTTATTCTCAATAAAAGAATGCAATTACTGGTTCTGTCATTTGCACTGCTCACTGGTTTGGACTGATTAATTAGTTTATGTTTGCTGATAACAGTGATTTTTTTAAAGGGTCTGCTTCAAAATGTTGCACATACATAAGTGTATTTGCTATGCCAAAGATAGAAAGCACACAAAGTGGATGGCGTGGCATCAGCATGTGTAGACAGTAACTTGTTTCTTTCTACCTTAATGAATTTGTTTAGATGCAATCGCAATTTTGTTGCTGTGAGTAATTCGCAAGAGAAATAGACGACAAGAAAGCAGTCGAGCAGCCCGTCTGAAATAACACCAAAAAGCAACAATAACAGCTGCAAAAAAGAGCTTTTTCCAAGCAACAGCTTCGCCCACTCGTCGCTTTACATACACATACACACACACGTGTCCCTTAGCAAATACTCTTTGGCTGGTGCTTTCTCTCGCTCTACGTCTCTCTCTCTCTCTCTTCTCTCTCTCTCTCTCTCTCTCTCTCTCTCTCTCTCTCTCTCTCTCTCTCTCTCTCTGTACATATCTTCGGTGTGGTCACTTCGTGCAAAATTTGAGCTCATATCTACTATTTATGTGTGTGTGTGTGTGTGTGTGAATTGTTCGTTTCCTTTCGTGCTTGGCTGGCAGCGTATAAATTGGCGAAGCGTCGCGCATTTGATGTCACTCTTGGTTCCGTCTTGACTGTGGCAGGTGCAGTGTTGTTCAAGCGCTTATCCTTGAAGCAAAAGAAGGCGTAGGAGTGACGCCATGTTTGAAAAGTGTCTACCATTTTTATTTGACGTCGTTAAATAACACACACACAGACACACACCGTTAAAAACTCAAAATAAAAACATAACTAGAACTTAAATAACAACTGCAACACATATTTAATTTGGCAGCTTTGCCGTGTGCGTGAATTCTAAAGCGTACGAAAAGTGACGGAAAAAAGTAAGGATAGCAAAGTGCAATTTATCACGAAACAGTTGTCGAAAATTCGCGCAAGAGGAACTGGAGGCGTCCATTGATTTGTTTGGTGGTAAGCGTGGGCGTTGTGTCAATAACTTAGCGTTAATGGCGTTTAGTTTGAGCCTCACTCAACGTCTCAATGTTTCATAATAGGCATTATTATTAAAGTCCGCTTTTGTCCGTTACGAACACGCTGGTTCTAAATATATTATGACACTGTCATCGCAGAGCTCGAACACACACAAAGAACTCAACTGTTGGATAACAAGAGTGGCCCCAAAATGTATGGCGAATGAAAAGGTTCCCTGAATTAAATATTGAAGAACACCTTGGCGCCTAATTAGTCATATCTGCAAGCGGCAGCAGCCTCTGTCCAAATACATATGTCCACATTAATATTATATGTACATATATACATTTAGTATACATTCTACTCAATCTGAGCGACCAATTGAATTTGTCGCAAGAATTTGATTGCCTGGGAAATGCGTTGGGTCCCCAAAAACGAAAATGTAATTATGTTGTCGCTGCACGAGCCAATTTGCATGTCCTGCCCAGCACCACAAAGATGACTCGGTCACATCCTCTTTATATATATAATAAGAGCGACAACTAATGGACAGCACGAGACAAGACAGGCAACAATTTAGTCCCTTTTCTCGATTACTTATGCTTATACAATATGTATGTATACTCTTATGTCCTGTTGATGGCAGAATTGATGCCACTTTCAACAGTTTCTGTTTGTTTCTTTTCATTTTTTAATACGCTTATGCATTAAAGAACTTTCAAAATTGTAAAGAATATTGTCGGAAAACAGTAACCGCAAAATGGTTACCAGACTTTATCAACATTTATTTAGACTAACAAGCAAAGTTTAAGTAACTAAGGTTCTGAAATTAATGAAGAATATACTTCTGAGCAGTACAAGTTTGACATTAAAATTAATGGTGAACTTTTAATGGTATTTCAAAGTTGAATCTGTATCCCACATTTATTTAAAACTTAAGCGGACCTAAATCGAAATTAAAATAGATTTGTGTAGAGAAACGGAAATCATTTTATAGATCATACAAACATGGAACATTAAATGTTAGCAGTGATTACAAATAAGAAATAGTAATTTTGTACATATTAATTTTGTGTTCAGGTTTTTTTTATACGAATATTAATATATTTTTAGTTTAAGGGTTATAACTCAATCTAAATTAATGTTATGCTTTTGCGAACTTGGGGGATGAAGATTTCTGCTGTCTAAGACGTAGAATATACTTACTTACTCAGCTTAGGCCAGATGCAACCAAGCAGCAATAATATTATTATAATAATAACAATAACAAAAGCCAGCAGCTAAAAACAACAACAGCTGCAGGGCAGACGAGACGATTAGAGGCGACGGGTTGTGTGTGGAGTATAAACTGGAACGAATAGCAGCTGCCTTGACATTAAATGGCGCTTCAAGTCAATGGCTATCAGTGGCTCCAACGCAAAATGATAGGCAAATGTTGCTGCGGGGCAGGAGGTGTGTGTATGGCATGTTTTACATATTCTATAAACTATGGGTGTACGAACCTTTTTTTCTCTGGCATAAGGAGACCGCAGAGCAACAGGCAGAAAACATATGCCGTGAGCCAGTACAGTGGTAAATTGTATGTGACGCATATGCCTTGTACATATAATTCCAAGCTTTTTCTGTTGCTGTGCGCATTCCATTTATAATGACAGCCATAGCATACTTATGTGCGCCATAATAAAAAGCATGCCGGAAATATTCATCATTGGCATCTTGCCGCAGGAACATAATTGTCAAAAACGCCAACTGACAGGAATGCTGAGAAAACCTGCTCCGTGCTCAGATATCCACACACATTGGAATTTAATTGATTGATCTGACAGTCAGTCAGTCAGTCTGTCTGTCAGGCACGCAGCAATCCATAGCGTCAACTGTTCATTAGTAATTCGGATGGGGAAATAATTGAAATGCCTTTGAGTGCTGCTTCACAATTTACATAGCTATGCACAAAATACCACACAAACTCTCATATTACCTATATATTATATATAGAGCACACGAACACATTCTCTTAGACATATTTATGTATTGTGGTTGCTAGCAAATTTCGACCATTTGGCAAGCATTCCAAATGTAATTCTTATTGCTGAAAATTAAAAGCATGAAAAATTGATCACTTTACAATTTAATTATACAAGTTTCAAAGCGTAACTCTTAAAGGGATAGAAGTCAAAAGTGAACTAAATTAATGGCAAGGCATCTGATTTCTGAGTATTTCCAATAAGTAAGTCTTTGCCCTTGATTTACCACTGTACAAAAGTCATAGGGAATGTCATACACTTGATTAGACGAGCATTATGGTTTGCTTACACCGAAATGACAATGAACCCTTACTAAAAATCGGAAATCTGCCACAACACACACCTGCTTTAAAGTGTAAATGTAATTAAAACTTTGCCTGTGGATTCTTCTGACTTATGCAAACCTGAAACGTGCCGCGCATAATATTTTATTAATGCGCTTATCCTTTTGCTCTTTAATGCCACCCAATGACACAGCCTCATTTGAACGCGTCTCAGCCAGCAGCAAACAAGTTTTAAACAGCAGCTGCGATGGGTGGCCAATTTGCTGATGTCGTCGCCCTTCTGGGTCTGCTCACCGTTGTCCTGGCCTTTGTCCAGGCGACGCCACAACGCGCCGCCTACTCATTACAGGCGGCCGTCGATGAGCTGCATCGCCGCGAGGCTGCCAAGTACCCATTGAATGCACCGCCCCCCTCGGCCCACTTTGCTGCGAAACAACTGGACGATTGGGACGAAGGTAAGTGTGGCATTGACAGTGCTTAGACTATTTACTGCCAGCAGCTGCAATTGAGGGCTGTTCAACTGAACACCTGAATGGTACTTGGTTAAACAGCTGAATAAGGGGTATTGCCTTTGAACTGTGAAATAGACCACAGGGATTTATATAGTGGCGATGTGAGAGGACTTGGACATAAAGAAACTGCACTTGTTAAGCACCAATTTATTAAACCTCTATTAATTGATCGTGCCAATATAATCCAATTGCGACTTTTTAATGAATGAATATTCAATGCATTTACAGTATATAAAACACAATATTTAAATTGCACACATATAGCAAATCAAGAGCAGAGATTCAGTTTTATAAATAACTTAATACATATTATACATAAGAATATACGTATTTTGTTATGATGCTAAGAAAGAAGGTGTTCTAGTAAAATAAGATTTAAAAATGAAGCGAAAGTAGTTGGGAAAGCAACAGGAGCAATAGACAAACTGAAAGCGAAAATAATATTAAGTGAGAGAAATTTTTGGAAACTGAAAAAGAGTTAGCGAGATTGAAAAAGAAGATCGAGAGAGCAATTTTAGCTTTGTTTAGCTTAGCGAGAAAGAGAGATAGAATCACATGAAGTGAAGCGAGATTAAGTTAGGGCAAGATAAGTTAGCAGCAGAGAAATACGATAGAGGCTGAGGGATAGAGATAGGTATTATATGAGAATATAAATATGTATGAGGAATATAAAGTAAAATCTCTGTCGAATCGCTCTTTGATGAGATTTTCTTTAATTGAACTAAGGCCAACAATTTTTATCGGATTTTAATGAAGTTTATAAAATATTTAAAGATATATTATAGACTCAATTTATATAAAATAATGCCAAATTCTTTGCAACCAAATATTTGATTTGAGAGTTATGTGATGGAATTCTTAAAATTTAAGTCAAAAGCACAATCACGTGGCTGAAGCACGATATTCTGAAAGGTCAGGCCAGAACAAGGCTGGGCAGGGTAGCGCAGGGAAGGGCAGGGCAAGACGTTTGTCAGCTGCAGGAAAGCCGAAAGCCAATCCGTAACTAATAGTCAAAGTGAGAGATATACAGATGGACGCAACATCAGCTGAGACCCGCATGTAACAGAGCACGTGCCTGTCATCCACATTACTGCCAAACACACACACACACACACATAACCAACACTTTCTACTCCCGCATCATGTAGACTTAATTTTCACATTTCACGTGTTTTTTTTTCGTCCTTGTTTTTCTGTTTCTTTGTGCACAATTGCAGATAGCGATTTATTTGGCACCGGCACCGGCAACAAGTATAAAAATCGGAATCGCCATAGAATAAATAAAGCACTTGCAAAATACTTAGAACGCGAGAATGAGAACTATGATACAGGCCTAGGCACCCCCCCATTCAGTGGTTATGAGTTCGATGATGAACGCGAGCAGCAGCTAACGAATCCCAGTAATCTATTTGTGGATGAGAAGCGTAAGCGCTCATCGTCGTCCTTTAGGGAACGTGACGAGCAGCAATACGGTGAGTAACTAACCACTCTAGAAGCACATCTATTCACACTGATTTTGGTATTGGGCATATTCCACACACATACATGCATACATACTAGATGTGTGTCCACTTGAGTGCCCCAAAATGGATTGGGATAACAATGCTTTTCTCGCTTTCAAGCTAAAACCACTTAGCTCAGATTAACTTGAGCTTGAGTGGGAGTATGTGTATGTGTGGATTTTCGACTTTGGCTCAACTCTTATTCGGATGATAAATGCAACGAGCTGGAAGCAAGTCCAAGCTTCCTGTCTGTCTTCCTGTCATTTGATTTAATGGCTGTGCGGCTGAACGGCTGAGCGGCTGTGCTTGAAAGGTCGCCAACAACTTGATGCGTGCCCATAAGTCGTATACAAACACACTTACATACTCAACACAAAAGCAAGTTAGTGTTTTCTAGACGAGATTAACCAACTTAGAGACTTTTTCATGTGGTATATAGCCTCGTACATTAAATACCAGTTTAAAAATATCAACTTATTCTTCACATGGCACAACTCAAAACTTATTATATTTGAGATCACTTTTTAAAGCTGTTCATCAAGCACATATCTAGCAGCACAAAAAAAAATCATTCATATTTTTTACTGTTTAATAAAGAATTTTATCAAAAATGATTAGTTATTTTCTCAAATTAGTTATAACTGAAAATTGTATGCATTCCACCTAAAATGGAAGCATTTTTGAGTGAGTGCATAGTATACACGACATGCCATATTCATCGATTTTAATCATTATTGGATTTCCTAAAAACTGCAAAATGTTGAATAGTGATATATGAATTGGTACATACGTGTAAACATCATATACATAAGTATATACATATTAAAGCTCGGAAATCTTTTTCTTATGCCCACTCTTAATATTATTAGCACAACTGCATTATACCCCGTCTAACCCTTATTGTGTACAGAGTATATTATTTACATATGCGTAATTTGATTATGTAGTCAAGGCACAAGTTTGCCTGGGTTTGCCTTACTGCCCGTTAAAACAACCTGTCGCTTCACAAGTGATTTAGTGCTAAAGGGTCAAAGTCGTAATACGAACTTTGGTGTATTGCAGAGACAGGTCCGGGCGCTGCATCTGTATTCCGCGAACGTGAGAATCTCGGCGCTAGTGAGTCAGCGCACAGTGAGCTGACGGAGCAATTTCTGCGAGAGATTGAGGAGGCCAGCGAGCATGAGCGACAGGAGCGTTACAAGGCGGCATTGCGTCAGCTGTGGGAGAAGTATCAGCAGCAAGAGAACGAGCTAAACAGCAACGCTAACAACAACAACCACAATGGAGATGAGGAGTTAGAGGAACAGCAGCTCTTCGAGCAGAAGAAACGTATGCGCATGCCACCATATTATCTACTAATGCAGAAGAAACGCTCGTATCCGGTGCTGCCCTGGCTGCCCTATAATGGAGACAAGAAGAAGCGTTTCCCGGTGGCGAAGCGGGCGGCGGGTGAATCCCCACTGGCCAAGACGGACGAGCGTGTGGCCCAGGAGTTGAGCGAGTTGTTTGGCAAGCCGGTTGAGCAGCAGCAGTCCGAGGAGAAGAAGAAACGTTCGACAGAGGAGCAGCTACAGCCGGCGCCCACAACACATCTACCAGAAACGGCAGCCACGGCCACAGCTTTGGGTGATATGCGTCTGGAGATCAACTTTCAGCGCGTGAATGTCACCAACGGAGTCGCGAAGGAGGCACAAACTCAAACGCCACCAAAGGCAGCCGGCACTGGTGAGATGGTAATGCACGGACATGCGGGACACCATCGCAAACGGAGTGAGCATCACTCTGATGAGGAATATGGCGAGCATGATGAGCACGATGGCGAGGGCGAGGGTGAGGAAAGCTCCGACGAGGATGATCATGATGAATTTGACGAGGATGAGGAGGGCGAAAACGACGGCGAGGCCGACGGCGATGCCGGCGAGAAGCGACGCAAGAGGAAACGCGCCGCCAGCTCCAAGCATATGCATGGCCCAAGTGTCGGTCATCTGATGCTGCGAGCCAAGAAATCAATCGATTGGTCCCAATACTTTGGACTCGATCGCAAAAAGAAATCTGAGCAGTTTTCCGAGTAAGTGGAACATTCAAATAACAGCAGCCAAATATTCGAATAGCAATTTCTGATGCATTCGTTATTGTATTTTTCTCTATTATCTTTATTAAAATAATAAAATGAATTTCTTTATGTGTTCAATTATTTTAGTGGCGAATCAAAGAAACGTAGCACTGATGACGATAGCAACAATGATGATGATCAGAACGAAGAGATGCAAAAGAAGAAACGAGACATTGATCCAGAGAAGCTGGAGAGCATGGACAAGAAGTTGCAATCCATAGAGGATTTCATCATTGATGAGACCATTAAGTATACAGGCGCGCATGAGGGCATCAAGAATCAGGATGAGATACGCAAGCTGAAGGAGCATGTCCTTTCCCGTCTAGCCACTGCGTACAGTCTGGAGAAGATGCGTCGTGCACTGGACAAGTTGCGCCAGTCGGTCGATGCTGAGAACCATCTGTTGCGCAATGTCATCGAACCGGAATCGGAAGAGAACTCATTGGATGACCGCTGGCCAGCCAAGAAGCGCTTTAGCGTCAAGAAGGAGCAGGCAGAGGATCAGTCAGAGTAAGTGCAGCTAATTCAAATGTTGGACATTACTACTTATACACTCACTTGCCAGGGATGACACCAATCCGCAGCAGTCGAAGAAAAAGCGAAACGGCTATATGAGATTTCCGGAGCAGCCCAATACCATGGAGGAGGCATTGAGCATTAACAGCGCACCCTACGAGACGCTCAACGATGCTTATCTGGGCAATAAGAACTACATCATTGGCTCCAATCAGTGTCCCATTATTGAATCTATGGCCGAGCGTTGTCGCAGCGTTGATCTAATCTCTGGTGATCTCAACCAGGAGCTAATGCCCCTTTGTGGCGTCCATCAAATTTGTTATCTCTGTGTAAGTTATAAACAATCAAAACGATAATTAATTTCGATACAAATATTTTTGGAGATTTTTTTCTTTTTGGTACAGGGCGCCTCACAGGTGGCCTGCGATTATCAGTATCTGGCCGAAGCGGACACAATCTGTGGCAGCAGCAACGATTGCCAAGCATCTGCTCGCTCCGTGCTGATGATATTGCGTGGCACCCCGGGACGCCAGCTGGGACCGCGTGAATGCTTGAAGAATCCCTGCTTGTATAGAGCAATGCGCGAGATTGGGCTATAAGCGATTGGCTAAGGATCATAAGCACCTAATCACCAAAGCCAAAAGAAACATTTCTTAACGTCCTTTTGTGTGCGTTAAAAAAGAAAACTACAAATATACTAAAAAAAAAAACACAAACAAAAAACAAAGAAAATTTGCTGAACTAGCAAATCAAATATTTGATTCAAAATATATATAGACACACTTATATAACACAAACAACAACAAAAACAAAACAAAAATAATGATTATCAGTTTAAAAATTTGGATACATTTTGCTGTTGTCAAACAAAATGCATAAAATGGCAACAGTTCAACCAGAGACCTAAACAGAGAAAACAAAACACTTAAATGCTAAATGAAAACATGCGAATTTTAAGCTACAAGATAACCAAGATTTACCAAGATATTTATTAATTTTCCATATAGCAGCAGGCACCAGAATGTATTTAGCTCCGAATCTATCTAAATGTTCGTTTTTTAAGTGTGGACAACAGTGTTTTTGAAAAGCACGTATATATTCATGTATTCATATTTGTGCGAACAAGCTTATTAGCTGAAAGAATATACAAAGTAAAGCATTATATAATCAAAATCTTCATATTTAGTATATTCGTAAATTACAAATTAACAGTTATTATGTGAATAGCTCGCCAACTTAGAGAAATAATCAAAATGAAGATATATATACATGTATAGGTCCCAAGCAACTCACACAGGCAGCTACTTAGCAGATATATAGATAGATCTTTTAGATGCCGCCCATTGAATTCGTTTGAGACTTAGGCATGGTCATCATAAACTACATATTTTAGATGCCTAAATGCAAACGCAGGCGCAAATAATTGATAAATATCATAAATGTTAAAAAAAAAAAACAATGAAATATCTAAAAACACATATATGTATATGATATCGGAACTTGATAAATCTTTTTTTTAGACTATTTTAAACATTTAATAGAGCCCCAACAGATACATTTTCCCGAGATTCTTTAAGATCAACATAAGTAAATCGAGCTAAATTCCTTAAAGATCAAAGTACGTTCTCAAACGATATCTTAAACAATTTATTATCCACACTTAGCCGCGAGGCTTGCAGATTTTGTTGTTTTCTTGAAATACAAACAGGTAGTTTGAAGAGTTTTCAAGAGTTACTCATTGATGTCATTAAATATTCATGATATTTACTATTGTGCATTAGCATGTCTACGAATAAACATATACTTAAATGTGTTTCAGTGTAAAAACAATAAATGAAAAAAACTAAGACAAATATTCATAAAAAAAATCTATAGATGTGATTATATAATATACATAAGAGGAAAACAACAAAATACAGAAAAAAAGCTAAAAAAAAAAAAAAATGTAATACGCATTGAAATGAATCAAAATATTATTATAAATGTATTTACATAAATATTGATGTACGTATATGCTACAGTTTAACAAAGAATTTAATGAAAATCTTATATGAAATATATATGTATTGCTATACAGTTATTAATATAAAATATATATGCGAGGTCTCCTACACATCGTTTTGAAACTGCTACAAATACAAAACCACTAAAACTGGTCTTTATTCTACATAAAAAATGTGAGCAGAGACCTCGAAAAAAACACACTGAAGATGTATTTATTTTATACCCCTATCCACGGAGGACTTAGTTTGATTTAAATGTTTGTTTTAAAAATATATATTGGGCGCGCTGCTTTGCAACAGTGTTGAATAAGTCTGGCAACAATTGCGCAGCTGTTTTGAACAGAGCTGTCACTGCTTCTGTTGTCTAGCCTAGAGCTAGCATAGAGTTGTCAAGCTTGTGATTTTGCCACATCAGAGTAAATTGTTTTTTGTTGTGTGTTCAAACAATAACATCAGATCAGGCTAAAACTTTTGTTTAAATAAATTAATAGAATGTATTAAGCATAAGTTGTCGTGCTCTTTTGTCTGACTACAGTTGCAACTGCATCCAATGCAATTCAAATTGAAGTGTTTAATAGTTGAACACGTCAGATCATTTTGCAGCATCCGTTGTCGATAAAAAAAAATATATATATATATTTATCAATCGGATCCGGAGCTGCGTAGAAGAAAATAAGCTGCACAGCTGAATGCCAATAAGTTGACAACTAATCCAAAAATTAACCGACGTGTCTACAATTTTCAACTACTCCGATGGCAGAAACAAGCATTGATGTCAGCGGCGAGATGCAAGTGCCGCCGCCACGTCCCACCGGTGGTCAGACAAAATACGGTTTCGATCTGCAAAGGTGCGTTAGCCTCGAATTAAATTGTAATCCTAATTGGTCACTAAAGTCCTCATTGTTGATTACAGCCTGCAAAACTTGCCCTCACCCATGGAGTTGATACAAATGGTGCGACTCTCGTTGCGTCCGTGGACTGTGTTCTTCAACATTGGCAACTTCAAGAGCGCAGTTAGCATGCCACGCCTCAAGAATCGAGTAATGCACAATATATCGTATTTCCAAAGCAACTACATATTCGTATTTATTGTGCTGATGATCTATTGTCTGTAAGTGTAAATAAGATTTCTCTGTTGGAAGAGCTGCTTTAGCAATTGGCTTTTCTTTCAGTATTACATCACCGCTTACCCTGCTGGTCTTAGCCGCTGTGGCATATGGCGCTCACAGAATACGCTCTTCGAATATAAATTTAACGATCATGGGACATACGGTAACGCCAAAGCAGCAAATTATTGGCTTGCATTTGGGGGCGGCGCCTCTGCTCTTCCTAGTGGGAGCTGGGGCTGTACTGTTTTGGACATTGGGCGCTTCCTGCTTTGTAATTTGCATGCATGCAGTGTTCTACAATATTGATGCAATAGTAACGGAGGAAAACGAAGGATTTTTGGCGCAGGTCGTCTAAATATGCGATAATTATATGACACAATATTATAAATACTTATCATATTGATGCGCCAATCCGTAGCGGGGTAATTGCCACACAGGGGCCTTATTAGACAATAAGTTGCAATATATATTTATACCGAATCCGAAATGTAGTTAATATTTACCAACACAGACGACAAACGAAGAAATACACTAACAACGATGAGAAACTTAATTCAGTTCGATTGGTGTTTTAAATAATTGCACATAAATATGTATATGTATATATTGTGTACTTAAAGCAGTTGGCTTAAGTATGGCAACCGTAGACGATGTGGAATGGTCAGAAATAGAATGCACATAGTCACATTGGTAAAGTATAAAAAAAAAAAAAAAAATAAATAAAATCGTAAAACGTAAGTAAAATTCACAGAGGTATTTGGAACTATAACTAGGAATGTTAGCTCTGTTGGCTTTACAAAATAGATAAGTCTCTTGGTCCAGGTGTGTGTGTGGCTGGTGCCTAGGCAAACTGCGAGATCGTTGTCGTCTCCTGCTCCTGCTCCTCATCGCTGGCATTCTGATCGAGCTTCTCGAATCCATTACGATCGATCAGGCCGCCCAGCTTGAAGCCCTCGGTCTTCTCCCAGGCATGCCGGCGATTGTGTGTACCAAACAACAGACAACCTGTTGAAACCGTACCAAATAACAGGTTAATGCAAAAAAAAAAACACAACACAGAAACAATAACGAACACATATATATGTTATATATAATTGGGATTATATACATATATGTACAGAACATGCAGTCGACACTCTTACATGTGAGTTTTAATTGTGAATATTCAATCATGCGCTGCAAATCGAAACGAAACGAAACAACAAAAGACATTTAAGTGTATGTTAATTCATAAATTGTACAAATTTGTGTATGTATTTTGTATAAAAAATATATGAATGCACAGGAATAAATGAGATTACAAAATCAGCAAGATCAGTACTGCACACTCCTGTCAGCAATCCAACAAGGAGCGACACAAAAGGAATCACCAAATTCAACTTAAGAGTTAATTTGAAAGCTACATAGACACAATTAAAAATGGAACTGGAGTGTGAGTGTGTTGCGTGTAGTGGAATGGTTAGCACAAACTTTGATTGGACGCAGCCAGCTTGCGATAGACCAAATCGCTAGGTGGCGTTGCGCTGATCGCTTGATTACCTCGTTTGCGGCGGCGTGCCATAATCAGCGCCAGTGCAAATGTGGAGCCGGCAAATAGCAGCATCAGCGATGCCACCAATATGGCCTTGCCGCTTGGATGGTGTTGTGTCTCCGTCGCATCCACACTGCCAGACGCTTCAGACATCACTGGCTTCGACGCAGACAATGACATTGGCTTGGCCAGTGACTTGTGTAGAAATTTGTGTATGCGCATGGGATTCAGTTCAGCGACATAGATCGCATTGCCATCTTCGGTGACGGCCACATCGTGAGGATTCTCGAATTGCAGATTGTTCGGGCCAAACTTGGATACAAGTTGGCGGGTGCGCATGCTCATCACAAAGCCATGCACTTCGTTGTAGTGTTGTGTTGTAATACCCAATTCGGCGGTGGGGCCGTTTACAATCACAAGTTGACCGCCTAACAAATGGAAGCATTTATCTAAACACAGTTTGATCTAGCGGATTAGCAATACTCACCAGCTGCTGGCGTGTAGGCCATGCTGAACAGACGATCACCAATGAGCACATTATGGTACTGCCACTGAAAGCTGCCATTATTTGAGTTAAAGCACTGTACGCGTCCATTCTCACGATCGGCGGCACACACCAACTCCAGTTCCGGGACCAGGGTAAGGGCATGTGGTATTGCGAAGAAATTGCGGGGTGCAGCATCGTAGGAGCGGCCCGCAAACGAATTCCGTCCCCAGACAAGTATCTGTTCGCCCTGCTTGGAGTATTTCACAATGCGTGCATTGCAATAGCCGTCGGCCACAAAAAAGTCTCCGTTGTTAAGCACAGCCACTGCGGTAGGCTTGCAGAAGTTATTCTTGCCAACACCCGGATGAAAGGCATTTCCCAGCGTCAACAGTGGTTTGCCGCCTTCGCCACGAGGTGGGAATTTGAATACCTGATGCAAGGCGACATCGGTCACCCACACATTATCCTCGGGATCGATGCTCAGGCCGTGGGGCAGGTAAAAGCTGTAAGCAAAAGGAATTTCAAATTAACCACTTAAATGGAATTAAATGCAATAGATTTCGCTTACATGTTTTTACCCCATTCGTATAGCACCTTGCCAGACTCAGGCTCGAGGCCCAGAACAGTGTTATTCATAATGGCACCCCTGTTACGCTCCTGGTATACATTTGAACGGTTGAATGTCGTCTGATCCCAGATGCGATCCACTCTGTGGAATATGACCACATTGCCAGCCCGGTCGAAACTAACCGCAGTAACTGCGCCCAATTTGACATTATTTGCCGGCCAGGCGTTCTGGTAAACATATGCTGTAATTAAATAGAGTATATAGACAAAGACGAGTTTTTAATCCTTTGATTCGACTTGAATTTATAGCTTCATATAGCAGAGGAAAATGGATAAGATGAAGATTAACAGGGTATATATCCGCACTCACTCGTATTAAGTTTGGCTAGCTCAGTCTTCACATCGGTCACTTCCTGCTTGGCGCCTTGGGGCCAATTGATTTCAGCTGCTCCAATACCTTTCAACATTTGCTGAAGCCGTTCATTGTTGTTTCCGCTGCCGACATATTGCAGATAGCGTTGAGCACTTTGATTCTGTGAATTGTTTGCATTGCAAATGTGAGCGTATTTAATTTTCATATATATAGATTTCAAATTAGCCACGGGAGCATTAATTTCAATACGAACACACACACAAGCACACACGCACACCCACACACACGTATGGCTGTATGCGTTTGACGTCAGAGAACAAAATCAATAGGCAAAACATCTGTGAACCCATTTAAACAACATCTAAAACATATGTTGCTTTCCGGAATGTGGTGGGGAGACTATTTGTATACTATTAGCAGACAATAATCACCTCAGTCACCGCTGCAGTCGTAACCAGATTTAAGAGGATGCAAATCGCCAGGCAAAAATAGCAGCTACGTAAAATGTTGTTGTTCTTGTTGCTGGTCCGCGTCATGGTTGTTCATGTATTTTTTGTTGAAATAACGTAGAACTGGAATGTTAATTGTGTGGCTGGAATGGTGATTTATGCAGCGTCAAATCACTTGCTATTTACAATGCACTTAAAGATTATCTATAACAATGGATGATTTATGAAGCTGCAGCAGCCATTTTAACTGGTTGATTGCTTGAACAGCTGTTAGGGTGCTCATCGTGAAATACCAAAATATCTAACTCTGGTCTCCCTAACGATAATAATTGCATTTCACAGTAGAAACATATATCGATGGTGTTGGGGTTATTTTAAAATTTATAAAATCTATGCCAAGCTTATAAATCCAACTTGTTCTTCTGGTAATTCTCAACAGAATGTGTTCAGAGTGTGCCTGTTCTTGTATGCCTATACGATGATTCCGGTTTTGACTATCATTAATGACATTAGCTCAAATTTTGTGACTATCTCTCTTAATTGGGCTAAGAAGCATCAAGAGGAAGCAGCGGATGCTGTATGCATTCAGAAACACAATTTGGAGTACACATTTATATTTTTTTATTTTTTAATTCTATTATTATTTATGTCCAACGTTATATAGAAAAAAGGAAACATTTCCGCATTTCAATAAAATGCAACTGAAACTGCTAAATAACATTAGTAAAGTTACTTTACAGCACTAAATCGCGTAATATGACACGATTTTCAACACTAGAACGCGCAACATACCCCGCTTCCCGTTTTGCCCAAAAGTCATTATTATTTTTCGAGTTTCATCCACAGCCACAGTGCAAAATACGGCCGCACGTTAATAAATTATAATACATAACAATAAAAATGCTAGACTAAAGTTAAAACCTAGCCCTAAACGTTCATCAACTTAATTTAAGTGTTAAAGTAGTTCTAAAGTGTATTACAGGTTGCAAAAAATCGCAGCTTATAAAAAGGTTGCCATCGCATCCATCATCGTAGTCGTTGACGTTGTTGTTGTCGTTGTTGCCGTTGTTTTTCATAATTGCGCCTTCAGCTGTTGGCTGTTGTTGAAGAAGTCCCAGTGCTATATACGTGTGCATTTGGAATCGCTAAATGTGTGTTCTTATTGCAGCGTTTGCCCTTCTGCATACGAACTAAAATACGAAAATAAATTCGCTTTGCGAGCTGCAACAAAAATAAGAAGAAGAGACCGACTAAGGTAAGTGCGCCGTTGTGGCATCAATACAAATGCAAATATGAGACTGTTATGCCATTCGTGCGGCAGTGGCGTCGTCCAACGGGGGTCAGACAAACGACAAATAGATAGATAGATACAGATACCGATACGCACGGTTCAATGCACGACGCACAATATGCGAACAGTTGAGAACCTGATTATATCAAAAGCTGAAATGCAGCTGCATTTCATCGAATTTCAGCAGCAAAACAACCACAAAAAAAAAAAACAACTGAGAAACATCTAAGAAACTAGAAAAGTGCAACATACACATTTATTAAGAGGAGGGTAGAGCTGTTGAGCTATGTCGAATGCACATATTTGCCTTTTACTGTTGCCTCTGTGGTGGTTGCTTCCATGCGCCCCTTTCCAAGTTCCAATCACTCTCTAGGTCCCTCTCTCTCTCTCTCTCTGAATCGCTCTTTCGCCTGTCACAATTTGATTTAGGCACGTCTGTCGGACTGGCTGCATTTAAATGCAGTTTACATATATTTTCCATGTCGCTCTATCCACGCACAATTGCAAGACAAAAAGACACCCATTTGTGTGCATTGTGTAGCCAATAAAAATATTTGCATTGTTAACACTCCAGCACTCCATCTATATACATACATAAATACATATTCATATGTGTTTCTATTGCAGCTGCACAATAAGCAAAGGGACTCGGGAAGCAACATGCAGCAGCATCATGTGCATACAGCCAGGGCAGCGCCCCATCTGCGCGCTCCACACCATCACAATCACATTGCGATGCCACCACATCCCGGATTGGAGCAGCATTTAGGCGCACTTTCACAAGCAGCATCAATTGCAACACAGCAGCAACACCAACAACAACAACAACAGCAGCAGCAATCGGTGCCGCCGCCGCAACGAGATGTTCATCATGGACGGTGAGCGCTCGAAGATCATGGTTATAGTTTGTTGGCTTGGGGTGTTACCCCCTCATTGGGTGAAGAGACGCCGTCGTGTCTAGGCTTCTATTTTATTCTATACGTTGCGGCAATTATGTTAATTCCTGTCACTGACAATCGCCTGTGAGACTCATCATCCCATTTTCTCAACTCATAAATTATAATTTCAGTGGCTCTTTGTTCTTTAGCGCTCAGCATGACTTCCGCTCGATAACGGGTTTGCAGCTAAAAGTAGCAGCAACAGCAGCAAGAGCAGCAACATATACAGCAGCGGCTGCAATTATCCTTGACGTTCGTAAGGATCGTTGTGCGGCCAGTTCTCTCTAGAGCACAGTTTGTGTCGCCCTTGTGCGATCAGATGTTTCCATGCCCTCTCAGCTCCAGCTCCAAACGAACTGCTCACCTTTACCAACCAGCACCGGCCAGTCGCTTTTCAGTCGCCTTTGGCCTCGCACTCGCGCCGCATTTCGAATTCGCATCGAGTGTTAGTGAAACTTTACATTATTTCGCGATAGCATGTAAATTATTGGTGACAGGTGAAGATGCGAGCATTATTTAAAACTAAATGCCTACTTTCTGCATTACAAAGTGAGCTATGAGCTATGAGCTGTGGGAGATCAAATTTAAGAAAGTCCCTTAGAAAAGATTTTATGATAATTGATGGTGATAATTGAAATTAGTTGTTTGGATGTGTTAAATTTTCGTATTTTAATAATATTCTTAAATGGTGAAACCTGAATGGAAGAAAGCGCTTTCGTTTTCCAAAAAAATAATCAAAAATGCCCTATAAAAAGGTAGTAAAGATAATTATTTCAAAAACTCACTCCAAACCTCACGTAAACTGGAACTGAAAGCAATTAAACTTTAATTAAATGAAAAACAAATTTCTGTTTCAAAGAATGAGTCCATTCAAATTCATTGTCAGTTAATTTAAGTTAGTCGTGTGTGAAAAGTTCCTTCTATAAATATATAATTCCCCGTACGAGACTGCTAATAGAAAATAATCATTTATGTGTGTTCAAAGAAAATATCTCAACGATTTTGATATTAAAATCAAATATTAAATGACAATTGGAAAAAATTAAAAATTATAAATGAAAACGTGCCCTAATGTTAAGGTTTCTGAATTTCATAATATTGTTAAAACAGATTGACTTAAAAGAAAATCGCTATTTTAATTATTTGAAGAACTTGCGATTTAAACCGATAAACCCAGACAGTGTTAATAGTTTTAATAATTATAAATTAACACGCGGTCATCCACGGATCTTAAGGATTTCCAAGTGTAGCTCGGTCCCTTTTCCTGCTCTTGCCACCTCGTTTCTATCTATATCTTTTGGGTGTTTGGTGTGCGGTAGGTGCGTCTCAATTGAAACTGACAGTTGGCGAAAAATGACACGATGCGTAAAAGAATGCGGCTTTTGTGCTTTGTTAGGGATTTCTGCCATTGTTCGAGCTTTACCACTGTTGTCTCTTGCTGCAACAACAACAACAACAACAACGACAACAGCAGCAGCAAAGGCAACAAACAGCAACAAGGGCCACAGCGCAAAGGGTGAACCGTCCGCCGCTGGCATTGACCGTGTTTGGCTTTGTTTTTTTTTTTGTTGTCGATGGCCACTCAATATGGCAGTTTATGTGCATAGCTTCGCATTGTGTGTGCACTCGAGCAGTCTAAGTTTATTATGGGATTCAGGGGATTCGATGGCCACCTAATTTATGTGAACAAAATTAAAAAATTTCTTTAAAAATTAATAGTTATTTAATGTATAAATTATAATGGTCAAATTAGCTAAAATCGTTAGTATCAATGAGTTAAACGTCATGACACTATTTTTCAACCCTAGCAGTGGATATTATAATATGGTTCCTAAATTTGTAATGAAGGAGGCGTCTGCGTCTCATAATATAAATACTTATTCTTCATCAGAATATTTGAAACCAAATAAAAGCATTTGCAATCAGATGAAAAAAAAATGCAAATTTTGTAACAGAAACCATTAATTTGATCAAAATTATGCTTTTGGTGTTTTTTTTAAACTAATTTCAGATATTCTTTTTAATACAATTGCAGGCTTAGTCATCATCATCATCAACATCATCAGCAACAGCTGCTCCAACCGAATGCATACAACAATAGCAACAACAATAACAATCAAATGCAAAAGATACGACAGCAACATCAGCATCTCAACAACAGCAATGGCCATTTGACAAAATGTAACCAATTGCCGCCACCGCCGCAACAGGCCTATAATCATCCGGCAGCAATCAGCTACGGCCAATTGCCGCCTCATATGGCCAGTTATGGCAGTTATGCGGCACAGCCGCCGCAAACTATTTTAAGCGGCAAGCAGGCGCATTACTATCTGAGCAGTGCAAAGCCCAAGTACAACAACAACAATCACAACAACAGTAGTAACGGGAGCGGCAGCAGCAACAGCTACGCTCATGCACCCAAAACCATACTACAGAACACATACCGTTCTGTCAAGAGCAGTGGACAGACCACACCGTCAACTGTAGAGGCAGCAACAGTTGCTGCTTTGCCAGCCACAGCTCAAGTCGATCATTCCTTGCCAACCACAATGCGTATTGTTGGCAACTGCAGGAGCAGCAATGGTGATAACATAGTCCTTGCCAGCGAGGAGATATGTGAGTTGCCGCCCGCTGCAACTCCCAACAATTGTGAGCCGTTGCCTTTGCCGGTGGCGCCGCAGAGTGAGGACTGTAACAGCAGCAGCAACGCGGAGCAACACGCAGACGCCGGCGATACACTGTCCAATGAGGATAGTTGCTCGGCACGCGGTGCCAAAGACAAGACACCTATGTGTTTAGTCAACGAGTTGGCCAGATACAATAAGGTAAGCTCAAAATGATGAATATTTTGTAATATATACAATAAATTCCATCACAGATCACACATCAATACCGTTTGACGGGCGAACGCGGTCCGGCGCATTGCAAGACCTTCACCGTAACTTTGAAGCTGGGCGAAGAGGAGTATTCGGCGGATGGTTTCAAGATCAAGAAGGCGCAACATTTGGCCGCCTCCAAAGCCATCGAGGAGACCAAATACAAGCATCCGCCGCCCAAGATACGCCGCAACGATGAGAGTAACTCAACGCGTACGCACATTACACCAACCGTTGAACTGAATGCGCTGGCCATGAAGCTGGGTCAACGCACCTACTATGTCCTGGATCCCACACAAATGCCACCGGCAGATGCAATGTTGCCGCCTGACTACGCTGCATCATTGCTTCCTACACCAGCGGCTGGCTTGCCGCAAGCGCCGCCGCAGCCACCATACGCACTGCGTCGCAATGGCAATGCGACCGGTGGTTATGTGCTGCAAGCGCCGCCCATTCATCCGCATCATCATGTTGCGTTGCAGACCCAGCGGGCCATTTATGGCCATCAGCGTCCATATGCGCCCAAATATCAGTCGCGCTTTGCGCTGTCGCCAACGCTAGCACCGCATATGTTGCCCGGTCCGCATGGACCCTATGTGCCCGCATTGCCGGTTACGCCCAGCAAGATAACCCTTTTTGTGGGCAAGCAGAAGTTTGTTGGCGTCGGACGCACCTTACAGCAGGCCAAACACGATGCGGCGGCTCGTGCGCTGCAGGTGCTCAAGACGCAGGCGAGCAGTGTAGCAGATGAGGCTCTGGATGATTCCATGGATGAGAATGATAAAAAGTCGCCCATATCACAGGTGCATGAGATTGGCATCAGGCGCAATATGACGGTCCATTTCAAGGTGCTGCGCGAGGAGGGGCCGGCACACATGAAAAACTTCATTACGGCGTGCATTGTTGGCGCCATTGTCACCGAGGGCGAGGGCAATGGCAAAAAGATATCCAAGAAGCGTTCAGCCGAAAAGATGCTAATCGAGCTGCAGAAATTGCCACCGCTCACACCCACCAAACAGACGCCCATGAAACGCATCAAGGTGAAGACGCCGGGCAAAGGTAGTGCAGCAAATGCAGCAGCTGCTATCGCAGGCATTGCCGGTGTTGCTGTAACGCCACTTGGCAAGCCGGAGCGACGAAAGCGTCTCAATGCGACCGTTAAGGAGAAGCCTGCTGTGGAGCTGGACGAGGACGAGAACCCCATAACGAAGCTGATACAATTGCAGCAGACGCGCAAGGAAAAGGAGCCCATCTTCGAGCTGATAGCCAAGAATGGCAATGAGTCGTCTCGACGCCGCGAGTTCGTCATAGAGGTCTGCGCCAGTGGCAACATAGCTCGCGGCACCGGCAACAGCAAAAAATTGGCAAAACGCAATGCGGCCCAGGGTGAGCTATAATTCTTATTTATTTGGAATGCTTACTTAAAGATGAAATTCCTTTTCCGCAGCCCTGCTCGAACTGCTGGAGGCATCGGATCAAAAAAACAGCGGGGAGGTGGCGCACTCATTGGAACAAAGTGTGTCGCCAGCCGCTGCAGCTGTGTCGGCAGCCATTGAGTCAAATGTATCGCTCGATGTGCCCATGGTCTCGACGCCTGCAGGTCCTGTGCCAGGCATTTTAATACTACGCCAAAACAAGAAACGTAAGTCAATATTTGTATATGGATTGTGGCCTTGTCTACAGCTGTATAATTATCAACAGCAGCTAAAAAGAAGGATGCAGTGATCGTGGTGAAAGCCAATGTGGAATCAACTAAAGAGAAGGAGGCCAAAACGGATGCAATGATGACGGCAACAGCAACAGACGAAATCGGCAGCAACAACAACACTTGCAACGAGTCAAATGTGAATGAGGCCAACAATGAGAGCAGCTTGAACACTTCAACGGGCAGCAACACAAGCGGTGTAAGCAGCAATAGCAGCAATGCACCCGCCAGCAGCAACAGCAACAATGTCAATGGTAGCGGCGATGGCAGTGCCATTGGGAGTGGTGCTGTTGGTGGCGGGGCGCCTGGTGGCAGCGGTGGTGGTGTGCATTTAAAAGAACAGTTACTATACCTCAGTAAATTGTTGGATTTCGAGGTAAGTTGCTAATGCACAAAAGTTAATGTGGCAATGCTAACAATGTGCGACTGTGTTACAGGTCAACTTTTCGGACTATCCCAAGGGTAATCACAATGAGTTTCTAACGATTGTTACGCTCTCAACAAATCCGCCGCAAATCTGTCATGGTGTTGGTAAAGTCTGTGAGGAGTCGCAGAACGCAGCTGCAGGCAATGCGCTGAAAATACTTAGCGAACTGGGCCTGAACAATGCCAAGAAATAAGCCAAACTAATTAAAACTGCAATTTATTATTTTTTTTTGTTGTGCGTATGCAAAAAGTAAATGAAAAACAAAAAAACAAAAAACACCCGTCCACAAATCAAACCTTAAAAGGATAGAATGAAAAGAAAAGAATGCGTAGCTGTGTGCAAACTTAAGAATGAGTAAATGAAACAAACAGTACTTTTTGAAATAGCAAATTGTTAGTTAATACCTATTTATTTATTTATGCGCAAGTGTGCGCAATGTGCGTTTTGATTTGATTTCAAAAACGATGCGTAGATTGTGCTAACTGCTGTTATTATTTTTTATTTATTTGTTGTTAAAATTGTGAAACGTTGCGGATTGAAAAGATCCGAAGCAAATTGAAAAAAAAAAACTGAAACTCAAAACATGTTTAAAACAAACAATAAATAAATAGCATTATGGAGAAAAAATTAAATGTTGCAGTATGTTGCACACATTCTAGACATACATACATTCATACTATACTTAAAATTAAGATGAAATGCTCATTGGGCACTTGAATTAAATTGATGAACAAATGTAAACACTAACCGAAATATTTATTATCTGCATGCGGCTGTTAAGACGTTATGCAATGCTTTAAAAAAATAAATACAAAAATTTATTTGCCACATTTTGAATTTGCTTCACAAATGTCAAGAAGAAGAAACCAAAAAAAAAAATACAAAAAAAAAAAAAATCTCACGCTTGTGAAATTTTTAATTTATTTTTTCAAAGCCAATAAACGGAGCATTAAAACTGCTCATGCTTGTGGTCAACTGTATGATGGAACTCGTCGAATAATGAATCTATATAATATTATTATAATTAACCATTAAGCTAAGCCATACCAATTACAAATATAAAGCAACAAATTGTGCAGCCAAATAAATTTCCACTCAACATTTCAATTTGCAAATTGCATTTCACTTGCATTTTGTGAATTGTAAATTGAAGGTTGAAATTTGTTGTAGGCTAAAGCACAAATTGCGACAAATTACAGCAGATTATTTTAGTGTAATTTGTGGCAACTGAGTTGGATATATATATGTTTGTGGTATATAATGAAGAAAATACAATTTACATAATCGTTAATAATTATAAATAAATGTTTAAAAGTAATTTTGTAAATGTTCAGTTTTTTGTCAACCCACCTAAAAACTGAGCATCTTTATGAATAACGTGTTGTTTAATGCCCCCCAGTTTGATTATTGTTTATATATGTTTTTGTCACTCTCAACTCTTTACTTAATCACACACACACAGAATGTTTTTTATATTTGCATGTTATGAAATTTTTGTACAATAGTTTTAATTGCTTTTGCCCAGTAAACAGCACATATTAAGCGTTAAGTTGCATTATGTCAAATTGTATTTTGTGGAAACGATTCTCGTCGCAACAATGTGCATGATTGCTTTCGATTGCGAAAACGTACGAAATCTTAAGTATAAGCGAATTATATAATCACTTTTAATAACACATCCAGTATTAAAAAGACAGTCACACACATATTAAAACACACATACATTATAAACAAACAAAATACCTTAAATTGTGCACATTGTTTGCATGCATCGTCCCCTGCCCCTTAACTGCCCCAAAATCCCAAATTCATTTTGTTTGAAGATTTTGCAAAAACATTAAAGTTATAAAGTAAAAATATTGCTTCCGAGCATACGTATTAAATATATTAGATACACTTTGCAAAATCTTCACAAAATTAATGGAACAAATAAATATATATATATAATATTGATATTTATGTCTATAAAGGAAATAACCAACACATCTGTTCGTTAAGACCAAAAATAAACGGAAGTTGTGAGTACAGCGAAATACATATTTATTAGATTTTAAGCGACCACAACAACAACAACCATAATAGAAACAGCAACAAGTGTTAATCTTTAAACAAATATCTTGTGTATCGTGCGATAAATACATTAAATCTTAATGTCTATATAAAATGTAATACTTATAATAAACATTCAAATAAAGCTCGATACAGTATTTGATTTAATGATTATGTCATATAATTATCATATTTACAGCTTTGAAATTTCTAAAAAAAAAAACAAAAAAAAAACACACATTTGATGTATAAAGGTTGAGTGACTCATAAGCTGCATAGTCTTTATTTATGACACCTCTTAACATCAACCATAAAATGCCTTATGTAATTTATCATAAAAATTAGTGAAAATTATTTCTAAATTCACCATAAAAATGGTGACAGATGAGCGTGTGCGAGAGTGGGGCACAAATTAACGCTTATTAATTTGACAAACATTTCGCAAGCTCGAATACAAAAACGTCGAATGCTTTAAATGCCTAATATGCTTATTGACTATAATACAGATTATATTAATTATCTGACAGACACAAAGTCTTTTAGATAAAATGATTAGATATGCAAAATATTTTCAGCATGAAAGTTATGCATATCGATGTGGTAACTTAAAGAAATATACCATTTTTTTTTTCTTTCTTATTTTGCTCTATTTTTTACAGTTTTTATAACAGGTGTAGTTTCATTTAATAAACGACGACAGCCAATTTGATGGCTTATAGATCTTTGGATTTCCAAAGATTTTTTGGGGATAATTTGCTAAAAAAAATTGTATTCATTATATTAATCAAAAATAATCAATTATTTCAATGTTTTTTAGTAAAAAACTATATATTTTTATTTGCCATAAATATAAAAATTGTCATTATTTTTAAGATCAGTAAGAAATGGTTAAATAAGTATATGGCCGATGTAGGTTTTGCTTAAGAAGTTAGTCCAGTGCGAGTATAGCAGTTCGTTAATTATAATTAATTTAAAAATATGCAAATTTTTCGTATGACACCACGCAACATTTTTAGCTGTCCAATGAGGGAAACATTTTTTGAAGGGTTTTTGGTTGGGTTTTGCAACTACATTATATATATATATATAAATATATATGTATATGTAATATATGTTTATGTACCTATAAGTAGGCGCGCCTGTTGCAACGTTGTTTCACTTTCTCCCCTGGTATTTGGCTAGCGATTAAAATACAACTTTTAGTGGCAAATGCATAATAAATACATAAAACTAAATAAATACCTCAACTTGCACATGGGCGCTGTCCGATCCGGCGCCCGATCCCTTTCCCGCTCCAGCTTAAATTTCGGCATCGGACCGGGCAAAATCAAAGCGATGCCCACATTTGCATTTGCATTTCTTTTGGACCTTACTACAACAACCATAGCGTTGCTGGAGATGCGCAGCCGGCGCAATTTGTGCGAGTGTGTGCGGTTGTGTGTGTGTGTTGATTAATTTATGACGCTGATAATAATCCGGCACCGGCATCGCCATGTGATTATGAAATTTGTGTTTTTGTGGTTTTTGCCAAAAGAAATCAATAACATTACGGTGGAGGAGTGAAAGACAAGCTGAACCTACGAGACGAAATTAACATGTGTTTGTCAGCGCCGGCAAAGACATTAGTAACCCCATCCAGCTACATATGTATCTATTATGTATATACATATCTGTCACATATGATGTAATGGCATTTGTTTGTTGTTTGATGCGAGTAGTATGCTAGGGAACTGGGCTTTTGGAATTTCTCGGTCTTGCTGCGGAAATTAAAGTTCAACTCGATTATCGAGCAATTAAAAATACCCTAAGTATTAAGTTAAGCAATTTTATATTGATTGTTATTGAGGTATGCGTCGCTTTTATTTACTTACATAAGCTCTTATATTCATTTCTAAATAATTTATAGCAAATGTAACCAAAATGCCGCATTGGATCGGGCTCTGCCCAAAATTATTATGCCAAATTGGAATTTTTTTTCTTCTTTTTTTGAACACATCTGCTGCTGCCCCCAAAATTCGAGGCGGTTAGTTAAATGAAAGTGAAACTTTTTTTCTTCTTTTTGATTATAACATTTTGTAATGCGGTCTGCCATTGACTTTGGCTGATTTTGATTTATCTACATGTCTGGCTTAAATGTTGTTTGGAAGCTCATCGGTAATTTGGAATTTGACAAGCATTTAGAAGCAAGCGCCATCCGTCTGTATCTTGCTGTGGCAATCTTTAAATATTTTCTTTCGAATAAGCTCATTGTTACAAACTAAGTAATTTAATCGTGGCTACAAAAGATTTAAACTTAACTTACAATATTTTGGTTACAACAATAAGTTAAGGTGCGTGCTGCTGCTGCAGTTTCGAATGGGCTTAGATTGATTTGGGGCATACAACGCCCTAATCCAAAATATAATCGTTGTGAAAACTTGCATGCGGTTAAATTTCTTTTAATCATATTTTAATAAGCTGTGATTATTTTCTTAAATTAATGGGTTTTGTACACGAGCCGATGGAATAGGTATTGTTTTATTTTGCCAATAGCATTGTTTAATGTGTCTATATTTGCATTTATATTGGTCATTTGGCTGCTGTTCGTGTTTTTCAGTTTGGGCAATGATTAAATATATGTTTACCTAATTGTTATTATACCCTTGGAGAGGGTACTATAATTTCGTCGTTTGGTGTTAAGAGCTCTGACGTTGTCATTTTTGATCTGTAAAATATATAAATATTAATAATGAACACTAATACTCGAGTCGATGAGTGTTTGACTGTATTGTCCCTAAATCTCTGCGTACTGATGAAACTTGGAATACATATTGGCTTTAGGTAGTCAATAATACTAACACTGAGAAAATTGTTTAGTTTTGTTGAATAACTAATTATATTTAGAAGCAAGGGTAGTTTATGTGCGGTTTGCCGCAGGAAGCCTGTCTTCATTGTTTTAAATTTAGTGTTTAAAACGACCCTCGCATTTACTTTTTACATGTCTTTAAATTGGGCGCAAGTTTCTTATTTTTCTTGTTTCTTTTTAAATAATCCCAACACAAAAACGATATACGTTTAAAGGTCATGTATTTCAATGTTTACCACAATCATATATATCAAATGTATTTTTCATTAACAACAACTAATTTTTCTACTTTTACGATAAGAATTAGCCAGCTAAACTCGAAGTCTTTTCCAAATAGTAACTACAATCGTTTGCAATAATAACCTATCATTTTGTTTTAATTTGATTTGAATATAATAACAGTTTGGCACAGATAACCCATAATTAGTGTGGTCAAACATATAATAATCTCTATAATGATGAGACATGTGCAGGAAGTAAAATATACAAAGCATATATAATATAAGCGCCCACATTAGCAAAATCAACAACTGGCCGCAGGTGGTAACAAAAAAAAAGGTAAGGAAAAAAAATAGCACATAAACTATGCCTAAAGAACGTGCACCTATTCAGGTGCTAACAATTGGATTACTTCGAATTGAAGTACAGAAAACACTTGACTTGAGCCAAGCACATATACAGCACTTGGCAGGCGGCTCATTTATAATGAAAAATTATTGTAGAATTTTGTACAATGATTTTTCATTGCAAATCAGCAATATCATTAATATTTATTAATCTTATACAAGGTATAAAAATATATATATACATATATATATATATATATATATATATATATATATATATATATATATATATATATATATATATATATATATATATGTACAAGTGCTTGCATAATAACTATTAATATATCATTGATGATGAGTGACTCAAATTGTGGTATTTTGCATAAAGACAAATATCAATCCATTATTATGTGTAGAGCTGTTTGAAGCCAAACAAATTAATAATAAAAGGCTCATTTATTTTAAAGCAGCACATGATTTTTTTTCTTTGTACCGGAATACGCTGCTTAGTGGGTGAAGCAGGTCTCCATGGGTGGTGAAGCAAAATATATAATTCTGAAATGTTTTAAGAGACGAGCTACGTTTATATAGAGGTATTTGATATTATATATTTATATTTGGATCACGAATACCTTAATAGAAGTTAGTTCAGGAATTGATATGCACTTAATCGTTTGTTTATAGAGTTTTAAGAGAAATAAAAAAAAAAGAAGCACGACACCTTTTAGTCATATGGTTTTAGCTAAACTCCACTTGCAGGTTTCTTTTCTAATATATGTATATTGATGTCTCTATAGATTTTTGAGAATGGGAGAATATTTTAAAATACAAAAGATCTACGCAGCTAATCAAAATAAAAAAGACACGCAACACATTAACAAATAAAATGACCAAATCACCAAGTCAAAGCAATGATAATGGTAATGAGAACTGAAGCGTGCATAAATAAATAATTCCCACTGTTTAATTAATGACTCCAAAGATTTCGATTGAATAATCGGATTTATTTTGCAAGGCATGCACAAACTACACATTATTATTAACTTATGTCATTGTTGTTGTCTATGTTCTAATCCATATTAGTTCTTTCAAGCTGCAGTTCCAAATGAAAATTTACTGGCGTCCAATTCCCAAAAAGCGCTTCGCCTATGGAGATGTAAGCCTTGAAGAGGCCATCAAAATTAATTTGCGGCTTATCCTCCAATTGCTCAGAGTTCTGGGCTTCAGATAGCTGTAAGCCGAGCAATAAGATTGCTGCTACTGAGACAAGCGTCAAGTATAAATGTATACGCCCCATCATTGTCACAATTCTAAATAATAAATATGAATATATGCTGCTGCCTTTATAGGCAAATTGCTGGCGGAGACTATTTGCATGTTGCCACAGTTGGTGTCCGAGTTGCATGATGTTATGGCATGGCAAATAAAACTGAGTAGATATGGCAAATATTTTATTGATCCGCAGATTAAACACAGCTTGGCCAAAAGCGGATCATGGGCAATAATGTTTAAGTAGCATAGTTAACGCTTGTTAAGAGATGCCTCCAACTCATTTGCTCAGGAAGAACACCACCACAAATTTGCTGATTTGCATTTGATATGCGTGGTTTTTATTTTGGCGTGGATAGGCATCACATAACAAAGTTAAACGCTAAACGATAAACGCCAACGCCACCTACTTCATTAATCATTTTGGCCAACAAACTCAAAAACTTCAACTGCAGCTCGTAAGCAGCCGTTAAATTACCTCTTAAGATGATTTAATTGATCGCATGAGCTTTTGTTTAATTATAAAATATAAGATTTGGGTCACACGATGCTCATAGCATTTGAGATGCGGAAATTGTCAGCTCTACTACGATAGGCACCCAAAACACCTCCCAGAAAGCCTTGAAAGCAAAAAGCGTCATCAACTATTTATATACATTTGCTCGTATTTATGTACTTATGTTTATATACAAGCAAAATGAATATGCAGTGCTAAGCCTTCATGTGTCACATTCTTCATTTTGGCCAAGTCGTGAGAAAGATGCTCTCCAATGAAAATGAAAGTCCACTCATGCCATTTCCCACAAGCTAAAGGGCCGAAATGCATTTTTAATATGTTGCAGCAGCAGCAGCAGCAGCAGCAGAAATCACAACAACAACATTATTAGCCGCAGAAGAAGCATCAGGTTGTCACCGGTTTTTAACCGGAGTAGCAGCAGCAGTCCAGCAATCCAGCAACAACAACATCATTATCATCATTTCACATAAGTCGCAATCGATTGTGTTTTTTTTGTCGTGCTTTTGTTTTTGTATCTTCTTCTTTTACGCATATTATAAGACAGTTTTGGGTGCTGTTGTTGTTGCCGCTGCTGCGGCTGCTTCATCTTACTGTGGCCAAATATTTCGATATCTTTGAGTTTTCAGTTCAGTTCAGTTCAAGTTCGCGTTTCGAGCGGTTAAGTTTGGAATACACGCGTCGGCCAGCTAAACGCATTAGCTGCAGGACTAAAAGGATATTGCACTGAAAGGATAATGCTATTGTGTTACTTCGACTATTGTGAAGTTTTATACTAAAAGTGTATTTGCTAACAAAACCAAAAAATAAACGAAATTAAATATTTATTAATAAGAAAGAGCAAAATCATTAAGCAAAACAAAGGTAAATTGAAATTGTGCATGGATTAAAAATATTTGTGTAATACAAAATAAACAAAATTATTAATGAAAAATGTGAATTGTGCAACAAAATGCAGCTTATAAATCGTTAAGGACAATTAAACGATTTAACTCAATGAGAAAATTAAGTTTTACTTGATCTGAATTGACAGTTCAATACATAAGTCAGAAATGTATATTGAATATAAAAGAATGCGAATTTTAAGGCATTATTATGACCAAATAAAAAGGTTAACATTTTCTATTTTATATTTTGAATTTAATAAATTATATTTCTCCCTCGGGATTCACTTCCCACGCAAATCCCTGTCGAACAAGATATGTTTTATATAAATAGCTCTGAAAATGAAATAAATGCATATTCTACTGTCAACTCATTTATCATTCAGGTAACTGCAAACCGAAAATGTAGAGAACATTAGTCTTCTCCCACAAAATACACTCTATCAAGACAAAAGAATCCCATAAATGGATGTTAAATTTATTTTCCCTCACAAAAGCCTGACAGCCAACAAGATAGTAGGGAAGCTTGTAGTATTAATTCTTCACACTTCAAAACCCTTCAATGACATTTGAAATTCTGTTTATCTTCCATAATGACCCAATAACATAGCCAAATCACAAGATGAAAGGAATGCGGATTCAGATCCGATGGTTCCTAAACTTTAAGTTGAGGCACAGACACGATGCGATCAGCACATTTTGAAGTGGGACACATTCTTCAACTTGTGTTACGCACTCAATTGAAGTCAGACCATAATGACAGGCACTTGGGGTAAATGCTAAATTCCAGTCAATGCCGGTACTGAATGTCTGTAAAAAGCCCCGAAGTATCTATTTATATGTGCGAGTATGTTTATTTAAGGTTGGTACACGAAATCTGAAGTTAAGTTTTATGCAGATCCTTTTCTCATCCTCATTAATTTTATAAATTCCACTTAAATGACTGTGGAGTGTGTTTCTCTCGCTAGGCGCATATTTGTATATTATTTGAACCTATCAAATTTGGATTGCTATAATTAAATTCTAGAGTAAAGCGAAACCAGTTCCTAACCAGATGATGCCATTTAACTGACTGCGGTCATTTCACATCGTTAAAAATGTATGGTTTTGGTAAACTAAAACTTGCTGCTATATTGGAGCACCTACCCAAGAAGTACAGAAAAAAAATGATTAACCATTTTAGTCAATTTCTAGAATTCAAATTATAATAATTACAGATTACACAATGCGGAATCAATGTGATTACAGCATAGCAAATTCAAAAGCCAAACAAAACATCTTCATTTGTCAGCGTTTGAAGTTCAAGAAATCGTTCAATAGCGATTTAATGGATTTTCCCATTCACTTTTTAGGCCGCAATGCAAAGCTGTTATCTATCTAAATATTTTTTATAGCTTCTTTTTCTTCTTCTTAGCTAGCTTGCCTCACTTTTTTGTTGATGGATCATTGAAAACAATGAGAAGTAAAACAGTTTCCAGTCAAAATACGTGAAATATGATGAAGATGATGCGGCTGAATTCGAATGCGGGAATGCTTCCTCATTGTCAGCGGGTATTACGGCGCATTGTTTTGACTCTAACTGCTCTTGATAATGACCCTGAATCTGTCGAATGTACAAGTATCGTTTGTTACGATTTGCTCTTGGACTTGCTTACAATAAGTAGTACAACATGAATTGTAGTGCATTTGCATAATGTAATTGTAATTGTGTTTTTCTTCTTAAGTATAGCTATTTCATACAAGTATCTGAATTGATTTGTGCCTTTGGCATTTGGGTTGTGTTTTTGGCAGTCATTAAAAGACAATTAGATTTTGCTTAGATAGTCATTATAAAAATGATATAGCACTAGTTGGCTTACAGTTTATTGACATACGCTGAGGTTATTGACAGCCTAACAAAATACAAGTTTATTATTTTATCTTTAAAATAATTATATTATCTTATATACCCACCATAAATTGTATCATAAGAGACCCGCCTTAAAATAAAATATGCTTAATTGTCAACAAATTAGTTTTGCATAGCTTTATATGTTATTGAATAATTTTTACATCATCGGTTGAAACCAAGGCAACTTATGTAATCGATTAAGTTATCAAATGCTTGCCGCAGACAGTTAAAATTGGAAAATAATTAAATTTTTTCATTTGCTTTTTTTTGTGATTTTTTTTCTTTAGCTTTTTGTTGACCAAACAAAGACAACAATTCATAGCTATTTAGTTTGGCAAATTGTGAGCAACTACTGTTGTTTATTATATATACATTATATATATATTATTTTTCTATGTATACATGTACATATGTATTCAGTCTGTGAGTTTAGTTTTGGAGTGTAGTTCAATTCATTCATTCATTTCTTCAATATAATTTTGGGCCCTTCATTTGACATGATCTTCACAATGGGCCACTGTGCGACACACAAGTGTTTTGCCGTTTCGCTTTTAATTGTTTTGGCTTCCTTACACAACAATCAAAACGATTGCAGGCACTTTTCATGGCAAACCCCTAGACTGACTGCACATACAAAACACGTCAAGTGTGCAGCTGGCAAGTTCGTTGTCTAAGTCTTTTGTTTTCACTCTGCAAAATTCACCAAATAATGCCGCATAAAAATCGTACAGTAGTATACTCCAGCTAGAGTCCAATGTGTAGACAGACATCTTGCGCACTTATATATCATTTCAGAAAATTATAATGGGCTGTCAGTAACTTGACCTTAGATATATATATATATGTTGCTGTTCGCAACCCCACAGACAACGCATTTAATTTAATAGCTTTAATATTTATTTTGTCTTTGAATGATTATCAATTAGTCGCATTCTACTAAGATAACTTGACACGTCAACTTAGGCTTTTGATTTATTAAACGACTTTAAGCACGTGGCAAATTGGAATGAGCCAATGACATTAGCCAAAAACTACTAACTACTGAGTTCCCGTACCAGTCACTTATATTCATCATAAGTACTACTCAGCTATATTTCTTATACTATAATAGAATTCAAGATCCAATTTGAAGCTTAATCAAACCATTTGAACAGAAAACTGCAAAGCTTCTGCTACAGTCTGCTCTGTTCTTATTATCCATAAAGTGCAGTTTAGATTGTTAAATATTTGTAGATCAAACTCAAATTCTGAGAGTTATTTGAAGGTCAATAAGAAACACAAATATGGACAGTGGATTCCTTTTATTGTGTTGCTGGTTTTCTGACAGATAAGCTATCTGGGCAATTTTAAGCCATGCGAATCATGAATATATGGCTAACTGGCGAATCGAATTTGACCGTGTGCTGATCCCACGCAGTTGCCGTTAAAATCGCCAACAGTGCCGTTAATAAGTTCATGCACAAATGTTATATGGCATTTGTTTTGATTTAATAAATTAACATTGGAAAACGTCTAACACTCCGCTTCATATGGTTACGTGTGTGCGTTAGAGCTGCGGCACACCTCAATGTGTTTGTGCTTATGCTAATTAAGTGGCTCGCTGGGCTCTTACGTCGCTTTATATTCAAATGTTTTCAACAGCATGTTCGTTTTAATCAATGAATGTTTATTGATTCATAATTTATCAATCAGTCTAATGCATATTGTTTTGTAAGCGTGCCATTTACATATTGTTTAACCATTGCTTATAGCATGCCCCGGCTACGATTACGATTGCTGTCACTGCCACTGTCCCTGCCACTTTTGTTGCCTCTGGTGCTACTGTTGATTGCCGGCACTAAAGCACAAGGCAACTTTGAGGATGCGGACAAAGCGAGTGATTATACCGATCAGCAGTTTGATTTGCGTCACACTATACCAGGAGAGCCCGGCGTTGACTATCCTATACTGAGCGAGGTGCCCAAGACGAGCTTCGTCTGCAAGGGCCGTCATGAAGGTAAGAGACAACATATCTATTAAGCTATTAATTATATTTTTTTGTATTTTTATTTGTAATTTGAACTACAATTTTTACTTTTCTATGTTAAATTTGTGAATTGTGTTAAGTCTCCATAACTAAATAAAAAAAAAGATCCCAGAAAACTGTTTAGCTAACTTCCGGTATTGTATTAATCTAAAACATTAATAAAATAGACCACTTAACAAACTGTGTTTTTTTGAGCCAAAACAAATTATTCAATTGGGATTAAGTTCGCTTCACTCACACTTTTAAATTACTTTGGTGATGAATAATTATTAAAATAAACCTTAAAATGCTAATCTTCTCTAAATTTTGATTGATCTGTGTATCGCTCTCTTATAATTAAATTCACCAGCAATAGTATCAATCAGTATCTTATAAGCACATGTTTTGTTGATGATATCGCGAATATAACGCGACCTTCAGCAATTTACTAAGGCGGCTGTGAGCCTTTCACAAGGTTGTCGAATCTGAAATTCTTGCAAGCGATACTTCTCAGTTAGTACGATTCAATAATGATTTTTAAATCATAGCAAATGCAATTTAAACTAAAGCTAAGAATAAGTCATAGAAAAAGGGGAAGGGAAGGAAGGGTGAAGAATTCAACTGAACAGACTTTCAGCTGTTCTATAATGTATATTATATATTGCCTTTTATGTATATATATTTTTAATTTTAAATCTCCTGTCATGCATTATATGTTTCAAACCGAGTTTCCAAATGGTTACATCAAATATTGTGAATTATATTCAGATATAATAAATATTCAAATTTGTATTTCTTAATTTTATTTATGTATGTACATAATTAATTTCTCCTTTCAGGCTACTATGCGGATGTGGAAAGTCGCTGTCAAGCGTTTCGGATTTGCGCTCACACGGCACGCAGTGCTCAGGGTTTTGGGTTTCTGTGTCCAAATGGCACAATTTTTAGCCAGCAGAATTTTGTGTGCGACTGGTATCGCAATGTGGACTGCGATCAATCGGAGCGCTACTATGACATGAATCTCGACAACAGCGTCGGCAATACACAGCAAATGATGGAGCGGGTACGTCAAATGATGGAATATCCCACCCAGACCGTGACGAAGGCGCTGCAGGAGCAGGAGCAGCACAGCTCGCACCAAACTCTTAGCAAGGATCTGAGCGGTGATAGTGGTGTTCTGACCCAGCACACTGATGTCAGCTCCGACGATCATATACAACGTGGTGAGGACATTAAGAGTGAAGCTCTGCCGGCACCAGCGGCAGCTGAAGCAGCAGTACCTGCAGATGGCGACGACATCTACGTGAATAGCCTGGGTGAGCTTTCGTCCGATCCGGGCATTCAGTTCGATCACACAAATGCGCACATCATTGCCGAATATCCACGTGAGTATCACTACATGAAGCAGAAGAACTTTGCGGAGCGTGTCAATGCTGGCTTGGAGCTGCCTAGCGAAAGCTCAGCTGCATCCAATGAGCAAATGGCCCCCGACTACATCAAGCAGATACGCAACACCAACGAGGAAGCCACACAGCTGGATCTGGTGTCCAACATTAACAATCTGCTGGACGATGTAGTCACCGATTTAGATCCCAGTGTCTCCGGCTATCAATTAATGACTCCGAACAAGGTGAAGCAGCCATTTCGATTTCTAAGTCGAGGCTTTTCCATGCAAGCAAAAACTGATGGCGATAAGAAAGGCAGCTCATCCTATTTGTACAATAAACCCAAACAAACACCGGGCACAGTCAGATTTACGGTAGGTGAAATAGTAGACCACCAAATAACTCCACTTCTGTTGTATCTAAAGACTATAACTATTTATCTATGCTATCTTTTACATACCATCGAAGAGAGTATTTTGGCGACAAATGAATTTTCAAAATTGTCCTTTTAAAAATACTACTACTTCAAAGGTATTAAGTCTTCGGCACACCGAAGATGAGTCTGCACTCTTTTACTCCTTAATTCCTGTCCTCATTTATTTCTCTTTCTTTCTCTCTCTATTTATAACACTTTCGCTATTCTATCCAACTATCGCCTACAATTTCGTCTATCACGCACATATCCTAAATCACACAAAAACCATCAACAACAATTACCACTAAAGCCCAATGAGATACCCATTGATGCTCACAAAGAACACAAGCATAATTTCAACAATAATGATAAAACCAAAAGCACCACCACAACCACTGAAATACCAACAACTGACGAAATCGAAGGTTTGCTAATAGCACCTGACCTGCCGCCAGAGTTTGAAGAAGATACCACTAGGTCCACAATTGACACCACAACTGAGGAAGCTTCAGTTGCTCCTAGCTACATCAGCGAGCTACCACTTATAGAATCTATAGGCCAAGCCGCTGCACTGACCGCCAGCATAACGATGGACGAGAATCTGCAGCAGCTGCAGAATGAGCCACAAAGTGCCGCAGCGGCTGATAAGACGGATGTGGATGTGCAGGCGGAGAAACTGCTGCTAGCGGGCGTCAAACAGACCTCACATGACGAGGAGTCAGCGTTGCGTACCAATCAACTAACGCAGCATAAGCCAGAAAGCACCACTAGCACCACTAGCACCACTACAACTAATCCAACAACCACACCAGCCATGCTCACCTCCACAGAAACCGTGACAGAGATTAGCAGCACTCAGGAGCGCATTCGCAGCTATCGACGATTTGCACAAAAGCGAGTTGTTGGCTCGGGTGGTCCATTACGGCGTCAAATGAATACTCCGCGCAGCACCACGCCCACCACAAGTAAAAGCACCACGAGCACCACACAGCGCTCAACGGCTGCCACGCGCAGCTACTTAGAACGACTGGCTGCCAGTCGATTGCGTCTATCGCGTTTATCACTTGCCACTAAACCAACAACAAAAGCAACAACATCAGCAACCACACCTATCCCAACCACAACTAAAAAAACAACAACTACAGGTTCGCCTTTGTCCTATGTACGCTCTAGCGGCGATCAGGGTCCCAATAAGAAGATTTCCGTGCGCGACATTGACAGGGAAACGGCTCAGCCGCAGGCTAGCTGGGACAGTGTGCAGAACAATTTGCAACGCTTTCAAGTGCAGCGAGGCAATCGTGTCTACACTCCAGCCACACGCTCCACAAGCAGTAGCAGCAGCAGGGGCACCGCCAGACCAACCACCAGCAGACCCACAACGACGACGTCCGTTCAACGTAACCGCAATCGTCATTCCAATTATCGAACTCAACCACAGCAGCAGCGAACACGTGCCACAACCACTCCACGCAGTACCACAACAACAGAACGCACCACTGCTGCCGCTGCATTGTCTACACTATCACAGCAAATCTCTGCTTTAGCCACTGGCTATAGTTATGCTCCACCACTTAATCCACTTAATCTACACATTCAAACCCACAACCACAATAATGCACCCACAACCGCTGAAACACATACTGCAAGCGCCTCACCACAACAGCAACAACAACAGATACAGCTGTCACAAACCACTTCAAGTCTTATTCCTTCCTCTGCTTTCCTGCCATTTGATAAGTTAACGCGTGCTATTGTTGATGACTCCATTTTACAGAACTTTAAGAGCAGCCACGCCCAGAGAACAACCAATGTTAATGGCTACAGCCGAAATTCCCAGCAACCACAGCGCACCACGAAGCCAACAACAAGCAACAGCTATCACTATCCTAAGCCAGCAGCAGCAGCAGCACCAGGTAATCACACTATTTATATATAATTAACTGTTTTAATGACAAAAATAGGAATCTGCTGAGAGCAGCTACATTTTATTGTAGCCAGCCAAGTTCTGTTAATTCCAGCTAGTAAGAAAAGTGTATCTCATTTTGCAGCTCTTGCCAGTCTAAGCATACCACAACGTCCTCAGCAACAGCAACAGCAGCAGCAACCACAACGCCCTCAACAGCAACAGTTGCCTTCTATAGAGCTTCCCAATATACCAGGCATTGTAATTGCTCGTGCAGAGGGACAACGCATTGCGCCAAATTCAGCCAGCAGCATCATCTCATCTCTGATCAATAAGCCACAAACGAAGAGCACCCAAGCCAACTCCTACGTGGCTCTTGACGATTTTCTCAATAACAAATTTGGGCAGTCAACCACAGAAAATGTGAATGTTGCAAGTCCAGTGTCATTGCAGCAACAGCGGCAGGAACAGTCCATTCAACAACATCCACATCAGATAGTCCAACAGCATCAGGAACAACAGGCTCAACCTGTGCCACAGAAGCAACATCACCAGACATTGCCACATCAGCAACATCATCAACAGCATCAACAGCATCAACAGCATCATCAACAGCATCAACAGCATCAACAGCATCAACAGCAGCAGCAACATCATCAACAGCATCATCAGCCAAATAAACAGCAACAGCAGCAGCTGAGCTACATAACACAGCGTTACCAACACCAACCACAAGAGCAGCAACACTTCCATACACAGCAGCTGCAGCATCAAGATCAGGCACGTCATCAGCAACAACAGATCCAGCAACACCATCAACAACACCATCATCAGCACCATCAGCAAAATCATCAGCAACACCATCAGCAACAGCATCAGCAACAACAACATATCCAGCATCAGCATCAGCAACAATCGCATCCACAGCAAAACAATTACCAAACACAATTCCAGCAACAACCCTATCAGCAGCAAGAACACTTCCAAGCACAGCAAGAGTTGCAACGTCCTTCCATACAAACCATACAACAGCCCTATCTAACGGCCAACATTTTTGTGCCCTATCAGCAGCAACAGCAACATTTGCCGCTTTTCCCACCACTGGCTGGAGCAGCATCAGCAGCAACGACACATGTTACAGCTGGACGGGGCCAGCAGGTGGATCATTTAAATGTTCCATTGCCGACTTTAACCAATGGTTTGATACCAGCGCCCACATTGCAGGTGGCGCAAAAGCGCAGCGATGTCGACATCAACCAGCTGAAACTGACCAGCAGTAAAAAGGATCAGGGTCAGGAGGTTGCCTTCTATGCGGGCCGCACATCCTACGAGGTGCCGCAGAGCAGCGTTGGTCGTCTGCCCAATGATATAACGCATCTGAGGCGAATACGCCAGCAACGCTATTGAGAGCAACATCGGGATTACTACTACTACAAAGCTATTAAGTTATTATTTATGTTGCTAAGTGCTTAGGTTAAGTTAATTCAATTGTATATTATTATATTCGATTCTTTTGCAAATATTTATTGACAAATAAAACGAGAAATTTGTTGAAAACGATTCTTTGGTGTTTGTTTGTTGTTGTTTTAGCATTTCTTCATTGTGAGATTAAGTTTTATTGTATAAGTGTTTAGAATTCTTTCTTATTATAATGAATACAAATACAATACAATGTTTTACTTGTACATGTCGCTATCGTAATTATTATTTTATTATTTATATTGTTTAACAATATAATCCATTTTGAATAGTTTTCGAATGTGGTTTTTATTATGGTTGGTTTTGTTGCTTTAATTGGTGTCAAACATTTTCTATTTACGGTTACAGGCTTACGTTAATTAATGCTGTGCACAATGCATTTATCATCATCATTATCATTATCAATATCATTATTATAATTATTATCATTATAAATATAATTAAACGGTATGGCATGGAGTACTTGTTTATACATACAAAATTGAACTAAATTATCAATTGGCATATGCATAAATTAAATATATCGAATGAAGATAAAAACAATTTGTGATGTGAAGGAATAGCAAGATCCTTCCCGATGTAAGAGCGAAGTAATATAGGAAATGTAAAGTATTCGCATATAAAAATAATTACAACTAAAAAGGTACAAACATATGCTAAGTACTAAATATAATCGAAATAATTTAAATTACGTATAATATATAAACAATCATAATATATATATTTATATATATATATATATATATTATATAAAGTCGCCCACTTGTAAGAGAGCCTACATAAAATGTACAGCAGTTCGATTTTTACAAAAGTTTTAAAATGATTACAATGGATCAGCAATCGGCATTAAAAGCAAGATTAACCGCAGCGACCGCCTTGTGTCCAGCTAGGTAAGTCTCGTTTTAGCCATATTTATTGATTATATACAGAGCAGCCAGATGGATCCAACAGTAGATTAGGATGCTGTTCGGGCCTGGATTTGTGTATCCGAGCGTGCGCTCAACGCGTGACGGCCATACGATATTTCTGCACGCGCACACGTACTCAGGGAAGCGAATTGATGTTGAATACGGGCGGTGGCACAGCCGTTTGCTCGACAGAAATGGCCGACATCGTGGTCGTTGATGCTGCCGCTGCTGTTGTTGCTACTGTAGCAGATGTGGCCGCTGTTTCTTCCTTTACCTTCTGTGGCTCGTGCAGCTGACAGTAGACCTTACGATCCTGTTCGCTCAAGCTCCAGCTGGCGACCCGCGCGCATGGCACATGTGCGGCCGCCTTGCAGGCACGCTGAAAACAACATACATTGGCTCCCGACTGTGCACAGTGTACGCACTGATAGCGCGTGCTATCCCATACCGCTGCATCCAGGCCATTCACATGAGCACCAATCAGCTGAATATCGTTTGCCCACACAGCGCAATCCTCGTGCATCCAAATCTCGTAGCCATGCTCCGAGGTCTTCGACATTCCACGAAAAGTCTCCACGAACTTTGTCTCGTGACTGCAATCCAACGGATCCTGTGAAGAGCACTGCGATTCATTTGGATCATCGCTGCAGGAGTAGACGCTGTCGTGGGTTTGCTTGCGTTTCCGCTTGTGCTGTCGAAGATTGGAAAAGTTTTCAATCAAGTCAGAGAGAGCTCTTAATTAGTTTATATGGAATGGAAAAAATTATGGTCTCGTCTCGAAAAGTCGGTTTTGGTAGAATTTACAGATGATTTTGGGTTAGGGCTACTTACCATGGTGATCTTGGGTGCCTGCATAATGTTTGCCAGTGTCGCTGGCACCACGGGCAGATTGCGTTCCTGCAGCTTGACCATGTCGGCGCGCTTGCGTTTGCTCACAAACAGACCGTCGATATCGTTGCTGCCCGTCGGCACCTGCACGGCCGTGCGATACTCCTCGCAGTCGATGGACACCAAATAGGGTCCGAAGAGATCGCCCAGTCCGAGCTTGTGGGGACCACACTTGCAGAACACACAAATCCAACTCGAATCGGTGGTGTCGGCATCGTAGCGATTGCTTAGAGTTGAGCTGTGCATACCGCGCAAATTTTTGCGCTCGTGAGGCGCCTTTGTTTGCTTCTTCTTCGTTTGTTTTTCGTTGACATCTTCGGCGCTGTGCGTGTTCTTAATGCTAATGCTGCCATCGGGCTTGATCAGTATAAATGGTGATTTGAACCTGAGATCTGGAGGTGCAGCGACACCATTGGGTGCCGGTGTGCTGTCCTCGTCTGTGCTGAAATTCTTGCGTGCGCCACCAGCGCCACCTTTTTTGTTCCCGTTTTGTTTGGCGCCGTTCTTCCCCGCTGGCTTTTTGCCCTTGGGCGCGTTCTTTTTATTCTTCTGCTTCTTAGTATTGTTGTTCGCCTTGGAACTTGGTTGAGTTTTGACTGCAACAGCTGCAGCACTTGCTGCTACTGCTGCTGCTGCTGCTGCTGCTGCTGTTTCACTAAGTTTGCGCGCTGCAAGTGCAGCTGCTGCAGCTGCCGATGTGCTTGGTTTGTCATCATCGCTGTCCAGCTGCACAATCTCCACTTCAGTCGGCTGTGGCGGCGGCTGCCTTTTCCGTGTCGGCGTTTTCTTCGCACTCTGCTGCTCTTCGATGGTAAAACGTAACAGCGACAGATCCATGCCCATAGAGAGTCGACGCTGCGGCAGGCAACGCGTTGGCGGCGTACGTGGCACTACTTTGGCACTCACTGCCGTTGATGCTACAATTGCAGAAGCAGCTGCTATTGTTGGAATTGGTGATTGCTGCAACTTAATGGGTGCCTCTGCTGCTGCTGTTGGCCTGGGACTGTGTATGGGACTTGGCAGCGTTGATTTCATTGCCGCTTTAGTGGCAATGGGCCGCACCTCAGGCGTTGTTGCAGGTGTTGGTGTGCTGGGCGCGGGTGGTGTGGTGGCCGCCGCTGCTTTGGTGTGCTCCACAGCTTTTTCATTGTCTAGTAACAAATGGGCGCTCAAGTCGTGTTCAGCGCGAGCTGTATCTGCTGCCTGCTCGGCAGGCTCATCCTCGATGCCGGCAAACATTTTCTCCAGCTTATCTTCCACCTCGTTAAAGTGGCAAGGCTCTACAGTGGCAGCTTCAACAATATCAGCAGCACCAGCTGTAGGTGCTGTTATTTTTGGTGCTGCTGCTGCTGGTAACGGTGATTGTTTGTCCGCTGGCGACGCTGCTTCATCCTCATCATCATGCACACTGACCGCCGGCCTGGCATCAATGTCGCCCTGCTCCACCAATGCCGGCGAGGCGGGCGTATCTGTTATAGCCTTGTTATTGTCCATCTGCTGTTGCTGCTGCTGCTGCTGCTCCTGCTGTTCCACTTTACCGGATGGCGGCTCATTCGCATGACTGCTGTGCGTCGCAGCGCTTGAGCTGCTCGAGCTGCTGCTGCTGCTGTTGCTCTGCGGACTGGGCGGTGGCAATGTCGGTTCATTTGATGCATTTGTGGCGGCGGGCAGCTGTTCATCCGCAACCTGTTGGCACTGCAGATGCTGTTGTTCGGTAAGATTACGTTGGAGTAGTGCCTGTCGCTGCTTCTTCGTCTTGGGATTGTCCGTCGTTGTGTCGTTGTACAGCGTGGAACTGTTACTATTCTCGGTTGCAGCAGCAGAAATTGTCGGCGTTGCTGCACGTCCATTTTCCTGCGGCAGTTCGTGCTCGTGCTCCTGTTGTGGTTGCTCTTGCGGCTGCTGCTGCTGCTGCTGCTGCTCCTTCCTGGCTGCAAATGGCTGGAACTCGCCATTCTTGGGCGAATGCTTGGGACTGCAGCTGTTGCTAAGCGGGCTCGGAGTGCGTTGTCTTTTCACATTATCGCTGGGCGTCAGGCGCATCACTTGACTCGCTTTGCGTTTACGCCGCTTGCGACTGTTGCTGCTGTTACTGTTGGACTCCAGCGATTCTTCGTTCGAGGTGGTCATGTACGGCGATTCGGGCGCCTCGACCAGCTGTTTATCCTCGGCATTCGTGCTACGATATGCGGCAGATGTGGATAGATCTGTAATGATCGGTTGTGGATCCTCGGGCGTCGCCTGTGGCTGCTCCTCGTCTAGCTTGTGCTTCGACAGCATGTCGAGATTCGTCAATTGCGTGTTGCGGGAATGCATTTGTGCTGTATGTGTTTGCTGTGGCGATGTCTGCCTCTGCTGCTGCTGTGGTGGTGGTGGTTGGTGTTGCCTGAGCTGCTGTTGCTGCTGCTGCTGAAATTGTGCGCTGGTCATGTGAGACGGTGGTGGCGGTGGTGGTGCTAGATGCTGATTATGATGCGTTGGTGGTGGTGGTGCATAATGCAAATGTTGCTGATGCTGTTGCTGCTGTTGTTGTTGCTCCTGTTGCATATGCTGCTGATGTTGCTGTTGCTGCTGCTGCTGCGGCTGATGTTGCTGCTGTTGCTGCGGCTGATGTGGTGCATAACTGCCAACGCTTGCATGTAGCTGCTGATGCAAGTGCAACTGATTATACTCCAGTGGCGACTGTGGCGTTGGCGGCGTCTGTGGTCCATTGTATTTTGGCGGCGTCATATTATATGGCTGCTGCTGTTGCTGTTGCTGGTGATAGTTGCGCAGCGGCGAGGCTACAAATGGAAAGCAAAATATTTAGCACAATTTTGTATTAAGTATATAAATAATAAACGGTATATATTAAGGGTTATCCACTTACGCTTCTTGGCATGCTGCTGCTGCTGCTGTTGCATGCTATGGGCGGCCAGTTTGCCTGCCGCGCCAGCCACATAGCTGCACTCCTTGCTGCTCAGCTCAGTGTTCTTTTGCATATTCTTCAGCTGCGTCAGCTTAAAGTTCTCGTCACGGTTCTGCATGTAGTGCGACGGCGGCACATTGTTGTTGCTACTGCTGCTGTTGGTGTTGACACTGCTGCTGCTGTTGTTGTTATTGTTGTGGTTGTTGTTGTTGGGCGGGGTACTCGGCGGCGGCGGTAACAGCGACTCGCAATCGGCAGCGCCATTTGCATTCAAATATTTACTTGCAGCGCTTGCAGGCGATGCCGACGCAGGCAAGCCCGGCAAATGTCCTTGCTGCGCTCCTGCGGGCGTATTTGTGGTCAGATTGTGACTGTATGCGAATTAAGAAAAAATGTAAATATAAATTTAATATGGAGAGTTCGTTTGTAAAGAGCACATATTCCAAGTTGAAAAACTTACACTACACAGAAATCTATTTGAATAAACCTATTATTGCAACAATTTTAGAATTCAGTTATGTCAAAATCATAATTATCGATATAGCATCATACTCTTTTTGTACATAGCGTAAAAATAGAAAAAAAAACGATAGAAATAATTGAAAAATTTACAATATTTTCCATATTAATTCATAAGCGTGACAAAATTATAATACCCAATGAAAGAGTAAATTATACTAATTTTTGAATATCTACACATGAAAAGATTTTTTTTTTTTTTTTTTTTTTTATCAGGTTTTGAAGTTCTGGTATATGTCGCTTACATCGTTGGGTAATTATGCGGTGCATGTAAATGTGACTGTTGTTGCTGCTGCTGCTGTGATTGCTGCTGTTGTTGTTGCTGGCCAGTTTTAGTTAGCGCTGGCGCAGCACTGCGACTCGACTGCAGCGACAAATCCATGGAGTCAAAGGGCAATGTTCCAGTATATGGCGGCGCCAGCAACGGATTCATTTGATGATGATGATCCAGCTGCAAGACAATACAAAAGATTAGATGCGATTGACCAACAACAAACAAGGCATGTCAATCATTGAAAATGCAAACGGGAGAAATAAAGAGAAAGACGATGGAGCGGGGAGTTAAATACGGGTGGATGTTGGATTTGGTGGCATGCTTTTGAATTTTTCTTTTGGGATACGACGAATGAAAACTACGCTAATTACGTTTTTATGATTGGCCGACATAAAATTGTAAATTGCATCTGGAGGTGGCGGCGGCGGCGGCTGAGCGGACGCATGCCAGGCGAGGGGGGATCGCACCAGCGGCCGTTCATTGGACATGTGCGCCAATTGCGGCTGTCGCGGTATATACGAAGGTATCTGCAGAGATGAGGTTCAGTTTGGTGTGTTTGTCTCTGTTGCTCGTCGGCGGCAGATGAACAACAGCAGATACTTACTTGCAGGGGATTCCATGAGGGATTCTGTGCCGCTTGACTCAAATGACCGTGCGGATGATTATTGTTGGACATGGTGTCTACGCGGCTTAAAATGCTCAAAACTAACTGAGATCCTGCATAGAGAACAGCTACAAATTTAAATTGGATTCTAAGTAATTTGATTGCCGACAATCGGGGCTAGGGTCGAGCCGGGCGGAGAGCAAAAACAGTGATAGGCACATACACAGTTGTTGTGAGGAGGATCAGACGATGTGTCAGCTTCAACACTTTGAGCGTATTATCAACGAACACATGACTAAATTTGGAATTGAGGGAAGTACTGGGAGGACCCTGTCTAGGAGGCCATACGGCATGTGCTACAACAATGTCCTGTCGCCCATTTGTTTACGTTGAGCGATGCGGCGTTAAACCGAAAGAGTTAAAGATAGAGACAGAAAGAGAGGGAGGGAGAGAGAGAGTTATTTAATTATTGCAGCTGACGGTATTTTGAAGCACAAACAAATTTCGCACGCACTTTTTTTCACACCAACCAACGACCGCATCCACCCACTTGCAAAACTTTTCAGCGAGCGGTCCTTGAGCGATAACGCACACAGTCGATTAATTATCGACTGTCGTCGGCAGCGTTGTTTTGCATGCCTGTCCCTGGTTTGTGCTGCTGCTGCTACTTCTGCTCTTGCAGGGCGCTACGCGAGAAACACGCGGTCTTTGGATGTATGAATGAATGTTTAGTGTTTTGGTTAATATGGTTTACGAAATCCCATTTATTTGTTTGTTGTTTAAATGTGGTTAGCGGAATGTGACTGGAAGGTAAGTATTAGTTGGGAGTTTTGCTCGTAATTAGCACTGTTTGCACAAATACCTCAATCGCGCCTTCTCGCTCACTCGCAAGTGCAGCGCATTGCAGATTCGGTGCGACCGTTTTTGCGAATTACTTGTTTTGGGCCGAAAAGGCAGGCCAAATGCAAACCAAGCCTTTGCCAAAATTGCACAAATGCACGCTTTTTGTTGTTAACACATTGTTGCGTTTGCTCAATCAAATTGTCACTTATTTAACAAATGCCGCATAGACGTACGCGTTTTATTATGCGTGCTTTAATTTGTTTAAAACAAAATGTAATTTACGTGTGCTTCTGCTTCTGTGTTATGAGTGTGTGTGATTGTATGCGTACGCGTATGTGTGTGTGTGCGTGTGAGTGTGTTTCTTGGCTAATGATTGGAGCTAGAGAACCATCGTTCTGGTTCCGCTTCCGCTGAAGTGCAACATTGCGAGCTCACGCGTTACGCATTTATTTAAAAAAAGCGAAATTGATAAAAAGAAATATTTAAGTAAATTGTATATCGCGTGAATTTCAATTTATTTTTAATTTTAAATTAAGACTTAAACTATAAGTAGGTAAAATGTTGCATATTACCGTTCGCAGGCAAAGCAATCAGCTTTTTGTCACGTACCCGCGCTTTTGAGCGCTTTTGCAGCCCTGGAATTTCATTGGCGAAATTGAGCGTTACCTGCCCGACATTTTTTGTTTTTTGTTTGCATGCGTCCACTTAGAACGAAAAGACACAACAATATGAATGTTAGAAAACGTGGTGCGCTTATAGTATTTGAAGGATGTGATCGAAGCGGCAAAACTACACAATGCCAACATCTGTGTAAGTAAAACTGTTGATGAATACAGCTGATTTCACACATGATACAGAATTGTAAAATGAATTTTGGATCACTGAAGATATGTAATGCACTTCTAATCAGCTTATTAATATCTTCCGCTATATTTTTACATACGCATGAGCATGTCTTTAAATCTAAAATTTCTTCACAGCCAACGTATTGAAGTGTAAAGATGTTGACACAAAGCAAATTAATTTTCCGAATCGCACCACGGCAACTGGCGGGGTGATAGACGCATATTTGAGAAATAACCAGGAACTGTGCGATGAAGTTATCCATCTTCTCTTCTCATCGAATCGCTGGGAATGCGTGAACAGTATCAAAAAAGATCTGCTGGCCGGCACGACGGTGATTTGCGATCGGTATTCTTACTCTGGAGTGGCGTATTCAGTGGCAAAGGGATTGGATTTCGATTGGTGTTGTGCACCTGACCGTGGTCTCCTTAAGCCCGATGCTGTCTTCTATCTCAAAGCCAAGCCCGATGAGCTCACAGCCCGTGGCAGCTACGGAGAGGAGCGGTAGTTGATCTCCAAATTTAGTTAATTTGCATACTCTGACTTGCTTATGTCTCTGCTACAGCTATGAGAAACTGGACTTCCAGCGCAAGGTTGCAGAGGTATTTGACCGCATATACGCAGAGGACTCGAGCTATTGGTATCGGTTCGATGCCAGCAAATCATACCAGGAGCTCCAGGACCAAATTGCCTCAATTGCTGATAAAGTGTTGCAGCAGGTGGCAGAGCAGCCGCTGTCGAGCCTCAAATAACATTCAATTTCAACTGATTTACGTCCTGCAGACGAGTCAGTAATAATTTATAATGTACACAAATGGCCGACGCAAACCAAAATCAGGCTTATGAATAAGGCTTTCGAATTAAAATGGCCGTAAATTGGTTTCAATTGTATGGGTATAGTTATCTGGAAAACATATAAATATAGATTTGCTAACGTATTGCGTATTGCATAGTGTTAAAACCAATTGATTTATGACCACGATATGTCTGCATCTCTGGCTATATGCACACATTTATATTTATGCAATAAGTGCTCGAGTCTGTTGGTTGCTCCATTGTATTTAATTTGTCTTAATTATACATTTTTGATTTTTACAATTATTTGAACATACAAACAGAGTGTATTACGGCTAAAACCACAGCAAGAAAAATAATTTACGCCTTCAACTTAGTTGCTAAATAATCCAAATTTGATGTGCTACCCATTGTGCTTGGCACTTGGTCCCAATTTGCGCGTTAAACAAATGCAATTCAATTCAGTTCAATTCATAGATATCATAATCAACATCCGCACGCCGACTGCGTGTACCTCCAGCTCCACTTGCAACTCTAACACCACCTCTGTTGTTAGTTCCAACTTTGGGGGCACGGGGGCGCAGCGTCAGTTGGCGATAACCCACACCTGGTTTATAATCGATGTTCCCAACAGCACCGTCACGTCCCTGCAGATTGTTCAATGTAGTCCTGAAACGCTTCTGTGCCTGATGATACGAGGCAATGTCGCCATAGCTGTGCTTCGGCCACATACACTCACAGCCGGAAGGCACTGTGCGCGTCTCCGATTCCCAGCAGCCGCTGCCTTCGTTTAAGCGTATCAGATGTATGGTGCGATTAAGCTGAATGCATGAGAACCCAGTTGCCGAGCAGATCTATGAAGTAGTATTTGATAAGTAAATTGAATTGGTTACAGCATTTCACTCTGAAGTGAAAGTGCGAAAGAAATACGCACCTCACGCTTGTCACCGACCCGCTCGTTGAGAAGGGCACGCAGCAGGGGCAGCTCATTGCTGCGATAGTTGAAGTCATAGTTGTGCATCCTGGCTGGCAATGGGGCGTAATTATTGGCACAGGTAACCTCCACATAGTGATTGGGCCGATATTCGCCATTGTCCAGCTTAACAGTCACTCGGTTCGTGGGGCACAGCGATTGGTAGATGACCTGCAATTGTTTTTTTTTTTTTTAATAGTGAGTGGGTGACAATGTTAAGAATCGTATATGATGATCAGCTTACACCATCGCCGCTATGTGGTTGTGGTGCTGGTGGTGGCATAACACTGCGCACGCGTCGCTTGCGCACATTTTGTATACCATAGGGTAGTTGATCGCTTAGCTCGTCCGCATCCTTGATGGATGATACGGCATAGTCCTCCTCGCCCTCAATGTCTATGTCACTTTCTGTTGCCGGATCCTCATTGCCGTACTGCTCCGGCTGTCCTGAATTTCTGCAATTGTGTACATATATATATTGGAATTTAAGCTTTGGCAATGAATTAGCGTCGCTGGTGCATCTAACGCCAAACGCTGCCGGAAACGACGGCGGTCGCCCGTAAAACGCGCTCAGTAAAGCAAAACAAAGAGAAAAAAATTTGCTTTTGTCATTGGCTATTTGCATGGCGTTAGATAGTTTTTAGCTCTTTTTGTCTCGTATTTTTTATTTTTTTATTTTCTTATTTGCAGCTGGCCAACAAAAGCGCATCATTTTGCATTCAACTGCAGCAAATGCCAATGAATTTTTTAGCTTTCATTTTGCGGCGTTTGCGCGCTTTGTCTGCCTATCTGCTGCGGTGAAGGAGTAGAAGATGGATGAGGTGCGGCTGCGGGTGTGGGTGGTGCTGGATCTGGTTGTGGACACAAAGCTCCCTTTCGTAACGCGACTGTCGTTGACTGCCAGCGGATTTCCTTTTTCGTTGTCAATGCTTTACGTTGAGCGCTAAACCCACCAGCGACACCCACACCACCCACCGACCGTCCAAGTGCAACTACTCACCGCAGGGGTCGTTACTTTACTTTTTTTTAAGCACACTTCAGGCAAACACAACGGCTTTGATAGTTATGTCGCAAAGTTTGCGAAAATGTTTAGGAACGAATGGATGCGTTTTGGAAATGTTGCGTTCAGGGACTGCGGTGGGCCAAAGCAAAACAGCAGAAAATTAAAGCTACTTAATACTTATTGTTGCGCAAAAAAAACCAATATAATAACGAGGTTTTTATTTGCCTTTTGCAGTTGAATTCTAAATTTAGTTGCGCTACTTTATTATATATTTCTTAGACTAAATATATTTCTTGATTCTATTTTGTTGGTATGAAACATTTACTAAATTGTAACATTTTTTACATTTTTGCATTCTTTGTATCTATTATTGTTTGACTACTTCTTAAATTTTGGCATATAAAAATCCTATAATTAGCTTTCTTCTCAATATTTATTTTAATCTTGTATTAAGTTGATAGCTAAGAATGAATACTATATTTATTTAGATACATATATCAATCCATATATTGTAATTATTTGGATAGCTGTAAGTCTGTTAAAATTTATTTTTCCCTACGAACTTGTTTATAGCGCATTCAGCTGTTGACCTAACTTCAGCAGTAAATATTTTTTGCATTTGGTCTTTTGTCTTCGAGGTTTTATTGTTGCTCGATGGCGTCGCATTACGTAATCTTTGGCATAGCCATCGCAATCGCCTGATCCTCCTAAGCCTGATCTCGCAAGCAAAAAAGTCAAAAATGCGACAGAGAAATAAGGAGAGGGGTGGGGTGGGGAGGGGTTCGAGGGTAACGCCAGTGCAGCATAAAGTGAATCAGCTTAACTGCTTGCGTCAATGCTGTAGGTCTGGGATTTAGTTGATATGCAGAACAAAGCGGCAGGCAAATCCAGAAGCTATAGCTTGGAGCTTACTTATTGTCAAGCTGCTATCATATTTGGGGCACATTGAGGAATGTGGCAAATTCGTCTAGCTGCCCTTGCTTCAGTCCAGCCACATGTTGCCAAAACTTGCTACAGCTAATTTTCGTTTGTGTTCAGACTTTTCACAGGGCTTGTGGGGGATGGGGTGAGGGTTAGTATTACAGAGCGTTTATGTACCTGGACATGTAGCTGCTACTATGACTACGACGATCCAGCGGCAATTGCTCCTCTTCTGTTTCGTATTCAGCTTCAGCTTGCCATACATTGTTGTCGTTACCATTGTTGTTGCTGTTGTTGCTATTGTCGCTGTTGCTGTTGTCGTTCTTTTTGCTAGTGCTGTGTGTAGCAGCAAACATGCCTACACCTTGCACAGCCGCATTTAAGTCAGACAATTGCAAAAGGAAGTCATTGCGAGCTGCCTCAGGATCATCAACAAATTGTTGTTGCTGCTGTTGGTGTTGGTGTTGCTGCTGCTGCTGTGCTTGTTGTTGTTGTTGTTGTTGTTGTTGCTGCTGCTGTTGCTCCTGGGAATATCCGTATAGTTTTTGTTGCGGCGATAGCCATTTGGTCGACGCTTTGTTGTAGTTATAGTTGTCATTGTTGTCATCAACGTTGTTCTCGCTCCTATCTACCATGCCATCAATGTTGTTGTAGCTATAATCATTGTTGTTGTTGCTATTGCGGTTCTTGCTAAAGTAGCTGCTGTATCCATTGTTCTGAAGCGCTGGCGTGGACTCATCGCAGGCCAATGCGAGCGATGTGCGCGTCGTCGGGCCACCAAATCGGGCCGCAACAATGGCCACCAACAGCAGCTGTAATGGCACACAATAATAACAAATAAATACAAGTTATATACACATACATATACACTATGAAAAATATAACATTCTTCCATACAAACAATTTCTTACCGAGGTGTTTGGTTTTAAAGTTCTTACTGCTGTTTTAGTTGTCATAATAAATCCGTTCGTATTTCGGATGTGTGTACAATGGCATAATAGACAGACGCATTGTAATGCGAATGATTTTTTTATTGTTAATGTAATTACGATGATCAAAAGTAGTTGTGAACAGAGTAATTTGATTTGGTTAGCATCTAACATTTAATAAGGACGCGAAGTTCCGTAACTGGCTTACATCTAACCACTAATTCAAGTTAAAATCTCACAGGCATTTGATTGATGCGAAAGTAAAACATAAAAGAGACGCAGACTCAAAGTTCAATTCCCCTTTGGAAAGTTGACAATCAATGCGCCGGAATAATGTCAAAACCAAAAACCCCAAAAACCAAAACCGAGCCCAAACAAGTTGTCTGAAACTTTCGAGCCTCGAACAGTGTCGAGCAGGCTGTCTGGTTGTGGGCCTATTCAGGCTTAGTTCGGACATCGAAAACTTTCAGCAGCCACCATTTGGACATGGCTCATGCCTGTAACTCTCCCCGTAACTGTGTTTGCCTGATGACTTTGATTATGTGGTCCTGGTACTCTTACTGACTTACTCTCCCTGTCACTCTCTTCCTCTCTCTCTCTCTCTCTCTCTCTCTCTCTCTCTCTCTCTCTCTCTCTCTCATGTCTTTGGTTCTTATTCTCCCTTGAATATAGCTAATGCGACGCGTCATCGCATTTTGGGTGTTGCTTTGAGTCCTGTCCTAGGCTGACAGGCCGCGAGGCTGCCTGTAGGCTTTTGAGGCCACCGTGCAACGCATGCGATAATATGCCGCACGCGTTGCTCATAGTTATATGGAACATATGTATATTATGTACTTTATAGGTATGTAATCGTATATTTCACCACATTCATAATAAGCACACGATACGTGACCAAATAGTTGGCGCCTAAAAAAAATGTTCAAAAACTATGCCAAATGGGAAGGGGACATACATATAACGTTTTTATTGAATACCCTAGAAATCGGTTAGTTTAGGGTACCTTGCCTTGCAGTATATGCTTTAAATTTAATGTATAACAGTCACATGACCACATATCAAATATTTATGAGTGTTTAACAAATGGAATGGACTTAAATGAATTCAAAATTAAATGAATAATCTGCAGCAGATAGCAAAATGACAATAAGTCTTCCCTCTTTGGACCACAAGTTTTTTTTTATATCAGGCTAGTTTTGCATGCACGTATGCACATACATACGTAGTACATATATACATAGATATGTACATCTAAATCGTATATATATATATATATAGCACTATAAGTTTCTTGTTGCTGTGGCTTTATAAGATTTCTTTTTATGTCTGCTGTTGTGGCATTTCCTGCCTATCGTCGCCTGGCTCAGTGCCTTCCGCAGAACTTCTTTCATTTGTGCCTTTTGCCCCAGCCGCCCGTTTTCCCCAAGTAGACCAAGTTTAGGGCAAGTTTGTCAAACTATTTGTATGGAATTCACAATTTCTGTTGATGAAGTTTCTCCCAAACCGCTCTCTGGCTTACGATGGCCTCGTGATCTGCGTGTACAAGTGTTTATGGAATTGAATACTTAGAGAATGGGACCGAGCCAGGACAACCAGTTGTAGTGGGGGGAGGTGCTTGTTTTTACTGCCTGCTGGTCTTACAGGTGGCTTTCTCTTAGTTTAAGGTATCTTCGTTTGATTTCAAATTGTCAGCATAAGCCGATTTTGACCTTGGGTCAAGCTGGCCAACAAAAAAAAGGGTCGTTTAATCCACTGCGGATGTTTAGGACCGAACAAATCCCTGCCACACGCTTATGGATGTTGTTATATTTAGTATTTTTTTAAGCGAATTAAAATTTTTTGAGGGCTTTAAATTGAAATATTGTATTTATTCTCATTTATTTGCAGTAAAGTTCTTGTAACAAAAAATGTATTAGTTTTTTAAGACCATTTCATAGTTTTTTTAAGCCGTTTTTATGTTGTTTTTAATAAATATAATTAAATAAATAATTACCCAAAAGTTATGTGTGTGTGGGCTTATAATTTCATAATTAATGACTAATGACTACATGTTTGTATTAGTTTTTCTTTGATATTAGTAAAAGTGTATTAAACTACCCTGCACATAATTAAAATTCTATTTGAGTCTTGTAACTTACTAAACTCAATTGTCACGCTTTTAATTTCATATAACTTAAATTGATTTTCCAAATTTTTTTTTTACGTATAAACTGAAACAGACGAGTTTTGTGCATTCCGCAAAGTGACACTAACAAATCCAATGCTCATCTTCTTATATAACTTCTAGGAAACTTAAACCTAGAATATCAATGTTTGTCGTAAGTATTCTACTAATATTTGTTACAGAGTATTTAAAGGTCGTGTGCTTATTAAGTTTATAATATAGTTTTTGTTTTGTGGAGAGTTTTTGCAGCTGCCGTTCAATAACATTTTCAATCAAACAACAATCCACTGGGCAATGTTCAACTGTCGAAACACATTCGCCCACACACAGGTACCAGAAGCATATGTCGAATGCCGATATATACATATATTATATTCTATATTGAATAAATTTGTGACCTTAGAGTTTTCAATTGAATTTTCTGCACGGTAGCAATTGTTCGACAAAACTTTGTCCTTACACGAAAAGCGTAAAAACAGGCAACAAGATACAGACACACCAACACCAACACACATTGGGACACACTCAGCAGCAATTTGCATGCATTGTTGCCTGGAGAGGCAGTCGGTCTGGTTTGCATGCTGCCACTCGTAACCAAAAAGAATTAAAAAAAAATGTAGAACATGAAAAATTTACATTGCTTTTTTCGATTTGTTTTAATTGTTGCGATCGGCTATTGTAGCTCATGTTGTTCTTGTTTTTGTTTGTTGTTGTTCCTGTTTGGTCTGCAATTCTTTGGCTTTAGCTGATGTTTGTGTTTTGGCAATACATGCGACTGCTCTGGAGATTATTGGCAATTGTCAAATATTAGTTTTTGTTATGGTTTCATCGGCATTGATGGCGAATTTAATTAATTTCCAAGTTTGCCAATTTCAAAAGTTGCCTATGAGTTGCCTTTTTGTTAGTTATGTTTAAATTTGAGGAGTTGATAGGTCAATTTGCCAATTTGGCTGCTGTTCGTGAACATTTCAATGCTGCTGACCCTCAAACATTGACAATGAGCTGGTTTTTTGATGCCATTGTATTGCATAGTAGGCTGCAATTATATACATTCATGAATATCTGTTTAAATTCATTTCTTAATTTTTAAGGCATCTTCTTCAGACTATGTGTTTTTTAATTATGCTGGTATTATTCAAGTAATCTTACAATTTTTTTGCTTTTGTGTTATCTATACAAGTGTAAGCATTAATGTGTATTTTCTTATTCGATACTTTAAAGACTTAAAGTTCGTGCTAAGTTTTTCAAATACTTTCCAACTCTCTGGTTGCATTCATTGAGTGCTTAGAGCGTTGAAGTTATTTGGCTCATTAAGTAAAGCTTACTTGGTCGGGTCTGTGCATACATGTGTATTGCCAGTTATTTTTCCTCATCCACAGATTTTTTTGAGAATCTGTTGAATATCACGTAGCAGAAACTCAGTGTGTTTATTTACTTACGTACTTAGTTGCTGGCTGCTCTGCTAAGCAGAGCTTTTTAATCACCTTGCCACAGCCGCACGTGTATCACCATTTTGCCACAACACACATACACAGACGGAGAGAGAGAGAGAGAGGGGGAGCTCAATGTTTTCGTGGTAAGATTTTAAGCTTGTTGTTGGAAGTTGAAGCTTTAAAGCAACAATTAGTGGATGACTTTGGCTTTGTAGGTGGCACAGTTGATACTCTGTTTATGATCAGGACTTACTCTGTGCTCACACTGTACTATATTGCCATTTGCCACTTGATGTTCTTGCACAGGACTTTTCCACTTAGTCACTTCATTGAAATGCTATTTAACAATTGTACATGGCAGTCGGCTAATGCACACACACGCACACATACACCCAAGCACTCACATACTGGCATGTCAATATTGGCCACAAAAACAACATTGTCTTATCCTATAGTCCTATATAGGTTATCCTTGACAGTGCTTCCTGCATTAAAGCTCAAACGTACATAGTATAAAAGCCAAAGAGGCGATTAAAGCAAGCGAACTTTAATCAGATTACCTAGCTGCACTTTAATACCATTTACCGTAAAATGAATGTGGTCAATGATTTTAAATGCATAATTTTAGTTGGACAAACAGAGTTAAAGTACTGACCTCCAACATTTTATTATTAAATTCATTCATTCTATTAATTAAAGTTAATTATTGTTAAGGGTTTGTACAAGTTTATTGCTTATTTACTTTAAACAACTTAATTATCTATATTTTTTTATTATTTTATTTTATTTAATTTAATTCTAATTGGAGTTTAAGTTTCTCAACTATATATATTGGTTTAAAAATCCTGGTTTTGCGTTTTTGTTGTGAAAAAACTTTCACACTTACTTACGCACGCACTCACAAAAAAGAAGAAGAAAAAGTGGCGCGCGTGCTTTTCATATTGAATTATATAATGCACATAATGGCATTATGTGGGTGTGTGCCTGAATGGGTGTGCGTGTGTGTTCATGTGTGTAATATGCAACAAGTGTCAATGTGTTAAATGCATCTGTCTATATGTACGCTCATACAGATATGTATTTATCGAGTATTTGCCTGGGGGCAAGTGTGGAATGTTGCAGCACCGCACTTACTCACGATTACTCCACACCAACTACACTCGGCTGGTGCCATTCAACCCAGATTATTGGCATGCCGTTGCATCTATGTGACTGTGTCTGTGTGGGTGTGTGTGTGCTGGTGTCACAGCATATTGAAATTGTTGCCATAGCAGTCGTAATCCTTGCTAGTGTTCTCGATTCAAAACTTGAAAAGGCCAAAGAGTCAGCGCCCGCTTGCTGATAAAAAAAAATGTAATAAACGCCAGGCAAAATATTTGTCAAATCAATTTCAATTTCAATGTAGTCTAGTGTTCGTATCAAGGACACATAAAAAACAAGTTAGCATGCTCTAGATGAGAGAACTCGACTAGGATATACTCTGCAGTTAACTGTTAGATGTATAACTATTTTACAACTTGCCGACTGACATTGGTTTGCTTAAAATGAAATACGGTTAAGAAAATCTACGTTTATTTTCCGATATTAATGAAATATTTATAGTTGAAATCGATTCGTGTCAACAAAAAAAGTATTTGAAGGTATCGAAAAAAAGGATCTGTGTATGGCTAAATCGACATGGCTTTGATGCTGATCGGATTATTAAAGGGTGTAGAGCATAATCAGAAAATAAAAAGAGAAAGTTGAATAAGAGCGGCTAGCTGTGTGCGCCAGTTAAGGTTAGGATCTTTTGCTGATTTCCCATTTTTTATGCATTATTTTGCTTTTGGCACATACACAAGCAACACACTCGTACTTTTTCCCCCCCTCCCCCCTCGCCACCCACACACACTCGCATAACACTTTGTTGAGCGACGCATGTGTAAAAGTTTTTAGGGTTACGTCGACAAACAAATGACACTTGAAGCCATTCTTGGGCCATACACTCTCCCAATGGGACTATCTATGATTTGCCAAACGTAGAACTTGTTAGCGTAGAGAGTGTCAATGTGGTTGGCTTAAGCAAAATAATCTGATCATTCTCTTTTGGCTATAAGAATTTATTAATTTAATTTAATAATTTACTATCTTAGTTACCAGCAATTCTTAGTTTAACAGCCTAGTAAATTGGAAGAATTTTTAAGTCCATTACATGTAATAACTTTTTTAAATATATGTAAGGTTTCTTATTTACAAGTTGTAATTTTAATTTGTTACTTAAGCAATTGGGTGCAGGGCAAGAAATTACATTTTATATAGAGAAATAATTGTTTTAAATTGAATTAACGTCTCGTTAAAATTATTTGAAAGCGTATAAATTTTTCGATCTTCAAGACATTTTCGACCATCCAATTTATTTACGTAGAGCAGTTATTTTTTATTTTATTTGTGATATGCGTGAATTTCCTTCTTGTTGCCATTTTTCCCCTTTGTGCCTAACGGGAATATAACATGACAGTGTGACAGTACAGTTTGCCTGTTTTTCGGTGTATGTGCAAAATTATTGAAGTCACTGTTGATAGACGCCGCATTGGGGCCGCTCTGCCATTGTAAGCGACATGTTTTGATTGAGGTATACCACAACAACACGAACAACGACAACAATGCGAAACAAGTCTGGAATCTTCACTTATTTATTAAATTTACTGCGTCGTTTGGTCGCTTGGGAAACGGCGCCGGAAAGCAGGCAACAGTAAATTTCGTTAAAGGCAGCTAAGTAAAAGGGCTAACAATTTACCCACATACCAAAATAAAGTTGACCAACTGTCAACGGCCGCCAGGCAGCAACTCAAGTGCTGACGAGTTCAAGCGTGGACAGGGTTGGAGTGTTTGAGACGGTTGCTGTGCTATAAATTCGCATTAAAATATGTCAAAATGACAAAAGTCCCTCAACGTCACCGCCTTTGGTTATTTTCCTATTCCTTGCTCCTGTCTTCTGCCTCCGAGCGAATTGGTTGCTTGTGGATTTTCATAATTTGTACACACAATACAATTGAGCTGTTGTTGTTGTTGTTGTTGTTGTTTTTGGCACTGTGATTGCTTTTAGCCCAGCTCGACTGGTTCGGTGACAAATTGATGCTTTGACACTGGCTCAATGGAAAAGCTTAGTCCCTCATTGATTAAGCTCGGTTCCTTTCAGTTTTTCAAGTGTCTCCGAAAGCATTGGATACAAATATACTAGCAATTCAAACTTAAAATTCTTTGGCAAACTTTAAATTTCTAGATCTATAATTTATATTTCCTGAACTTTTGTTTAAAATAATCAATATTGTTTAGCCTTTTTACATCGGCTATCCTATTTATATAAAGTGAGTTCTATGTTTAATATCTGTGTTTTATCATAATAAATGTGTCTTATATGTATGTACGCATTCTTGATTGTACTTAACATTATTATATTTTCAGTAATCTAAGGAGTTTATTTACATAATTTAAACAACGTTGAACTATCAACATGACCTAAGCACAACAAATATGTATATTTTGCCACAAGGAAAGCCTTTACTTTTTTCTTGTGTAAAGCTTTTATCAACTTGTTAGGTGTTTTTATAAAGCTGTCGCACTTACACTTATTGCCTTTGGGCATTATGCAACTCTCGCTTTGCAACAGTTCTTTACTTATTTCTGTAAATTTACAGTTGCCACATACATGGCAGCATTTCAATCAGCCGACCATAGGAAATGGCCATAATTCCGGCCCAGAGTTTCCGGAACTTTGTTGCACAGCTGTCGCAATGTGACAACGAATTTTGCAATTACACTCTTGCAGTTTGCAAACAATTTTTAGTTTGGGCCGAGAAAAACAAGACAATTTTGTGCCCTATTCTCTTTCGTTTTTTTTTGCTGGCTTTATTTTTATTATCCTTTCAGAATTGTCTTGTAACGTCTACGTCTTCGTTTTGATGGTCGAAAGTTTTATTACAGGCCTTAACAGTAACAAATATCATTGCAAAATGCATTTCACTTCCGGTGGCCCTATTTATGGATGTTTCACTTCTTCTCCACTTAATGACCCAGCTATCTGCTTTCTAACAAAAACACAAATTGCAATTGAAATTCTTTGCTTACTCAAGTGTTTGAGCAGTTGTTGGGCTGATATTGTTTCAACTAGAAATGGAAACGTGACACCTTCGTGCGTGACTTTACATAGCTCATGGCATAAAGCTATATTTTTGTCTTCTTATATATATATATATATATATATGTTATGATATATAGGTATTCTATATGTATGTACAAATGAGATAATACGGTTATCTATACGTAACGTTTTAAAAAATTTTGTTTAGTATGTTTCTATGCCTACATTTGAGTAGTTATATAGTTTTGACTATATCGACTGGCTAGATTTGCTGATAAATAATATATACATGGGGTCAGATAAATCTCTTTCAATGCTTTCAAGATTCATATATCCAGAAAATAAGAAAAAAATTCTAAATAAAAATGAATAGCGAATATTTTTTTGTTCGGATCTTTTGTTTTCATAAGAATCGCTCATCTTTTGATTGTGATATATGTATATGTGACGAAAAGTTTTGTAGTTTGTTCAGAGTGTTTTGCACAATTTGTTTTTTGGTGCCTGAAGCAAACCACATTCTAATTGCCAATTGTTAAACAAATGTAGACCACAAATGCATCGAGTTGTGCTAATTTCCTGTATTTCTCTCTCTGCTTGGAAATGACTAACTAACGTTTGCTGCTGAAATTATACATTTGACTAATCAACTTTTTTTCATTGAGTATATACAAGTTTTGCAGAAAATTTTTTTATTTTTGAAGAAAATTATAAGAGGATTAAATTACAATTAAGAGTTGCTCAGCTAAGCGTGCCTGACTACCCACATTTAATGGGATAAATGGCTCACAGATTATCGAAGCATGAACATAGCAGAGAAATTTGTTAGTGACCAAAACCAATGTAAAGAGCCTTATTATAAATGCAAATATCTAAATCTCTTTTTATGTAAAGGCTGTTGAAAACGATGATTTTTTGATATATTATTTTGTATTTTTGGAAAGCTTTTCTCATTTAAGTTGCTCTTCAATTGTTATCCGACTTGAATTTCAAATTTATTTTATTTGCTTTGCCTGTCAACAAATCAACAAATATTCCAACTGATACATACATAAATACACTACCCAAAGTTGAAAAGTCAAATAAGTGTGTGTGTTGGCGTGTATGCTTGTGTGTATCGTACTTAAGTTCTAACAAATAACTTTCTTTTGCATTCAGATGAGACAAAAACCCTTTTCACAATTCAAATTTGGTTTACTTTGGCATTATGCATGACTTCCAAGTGGTCCAAGTAGGTATAATATAGTATTGTGCTTAGCGTTATTTACATGCAATGCCAACCATATTGCACAGATACAGTTCTGCATGACTCATATGTGTGTGAGTGTGTGTGTGTGTAGATAACAGTAACTCGGCCGCAATACGTTCGAGTGGCAATTTGTGCGTGCACCGAAGCGAACAGTTGCCAGCAAACACTCGAGAGGCACAGAAAGGGAGGCACAACGTCGGAGGGGAAGGTGAAGAGTTTTTTTTTGATACATTTTTGTCTATGCAATTCCAACGAATGCAGTTTGAAGGGGCTGCTCGAAAATTTAATCGAATACTTATAGGAAGATTTGAGAGATGCCGAATAATTGGTTACCATATTCATAGAAGATATCTGGGTTGTGCAATTAAAAATAAATAAAATTAGAAATAAATACAAGATAAGATATCTCTAAAAACGAAAGAACATGTATTCAATTCCCTCACCAACTATTAACAATTAATTTAATAATGCATGAGAGAAATGTGAGCCTGCATTATTTATACTTCAGCGCACTTTGGTAAATAATTGAAATATTCTGCCTTAAAGTATATTCATGCAGCCACGGAACAACATTTTCCTAAGTTCTATCTATATTTATTTTCATTAGCAATACATTTTTGGTTATGGATTAGTATTTAGATAGAATAAATATTGAAAATAAAAATTTATAAAAGAATCACACACACATAGCATGGTTTTTTATTTTTATGAACTATTTTTGGTAAAAAATAAATAAAAAATAAATAGACAATACTTTTTTTTTCTAAAATTAATACTTATGCATTTTACTTATGTACATATATTATTCTTATAATTAAAAGCACATTAACAATATGTTCTTAATGTGCTAACCGAATAAACTTGGCATCAAATTAAGATGAGACGAGTCAGTTAACTAGAGACGTAATCGAGATAATTACACCTGAAAGACACAACTTCGCGTTGCATTTCTATATATCAAGCTCTGTTTTTCTAATGCTCACCTCGCATACCTTGATTCGAACAAACATATAAATACGTATGTGCGTACAAAAACTGCAGAGCTGAGCGGATAACTGCAGCTAGTTGAGATTTTTGACTAAGTTCCAAGGAAAGTATTTTTGCAGTCTACTCTCCTCCTCATTCCTCATTTCGTAGAATATACAACATAACTAAGGCTGTGTCGGGATTATACTGCTTTCCGCGAAACTTTGTAGCGAACCGTTTTGCGGTATTTGCGTACAAATATGTCATTGCTAACTCGTGATCAAAATCTGCTAAAAAAAAAATTAGAGCAGAGGAGTTGTAAGAGAAATTTAAAAACTATGGATTAGATAACCGTATACTGTGCAGCAGCTGCTCAATAAAATAATCATAGCTTTTGGTGTGCCGGAAAACAAATGCGCATTTAAAATTCATGCGGACACAAGGACGAGTGGCCAAAAATCAAGAGGCCAAACCAATGCAACAATGCAAATCCTGGTAAGGATTAAACGCTCGACCAGTCGACCACCAAAACGCTGTTCCCCGGACTGTTTCCCAGAGCTGTATGCTTTCTTTTGCCAGCACGTTATGTAAAGTCAGCCACAAAGTCATTTCACTGGGTCGGATGCTTGCGGGCAAATGAAAGGAAGCACAAACGGCTGTCCGGTTGAGACAGGGAAAGGAAAAAAGGCAGAGAGAGAGAGAGATATACATAGATAGAGAGAGGGAGCGGAGAAAGGGGATTGTCTGGTCGCTTAGCACGAAAAGGTCATAAATTTCAGCTGCAGCCTTTGGACAGTTTAATTTCGATTTCCCTTTAAGCCAATGACTGCGAAAATGGCGCGTGCTCCGAGCCAAATGAAAAATGACCATTTCGAAATCGAGGATTGTGAATTACCGAAACGAAAGCGACAACACGCAATACATGCAGACGCAGGCCAGAAAGTATACGTAAATTGCGCTGAGCAGGACATTACGGATATGCCATAGCAATCGAGGCAACTTATGTGCAATAGTCCCTGTGCGATATTTACATGAAATATCAACTGTCAAATATACAAATATACACGTGTAAGTACAAACACATATACACATAGACTTGTGTAGATGCTTTGTGTAATTTCATTAGCACACGCACGTCCTGAGTGTATTCTGTGTCCTTTATATGCTCACAATGCCTGTCAGCACTGGGAAGCAGCATGACATTTAAATTAGTTTAGTGATTGTGCAATTTATTTTGATTTACATACGCGCCGCTGGAAATATTTGCATATATACTTTACTTAGTGCTGTAATGGTACGGTAAAAAAAAAACAATAAAAATCAGAAGATGTCGCAATGATGGCAGGAAGCGCAGCGTTTAGTAGTTGACTATAAGATATCCTGTACAAAGGAGTGTGATTGATAAAGTTTTATAATTTTAGCATTAATTATTCGATTTTGAGAGTAGCGAGACTTGAGAAACTCACACTGCATACTGTCATACGCACACTTCATAGTGTCATCTCTACTACAAAGTATAGAAATTTAAAAAAATATATTATTATTAATCTTGTGATTCCTGCGTCAGCAATTACTTTTCTTCAAGTGAGCAATTTTGATTTTTTTTTTATATTTTATATATTTCTATTTGTATGACGCGCATTGTGCATGGCTTGTGAAGTGCATTGTCATTGTTTGATAATTAATTACAGCTCAAAGCCTTAATCAGCACAAAATGACCGAATGCTGCCAACTATAAAGTTGTTTACCATATTCGAGCGCAAACTACAAAAATATTTTTACAAATATTCATTTGCGTTTGTATGTGATAAGGTAAAAACTGCGCATACGCAATGTGGTCCAAGGCATCTTTCTATGGCTGCTTAATATTAAAAGCGAAAATTTGCGGCCAAATGCTAGCATATATAATATATAATATCAATCAGAACCAAAATATGAGGCATGGCACGTGCGGCTAAGCAAACGGAAATATGACTCAAATGAAAATGAATGAATTTATCTGCAAATGAAGATACACATACATGTGTATGTGAATGCGTGTGCATGTGTGAATGTATTAGTGTTATGTCAGATTATATAGCTTAGCTCACAAAGCGTCACATACGAAATTGCGGTGCGTGATTTTGATTTATAAATAACATAATAGAAGTCGACTCCGAACATTTTTATGTGCTGCTCGTTTGGCAAGGGTTACAAACGGAATTCGTAAAAATATTTGTGAGCTGCCATTGCTGCAAATTGTTGATATGCGACCAGAGAGTAGCCGAAGTCCATGCGCTATAAGATTTATAATGTATAATGTTTATAATCAATTCCCGTACGGTTAGTTAATAGTACATTCTGCTGTTCGGTTTGAAGCTGGAGCGTAATGCGTTTTATATTTAGCATTTTATGTCAAACTGTCCCACAGTTAGTCGGGCTCTCCCAACTCGTGTTGGCATCTATAAAAACCTTTACTGTCTGCCTGCGTCACAAACAATAAGGCAGATTTTTTTTCGGTCTCTCTGGCTTGGTAGTATCCTAACTCATTTTAGTGGCAGCTAAAAATTTTTGTTTGCCAATAAAAATATATAGAAAAGGGTCAAGTGGAGGCCAAACATAAATATGCCAGTACTATATGTGTATGGACTGAACAATATAAAATTTTATGAATGTCAACACACAAATTATTTAAGAGTGTGTGTTAAGAACTGTGTAGGCACTTAGTCATTTGATATCTAAACTCATGGAAATGCGCAAATTTTCTTGTATATACTGTGTAGATTTTCAATATGCATAAGTAATAATTAAACAACACTAACGAGCCCACTTTCTACAATTCTGGTCATTTTTGAGCCCAGGACTTTTTCTTCTTCTTTTTTTATATTTATTTTAAGAATTTTATTGAGTTGAAAAAAAATTCATTTAAAAAAATTTATATTTATTGTGCAAATTCTGAATAATACCATATTTGTTTTAATTTCTTCAGTACTGTTTAAATAAAGTATTTTCAATTTGTAATTACAAATTGTATTAATAATAATTACAGTTGATTGATTAAATGTGCGAAAACTGCTGTAAATTCAATGAGCGTGTTTATGCCTTGATAAAGTTTTATTTGATTAATAATAAACTTCCCTACTTGTCGTGAATATAATATCAGTGAATGTAAATTAAATGGCTTAAGTAAATACTTGAATTTAAAATTAAATAAAGCCATTAATCACAATTATAGCTAATAGATATTTTAAATTACAGCCGATTCCATAATTTATTTATTAAATTACATCCGTATCCATAATTTGTTAATATAAAAATAAATAATGTGTGGCTGCCAAAATTGTAGACTTTTATTTTCGTACTAACTTATGTATATATTTTAGAGATATATATTAAACATAATAAACGTGCAATTTAGAACATGAGCATTGATATTGGCTAATGATTATTCATTGAAATAGCATACTTTACAAATATTTATTATTTGTTGTATTTAAATGTAATTCCATTTTGTTCATTTCGCGTCAACTATTTTTGAAAATATTGATGAATTCATTATTTTTCGTATACATTAAATTGACAATAGGGTCGAGCAACGGTATTGTGTGAAAAACTAATTTCCAATTAAGGCACTCATGATTGCTGTGCGATAATTCGGCTAATATCATTTTTGGCTATTGTGGTTTGGCTATTGCTCAGAAATAACCTGGCTAATTTATAATAAAGCTATTTACAAGAATTCTTTAGGGTATTCATATCATGCGCAATCATACAAATTCTTTGATTGTGATTTAATTTTCGACCATAATAAGCTTACACGCATTAAAAAAATGCCCAAAATCGAAGCAAACAATAATTAGTCAAAAATAACGAGCACAACCTGAAATTAAGCTTTTCATTCGTGGCTATGGAGCGACGGAGTCTGTGGTTTGTCCTGCGGTTGCTTTTCTATTTAAATACCAATTTGAGCATTTTCAAATTATTTGCCAAAAGTTTTTCGATTAACCTGCTCAGCCGTGGCAGCAAACAAGGACAACAACTATTATGGCAAACAGACGGCAGCCATGAAGATGACTGCTAAGAGCCAAGAGCACAATGTCATTGCTATAAGCACACACAACGATACACACACACGCGCACACACAAGCAAACACAGGCACACTTACACATACAAGGGCAGATGGGCTTATTGAGTTTACTTGGCCAGCTCTGAAATTTGTGGCTCAAATTTTGTTGGTCGCTCTTGCGGCTGAGTTTTTACGAGTGAACTTTTAATGATTTACGAGTATATTGGGTTACATTCCTTGCCGGCTGTCTGCCCCTACCCCCAAGTACTTTGCTGTTGCAACAACTTGTTAAGGGGTTGCCAACCAAAAATTAAAAAAAAAATACGAATTCTTTAATTTCAGCTAACAATTTGTATTGACAGTAGCTTGATTGGCGGCAGTTGATAGGCTTACCAACTTGTTAAATGTGTTGATATTAAGTTTATAGCTAACAGCTATGCCAAGTGTATCACAGTCAATATGCTAAATGTACATCTTTCAATGTTTTACAAAATTTTAAAACTCTAAAATAAATCAAAGAAGACAAAAAATGGAGAAAGGTTGGTTCTTTAAATATACAGCTCTCAGTAGCACTTTCAGCCCGTATAGCCTTTTGATGACGATTGCACAACCACAACAACAAATTGTCAGTTGCCAATGAGGCAAGGCAATCAGCACATATAACAATGTGAAAGATGAGTCTGTATGTTTACGGTGGGTGTGGAAGTGTTATTGGAAGTTGTAGGAGTCTCTATGACTTTTATTGTCAGCATTCATGCTCAAAAATAGGATTTGCAGCAATAAAACATGAGTTAAGTCGCTGCCGCCGTTGTGGGGCGTAGCTGGCGCATAAATACTAGAGCCTGTCATATTGTAGCGACTGAGTAGGGGTATGTATTGGCCGGGAGGGGGTAGTAAAGCCATAGGACTGTTTGTCATTGAGTTTTTGGGTATAGGTTTCAGTTGGACGGTGTTGATTGAAATTTACGATTTTGTAGGCTGGCATCTTTAGGACTCGCAATTGTCTGTTGTAGTTTTTGTTGCTGCTGTTGCTCGTGTTGTTATTGTTGCTTATATAGCTGATCGCCTTGTCGTCTGTCGTCGCCCTTAAGCGGAAACAGCGCCTGCCATTGCTGGGCGCCATTTCGCTTTGTCGCGCGCATCAGTTTTATGGCAAACGGAAGTCCTTGCGTTATTTATGGCTATATATAAATATATATGTTTATTTATATACATATGTGGCTATGTGCTTGTGTTCCTCTATATTGGCTTGTATTGGTGAGCGCCAGCTCAATTATATTTCAATGCGTTTGATTTTAGCTTTTGGCTTTTCGTTTATTTAATAGCTTATTACGGTGCAAATGCTGTGAAAACCCAATTAAATGTGACATCTGCCCTTGACAAGAGCGTGGCGTGATTTTGATAAATGTTGCGTATCAATATATGTATATAAATATATATATATAAATATATATATATATATATTATATGTATATATAATTCGTGTGGATGGGTGGCATAATCAATTCTTGCTGCTACTTTGGGCGATCAGCAGCTCTAATTTATGACACTCAGCTTTTGTTTCAGACATGCTATCGGATTGCCCGTCTATGCTGGCGATTCCCGCTGATTTCTGCTGGGGCATTCGATGCCAATGATAATTGACTTTTACAAACGACTCGGCCAGCCCACAATTAGTCGAGCATAATGATGCGTCATTATAGCTGTAATTCATCAAGCGACTAGGCGGCATTTGGTTTGTTAGTTCAGCTTTAATGAGCATAAATCTTCATGAAGCAAACACTTAAGGCAATACCAGAAGGCACTGTGCCTAATACATGTCCACTGTGCGTATGCGCAATATGATAAATATTTAAGGCGCTCACTTAGCATGTGTACTATATATAATCAGCTAAGGCGACAGTTTTGAAAGCGCTGCTTTTGGCTGACAAATGCAAATTTAAATGCGACATGCAAATGACAAGTGCGAGCGAGATAGTGAACAGTGAATTAGAGTGGAAGGCAGCGAGTAAGTTATTTTTTTTTTATTTTGGGGAGGTGCGGGCTTACAGGCGTTTATTTATTTGAAAGAATTTCTCACGTTACCTACAGAAAAATGGAAGTAAAACATAAGCATGCGCTGTTACATAGATTTGAGTGGGGTATTTTGGCATTGATGGTTGCGTATTTTAAATTTCTTGAGCCGAACATATGTATTCATGAAATGTGGAATAATAATACATAATAAAAATATTTAAAAAATACATATAATTAAATTTAATTATTTTGAGTATTAATAATAAAAAAATGATTTATAATTGAAGGTATTTGATAATGTTTTTTGAAGATGAAACAATTGATTTGTTTCTGTGTTTTACTATATCAGTCGTTTGTACCAAATCTCTACTTACGCAACTGAACCTGATGTGCCCATTACCCAAACTTACCTTATTTTAGTTTACTAACAGACTGATTGACTGACTCTGACAGACTTTCCACTTTGCCTTTGCTGAGTATATTCCACGTTGTGCCGCTCACAATCAAAGCAGCTTTCTAACTTGTTTAATCTCATTTCTTTTTTTCGGCGCCGACTTCTGGCACACTCATTTTATCAAGTTTGTAAAATGCAAAAGGCAACAGCAACAACAAAAAGTGTGGAGAATCGTAAGAATAAGAATAGGTGGAGCAAAAAGGAAAAAGTAAATGTATAGAAGACACGCTAATAAGTCTGCAACGTGACACTTGGTCGCAAAACTTGGGACGGATAGCCGCGGGCCGCAAATGAGATGACTCTATCGAGTGCGGGCATCAGGCTAGAGAAATGGCTGACATTTGGCAGCCCCAGCTACTGCTTTAGATTGGTTGCTACTGTTGTTGTTGGTATTGTTGTGATGGCAAAATGTAAATAGCAGACGTGACGCTGTGAACTCCAAGCTAAATGTGACAATAAATGCCGGCGGTTATGTATAAATTGCTAAAGTGTGCGGAAAGATTTACGGTCGCCCAATGCTCTAGTTAAACGTAACCAGCGGATACGGCATCACTAGGGGCTGATACGGGCTGGTAGGGGCCGCGAGGGAGGCCGGGTGTTGGTGCCATAACAACAAACAACAAATAGGCAAGGCACTAGGCAGTCAGCCAGCAACAACTACTAGAGTGTCAGGTGGTGCTTTTAGTATGATTGCTAGGCCAACCAGCAACAGACATCTAAGAAAAAAAAAAAAACAAGAACAACACATAACACTCACAATGACGGTTTGGCCAACACCAAAAAACACTTAGAGCCAGCCAAGTGGACAATTTGTAAGGCAGCACGGAAGGTAGTGCAAGTAGTTGTTGTGCCCTGTAACCACAAATCGCTTGATGGGGTCGAACAAATTGAGCCGAATGGACAAGACGTAAGCAAAGACTCTCCAAGACAAAATGGAATAAACTAAAAGTTAGCCTATCAAGGTTAATTACTAAATGGTGTAGTTAAAATATGGTACACGTGTGCTTCAGCAAGCCGTCAATAATAATTAAATAAGCCAACTACAGGGTATGTTCGAGCCTGTTACGCTCAGACTGAGTCCTCTTACTTGGTGTCGAAGTAGTTGTTGTCAGTTTGCCGGCTCTTTGACTGACACAAATGCGGCACGTGGCGCCGGACTCAATCATTTGCATAGCGCCAGTCGATTAGACAGCTAATTCGAATTCAATTAGGCACGATATTAAAAAAAATCAGAGTTTTCATCAAAAGTCAGGCCAGGAGCAGAAGGCAGCTTGCTAGCCTGCTAGCCTGGATACCTGCCAGCAGCTGCTGACACACTTACATAATTTTTCATACACCGTGTCACTCAATTTTCTGCTTCCTCTTCTACCATATTTTTTTTTGTGCACATCTTTGCTATAATGAGCTTTTCCGTCGACTTCGACGAACACTTATGCCATTTGTCGCCATATTTATTTTAATGGTTGCTCAATTTAATCACTTTAGCAGCAAAAGCAGTGAAAGCAGACGACGCTTCGCAACGTTTTGAGTTTGCCATCATCTTTTACTTTGAATAACCTAACATAGGCTATTATAAATTTGTTATTGAATATGCAACATTTTAACGGTGAAAACTGAATTATAATATGGATGGGAAGCGGACTGAACCCGAAGGTATATGTTCATAAATATTTCAACAAATTCAAAAATATGTGGTTTAAATATTTAATTTCTTTTTTTTTGTTTAATGTTGTTTGTTTTATTATAGAACTGCTGAGCAGTATTAAATAGATTATCTTTTTACTTTCACATATATGCACTCATAAACCTTAATCTTTATTGTGTTTCTTTTTTATTAGCTTTAGAGATAATAAACTGTGACTGATAACTAATAATTGTCGGTAAAGTGTATTAAGTCATCGGCATTTCTGAATTTTTATGATTTTTTTAAATGCCGTTGAAATTTTTTCAAGATTTCGCTTACGCAACATTTAATTAAGAGCACAACTTTTCAAGTTTTAATGGAACGCACAGCCAGCTATCCACACACACACAAGCGTACACACATACATATAATATATGTATGTATATATATACATTTGTGCGGCACTTTGACACGCCACTTTATTAAATTGACTGCCTGTAAAATGCTTTGCAAGAAGTAAAAATTTTTGAAAATTTATTAAATCAAGCGGCTTTACGCATTCATCCATCTGAATTTATCAACTAAGAGCTGGCGTGATACTGTAGCTTCTCCTGTTGCTATTGCTGGTGCAACATTTTGCGCTTGCCCGAGTGAAATGAGCTGCATCCGGGTCCCGACCATGGCCACGGACACTGCAACTGCAACTGCAAGCGTTGCATTCTTAACGCCCGACTACTTTTTAGCCCCAAACCAGGCTGTAGAATGTGAACTACGTTCTACGGACTACGGACTACAAAGTACGGACAACCGGTGCATCCTGGCGTGCATGTATGCCACGTAACGTATACTTTATTCCTGTTCTGCTGTTCCTGTGCGCTGGTGCATTTCCTCACAGACACATACAAAATATACACATCTCACACACACATTCACAGAACTGTAACGAATTTTGATGCATTTCCTGGGCGAACGCTCGAGCGCGCACGCGAAAAATTTATGTGCAATCTTAGAAAAATAATGATTATCTTTTATTTTATGGTTGAGCTGGTAGCTTTGCCTCCTCCAATGGCAAGCCATTGTGTTATATTATTGTAAGCGGTAAGCGAGTCGTAAATGCGCATAAGCTTCTAAATATTTAAAGCTATTTTATGACGGCGTCTCTCAAACACGTGAGCTCCACAATTATGTGGTAAATGGGCAGCAAACCGCCCACAAATTGATTGGCAGGCCACGCCCCAAAGCACACAGCTATTTGAATGAATGTGTGTATGTGTGTGTGTGTGTGTGTGTGTAAAAATGTGGCATGTAAGTGAGTGTAAGAGAGTGGCTCTCGAGAGTCATTGATTCATTCAGTCACTTGAGCAACTTATTAAGCTGACTAGCTGCAACAGCTTCTCCTCATTTGGGTTGATGAAAACCTTTCTTTGTGCTGACTTTATATCTGTTCAGGATTGCTTAATTATGCAGCATTTTATTGAATTTTTGTTGTTGCTATTGTTGTTTGACTTATTCAATGAGCTGTCTGCATGACAAAAGGGCAACAATGCTTGGAACTTGTCAGGACAAAGCTGCATCCCGTTAATGGAGTGAACTTAAGCCGATTGCAAAGTATTAGAAAATTAAATGAAATGAAATGGTAATATTTGTTTTTGATATGCTTTAATTGGACTGAAAATAAGCTAACAATTTATTTAAATACAAGTTTGAAGCAAACGTTTTGATGGTAAGTAAGTGAACAGCCTTAAGGTCAAGTTTATTAACTTGACATACTTTTGACTTGTTAAAATGTTTGAATGTAAAATATTTTGGTATCGACCTTTAGAAGAGCTGAGAAATGATTTACGTTGGTATTTAGTTAGAATATTGACATTATTAATTACACATAAAAAGGGATTTATTTTGACCATGCAGGTAATAGTTATTGACAGAAAACTAATTAAAGCCGAGGTAAGATTTAAAGTGTGCGAAGGAAATTAAGTAGAACGAAAATGCTTTATAAGATTCATTGTTCGATAATCGAAAGGAAATGAAATGATTTGGGTTTTCTTCCAAATAAAAGGAACATAAATAAGCAATTTAAAAATGTTGTTTGGATTACTTAAATATTATAGCATATCAGATGATGTAATTTAATTAACTCAGTGGAATCTTGACAGCTGCCACAAGAAGATAAGCGCTTTGTCCGAGTTGTCAAATATGTTTTGAATAATTAATTTGGATTTTTTCTTTGATTTTTATGAATAATTTGACAATATTTTAATAAAATAAGAGGAAAGTGGACAGAAATTAGCTTCAGGACTCATTAATAATACTATTTATATTTCTTTATATTTTCCGATGATAATAAATTTAAAAAACTATTGTTAAAGTTATAACTTTAATTAAACGAACTATTTGCTAGTTTGTGAAATTCGTTAAATATGTCTTGATCTTCAAATAATATTTTTTTTAATTTTATGAACAATTTTAGAATGTAGATTTCAAGTATTTTAATATACGCACATTTTCTTGGAAGCATTAATGGTGGAAGCAGTTCCCTGAAACTCGTGACACGTACCGCATTGGCATTGATGGATGTGGGGGTGTTTGGGGGGTGTAGTGATTATGAAATATGTACAGCAGGCAGCAGCATCCTTGGCATGCCTGTTAGCCGCCGCCAAGTAACCTTACCGTTAACACAAACGAGTATATGCGTGTGTGTGTGCAGCGCGTGCAAAACTTTCAAAGGATAACGTCACTCAAGTACGCATTGGAGCATCACAAATGACGTAATGTGGCACTTTAGCGAGCAAGTGTATGGTTAGTCAAGGCGTTGTAGCGCAAATAGTCTGATAAATTTACATAACTAATAGAAAATGTTGTTCAATTTTAAGCAGTGATTGTGTTAAATGCAAGATGTAAACTGCAATTGCGGCTGCCGAATGTCAACCATAAATTCCAATTAAACGCTGTGTAAGTGGAATGCAGCAACAGCAGCTGATTCAACGTCTCCCGGCGCGTCTGTTTTGGTTTTGATTAAGTATACGCCCTGGTTTGGCAACACTGGCCTGCAGGCATCCAAAATGTGGTTAGCTTACAAACAGATCTACTGGTAGCATCAGCATCAGCATCAGCACCAGTTCCATTTTCATTTCTATTTCCCATTTCGTATTCCAATTCATTTGGCAGTCGATGCAATGCATTGCGAGCCATGTTTTTTTCTCGTTTCCATATTTTTTTTTTGGCAATGTTTGAGTTTGCGTTTAATTGTTTTATTATCCACAAAGCGCTGGCCGTCGCGCACACAGGCAACGCCCTTTCTGCACAGCCCAGTTTAGTTGAGTGCCCAGTTCTTGGCACTGCTGTCGTTGACCTCGTTGACTTTGGGGCGCATCCTGCAGTTACTCATATATTCTGTAGATATATCTGTGCACATATCTATATATAAATATATATCTATATTCATATATATATATATTTTTTTTTAATTTTTCGTACTCTTGTCGAAGTCAGCGGCGCCTGCTGTCTGATAAACGAGCGTGTGGCAAGTTTCTGGCTGTTGCACAAATTATGCCAAGTGCATACTTGAGGCGTGGCCTGACAGCCACAGCAACAGCAGCATCTGCAGCTGTGGCATTCACAACCGCACACAGCTGTTCTTTGGGATACGTTATCAACTCTTAATAATGCCACACTTGAAGCGCAACGAACCTATGCCGCCTGCTACCAATTTTAATTAACTCTATAAAATCGCATTACTCTTATGCATTCGCCATTTGTTTGTTAACCTTCTTATTGTATATGGAAATCATTGTAATTGGATTTTCGTATTATTTTTATTTTTATGAACCTGCTTACGATCGGGACATGTTCGATATACAACCAGCTAACTTAATTAGTAAATAAAGATAACTCTGAACAATGGATTTACTCAACTGTTGCACATGCTAAGTAAGTATTTAAGCCTGGCCTTAATAAGACATTTAGCTGACACATACACACTATAAAAGTTGTTCAACAAAACCGATCCCAAAAACAATCCAAGTCAAATTGTGGCATCTCTGCTGCGGTCTGGCAACAACTCACATGAAAACAAAATAAGTTTATGGGCATGTTATGAACTTCGAAGCAACACAATTCATTTGTTATACAACAGCCAAGTACTTAAATCTTTTGGAATCCTGAAATCAATGTTGTAGTTTCTTCAATAAAGTAACGCAATGAAAATGCTTGCAGCAATTGACAAATTAGTTTGACTTCTTTAATTAGAAAGCAATAGTCTGGGCATTAAGATATTATGTTATATTGTGGTACAAGTCCTAAAGATTGTATACGTGTATGCAAATTAGAAATTTGATAAAGTAATACGATGAAAATGCTTGCAGCAGTTGACATAATAGTTGTACTTCTTTTATTAGAAAAGCATAAGTCTGGGAATTAAGATATTTTGTTTTATTTGTGGTATTCAATTTGAAAGATTTACTATGTGTATGCAAATTAGAATAAAGCAAGTCAAACATATTATTTTAGTAAGATTTAATCTAAAGTTAATTTGCAGACTCAATAAAATTATTTTCCTATTGGAAGCTTAGTTACATAAGTTTTTCTCTCCTGTTTTCAAATGTTAGAGCTGTGAGGAAGCTTTCAGCCGTATTGCTCCCTTTGCACAATGCCTTCTGACACCGAACAAGAGCTATTTAAACAATTTTGCAGGCAACAATTACTTGGATACATCAGGTTGCAGCTGGTTTATGTATTGCAAATAAAAGTCTGTGTTCTGCCAGACCGGAAAATGTGGCAAAAACTTTGTGTGTTTTGAAAACAATGGTAGAATTTACTTTAATGGTCTCGCATGTTGCGCATACTTAAGAAAGGCTCTTCAGGTGGGCAGATTTTGAAAATGGTGTGCGTGTTGTGTTTATTAGTTAAGGAAAATGCATGGAATATATAAATTTAGGCAATCTGGTCACATAACTTTGGGCCGGGGCCCAAGGCACGTTCACTTCAGTACAGTTGACTTGTCAGCGTGTTAATTTGCTAAATAATTTTCGAATTTCTGCTGAAGCGAAGGCGGAGGCTGGACAAAACAAATGGCACTAACTCACCGAGAGAAAAACACTCAGAAACACACAAACGAAAGGTTGACACGCCCACTTAGCCAGGAACTGGTCAGGGCAGGACGAAGACGAGGCGCAAACGTGCCAAATATGCAAGCAGCAACAAAACAAACGAAGTTAAGGTGGAAAGGGCTAAGGGACCAAACAAAATATGGGGCACCCAAAGAAAGCACATCAACATATATGGATAAGAGTTTGTGTATGGATGTGCTTGAGTGTATGGATGTTTGCCTAATTCAGAAAGGATACAACGTGGGAAAAAAAAGAACTGTTTATGATTTCCTAACACGATTTCAGTAGCTTTCACAATTTTTGGTATACCTTTGCCGCTCGTTTATTTGTTTTGCTTTGCTGACTACGTGAGAAATGTTTGTATTTGGCTTTAGTTTTTTCGTAGCGGGCGCTGAGTGGCTACGCTTAAAAATGGCTCGGCAGGACATGTTTCTACACACGTTCATCAATTAGTGCTGAAGATTTAATTGTGGCACGTGTGAACTTAATTAAATGGCATTAGTATTGTAATTGTTCAAACGGGCAAATTACACACACACACACACACAGACATACACATATACTCCTATAAAAGTTTGTGTGTATAAGTATATTTATTTAATTGGTTATGCGAGTGCCCCCACCTCAAAAATTTTGCAATTTAATTGCCTTACTTTGTATGCAAACGTATTTGCATTACAATTATATATCCGACCATGTGTGCAATATGCAGTTTTCAGTTTTTTCGAATATTAATATACATTTATATGATGTGGCATATTCGGGGACCTTTAACCCCCACCAACAATAGAATATAGTAGGTTTTAATATAATTTGGTTTACGCTTTTACTTTAATTAACAATGTGCCCATAAAGTTCGGAATTGCCAGATGCACTTAATTAACATTATAATTGTCATGGCAGTCACAGCAAACTTTTATTGCATCTTAATGGGGCTATTTAAGCGAATGAAATATTCAGAATAGAAAAGAATTTATATAAATATATGATTAATATGAAGATATCATCTTAAATTATTATAGCTTGCATCTTTAGCTTCTGCCAATCAATTGGAAATATTCATACAAATATATAATAATAAGGGTAAAATCCATTAAACAAAAAATTAATACCAGATATACAATTTAAGATATGTTCAAGATGTTGGGGAAAAAGTTTTTTTTTATCATTCTCTATAAGTCGGGACAATTTTTCATACATATACTTCGACATTTGGGGTATTTAATAGTCATTCATATGTCAAATATTTACATTTTAAAAATAATTGTATTTGTCTATGCCCTGGGTCTCAAAAATTATTCATGTGACATTTCCCCATAAGTGTTTTAACGAAAACATGTGTATAATTTTAGGTATGCAATTTGCCTTTGCTTTTGTAGGTTTGAATTGTTTCGTGAGTTGGATGTTGGACATTGAGTTAAGCCTACGACTGCGCGCCAAACCGAAATTAAAACGAAAATTGTATGTATCTAAAGAGATACATTTATTTTATCACTTGACACCGGGGTGCGGGCCTTACTGCAATAATGTTAGTAAATAACAAGCACACTTGAAATATTAAACATTCGAAAATGTTGCGCACATTTTGGTCAGCGTTTCGCATTGCCAATGTTCTGTGAATGCAGGTTGTGGACGGGTTGTTGGTATGTTTTGTTGCGAGTTGTTATAAAATTAACTATACAACAGCATTTTGGATGCAAAATAGCTACCTAATTCATTGCGCTCAGGCAATGTGCTGGCATTTGTTGTTGTTGTTGGTTGTTTGGATGTTATTGGAATGGGGCGTCGTTATTGGGCCTCTGACATTGCACTTAAATAATGTAAATATAATTTTACAGCTAGACAACGATTTAATTTCAAAATATTTGGATGCATTCTATGCGTGGCTATTTTTGTTTATTATGCCATTAGTTTTTGGGTGTAGTCTCGCCCAGATGACAATAATAATTACAGTGCACAATGTACTAAGCCATTCAATGGACTGAAACATGCATTAAAAACAAGCACAATTCTGGATATTTATGTGTATGTGTGTGCCATTGTAGGTAAATTAAATAAATCAGAAAGTAATTAAAACAACATGAAATGAGAGCTACACCGTTTGCGGAAGCAACGTCCCTGACTTTCTCCCTTTACTTGGCAGCATAATCCCATCGCTTGCACACCTCCACACCTGACTCAAAATGCGAAATCACACACACACATATGCAAACACACACACAGACCCACACTTGTCTCCACGGCTTGTGCTTTCTATTTAGCAAACAAAACAGAAAATGCGACCAGCGGACTAACAACACCAAAGAAATAAACAAACAAAAATAAGAAAAAAAAAAAAAAAACTAAACAGAAGAGAAAAGTAACAGCAATAAAAACTGGCAACTGGGGGAAATTGGGAAACAAGGTAAAGAAAATTTGCGCAACGAGATGCAAAATAAACTTAATTTACGTTTATTTACGTTGAGAAATGTTTTCGAAGGAGTGCAACTTTTAATTGCAAAATTTATTTGATTTCCCAACGTCTCCCGCTGTGCATTGGGTGGATGCTGTCTATTTGCTCTTTTGGTGACGGTAAGTATATAACCAGTATATTACGTCAATTCTATCAAGGCATCCATATTTAAAGAGTTCAACAAGAAATTATATCAATTCTACGAAATATTTTGCATTTTATTTCATAACTGATTGGATAAATGAACCCTGATTTAGAAAGAAAACTTCACTAAAAAAATTAACTGAATAACTCACACTTTTCATTATCTGTCAACAATAAAAATCACCTATCTGCGACATTATCAAGAGTAAATTATGATTTTTACGTTGTGTTTGAATTGAAATTTAATTTTTTCCCTTTGACATGTTGCGGTCTTGAGTTGTATTCAATTTTAATTGCTGCGGCAGACACACAGTTCACTGTTATTTTCAGCATGAGCGCTTTTTTTTTTTTGTTTGTTCTGGCAGCTGCAATGGAATTCATGTTGCCAGCACTCCAAATGGAGAAATGGAAAATGGTACGCCTTTATGTGGCGTTTAGTTTGAACATTTTTTGGCAGCAAACGCAAATTGCGGTGGATCAGGTGAAATGCTGCACTATTTGTGTGAGCGAGTGTGCGTGTGTGCCAAAAAGGACGCCATAAAATATGCGCATAAACACATGCATTTTGTAACAGTTCCAATTTAATTTTTTTATTATTTATTTTGTGTAGCATATTTATACGTATTTTTGCACAAACGAAATATATACTGGAAATCATGGAACAATGCAACAACTGTGTGTTGCAAGTGCCAATTGTTGTCTAATTATTTTCTTTATTTACCGTTTATTGCACTCGCCAATGGAGAGCTGTTGTGAAGTTGTGCAGTTTTGTACAGCCTTTGGCTGCTATAAATTTTTAATTTTTGGCAACCTCTTTTTTTAATTTTATTAAAGCATTTTTAATTTCTAGTCTTGCATATTGTTGTTAACAGCTGGCCGAGAAGCCGTCGTTTTTCTACCAGGCGACTGACATTTATCGCTACATAGTTTGTTGTCAGTTCACGGCTCTCAACTCTCAGCTCCACTCTGATTTGGGTCAAATGTGCTGGCTTTTTGTGTGCATCTGGCCTGCTTCTTGTTGGGCAAACTGTCGAGTGAAACACTAATTCGTATCCATTCTAACAATAAATGCGTATATGCATGCAAACACTCACATACACATACACACACTTCTTGTTGGATTTTCAGCTAATTTTGAGCCAACTCAAGCTAAACGCCTGCTTTTTGTTAATTTGCAAATTTCTAACCATATTCATATATGAGTTTCTGTGTGTAAAGCAGCTGCTACTGCTGGTGTTTGTGTGTGTGTGAGTGTGTGTGTGTGTATATGTGGATAGATGTCCGACAGCCTCGTTAGTCAGCAATTCGCTTGATGCATGGCATTAATTCAATTTCTGTTTGCATTCTGCCAGCAGCGGCCATTTTATGTACCATTGCGCCGAAAGTATGCAACCCTTATTGAAAGGATTTTTTTTATTTTTTTTTTGGTATATCTAAGTTATATAGCTAAATATTGATTTTTTCAATTGAGTTTTGTATTGACTCATTATTTAATTATATCTGTATTTTTTTTATCCATGTATTGATCATACATTTAAATGAAATTAAACTAGATTTCACGAGCTACTTTAACATGTTGGTGTAAAGCGTTTACACTCTGTGATTTTTGTCCTTTTTAAGCAAAATTAAAAAACTCAAAAAACTTAATTGCTTTAAACATCACAACTACCTTTTTAACTGTACTATATATTTCTCTCTCATTTAAAAAAATCTTTTCTTCATGCAGATTTTTATCTGATTTCTGATTTCCATAATTTTATGCAAGAAACTTTAGTACGTGTTGTGGCCACTACGGCTGTGCTTACCAATGCTTTGGGCACCATGTCGTATGTGTGTTACCGGTATGGCTTGTCCAAAATGGAGAAACTTCTGCTATAGTTTTGCTTTAGTGTCTATGTAACACGCTCAAAAAAAAACCGCAAATATTTTTTTCCAAATGTTGAAGCTAACGCGTTTGCAATTTGCGCCGTGTGATCTCTACTTGAATATGGGATTGGGATCGCGCACGAGTTTTTTGCGGTAAGCTTGAAGTGGCGCGAATGAGTGGCCAACAAGTGCGAGTATGGCCATTTATAATGCTGCGCTCGTTGACGCAGCGCAGCGCCTCAAAGTAGGCAGCAATTTATATAAAAAGCATATTTATATAAAAAAGTGCTGCCGTCTATTGTTAGACATGCCACCTGTTTGCGGCTCTGTGTATATGTGTGTGTGTATAGCATAGCGCAGTTGTCACTGGTATCCCGTCATTTTGCTGTTGGGAAAAGCCCTTAGCCAAATGCGAATTTGTTGCTGTCAACACGCAATTATGTAATGCAATACACGAACAGCAGCTGCTCTTATCTCGCTGGCTATATGAACGTCAGCCAATATACAAAGAATCTGCATAGTTTCCATGGCAAATAGACTACGCGCTGATCCAGCGAGCAGGCGCAGAAGAAAATAACTCAACTCATTTAACTTCAGATTAAACACACACACACACACACAGACGAACCTTATTAAAGAAACTGTAGTATATAGGGGAGCCTGATGCCGCTGCAGTGGCAGCAGCTTACTGGACGGCAGCCCGTTGCTTATCTATCACACTGGAAAACACACATACAAACTCATAAATATACATTGCGTTGCCTCTATTACGTAGTTTGGAAATATTCCGCACGCTGATAACATTTGAATTTTGGCTTGATTTATGAGGCATAGCTTGGCAAACTGTGTCGGGTTTATCATAACTATAACAACAGCCGTGTAGCGTCGACGCAAATTTAATCACTTCCATGCTAAAATTTCAATATAACGCACCCTTTGTGCTGTCATCTTTAATTCAAGCATTATACCACACATAATACTTATACGTATTATAATTAGGAATTCAAATTATGTTGCATTTTGATTTGGGTCACTAAATTTCTGTATAAATTATTTGAATCAAATCCAATAGAATTTGCTGATCGAATTCATGTGAATTCATAGCAGTTGTTTAAAGAGCGTATTGCAGTCTGCAAATAAGTTTCCAAAATCCATTAGAAAAAATCTTTAAGTTTCTTTTGTTCGCAAATGAAAGCTGATCTTACGCAGTCTTCATTTAAAATTTAGTTTTTGTATTTAAAATGCGATTCAATTAAAATATCGACTTCAGAATGCATTTCAGAAATGATTGGATATTCATCTTTAAGTAATAGTAGTGAATCGAAACGGTTTTATGTAATAATATTTTTTAATTTTTAAATTTTTGAAACACAATTAGGTAACTTTGCCTGCAGCATACAATCAGTTTTGCTAAATATATTGCCAGGGTACAATACACTCAAATCAAACAAACATATACATCAAGTAGGAACAGTTATGATAATTGCTGAAAAGTGTGCAACATCATTGTATTTTTTTATTGCTGCTAAATGAAAATGTATGGCATACCTTTCAGCATATAATTTGACTGTTAATTCGCTTGAGAATTTTTCTTTTCAAGGGAATTGTGAGGTTAACCTCACAATTCGCACATTTGATCCATTTGTCAGCAGTGCAAATAGTGTGCACCACTTGAGCGATATTCCGTGCCCCTCCGATGCGAAAAGTTAGCTAAGAATATTAGATCGTTGACAGTTATCGCTGCTGGAGCTGTTGGAAGTGTGTGTTATTTGTATTTGCGTTTCAGTTCAGCTTATCAGCAGCCATTCTCGAGCTCGCATTTTGTATTTGGAGTTTCTAGCTGGTAATTCAACTGGCTGCTGCTGGAGTTGCACATAAATATTTGATTTTGCTGACTTTTATTGCATATGTAGTTTACGTCGATGAGGTCGGCAGCAATTTGCTATTTACCAAGTCTCGACTATGAGCCTGTAAACAATTCTTTTGGATTTTTAGTTTAACATTTGAGTCTTAAGCACTGCCCAATCTCTGACACACCATCAATAAATAACTAACTGAAAGTACATGCATATATATCTGTATATATGTATTGTCTTCTCTGTTTTTCTGCCTTTATGGATGAATTTTGGGCCAACCACATTTTTCCTGCCGCCAAAATGGTTTTTGCTGATGGCCAGGCTTATAACTTTTAACTTTTTTACATCGCTCATCATTACCATTTTTTTTCTTCATTGCTTACCCCTTAGTAACTGCAGTTGACATCTGAAAGATTCGTTTTCTAGGCAGTTTCTGTTTTTATATGTATATCTATATATATATTTTTTTTTAGATTTTTTTAAAATTTTTTTATTTAAACGCTTTAATTGCGTTTAATTTTTGAATATATTAATTACGAAATAAATATAACATGTGTTTTATATGGGAATACCAAAAATATTTTATTGTATTTTAAAGGTTCTTAAAAGAATATATAAGTTCCCTTTAGAAATTTTAAAGCTAATTTAAATTTTTGATTCATATAATTTTATTTTTTTTTCTATTTAGTTGATATACACAACAACGATTAATAACAAGAGCCATTACAAGCAACAGAGGCAGCAACTCAACTATTTTTTCACCAAAACTAAGATTTCAATTAGAAAGTATTCCATTTCTTGCACTTACTCCCAGACTGCTAGCTGCAAAGTTGTAGTAAGGAGCAGGCAGCAAGCCACTTGGCAGGTGGTCATGTTGTGTGCTTAATGTGCAACAAGGCGAAAGTTTTCATTATAATGCACCTGTCTGTACTCGTTTCATCCACAGCTGCACTTTTTGCCAGATGCCTGGAGTCAGTTTCCATTTGGTAAGTTGGTAGTACGTCAAGTTTGACTCTGTTCTCGCACTTGGCCAATAAAACTTAAAGCGCTTTTAAAATAATCTGCATTTAGGGACACTTTCCGCTTTGTCGGCCGTTGACAAGTTCATTATATTTTTCATGGCATTATCTTAATTAATTTCGCAAAAGCCAGCCGAATTGACTGCTGGCCATGTTTGCAATATACTATATGCTACATATATACCTAAATATCTTATTTATTTTCATATGTTATCTAATTACAACAAGCATATAATCTTTATAGTCAGCATGAATGGAACGAGTAATCAGCGAAAATTGACGCACATTCTTTAGTTAGCAATCAAACGCCCACAAAATATAGAACACATAAAAAACTATTGACTTTTATTGATTGTTGCGCTTGACATTTACATACCAAACAATTGTACAATTGGTGTACGTGGTAGATATCGTGTAGATTGGTTTTCCTAGCTTAATAATGATTTTCCTCTTAGCTAAATATGGTTTTGAATTTTCCTGGTTAAAACAAAAGAAGATATCGAACTTAGCTTACTATTGCCACAGTCTATGCTAATTGAGTTTTCTCATTTTAAAAAGATATTCAAACAAGATATTCGAATGGATGAATTTGGCCAGATCTAAAATTTTTAATTCATTCTAGAGTCGATGACGACCAAATAATAAGAGTAACATAGATAGCGCATAAAGCTACCCATTTCATATATCTTTTACATGGTATCGAATACTGTGTGAAACCGCCAGCAGGAGTTGAACGATCGTCAGTGACTGCTGCGGTTGCTGCTGTGTCAGTTGCTGTTGCTGCTGCTGCATGTGTTGCTGGATGTGGCTGGGTTGCTGATGCCCTTCAATAACACACAATAAACTGTTTTATGGCTTGGACAGCAGACACGCTAATATTGAGCGCACATTTTAATTGAATTTCACGCGCTCTCATAAACTCGAAGCGTGCCACAGTAAGCGCGCTGGTGAGTTTTATGGCCACTACCCAACTAAAATTGCGATTTCTAATTCTATTTCAGTTTCTATGTGTCTGCTTTCAACTTCATTTCTATATATGTTTATTTCGTTGGCTCATATTGATCAACGGCCAAACCAAACAGCAGCGACAAGCAGTCCACAAGCTAGCCACATCCATCCACATCAATTCACTTCCATCCACATCCATCCAGTTACATTGATGGCCTGTTTAATTGCGCGCACTTCTTGTTATTGCAATCGTAAAATCTTTTGTTATTGCAACACAACAATTTGCGTTGTTGTGCTTCCGCCCGCATAGCATTTGAGTACACACAGAAATAGTACTATATAAAAATAGTAGTGACATCAGTGCGTATACGTAATGTGTGTTATAAAAATAATTATCGCAATTTATATTTGCTTGTCCGTGGTTCAATAGAAATTATACCACGTGTGTTTCCTGATGGCTCTTACCTATTTTTATGAAATATATCAGCCTTTTTTTTAATAACGAAGTGGCAGTTATGGACTTATTATCAAAGTGGGCATCAGGAACTAAGGAATGTCGTAATAACAATAGAAATCTGCTATAAAGGTGCGTAAAGTAAATTCATTTATTTCTATACAAATACTGGGCATAAGTAATTAATTAAACTATTGTCGTTAATAAGGTATTTTAATTTATAAAAGATATTTGCCCTTTTTATTCATAAAGAGTTATAGCTAAAATTAGAATCTCAAATCTGGAAATATTTCAATGCATTTTATCTGAACAGTTTATGTATAACCTAAAAATTTTCCCAAGCAATTTTGTAAATAAGAAATGATATTATTGTTTTAAATAATAAATGAACCCAAGACATGCTACATACACTCCAATAATTTATACCTTAAAGAGCTTGTTAATCTCAAATGACAGAGTGATATTTCTCATAGGTACTTTACTATTTATAATAATAAGTATTACGCACACCAATTTATTGCAACCAATAATTTGTAGCTTATAAGTTGAAAATAAAATCACATTGTGATAAGAGAAAGTAGGACGCGGTTAAAGGCTGGTATTATAAATAAAAAAACTGTATTAAATGTTATCGTCAGAGGGGGATTCCCAATCTCTGCAGTTTAATTTTATTTGAAGCGTTCAATTAGGTACTGGGGCGATCGAGTAAATTATCATAAGAGAAAAACAATAATTACTACGGAATCTAATCTTAAGGTTGTAAGTCTTATTACGCCACTGTCCAGTTTCTAAAGTGTTATTAAACAATTATTCCCTTGGGTGTTCCTTGAAAATAATACGGTAGAAACTAATCGCTAAAGTACTAGTCTCATTATCGGTAAATGATAGCTCAACTCGAATGTTCTTCACAGTACTAATTCGACGTATGATATTTTACAATTGGCGTGGCAAAAGAATGTCATAAATTAATTTAATTCTTATCAGACTTCACCGGAACTGTGAGTCAGTGAGACACTTTGCCTACTAAAAGTTTATGTTCATATTGTGTGTCTAAAGGCCAAAAGTGCTTGATCACCCATTTTAGATTACACTTTGAGGAGTACTTGAAGAGAGTAAAACGCTCCGAAGCTCTGGCACTTAGTTGTCAGTCCATCAAGAGTTAACTAAACGTAACTCAATGTCGAAAGAGCGGTGATGCATTTGCCACAACTTCATTTCCGCTGACAGCTCTTCAAAGTGGCAGCCATGGGCGCCCACTGTGGCTGCAGACGCAATCGTTATGCAGCGCCAACTTCAGCTCCGGCTGTATCTTAGTATGCAGCGCTGTTGGAGAGCATTGCATTTGCTTTTAAGTAAATAAAATTAATCATTCGCCCGGTAGAGCGGCTGCTGCAAACGAGATGGCGCTCGACATGCATCAAATAGCGCAGAGCGCTGAAAATTCGAAAATTGAAAATGCATTGTAAGTACATGCAGCTGCTGGCCAAAAGGGATGAGAGTAGATGAACCGTTGCTGAAAAATTGCTGGCATTGTGCAAAAATGGTAATGAATTATGCTTATCTTTTCAATTTGTGGGTAGGAAAATAAGGAGTGGGACACAACTGAAATTCGTATGTGCATCTTGTCTGGTGCTTATGAGCTACGCATTATATCAAGTGCTTCTCTACATATCTTATCTATCTCCTTATCTATCTTAACAATTGAATTTTACAATAAGCCATTGGAATCGATTTTTATTATTATTTCGACGAATCGTCAAAGAATCGGCGATAATTTCGCAATCTATTGTGATTTATTTGTTCTCTATAAATAGAATGGGGTATGTTTTTCATATTTTTCAATAGATAAAAACTTGTTGTTCAGACACTTACTCATATAGGGTTCACCGGTGTCGATTAAATTATTCGCGTAATTGATAATGCCCGACAAATGTATTAAGTAGCTTAGTTTGATAAGAAAGAATATTTCTTACATTGACATTTATTAAATTGGCATTTGAATTTAACTAATTAATGTGAAAATAGCATAAAAGGGGAAAAACAATTATATTATATAAATATAAGCAATTGCCGCCTATAAATAGGTGCGAGCAATAAGTTTCCAGAAAGGCCATCCACCAAGAAATAAATTTCTTAAAAACAAGAGATCAAATAAAAAACGAAATTGTATTCCACCGGTAAAGTTATATTAATGATTGCCTGTCTGGTTGCTGGTGCCTGTGCCAGTCCTAGTCAAACATTGGGTGAATCGAGACCGCTGCAAGCAATGCGCAGTACTCCTTCTTACAGCGGAGTAATCCTTCACGCTCCCTGGAATGCTTTCAGTACTACAGCGGGGTATTCGATCAGCTACTGTAGCAGGATGAGAAGCAGTTCAAGAGTTGCCAAATACGACGCAACAGCAGATTGCGGTCCTGGACGACAGTTACAAACTAGTGCTGAACACATTGGTCAGCAACGCATGATCCGCCTGCAAGCTTATAGAAAATTGTTATAATCAATTGAGTAGATTGCAGTCTCTATTCTGTTTCTCAGATGTGGTAAGTAAAATACTAAAATACCGATATGCTTTTTTTATTAATTAATATGACATAAATAATTTATTAGTAATAGCGCAACGATGATGTGAAGTGATGTATAACATTTGCAGCAGTGCCAGGAGTTATTATTGATTGACTCCACAAAGGAGCAATGCCCGAACACTATGAGGAACAAGGCCTCTGTTCACCTGTAGCTGCCCGCGAAACCACTGAAGTGGCTATGAAGACGCCAGCTCTAGTTATAACCACACCTGGTCCAGATACACTCACAAATGCTCTAGTCACAAGTCCTGCAGTTCCAGCCAAGACTTCACCGGTTGTGCTTTGGACGACTTCGGACTTACTTACGGTTACGCTCACAAGCTCTTCAGCACCAAGCCTGAGCTGAGACCTCAAGAAGTTATTAAATTTACTAAAATAATAGCTTCCCTAGTTTAAATACATATTACTGGTCAAGGTCTTTATTAAATAGATAAAAAACTGACGGACATTGGCTATTATTGGGAAGAAAACTTTTGTAATCTTGTCGTGGCACGCAAAAGTTAGCGCCAGAGGGTTTAAACTAGTTTAAGCTCACTGGCAACTTCTATATTAAACTTAACTAAAGCAATTGCAATTTTGTAAGTGTAACTTACATAATTAACGGCTGCATGGCGAGCAGGTCGGCGCGATGCTGACTCTTTACTGAAAGATATCCTATAGTCTAAAGAACTAAGCAGCTGCCTTTTAATTTTTTTTTTTTATTATTATTATCCGATGGTTATGAATAATCAGCACAAATATGTAAAAAAAAAAATGTATATCGGAACTCATAGCTAAATGTATTTAACTCTGATGTTAACTAAGTTCTAAATTAAAATTAAAAGATACAAACAGGTTTTTAATAAAGATTGCGCCTGCTACTATTTGAGTGTCCTTTCGCAATGTGTTAGTTGCAATTCCTTTTGCAATTGTCAAATCCGTTTTGGAACGACCAAATTAAATTGGTAACTTTAAGTCCGATACCCTACACATTTTAGTAAACAGTTGCTATCTTTTGGGCCAGCGGCGATTGTCATTTAAATTTAATTGCGTTTGTTTTTGCTTTGGCTGTTGATTGTTATTATGGTTGCTTTTCTTGCCAGCGGCATTGTTGCCACTGCAATTAAAACAAATTAGAAATGTGGGAACACACACATTTACTCACACACACATATATATGCACACACGCAGCCCTTCGCGCACTCTCACGCACTTGTACCCCTAAAATCTAGCTAATGACTGTCGACAGTGTCGGTGCGTGTCCTTGCCGCAGAATGCAGCACACGGCTGATTTAAGCCGTTGCCTAGGTGTACTCTTCAGTGTATGTGTGTGTGAATGTAAAAAGTTAATGCAGTTCGAGTTCTGTTTGCGTTGCTCAGTAAAAACAGGTTCACACAAAGAATGCAATTAAGATATGCAAATTAGTAGCTGCCACGCCCCTCGCTCCTTTACCTCCCATATCAGCCGCTGCAGTTACGCAGACTGATGAGATTTTGCAGCACTTGTGATAAAAAAAGTAAGAAAGAACGGCATCTTAGGAACGCAGAAGATTACACACGTTTTCACACCTCCTGTGCAAAAAAAGATCGAATCGGCGAGTGTTTCTGAATAAGAATATACTTTGGGAATATACTTTATAGGATCAGAGACACAATTTTATTGTGTTTCAAACTTAACTGCGAACTTATCTATTAATATACTGGTTATTAATAATTTAACTGAAATTTAGTGAAGACGCCTATGTATGTAAACCAGGCTTAAAGTCTGAACTCAGATTGAAAAACGGTAGGACTTTTTCACATCCTGTATTGGTGTGAGAACTGTCTTAAGCATGGTTTTAAAGACAGGATAGCGCTTATACGCTTCAGTTAAGATTGCTTGAATAACTTGAATAATTTTGCTTTCTATGAAGTTAGTGAACGAAAGCCATTTTTAAACTACTTTAGCCAAGAAAATATAATCGGCGCAATTTAAATAGCTTCACTGCTGCACTGATAAACAACAGTCTTCTTATTGATTTCTATATTGTTTTTGTCTTTGAATTGGGGCATGGCACCAGCACGTGGCATGATAAGCGACTAAAGATGACACAAATAGATAAGATTTAATTTTGTTGCATTGATCGTTGACCCTCACCATTACAATACTATTATTTATGCGTGTAAGTCCAAATAATGCACAACGAGTTTGCATAAGAGTTAGAAACATTTAACTAAATGTTTGTATATCATTTTGTGATCATCCACAAGTGTACTTATCTAAGCTTGTTACCAGCGCCGATAAGTGAGTTGACCAATGGCAAAGGCCGAAGACATTCACGTGCTGATAAGGAACTAAGGAAAAAAAAAACATTCAGTGAGTAATTTTTTTTTATTCAATCAATTCACCACAAAATTAACATTTGATAGACTTCAGATAAAAGTTAAAAATAGCACAGCTGACTGTCTATCAATGTCAAACATTGACTGAAATACTAAGACTCAAGACGGTTGTCATAATTAACAAAGTAAACTATTTTTAATTAGATTATGATATGATTCAATTTCAAAGAAATCATAAGATTTGTACCATCTATTACATTTTAGAAAATCATTTGTATCGGCATGTGCGAATTGCAAATTTTAGTTACGTAGTGTGTGGGGATTAGTCGGCGAATATTAAATTGATTCCAAGCAAAGTGTCCGATAAGCGACAAGAATGATATGTGATCCGGCACTGATAAGGTGATAGCTGAACTGATAAGGACAAGCCTAAAGTTAAAACCACTTTATTTTCACTTATAAATATCGAGTCGGTTTAATTTTTCGGCAATAACGAATCCAACGCTCACAGCGAACGAACAACTTAAATCAAAAAGTGTTAAAAATCTGCAATATGTATACAAAATTGTGTGTCGTGCTCTTGGCCATTGGCCTTAGCCAAGCGGTGCCCCAGATGGTGATGCCAGAAATTGGCCTGATGAAGTTCATAATGAACTCCCGAGAAATTAACCAGAATAATCCAGGCCGTTCTATCGACTGCTTTAACACATACATACCCCTGATGAATCAAGTTGCCGAGGACTACAAGGCTGAATTTGCCCAGTGCCTGAGCACCGCCGAAGCATCCCGTGAGGGTATCGATGAGAGCACGAAGGATAACCGCGCTAAGATCGATAGCACAGCGACCGACGCCTGCGCTGCTTTGTCTAAGTGCAGTGGCAATACTGGATCCGTTGAATACTTTGAATGCTACACGAATACGGTAAGTTGAATACGCTCTTTCTTCTTGGTCACACACAAATGCAACTTACGTATTTACGTATACTTTACGTGAACTACTTTTATTTTCAGGCCAGCGACAATGTTAAGATCATGTACTCGATTTCAGCTAACTCTGGAGAGCTGTTGACTGTGGTGCAAGAGGAATTCCGTTTAATTGATAACAATCAATACAAATGCACCAACGCATCAGAGCGAGTCTATGTGGAGAAACAAGCGGCCATCTATGAAGATTTCGACAGGTGTAACAGGGGCCTTGAGCCATTGACCACACCAACTCCAACCACCGCTGAGACGACTCCTGTTCCAACCACCGCTGAGACGACTCCTGAGACGACTCCTGAGACGACTCCTGAGACGACTCCTGCTATAGCAGAACGCAACATGTCCGATAAGGATGTCAAGCAAATGTTGCAGAACATGAAGAAATGGTTAAGTTCAAAGCGCCATTAGACTCTTAAAATAAGTAAAGTGCCAATATACACAATTAACATTACTTCACAATTTAATTACACATAGTATTTGAAAACAACTTTACTTTTCTAAACCAACTAAACTGCTTTCAATAATTGTACTTCAACTATCTTTTATTAATAAAATTGTCGTAAATTAACACGGAATAAATAATTTACCTGTGTTTTAAATATTTAATAGCGCTGGAATAAAGTTTATTTTCTTTTTCTTGCAAAATGATTATTTTTATTAACATCGCACACTTGGAAATCCCAATAATATTGCTGGGTTGGAAATTGAATTACTTAAATTATTTACTTTTGCCTTTTGTCATGCCTCCTTTAACGTATCTAAATTATAATGCTAACCGTATCCGACTGCGAAATACTTTGATACCCTACCATTCCATGTAGGCTTTAAGATTGCGGTAGACACTAAAGCCTATATACCTATAAACCTATATCTATCTGCGTGCGGTTGACAAAAAATCCACCATTCGACCAATGCCAGAAGGGTGGAATCCCAGACCCTCAGCGGAATCACTGACTTTAAAGCCTCGACAATTCCAAGGTAACAAGGATGGAAGGATTCTCAAAAATCAATGGAAATGGATGAAAGTAGCCAACTAACCAAGGGCATTGCCTCTGACGACGCTCTGTGGAGCTGTATAAAGCGCCAGTAGCCAGCAGTGACGAGGTCTACTCGGAGCCAAGCCGGACCAGGACCTAACCAAAGCTTTTTGGTAACGGAAGTAGGCATGGTAGTAACCTGCTAGTAACCTTGCTTCCAAGCCGGACCAGGTTCTGAAAGTGTTGCTGAAATGCAATCCGTCTCTTCCAACCCAAGACTGGTGGGTGGTGAAGCTTGAGGCCTCACAGGGCCCTATGAACCAGGCTAAGTCACTATTAAGGTGCTTATCGGATGCAACGGTGGGGATTCTGTCGACAAGCCAGTAAAGAAAGATCCCTCTCCGGAGATCGATGTAATCGATGACGAGCTGGAGCCAGAGTATACATCCATGAGTCGACGCTGATACGTGGCCTAGATGCTATATATTGGGAGGGCATTGAGGATGACTTCTCGGTATCCGTCTATGAGGACAGCATCAAATCGGTTGTGGGGGTGGCGAATCTTCCGATCTGTCACATGTTAAATGATCCCAATTTTATTATTAAAAATCGTAGAGAGGTTATAGACCTAACTCTCGTTCCACATACCATTAGCGATCAGTTAAGAGGGTGGAGAGTCTCTGACGAACACTCCTATTATTGAGTATGAGCTTTCTCTAAGTCCCAAAAGCCAGTCCACCTCTTAAATCAAAAGGAGGCTAACTGGGATACCTATACAAGTAAACTAGAATGAATCCTGTCGGAACATCCCCCGATATGCCCAGACGCTCCAAAACATCTGTGTAATCTCACAGATACCTTCATAAGCACGTGTGAAAAAGGTTCCCCCCATGGTGGACATCATGGAGAGACTTCTGCAAGTAGATAGAATCTACAAATAAAGCCGCGAGGCTGACGAAAATGCAACCTGAAACCACCCCCACACTTAGTTATCTCAAAAGAGATGAAAACTCTAGGTCTGACTCCTCTGAAGACTCACTGGATATCCGCTTAAACACTCATATTCTAGGGAGTTCTAAGCTATCTACGACCAACAATTTTATGAGGTCTGTAGAGATCAGACAGAAGTAATAGCCATTCAGGAAGCACTTAATTGCATAAAGAGGTCCACAATTAGTTTTTGTTACTTAAATTTATACAGTAAAAGCCAAGCGGCAATCAAATCTATCTCTACACGAGATGGCAAATCAGCATGTTATTAGCCTAATCTGGATACCGGGCACCTGAATATGGGAAGCAACTGCAAAACTGATGAGCTAGCCAGAAAAGGCACTCTATTACACTTCCTCTCTGATAAGGTATATGCCTGCCTCTGGCTACCTGTTGTCATATTTAAACTTGTCATATATTTAATTTATTTTTAATTAGTTAATGCTGTTATCAAATTTCAAAGAAATCATAAGATATTAGATATTATAGAATATTAAATTGATTCCAAACAAAGTGATAAGTGACAAGACTGATATTTCATCCGGCACTGATAAGCTGATAGCTGAATTGATAAGGCCAAGCCTAAAGTTACAACCACTTTATTTTCACTTATAAATATCGAGTCGGTTTGATTTTTCCGCTATAACGAATCCAACGCTCACAGCGAACGAACAACTTAAATCAAAAAGTGTTAAAAATCTGCAATATGTATACAAAATTGTGTGTCCTGTTATTGGCCATTGGCCTTAGCCAAGCGGTGCCCCAGATGGTGATGCCAGAAATTGGCCTGATGAAGTTCATAATGAACTCCCGAGAAATTAACCAGAATAATCCAGGCCGTTCTATCGAATGCTTTAACACCTACATACCCCTGATGAATCAACTTGCCGAGGACTACAAGGCTGAATTTGCCCAGTGCCTGAGCACCGCCGAAGCATCCCGTGAGGGTATCGATGAGAGCACGAAGGATAACCGCGCTAAGATCGATAGCACAGCGACCGACGCCTGCGCTGCTTTGTCTAAGTGCAGTGGCAATACTGGATCCGTTGAATACTTTGAATGCTACACGAATACGGTAAGTTGAATACGCTCTTTCTTCTTGGTCACACACAAATGCAACTTACGTATTTACGTATACTTTACGTGAACTACTTTTATTTTCAGGCCGGCGACAATGTCAAGATCATGTACTCGATTTCAGCTAACTCTGGAGAGCTGTTGACTGCGGTGCAAGAGGAATTCCGTTTAATTGATAACAATCAATACAAATGCACCAACGCATCAGAGCGAGTCTATGTGGAGAAACAAGCGGCCATCTATGAAGATTTCGACAGGTGTAACAGGGGCCTTGAGCCATTGACCACACCAACTCCAACCACCGCTGAGACGACTCCTGTTCCAACCACCGCTGAGACGACTCCTGTTCCAACCACCGCTGAGACGACTCCTGTTCCAACCACCGCTGAGACGACTCCGGCTCCAACCACCGCTGAGACGACTCCTGTTCCAACCACCGCTGAGACGACTCCTGCTCCAACCACCGCTGAGACGACTCCTGTTCCAACCACCGCTGAGACGACTCCTGTTCCAACCACCGCTGAGACGACTCCTGCTCCAACCACCGCTGAGACGACTCCTGCTCCAACCACCGCTGAGACGACTCCTGTTCCAACCACCGCTGAGACGACACCTGCTCCAACCACCGCTGAGACGACTCCTGCTCCAACAGAAAACAACATGCCCGAGGAGGATCTCAAGCAAATGTTGCAGAAAATGAAGAAATGGTTAAGTTCAAAGCGCCATTAGACTCTTAAAATAAGTAAAGTGCCAATATACACAATTAACATTACTTCACAATTTAATTACACATAGTATTTGAAAACAACTTTACTTTTCTAAACCAACTAAACTGCTTTCAATAATTGTACTTCAACTATCTTTTATTAATAAAATTGTCGTAAATTAACACGGAATAAATAATTTACCTGTGTTTTAAATATTTAATAGCGCTGGAATAAAGTTTATTTTCTTTTTCTTGCAAAATGATTCTTTTTATTAACATCGAACACTTGGAAATCCCAATAATATTGCTGGGTTGGAAATTTAATTACTTAGATTATTTACTTTTGCCTTTTTTTATGCCTCCTTTAATGTATTAAAAATATAATATTTGATAACAATGGATTTAAAAATTATTAAGACTTGATACAATATCAATTTACTATCACATTGATTAGGCACAGTTTCAACAAAATCAATCGATTATAATAAGCAGAGAAAACACGAAATACTTTGATACCATAGGTAATACCATGTAGCAAAGAACAGGGTGGGTGTAGCTAAGAAATTCCGATTTATTAAGGAATTTTAAGTAATTTTTTTTAGTAATTTTTTAAGTAATTTGAAGACTGCGGTAGACACTAAAGCCTATTTCTATCTATAAGCCTATATCATTGGGGCCGGACTAATGTGTTATGCGACCCGTGCCGATCCTCAGCCTAGCTGGTCACCCGTAAATAGCCCAGTCGCTCACGGAGCATATCATATACCTGACGACCTCCGATATTAATAAGCTTTACCTGGATAATGCGGATCTCTGTGCCGGCGAACATCTTTTCTTCGCAACTTGTGTTCAGCACTCGACCAAAGCCAGAAGGGTGGAATCTCAAATCCTCAGCGGAGTCAGTGGCTTCAAAGCCTCGATGAAGTAGCATGACAGGATTATAAGTTATCCTGGACCAGTGTGTAAAGATACCGGTTGGTACCAGTGCAACACCAATGTCATTGCCTCTGAGGACACATGCTCAGCGGAGCTCTGTGGTCTACCCGGGAGCCAAGCTAGTCGCAATCGACCGGATCGAGGTCTCCAGTAGAACACGGACTCGGAACTGGGTAAATAAAATAGCCGTACCAGGTTCTTAAAGTGTTGCAGAAATGCAACCCGTATCTTCCCACCCAAGACTGGAGAGTGGTGAAGCTTGAGGCCTCACAGGGCCATATGAACCAGGCGGTGGTGATCATAATCAAGGAATCACTGGCCGCAAAAGGCGAGCTGAACTTCGGTTTCTGTTCGGTCATCGTAAAGGTGTATAGGTCGGATGCAACGGTTGGGGTTCTGTCGAGAAGTAGAGAAGGATCCCTCTCCGGAGATCGGTGCAATCGATGACGACCTGGAGCCAGAGTATACATCCGATGCGTCGACGCTGACACCGAGGACAGCAACACGTCGGTGGTGGGGGGAGTAAAAGAAGCGCCATACTAGGAAGTCACTTCTTATCAAGCCTAACACAGTTAGCAAATATGGGACCAGCCGGAATTACGAATTTCACAAATGCAACTGGCTGGTCAACCCCTGATTCATGTTCACATGATTGCATTAGAAAGGAAGTGAGATCCATCCGGTATCACAACGGTCCAAAAATGGCCTAAGTGTGTCGACATTGGTCGGCAACCGTCATTCTTAACCTAACCTAACCAAATCTTTTGTATATTTTGGGAACGGAAGTAGGCGTGGTAGTAACCTGCTAGTAACCTTCCTTCCAAGTTTGCTAACTCAAGCTCTTAAGTTGCGGAATATGCTTTTAACGAACACGTTAAAGTACTCTGCCTACGTGGTCGACTGTGCTCAGGTAAAGTGGGGTGGGTGCTCTTGCTACCTAGTAGGCTGCCGTGTCACATAAATAACAAGTAAGAGTGCTGTAGTCGAGTGATCTCGACTACGATTTAACCTGAACCTAGTTGCTAAATATATTCTATAATTATTGGCAAAATTCCTTTTAAAATGTTTAGCACCAAAATGCGAGCAGGTCAGCAAGTGCGCTCTGCCGACTAATACATGAATATTCATACATATATATATATATATAATTGTATATTATCATGCCATCTATTTCTCACACATGCTTTTGCATAATTATGAATAATGAAAATGCTTGCGGCTGCTGATAGAAATTAGATCAATATGAGAATATATTTTCGACTATAACTTGGGTGTTTCTTATCCGATATTGATCAATCAAGCTATGTGGCTTTATTTAAATACGATTATCGATCTTATCGATTTCCTAGCCTCCTAGTAGCACTCCAATATTTACACTTTGTGTGACGGCGGCACAGAGCAATTCTAAGTTTCAAGTCTCTATCTATAAGGCTGTCGAAAAGAGTTGCGTTCATACAGACAAATAATAAAAATCAAAGTATAAAACTATTTTACCTTCGGTATAAAAATAGCAACTACACTCTTACGTCGAGAGTCTTAATCTGGTAGTGATCCTTATCAATTACTATCTCAAAACGCTAATGACATTTGTAGTTATATTTAATATAGGTTTTAATCAAAGTGTGTAGCCAGCTAATTCTTAATCAATTCCACCAATGTCTTACGCAAGAGTTTATTTTATTTAAATTGCATTGTGGTATTTATTCAATTCTATATCCATACCGAAATGCTCCTGAGTTCCTTAGGTACAAATTATCATATCTCATTTGGTTTCCAGCAATGTCCTTCGATTTGGTGGCAAATAACTCTTTGTACAGCCAGGGAAGTTTACACTACAATAAGCTCAAATTTGTTACTAAGTCTGTTTTTAAAAATTTGCTCTCAATTTGTCTTGCATTTCCAAGAAAATCTCACAAATTTACAAAATTTGCGACAATATTCAGGATTGTGCAAGCCATTCTTGTTGGTAGCAAATGATGTCTATAAAGATTGCTAAGAAGCAGTGTGTAGTGTTATTATTAAACTTTAAATTGTTTACACCACACTTCCTGAGCGTCAACTGATGATAATGTCAGTCAACATTGATAACGTGATTGCTGTCACAATATGAAAACTTATACTGCACTTCTTTTTGAGGACTGGGTTACTTTTAAATATCAAGTCTCTTCCATATTTCTACAATTTCTATACAGCGAACGAACAAGAAATTAAAAGTGTTAAAAATCTACAATATGTATACAAAATTGTGTGTCCTGCTCTTGGCCAAGCAGTGCCCCAGATGGTTATGCCAGAAATTGACCTGATGAAGTTCATAATGAACTGCCGAAAAATTAACCAGAATAATCCAGACCGTGGAGAAAAAAGCTGCCATCTATGAAGATTTCGACAGGTGTAACAGGGGCCTTGAGGGGTCATTGACCACACCAACAAGCCAATCTACTGTTACAGATTATGCATTCTGATGGAGGAATGAAGAAATCGTTTAAGTGCTGTTAAAGTTTATTAAACCTTTTACAATACTTTGCTAGTGTTATAGACATCAGTCAATAAAATACAATTTTTTCGATCGGTTAAGCGTAAGCCCCACCAAAACAGAACTGGTTGCCATCTCAAGGGAGTATAAAATTGCCACTCCCACTTCCCAGACTAACGAACACAAATCTTTCCTTCAGTAACAGTGTCAACTTCTTACGGCTGACACTGGACAGGAAATTAGACTGGTATCTCAATACCCAACTACGGGTTAAGAAAGTAACAGCCGCTTTATATAATTGTAGGAAATCCATTGGACTTAAGTGGGTTATGTTTCTTAATATTATCCGATGGGTGTATCTGTCAATCATTAGACCCATCCTCTTACATGGAGTTACAGTATGGTGGCCTTGTCCACCAGCTTAACATCTCAGGGACTCTTCGCACTACACCAAAGGAGATATTAGACGCCATCTTAGACATTCCATGTCTGGAATCAGAAGGCGTTGAACAGGCAACACTTTCGGCAATACGACTGAGAGAACCCGAAGTATGGGTCACTCAGAACATGAGACATGCCTCTATTATAGTGGGAAAGACAATGATTCTCCCAAAAACGGATTACTCTGCCGACAGTATTACAACTCAATATACCCTCAAGAGGGAGGAATGGACTCGCGGAACGCCCGCTCCACCGGCAAACTTGGCTTTCTACACAGCTCAAGGCTCAAAAATTGCGTTAGCGGAGGCGTTTTCTCCGCACAGGTTAACATCTAGATATCCTTCAGCCTACCGAGACACTTTAGTGTGTTCCACGCAGAAGTAATAGCCATTCACGAAGCACTTAATTGCATAAAGAGGTCCACAATTAGTTTTTGTTACTTAAATTTATACAGTAAAAGCCAAGCGGCAATCAAATCTATCTCTACACGAGATGGCAAATCAGCATGTTATTAGCCTAATCTGGATACCTGGGCACCAGAATATGGGAAGCAACTGCAAAACTGATGAGCTAGCCAGAAAAGGCACTCTATTACACTTCCTCTCTCTATGCCTGCGTCTGTCTACCTGATGTCGTATTTAACGAAGTAAACTATTTTAAATTAGATTATGCTGTTATCAAATTTTAAAGAAATCATAAGATTTGTACAAGCTATTACACTATTGATAACCATTTGTATTGGCATGTGAGATTTGAAAATTTCAGTGAGGTAGTGTGTGGGGATTAGTCGGCGAATATTAAATTGATTCCAAGCAAAGTGATAAGTGACAAGACTGATATGTGATCCGGCACTGAAAAGGTGATAGCTGAACTGATAAGGACAAGCCTAAAGTTACAACCACTTTATTTTCACTTATAAATATCGAGTCGGTTTGATTTTTCCGCTATAACGAATCCAACGCTCACAGCGAACGAACAACTTAAATCAAAAAGTGTTAAAAATCTGCAATATGTATACAAAATTGTGTGTCGTGCTCTTGGCCATTGGCCTTAGCCAAGCGGTGCCCCAGATGGTGATGCCAGAAATTGGCCTGATGAAGTTCATAATGAACTCCCGAGAAATTAACCAGAATAATCCAGGCCGTTCTATCGAATGCTTTAACACCTACATACCCCTGATGAATCAACTTGCCGAGGACTACAAGGCTGAATTTGCCCAGTGCCTGAGCACCGCCGAAGCATCCCGTGAGGGTATCGATGAGAGCACGAAGGATAACCGCGCTAAGATCGATAGCACAGCGACCGACGCCTGCGCTGCTTTGTCTAAGTGCAGTGGCAATACTGGATCCGTTGAATACTTTGAATGCTACACGAATACGGTAAGTTGAATACGCTCTTTCTTCTTGGTCACACACAAATGCAACTTACGTATTTACGTATACTTTACGTGAACTACTTTTATTTTCAGGCCGGCGACAATGTCAAGATCATGTACTCGATTTCATCTAACTCTGGAGAGCTGTTGACTGCGGTGCAAGAGGAATTCCGTTTAATTGATAACAATCAATACAAATGCACCAACGCATCAGAGCGAGTCTATGTGGAGAAACAAGCGGCCATCTATGAAGATTTCGACAGGTGTAACAGGGGCCTTGAGCCATTGACCACACCAACTCCAACCACCGCTGAGACGACTCCTGTTCCAACCACCGCTGAGACGACTCCTGTTCCAACCACCGCTGAGACGACTCCTGTTCCAACCACCGCTGAGACGACTCCTGTTCCAACCACCGCTGAGACGACTCCTGCTCCAACCACCGCTGAGACGACTCCGGATCCAACAGAGGACAACATGCCCGAGGAGGATCTCAAGCAAATGTTGCAGAACATGAAGAAATGGTTCAGGAGGTATTAGACTCTTAAAATAAGTAAAGTGCCAATATACACAATTAACATTACTTCACAATTTAATTACACATAGTATTTGAAAACAACTTTACTTTTCTAAACCAACTAAACTGCTTTCAATAATTGTACTTCAACTATCTTTTATTAATAAAATTGTCGTAAATTAACACGGAATAAATAATTTACCTGTGTTTTAAATATTTAATAGCGCTGGAATAAAGTTTATTTTCTTTTTCTTGCAAAATGATTCTTTTTATTAACATCGAACACTTGGAAATCCCAATAATATTGCTGGGTTGGAAATTTAATTACTTAGATTATTTACTTTTGCCTTTTTTTATGCCTCCTTTAATGTATTAAAAATATAATATTTGATAACAATGGATTTAAAAATTATTAAGACTTGATACAATATCAATTTACTATCACATTGATTAGGCACAGTTTTAACAAAATCAATCGATTATAATAAGCAGAGAAAACACGAAATACTTTGATACCATAGGTAATACCATGTAGCAAAGAACAGGGTGGGTGTAGCTAAGAAATTCCGATTTATTAAGGAATTTTAAGTAATTTTTTTAGTAATTTTTTAAGTAATTTGAAGACTGCGGTAGACACTAAAGCCTATTTCTATCTATAAGCCTATATCATTGGGGCCGGACTAATGTGTTATGCGACCCGTGCCGATCCTCAGCCTACATGGTCACCCGTAAATAGCCCAGTCGCTCACGGAGCATATCATATACCTGACGACCTCCGATATTAATAAGCTTTACCTGGATAATGCGGATCTCTGTGCCGGCGAACATCTTTTCTTCGCAACTTGTGTTCAGCACTCGACCAAAGCCAGAAGGGTGGAATCTCAAATCCTCAGCGGAGTCAGTGGCTTCAAAGCCTCGATGAAGTAGCATGACAGGATTATAAGTTATCCTGGACCAGTGTGTAAAGATACCGGTTGGTACCAGTGCAACACCAATGTCATTGCCTCTGAGGACACATGCTCAGCGGAGCTCTGTGGTCTACCCGGGAGCCAAGCTAGTCGCAATCGACCGGATCGAGGTCCCCAGTAGAACACGGACTCGGAACTGGGTAAATAAAATAGCCGTACCAGGTTCTTAAAGTGTTGCAGAAATGCAACCCGTATCTTCCCACCCAAGACTGGAGAGTGGTGAAGCTTGAGGCCTCACAGGGCCATATGAACCAGGCGGTGGTGATCATGATCAAGGAATCACTGGCCGCAAAGGACGAGCTGAACTTCGGTTTCTGTTCGGTCATCGTAAAGGTGTATAGGTCGGATGCAACGGTTGGGGTTCTGTCGAGAAGTAGAGAAGGATCCCTCTCCGGAGATCGGTGCAATCGATGACGACCTGGAGCCAGAGTATACATCCGATGCGTCGACGCTGACACCAGCCATAGAGGCTATATATTGGGAGGGCGATGATGTCCTTCAATGAGGACAGCAACACATCGGTGGTGGGTGGAGTAAAAGAAGCGCCATACTAGGAAGTCACTTCTTATCAAGCCTAACACAGTTAGCAAATATAGGACCAGCCGGAATTACGAATTTCACAAATGCAACTGGCTGGTCAACCCCTGATTCATGTTCACATGATTGCATTAGAAAGGAAGTGGGATCCATCCGGTATCACAACGGTCCAAAAATGGCCTAAGTGTGTCGACATTGGTCGGCAACCGTCATTCTTAACCTAACCTAACCAAAGCTAGTAACCTTCCTTCCAAGGTTGGTGCTTAAGTTACGGAAGTTAAAGTCTTTTGGAGATTTTGAGCTGGCGAGTAGGCGTGGCCAAAAAAAATATTGGAAGACGATCTTAGTAATCTACTTTCCAAGTTTGCTAACTTTAGCTCTTCAGTTTCGATATATCTATGCCTTTATCGGTTTTGGGGTGTAAGTGGGCCTGAGTGGGCATGAGTGGGCGTGAGTGGCGTGAGTGGCGTGAGTGGGCGTGATACCTAACTTTTTACCCGAGAGTGTTGCTAGCATTATACCTTTGAAATTTGTTGGTTTTTTTTTTTTTTTTTTCGATTTACAGTAGCAGATGTATTGGTTTGTGGAGGCTGAGTGGTCGCGGCAATTCAGTTTTGTATCGATGCCTTTGGATAATTTCCAATAACATACTTTCCAAATTTTGGTGATTCTAGCTTACAAATTGTGAAAGATATACGCGTTTCAGAGTTCTAGGGCCGGAGGGTGTGGGCGTGGTTTGAAAATGAATATGCCGATCTTTGAAGGATATTACCAGCAAGTTACCTTCCATGTTTGGTGGCTTCATCTTTAAAATTGTGTAAGATGTGCGGTTTTATCGGTTTACACTTATCTAAATACCGGCTTGGGCGATTTTGGGTGCCGGTGTAGCTATACAAATTATATCGGTTCTTAAAAACGACTCCCTGTAATATACCTGCCAAATTTGACGGCTCTAATTTAAAAACTGCGGAAGAAGCCATTTAAAATATTTAAGGGAGGGGGTTAGGGAAAGCGAGGGTGGGCATGGCATATTGCGATCTCTGAAGGACATCGTCAACAACATATAAACTAAATTTTCTGACTGTAGCCTTTATCTAAATGCGATTTTCGATTTCCTATCTTCCAAAATACCAATGTTAGTGAAATCCCAGATTAACAAAATCCCAGAGTGGCTATCGATCCTTTTATTACTTTCTTCAACCATTTTCTTTCCCTCGTTCAATGCATAAGCTATATTATTTGATAACTTGAGTTAAAATTCATTATGACTTTGTTTATTTGTTATGCGTTACAATTAAGTAATTCACAATCGCATTGATAAAGTCCACGAGAATGACATTAAAGTCCAGTGATAGTTGTTATTACTCATAGTTACAGTCTTACCTCGTGTATCTTGAACAATGGCGTCTTTGGCGATAAGCTGGAAGCTATACTTATCTATTGCTTACTGTTTGCGTGTAGGTAAATGTGTATTGGTCATGATAACACTGCATTAGATAATATAGGCAACATTCAATGGGTTAGTGATACGATGGTTATTATTTTTTCATTAGATGCGTTAAAAACTAATTAAAACTTAGGCAATCTCCATGCTGGGAATGAGTTTTTAATTAATTTTATAGACAATGTTTTTTTTTTTGGAATTTTGTCTCGGTAATGCCCAAAATTTGCGGCTATATAAGCATTGCCAGCATAATTTTGCGGTCAGTTAAATCGCCACCCTTTAGTTTGGCACGTTTGATTATCCTCACGGATCTCATATTCTGAAATATTGTAAAGTGCAGGATAAGTGATGAAATTCGCTATTGCTTTGTGCTTGGCTTTAGCCGTTGGCTGCAACGCTTTTTACTCCACCAAGGATGTGGATTTTCAGCCATTTCTGAGGCTGCAGCAAAAGGCAATGTACTCATTGATCTCGGCCCACAGTGACACCGATGATCCGAATCTAATCAACAATTGCTTCAATCAGTATATTATCGATCAAACGGCAACGTTGACCAAGTACAACAAGGTCTACAGCGCTTGCATAGCGACAGCCCAGAGCGATAAGAATACCCTGACAGCTCAGAGCGAAGAGAGTCGCAATGACTTGCTATCCCGCAGCGAGAACATGTGCAGTAATATGAATTCCTGCGAGTCGATTGCTGATGGTCTCCAGTTTTTCGATTGTTACCGGACTTCGGTACGTACTCAGCAAATGCAAGTCTGCGTGTTCCACCCAGATAGAATTATTGACGAAGGGACAAGGATAAAACTCCCTTAAATATAGAAATGACACGCAATTTTCTCGAATTATTTTATAATGGCCTACGTTGGACTTTTTATTATTTTCAGTCGGCTGACAGTTACAAAGTGATGTTTACATTGAATAGCGACGCAAACACCCAATACAATACCATAAGTAACAAGTACAGCATCATCGATTCAGATCTAACGATTTGTGTGGAAGAAGCTCGCCTGGAGTATGCTACTGGATTGGAGAAGTGTGATTCAGATTTCAATACCTGTGTTTCTGGGGGTGAGGTGACAACAACTATTGGCCCACCTATCACTACTGAGAAACCAGTTGATTCCACCACTGTGGAACCAGTTGTCTCCACAACTGATGCACCAGTTGTCTCCACCGAGGAACCCGTTGTCTCCACAACTGATGCACCAGTTGTCTCCACAACTGATGCACCAGCTGTCTCCACCGAGGAACCAGTTGTCTCCACAACTGATGCACCAGCTGTCTCCACCGAGGAACCAGTTGTCTCCACAACTGATGCACCAGTTGTCTCCACTGAGGAACCAGTTGTCTCCACAACTGATGCACCAGTTGTCTCCACTGAGGAACCAGTTGTCTCCACAACTGATGCACCAGTTGTCTCCACTGAGGAACCAGTTGTCTCCACCGAGGAACCCGTTGTCTCCACAACTGATGCACCAGTTGTCTCCACCGAGGAACCCGTTGTCTCCACAACTGATGCACCAGTTGTCTCCACAACTGATGCACCAGCTGTCTCCACCGAGGAACCAGGTAAGTCAATAACTGATGCACCAACCTCCACAAATACTGAACGAGCTGTATCAACAGAAGGGTCTATCAGCACAACAGAGAAGCTGCCTGAGGAGGATATTGGCAAGATGTTGTCAGAGACCTTCCAGAGCGTATTGAATAAGCTTCCGCGTGTTTTCTAAACATGTTGTTGAGTGTAAAGTGAATGGACTTTAACTAATCAGCATGGAGGCAAGTTATAAATAAACATTGTCAGCAAATAATAGATAAATAATTGCAAAATACCATAGTTCGATGAAGGCTTGCATACTTAAAGGCAGCAACCAAAATTAAACCTATAAAGCCCATTTTTTTCCCAATAAAATTTTTTGTATGTTGATTATGTATTGAAATAACAGTCGAGTTTTCCTCTTTTTGAAAAAGTGTTAGTGGAATTTATAAAATGCTAATCGGGAAAGCACCTTTTAAAGGTGCACAATTTATATTTTACCGGCGTTTCAATATTGGATATTTTAACTTTTCCAAAATGTAAATAGAGTTTGGTCCGAATTCGCAACACTTCAACTACACATGAGTCTGGCAGTATTTTTAACCATCAGCATGTGTAATAGACGTCATAAAACCAATAGATGTTTGTTCGAAGAGAGCGTGCAATAAACTAACTAAAGTCCGCCACCATTCGGTCTTGGGCCCTAAAGAGTTAATTCAGTAATTGGGCTTATCAGTATTGTTTAAAGTGACACAAATACATATGTACTATGTACATAACTCGGATAGATATACTAAAACGGTTTTGAGAATAACACAAAAAAAGGCTTTCAAATCGATTTTGCCATATCAGATCAGTCTATCTCATGAACCCGCAGAACACTCGAATCAACTGGATTGATAAGCACCTAATGTGCGCACTGCTAGTAAATTCTACCTATCTATTGACATACCAAGCTAAGTCAGCGTCCAATAATTATCGCTTGATTGTAAGGAAATGTTCAATTAGATATCTTTTCAATAACACAGTCAACAGGCCACTCGTAGCGCCATTAAAAATATATTGCTAAATGTGTGCGGTACGAATTGAAAAACATTTGGGCTGCGAGACTCAAAGTCGCCGGTACCAGCTATCTGTTATGTTGCTGCTTCTATGCATTCACCTGCACTGGACAGACGGCTCAGTTTTCGGCACTGACAAAACTCTGGTCGTGCCAACAATCTGGCCTGACGCAACAGTGGATGACTGCCACGATGAGTACATGCTGGCTGGAATGAATGCCTCGACAACCTTTGCCGCAGAATATGAACGGTGCGAGCTGACTGCGAACGAGACTCAGCTCGATCTGTCCATCAATGATAGTCTGGAGAGACAACAAATCGAAATGGGTAGAAGTACGCTGTGTGGCAACTTCGAGCAGTGCGCTGAACTTGATGATCATCTTGAGTACATTGAGTGTATCAACAATAGTGTAAGTACTATTACAATTATTACTCAAGAATAATACATCTGGAGCAATCTCAATAAAATAAAGAATGTATTAATATATAAATGTTCTACTTCATTCAACAAATATATTTTGCATATAATGAAAATATAGATAAAGGTTTTGAGATTGCTGCAATCTTAAAGCTCTACCAACACGCTAATCACTAAAGGAAATGAATAATATAGAATTCTTAAAAATTGTTTATCAAGATTAAGTGACGTGATAAAATTCGTTTACAATTTTGATTGATTTTCATAGATCAAAACACAGAATAATGATAAGAAGAAACTTAGTGTAGGTCTTGTACTTCTGAAATTAAAATCATTGCTGCGCAAGAAGACTGATTATTTGAATCCAAATCGATCAACAAGAAATATCAAATATCAACTATCTAAGTTAACACTCATGCAGACCTACAAGACTCATTGGTCCGATGATTTTAACTGTAATTTATAAGTGCCTCTGCAAGGGTATATAAATCGAGGCATTAAATAGCGTGAACAGCTGACAAATGCTCACCAATTCAGTAGAATTTTGATTCAATAAAATGCAGCTGAAGTCGTTGAAAAATAACAATAAAAAAAAACTTTATTACCCTATTGCCATAAATTTAATCAAATGCATTCGTGCAATTGTAGTTAACATAGTAACACTAACGCTGTCTATTCGCTGTATATTTCTCTATTGCAGGGCAGTCAAAATATGGATCTAATCATAGAGATTAATCACAATGCAACTAGTGCATATACTCGCCTGCGCCAAGATATCGATCCAGTGCAACAGACGCTAGCATTGTGCACCCTCGAGGCACAGGTCGCTTATGTTAGCAGCATGCGTTTGGCATTTGAGGAGTTACAAGAGTGTCTCAGCCGACGACTATCCGCGCTGACCACTTCTATAAACTGAATATACTACTACTACCATAGAATTAAAATCAATATTATATTTTAGTGAAGCATCTGAAGACTTTAATCTGTGGCTGTAGCCAAGGTGGCTGACTCCTCTAGGCATTTGTCCAAGGCATCAAATATGCGTGCTGTGCCCAGGACATACCTGTCCTCAGTGCGATTCGAGCAGATATACCGCTCCACATCGATGGCACTCAGCTGGTGATCAAGACTCAATGCAATCTCTGAGGCATTTACGGATATGGAATACATCGAGACCAGTTGCTGTTTGGACTAGAAAGGCAACGGTGCTCATTAGGCTTTGTTGGTTCAGCTGATAAGTGCTCTCTTACCAATTGGGCAAAGCAGTTGAAGTAATCGAAGACATTCTTTGTGTTTATGCAGCTGTCTATATAGCTACCTAAGCGCAGTGCTTCCTTTCGTATGGTATGCTGCATGCCAACAACATTGCTCAGCACAGTGCTCCGCACAGTAGTCGCATTCTGCTGGCAACCACTGTACTCTTTCGACCAGGTAGCGCCCAAATCTTCCAGCCGTGGTAGATATTTGATAAAGCACTGTTTTGTATTGCCCACTCCGGCCAGATCATGGCTCTCCAAATAGCTCGATAGGTTGTCCAGAATGCGCGGCGGCAACTCCGCCATCTGAAAAACTCCATTGAATCTGAGGTATTTTACAATTCAACTAGTAATTACCATCAACTGAGTCAATAGCAAAGTTAAGAATATAATTTTCATGTCTGTTTTGGTTTGTGGCCAACATGAAACTGAGAAAATTATGATGAGTTCAACTTTTGAGCTTATTAATTAAACTGACTTTGATTTATGGTTTGTTTGTTTATGAATTGTTGCTGGGATTACTCTTATCTTAAGCCATAAAAAAAAAACTCAGTGCTTCATAAACTGTAGTCCCTAAAAACGTGCTGCATAATTTTGGGTGCACAAAAAGCTGTTGTGGATACTTAGGCATATATAAAAATTATGAAATAAATCTTGAGAAGAAAAAATATAATATTTTGGAGTTACTGAGCGGTTTTCTTTGTGGTGACCAATATTTCTCATCTAAGAAAGTCTGCGTTTAAAGTGCGAAATTTCTGTGATTCCTGTTGTCAAGGGGACGAAATCATTGCAATGACTAAATTAAATGATTATTATTTTTGTTCAATTAGATTCTTCATTCAAATTTAATTGACTAATATTACGAACCAATATTTTTTGGTTGAATCACTGTGATATATATAGTTCCATATTTTAAAAACAACTTTATTGTGCGTGGTTGCTTGAATAATTTCTTTATTTTTATTTAAAATCTTTCAGCTTAAATTCTAATTTACTCAAATAACTTTGTAGTTTTATTAAATATTTAATTTTATACTGTATCAAATATAATTGATTTTTGTGTGGTTTATAAATGGTAACTCGAAGAATTTCGATTAGATAAAAAAAACCAGCAATTTCATATACATTGTTAAATTATTTATAAATTTCCAAATATCTTTTCGTTTGCTGACGTTACAGCATAATAGAATTTTCGGCATAGTTTCGAATTTTTATGAATGCGATATCGCAAAATGCCAAAGCCGGTAAGCCAACAATTGAGTGGTAGACAAATTGGCGCATATATTGGCTTAATATTTCATTAGCCATGCTAACCAGGCGAACAAACGCACTTTGCCCTAGCTGAAATAAGTGTGAACCCGTTGAAAGCGCTTATCAAGGAGTTGGCCTATTTGTGTGTGTGTGTGTGTGTGTGTGTGTGTTGTTGTGTGCGGTCATTTTGGATATTGGCCGTGCTGTTGTGTTGTATGGGCGTTACGTCAGCATCCAATTGAAATTCACATGCAAAGCAATTTGAGGCCTCCATCATAACTTAATGCCACCTAATTGATCGACGAAACTAACGGGTTTCACACCATTCACCTGATGAGGTATTTTTGAGGCAATTTGCTGAAAATTCCCTTGCAAATGTATCAATCATTTTCTCCAGCGTGCTCCGGACTATATATAAAGCATTATCGCCAACTGCAAAACACAAACAGTAGTAATTGCGAAACGCAGCAATAGCCTCAACATGAACCTTATGTGCAGTGTGTTAATCCTGGCCAGCGTCGCCCTCACTATCCAAGTAATTGTGATGCGAATTTAACTAGCGAACTACAATTCCAAGTGAAAGTTGAATTTGATTTGTACTCTAGGCGAAGCCGAGCTCCGTGCAAATACAGTTGCAGGGTGCATTGGATAAATATCTGGTTAATTCCAACAATCTGGATGTTTTGTCAGCGGATGTGACCTCCCAGTGTTTTTCCCTGTACATGCCCATGTTGAATGAGGTGGCTGCCGCTTTCTCCAGTTCGTATCAGGACTGCATAACCGCATACAATACGCAGCTGGACAATATCACAGCCCAGGCAACGCAGGATATGACAACGTATAAACAGGATGTTACCCAAATGTGCAGCGCTTTCACCACTTGCAACAACGCCAGCAGCACCGACGTTACTGGCTTCTTCAGCTGCTATGCCAATGCGGTAAGTGAAGTAATTTAACCATGCTCATCTAACCGCAACAACTTTCCACCAGGCCCAGGGCGATGTCTCTGTGATCTATGATATTGCCACGAATGCGGCAAGTACAGCAAACACTTTGGCTGAGGCGATCAAGGTCAACCAGGATGTGGAATATCAGTGCACCAATACCACGGAGAGCAACTATGTTCGCGACACGGCAGCCACCTATGAACTCCTCGACAACTGTTTGAAAAACGGCGTGCCCACAACGGCTGCTGATGCCCCCTCGACTACCGCAGCTCCCCTGAGTACACAAAGTGCTACTACCACTTCTGCTAGCGTTGTTGTGTCCTCATCTGCTGTGCCAGCTGCGAGCCCAGCTGCTCCAGTTGTGATCGCCTCGACGGCAGCTAACATCGTCTAATTGCGATCTCAGTCATCCAGAGTTTAGTCAATAAAATATATGAGCATTTATCAAAAATGGTTATGATGAAGTCAATTGTTCAAGCATTGGGCTCGGGTCAAAGCTGTTGTCTGCTGACAAGTCATCGTATTTGACAAGCTGTTACTATACGTTTTCCTCTACTATTGCTAACCCATCATTGTGCAAGCCCATAACCAATGGTGAATAGGGTCCAACAAAGTTGTTCAAATGTATACACAGGCATTAAGGAAGCATATTAGATTTCACAAACCCTCTCAAGATTGATCAACTTATAAAGGTAATGAACATGTTAATATACAATTCTTATATGCTTATTTCTTAACGAGCTGGTGAATTTCTAAACAATTGGTTTCGGATAATATCTTGAATATTAAGAAAGCTAATTAATTTTTACGATTGACTTAAACTGGACCGAACAACATGTTAAGTTGGTTTATAACTTTGACAGGAGTATACTAAGAATATTTAAAAGCAGTAAATTGGAAAATGTATATATTTTTTTAATGAAAATTAGATATTAACTTACTTTCTTTTATTATTTTTTTTTTTGTTAATGTCACTTTATTATTAAATAAAATAAAATTGCAATATCATTTCAATAATAATTTTATAGAAAGCTTTCAGTTCTTATCAGAAAATAATTTGCGTTATATACATTTTATAGAACATAATTACATAAATTCTGCATAAGCACTATAAATTTTTAAATAAAAAATCCCATTACTTACTTGTTAACGCCGAATTTAATTTCTAATCTTCAAAATAAAAGAAAAACGAAACCACCTTATCAAAGTGCTTTAAAAGCAAAACAACCAACTATTGAAAAGATAATTGTCGTAGGATCTGATTATTGTTTCTATAAAAGTGTTGACTCGCAAGTCATTTGACTCAGTTCCAATTGTGTCGGCCAAAAACGTTCAACATGAGATTCATTCACAGTGTCTGCCTTATGGCCATTTCCATCCTCTTGTTGTCCAGCGTGCATGTAATGAAAATTGACTAGCAAACTGTGCTACAGCCATTTGAAACTTTACTATTGAGCAGGCATTACCAGTCGCAGTGCTCTGCAGCAATGGCAGTAATGGGTCTGGAACTCAAACCTCGATGGATGGCCAACAGACGCAAACACAAACTGGACCTGGCTGCCAAGAACAAGTCACGGGAGATGGGCAGCAGAGCCAGAGTCAGAGCCAAACTGGCAATGGCACCCAGACTCAAACGCAATGCAACGGATCAGACTGTGAGCCACTGCCGCCCCTCTTCACAATGAAGCCCCTCGAATGGAACACATTCGCGCCAATGCAGCCTTGGAATTAAAACCGATCTTCTCGAAGGCTCAAGTCAAAATCGATATAGCGAAAAGCATACGGTTTTTTATTTGCAAAAGAATATTTAATGTTGCCCTTGCAATAACTTTAAAAGCTAAATAAATTTGCTTAGACCATATGAAAAACACTCATTAATTGATTAAACACAATCATAATTATAAATATGCTTAGACCACATAATACATTCATTAATTGATTAACCTCAATCAAACAATAAATCTAGCTTGGAGCTGACAAGTTTTTAAGCTGTTAAGTGTAAGTTTTTATTCTTTCAATTTACATTCATTATAAATTTGGCAGAACATGTTGGATAATTTAAAAATAATTATCATAATTAGGTGCCACTGAAACTATTATTATTACACGTAAATAAATTAGCTCTCAAAGTTCGTTAGATATGAATGTTGAAAGCGTACTTACTTATGCGCAATAAATAATAGTACAAAAATAATACTAATATTTTTTATTATTACTGATAAATAAATAATTTTAAGGAATTCGTTAGATAAGAATATAAAAAGTTTAGATTTTTTTTTTTTGAGTATACAACTAACTTTAATCGAAACCTTATAAGGTGTCCAGTCGAATCCCAATTCATGTGACTTAACTATTAAATATTGAAGAAGTGGTCATAAAATGGAAGAACTTCTTGTTTTTCAAGTTTAATATACATAATTTTTTTTTTTAAAAATTGCAAGCTTATTGGATAGCTAAAAATCAAATATATCATATCTAAAAATATTAGTATTATTAATAATAATTCGATATGGACAAGTTTATCAATTTTTTTTTTTATTTTTAAGACTTGTGCTTAGCTCTCTACCCTAAACAATAATTCCTTGTTTTGCATGTCTGATAGTCGCCAAATATTTGAATTCTGAAATACTGAAAAATCAGTCAATTGTTCGCATAACAGCACTGCTCCCACTTTTGTGGATTTTAGAACTTCCGGCAGTGTTGAAAGAATATGTTGCTTTAGGTTTGCATTAAATTCCGCCTGAGGCTAATGCAATTTCTCGCTGCTGCGCATATAAAACTTTTTAAGGCGCTGAACTTTTAACAGAGATACGTACCGTCTGTTCCAAAACAGGAAAAAAATTGTGCAACTCTGCAGCTCTAGTAAGCGGACTCTTTCTCACGGAGTGCGCAAGTTATTGTACATAAGCGCTACAATAATCAAAGCCAAGCTGAGAGAATATCCGAGAGCGGAATTGGGTGGCATCGTCAATGCCAGGTTCCAGCTCCAGTTTGTTGCTAGCCTTGTTGAAGTCAACCAGCTGGCTTTCAACACATTTTTACTGATTAAAATCATGGCTATTAAGCGTGCGCGCTTAAATCGGACTAAACTTTTTTAATGGCACCGGCAATAGTTACTCCGGGTCTGGTCTGGTTTGGTTGGTTACCAGTCTGGCTTCGCTTTGAGGTAGACAGGCCGCAAAGGGACCCGCGAAAATTGGCGCCTGCACTGAACGACATGGCGCTGATTTCGGGTAAAAATTAAATTAAAACTGTCGACGCAAAATGAAAAAAAATAACGCCCAGCTGAATACGAAGAAGTTGAAACTGTGAAAATATTTGCGCGAGACATTTTTCTCCTTACGTACCCTTACCGGGTTCCAAAAGGAGCGGCAACTGTCAGTGCTGCCAGAGCAACGATGTCAATTAGTTTTTCAAACGACACCACTCCTCTTCCATTCCCCTTTATCTTAACGCGCTAGTAGCGCGCACTTTTCCATTGGCTCAAGTCAAGTTGGCCTTAAGTTAATTGCATAAGATTTCATTTTACACTTTCCGCACGCCTACTTGATATGCGTAGATGAGGGGAGGAGAATGGTTTCTGCTGTTTCCTTCCGCCTGTCACATTCCGCTCGCCGCTTGTTGTCTCAGTTTTTTAATCAAGTTAAAAGTTATTTTTAAATGAAGTGCGAATAATATGAAAGGGTGCTGCAAACATTGCTTTCTTACCAACATTCCTTGCAACTCACCGCTTTCGCAGAGTTTCCATTAATACATCTGTATATATTCTGTTTTAGGTTTATGCCATATTATTTCTATGGCTTGCTTATTAAAACAGCAGTTTTTAACGGCTTCGCCTTTGCGTCAAAGCATTTTCCTACTAAAAATTCACAATGCAATCTTGACTTGCATTGTGAATTAATACAAATGCTTTTGAAAAGCATAGCGTTTATTCCGTTTATTATTAAATAAACGCGTATTATTAAATAAAGTGCTGATTGTGAGTGACATCACAGCATGTTAGTATGAAAAACAAACTACGAACGCACGGTTTTTGACTTAGCATATTACGATAAGATATCTCGAAATAAATGAACTGAGTGAGGTCGCAAACTATATTTAGATGTCCTGAATAGGGATTACCCTAGCGGTCAATCTATCGATATAATCGAACTTAATGTCTGGAATTTGATTTTCTTCTATTCTTTTGTCCTAAATTTTGTATAGTAGAACTCGTAAGAGGGATACGGACTTAAACTATATTAAAAGCCAAAGATTTGTTGAATGTGTTATTGACATACTCTTCATGTAAAATAAGTTCAACAGTCATATTGACTTAGTTACTAATGTTCATCAAAATAAAAGTCTTAAATCCTTTTAAAATTACTACTGTGTATTAAGTTAAGGGCAGCTCAAAACTCCATTAAAAAATCTTTGGACTCTAATTTAAAGTTTCCATGTGCCTTAAAAACTGTTTAGCTAAATGATTAACATTGATGACTTCTTGTATTTTACATAAATAGTTTCCTTTTGCAAAGACTTCACATGGAATTAAATTTTTATATATATTTTTTTTTTGGTTTACGAAATGTACAGGGTATTAGGCATCCTAGCAAATAGGTGCCTGTAAAATATATTTAGAGTACGTGTTCCTCACGCTTGTTGAATTTCATTTATCATTAGTCAGATCTCTGTTTATTTTGAACAAATTATGTGCGATGGGAAAGCAGACAAGAGTGCGATAGACACACAAACAAACACAAGTTAACACACATAGACACACACACACACACACACACATACACACCCATATATAAGCATTAGTGGGTGTTTTGCACCTGCAAAGCCGTTGATTGATGATGTGAGCAATTGATAATGTGCTCGGTGAGCGAGGGCTGGGCGGTGGCTACGCTAATTGGCGCCTCAGTCGCGTAAGAGTGAGCGGTATGAGGGTGGTTAGTGTATGCTTAAAAATGTAAAGCACGCTGTAGTGTCATTATTTTTTTTGTCTGTTTTGTTTTTCTCCTCACATTTTTTTCGCCGCTTCTTGGTGCCTGAGCTAATTGTGCGCTTAAAGCGGATTTCGACGCGCGCTTCACGTTCTTGTTGTGTGTGTGTTTTTTTCTTCTTATTTTCGGGATGGCTAATTAGAGCGTCTAAAGTTAATTGCAATTTGCGGCCTTTGCCTCAGCTGTTTGCTTGTCACGTCTTTTACTACACTTGACTTTATTGGCAGCTGCAGCTGCTCGACCAAATCTTCAACAATGTTAGAAAATTTAAAAAACAAAAAAAATTAAAAATCTGTCGCGATATATGCAGCTACGTGTTGGATTGAGCTGTATGCAAAATGAACAATTCGCTCTGTCGTCTTGCCTGGGGCTCTGCTGGCTAAAACAGGGAACAATTTTCTAATTTTCTACTGCAGTGATTTGGCATGCAGAATGGATGTCGGCAAAGTGAGAGGCTGCGAGTCTGACTCGATTTCGTGTTTGCCGACTCCGGACTCGATTCACTGACTTATGCGCATCAATAAGTTTTCCGAGTGCGATACTTAGGCGAAAAGTGCAGCAATGAGACATTGGCAAGCAGCACCATGGATCCAAAACTGTGCTGCAGTGAGGTGGACGGGCAGACAGACACCAGAGAGCAGCAAGCACGTTCGCATGCAGCAGATGCAGCTGCTGGAGCTGCAACTAGCCAAAGTAATGATTTGCATTCTGGATTCGGTTTTCGGATTCCGGTCATGCGGATTTCAATGTGCGATTTGGCTTAAGCGGCAGCTATGCGATTTTGCTCCGGCCCACAGCTGTATGCAGCATCTTCAAGATCTACGGCCACAACTTGCTGGCCGCATAAATAATGGGCAAACTTTGCCGACGATTGTGGCCGGCGAACCCGCGCTAATGAGACGCCGACACAAATAAAAAATAGGCGGATTACTTCGAATAACTCAACGACCAGCTACCCTGTGTTTCTTTTGTTAAAAAATTAGTTAAATTCGAAGGAAAATATTTATTTATTTATTTGTTAATTGACGTATTGAGGCTGATGCAAGTGTAAAAACTTATTATGAACAAATGCTAAATAAAGAAGTAGTGATGATAAAAAGAAGCGGAAGACAAAATAATAAAAATATAGAAATAAAAAATAACTATAAAAAATTATTTTGGAAAATTAAAAGTGAAAGAAGCTCAAAGTTTAAAACAGAGTGATGTTGTTAAGAAAATCTGATAGTAAATAGTAAATGACCATAGAGAAAAAGCGATAAGCAAATAAAATGAGCAATAATGAGAAGAGTCTAAGAAAAAACGGGTTGGGTAAAATTCGTGAGTTTTGCGGCTACAAATAGATTGGAATAACCGACCTTTAAAATATTAAAATAATTTTTAGAGAGAGATTTTTAAAAAATTTTACTTATTAATGGGTATTTATTTATTTTTATTAACTTTAAGTATTTCGAGTGTAATCGTAAGAGTCTGTCATGTCCTTTGACTTATGCACATACAGGATATCCAGAGCCACGACGAGTCGTATAATTCATTTGTGCGCTTTTGTTTGTCAGCCACGTTTTGTGTCCCATTTTTTTTTTTTTTTTTTTTATTTTCTTCTCGATTTTTGGGCGTTCTTCCTCTATTCTCTTCTTTTTTTTTTTTGCTGCGCCGCTTATCTTTATAGTTCAAAGGTTACACACAGGCCTTAGGAGACATCAGGCGCTTCCGGCGCGACGAATCTCCCGCTGAGCTAACGGACAGATTTACCTACTCTTATAGTTACAGTAGGAGACAGTTCCAGTTCCAGTTACAGTTACAGTTCCAGGGACAGCATTAGAATTCAAAATGGCCGCACGTCCATTAAAGGGAGACCAACTGTGCACAATGGTCGGTCCGAGGCAGGACACTCGCAGTGTGGGTCCTTGCCGAGATTAGGCCTGCTTATAAATGGGCTTATGAAATCGTCTCGATAAAGCCATAATCTTTTGGGACAATTAAGCAAAAAAGCCGCAAAACTTATCGCAGTCATGCAAGTGAAACTTGAGAGAATTTCGAGTGGCACGATATAAATTTTGTGGCATAACTCAATTTGCCAGCAGTGAGAAGAGAACAGCGAAAGTGAGAGAGAAATAGAAAAAGAGAAAAATAAAGAGAGGGTGAAGGAGAAGGAGAAGGAGAAACCGAATGTGCATGAAACGTAATATTATGTTGCATGCAACATGCAATTAAAATCGCACAGGCAACGCACATTTAATTAATTTGAAAATTACGTTTTAGATGTGCTTAGTGCTGGGGTAAGTTTTAGAGTGGGCTGAGTGAGTGGAGTGCTTGGATGCTCGGCTTTTTGCTCTGCTACAGGCTCGGCACTCAACTCATTTGCTAAATCAAGCATGCAACACTTAAATTTTCATTAGACTGCTTTCTTTGACTACAACTGAGTCTACGACCCGACCGACAGCGCGCCGGTCCCCTAACCTACTGACTTGGCTGGGGGGGCGCACATGCCTGGCAAAAACCGCAAGCAGCGCACTTTGTCTTAATGATGTTAAGGTGAATTTCAACTTACGTGATTTTTACGTGCAACTGCAGTAATTGCAGCTATGGGGCTTACAACGGAAGGAACACCTGCTCCAAGGATCGACTGTAAAATACGCTGTTGGCAGGTTACCAATGAGGGTCAACATAATCTCAGTTAAGGATAAATACATTTGGAATGATGTGGCGATTAATACTAATGGAAGTAAGCATATAATAAAAGCAGATATTGATAATTTGAATTTATATTGATATTGATGCGACACCCTGTAATCTGATTTTACATTTTCAGCCTGGTAACTCTGGTGAAGATTCAGTTGGAAGATACCCTAAGCCACAAAGTCAATTTATATATCTATCTAAAAATAAAAACTTGTTTCTTTATATTAAATCATGTTTAATTCATTTGATTTATTATTTATATTAATCGTAAGAACTATCAATTCGTCTATTGATTCTGATTAATAATAGATGAGGTAAAGTCAAGGTCAAAGCTCCTGTTGCATTTTGAATAAATCTACCCAATTAGTGATATCCCTTAAAAGCATATTAAAAATATACGGGGTGTACAACGTAGATAAATCTCGTCTGTATATAGCCATATACCATAAATGCTGGTCAAATTATTTTAGCAGCCACCGCAAAACGCACATAGATGAAGGGAGGTAAAAAGGGAAAGACACAGAGAGGGAAGAAGGCGCAGGGCTTTGCAGCTGCAGCTGCCGAGTTGAAAGCCAACAGCCTGTTTAAGGCCAAGAGATTCAACTTTGTATGTATGAATGGTGCACATGTGCGCACGTATTAGCCATAAATATATGAGACACATCGGGTTGTGGCAGTAGAATGGTCTGGAGAGTGAGCATGTGGCAAAGGGGCTGACTGCTTGGCATATTGGCGCTGCCAAAACGAAATCAAACCATAAATTTAACACGTTTCAACATGTGCAGTAGCAGCAACCGCAGCCGTTCCTCTTGAGGCGAGTGCAGTCGGCGACCCGAAGCTAGATCGATGCTAATGCCAATGCGGATGCTGTGTACCCAAAGAATGGAAGCATTAAAAGTGCACAAGGTATTACATACAGCGTTAGCTGTCACTGGCATTTAACTCGATGATGATAACATCGCGAATGTCATATACCAGCTGATGATGACGCCTTGCCTGTCAAATGAATCACCATTTAATATCACCAAGTGCCAGCGGAATGTGGACATCGGAATGTGCCAACCGCGAACTGCCAATTCATTCCACTGCAGGCGAGGACGTGAATCTGTTTTATATTTCATCAGCAGCAGTAGCAGAAGCAGCCGCCAGTCCAAAGTTGACCATATCGAATGCGATTTTTGCAAGAGTCCGACAGGCGTTCGGTCTTATCAAATAAGAAAAATATCGTTGACTTGTTTTTTTAAAAAATTATACATTTTTCAGAATAAGAAATTATAAAGAAATAACTAAATAAATTATTAATGATATCTGGTTTGATTTTGAAGAACTTGTAGATTCCAACTTGGAAATATTCGTTTGCAAGACATGCGATTTCAATACGATTGCAAGACTAAGTGACCGCTGTGATAAGGTATAGAGCTAAAGATTGTTTTTAACATACCTAATATAATATGATTTATATAATTTCTAGAAAACAGAAAAAGTTTCTGGTTTTCCAATCAAAGACTATTTTCTAAATTAAATTATTTTCTATTTTCAGATTTTTCTGAGTGTAGAATGGCAGGACAAAACCGCAAGGGCAATTTAGGCGCTGTCAGCATCAAAATGCTTTCGCCAGAAGGCTGTCAAGGAAACGCAGCCTGGACGAGGAGCGCAGACCACCTCATCCAGTGTTTCCTGTTGCTCGCGGCCATCAGCGCAAGGCTTATCAAGTGTGTTTTGATTATGTATGTGTGTGTGTGTGTGTGTGTGTAAGTGTTTGTGTTTTAAGTGGGAGAGTAAGCGCCATGACGCTGCTGAATTAAATAAACAGCAAAATCAGTGCTGTGCAGTCCAAAATGTGAAATATCTGGCTTTATCGCATGCTTCAAAGCGGATTTCCCACGCTCACACACACACAAACACACGCAGAAACACACTCGCACACACACACACACACACACACACACACACACACATACATACATACACAGACACACACATACGGTGTACGACGCACACGCTTAGCAAACCTTATCGAATTGCACACATTATCGTTAGATTTTAGTGGGCCAAGGAAATTAATTTCTTGAGTAAGCCGGTGTTCAAGTGCTTAAGCCAGCTGTCCGGACATGTAATTTCGTGTTTTTGGCTGAGGGCGGAGGTTAGTCGTGGGGGGCGTCTCTGATAAAACATGTGGCGCCCATAATCATCACAAGAGCCAAAGCTGCAGGGGTTTGTGGCGTTAGTGGGTTATTCCTGTTATCGACTTGGCTGCTGTCTCAAAAGAACGAAAATACATGCGAGCGCAATTTGAAATTAAATTCAGCGCCCTTCTCCCAATCGATACACTTGGAACGGCACTCAGCGCCAGACAACAATCTCGTTAATATTGCAGAAATTCACATTGCACATAATTAAATTTTGCGTGCCTGCGCTCCTAATGGATATAATGCGGCATATACTTCAACACTCAGGATCAGCAGCTATAGAAACAGCAATAAAATATAGTTGATTTCGGCTCGCTTGAACATTGAATTCCCTTTCAAACATATGGCAGATGATAGATTAAATATTCATTTGGGTTTTTGCGAGCGTAAAAAAAAACTTACATGATAAATGCAGCTTAAATAAAGACATTGGTGCAATAAGCTTCTGTAATTGTTATGAAGAGCTTTTCATTGCTCAACGCACACATGCAGCAAATCTTAGCAATATGAAAAACAATATCAACATTTCCCCAAGCAGAGAGATAAGTTTGCATTAAAATTAGTTGACACACGACATAACTCGACTCTTAATATGATCCACAAAAATAAGTATATGTATAAGATGTATCTTTTCTACTGCCACATTTAGAGTCATCTCTAGCATACCCTAACAGAAACAAGGAAATCAACAATAAATTAGCCAGACTCAACTGTAAATCGTTAAACTTGTCAGCTGCCTTAAGCCTGAAGCAATTAGTTTTCATTGACAACGCCAAATCTGTGAAATTCCCTGCCTTCACTTTCTCCCCCGCCAATTCCATCCTGCAGCCTCTATTACTCTATAGCTTTAGATATAGTTGTGGACATCATAATATATGGTTTGTGTGCGGCATTAAGTACATAATTTCACATTGAGAATCAGTGAATGTCAATAAAATGCCAAATCGCATGACAACAAGCGGATTTCATGTTAGCCGAAAGCCCTAAGCCTCATACACACACACACTCGCAAAAAACATACACACAAATACGTACACACACACACACACACACACACATGATAACAAGTAGCTCACTGTGTTTAGGGACGGGGCTTCGTATTAGCTGTTGTCGCTTACAGCTGCTTAGTTACTTTAACCAAATATGGCCATTATTATTATTACGGCCAATGGGCTGTGTGTCGGGGGTGATGGGGGTGTGGATGTGTGTGCTTTAGCTGAGAACTTTTGCTAGACCGAAAATCAAAATAAATGACGACGATCAACAACAATTGTCATTTGTTATCCTATTAGTCAGGCCAAGAAATTGCCGCAGCTCTTTACATTAATGCAAACGCTTCTAATGGAAATCAACACATGTGCTCAACTACTGCAAAGCCCATCTGTCTGTCCAAAATTTCCAAGTAATAAAGCAATAAATGCTTAGCAGCAACTCGACCACAAAATCCACCATTAAATCCTTGTGGCCCTTTGGCCACAACTGATAAATATGGCCTCCAATAAATATTGAACAAATTTATATAGATAGGCAACTCACAACTTCAATTATGTGCGGCAATGTGCGAATCAGCTTAGAAACAAAAAAACTAAGTGCTTCCATGTATGAACTTGGACAAATACGTTAATATTGATTTAAAAGGAAACACACACACAGTACGAGTAAAATCTTCACATTTCCACATTGTTTTCATTCAATCCAATAATTTGTTTTTAATTAGCACGGACTGATGCATGAACATCAAAATAAGTCTTCAGAACTTTGACTGGTATGTAGTGTCTGATTTAAACATTTCATTTAGAGATTTTTGGCATACATTTTAAATCTATTTAAGAGTAATTAAAATAAAATTCTCTTGGAAGTGCTTAGAATATAATGTCAGAATAATAGGTGAGGTATATGTTTTATATTAGGAGTATTATTTGAGACAGAGATCTATCAAATAACGGCCAATATCAATCATTAACTTATTTACTTTATTACAAATGTATAATACCCTCCAGCCAGTTAGGGTATAAGTAGATCATTATCCATTGAAGATCAGTGAATGCAAAACAATCGACTGTCAAATGCCACACTTGGGACAGCAGCTCCACCCTTTAGTTGCAAGTCGCAAAATGTGCTTGAAAAATTATGCAGTTATTTACTTTGGTCCTTGGGCGCTTATTTAACACTTGGCTGGGAAGCAGTAAAATAGAGGGAAAAAAGTGTCTCCTTGTCACAAAAAGCATTTCAAGCAGCAAAAATTCAACACTTTGTTAAAATGTCAAATGAAACATGTCATTTATCATGCCGGCACTGGCACTTACAGTTGCCATGCTCCCCCCCTCCCAACCGCGGTCCCCAGTTCCCGGTCCACTTCCCCCGCTGCTCACTGCTCGGTGGCTGTTTGGCTGACTGGTGTTCTGGCACGAGTGCATATATCCTGTGCGCGCTGTTATCTGTTTTAACAAGCGTTACACTTTCAGCAAATACGTTTGTGCCTCGCACTCGCGCCACCTCTCTGCCAGCTACAAGCAACCACTCGACTTGTTCCGGTTGGTATTTCTTTGGCTCTCCGTAGACGATTCAGTTTCAGCGAGCAGCTAGCAGAAACAAGAGCACCCGTAAACCCTAGGAACCACTGTCATTGCTCCCGACATTGCTTAAGTACGGGTCCAACCTTTTCGCACTCGAACGCAGCGACGAAACATTTTTGGTGGTTGCTAAGGGTATATTAATTTTGTTACAAATCGCATAGAAGAAGTCATTTAAGAAACCATCAATTCGCTGCAGGGAACACATGTTTTGCACTTAACATCATTGATTTGGCTAATTATACAACTGCCAGATAAAAATGTTTGTTGACAAGGAATTAAATTAAAGAATTTATAATTTAATTTTATAAAAGATTGTTTGATAACTTTTAAAATGTTTCATTCTTTTAACCATCACACTCACGCAACAAATTTGTTGTCAACGAGTTCTTCCCCAAACTTAACCAATTTGAGTAATGGTACGTTTTCAACACAGTAAACAGCCCACAACCTTTGTTTGTTATCATGCTTTTAATAATTAATGAATTTACTTAATAAATAATACCATCGCAAGACTAAGCTATAAGTCTGCAAGGGCATTCGAACGTCCTTATTAGAAGCAAGCTGTGCTCTCGAGCTATTTTCATTTCTTAACATTGCACCACCACCAGCGAAATGCCAGCTAAAACCACCAAGCTAAAGGGGGCGCGGACACGCCCGCTCACACAAACAATGTTCCCTAAAGCTACACGTATCGCAGTCAACAATCCTGCAGATTCTGTTACAGCACACATGTATTTGTTTGTGTGTGTGTGTGGGTGTGTGTACGTGTGTGCGAAGCCCGCGACAAGGCATTTAAAATTGAAACAAATTGTGAATGATGCTGTACAAAAGCATCCACAGCCTTGGCGCTGCCTGAAAGGACGGGTGCCTTATCCAGGGCGAGATTCCTTCAGCTGGTGTGCTGATGCTAGTCCTTATGTTGCTCTGTTTGTTTCTGTTACTCTCATGACGATTTGCTTTATTGCTGTTTGCTTTGTGCACCCCACAAACGACAGGAAAACACTACAAATATGTACATGCCACATGCCGCATATTCTCCAAGAACTCCGTTACCTAACTCGGACTTGCGTAATTGCTAACTCTGAGTTACACAATTTGAAACGAAAAGAACATAAAAAAAAAATAAAACTGAATATTCGTGAATATTCATAAGCCACTCGACTGGGAGAAACGTCTCTGATCAACGTGTTAGACCCAGAGCAAAACGTAATAAATAAGGAAGTACGGGTTGCAAAAAAGTCACACAGTTGGCTATATATCATAAAGTAAATGTTGACTTTTGTATGCACACAAAACATATATTTTGGTTTACCTCTGAGCTGTTTGTGTTTCAAGTCAACCTTAAGTATCCACATCAGCTAAAAACCGATCAGAAATTAATAGACAAAACATTTTGCACTTGCAAAATATTTCAATGCACAAATTTAAATCTGAAAAGTTATATCTAAATTTGAAATTATTTTTATCGTTTCAATTTAGCGGTCTGTATGATTTCTTAAAACAACTAATTGAATATAAATAAAAAAAGAATAATAATAAAGTAAGCGCTGTCGCACTTTTAATGCACTTCAAATTGACCGGTTAAGCCGCAAATACTCGTTGACCCCAAAAACTGTTAGCCAATGTGCAAAACGGATGGCGATTAAAGCAAATATTGCCCCGAACAAATCCAAAAAAAAAACAAAAGAAGAATAACCAAGCAACAACCAACCAACCAAGTTAACCAAAGTAAGGGGGGAGGGGGGTATAGCATTCGTATTTATTTTTGAAAATGTACAAAAGAAATGTGTAAATATTAAAATGGTAGGAGGGAAAAGCTGAAGCAAATAGTTGAATGCTGCAAATAAAGCGCAGTCACACGATGCAGTGCCAAGCAAGCCATAATAAAAATAAATATACTTTTAACGATTTTACCTCCTTTTGGCTTGCAACACATATACGCAATGTTGACGGTGGCGAAAGTTGCCAAACTGTCACTATTGCAGCAGCATCGCCATGTGGCAGTTGGTTACCCAAAAAAAATAAAGAAACAATGCCCAACAATGCAAGCAAAAATCGCTGCTCACCTGAACTGAAAACGACGGTGGCTCCTGCAAATGGTGCGAAGCGTCCGCATGCGTTTTTATGAATTATTTCGTAATAAATTTTCGAGGTCTCTCATCTTTTTTCCTTTGTTATTACCAGGACAGCATGCTGCGGTCTGCGACTGACCAGTTGACACCAACACCTGCTCCACCACTATCGCTGCTCTGTACAACTACAACAATACTACAACAGCAGCAGCGACTGCCGTTGGTCAATGCCAGAAATTTAACGACGCATTGACTTTTGCTCCTACGATGTCACTAATAGTGCAGTAATCGACTAATATATATCCTTGCTGTATGAAGTTGGCCTTAAATTATAGGGTAATCATCAGAAGAGAGTTAAAAGTTAGTTAAAATGTTTTACTAAATTGAATATTATAATGTTGTCCATTATTGTTAACACAGTTTTAACTTTTCGGTATTAGCCATGTATTCAAATCTGCGGATTAAATTAAATTAAAAATTAGAAATTTTAAGTCCCAATTGAAGATGTGGAAACGATCGCTACTAGAACAGACATTGACACTTTTACTATAGCCATGAAGAGCTGGTATATGACGAGATATACTCAGTTATGGATTTGATCATATCGTTACAGCAAAACACCACTCAGGTGCAGGGTGTTCATAAAAAAACTGACGGCAGGCGTTTTTGGTATGGGTAGTGCTGCCGTGTTCATTCCGCCCACTTTGCTCTGAAAAGCCAAAAGCGACACGCAAACAACGGGCCGCGGATATACCGAATAAATGCCACATAGCGATGCGGCACAATGCAAATATTTAAATTTAATTAACTATATTTACAAACAGCGTGGCGCAGGCTATTAAATTGCCTGCACGCACATGCCAAATGTTTATTCTAAAACTTTGCGTCAATCAAATCGAAGAGACGAGAAAAATGCCCCAAAATGGATTTTTATGCTCGCGTAAGCCGAAAGAAATTATGATGTGTGCCCAACTAGAAGATACCTATTAATAAATGTAAATGAAATTCTTATTATTTATATTTAATTATTATATACAGTAAATACATATTACTATATATTTCGTGTAACACAATCCTTGATAGCGACAAGACATTTATTCAAACGATACTTCTTATAAGCCATGTAATGAATATGCTTAGGAGTATTTGTATTTGTGTTTTTGTATATATATGCTAATATTTTACATTATAAGATAATATAGTTCGATCCCTTCTAATTTATAGCAGCAGAGTATCCAAAGCATTACGCTGAGCAAAATCAAAGCTCTAGTTTTACGACTCCTTATCTATCCATCTAAGTTTCATCACTAATTTAGTGGCACAATAGGAGTATCTAAAGTGGCAGGCAATCTGGAGCTGGGTATGAAGTTTTGAGTAGTGCCTCATGCACACAAAGGACCTACAGAATTAGCATTAAAATCAAATGTCGGATATGGGATATACATGCTCGTAAATATGGGGTGGGCAGTCAGTCAGTGTTAAGCAAATGGCAGGCGGATCTGGGGTTTCTCAGCTGCTGCTAACTTATCCTTTTCCCATAAATGTGTGTTTTTGGACATTACGGAACTGTAATACATCCGTTCAGCCATACACATACTAACACACACACACACACTCACACTCCCATATACATATAGTATATGTACATAGACCCTGCGCATTTGTTTAACTCAAAACTGTAACGGAAACGGAAATAAATGCTGTCAGCATTTTATTTGTTTGTGAGTGCGTGATTTTTATGTGCCTACACCCAAGTAAACAACAACAACAACCAAAACAAAAGAAAAGGGCTACGAAAAAAAGAAAGAGAAAATGAAGGAATGAAAGAAAGTAATAATAAATGAGTAAAAGGCGAAACGGAAAACGGAAAGCGACTTTCCCACAACCAAAATGGTGCGGGTAACTTTTGTTCTTCGTCGCGCTAGGAAGGGGTAGCAATAGAATAGGGGGTAGAATAGGATTTTGGAATTGGTATTGGATGTGTGGCACTGGTTGTATGTCCTTTGTGCAGCGCATAGCCTGAGGCAACACTTTTAGCAGTCATTTAGGGAAATCATTTTTGAAATTTAACGTTATGTTGCAGTTTTATATGAGTTCCTTTTGAAAAAATTTAATTAAGAACCCTTTGCACGAAAGGCAAAGCCAAACCCCTTCAACCAGACCTATTTCTATTCCCTCTCTCTCTCTCTCTCTCTCTCTCTCTATCTCTATCTATCTATCTCTGCTGATAAACTGCAATTGATTTTTAAATTAAAGCCAGTTAGCAATGCCATAAAAAACAATTTACAAAGTGTGAATACAAACATAGAACTAGGCGAGAGATATTGACTTACAGGTACCCAGCAATTTTGTTTTAAGTTAAAATGGTATGATAATTTTGGTATAATGTGTACTTATATACAACATTTGATTTGAAATGCCAGAGCACAAGAAAGTATTTATTAAATTCTTGATTTGAGTTCTTATCATTCTGTGAACTGAAGGTAACCAAAATTATATGTATGTATGTATATGTATAAGCATCTATTTATAATCTGCTCCATATTTCAGGGAAACAGGGGAAGTTATTGTGATATACAAATCTGAAGACCGACTCAACTCGTTGGCCTGATTAATAATGTACATACAAATGCCGGCATACTTAAATATGTATTCAATTGCAAAAGTTTATGTGACCCTTTTAACACATTATACAGGGTGTAATGAATACCCCATGAGCAGCGTACACAGTCGGACTAAACCTGTGCCACTTTGTAGCCATAATAATACTTTTCTATTGTTGTGCAGAACGTAGGAACCAGGCAGCCACCGAGGCGACGGTGATGGCGACGACGACGACGATGACGTTGCATTACCCGAGCGCATAAATAACTGTAACTGTGTGATGTGTGTGTGTGTGTGTGTGTGTTTGTGAGTGTGTAGATACTAGGATAATGGTCTCGCAGAGCGGACTGCCTTTGGCCACTCAATAGACAATACACACATAGAGATACACACACAATCACACTCACACACACACACACACACACACACTAGCAGTGAGCAAACAAAAATATGGCTTCCGGTTTTTGTTTTCATAAATTACGCCGCATAAATTCCGCATTCAATCGTGTGTGTAAAAGGCCACAATGGAGAGAACCGGAGAGATGAGAGCGCAAATGTTTGAATATATGTGTGCGTATATGAATGTCTGTAGCCAAAGTCCTTTTTAACTTTACGATGTTTTTATTTACTTGGGCGGGGCACGTATTTGCGCTTATGTTTAACCCCACATCTACAATTCAATTGATTTTTAGCCATTATTTGTTAACTACACTACGGCCTAACACTTGGCCAATTATTCTGACCGAATGCGCGCTCCCTCTCTCTCTCTCTCTATTACTCTCTCTTTCTGGGTGGGTGTGTGTGTGTGTGTGTGTATATGCTGGTAAGTGTGCGTCAGGTGGCAAAGTTTAATAATGAAACACATAAATTGACAAAGGTTAGCACCGTAGCCAAGCTAAGCAGACAAGCAACAACTGCTGTTGGCCTCATAAAAAAGCAGCTGCCACGCCCCTATGCCTGACCATTTGTTCGGCCATATACCCTATGCCCTCTCTCTCTCTCTTTCATTGTGTAGGGCTTGGACAATTTTGGGCTTTGATTTGGACAGCAAGTAAGCCGGCAGCAAGTAAAGTGCCGTCGAAGCCCTAAATAACTCCAGGTGTAAGTGTGTGTGTGTGTGTCTGTATTGAAGTCTGTCAAAGTAAATTAGCAGTTAGTTTATTATAAATGTTTGTGTTAAATGTTGGACCCTTTGCGACGACTTTTGTGACAAACTGTAAAAAAAACTTTGATTTTTTTTATTCCTAACCCAATTAAATTACTTTGTCTATGGCCGCAAAGTTATGCCTTGAACTATGTTGGGCACTCAGTCTAGCTCATAGTTGACCTCATTCTCTGTTGACTCTGGCCATATTATAGAGCTTATGCCCATATGGCAGATGTGTGCTCTCCACCCCACTTCACTGCTCTCCGCCTTGACAAATTTGCCACTAATCTAACCATTTTGAATCGACTCAAACAAAGTGTACTATGCGACTCACTTCAGTACAACCCAGCAAAAGGGAGGGAAAATGAAATAACACACTGTTAGTGATGCGAGAGATTCGATTGCGAGGTCAGTTCCATAACTAAATGTTTGTAGAAAATTTTACAATTTTGTGGCAGAACGACACTTGCCAATAAATCAGCTTAATATAATCGGCAATTAACTTGTGATTTTCAACATTTAAGTTAAACATAATTCACATGAGAAACGCTACAACTAATGTCCTCTATTACCAGTAGTCGTTGGGCAGTGAATTAAATTGTTGTTAAGCTTCATTGTAAGCGAAATTCGTCCAAATATTAACTATATAAATATTTGCATGAGCAACTTTTATTGTTTAATTAAACTAAAATGTACACAAAAGGTTTTTATCACTTAAGAATTTGGTAAAAATCATAATAAAATTTAAGCACAAGCTCTAACAAAAACATTTGTAAGAAGACAGTCATTAAAAAGAATATAAAATTTAATGAATCTATTAGTTAGAAAAAATTAACTATACGTATCAAACGTCCGCACAACATGAATATTTAGATATGCATTTATTCATTAAAGCGAGCCACGATTTCCAAAGCAAGGGAATTAAAAATAAATGGCTTAGCTTAAGCGTGGCCAAAAAAGTCTAGACCAAATAAATCAAAATGCAATTGAGTTCATTAAACGTTGAGGATATTTTCACTTGACCTGTGTATCAATCTGACCAATGCTCCGGTAATATTTACACATTATCAATCAACATCAAAATCGATTTGAAGTGCCTCTTCGACAGAGAGCAGCTGCTTCAAATATTTATGCATAATATGAACCTCTTTCATAGGATGTGCTCAGCAGAAAGAATCGAAACGAGATATAATATGAGTGTGTGTGTGTGTGTGAAAGAGAGTTTGGAGTGGTCATCTGGTCACAATTACTACACTTTATAACACTCATAATTCTTATCAACGGAGCTTGTTAATGCCATTGTACTCCCAGCAATTGTCGCATTCAATTTTTACGGCTACTTCGCACTCGTTGGGCAGCCTGTGTTCCTGTTGCTGTTGCTGCTGCTGTTCTTGCTGCTGTTCTTGCTGCTGTTCTTGCTGCTGTAGTTGACCTCCTGTTATCCTGTGCAAGCTATAATGGTTCCGTTGGCATATTTGCATTTCCGTTTATATGATTTTGTTTGTTTAATGAGCATTGTTTGCTTTTATGCTTACAAGCAAATGGCTCAGATACGAGTATTTACAGTTGACCAATACTCGTACGGGTTAACTTCATAGTTGGCCATTGCTGTGGTCAGTCAATATTAGACTGGTGGCAGTCAATTAAATTATAATTGAAAAATTGTAAGCTGCAAGCATATAATGCAGTCATTTTTACACTGAAACAAGATATTTTCATTAAATTATTGACTTTAACAAATGAATAGCAATTTAGTTTGTGTTATTTTTTGTTAAATATTTTAATATATTTATTTTAAACTTATTGAATGAAATTGTAAAATTTATTTTATTATTAACACAAGTCTACAATTAAATTTTTAAATGATAATTTTTTATCTCGGAGCCTGCAGTCGCCAAATAACTTTACGAACATCAAAATAAAATTATCAAAATGTGAAAAGAATATAAAAGTATAATTATAAATAATAGAAAGTTTCCCAATTTATAGTCCATGTGAACTAAATTTGAGTAATGCTACCAACTCTTTGCAATATTTGGACTTAAATCTGAGAAGTAAGGGCAAATTAATGTCGGTAATCTGGAATTGCTGTTACAAACTGCTATAGATATAGACTGTCGTTCTTAAGCAAATATTTGGCTTTAATCAAACGTAATGTGAGCTTCCTGTCAGTGAGGCAATTATTGGCATTTAAAACCGATAAAGAAGCAGCAATAAAGTGTATTTTGTGGATAAAGTTTAAATGGATAAAGTTTATTAATCATTACACAAAGCTTTCCGTCGACAGCAGTCGCATGTTACTCATACGTCGTGTTGGGCATTTAAAATGTGCATTGCAAAGACAAAGAGCGACAGAAAGAGTGAGCGAGAGAGAGAGAGAGAGAGAGAGAGAGAGAGAGAAATAGAGCGAGAGAGAGTGAGACAGATTGTTAGTGGGATATGAAATTATGGCACGCATTTATCAACATTTAAAATGCGTTGATGACAATCTGTTGGCTGCAATTTAAATATGCAAATGGCAGACACGTCACGCGGAAACTGCTTGCCTGCATCTCCAGGATGCCAAGCCAACCCCGTCACCCTTCCTCTCCCGTTCTCATAGCTTAGCTAGGTACGTTGCATGCTCAGGTTTGAGGAGTGTGAGTCCGACTGTGCGTCGAGGACTCAACGCCACATATTTTAGAGTGCACTTAACTCGTTGACTGCCAAGGATATTGTGTGTTGTGTTGCGCCTGAGTTTGTGCTATGAATATGCCAAAGTCAGGAGCTGCAACAATGCAACTCTCCAGCAACAGCAGCAGTTGAAACATAACATAAGGCACCAACTGGTCCATCGATGTGACCTCGTGAACTTTAATTATAATCTAAGCTGCACATTTTCTCAATGTCTGAGTTGAGCACTTGAAGTCAGCGTTAACTGAGCCATACGAAATATGTAAATCATAATAAGCGGCATACTAGTCGACTCCCTATGCTGCTGCCATAACTTTGGTGGCAGTAGTGGCTTTACTTTTCGGTCTCTGCTGACTTCTGCGTACGCATAAAGGCCGCTTGCCTCGCGCCTTCCTTTTCGCAGTAGCAGCAAACCGCAAATTAAAAATTTCTGCACGTCTCACATAAAAAACTTTTTCTTCTCTGTATTTTTATATATATTTTCTTCCTTCTCATTCGGTTTTTTTTTATTTTTTTATTTGCTTTCGTTTAGTTTCTGCTTATATTCAGGCTGACTGCCTGGCAGCGCTGTCGCCGGTTTATTTCCTTTTATATTGCTTTGCTTTATGCGCACACACACACATACACACACACACATACAGATAGAATATACAATATGTGCCTGCCTGGCACTTCAAAGTTTAGCTTTTCAGTTAGTTGTAAGTGTGTGCATATGTCTGTATATATACACTTGGTGCTCTCTTTGGAATTGTCATGCTGTCTGTCTGTGTGCGTTGAGTGCTTGCCGGCGACTTTCTTTCATTGCTAGCCTTTTTTTTTGCACTCTCTCCCTCTCTCTCTCCAACTTTTTCTGTGTGTGTCTCTCTCTCTCTCTCTCTCTCTCTCTCTTTCTCGCTCTTTGCATACCGGAACCCGCAGTGCGTGTGCAGCTAACAAAACTGTCCTGACGCGTTGATTGTGTTTGCATATTATACAGGCCCTTTTATGTTCTATGGCAATATGAAATTTATTGTACGCATCCCTCTCCTTCCCTTCCCTTTTTGTTCAAGCATCTGCCCCAATGTCACAGTGGCAGCCTTATGCCTGGCAGCTGCTTTCCGCCTGGCCCTGACAAACTGGCTGCATTGAGCGAGGCGTTGCATGTAGGACATTGATTTGAATCTCAGCTGTAAAGCATAGTCTACCAGCGTGCCAGTAGTTTTCGTTTGTCCCTCCATGCAAGGGCAGCAAAAGGAAATATTTTAATTAAAATAACAGAAAAGGCTAAACACATTGAAAAATCCTTCAGTGTCCGGTAACAACTACAAATCAGCAGACATCGTTATTATCACAAATGACCCTCACTGTATTCAATAGCCTCATACTCTGAATATGTGATCTGAAGTCTTCACAATTTATATAACTTTATCAAGACCATAGTGATTAAAATATATTCAAGCTAATTGTTTAATTAAAAGCTCAGCTTTGAATTAAACCAGTAAATAATAAAGTTTGTTGATTTTCTACATTAATTTACATTTTCCATTTATCATATGAAAATTGACTTAAAATATATATATGTATATAAACATATATTGTGCATAATATGTGCATTAGAGGACACCGCAACAAATAATTTGAATAATAATTTTTGATAATCCTTCATTGAAATATTGAATTTTGCACGAAATTGAAATGGTTTTAATTCACGTATGTGTGTTTGTAGGCTGTTTTATTACAATAATTATAGGCACATTAAATTATTATTATGGATTCCGTTGATTTTGCTTAAAGCAGACCATAAATGGGTGCCGCCGCCGCAATGGGCGAGTTCAACATTATAAACAAATGCATTCGACCGCATCCACATATAAAAGCGGCGGCCACACTATCCGCAAAAAGTCAGCCACACCAGCGCATATTTAGCATAACACAAATACCCGGAAACAAAACACAGCCCTTAAAAAAAATTCCACATTAGCAAAGACCGATCACCGCGAAACCGTTGAAACACACACAATTTATGCGAAAGTTGTGTAATTCACGGTTTGATTGTGAAATGGATAATGGCTTCTGCTAGGTTTTTGATTTAGCTGCTTTCCAATTGATTGAATACTTTGTGCATTTATTATGCCAATTCATAAGCATGATTACAATATTTAATTAATATTTAACTAATACGGAAGCCAATATGCAAATATTTGACAGAACATATTTTATGGTCTTAATTGAAAACAATGCGCGCCAATCCGTAAAGTGCCAAGTGGCGAATGCGCAATTCAATAAACGCTGCTCGGAGAATAACTTTTTCAATACCAGCAGCATTAAGTTTCGATTTATTTCAATCAGCGTGCCGCCATTTTCACCGCTTCTGGACGCCATAAAATTGCAGTAAATTAAACAGTTGTAAAGTTAAATTACTCTCTCGATGTGCATCTATATATATATATATATATATATATATGTCTATATGTATGGAGCACTTCGTATCTGCGGCACCTTTCTATACCCTGTAGCTATTAAATTGATTGAGAAATATGTCTTTTAGATATAGACAAAATAAGGCAGCAGCAATAAAGTTACGCATATTTGGATCTTTTTTCATAGATATAAAATATAAATATACTCGGCTCTGTCATATGATTTTCTAATTGTTTTCAGTTTATGGACCACATTTTCAAAATCCGATACATTTTTATTCCTTACCAAGGGAAGAATCAGTCTCTACTTAATTTGAACCTTGACATTTCAAAATGATATGGTGAAAAGCAAAAAGCTACTTAAACCACTTACATAAACTTTCCACCAGTTAGAGGTTGAATTCTTTTGCGTTTCTATATTTTACGGTCAGTGCGTCATTCGGGATATATAGAAAACGAACTGAGAACACGGTATCTGAATGTCAGGTACATGTTCACTTCTACTAAGTGCTGCCATTATTTTTTTGTTTTCAGTTCAGCTCGATGTCATTTGCGCATGGTTACTGGTGACTGCGACTGTTGCGCATTTAAATCCAATGGCATAAAGTGTTTTCTACCCACCTCGCTCGGCCCACACCACATCGCAAATTTAATGGAGTTGAAGCGTCGCCCATTTGCGGCTAAAACCGCGTCCGCAAGTGTTGACTACCGCTAACCGCTTACTTAGGCCATTATATGGGCCTGGCTGAGGCGACATTGTATTAAGCGCGCAAATTTATGGCAATGCGGCGGAAAGTGTGGCAACTTCTACCACTACTATGCTTTAAGAGAGTCTGCTAAGCTGCAGTCTTATCCAAGCACTTGAGAATTTATGTACATGGCCTGCGGTGTTTTGGCGAAATTCGAAAACGTCTGATAAACCCGATGGTTATTTAAATAGTTAATTAATCAATAAGTGCTCTTGTCATTTTGTGAACTTCGCCTCCAAGCTATCTAGTTAATAAGGCTATCTCTTCTTAAAGAGAAACACTTGCAGCTTTTTTAAATGGCCTTTCTCATCCGATGTTTATGCATTTGGTTGAAAACAGCCACAGGCCTTGTCCATAAATTCACAAATTCGCCCATTAATGCCACAGTCTAACATGGTCTTGAAAAGCCTAGCGCTGCTCAAAATTTGGCGAATAGTTGAAGAAAGTTTATTTAAGCTATGCGAGGGTAGTTTTTGAGATTGTATGATATTATTCTAAAATGAGGTCCGCGTTTTGTATTGTAGTTTTAATATGATGAAATACTACTTTATATATTAGCAGATTTCATTAATTTTCAAAATATTCATTTGACTTCTGTAAATTTCGTAATTTCACAAAGAGCCCTCTTAACTAACCATGCACGTGTCATACTTGTACAAACACATATTGTTGCGATTGTATTGACGGTGCGTGTGGAATACATTTACCGACCTCGGCTCTCATTTTATGGATTCTCCTTGCTTCACACCTTACCGCACTATACAAATTACAATTTTTATAGCATGCGATTTTAAAAAATGTATACGGCACATAAAAGCATCCACCACACGTGCAATCAACGGAAGGAAGCTGAAGGGAAAACTGAAAAGCGTTTGTCTTCCAAAAGGGGTTTCTTATACACTTGCTCGAGGTATAGTCATTTAAAGTGAATCATTGTATTGTTAATCACAATGATCAGCATCGTGTTTGTTTGTTACAGAAACATTACATGTGAAAATGTTAAACCTTTTTGCTTTGTTAGACATCCAATCCTTTCGCAATGTGCAAATCAACAAATGATTTATATTTAGTCTTTGATAGTTTCAAGATACAACTTATTTCATTCAGCCCCTTCCTCCCTTTTGTATATTAATGCATTATGTATAATCTGCTGAAATTGAGTACAAACAGACTTGGCTGATTTTTATTTGACTTTGATTTCCCTAGTCGCTAGATTGAGAGTTGATTTTAATCGATGATTTTGTGAGTTGCGTGCGTACAAATTGAAGTGAAATTATTTGCTTAATTTTCGGCGTTTAGTTTTATGCGGCATTATTTAATTTGTGTTGTTTTGTTCATCGTTCACAATTTCGCGAACAACGCGCAAATCACATGACAACACGATACGTAATATTGCATGTAATTGTTTAGTTTTTTTATATTTACATTTTTTTTTTGTGTGATTGCGTGCCGTTTGTCGTTTGGTTATGTTAATTTAACTGCTGTTAGCTCTTTTCATGCTGTTTTTTTGTTTATTAAATATTCAGGACATGCAAATGGCGGTTGCATGCCCATTAACTTTGATCGATTCAACAAAATGGGCGCGTACATTTTATGAGCAATTAATGTGGTTAACATTGTGGTTGGCTCATGCAACCGGAAGCTCCAAGCCGGCAAACTGATTGCCACCAAGTGTGAGTGACAACCAAAATTACATTAAAGATCTTATCAGGCAGCACAAACACAATGCAGATGCAAATATAATCGAAGAAATCCAATTTAATTAGAATGTCAGCCCTCATGCTATGATTTATAACGTAATTCGTTTGTGCTCTAATCAAATTCAATTTCTGTATATTTCGGTCTGCATATCTTAAATAATTTGAATAATATATTTTTCATTTGCGCTCTTTTACAGCATAATCTCCACATGTCTGTGCGGGTATGTGTATTCACGTACGTACAATATTTTAAATATGCATACAGTTTTTGCAAATGCAAATCTCGCACATTTCCGTTGCTTTTGTAGGGTGTTGGTGTTGGCGATTGCGGCAGTGCCCGTCAAACTCTTAACGCTTCGATAAATGCGCCGAAAAATGCATAAATAGTCGTACATGTATGCAGGACGAGTCGGCTGGCATTCCTGAAAACACCAAACAAAATAATTACGCTGAAATCATAGAACCGGAATACCTGCATTACAAAAATTTATTGGCTTTGTGCAATGCACATTGAACAATTAATGGCAATGAAATGACATTGAAGCATCATTACCTAACTGAGAGCGCACAACGGGCAGATACCCTCTAAATTAAAAAAAAAAAAAACTGTACAAAATTAGAAAAGATTATAAATTTTGTTATATTTTGGTGCTGGAACCGGAATACGATTATGTTTAATTATAAATTAAAGTTTTTTGGCATCGCACATTGTATTATTATATATCTTCTGTGTTCGGCAACAGGTATACCTTGTAATCAGAGTTAAGAAACGATTTGAATGACACAACGCGTATTAAAACTTAATTACACCCATTGCTTAAGCACTTTATGGTTAATGCATATCATTAGGGACAAGCATAAACCACACAACCGGCAAGCATTTGGGAAGTGTAAATTACTGCATACTTTGCAGCGCATGTAAATTTAATGTATCGCTCTAACGAGTGTTGCCTACTTTTCAGCGTAGCCGTGTCAGCTACAAATGCGGCTGACGAGTTCATGCACAATTTCGCTATTGCGTTTGTCTTTTGGTTGCTTGTTATTTTGCTGTCGCTGTTGTTGGCATGTTTAATGTTGCCCCGTTTCTCATTATTCTTTTTGTACTCCCGTTATTAGAATACTTTTCTGCTCTGTCGTTTACGTTCGCTTCTACTGCTGGTGCTTGTGCTGCTGCTGTTGTTGACTTAGTCAAGAGCAATTAACATGCAAATAAGGCCTATTAGTTACCCAAACGTCAGTCTGTCAGTTGCTGCGTCTCTTACGGTAAACAGCTTTAGCAGCGGGTAGAAGGCGTGAGACAGCAGTTACCTGATTCAAACGTAGTGCCTCTCATTTTGGACACCTTTTTATGCTCTTATTGGGACTTTAACGAACCGGCGTTTTGCTTTAATGACTTACTAATTTTCAGTTTGCTGCCAATGACTTTTACGCTATCGTCTGTCGTTGTTTTGTTTGCTCTCTTAAGCATTTAAAAATTTAATTGCCTATTTCGGGGCAACGGTCGCTTAGCCGCTAGCCATTCATATCATTAAACTTTACGGTTATGTTTTATATTCAAAACTTTTTGATTTTAAAAATAACGAGACTAAAACATTTTTGTAAGCAAAACAGGGGTTGCAATAGCCAACTCCATCTTTGTGAAGTTAATATAAACCAAGTCCCTTAGTTAAGCTGTTAATCTTCGAGCTGAAAAGTGTTAAACCCTGCGGCTACCAGAATTGAAGGTATGCAGGGTTACCGATGACCCTTACGACGTCTTACTTGTTTTTACAAATATAAATTTATCTCTCATTACGGAAGTATGGAACAAAACATTTTAATCTTGAATTTGGTATTAATTCTGAATAGTTAGAAAGATTGCGATTGCGTTATAATGACAGAACTAAAAGAATTAAGAAGAGGTTTCCCATGAGCTCGATGCAGCTTAGTTTTTCTTTTAATTTTTGTTCACTTTTAATATGACTTAAATAATTGTGAACACATTGCTGGATATATTCTGATATGCGTGGAGTTTTCAAATGAGTTATATTAGATAGCTAAAAGGGTATGTCCTAGCTGGTTTCTTATTTCCTACATTTTGATTGTTTCTTGTTTTTTCTCTTAATATGCTGATGAAACCCTTTGTTCGTAATCTTATCACTTTTTCTTTTTGTTTGCCTCATTTATCGAATGCTCTTTGCTCCTGATTGGAGCATGAAATTTGTATGAGGCTTGCCTACTGCCATTAATGTTAATTGATCACTTGAATTTATGCATTTTCATTAAAACTTTTTGAAGTCGCAACTCCTGCTACCTCAAAACATCAGCATTTCAGTCAGAGATCAGGTATTCTGGGAGAAAAAGAAATGAAAAAAGTAATATTTACACAGCTCCTGTGGTAATTTATAGCCCTGGCAAAAGCAGCGACACACAATGCTCTCGGTCCTATGGATTCTGGACTCTGGTCAGTGGCACTTTCACCAAGTTTAACACCACGCCATGCCGCAAATCGCAACTGAATGTGCAGCAAATGCAAGTGTGTGGTCACATACACACGCACACATAAACACACACACACAAACACACTTACACACACAATGGTGCAATGAATGCTGTGGGTGATGATCCAACGTGATTTATCTACTGGCGCTGAGGCTAAAAGTTTTGCACATCCTCTCATTGTCTAGGTCAGCTTCTATTTGTATGCAGAGCACACTGACACACACTTAGAACAATTTATGAAATCGCCCTGAAAATCAGAGAGCTTGGTGAATGTAAAAAAGTCGAAGTGTTAGAAATATATTTCATAAAATTAGTAAGGATTGACGACTGTTTATACCGCTCAAAAATATATTCTTTTGTTACAAGGAAAAAATATTTTAAAATCAAATTTCTGTTTAAGGTGTGTGAATGTAGGTCTTAAAAATCGTTAACCATTTACAAAGAACCTTTTCCAAAATATATGATAAGCCAGAAAGTTTGGTGATTTCATAAAATTCAGGAAAATTTTTTTTCTCAGTGCACACCTGCTCAACTATTATATGCATACACACATAACCACACGTGTTGTAGTCGCCTTTTTGAGCTCAATCGTTATGCAAATGCTGACTATGTCGAGCTGTCAGTGTGCGTTGAATAATATGCTCTGACTCCTACTCCTACTCAAACTTCTGCACCTGCAATTATTAAACTTTTGTCATAATTCCGAATTCGGACTTTGGGTTTAAAAAATAATTATTCTATCTGTTTTATACGGGGGCCTTAGCTGTTGAGTGTAATATCTGATGCTAAGACCTGCGCCACAAGATGCTGACAGCCAGCTCATTAGCTTTGTCGAGTGTAACTAATTATTGGTGGCTCGATTTCCGTTTTTCTCCACTTATTGACAGGTTCTGGCTTCGGTTTGCCCCTTATGCAATATTTTGCTGACGCTTCACTCAGATCCATCATTTTGTGCAGCCATCTGCGACACGTGGCCGTAAGTTGGCTAATAAATCTTAATCAGGGGATGCCCAAGTCAAGCCGCAGCAGTCAGTGGGCGTTGCCTATTTGCGAAATTCACTGCCATAAACACTTTTTTTGTGTTTTCTATTTTTCTATTTTTGTTTTTCTTAATCTTAGCTGATAGCTTATCATATTACAAGGCATTCATTGGTCCGCATGGACCTGATTAAGAGTCTACGCGTGTTCGGAATAAAAACATTTAAATGCTAATCAATTTATTATTTTTATTTATGCTGAATATTTAATTTTAAGATTTTATGACCAAAGAAAGGGAAAAATTATGTCAGACAACGGCTTAGATTCCCAAATCTTTCTTAAGTTTATTCCACCAACTCACAGTAGTGGTGGTCATTGGCGCCGAAGTAGTAGCATTCCAGCTCGGAGTAGTAGCATTCCAGATTGGAGTGATAGAATTCCAGCTAGGATTAGTCACATTCCAATTCGGGGTGCTCTGATTCCAGTTTGGGGTTGACGTATTCCAGTTGGTGGTCGTCCAGTTCCAGCGTTCAGTTGATGTATTCCAGATGGGGGTAGTGCTGGTTGAGCTTGGAGTTGATGTAGTGGGGGTAGTGGGGGTAGTGGGGGTAGTGCTGGTCCCGCATTCAGATGATGTATTGGGGGTAGTGGTGGTTGATCTTGGAGTTGTCGTATTCCAGTTGGTGTTCGTCCAGTTCCAGCTTGGAGTTGACATATTCCAGTTGGGGGTCGACCAGTTCCAGCTTGGAGTTGTCCAGTTCCAAGATGGGGTCACCGTCCAGTTCCAGCTTGGAGTTGACATATTCCAGTTGGGGGTCGTCCAGTTCCAGTTCGGAGTTGACATATTCCAGTTGGGAGTCGTCCAGTTCCAGTTCGGAGTTGACATATTCCAGTTAGGGGTCGTCCAGTTCCAGCTTGGAGTTGTCGAGTTCCAGAATGGTGGAGGTGGAGTTGTCCAGTTCCAAGATGGGGTCACCGTCCAGTTCCAGCTTGGAGTTGACATATTCCAGTTGGGGGTCGTCCAGTTCCAGCTTGGAGTTGACATATTCCAGTTGGGAGTCGTCCAGTTCCAGTTCGGAGTTGACATATTCCAGTTAGGGGTCGTCCAGTTCCAGCTTGGAGTTGTCGAGTTCCAGAATGGTGGAGGTGGAGTTGTCCAGTTCCAAGATGGGGTCACCGTCCAGTTCCAGCTTGGAGTTGACATATTCCAGTTGGGGGTCGACCAGTTCCAGCTTGGAGTTGTCCAGTTCCAAGATGGGGTCACCGTCCAGTTCCAGCTTGGAGTTGACATATTCCAGTTGGGGGTCGTCCAGTTCCAGCTTGGAGTTGACATATTCCAGTTGGGAGTAGTCCAGTTCCAGTTCGGAGTTGACATATTCCAGTTAGGGGTCGTCCAGTTCCAGCTTGGAGTTGTCGAGTTCCAGAATGGTGGAGGTGGAGTTGTCCAGTTCCAAGATGGGGTCACCGTCCAGTTCCAGTTTGGACTTGACGCATTCCAGTTGGGGGTCGTCCAGTTCCAGTTTGGAGTTGTCGATTTCCAGATTGGTGGGCTTTGAGTACAATTCTGCAGGGCAACGCTGGACTTTTCCAATTCCAAGGAGACCTTCTTAATCTCATGGATGATACAACGCTTGATCTGCCAGACCTTGCCCTGACTGGGATACACAGCAGTGAACAGATTCATGACCTAAAAAAACAGAGCATTCAGCTAATTAATCGCTATTTAAATAAATGCAGTTCGATTCTAGTGATCCTTACCAAATCTGCTAAGCACTCATCCTTGCTGCAGGCAATCATCTCCTGCTGGAAGGTAGATTTCACAAGAGATGAGCTTGGCTGTTCCAAATATCTTTGCAGTTCGCGTTCGTTCACATTGCCACATTCTCGCAGCTTGATGCTCGCGTTCAGAACTATCTCCACATTTCTGATCGTGTTATTAGCCACACATTCATTAAAAATGTTCAATTCACTCAATTCGGGTATTTTCAGGTCGCCCGTAATAGCATCGAATAGAATGGTTTTTAAACTCAATTCATTGCGGTTAACATTCGAATTAACACGGTCAGCAGTCGTAAAGCTCTATAGGTAAAAAGACCAAATTGGTTAGGTATATGCAGAATTGAGGTAACTTAACTAATATGATATATTTTATATTAAAGCAAGTTAATATTTTACTCTATTCCAATGTATATTCAATTTAGTATAGATATATGGAATTTATTATATATTAATTTTCTTTTGAATATTAATTTTATTATCACTACTCACTCATGCAACGGAATGGTTTTAAAAGATAAGCGAATAATCCATAGAAAACTTTTTCATATCTTAATATTAAATAAGTCTGGAAGTACTTACGTTCGAGCTAAATATCAGTGCGCAGAGCACCAATAATTTGCAAAGAACCTTCATGATTTTGGTTCCCGTCGTTTGTGAGCTGGCCAATTTAGCGCCTGACCGTTTTATATCAAATTTGTCAATCGACAACTTGGAGCTTTTCTAATGTATTTGTTGTTTACTTATAATTGTTTATCTATTTGATAAGAAACCTACCAGTCTGAACAACAAATACACTTACGTATTATGTATTTATATTTCTATATTATTATCTAATAACTAGATAAGGTTTAAATATTGTAGCCCCACGTCGATTGATCGTGAGTTATACAGTGGTTCAGAGCTTATTTAGACCAGTGTCTAGCCAAAACTTTAAAGTGCTTTAAAGTTAAAACAAAGAAACAAACGCTAAATGTTTAAATGCCAATTTGTTTCATGTTATATCATGTTGGAAAAAGAAACTTTAATTTTTATTAAAATATTAATTAAATAATTAAAATTCGTCAATAACTGAAAACAAATCTAAAATGCATAACAAAGATTATTTGGACCAGTTTTAAGAAAGTAACAAATTTGGTGTATAAAAGCTTAAATAAGGATGTTAATACTTAGTATGATATTCTTTAGCCCAACAACTTCGCTTAACCTATTATTAATGGAAGATACCAGCTTCCGGGTAGTTTCTGGGCTGATCTTGCTCCACTCATCCAGCAGAGCATTTTTGAGATCCTATTTGCTGGATATGCTGTGATTCTGGAATTTATTTTCTATCAGAACCCACAAATTTTCAATTAAATTCTGGAGACTGGTCCGGTGGAATTATCATGTAGGGGCAGTTCCAGATAAGCCAGGAATGTACTATTCCCGACTTATGCTTGGGGTCGTTGTCCTGGTAAAACCGGAAAGTACATCTGATTCCTAGCTTCTCGGCACTTTGGAGCACATTTTCCGTTAATATATTGAAGTACACATTCTTGTCCATTGTTGTTCCAATAAACACCAAATTCGCGACGCCGGCTGCCGAGATAGATGCCCATACCACGACACTTCCTCAGCCGTGCCTGACTGTTCCCTTCAAGTTTTTGGGATTCAGCTTCGTATTGGACTGTCGCCACCCATAATTCCGTCCAACCGAGTCAAAAACTTTGAATATGGACTCATCTTCAAATATGACTGTGTTCCAGAACTTCAAATCCTTGTCCAAGTGAATTTTGGCGAACGTCACCCTGGTTCCTTTATTTTATGCGCTTATAAAACGCTTCCTCCGAGGTACTCGGGCATTAAAGTCATGGTTGTGCAGAACCTGGCGCACAGTTTCCTAATAATCCTCCGCTTCTCCTGTTCGGTGAAAATCTTGTTTGGTACCACTCTGCTCTTGTCCTCAGTCCGATTTTCGTCGACGAAGTGCCGAATGATGTTGTATACAGTTGACTTGCTTAGATTGACCATTTCAGCTATTTGGCGATGTGAATATCCCATTTGAAAGTGTTCCAGGATGAGATTCCGTTGATCAATATTAGTCCGTTTGCCCATAGTCCCTGTTGGCTGGTTGCACCCGAGATGCAGGATATAACTAAACTAACTACGACGTATTGGTATATTTATACCAAAAATTTATACCTATCGTAAAAATCCGTGTTTTGTGGCACCCAGGTCTCCATAATGTAACTGCTTGAAATAAGCTTTGACCTTAAATTGAGGTACTTTTTTATATAGCCCGACCTAGCTGGTGGGGAAACCCCAGTTTATTGGGGTCATATATTCATTTTGGTGGTTAATATATGTATGTGCCATCGGTCGTTAGAATTTTTAAAAAATAATGTATAATTAGTTGATGACAGGCAATTTAACATTTTGCTATGCACTGGTGCAAATAAGGTCTGAGCCACTGTATGTATAGATATACTGTTTTTGGGAACTCTGATTATTAACACACACTTGAGGTATTGGCAGTTTTAATTGCCAGGGGCAATATAATCAGACTATATAAATATTTATAGTAAATATTTTGAGATCCGTTGCCTGGCGCTCTATTATGTGTCTAGATATTGACTGTTTGAAGTTTATTACAGATTTTTATTCAACACCTATGCAACATAAGTACGTTCATAAATTTTATTCGCCACAATCAGATATTGGACTGCTTAGCGGGTTGCTCAACTGGCTTTTGCTCTGGCTACTGCTCTGGCTTCTGCTCTGGCTGATTCTCTGGCTGTTTTTCAGCCATTTTCTGTGCCTGATTCTCTGACACATCGATATGTTTCTCCTCCTTCTCCTTCTGCGCCGGTAGCTCACGTTGATTAGGCACCATGGCCATGCAGTTATCGAAATCATTGGCCGCCTCAATGGACTTCACCTTATACTGGCCAACAGCAGAGCTGATGCAGTTGGCGCGCTGCGTCTTAACGATTGTGGAATTGCTGGCAAACTGAGACTCGATCTGGTAGGCCAAGGAATTGGAGCTATCCAGCAGCTTTAGATTCTCATCGAACTAAAAAAAAAACAGAATTATGATTGATATGTGAATTTAAATTAAATTGCTCTCTTACATGGGCCGTGGTACAGTTGACGAGTAGCAGATTATCGGACGCATTGGTGCATTTTTGCAGATTATTCTGCAAGGTCAGCAGCTGGCTGCGTATCTGCTTAGCGATGGAGTCACTATTCTGACTGTTGGCCACCAAAGTGCTATTGTAGGCCTCCTCGCACTTGCTGGTCGCGTTGGCCATCGTATCGTGGTTCGCGTTGGACGTATTGGTGTGTTTATTGACACAATCAATTTCAGGTGGTGTCAAGGAGCGTGCTTCGCTGAGCGGCGAGCCCAACTGGGCTAGCACCATGCGGAGCAGGCTCGTCTCGGCGTCAGTGCGGGGCCAGGAGCTGGCCTATCAAATGAGAACAATTAATGAGGTTAGACGAAAAGACACTCAAGTGGCGCATACTTACGCTCAGCACTGTAGCTGCCAGTAGTAGAACTTGTGTCAACAGTTGCATATTTAGTGATTTTTTTTTAAGTTTTCAGATGCTTTTCCGCTGCTTACTAATTGCTTATTATAGATTGAAGGCGCTTTTATAGCCGTCAATTCAGAATTCTCAATTTTCGTATAGGAGACTGCATAAATTTTTGCAGCATTTCAGATAAGATAGAGATGGTAAAAAGCAATTGGCTGGTTAATTGCCTTTTGTGCAGTTTTAAGACAACATCTAGCATGGTATCGTTGTTACGAGGTTATAGAGTAAAGCACCTGTTACGATAAATTGGCCACGGCGCACTATCAGTGCTCATGTCTCATCAATTGCTCTTATCAGACAGCTGCTTTTTGGTGTCTTAGTGTCTACATTATTAGCTGTGGTTGTGCCAAATGATATAAGAATTTATTTATAAATGTATTTTTATACCAACGTGAGTCATATGAGCTTCCAATTCCCCCACTCGGATGTACTCAACTCAACTCATTCAATTTACACACGATTTAATTAATTTCCTACATTGTATTCGAATGGCGTTTAAATTGTCAATTTATTTATTACATGGCTAGCTCATATATATGTATATATACATACTTAAACGTGAATAAAACCGTACCGCGATACTTTCCCAGAACTGATAGCGCATTTAAAAGTGATTTCATAGAATACCTTGCCAAATTTTTTGGGGAATTGTTTTTTAGTTTCCTTAGATTTTCTTTAGATTAGACCACTTTAGATTAGACCTCTTAAAATTCGCTTAATTGCTTGATAATTGTTTGAGGATGGTTAAGATAAGTTAATTGTACCCTGAACCTATTGAAAATGCCCGTCAGTCCATCTGTATGAATCTCGGGAATCTCAGTAACTATAAGAGCTAGAGACATTAAATTTTGGAAATAGGCTTTTGAATATAGCACGCAGATCAAGTTAATTAATTAATTTCATTGATAGCTGCCTCCGTTGTGCGTAAATATCTATACTTATCGTTTTTCGATATCAATAAGAACCACAATTTTAAAGGCAGCTGCTTTTTATCTACACTAAGTATACATTAACATAAAATTTTGATCAACTGCCCAAATTTCAAGAAGTTCGGATAACGGACACCCAAGTTAAATAAATATAAAATATAATTAACAGCTGGGTACAGGATATGTTGTAGTCGAGTTTACTCAACTACAACATTCTTAATTGTTTTTTCCGAAAAAAGGCTGTGTCGGGTCGATTTCCCAGAGCTGATAGCGATAGCGCCAAGCCCCATACACTTTAAAACTGTAATCAGTTCTGAAAAAATTTTTCTTATCAGTTTCCTGGCAATATGTTTTGCCTATTCTGAGATTATTGACCAGATTTAAACCAGTTAATAGAAGAACAAAATGTATTTCTTTTAAATTTTAATTATCAGGAAATAATTTATTAAGTAATGTTTGTCATATTGTTGCCTCATTGTAGAAAGGTAAAATAAGCTAATTTCGAGTTCGATGAAGGCTCATTTATTGATAGATCTTTATAAACGAGTAGCGAAGTAACGAAGGTGTTTATTTCGACTTTCAGTCAATTGGATAACAAAATATTTAATTATATAGGCAAATAGAATGGACTGTGCTGAAAAATCTGTGCCAAGATTACCAAGTGAAAGCTAACAAAACAATTTTCAAAAGTGGCTAAATGCACGGCTGCCAACAAATTTATCACAACATGCCAGAACCCAGACACACATACACACACTTATCGCTTGGCACATCTAGATATGCGGCAATCTCATATATCATGCGACAGGGCCAACAAGACTTAAATAATATTCATAAGGTAAAAGACGGTTTGAGCACCTCTAGAGAAATAAAGAAGATCCATCCCAAATGGAAACGTATTTTTGGGCGTTGCGCACAACTTCAACGATTAATCAAAAGTATAAAATGCAGGCAGGTTGGTTGCAACTTTTTTCTGAGATATGAGTTGTGATTTTCTCCTGCTTGCATCAGGTAGAGGGAGTGACAGATGGTTATGGCGCAAGTGCTTTGGCTGCCACACGCAGCTGCGTGACTTAAAGTGGCTGCACAAACGTTGACAAAAATTCTAGGCACTGCTCACACGTGCTCATTTCAGCAGTTCAACAATGTTGACTAATTTAATTGTTGTCTGCCATTTTGGTTTAGCACTTTTGCAAGAAAAGCCAAAGTCCTTCGCTGAGCAGTCAGCCACTTGAAATGTGACAGCTGCTGTTTACCTCCTTGTCGTTTCTGTGGTTGATTTTCAATGGCCTAGCACTTTTAATCACGCCATTGTCGTCACCTTGCCCAACCCCATGACTTCCCCAATACTCCTTACTCATTTGTTTGCTGATGGGGAGTCGAGTGGGCGAGTCATGTAACGCGGCTTCAAGTGTCATTTACACGCGCATTGTATTGTGGCTGCAACATCTGCTCTCTGACTGCCTACCTCTTGGCAGCCTTTTCCGTTTCGTTCTGTTTTGCGTTTTAAGTAGCTGTTAAGCATTTTCATTACACACGCCAAAATACACAATGATTTATGAGAAGAGCACCGGAACCTTTATCACATGTTCATTCTGCTGTCAGCGGATTAAAAACTCACTCTACCTATCAACCCAAGCCACTGCCTTATCGCTTCACGCCTCTCTCTCTCTCGCTATCTCTCTCTCTTTCTCGTACCACTTTCCCCAATTTATCATTAAAAAAATGGCATTTCATGCCGCATGCCTCATATGGTGCACACTGCTCAGCTTAATGTTTCGAGTGTTGTTTTCAAGACCAGCACATTGACACTGCACGTTGTTGCACACTGTTTGGTCTTGCTGCCACTGTTGTTGGTGTTATTGTTGGTGTCGTTGTTGTTGGCGTTGATGTCAGTGGGGTTTCGCTTTTGTTTGCTGCAGCTTTGTATGCAAATAAATGGGCGGTCTAGACAGTCACGCACAATGGCAATTTTTATTTGAGAAGTGTCTTTAGCAGCAGCAGCGGCAGCAACAACAACAGTAACCTCAATATGAGCATTTAAGAAAAACCGCACATATTTCACTCTCGTGTTGTGTCCATATTTGCTAACAAACTACAAATTTAATAGTTAAACAGGTAATCAGTAAATGTAGATTTGTATTTCGGTTGCCTGTTTTTACTGATAGTATTTTGTAGAAGTTGCCAAGAATGTATTCATATGTGGTTTGTGTGATTTGCAAAGCTAATTATTGAAAACCATAAAAAAAAATATATTTGTTTAAACATCAAGAAATAAAACCACAATTTTGATTCTGCATGCATATTTCAGTTAGATATTGCTGGACGTGAGAATAATACAAATAAGTGCAATGTCAAAATAAGCTGTTGATTTATTATAAAAATATTATTTATGATTTAATTCATCATCATGAGGTCGTATATAATATTTAACAAAATTATCATTGTTTGCTTATTTGAGATTATTTAAGTCAAAACAAGTAAGAGTGCTGTAGTCGACTGAACTCGACTTCGATATACCCTGAACCAAGTTATTAAATATATTTTATTATTATTGGCAAATTTCCCTTTAAAAAGATTTGCACTAAACCGCGAGCAGCTCTGCAAGCGCCCTCTGCCGACAAATACGTGAAACACGCAATACACATAAAAACATATTGAGGCTCGCGTCGATTATCATGCCATCTCTTTCTCACACATGCACTCGCATATTTATGCATACAGAAAATGCTTGCGGCTGCTGATAGAAATGAGATCAATATGAGAATACATTTTCGACTATAACTTGGGTGTTTCTTATTCGATCGACTGACGAAGTCTTTAAAATTGTGGCATTTATTGCTATCGGAAATTTAATTTATCGATATTCGATAAGCGAAGGCAGTTATAGAAAAAATAACGCAAATTTGATCTGCTCCTGGTATACGAGAACCTACATTTGAACCTATAAATTTGAAGTCTCTAACAAAACCATTATACCCTTTTTACCCATTTTTAATGGGTTCAGGGTATAAAAATGTAGCTCCCAAATATAAGTTATATGTTCTATTCAATGCTACACAAATGTCACAAAAAACCTCACTTGATTCAATATGATAAATAAATCAGAATTAAATTAATATTTTTTCTATAACCCGTACTGCGTCAAACATTTACATAACATTTCAAACATTTTCAACAGATTCATTTTTAGTTTTTATTTATTTCAATATAATGTTTTATTTTCTAATGCAACTACGTTGACTTTTCACTGCGTTGTTTCGTTTATTACTTTTGGTGGCCTGCAACCTTGCAAATACCTATCGGCTCCTAAATTTAAATTCATAATTAGTTTTTTATGCAAATGTGTACCAGCGGCGTTGGCGTGTTAAACTTTTGACTGTCACATTTTATTTAATTGTAAATTATTTTAACTAGGTGATTTTTTTGTGCACAATCTAAAAAGACCTGGTGGTAGTATTATTAGCCTTCAGTTACTCCATCTTACGGAGAAATGTTTATTCATTCTTATCAAATATTTTGTTTAAATAAGCTATCAATAAAATCTGACAGCACATTGGTTATATCTTGATATGCGAACTATTAATTAATTAGCACACTTGTAGTCTATATGTCTATAAGTTTTGGAGATTACACAGATTACAATCGGGTATATATCTACACGAGTCGATGTTTATAATCAAAATATTTGTACATTTATGCATCTATGTACATTATGGTTTTCATGTGTTTTCATTTACAATGATATTTAAAAAAAAAATAACATTGTTCAGAACAGGGTATAACAAGTCGAATACAACAACATTCCGAATTATAAAACTTGTATTGTTTTTTGTGGCCGCACGGAACTTTTGTGAACAAGCGGCAACCGAAATTGTTATATGTTAATTCGATACAACAATTTGGAGCAGTTTTGCATGTTCTCGTGTAAATGGTAACAACGATGTGCCACATGTGCCGCATTTAAACAACGAGATGCTGGAAAAACTTGGCCAAAGCCAAAGCCAACAACCAAACTGAAAACGTTTCAAAAGGCTGGGATTTTGATTTGGTCCGCAACATTTTGCGGTCGAATGGCAAACGGCATTTGAATTTAGATTTAATCCGATTGTAAAATGTGATTTAAATTGAAAACCTAACAGTGTACCAATGAAATGAGGCTGGTGGGGGGAGGTGGCAACTGCCGCTCTGTAAATGAGATTTGCATTTGAAAGCGTGGGCGTTTTTATGCGAACTGCGTTCAAGGAAATTTATTAAAGCTTTCATTGCACGCTGGGGAACTGGCACTGGAACTAGGACTACTAACCGGGCCAAATGGCAAACGGTGGCCTTTTGTGTGTCGCAGATTTACAGTTACCGTTTAATACAATTTATATATGTATGCTGAACGAACACAGTTGATTTTGCAGTCAGGATAAGGACGATTACATTTTGGCGATTTTCATTCGCTTTTGTTACGCTTCAAATGCGCATTTAAAGCACTGAGCTGCCAGCTTAGTTTGTTGTCAGCTGCACGAACTTTAATTAAGTTAAATGGTTCGCATGAGGCCACTTGCTATCCCTCTCTCTCTCTCTCTCTCTCTCTCTCTTTATCTATCTGGTCAGCCCATTTACTGTGTCTTGTGTGTTGTGTCCTATAGCAGCTAACAGCAATTAAAGTCCATTAACCACATGATGCGTTTTGCACTTAAAACCAACTCATAAACATATACACACACATGCAGCCCCACACACTCACTCTCACACACCTATGCAATCAGCGGCGCACATGTCGAAACCAGCAACTGCACCTTGCAACAGCAACCGGCTGTGCACGCCAAATCGGCATCCGTTTCCGGCAGCCACCAAGCTATGTTGAGGAAACGCTCAGTTGATGATGCCCCTCACTTGCCCCTCTGCCCTACTGATCAACTGCTGGCTCTGTTTATGTTACTGGGCTGACCATTGCGTCAGGTTAGCGAATACGTGTGCATCCCAATGAAAACTAATTAGACTGCTCGTCTGGTCGGCTCTGTTCCCGGTCCCGGTCCCGGTCCCAGTCCTGCTCCCACTCGCAATCCCGATCAGGCCATGTTTGGTTTAGTTAGGTTAGCAAAGTGCCGCTGGTCACAATTGTTGCAATTGTGTGCATTTGTGAGCGGCATCAGCTTGTTGGTTTTCACATATTTTTTGTACCCTACAGTTCCACAAGGCACTGAGGTAGTTTAACACTGATAGCAGCCTAATTAAATAACAAATACTTTGAGATGCATGTATACAAACACCGAATTTTTTTAACTCGGAAGTAAATCTGTCAACTTGCAACGGTTTAGTTGACTTTTCTTTACCGATTATATTAATCGATTCTTAATTTTTACATAGCTCAGTAAAAATCCAAATGAATAAAAAAAAATATATATATATATATATTAGCCTCAGTTAAACTTGGGCATCTTAGTGTTAATCTCGATCATGTATTTATTAATTTCTTATAGTAATAAAAACAAATAGGAATTCAAAATATAAAGTCAAAATATGTGTTTTGCTGTTACCCATTGAATTCACATTTTTAATTCTTAATTTTACTGGCTATCTCACAGTCGTTCCGTTATTGTGCCTGTGCTTGAATTGTGGCTAGAAAATGTACAAATATACCCGGACAATGGTCGTTACTGCCACTGGTCGTTGGTGCCACGGAATGCGGCAACTTGCAACTGTTGCTGTCATCAGCGGCTTTCGCTTCATATGTGGCTCACTGACATTTGAGGCAAATATACAAAAGAGTATACATATAGGTAGAGAGCAAGTGTGTATGCGTAAGTGTATATGTGTGTCTGTGGGTGTGAACCCATTTGGATTCTTTGGTCTTAGAAGACCTTAGACCTTTAGCCCTGATTCTGACAAGTGTCACAGCAGGTTCACAGTTGTGTCTTCTCTGGTTCAAATGTTAAATGTTTTTTAACTGACAAAAGAAATTTAATTTATTTTCGGCAAGACAAACATACAACGACAGATGTCAAATTAGACGTCTTTGATATATGTGTATTTTCGTTCAAAAATTCCCCCTTAAGGCATTTGCCACAAAATTAGTTCTTTCGTTTATGTGCGCTGTGAAATTTCTCTGACGTCAGCGCACAAATTCGTTAGCTTTGTGGCATACAAAAGTGTGGATAGTAATGGATGGGGCATATGAGCGACCATCGATATTGGCCAGCTAATTGCATTGTTTCACTTTTGAGCCAAAGAAAGCGAGCCACTCACCCACTAAACGCTAATGCAATATGAGAACATCTATCTGATGCTCGCTCGAGTTGGTCGTCGTAATGAAGCGACTTAAGCGGATATAAACTGAGCCATAAGCCAGCTTTAGACTTTTAATTTAAAAGTTTTGCACTCTGCCAAAAGGCAGGGGACAGCACCAACAACAACGTATGATGGAGAGCGAGAATGAGAACCAGAACAACGAGGACAACGTAATGCAATCAGCAAACAAAAGGCAACTGCTAAAGAACGATTGCTGAAGGGAGTGGCAGCAATGGGCTGGCAGCGAGCAGCTTTCCATTCCTGCTGCTCTGCCAAATGAAATCAGGAGCTTCATCTTTTTGGCCATGCATACCATTGTCTGAGGCAGTGGTTAAGCGTGGATTAAGTCATAAATTGCAATATTTGGACATGCCGAACGAAGGTGGCCATTGTCATCAGCACTGGCACTGGCAACTGAGCTATAAACATACTGACAGAAAATTGCGAAGCTGCTCGCGTGCTTAATTAACAATATATAATAAGAAGCCAATTTTGATGATGCTGATGCAGCTCATTTTTGTATGTGTATATAGGAGCTGTTAGCGATGGCAGCATTTTAAATTAAATCACAGCATTATCACCGATAATTGGCCGACAGTCTCATTTCCATGCTGATGCCACCTTGAAGAGACAGAAAACGAGCGAATGATATTGTGTGTAAAATTAATTAACGACTTGCCCAGCGAATTGAATGAAAAGCACGCAATGGAAACGAAATCAATGCGGTACTTTAGCGGCCTTTGAGGAAGACATAACTCAACCAAGTAATTTTCGCAGTGCATTGAGTAAGATGTCTCTTTTGGTGGCCACCAGCACTAGGATCTGGAGCATGAGCCGCTAAAGCTTCCATTTTCACATTTTTCATTTTTTTTTTTTGCGAGCACAAAATTAAACCCATTAAAAGTCTTCCTTTGTGGCAATCGCTACTTTTAGACCTAATTTAAGGCCACACAGCAGAATGGGTCTTAAAAAGAGTTGTTCCTTAGTGGGGTAACTCAAATTTGTTGCGGATTATGTAACGCATTAAAGGAATCAGATATAATCCCAATTTCACATGAGTTGGTTAAGCATAAAATTAATTCAATGAAAGTTTAATTCTTTAACGACTTTTCGTTGTGCTAATTTATTTTCTTATTAAAAGAGCGACACTTGAAGCTTAAACGCTTCGGTTTCCATTTTTTTTTATTACTTTTTTTGAGAATTTGAAAATCAGTTTTTAATTTTAATATTAAAAGTCCAAAGTCAAAGTTATGCTACATCATTTTTTATTTACTGTTCCAATGTAGTCCGAAATTACAGTTAAATTCCTGCAATAAAATATTGTTACAAGTTAAGAGTTTGTCGGTTTCGAAAATTTAATAATCAGCAGATTGTAATATTACTGAAAGGGTATTCAATTTTTGTTAACCTGCAAATAACTCATCTATCCTGATAGCCCTTTTCGGTTTTTCTTTCTTTCTTTGATTTTTTTTGGTTTGGGTTGGTTTTCAGCTTTATTGGAGTTTAATCTTTTGCTTTCTGATTTGGCATCTTATTACATAAGTTTGTAGCTTACGATTTCACTAATCATTTTGAGCTCAAGAACTTGACTATCTACTTAGCTAGATTCCTAAGGCAAATAGCAAAGAGAAAAATAATGAAGAATGAGAAATGGTAAATCGATGCAGAGCTCAACAGAATCTAATATCAATGTTTTAAGTCAGACCACGACCCCCTTTCATTATAAATAATCGACAAGAGTTACAATAAAAATCAATTTCCATATTCAATTTGGCTAAGTGGCACACACACATATCTACAAGCACTTGCAGATAGTCAAACTTTGACAACGGCTGAAAAATGAAAATGAGGTTGTGGAAAAGCGCTGCTCAGCGCTATTTTCCAGCTAGTCATCTTAAGCGGGGCAGCATTTGGGAATGTGGATTGTCTATAAATAATACGCAGATTTTTGCTTTGGCTCTAAATGAAGTTAAACTATGGCCAGTTCGTCAACGTCAGCAATTTAGAAGCCATACCCCTGCAATTCACTTGACTGTAGCTCATTTATGCGTTTAACACATTTTCCAAAGGGAGCTCGTTGGATGGGGCCTGGCAGTTGTAACTGGGAATTATATGGGACAAGCGACAGCAATAGCAACAACAACAGCAACAGCAACAGCGACAGCGACAACGACATTGTGTGACACATTTCCATTTTGGGTGGAAAACGTTTTGCAAAAATTTCTTCATTCTTTGCTTTTGCTGGCTGGCTAGATGCTGCTTTTATTTACTGTGGGTTCACAACAGTCCTGGCAACGACAATAATAAACGAAGGGGCGAAAGTGAAAAGCACAAGAAATGTTTACCAGAAAATAGTGCAAAGTTTTCCTTTTTATTTTCCTGTTTTCTCTTTGGTAAGATGAAAAAGTGAGAAAATACCAGCACGTTAAATTGAATTTAACGTGAAATGCAATGAAATGTAATGAAATTTTCGCCGTCAGTAGTCTCAAGCCTGCTCAAATTAATGAACTGACTATGTCCATTAGCAAAAGGATCAAAATAATCATATAAGCATTCTCATAATATATAAGTAGCTAACATAGTTGAGAACATAATCAATAGTACACAGATAAAATGTCATTATCTAATCACAGTACATTTTTAAGATACTTCCTCAATTTCAATTTTGTTGACTTAAAGTGCAGTAAATCTTAAATTTTTAGAATGCATTTTAATGCTGAGAATTATTGCTGAGAATTATTGAATCTAATCTATGTCAATGCGTACATCAAACTTGCTGCAAAACTTACTACCAAACAAATACGAATATCGAGCAGTGTATCGCATTGAATGGAAAAGAATGGAATATTTATTGCCGTTATTAGTGAGTCGATTGAAAAATTTTCTGCTCCCGAAATTCAATCTGAAGCGCTTCAATTCGCTTGCTGACTGCCTGGCCGCCCTTGTGCCCCACAGTTCACACCCCTACTCTGCTCACCGCCCACTCAGTATCAATAGTAAGTGGTAGCCGTAGTTGGAGTCCTGATGAACGGGGTCCAAGCTAGAAGAGATTGCCAAACAATTCATCTTTTCACCAGCGAATTTTTCACGCAACGCATTCGTTTTATTTTCTATGCCAATTTTTGGCATGCAGCTAAAGGTGGCACGCTATGAAACCCGCTCGATTGCCAGCCGGTTGCAGCTCGTTTCATCTCATTTCCACTTCCAACTTTTATTTACCACTTTTCCTATTTCCTTTCCCTTTCCCGCTTATTACATCTATTTATCCACCTGTTTTCCTTGTTAAGAAGTTTGTTGTTTGCTTTTACATTGGCATTTGTACAGTGTGTATTTGTTTTCAATTTAAACAACTCCTGCTCTTTGCTGGCAATGCTTTTATCAAGTGCTGTTAGCCTTGTTTGCAACAGCGCACAAAAACGGTACTCAGGCGAGTAACAGTTGCCACGTGGCGTATGTGTAATAAGGCATATCACAATTTGCTATTATAGCTGAATTATTACCTTTTATCTTAATTTTTCCATTTCAATTTCTTTCTCACATTGCGCAAGAAAGTCGTAAATAATTGCCACAATAATAAAATTGCATTTCTCCCTTTTTGTATTTACCTCCAATGTTAATTCTATCGATTCTCTTGAGTTTCTCTTTCACGTGAAAGCAATTAAACGAAAGCAAAAGCAAATGCTTGACCTCTTGTAAATATATACAACTTAAGCTAACAACAATCTTCAGGTGCACCGTAACAGCAACAAGCAAACAAATACAACAATTACTTGCCTATCACCGAGGGAAAATTACGCTTTATAATACTGTGGTGAAATTTGAATTAAAATACTTCTGTGATTATTTTATATATTCCTTTGCACTCTGCAATTAATCTAATCTCTTTGGCAAGAGTGGCCCATATTTCTTATGAAGAATTATTTTCTGAAAATAATAGTATCGAAAAGATTGAGCTCGTTAACGTTTTAATTCGCCGACAACTTTGTTACCAGGTACACATAATTTTTGGCGTGTGGCAAACTTAAGGCCAAAGTTGTTATAACTGACGTGCAAGTGTATACAAATAATACATATACACGGCACCGCCGACCAGAAGAGAAGGCGTTGAAGAGCAGGCGGGCCAGTTGGCCAGACAAATAAACAGACCTGAGTGCCGAGCTAAAGTACCCACCCTGCAGCGCTTTGCAACCCGATCGTTGGCAGTTGCAGCTATAGCTTTTGAATGTGGCGTGTATGTGCGCGTGTGTGTGTGTGTGCCAAATACTACGTCATACCAGACATTAGCATGTGTCTGTAAAAAATATTTTGCAAAAATGCGAATATGTCCCGTGACCCCCTGAGTTGCACTGACAGTGCATGTGAGTGTGTGTAAATGTGTGTGTGTGTGTGTATGTTGTGTGTGTATTTCTCAGGGAGACTGTCTGCGTATTTCCGGTGTGTTTGTGTGTTCACCTAATTACATTCCGGATATAAAACGTTGACTGATTGTGCCAATAAATGAAAATAATGACGTAGCCATTGACTGCAAACTCGCAAAGCGACGGAAGCGGCAAAACTGGCAAACGTCGGCATCAAACTGAACTCAGCCGACAAACTTTTTGCCCGCACAATGACTACCAGACCCGACCATTACCCTTCATCATCCCATCACTCCTTAGCTATCCACATCTTTAGAAATGTAACTTTTGTGCTGCTCTATGGCTGTATTCTTGACGAGTTTATTTCCCCACGCAGTCGCTAACTGATTGTCTGTGATTTTCTTGTTTTTAGATAATGAAAGCACACACACATACAACACACTGATAGACATTATTTGTGTGAGTATATAAAAGTAAGAGTTGGCCAGAATGTTGCTTTTTATGTGCCTGCAGCTTGAAATTGTGGGCCATTTATTTGGTAATGCCCAACAAGCAGAATAAAATTTACTTTTGACCAAATTAATCTGGTGCTTTTAGCTTTTCGCGCAATAGCTAATAAATGATAGATCAGCCTTAAGCAGATTTATGAAGCTTGGCAAACTTTTTTTTTTTGGCATATCAGTTGCAGCTTCTATTCACGCAAAAGTGTTTTTTTTTTTTTAAATATTTTAAGTAGCACATGGCGTCGGAACTGTGCCAATTTGTTAGCCAAAATGTAGCTGCAGGCCAAAAGCTCGTAGTCCCTAAAAGTATGCTAAGCATTTAGCCATTCGGCTTATATTTTAGACTATGCATGTTGGACACAATGGAAAGAAGCCCGCTTCAAGGTGCAGTTAGACGACGGGACTTAAACAAACTTGGCCCTTTCCTAATTTCAGAACAATAACCCAAATTAAAGCGGTTTTTGGATTCTGTTTGCAGAAATCCAAAACACGAGACGTCACGAACAGCTCCAAACAAAGAGAGAAATGACTCGAAACCGGAAACCAGAGACGACCTAACTCAAATTTATGGCGACTTAAACGGCGCAGAAGCGGGAGTGCTGCAAAGAGAATTAGAGAGACTATTTGAGAGAGAGAGAGAGAGAGAGTGGCTTAAATGAGAGTTGTGTGTGTGTTTCAAAATGTTTGCTATAAAATTGTAACAGCTGTTTTTATTGTCATCAAGCGAAGCATCAATTAAATTAACTCAAAATATCTCACAAGTACTAACTAACAATAGTAAACAAAGTAAACTACTAACTAATAATATATATATTTGATTATTAATTAAATATCAACTAGTTATTTGATTAGGTATAATTGATTAGAGGGCTTAAAAGAATACAAAGAATTAAAACCATATTTATGTCATATAGAAAAAAAATTTGTTTTGTTACAATTCTAAAACAGCTAATGGTCAAATATTTATTTAAATTTGAATGAATTTAATTAATTTGATTGAAAGCATTATTTACAAATATCTGTTTTTGACTAACTAATGTTTAAAAATGTATTGCCGTGATTATAAGTAGTGGAATATAATCCATATGCGATATGCCGCCAAATAAACGCTTACTCTATCAGATGTTTGCCAAACTTATCCATGGACCAATTTCACGCAGCTTGTGCGCAACGATGTGAAGCTGCCATAAATCGAGAGACAACAACAAAAAAAACGCCGGGAGAAAGAGAGAAAGATAAGGAGAGAGAGAGAGAGAGAGAGAGAGAGAGAGAGAGAGAGAGAGACGTTGTGGCTGCTACTGCTGTCGACGCAGACGTTGACGTCAACGTCACTGCCTGTGCAGACGCAGACTTTAGCTAGTCATTGTGGTATCTGCCGCTTCTGCTGCGGCTGCTGCTGGTGCTTGCTCTGCTGCCTCTGCCGTTGTCGCGCTGTTGGTGTCGTGTCCGTGTCCTCGCCAAAGCCAGTCGCCATTGCCAGTCGCTTGCGAAAGCGTAAAGTAAACAGACTAGCGTCGTCCGAGCATGCAGAAGCAGCTGCGCTCCGAAGTTTGCAAGCGTCACCAACGACAGGCACCACAAAAGCAGCAACAACAACAACGACAACGACAACGAAAACGACATCGACAACAACGAGAAATCGCACGAGCGAGCTGTACAAGTGGCGCAGCTAGTGGCTGCGACGCGAGCAGCGACGCCTTTTATCGGTTATACGCTGCCTGGCTGCCTGGCTGCCTGCTTGCCTCTGCCTGGCTGCCGCTTGCCACATCCTTTGACGGCGCATGCAGTCAGTTAATTTCTGACCACAGCGGCAACGCGTTGCGTTCTCTCCACCGTGTAACGAATCGTGTTTCCTCTTGTTTGTCCATTATTGTTGTCAACACAAGCCAACCAACAAACTGAAATAAGTGCGAACTGAATAAACGGGACGTATACGCAATGCGCAATTTTTATAATACACATTTTAACGGAAACATTGTGCCCCTTGGCCTAACGCATCCCAAATAAAATATCTATGGGTGAATCAGTTAAAAATTAAAAGCCTATGCCACAACTGAGGCAATTGCCTCGGGCAACACGTGTGGCAAGCAAAGGTCAAATTAACATTTCAAAATCAAGTGCTCCAAATCGAAAAGTGAAAGCTTAAGGCACAAAAATTATTGCAAAAAGCAGCTTTGCATTTATGTGGGCCAATTTTTGTTCTATAATATCTATTAATTAAAACGACAAATTGCTCAAAAACAACTCAATCAAATTGTAGACAAATAGTTAACGATTTATTTAAATTGAGATATACAAAAATTTAATTTAACTCATAGTAATAAGAGCAATGAGTGTGTGTACGTGTGTGAGTGTGTATGTGTGAGAGAATTCATATGAAATGACAGTGACAAAAGAATTAAATTACGCATTGATATAGATTGATTTACATTTTGAAAACAATTGAAAGTGAAGTGCACAAAAAACATAAAGGAGAGTAACAACAACAACAACAACAATAACAACAGCAAGTTAAGCAACAACAACAACAACATCAGCGTTAGCAAAATGCCGGCATCAATTGGATTATATCGCATCAAGCACGGGCGTGTCCTTGGTAGCGTGCAAAAAAAGTCGGCACTTATTTTTATAGCATATATTGCGGCATGCAGCACTTGTGGTAAATATAACATACATTCACTCAAGTACACATCCTTAAGCTGATTGCTCAATATTAAAGAGATGGAGTAGCTAAACACATTGGGAAACCGGGGAAAGTAAAGAATAAGTATAGTAAAAATCCATTAATTTCGTATTAAAATCAATCAATTTCCATTAGGTTCTTTCGATTATCTTTGAGCAACAAATACGTACGCGTAATTAAACTCATGCGGAGTATTCGAAAAGTTGTCCAAGGTCGAGTAGCAAAACAGACAGCCACACAAAAAAGGTCCTGCACATATTGACAAATGGTAACTGGACAATTAATATTTAAAGAATTCGACCAAACGCAATCACTAAATTATTGAAAATATATGAGTATTGGATTTTCAATAAATTTTAATCATCGTGTGGCAGCAGGAGCTGCCTGTTCTACATTAATGTGAAAATGGGAAAATAGCTTTCAACTGTGAAATTGTGCATTTGCTTGCTACTACATATATTATAATATATATTTAATGGTTACTTTAAATTTGAATAACGATACAAAACACTTTGACATTCTACATTTCTTTGCTACTACACACATATACATAATTGTGAATTGTTGAATTGAAGGATGCAAGTCGCTTTGGACTTCTCCTTTTCTAGCATTGAATAGCAAAATGATAATGGTATGCATATCCATTTCTTTAACCATAACCTCCAAGAAAGATGTCTTGAAATCTGTAGTCTATCTGTGGATATGGGTCAATTGCAGCTTATTCATGCAACATTCGTTGCGTTGTGAACTTTGACTAGACGTCTCAGAAAGCATGTGTCTAAGAGAAAAACTAGCACTAATATTGTACTATCTGGTTGCCATTGAATTGCGTGATTAATGATTTCTATTGGTACTAGCTAAATCTACAATCCACAGTTTTCATTTTAAGTGAGAATCATTTTCGAATGTACGTCCAAAAAAAATAATAAATTTAAAGTGTCGAAAAGCGCATATAATAAAAAAACAGATGTGGAAAATGCATATTTGCTTATATTATTTATTACACACATTGAAAGGTAACACCTTTTTGTTATGCCGAATCCGAATAAATGGCAATATAAGCATACACTGAAAATATGTAATATTTTATTGGCAATGTCGCTCTTACTGACAGGTCAGCGATAGCGCGGAAATCGTACATCAATTGTCAATGTCTGACAGAGCACCAACAATCGAATACAAGTGCGAACACTTGTCTGCAGGGCAAACTGTGCCGTGCCCCTCTCCCACTGTCGCCTGCTGCTGTTGGCAATTTGTCAAGCAATCAACAAAGCCAGAAATTGCCACCAGCTCATGTGACTAGAGGCAGCCGGAGAGGAGGAGAAGAGAGCATGGGCTATAGCCCCAAGGTGCCGTCGCTTTGCGAATGTTTGTTGCCAAATCATTGAAACAAATGAAAGCAAAGTGGTGAAGGAAAAACCGATCAAAGAGCACAGACACACACATGTGAATGTATGTTGTATATGTATGTGTCTGCTGAGCCTTATAACAACTGGAACAGATTGTGTAGCTAGCGCATCTACAGAAGCCATCTACAGCCGTTGCTGTGCGTGCAACAGCAGCCCACAGGCCACGCCCCCTTTGGGCCACAAAACGGTCTGTGAAATCATCAAATAAAGCGACCCAGTTGCTGGCCCTGGAGCTGTGCACTTCTGGCACATCTAGCACATCCATTGTTGCATGTGTTATGCCAACTTATATGTTGCTTTCTTTTTGGGTTACACACACAAACAAACATACTCGCACACTTCAACTGTCACTGTCAATGTTGTAATATGAAATTCTGAGAAAAAAATAAAAATGACGAAACAACAAAGCGAACATGGGCTTAGTTCATAAAATACAATTCTGCTGTGCTTGCAGTTCTTTTTTTTTCATTTTTATTTTGCCTTTATATTCGGAGCACATTTATATTTAGCCCCGGCACACGGCTCGCATATCAATATTTATGCATGTCAGGAGCCGAGGCTTTCGAAGGACATCTACAAATGCAGCGTAGTTTGTCGTTTCCCTTACACACACAGACACACACACACATACACACGCACAAATGCATTTTATTCAGCTCGAATCTGCAGCTCGATGAATATAAACATTTGCATAATTCAGACGTAAAAAATACATGTTTAAAATCATAGAAAATATGATATCAGATATTATACATTATAATACACAGCCCAAATACCCTGGCGATTGTCTGCTACACATTTTATTATTATTATTAGAACAACTTTTGATTTATATATTTAGATCATGTGCTTGTTGCGCCAAATGCTAATTTTGTATTACATTGCACCACTCGAACACAAGGGTGTTTTCAAATTCATTCTCTCATAATTTATACATCTGTATTATATTTTGAGCACTTTTGATGACGTTAGAGTATGTTTTAATTGAGTTTTCAATTGAGTCCATAACAAAAATAAGTTGTCCAACTATAAAAGCATGACCAGCTGAATATACATATTTATGGGAAAAATGTGTATTTCAAATTTTTTTATTTCACATCGCTCACTAAGAAAAATATTTTGATTATATTATAATGTTTGGTTGAAATTCAGTACAAGAATCGATGTAAACCAACGCAATTTTTAATAAATGAAAATTTAAATCTTATGATAAAAATAGAAAATGCTTCAAGCGATTATTTATTCTATGTTTAACAATGAGTTTCATATGCTCAGAAAATATGCTGAGTGTATACGTATACGTATACTCACAATTCAGATACAGCTTGCCAAACTGGGTCGGGGTAGGTAGGCCATTGTCAATTTGTCGAGCCGCAGACTTTTGGCCAAACACTTTACGGCTTTGGAAATGTAGCCAGATGAGCAGTCTGAATGCAATTCAGATACCTACAAATGTTGTTGTTCTATCTTATTGCTTTTGTACAAGCGGTCAATAAACCGCATTGATAAAAAAATTAAAAAAAGGCATCAACTATCGACATCGTTTTTAGATGTATCCAATGCGCAGTGATTAGCTGGCCACTTTTGGGATGAATTTACTGTAAATGTGTGTGGAAATTGATGTTGCTCGATTGCTTAATTGCCACAATTCCAAGTTTACCCCCTGGGGCGTATACGTAATATGAGCTGTGCATTTCAATTGGGCTTGAATTGATGCCTTAATTGATGCGAACGAAATGCGATTGATGCAGCAAAAAGAAATTTGTAAAGCACATTCCCTTAATAGCATAAACCATGAGGATGTTGCAACAAGAGGCAGCACGTAGCCCGTACTTCAATATTTCTTCATTTCAGGCGTAATAATTTTAAATAAACTCAAGTCGGCCTGTCAGCAGCCAGGCAGCTAGCAGCCTCCGCGTGGGTCAAGGTCTACAAGAAGGGCTCACACCAGCACACCCACATACACACCCACACACAACGTGCAATATCGCGCTTGCAAGAATAATTTAATATTACTCACACACACGGAATACACGGAACCAGTTGTAGCTCGGCAACACAGCCATAAAGTTCACCTGTTACAAATGCAACGACACGTGGGCGCTGCTGCGGCAGTGGCAGCCATAATAATCAACACAAAAACTAATGGTCGCACATGTTCACGCATACATCCACACACACACTTACACACTGACACACTTACACACATACACACACTTAGATAGACTTACATGTGCTGCCTTGATGCTGAGCCTGCACTTTCGACACCATTGCATGGGAGTCTGGGGTCGCTGAATGCCCGTAAATTCGACATAATTCAAGGGCGGGCGCCTCCTTTTGGAAATACGGTAACGACAAGCTGGGAACGCGAGCACAGATTGAGATTTGAGATGCGATAAAAGGGTATCGGAGAGGCTCAATATAAAGTAGGAATACTATATGCAATACGGGAAAGAAAGAACATATGAACACTTATTCTTTGAATATCAATTTATTTGCGTCTCCCAAAGTGATCGCATATGTTATAGATATATGGCAGCTTATAGATATATTGCAGCCTTTCAATTATGTATCTGCATTATATAATGTTTACATATTAATCAAACAGCGGATAAGTCGACATGCTGAGTAAAACGTCAAAAAATAAGAAACGCAAGCATTTAGAAAGATATCCTGAGTTATATACTTGTAAATAGTTGCTTAAATATTTTAAAGTTACTGTTTGGTATTTCTTTGGTCGCACATATACAATTTACTAGTTGGTTTTGCATTTATAATACTTATGCCAACCTAGGCGTGTTTAAGTCACTTATGTGGCTTCAGTTAGGGCTAACACAAAACACAACTTGGATTGGGTGGGTTTCCAACTGATTCTTATTTTATTTTTCCGCAAGTCATGCAAGAGTCAACTTACCTGGTCTCTGACAGGCACTTCAACTTTGACTGCTTAGCCTATATGCAAACGATTTTCTGATTTACCAACTTTTACATTTTCTTGCGTCTAGAATTTTTAGATTTTTGTTTCTTCTATTCTTCGGTTTCAACTTTGAGCCTCATCATGGTTATGGTGTGATGATGACAATGATAATGCTGTTGATGACGTGCATAGTTAGACGAGATGTCTGCTAACGAGTTGCTTGCGGACAACTTTGACAAGTGGTTGTTGCAGCTGTTTCCCCAAAACAACTCCAACTCAACTCCATCCAAAACCCTTTTCCCGTATAGCCTTTAATTATTAGTCCGTTTGTTCAGATAATTGGGGTTTTGTGCGCACTTTATTTATGCCGTTAATTTAACTGAATTCGGGGCGCTTGATTTCATTTGGGTGTTTCGTGTCACTCTTGACGTTCTCTTTTCTTAAAAAGACAGACGACTCACAAGAATAGAAATGAAATAAATAAAACCAGAATATTTGAAACAAAATCCCGCTGACACAATTTCATTACGAAACTTGTCAGCGTAGAAAAAAATACAGGACGAAGCAGAGAATTTGCCTATCATTTGTCTCGGCAGCTCACAGCTCGAAATGGGGAAAGTCGAGCTGGAAAACTGGTAGCTCGCAGCTCGCTGCACGCAGAAATTGAAACTTTTCAAAAGCAATTGCTTGAATTTCAAGTGAAAACTTTCTGGTTTTGCCCTTTTTTCTTCGCCAACTTTCTTGTTTTTGTTTGCCAACTCACACAGGCACACATATATATTTTGGGGGTTTTTTTTGAGAGTGAGTTTCTAAGTAATTGCACTCAGTAGCAACTGGAGCAAACCGTCTGCGTTTTAAATGCCAGTGAGCATTTGACGCCAAAATGCAAAGCTAAATGCCAAATGGCATCGTATTCTTTTAGCAGCAGCAACAGCAGCCGCTTCATCCATTCCAAGATCCAGCCGCTCCAGCATCCAACATCAGCTGAAGTCATCAGAATAAAGTATTGCATGCTGCTACATGAAATAATGTGGCAAGCTACAGCCGCGGCAAAGACGTATGCCCCATACTCTATCTTCCAGCCGTTCGATGTCTTACTGCATCGTAATGTTTCACTCAATGTGAACTCTGTTTGCAGATTATCAGACTTGAATACTTCACTTAATTCACTTCGCTTTCAAAAAAAAATAAAATAAAAATACAGTTTGGTTAATAAACTTGCTGGAGGGTATTCAAATTTTATTACTCGGTGTGTAATGTATTGAATAAAGCAGTTCCGGAGCAATAACCTTATTTAATTATGTACATAGATTATTTTTGTGAAATTATTTTAAAATATTAACTTTCCATAACAAATGCAAAATTATTCATATATATTATTGCTATTAAATTTTATTTTTGTTTTGTGGCTTTCACCTGAAACATTTTTAGCATTCGGTTATCTTTAATAACTTTATTCCTTGTTGTTATTGTGCAAAACTTTTGCCAGAAAGTGTTTTCATTTTTTTGGGATCCTACGTTGGGATTAAGCGCTTAGTAACTGTAACTCACTGTTACACGCGACTGTCTGGTGGGCTGTTTCGGCCAAAAGCTACCTGCTTAGCAGCTCCTTAATGCGCCAAAACGAATCGAAACGGAAACGCCCCATATCAAAAGAAGCTCGCGTTTTGCGCATAAAACCGGATTATGGTTTTAAGTGTAATTACAATTTACATGGCTTCCATTCTGTCAGCTACATCTAAGGCTGCGGGACCACATACAGTCCCCCTTATATTAAAAACTTAAACACCAAGCGATAAGCGACACCCGGCCAACCAGCTACCCATCACCCACTACCCAACAGCTACCAGATAAGTGAATACAAAAAACCGCCAGTTGGTTTCACGGTCGTAATTAGAAACTTTTTAGTTGGCAGCGCACAAAAGTTAGACATGACTTTTGAGGCATTAGCGAGCGCGGTGGCAGCAACGGCCATTTTTGCACTATGAAACGGTAATTAATTTTCTAGGAACGCTTCTGGGTAGCCATAACTGGTGAGTGGGGTTCAAGCTGCGCTTTGGACATGCAGGCTTAGTTATCAAGGCTACAATTGCAGTAAATATTGCACACAGACATTACTAGCATATATAGCCTTGATCTTACAGAATCAAATAAGCGAAACGAATTCTTTTTTTTAATCATTTTTTTACATTTTTTATTTAAGGCTGGAACATGCATTTTTCATAATATCAACTAAAGAGATAAGACAACCGAATTCACGTTTCAAATATTTCAATATAAAAAACATAAAAATCGAAATTAGTTAAAATTCTTAATAAAAAAAAGTGCTGCTCATATTAATTGTTGTTATTTTTTAATTATCAATAAATAAATAATCACCGTTAATATGCAGCCTATCAGCAACTTAATGAGCTGACTAATTGCACATGCTATGTTAACAACCAATTTAGTTCAAAGATTAGTCAACATTTTTTTAAATAATTATGTATAGTACCATATTTATTTATTAATTACATTTGAATATCTGTTCATACCTTTTCTAAGCAATCTGAACAGCTTTTATGCTAATCGATTAATTGTGCCATTTCAAGCTCAAATTATGTAATTATTATGAATGTTTATTAAGCTATCGGCAAATAAGTTAAAATTGTATTATTACAAACAAAATAATTTATTTTAGTTATTATAATGTATTATGTATTATGAATAATGAATTTGGATTTTCAATTTATTTATTCAATTAACTTGATTATTTTTTCAAACAATTTAAGCAATCCTGGCAGCTTTTGGGTTAATCAAATAATCATGCTAAATGTATTTAATTCTAATTAATATTTAACTTAGTGCCACGAAATTGCTTGATTTGGGGCAGTGTATTTCACTCTGCGGTCTATAAGTTTCCTTTGAAAATTAAATTTGAAATTTATAGGCAACGCGAAGACCCCAGCTAATGGCTAACCCACACACATACATACACAAACATAGATACAATATAGGGACACATACATGGTCTTTACCTAATTACCGTTGATAATTTACACTTTCGCTGCTTGCGCGCTTTAACTTTAGCCCATTCGGCTGCACATTTGTGCGCTCTACATAAATTAAAGTTTAAAGCGCAGTAAATTCAACAGTCCCCCACTTGAAACATAGCAATTTCCATACGACACCCCCCCCCCCCCCCACACACACACACACAGAAATTTTAACTTAAAAGCAAATTCAGTTCAGGGTAGTCGCCTGGGGGCGGTTCAAATGTTTGAATGTGTTTGTTGGGTGTGCGTGTATGTGTGTGTGTGTGTGTGTGTAGATGCGTATAAGAGCTTGCGTAACAATTTGGATTACTGCTCAAGTAGTTGACAGTTTGGAGGGGCGCGAAGGCTGAACCGTAATGGGACGCGGGGTGTGCTACAAGCTAATTTACGAAAATTGCTGTCGAAATTATTGGCAAAGACGCCGGCGGCTAGAAAAGGGGTGTTGTTTGACTGTCTGACTGACTGACTGACCGACCAACTACCAACTGGCTGTCAGACAAAGTGGCAAAGGCTAGTGACGCAATTCAAGTGGCGGCTGCGGCTTTGATAATGAGCTAAGAACATATTGAAAGTCTCTCTCTCTCTCTCTCTCTCTCTCTCCCTCTCTAAAGCGCCTAAAAGTACGCAAACGCTTTCTCTGTTTGTGCCTCCAGTGAAAGTGGCAAGTAGGGAGTGAAAAGGAAAAAAGTGGCAAGTGGCTAACAAGTGTAATTTATGGTTGAATGCTTAAATTTCACCAAATAAAAATAAAACCACAAATTATAAATCTACCATAAAACATGTATATACAGACCAATAAATTTAGACAACTGCCAGCAAAGTAAAAAACAAGGTACGACTGCTTTAGTCGAGAATGCTGGACAGTAAAATACCTTATAGCTATGCCTTAAGTGCTTTAATAATCCGATAATGAAGACCATTAACTGCGCATAGAGAGAGAGAGGAGCAAGAATCAGGTGTAGATAAATCAAAGTACGAGTGAGAATAATCCATGCAGAGTGAGAGTGATTGCGGAAGTTCAGAGAAACCTTTTTGTTATTAATACAAAATTTACAAATCTCATTAAAAAAGTCTGTAAGCTTTACTGGATACGATTAAAATCGTAAAAAAAAGCGATAGTTTGCACAAACTTTATCTTTCTTATGGACAGATCTGCGCGAATCTGTATGTATACATATTTATATATCTTATCGAAAATATCTCTTTCTGCGCTCAGATTTAAATTGTACGCAGAGTATAAAAACACAAACAAAGTGGAAGATAGAATTAGACAACCATAGGACGTAGAAGAAGAACAAGCGAATTTCTTTTGCCAAACTTACTTGTTATTTGCTGCCTTTAATCTTTTGGGGGTGAGGTGCAAAAGAAATTTACGCGATTTCAGTTGCGCTCACAAAAGACTCTTGCGCAACTCAAGGACAACAAATGATAACGGTTAACATAGCACCAACACCAGCAGCAATAGCAACAGCAGCAGCAATAGCTACAGCATGGCCTAATGATACTGTCAACAAAAGCCAAAAGAGTCCGTGGGACCGATATTGTGGGCGAGGGTGGTTCGTAGGGGAGCAGGAGTGGCTCGTCGAAAAAAGAAAATATAACTTACCAAAGCGAAAAGACAAGAGGCGACAGCGCCCGGAGAAGAATATGATGATGACAGCAAACACTGCAAAGATTTTGAGAGACTGCCATTGCGACTAAGACTGCGACAACAAATTTTGCCATTAGATACTGTAAGCAGCCATGTATTGTCTTGCTTCCCTGAGGGCGAGCTGGGTGATAGGAGGGTTGATGATGTGGATGGTTTCACCGCATAAGACAAACACGCAAGCCGCAACCCAATAGCAAAAGGCAGCTCTTGAGCAGCGCAAACTCCCACCATCCCCCTTGATTTGCATTTATTCACTTGACTTTGCTTTAACAATGAGGTAACTGACGACGGTGTGTGTGCCTAGAAGTGTATGTGTGTTTGCTTGTGTGTGTATGTGCGTGTGCATGGCAACATTTTTGTTTTCCATACACGCACCATCCGAATAGATTGAATATTTCCTGCTTTGGTCGCAGATTTGTCCGCATGCCGCGAAAAAATACACACGTATTAATAACTTAGTAAGAAGGGCTCGACTATTAAATACTCTTTAGCTGAAAAGCTGTAGATTTATGGATTACACTGCATAGATCTAATAACATTTCTAGAGTTTGTGCTTCTCGTTTACGCATTCATTTTTTAAGCTCACTTTTGAGTACAGGGTGTGGAAACATCACATTAATGTCTTCTTTTTTATTTTATCCGGCATGTCTCTGCTAAATTAATGCTATGTCAAACACAAAAATCCTTGTGCCAAGACCAAGGTGGGTATGTGATGGCTTTGGCTCTACCAATTGCAATGTATTTAAAAATTGAATTTAAGTTCAATGCTGCAATATTATGGGAGTGTTCTTTGAGGGAGGCTTGCAATTGTAGCCATTGCAGTTAAAAAGTCAAAAGTGGAAAACTTTGTTGCTTAACTTAGTTAATGCCAAACTTGCCAGTTATTAATTAATTATTATTGCTTCTCTCACTCTTCACTGCCTGCCAACATGGTCGACATGGGAGGCAAAGTTATAATGCCCCGCAGTCTTCGCTTATACTTATACTGCAGACCAGACATAGTACTTGGAAATGGATTGTGGGATCTGTCGAATAAACAGATTTATGATCGAAAATTGATTTATGTGTGCGATGAGCCGAATAAATAAATTTCTGCAATATTGTGACAGGCCTTCATTAAGTATTTTGTGGCTTAATTATCATAATTCATAATGGAGGCCAATGGACAAATCAATAAATTTCTGACAGACAGCCACTTAGTTAATTACAATAAAGACTCTACCAAAATGTCTGTATCTTAAATATATATTGCATTTAATCTGAGCCAAATAATATACTTCAATCAGACCTCAATTGATATTAAATCACCTGCCAGCAATTGTATTTGCGTATAGCACTACTCAGCCCCTCCCCCCATCACTCTTTTAAAATCCAGCTGAGAATCTTAGACAGAGAATTGCGAATATTTGCTGTGGGGAAATGTTTGTTTTGATATGTGATTCTGAAAGCGCCACAGGCTCACTTGCAGATAAGTTTCTCTTTCTGAGTAATTGACTAGAACTAGGTATGCTTTGTACACTGACCACAAGCAACTAAGCAAATATGTGGCATACTAAATCACACACACACACACACACACACACACGTAAACATTGGAAACTTTAAGTGTTCATGCAATGGAGTTGCGCATATGGTAAATTGATTACTGCAACGGAAACGGGTGCAATTAGCTTGTCTAGAAGAGCCCGTCTCTTGTGCTTGGTGATGAGCTGCATGCAAAATGTTGCCCAGTCACGAAAGCACAACAGCTGTGGAAAGACACAGCTCAACTATTCCACATGTTTGTTGGCCAAAAATAACTTAATGGGTGGAATTAGTACAAAGTGCAGTTCGCTGTTCTTGTTGCTACAAAATTAAAGATACTAATAAGTAAGGGGCACAACAACTATAATGAAATCAAAACGTGACATGCTGCAGTTATTGCATGTGCAAAAGTTTTCAGAGACAACTAACTTAAATAACATATACGCAGTGGTGGCACTGCAAAAAGTTTTCAATAGAGCTGCAACTTTTGCTGCTGCCAGTTGCAAGTTGCAAGCTGTTATATCCGTAGTCAGGTAGCAGCCTTAAGCGCAACCGATACTCACTCTTAAAATTGAAATGCCAATCAAGCGGGAATTATATAACAATTTCAACAAACCGGATTTCGATTTATCAATTTTGTTAGCCCCAAAAATTTAATAGAGCGAATTTTATTCCTATACAAACAATTTTGCAAGCTGGATACCCTCTCTCTCAGTTTCTAATCCAACTAAAAATTTCTGACTAAAATACTTCAATCTGTGATTCCAGCCAAACAATTGCGGTCGGTGAAGAACTCCTGACACAACACCTTGACTGAATTCCACCTGCGGTTGCCAACAGCCATTTAAAATGTAGTTTAAAATCTATAAACTCAATCTTAATTACAAGGTCACCGCAGCAGAAATACAAGTTTTTTGATGATAAAACTTATTGCGGTTTTTTTGTCAAAAGAAAAAATTACTCAAAATGAAAACCGCAATTTCATTTTGTTCGTTTGGTGCGTTTGGTTTAATCATTGACAGCAAATCAACTAAAATTTTTAAAAATTCACAATGCTCAGAATGTCGGACATCCGAGTCATGCCAATGCCATTTGCTGTTTGGGCAACGTCAATGGCATAAAACGGATAACAGACCAAACAGTCAGTACGATGTTGTTTCTTGCCCCCTGCCTGCCTGACCGCCTGCTCCAATACAAAATGTGACAGTTCACATGAAAATGTAAAACAGCAACAAAATAAAAGCCAGAGCCAGATTTACCCAATCTCAACGTTTAGAAAATTGTGGAAATGGGAAGTGGCATACTGGGAAATGGGCATCAAAATAGGAATCGATCAATGGCATTTCTTTAGCTTTTCTTTGGGTCGCAAATAAATTGAGCTTAAATAGGTGACGTCAAGCACATTAAGCCGAAGCAAAGGTATGAACTATGCTTTTGAACTGGTCTAGATACCCTACAAATCTCAGCTGCTTTATAGAAGCAAATATTTAAACAAAAAATCAACATAAATTTCGTTCTCTATTCTGTTATTCCCCTAAAACTTGGAGAAACTTTTTGCCAAATCATCTATATTAATAACAAATGAAATTGAATCAAGCATAGCTGTATTAAATGACTCTCGATGTTTTCCATTAAGGTCTAACTACCTTACATACTTGAGCTATGTTTGTTGAAGCTATCCACTAGGCAGAAAGCACTTTAAACAGGACAAAGCTACTATAAAAGGACTTTCGATTGAATACATTAAGGCATTTCAAGCTCTGGATACCCTATTAAAAGGTGTATAAAAATATGTTTTTGCTATACCAATGCCGAAATTAAAAACTTAGCTATTTAATGCAACTTTATTATGCAAAATCTCACTTGAAATTAAAGAAGAAGAAAAAAATCGATTAAAAGGGACATTAATATTATATAGCTAGCCGCAGCGAACTTTTGATACCCTACTCATCAAGGTACTGAAATAATGGTTTCTTTTTAACAATTATCTTTAGGTAAGGGTATACGCGAATGTGATAGGAAAAGCCTAGGCAAAAAACGTTTGGCTTTGATTGCGTCCGAATCCCAAAAGAAGAGCCACCAAATTTGCCACATCCGGCGCAGCAGTTTATATCGACTGCGACGCGACGCCAAGTCGCCTGTGTGTCAAGTGTGTCTGGAGTTGGGCTGGAATTAAGTGGACTGACCAAGGAAATTTTTTTTTAACAGTTGTGGGGCGGTCTTCCCTTGTTATTGTATATTTTATTATTTTTTGTTTTTGCTTTATTTTACTTCTAATAATATTTTCACTTTGATGCCCGGTCACTTTGGTCAACGTTGGCGAATACGTCCCCATTTTGTCCCTGTCTCTGCCTGCACCTCTGCGTCTCACCTCCCCCATTGACGTCTGCGCCTGCGTCTGCATCTGGCGCTGTTAGCTCTCAGTTTGTGTGTTTATGCGTCGCATTACGGAAGTTGACAATTTAATTTTATGTACTGAAGGACTGGCCGGATTTCGTCTAGAGTTTTCCCTTCCTACTTCCCTCGACTAGCATTTGGATGGGCAGATACTAAACATTTATTGAAGTCGTTGCCGTCGTTGCCCTTTTTGGCTTCCTAGGTCGACTATTCAAAGTGCTTAGTCAAGCATTCACTCAGCGTATTCAGTCGGTATTCGTGTAATCGTATTCTAATTTGCACGTGCTTGCAATTTACCCAAAATCCGATCGCAATTCAAAAAATATGTCTCTAATGTGAATGTTTCTTTGTGTGTGTATATATATTTTTAGGCTATTCTAAGTATAAATCTTCATTAGGCACACGGCTCTTCCACAGACTCAAACAAAGGCACAACAGGCACAGGCTGGTCTGATTCACAAGCTCACACAGAATGATTCACAAAGATTCACTCATATCCTGTGCCACATGACGCACTTAACTTATGCTCTTTTATATTTTCCTCTTTTGCTGACTTTTCCGTTTGATTTCACACACAAACACATCGCAGCGTAACGGCTTTACAGATATAAAAAAGTCTTTTACCTTATTTATTTTGCTTCGAATAATTTATTAATGTTGCGCATACTTTCATATATTTATTCCTCCTCGCTCTTGTCAGTGTGTTGCCATTAAATTGGAAGGATATGTTACGTACTATTTATTTGCATCAGTCATTTAATAGCTATAAATATCAAATTGGATATCTGAATCTGGTTGTAGCAACTTAAAATCTCTTAAAAGACAAATAGAAAATTTAATCTTTTTTAAATAAATGACAGATATAAACAGATTTTGAAATATTTTTAAGGCGTTATTCAACCTTTAAAAAAAAAGAGCTTTTAGCTTAACGCGTCAGCTTGTCTGGTCCATATCTGAGTGGGTTTCCCATTCAAAGTTTAATCTCTTGTCTGAGTACAAGTATATTTATATAGAGAGAGAGATTTATACATTCAAGAGTATCACATAGTCAAGTTGTTTCTTCTGGCGCATACATATTTATTTCTGTATTCACATTGTTTGTATGTAATATGAAAGTGTATTGGTAAATATGTAAGCAGACGCTGACAATGTCGCCTCATCAAGCGGAACCCATCGCAAAGGCGTCATTTATTGACAAAAAGCGAATGTTGATGCCTCATTTGATGAAGTGGCATAAAAATCATAATTTGATACTTATTTCTAACAGCAAGTTCCAAAAATAGAAATTGAGTGATGAATTGCCAAAAGCAAAAATAAATAATTTGATAAGTTTATTTAAGTTCAGAATAATGTTTGGGATAATGTTGCGTAAACTAAAAAATGAAATGTTAACAAATATAATACACATTTTTTCATTATATGTATAAAACACATACAAATATAATTCAATTTGTTTACGGCAACAAAGTATAACAAGTTTAATTTACGTAAAAATAAGAAATACATGTAAACTAAATTAATTTAGTTGAGGGAAACATCGCAAAATATAATATGAAAGCTTGGGAAACTGTATTCCAATGAATTCATAATTATGATGCTAAAAATGGATAAAGTTTCTTTAACTTCTGCACACATATACAATAATTGTGGCATTTACATGGTACTAATTAAATTCTTTGATGCTTTAAGGGTGCTGCTAATTATCTAAAACTTGAAGCTTGCTCAAGTTTGTTGGCTTTCCCATCGATCCACTCAGGTCTGTGTAAATATTTTCACAGACATTTCTAAGAAATTTGAACTATGCAAAATTGTCGAAAACAAGTTGAAAATATGCTTGAGCTGAGAGCTGCGAACACCAGATGCCCATTTCCCTTATTTTCGTCGCATTAGCCATATTGTGCAATGCCCAAAGTTGAGCACTTAGACACGCATTGAAATAAAATAAATAAAATTACAAAACATCGGGTCGTGTCTGTGTTTATGCCTGTTGGAGGATGCTGCGCCTACGTTTTCGTCCTTTTCATAGTCCTACTCTTGGCGCCTCTGACTTGGGGCAGAGGCTGCCATTTGCCAGATAGAAAGCCAATTTTATGACTCAACTTAAATAGGCACTTTACTTTAGTCTTAATGCCTTTTTATGAGCGCCTCCACGAGCGTAGTTAGTGGCCCGTTGTCGAAGTGTTGCCACAGTATCCAGAGTTTCCAGCTGCTAGTTTCCTTCTTTCCTTGGAGTCGGCAATTTGGAGGGTTGGAGCAACACTAATGATTGTTAAGAACGTAGCTCGGTGACGCTTTATTGTTAAATAAATGGCGAATAGTCGCTAGTTGCAAGTTTCATGCCACGCACTTATCTGATTTTACACTGACACTTTGGGCCAAGACCAAAAGCAGGCAAGACAGCCAAAGCTGTTGCCATTGTTCACTGACTTGACTGTTGCCTGTTAATGTTAACGTCCAATAAAAATTATGACAGTCACAAAGTTAAACGCTCTGGCAGCCATTTTGTTTACGTGTGAGTGGGCGTATTCGTGGGCATGTCTCAACTAAATGTATCCTCATCTCTAAGATTGTTTTTTGTTACTTTTGCTATTGCTGTTGTTTTGGGCCTACTCATGGCCAGAGGCCAGTTGTCGCATTTACACAAAATTACCGCCAAGTGTCAAATGCAAACATTTCGGCTTTAATAATATTTGCAATGAAAACAACAAAGCAATTTTCTTCCGCGCAAAACTTCTTTGGCTAAACTTTTCTGTTTCAGCTCAAAAACTTGGCAGCAGCCGTCAAGTGTTTCCGGGCCAAAATGTGGCGAATGTTCATTTCGCTTGAAACCAAAATTATCAAATTTTTTGCAAAATTCTAACCAAATGCTGCAGGGCCAAGTGGCACAAATGGTGGCTAAGCGGTCCGGTTCGGTTCGGTTCTGTTTGGACCAGAGCGTGGCACACAAACATACATATATAAATACAAGCATATAGTGTTCGTGTATTCAGCGCACGACTAATTGATATATTTTAAGCATTTAATTAAAACTTTTCAATTTGCTGCTGAACTAAGTAACTTGCAGGCCATTGTTACAAATTCGAAACACAGAAATTATTTGTGTCAATTGTGTCGTGTCCCGTTTTAAATTCAAACCACAAATTCAGTTAACAGCGACCAATAAATTAAGGCAGGAAAAGTAACAGAAGCAAAGCGGAAATGTAACATGGCATATACGAAATATATATTGTGTAAATACCGAGAGTAAAATTATTTATATTTCATTATTTTATGGGTCCATTAGGCATAAACTTTATTCATTTTACTCAAATTAAAAACAAATTAGTTATTTTAGCTGTCAGAGCCGCGATAAAGATGTATATACGCTAAGTAAAAATCTATCGAAACTTGAATTGAATAAAATAATTATTTAATAAATAAATAGAATTTTAACACAACTTTCATACTTTTTTAAAATATATAGAAATGGGACTAGTTACTTACTAGCAATAAAATGTAATAAAGAGTATTTCATCTTCGACAGAAGGAACATAAATGTTTTATTCATGTTTTTTTTTTTTTGTATGCTTTAATTAGAAAATTGTGTGTCCGTAATGTTGTTGAAAGAAATAATGAGATAAAATCAAATTCATGTTGCTACAGGATGTGTTTCTAAGTGAATAATATACATATATACATATATGAAAATGTGACATATATATATGTATCTATATGTATATATATATATATAAAATAATGAACCTTAAACAAATGTTTAAAATGTGAAATATGTGAGAATTTTAATAATTCGTACGTAACAGCATTATTAAGGCCAAGAATAATTTGTGCATTCGATTTTTAATAACTCAATTAAATGCACTTTAGTATTTAAGTTAGCATTATATAGATTATATTTTAAGTGAATTATTTCAGCACAAAGTTTAATTAGAGCCTGGCTACACACATGAAAACGCACAGGCGCACACACACTAGAATTCATTGCTGTTAGCAGACAATACAACAAACAAGACAAAACTTTTGATTAAAATGTCCCGAAGCGCAAACTCACACATAGAAGCAGATGCTTGCTTGGCTGCTAGCTTATGCAAAGTTTGGCGCATTCTGCAGTGGTAATAATCACACACGCACACACATATGTATTATGTGCAGCTGCATGTATTGCAGAAAATGTGAATTGTTGTTGCCTTGGCGCAAAATGTTTGTGGCACGGTTTGTTTTAGCTGCCTTCTGCGCTTTTCTTTCACCTCACTGACTTGACAATGCGCACTGCTTGTAAATCCACTGATGAAGAACCACATCGAGCCATAGTAACAGCCGCATCAGCAGCAGCAACAACAGCAGCTATGCGTATTGAAAAATTCAATTACAACTGCTCCTAGGGAATGCAAACTACAAAAGAAACGAGAGAAAACACGTCAGAGTGCGGTAGTCGAGTGATCTCGACTACGATTTACCCTGAACCCAGTTATCAAATACATTCTAGTTTTATTGGCAAAATTCCCATTCAAAAGTTTTGCACCCAAATCCGATAAACACGTGAATATTCATACATACATATATAAAATATATATATATATAAAACATAGTGACGCTCGCGTCGATTATCATGCCATCTCTTTCTCACGCACGCTTTCGCATATTTACGCATACAGAAAATGCTTGCGGCTGCTGATAGGAATGAGATGATATGTCAATATATTTTCGACTGGATGTTTCTTATCCGAACTTTATGAACTTCGTTTATGGCTATCGGAATTATAAATGTATCGATACTCGAGAAACGGAGTCAGTTATCGATGAAATCAAGCAAACTTGATCTGCGCCGAGTATACGAGAACCTATGCTCCAAATTTGAAGTCTCTAGCTCTTCTAGTCTCTGAGATCTGCATGTTCATACAGACAGATGGATATGGCTATATCGACTCGGCTGTTGACCCTGATCAAGAATATATATACTTTATGGGGTCGGAGATGCTTCCTTCTGCCTGTTACATACATTTGCACAAAACCATTATACCCATTTTTAATGAGTTCAGGGTATAAAAACAACAGCAATTTTCCAGCTACCGATGATTAAATACCCTTGCATGACATGAAATGAAGAATACAAATTTCCAATCAGAACAAAATTGTTATCCGATTACTTTTACTTTTAGTTTATACACATCACAAACGTTAAGCAATTTATAGTATACATAGATTAGGTTTTTATTAGTAATTAGCTTTAAGTTCTCGACAATAACGGTAGAAATAGATACAGAGTTTTTTTAAAACAATTTTCTGGCCTTGCACTTGACATAAGCTTATGTTTAAAATTTAGTATTAGTTGCTAAGCCCTAAACTAAACGGATAATGCTACTTAGCTTAAGCACATAGAAACTCACACATTGAAATTTCATTGAATTTTGTGGCCAGCTGTTGAATTTTATATAAATCTCTCTTAAATCCAAAAAGTTGTTGCTACAGTAATTTTTCCGATTGATTCCATGGTAGCATTAAAGCGATGTAATCTTCTCAAGATACATATCCACATGCTGCCTGAAGCAAACTGACAGGCCTTTATATAGTTTTTGCGAATTGAGGGATTTCTTAGCATTGATAGACATGAACAGGCCTATTTAATCTTTTCGTACTAAGCATTTTCATCATTTATGTGATAAAAAATAGCTCCCCTAATAAGTTACACATTTCATCACGTAATTATATTACTTACTACAAGGGTATACGAGCTTAGGTTTGAAGGGATTTGCTACAAATACAAGTGCAAACAACAACAATCACATGACGAACAAGAAACAGCCAGCCAGTTTTTCCTCAGTGTACTGTCGACGTCGGTTTTCCGCCGCACTATGCGAACTGCAAACTGCAGAACAGAAACTAGAAACTGGCAACTGAAAAGTATTTGGCAAATTCAGTAAGCAGCCACGTGCGAACGTGACAAAAATGCCACGAAGAACGCCATGCTGTTTGCCCAAGTCCTCACTGGGCCATAACCGATGGCCATAACCATGACTAGGAACAATTGTGCTCACGCACCAGCTGGCTATGTGTTTCTGTTTGTTTGTGTGTGCTTAGCTGTGTGTGTTAGCTTCAGTTAATAATGCGCTGCTTCGACTGGCCGTGCTTAGGGCATAGATCGGTCTACATCATTGCATATAACCACAATTGGAATGTAGATGTTTAACACATCTGGATGCGAGAGAGCTTCAAAATGTCTGCAGTTGGACTGCAAATTGCTGTGTATTATGCGAGCAAATATATTGACATTTGACAATAGTGCCAACATCAGCTGCATCTGCTCTTTAGTGCAAACCAATTTAAAGTAGAACTTGTGCTGACAATACTATATTCACTTGCATATTTATTAATATGATTTAAATAGAATTTCTCGCTACACATTTACCGATACATTTATCAAATTATCAAGAAAAAAACATGCCTTAAATAAAAAATAAATAAATAAAAGAACTGCTATCTTTGGGCTTCAATTACACTCAGCTTATGCGCAAAGCCAAATTCTTTGCGGCTTCTAAATATTTCCATATATAAAATTATTGAAATTTACTTTTCACAAAAATACAAAATAACTAATGCTTAATGTAATAAATTTGGTTCTCATGTTAATACTAATATTTAATTTATGTGCTTAAATTCCATCAAGTGTTTGTCGGAAAATATGGAAAAACAAAATAATTTCAAGCTTTGTTTTAAGCTGTTTAACATCGACGCTGTCAAGGAAATGTTGATGAAATTATGTTCAACATCGTATTTATTGAATAAATTATAATAATTTTATAAGTAAACTCTAGTTAAATCTTGTAATAGACTTGCTGTGTACTTATTAGTTTTGCATAAGTTTGCAAGTTCCATACACGCATTAATTTGTGTAAGAACATGTCCTCTTAGGACAGCCAGAACGTAAACCTATCAAGTTGTTTGCAGAATTTTGCGGCCAACGTATAGAAATTAAATGCGTGACCAATTAATGGAAAGCAATTGAGATTTGAATTTTGATATTTGGTCTAATGGCCGTACAGTAAATGCCAATCAGGGGCGAAGCACATAACCTAATCCGCTCTTATGCAATTATGCTTAATTGTAAAATATTATATGGTTTACGCAAATTACAAACAGCAAATGAGTTCCATTGAAGCTGAAACATGTTTTGCAGTTGCTTTAATGATCAACCCAAACGCTAAAGCCCTTAATATGGCATACAAAACCAAGCAAACCACAGAGTTATAAAGTATGTGTATGTTTGCTCTCTAACTGTTTTACAAATTTTTCGAATATTATAGACAATAACAAATTTTTGAATGGAGAAATGCTTTAGCAAATATGAAATATTAAGTACACGTTTATTTAATTTGCACGCAGAGTATTTCAAGTGGTAAATATTGCTAGTACAGGTGGAATTATGGCTTAAATTATGTGGTGTGTTTGATTCATTTAACCAAATGGTATATTTAGTTATAATTAAAATCAATTTGCCTGCTAGAAATTTTATAGAGAAAGAATGTTATAAATGCATTTTAATTTGTACAAAATATTTATAAAACTGCTCAAAAAAGACCACAAAATTGTGGCACAGTATTTAAGACCAAATGAGTTTCGCATTCTGCTTAAAATTTATATTATTTTTTCATAATTTGCTTGTTTGTATATTTTTTGAGCATGTGTGTCAACAATTTTCAGAAAAATCTGTGTAATAAACAAGAGATTTACATATGACAACGCCAGACATTTTTGATATTTTTTCTTCTCGTTCCTTGTAAAGACAACAAATTGTACAAAAATTATGCAGAGATTTTTGTACAAATACAAGCAGCCCGGTCTGTGGTCTGAGGGGAAGCGCATCATAATATCCTGCTTAATATGGGCACCTTAATTAGCTGTGTCTCATTTTATGCAAATAATTTAGTGAAATGTGGGAACGAGCAGGGCCCAAACGCATCTAATGAAAATTCCAATGAAAGATATTGCGCATACGCAAACGCCTATGGGCATTCAAATTAATTGACTTCACGCTGTTATTGTTTGTCCCACAACGGAAGCAGCGAATATATTAACACATTTTAAAGCATGACTCTCGTCCAATCTTCCTTTTCCAATCGACACAGGCTATATGGCAGCAGCAGAGGCAGAGGCAGCAACAACAATGATGCCAACAGCAGCGCACAGTGCGACGTCGAGTGAGGAATTACAGCGCCATATAAATCAAAATTTAATTATGTCGCCAGTGCTCGGCTCGAGCTTTGTCGCCGCATCGGCGGCCGCACTGACAGCACCACAGCAACGCAGTTCCTCCTCCTCTTCCTCTTCGTACTCGTCGTCCCCTTCAGGCAGCAGCATTAAAAGCTTCGACTCCAACAACTTGATCGATGACAAACGCCTGCCGCAGCCGCCACACCAACAGCAGCAGAAGCAGCAACAGCAACTCGAACAGCTCGAACAGCTTCAGCTGCAACAACAGCTGAAGCAGCAGCAACACTCACGAATTCAGGCCAAAGATACGGCAGGGCCATATCCAATACCTTTGCACAGGAGCGAGCCCGTGGAGAATCACTTAGAGGCGACACACGGCATCGATGGTGCAGATAATGTGTTTGGCACGCCCATGTACTTCGGCACCGAGAACTCAACGGTGGTGACGACACAAATTGGCGCCACAGCCCACGTCCCTTGCACCGTGCACCATATTGGCGATGGTGTGGTAAGTAAATATATACTCTTAATAATGCTCATATACTCCAAATTGTACTCGTACTCACTATTTCCACAAGTGAGTCATTCATTTCACCTCAATCGCATTGCAGTCGTTGTCATTGCTTTAATAATTCATTTAAAATCAATTCATCAACTCTGCTTTGTTTGACTTGTGTGCATTGGTGACTGTTGCACTACTCAACTGAGGGTACGGTAACTGCCAGCCGTATCCGTTACCAGATGGCACGTATTCAGCATCGTCCTGACGAATTAATTAACAAAGTGTCATTCACTAGGTAAATAGAGCGCGCTCGATTCCAATTGCCATTTTAATTGAGAATCCAAAAGCAACAAAGATTTTGATTAATGCAAAACGCCGATCCGTGCTAAATTAAATTGTTTATTTTCTATTGCGATATGAATACTTTCACTGTACCATTTGTGCAAATATTGAAAGCGTTTAAGATTTAACAATTTAATTGAAAGTGAGAGTCTAAGAAAAAAAAAATCGGAAAAATATATATATCTTGCTGGGTAATGTGAAAAAATATACTAAATGTATTTTGCATTTTTGTATAAGTTGAAGAAAGTGCAAGACTATTATACAAATAGTTTAATCGTAATATATATTCCTGATATTTATACCTAGTTAGTTTTTATCCAGACGCCCAAAAAATATTTCAGGGTGTATTCAATGTTAATTTCAATGATGCACCTTTTCATATAAGTATGTCTCTCTGTGCCATCTGTCATGCAACCGCCCTCTAACCCATCAACCCAACTGACAATTTTTTCATTCAGTGCTCTTCGGACATCGAGAGTTGGCCGAGAATATACTTATTACTTTTATTATATTATATATATATAAAATTTGGATTATATATATATATATATATATATATATAAATATGCATTGGCATTATCCAACAGCTACAAGCTGTCTGCGTAAGTTATTATTCTCATTCATAAGCACACTCGCACACACACCAGACGCAGGAGAGCAGAGATACTTTCGTTAAGCATACTTCACATTTGGCGTCAGGGTGAACAAATTACACCTTTAGGTAATGTGGAACATCAAATACAAATAATCAACCCTAGAGAGAGACGGGGATAGATGGAGATGGGTAGTGGAGAGTGTGCGGTGTGGGGTGCGTGGCTTGTGAATGCTATTGAAGTTGTATAGCCTCAAGTGGTATTAATTTTACGCTTGTCTAGAGTTATTACCCACACGTAGAGTGGGCTGCTCGCACGCTTCGTCTATATGCTTAAGACCCAATGCAGCAGTTGAGGGAATTCCTAAGCCTCAAAGTGTTTATGCCCCATAATGCTGGACACGATTATGTCCGTCCTTGATTTGGGTGTGTGCGTGTGTGGTTTAAATTGACGATTTCATAATTGTGCGTCCAAGTGTGCAGACGTTAATAAGCAGTTAAGCGCCTCTAGCGCCTATAACTTTTGGGTCCCACTCCCAGAGCGAGACAAACACACCTTCTGGAAAGTGTGTTAATACCCCATGTGTAGTTGGGTAGCCGGTTTCCAGCTCAGCAGCCCCGTGCTCAAGTGGCCATTGGGCTTCGACTAAAGTTGTCCCTCAATGCCGGGACTTGTTTGCTTAATAAGTTAACAGTTAGTCAAAAGTCATAATAATCCCAAGGAGAAAATGCATATTACTGTCCGACTAATTACCCTTAATTAGATATGGTACAAAATATTGTCTTGCAACAATGTTTAAGCATATGTGGCACAAATGAGCCGTGTAAACGTTGCATCAACTTATATATCCACTTAAATGCCCCACACAGACTAAAGGTAACGGAATTTTCATCGAAACTCTTCTGCACACACGGAAACGCATACACGCACAAAGCTGCATTTCCATGAACTTCAGTCGATATAAGTTGGGTTCTTCAATGCGTTGCTATTGACAGCGACATCTATGCACTGCCTTTGCTCCTTATGAAACACACACACACATACATTCATACATAGAAGAGATTCTCGAGTTGTTATGAAAACTTTTTCCCATCCAATTTCATATATGCTCCTGCATTTGTGGCATGCACCCCTCTTCATCCGGCTAGTCATACCAACAGCACAGCTGCCTTTGTCGAGTGTACATTAATATTGGCACAAATAAATGAACGGTATTAAGAGCACATGACAGCAGTGGCAAGTTCAATGAATAGAAAATACATAAATTCAAGCATATATAAATATTCATATTAATGTGAGAGAATTGAATGGAATTCAATTCATCTTTCATTTTCCCAATATTTAAAATACAAATCTTGCTTGCATAATTTATAAAAAGAAAAGTATACACAATTCTTTATTTTAACAGCAGGGAAATTGGAGAAAAAGAAAAATACTGATTCAATTATATACAACTGGATAATGGTTGTTCTTTTTTTTTAAATTTCAATAACTCTTGTAGACTTAAAGTTTTCTTAGTGATGTGTTGGCTTCATATTCATTAGTTCGAAATTAAAATCAGAGTCAGTAGACTAGAAATTTGGGAACTCATGTATTACACTCATATTATTATACACACGATATAATTTGATATATCTATATACACTACAGGATATCTGGAAGTCTGTCACAAACCCTCCCAGAATTCCAAAATGTTGTCTTTGTATTTTGTGGGTCGCGACAGACTATTGCCTTTGTTTGTCGCTCGGCAAACATTTGCCACTTGTTTTTGTACTTTGTTCATTCATTTGTTTGTTTGTTTGCTGCACCCATAATGAAGGATGCTTGGATGGAGGTTGTATGGATGTCTTCTAAAAAGACATTCTAAACATTTTCTCGCTTCGCCAGCCTCTGTCGCTATCTTTGTTGTTGCCGTTGCCGTTGCCGTTGCTGTTGCCGTTTGTCGCTGATGCTGCCATTGTCGTAAATTTTGTTCATCTTCAGACGACAATAAAATGCAGGAAACATTAAATAAATGAATTGCTTCCGCAAATACTAAGTAAATGCGAAGTGCGCCTTTGTTTCAGAACCATTTTGCTGCAATTTGAATTTTTGTTGCGCTGCGATTTCACAGTCGTTACTCTTCAAGCCCAACACGGTGGATAACAGCCAGAGAGCTGGGTTAATGTGTGAATTATAATTGCAGTGGATCGAAGGACAAGAGAGGCACAGTATACCTCGGAACAAGTAAAGCTTTAAATTAATATTTCTTTCAATTTCCAAACATTTACATTTAGTGTAGTTACTCGTTGACTTCCTATTAAACCTTTTTATTCTAGTTTAAGAGTTATTCCACCCTTATTATTATGGTAATAACTACAGAAATCACATTCAGTTGGTGGCCGTTGTGAACTGGCTACTAAGCTCCTAGATAAAATTATCAGTTAGTGTTCTATCTATTCCGAAGTTATTTATAAGTTGAATATTTCTAAGCATATGCGCAATGAGTATCTATCGAAAATGGTTAATATATAATATAAATATTTATGAAATTCAACACTCAATCGATTGTAACTTACCACATTTAAAAGTACGTATTCCAAATTCGATTGAAAGTCTTCCATTCTGCAATCCTCGTAGAATTGCAAGTCTAAAGTATACAGCGAAATCAAAATTTAATTAAACTTATTTCTGCGCAAATGCAAATCTGTTTGACTAAAGCAATTGGCATTATGCCGATCGGCGCTCAACAACACCAAACTTTGATAGCCAAAGAAGAAAACAAACAGCAAATTTCAGCAAATTTAAAGTGCATAAATCAAATTGCATGCAGCAAAAATCCAAACAAAGATAGAAGCTTAAAATGTCATGTCCCTGCAGGAGCAACAACAATAACTTGAGAAAATGGAGTGGGAAATCCGATTGGAAATTAGAAATTTCGACAGAATTTGGGCACAGACACACAATTGACATTAAAATGTGTGAGTGAGACAGACGGGCAAGATTAAATGGCATTTAAAATAAACTAATCAAATACGTACAGCGATGGCTCTTTGCCATCAAGCGTGGCTGTTACCTACACTTATCCCAACGGCTCTCTCCCCACCCCATCGTAATCCTTTCTCGACACATACGTATATACATATATAAAGTGGAGTGAATAAGCAGTAACTAAAGCGAATTGTGCAACTAAAAGTTGTATGTGCTGCAGATCCCGCCAGGAAGTTGCCAGGATGTCATCCTGCCAAGGACTGCACGCGTGTGTCTGCTCGACCTAAGAACTTAATTACTTTTTAGATAAATTGTCGTTTTAATAGCTAGACTCTTAGATATTTTCATAGAGAAAAGTGGCAGTAATTAAATGTGATCACAGCATGTCACGAAAGTACCTAAGGCAAAAACAAATGCTCAAGGCGAAAGAAAATGCTTAAAGCAAATGTCAAATGCCAAATGCGTAAATGCTTAAAAATAACTTAAGGTCCATGAAAGTTAACTTGGAGCAGTATAAGCATCTAATTTATATATAATTTGCCAGATTAGAAATAGCATATAATTAAAAGGTCAATTTAAAATGCACACACACACACGCACCTTAAATAGGAACTGCAAATATTTTCCCAACCAAATTCTAGATAAAAATGTCGAAATTGGTATTTTATGAAAATTAACGCTCAAGGGTATCTACTCACGCCAACTCTCCAATTCTTATTACGTTGAAATTCTGTTTAGCAGCCTTCCTCAGTCAGATAAGTCGTTAAGATAAAAAAAGGTTACGCAAATATTTAAGCTAACCCAGCTCCACATATATGTTTGTATATGTGTATATATATGTATAGTTCCTCGTATATATGTTGCCTATGTTTGCTTGTTAGAATTTTAAAAGTTTAAGATCTGATATGTGGCAAATGCCATTGTCCAAGGGAAAAACAGTTTGGATACAAGAATACTCTACAATAATTGTTCGATTGAGAGGTATACACATTTTTAAATACAAAGCAGAAACGAACCAGTGAAATATATATTCGCATTAATATACAGAAAACTTAACATCTTAGCTGTTACTCTGAAAATGTTCGATGTATTTGAACAAAAATTTATTTACCCTACTATATTACTCCCGTTAGGCACAGGGTATATGTAACAGGCACACAATGATGAGGGTTAGTATAATTTTAACCGAATTCCTACCGGGCATATGTACACGCATAATTTGCAGTTATAGAGCTTAGAAAACTGTCACGTTTTTAATCAAAACAAACAAATAATTCCAGTTAGATAATTTGTGTTTGTTTTAATCAAATAAAATACATTTTCCCGTTCAATTGTTTTTCTCTTCTTAGTCTGTCATAAATTATTATTCTACTTTCCTTCCGTTTGTTTTTTTCTTTTCTTTTTTTTTTTGTGCGCATGAATTACATTGAATGTATGTATGAAAGCCCAAGAAATGTTATATTATATAGTCTACTCGTACATTTTTATGTTTTGCTCCATTTTTATTTGAAGATTGTGTATTGTTGTGCCAGCCATTCAAATTTTTTTTTTTTGCTGATGACGTTGCCTCGTTTATATTGCTCACATTTTTGTTTCACATGAATTGCGAGAGCTTTAAAGAAATTGCATTCGTCTCTAACGCACCCACATACACACACACACAAGCACACTGATGTAAACAAAGAACTGCTGCAAAATGTGGCATTGAGCTCTGGCTACTTGAATGCTTGAAGTCGTCGTTCTCGTCGTCCACCTGCTTCAAATAGCATATAAAATTATAAAATATTTGTAGTGGCTTGAAGAAGGCTGGCGTCACAGTCGTTTCAGTATGTATGAGTACTTATATATTAATGTTAGATCCCTGTTGTAACTGTTTGTGTATAGATGTTCCCCTAGAGATATTTTTATTACGTCATTTTATAAGAAAACAACAGATTTTGATTTTTACGGTCCTATTACATATGTGAAGAAAGGTATTTTATCAATTATTTTATATATGTTAATTTCAAAAAAGTAATATATTATCTTCGGATCATCCGATTTGTATTTCCTTTATATGACAAGTTCAGGGAGCCTTCTATACAATTTTTAATATTATGTTCTCAGCAATATATTAGCAAATAATTAATCTTTGTCTTGCTAGTTTTCTTTCTCTTATACAAGTATAGTCATTATTTACGTGCTTTTTGTATTTCACATGCATTTCTTCAGCCTCTAGGTTGACTAGTTTAAGCTGCCAATTAAATCAGAAATCTTTATGACAGCGCCGAAACCACGTCCATCCAAAAGCAACATGCTTAGTACGCTCTGAGCCAATATCACATTAACCAAGCGCTAGCCACTTGGCTATTTTTGAGGCGAGGTGTCTAGAACAGTGTCTGACCCAAGAGTAAATATTGCTCAAAATTGCCATAAACCTTTTTAATGAATACAAATCATTATCACTTTGTTCGCTGCCAGCCTTAACCGTAATTACACAAATGAAGACCGTAGAAGAGGTCTTAAAGCAGGTCCTGTAGTCTGTCGTCCTATTGCCTGTTTGCCAGTTTGTCAGCTAATAAGGCATTCCACCAGACGTTGTTCGGCTGCTTGGCAGGACAACTTGGTAAAGGCTTATTACAGCCACCAGCTGGTCGCCCGCAGTGAATGAGCTTTGCCCGTTTGTTTGGGCCTGTCGTTGCCTGTCACAATGTTTATTTAAACAAAGGCTTCAACAAAGGGCAACAATTTTTGACCCAGATTTCCCTGTATGTGATTGTGTGTATGTGTATGCTTAATTGCTTCATTATTTCTATAAAATTTCTGTGTTGTTTTGACAAAAGGCGGTTTAAAAACAATTAAGAAACGCTGCAAGTATTCTGTTTAAATTGAGCTGGCGCCAAAGGTGAAAGTTCAATGACAAGAAATAAATTTTATAGAACCCCGGACCCAAAATGTAAAAATAGCAATTAATATATTTATAGATGAGTGTGCCAGTCTACTAGATGCCCTATAACCCTGACGCAACTTATAGGAAGAGAGTTTCATGTGCGATTCAATTCTCATTTGTTACAGCCAGCACACAAAAGTTTGGAACTGCTACGCTGAGTCGCATTTCAAATAAAATTATTTTAATTGCGCTGCAATTATGAGGATAACAATGGTTCGTCCATTAATAAAAGCCAAGAAAATATGAATGAGAAATGGGAAATATAAAAATATACGAATGCGCCTGCACCATGGCTAAAAACCCTCAATGCTCGCACTTAAACAAAAAAACACTCAAGCACTAACATTCACTTTGGAATTTATGCCGCCTTGACAGCTGAAAGTGGGCTATGGTAATTTTTATTTTTTATATTATTATTTTGTTTGTCTTGGCTATTATTTTGGCTTATTTTTTGGGGTGGTTTCAATGACCTCCTTTTTACATTTGACAGGCTAATTTGGGTCGCAATTAGCAAATGCTCAATGCTTAATTATGCATTAATTGCATTTAATGAGCACTTCCGCTCCAGGAATAATGAATAATGCGAAAAGTTCATGCCAGTCAAAACAACTTCATCTGTTCACCTCCCCACGCTCGCACTTTCGCCACCGTAATTAAAGGGTTTTATGATTGCGGACCGCTTAAGATTATTTATTAATGGTACCCAAAAAAGTGCAAAAATTTAACTTGAAACATGCTCTAACATTTTATAAGATAAATACTACTCACATTTTAAACATTTTTAGATCAAAAGTTTTTATGGCATTTTTTTCAAACATTTTTTACGTCTGCTGACCCAGTTTGGAGAGCACGCTCACTTGCATGCCCATTTACACATGTACACACACACCCACGTATAGTTACTACAAAATATTTGCACACGCTTGTGCAACAAAGGCAATTTGGAGGACTCCATAGAGCTGCATACAAATATACCGCATAAGGCTGGCTACAACCAAAAAGTTATCAACGCAAAAAAAAATATATTCAGCGACACTGAATTGAGCTCTTTTTTGTGGTGTCTTTTTTTATGGAAATAGCCAGCACACTCTAACAATATACTTGTATGGAGTACGATTCAATTTGCTGCACAAATGATACCCAAAAAGCACCATCTAAATAGAATTTTATTAAAATCGCTTGTTAAAAAGTTTTTTTTCTGGGTTGAAAAAAGTTGTTACCATTTGCATCTCTAGCCAGTCTCTTATTGACCCTTGGGCTTGTGGCAGCGGAAATTGGTTGGACAGCGCGAAATAAAGCATGCAAAATGCTCATCAATAACATTCAACAACTACAACAGAAGCCAATTTAAAGTTTGTTCTGCGGCAACAAAATCAAACAAAACAAGTCAGAGTGCTCTAGACGAGAGATACCGACTAGCAGATACCCCGAAACCAAGGCTTGTTCTCGAAAGGGCTGAAATCGATAAAAAAAAAAAAAAACTAAAATAATCTTGATCTGCACATGTTCAATGAGAACTTATTATATAAATATTGAAGTATCTAGCTTATAGTCGCAAAGATCGGCAATTGTTCACAAACATGAATGATAAAAGAAAATACAAAATTGATTCGTTTGAAGATGATTCCGTATGCTTTTATATACCCTTTTAAAAATATTCAATAGGTTTAGGGTATAGAAATGTATAAAATCTAAAAAGCAAATACAAAAACAAGCTGTAATCAGCTTTCGTATTGAGCTTTAGCTTTGTATTCCTTTCTCTGCCACGCAATTACAAGTTCCGCCCTTGCAGCCTGTCCCGCCCCTTCCCTGCCTGCCTGAATGCCTGTCCGGCTGCCTGCATTTAGACAGTTTGCATATGCGCGCAGCTGTTGTAAGATTGTGCGATAAGCTGCGTGGAGCAAATCAAAGCGCAAATAAGTATGCAACATTTTTTAGATCGACAGGCATTGGCAGAAAGGCGGAAAGGATTCGCGTTGGCTACCTTTCCCTGTTGGCAGCTCGGAAAGGATGTGTAGCATAAATTTGCCATAAATTTGCTAAGAAGTGATTTGTGGCTGGGCGCCAAGCCAAGCCCTATCCACATCACCACCACCTATTGGCCATAAATTAAACGCGGCTTTTTATTTTGCAGATTTTGCATATTTTTTCTTTTGTTTTTTTTGAATTTGTAATTTTTTTTTTTACTTTTGGTGGGCTTGTAAAAAAGGTAAAATGTAAACAATTATCTGCGAGTTCACAGCTGCAGCACAACCAACACGACCAACACACACACGCACACACATACAAGCAAAGTCAAATACACAACCGCAGCAGCCGCAGAAGCAAGCGCCACGCAGACACGTGACAGGCAACTGAGATTTATGCGCCATATACACGCGCACCGCAAGCACACAAACACACGCGCACACACACACACCCACACTTATTTCAAACATGCCCAGTTACATCCACGCACACATTGGGAGTCTGAGAGACACTTTGCCAAAGGAATTCGCCTGCTTTTGATTAATTGCCGCAACATTTTTTATTTTTTTTATTTTTATATTTCTTCCATTTTCGGTGTGTTTTTTCCATTGGCAGAATCAGGCAGACACATATTTGCCAGTGATGGCTTCACTTCCACACCCCGAAACACATGCCCCCTTTACATACATTCGCCCCGCTAACACATTCCACTTTACGCTTTTTGCAACATTTTGCTTTAGCTGCATGGTTCAGGGTTTATTTACCGACACGTAACAGTCACAGACGCAGTCTGCAAGAACTTCAGCCATCATAAATATCATAAAAAAACATTAAGAAAAAAAATAAGAAAATAAAGCCAGAGACTGGCAGAGTAGGAGAGGAATGTAAATAGAGGAGCTAGGTAGATATATGGGCGATGCTAGCCCAGTTTGCTGAGCGCAGAACTTACGCGAAATTTATGACTCACACTTTTTGGCCCAATGTTGCAACTTGAATTAAATAGAGATGTATTGATTTTATAACCTATTGGAAAATCTTGATAATAAATGACTATCGAACAGCAGTGGCATGCTTTTGTTGTTGTTCCAACAATTCAATTGCAAATCTTTCAAACATCAAATATGCATGCAAAATAGAAATTCTAAAAGTAGGAAAATTTTCTTTAACAAGATAAGGTATATGTATATGTATATTTATATTTATATTTTGCTCCTGGAAATTTTCTGCAGCAGCTGTTGAATGGCTTTCTGTTAAACTGGAATTTTGATTTTTGGCGCAGTGCGTATACGCCCAATGGTACGCTTAAACAGCAATTCGAGCAAGTGTTGTTGGCCAATTTAAACTTAATTTCAAAATTTGCTCTTGTTTGCTCTTCATATGCGTGTGTCAATATTTGCCATGACGCTTTCAACATGTGTTTTCAGTTGCGATATTTTCTTGTTAATTTTTATTTTTTCTTTTGCCCCAATAAATAACATTTTCTATCAATTGAAAATTGATTGATACACGCGCGCACATCAGGCTGTCGAAAAGAGCAGGCATAAACCTAATGCACAACCTGAGGTCCATCCCTTTTACTTATTACTCTGTTTTGAAAATGACAGAACAGCTATTATATATTATATATATATATATACATTTAACTTAGCCTGCTCAAGTTGCTTTATCTTAAGTATGTAATTGTATATTTTTTTATTTTCGCACAAGGTCTCATCATTTTAAGAGATACTCATTTTCGAAAATCAAGCTGAGTATGCTCCACTTTGCTGCCTAGTTCGGTTGAGAAATTTAATTTGTGCGATTAATCATGATAATTAAGAATACAATTTGTTTGGCATGTAAGTGACAGGTGCAGTGACCGCCAGAACGTTAAGCAACAAAATGATTTATTATTATATCTTTTATAGAATAGAATATACAAAAAATGATCGTGTAAAAGATTTAAGCCGTTTAAAGTGGCAACTTTATTTACTGTCGCCAAAAAACAGAGTATCCCGCAGTTAAGTGAACACAGTTTAACTTTTTCTTTGGTTTTTTTCATTTCTGGATTGCTTACTCCCCGCCTCCTTCTGTAGGCTACTTAGGCAATATATGACCCCATAGCTAATATCTGTATAAGATTTGTGTGTGTGTGTGTGCTTGTGTATATGTGTGTATGTGGGTGAAGTGAGTGTTACGTCTCGTGAAAAAACATAGACGATGTCGAAATCGAAATGATTAATGGTCATTTCAGATTAGCTGAAAGTCGACACACTTACTTTACACACACAAACATATAAGGGAGTGGCTTGGACATGGGGGTGTAGGTGTGGTAGTCGGTATGGGTGTGGGTGTGGGCGTGGGCGTGGCTTTTGTATGGAAGCTCAACATGTCTGTTGCTTTTGCTTGTTGGTTTGCCTATTTACAGTTAAGCAGCCAATTTGAACTTTGAACCTTGTATCAATCAATCTGCTATTATGTTTATTATTGTTGTTGCTCCCATTTCCATTGTTGCTTTTTACACGTAATTGCTTTTTGATTTTTTTGAGGGCCATCCACAGTTTTCTACTTTTTTCTACCTTCCTTTATTTGATATGTATTCCATCTAGCAACGGGTCTTAAGTTGTATCTTTTTAAAAAATTGCATCATCATCGTGTTGTCCTCGCCGCTTGATGGATTGACAAACATTTGTTGAGGACATCAACGCACGAATGGCCAATACGATGATGGTGGCATATGTTAAAATATTTTAGCCCCAAACCGAGACTAATGTCCTCGCTCTATTGTATTTGACTAATGGCGCCGCCTTTGGTTTGTCTTTTTCCTTCTGTTTTTAGGTATCCTGGATACGCAAAAAGGATTATCATCTTCTTACGGTCGGCTTAACAACCTACAGCAGCGACGAGCGCTTTAGTGCGACGCACTTGAAACATTCCGAGGTGAGTGAGAAACTAATTTGCATTTTCGCCAGCTGTCGCAAAAGCGGCGTGCTGCATTCCAATTGCAAAACTCCATTGGCCAGCATTGCGTATACGTGACAGAAATGCGACAAACTAATAGCGACATTCAAGTTTAAAGCCCCAGCTGCAGCTGTGCTTATTATACGTAATACATAATACCCACATGCACATAATTCCCATTTCTCTTCTTCCACAGGATTGGACATTGCAAGTTAAATTTGTGCAGCTGCGCGATGCGGGCGTCTACGAGTGTCAAGTTTCCACGCATCCACCCACATCCATATTTTTGCACTTGAGTGTTGTCGGTAAGTGGACAGCATGAAGTCAGTCTATATAATAAGGATCAAATTTATGTTTTTGTATACTTTAATGCAGTGAGTGGTTAGTATAGCGTGTTTCTATTTAACCATTTAGCTTTGCAGTTTTATTATCTTATAACAGATAACAGTCAACTCGATATCGAAATGCATTAAAATCAATATATGTATACACATACATATAATTAAAAAAAAAAAATAGATTTATTCTTTTGCCACCGACAGCTTATATTGTATTTGCCTTCTGCTTAAAATTTGCATTTTAGAGAATTGCGCATTAAGTGCTTTGCTTATATATTGAATTTTTAATGGAAATGAGAATAGGCCAGAATTTTTAAACTTTATTTTCATAGTTGCTCTCACGTAATTCCCTTGACTCAAACATATCCATTGCAAGTGTCGTATGCCAAGTTAGTGCTGCCCACAACAGGCAGACAGAAAATTCAAATGTAGAATAAAGGCTATCGTATACCCAACGCACTAATATCGGTATATATCGATTTTTTAGGCAGTGTCTTCTAATTTTTACATAATACATATTGACATACTTTTGATCATTAAGATCGGATCAGAAATACCAAAGTAAAAGCATTTTTTGAAAACATTATTTTAATACCAGCCTCGGAATATATTTGCAAGTTTTTGCTGATGATAATTTTATGGTTTAAAAGCCAGAGCTATTTGAACTATTTACTTGCCGAAGCGACTCTGGTATCTCTTGTAATTCATGCGCTGTGTAAAGTGGGAAGTGAGCAGTGGGCACTGGGTCAACATGGACCATCAGTTCGCTCGCACACTTTGCTCTTAATACCTATTCAACCTCGTGCCTTCTTTTGCTCGATGCGCTCATGCTTAAATTAGAAATGTCCATATGCCAGTTGTCAGAGTTGGCAAGCGAAACAGCTAAGTCAGAAAAAAAAAAAAGAGAAACAAAATATGCTGAAAATGAAAAGCAAAGAAATAAAAATGTATACCTGTACAAATAGCAACGACTCAGCAAAGTTGCCCAAAATAACGCTGTCGACGTGAGTGTACCTGTTCCTGTTTTTGTTCCTGTTGTTGTTGGTTCTGCTTCTCTGCCTCGGTGTCGTTGTCGTTGTCGCTGCCATGTCGTTGTCCTTGGCTAACGCTAACTGACACACATTATTCTGAATTTAACAAACAATTTACTTTGAATGTGGTGCGACTAATGGCGTTTTCTGCACAAAAACAAGACCCCAACACACATGCACATACACCTTCACACACACACACACACACACTCGCTCGCTTACTGACCGAAACTGATGCGACAGCGCAAAAAAGAAAAGAGTATGTCTGCTACCCATTTGGCTAACGCCTGGCATGAATCTGCACACATGACGACATACATAATCAGATACGTCGTTCCAGCTCGAGTTACTCGCATGTAATGTAAGGCATATTTATGAGCTCGGATTTTGCACAAGTAGTTAGGAATAAGTTTTTGTATGCCTATATAATCGGAACGGAGGTTGGCAATCCTGTATCTAAGTGATTTTAGAGGGTGTCTATTTAGATTTAGGCTATCATATAAAATTAAAATTTATTTTCAATATAAAATCTGGTAAAATCTTTTGAATATATATAGATGTTTTAAAAAAGTGTAATTCTTTCTCCGTTACAATTCCAACTTTGTCTGAAAAAAACTTTGATTTTGAGTTTACTTAAACTGTTGTGTTTACTGTTTGAGCGCAAAGTCTGATTATCCAAGATTTTTTTGCTTAACTTAACTTAATAAATTGTATACAAAAAAATAACCACCACGAAGCATTTCGATAAGATACTACCGCATTGGCATATATGCGGTCTGTTTTAGTTTAAAGCTCTGTGACACGCATTTGCATTTACATTTGATTAAATTTTGAATCCCTCATCTCAACTGCTCTACCATTCGCCCCAAACGTACGATAAAACACGCATACGCTCAACCACCACCAATATCCGATTGTGGCAACGGCAATTCAATTTCCAAAATGTCATTCGATTCGGTTAGAAGCGCGCGCCGAAATATCAGGACCGCCCATACGTTATCTGACGCCGGGTTCCACGCTGCGCCTGCAATGCCGTGTTGTACAGAATACGGAGGCATCCGAGTATATATTCTGGTATCACGACAATCGCATGATTAATTATGACATTGATCGGGGCATTAATGTGTCAACCGAACCAGGTGAGTGTGTCTGTTCCTTACATTTCGCCTTATCCCCTCTCTCCATTTTTATTGTCCCTGTAACCCCAACCAATGCATTCTTACGTGCACTTCATTGCAGACTTTCAATCATCGGAGCTTACAATTCAGCGCACCCGTCGGGAGCACTCGGGCAATTTTACTTGTGTGGCCAGCAACACGCAGCCGGCCAGCGTTTTGGTACACATTTTTAAAGGTAAGTACTTTATTGCATTGCAACTGTCCGTGTATTTAATGCATTTGCACAATCTGCAATTTTTAAATCGGCTTGTACTTATTCAAAATTAATTTATTTCTTCAATTTGTTAAAACGATAATCAAAATAGTTTCTGTATTTCATAACTAACTTCAAAACTAAGTTGATTAGTTTAAATGTGAGAATCAGAAGGTGTTAAAAAAATGAGAAAATATTGAATATATTTGTTATTATAAAATTAAATAAAATTTTACGGTTGAGTAAATATCATAGTTATAAAGACACACCTGTTATTTTGTTAAACTATTCCGTAACAAAAGAAATTATATAGTTGAATGCAGAACGTAATCAGAAACAGTTTTTTTTTTGTTGATATTTATTGATATTTTGTTGTTATCTTGTTGTTGTTTTCAGAATTTCAATTATTCTTTTTACATTCTCAATAGGATGAGCTGTTAAGATTAAAATGATTATTTTGTCAGATGCACGTATATAAAATGGTTTTCGCAAGAGCTTAATATGTACTCAGTTCGCTGCATTTGGAGAGATTGAAATCGAAAAAAGACCGATGCAGAATTTGTGAGGCTTTATTATTATTTTCGGCATTTCCAAATTTTATTTATTTGCTGAAAAATCAAAATCAAATTTAAGCTGAATATAAACCAAAAACGGAAACTACGATCAATTTTGTCCTCTGTATATACTCCACGTACGAGTGTGACAACAGCTATATCTATATCTGCAACTGTAGAGTATGTAGCAGTTTTTACAGTTCATATATCAAGTAGCAAAGACCAACAAAAAAAAAAATAAAGAGAGAACAATAAAAGTAATTTATGAAAATTACAGAGCCACAGGCGTGCGGATTAAAAATGCCTGCACCACCGAGGCAGCCATTAAAGTCGGGCCATAAACACTAAGCCACAAACACATACCAGTGTGTTGTGGGGGTGTAACTAGGGGGTGGAGTAAAGCTCATAACTTATAGGGACAGCATAAGTTGTAGAGCAAAAGCTGGGGACACTGAAAATGCTCATTAGCATTTGTTATTCCACCTGTGTGTATATGGATGTGTGCTTTGAGTGTGTGTTTGTATGTGTGTGGGTCTTAATTAATTTGAGCACATTTTCTCTTGATTTTCATATGCATTTTATCTCATCTCTCTACTTTTATATTCCTCTTATATTTTATACAGGCGATAATCCTGCGGCTATGTACCACGGACATGTGGGTGGCTCAACAAAGACGACGCAGCGCCAGCTGCATAATGTTATGGTAATCATTGCCATCGGCTATCGGATATTTCACACAAGTGTCTACATGAAGATTGTCTAAGAGGCAAACACCAATTAATGCAACGCATTTGTAACTAATTCATCAAAGCAGTTAAATTATAATTAAGTAATGCGTAAGTAAATTTCATTTGCCTCTTCAAGCGATCATTCTATAAGTAAGAAAACATACTCGTATAGTAATCATCAATTGAATAGCTCTTAACTAAGCTCCAAACTTACAAATGTCAAAGCAAAATTATCTTTTGAGCTGCAAGTGTGTGTATCAACTTTTATATTAGTGTACGAGCGTGTGATTTTATACATATATATATATATATATATATATATATGTATATATATATATTGGTCACTTCGAGATAATTATTAGAGATTCTAATTTAAGTTTCAGTTGCTAGCTTGCATTGTTGTTGAGGCATGTCAAAGAGATTGAGCAGCGCTTTATAACTCCTATAAAAATCAATTTATAAAACTCCAATATCTTCAAAAATCAAATAAAATATTATCTGTGCATTTATTACTTGAACATGTATTTAAACCGAAAAAAAAAACATGAAAACATTCAACTAAAAGCAGGCAGAGCTTTTACGTAAGTGATTTTAAGTCAACTTGAGCATAATACTGGCATTAAATACTAGCAATAATATTAAACAAATTAAATACAAATAAATATATAAATCCAGTTAACCAACAATTTAGTACTTTCTTTTAAAAATTGTGAATTTATTTAATAAACAAATTGTATATACCGAAAATATTTATTTGCTAATAAATTCCAATTTATCTCCATCATGAGTTCAACTAAATTTGTTAATCATATGTTTCGAAAATGCTGGAAACGGTTTTGTTAATCCTTCAATCTAGTCAACTTAACGTTTGAGTATAGGTTATTTGCCAATAAGCAAAAAAATCCAAAAAAAAAAAAAAACAATTGAAGAGAAATTTCAAAATCATTGTTGGTTACAAACTAAAGCAAACTAAATTTTTAAGATAGCCAGAATGAAGAAAAATTAAGAGAGGAGACTTTTGACCATGTTTGAAAGTTGTTAATCAAAAGAACAAATAAAAACAGCAGCAAGGAACAGAGTAATCAAAATAAACTATTATCTAGCCTAAGAAATATTTAGTATTTTTTAACAATGCGCAAATCTTTTAAGCAATCAAAAGAAATTCAATAAAGTACGCCCCAAATTTGCAGTGTAAATAATAATTTAATTAATGTGTATTATAAAAACAAAATGAAAACCACAAAAAAACTAAAACAAATAAACAAAAAATATACATGAAATGCATTGAAATACATAGTAATAGTTTTTAAGTATGTGTAGTTAAATGTAACACAAATTACAGAAATCAACCAAATGGAGAAACAAATAAAACATAATGAAATTATGCAAAATATATATGTAAATCTCGTTCTTCCACCTTATTTGCTCATTGATTTTATTTTGTTAATATTAAAGCTTAGATTTTGATTAGTTTTGCAATCTCAAGTGATCCCTTCGGCATACACAAAAAGCTCGCGACTCTCTGGTATGCATATTGGCTTATGCCTAGCACGACAATGGCCTGGTAGAGGAAGCAGTGAGTGGATGGGTGTGTGGATGGGTGGCTCACTGTTTACACCACCAACCGGCAGACATCCGCATCTACAGCTGCTACAAAAGCATCAGCATGAGCATCGGCATGAGCATCAACTGGCAACCAAACGACAGCAAGAAGTGCAGCTCATTTCTCTTCTTGCCATTTTCTGTGACGCCCCGTGACTTCCTCTTCCTCTGCCCCGTCGCGCATCCGCTCATTGCCTCAGTTAATAAAACTAAATTGTGTGCTGAGAATGATGACAGCGTGGCGACAACGCCGCTGACAATGGGAGCAACATGCCCAGCCGCAGCAGCAGTATCAGCATCTCACGATGACGATGCTGATTACATGTGGCATGCTGTCAGTGAGCTTGTGCTTCTCCTTCATCATTTCTGTCGTGGCATGCAACCGGCTAAATACACTCAATTGATGCCTGATTTATGGTCGACGGTAAATGCAAGTTGGCAGGGGTAGGGTAATTAAGCGGTAGATTGCAAAACTCCTCATATATAACTTAAAAGTTCCAAGTCCGACGCACTTTGCAAATTCTGACAAAAACGGAATATAAAAAATTGTTGAATGAGAGGAGCATAAGCCAGTTGTCGTAAATCGAAAAAGCCACAAAACAGTTTTCTTTTGGTCTGTAAATAATCAAGTAAGAAAATATCTATGCAAGGCAACAATTTTATGCCAACAATATACAAAATATCTAATATAAACTTTCTGTGACAATGAATATTAAATTTAATTTTTTTTATTTCCTATTATGTTTTTCTTTTTGTTTTTAATATATTTTTGTGATACAAATTAAAAATATTTAAGTGTCGAATCTAGTTTATTACTTGTTCTCTTGTTAAGAAACAGTTCTGCACCAAGCAGAAATAAACTATTTTTGCAAAGAAAATGAAGTCAATTAGAAGAGGAGATACAGTTGAAGAAGAGTCAATAATGAAATATATATGAGGTTTTGTTTGCCAAACCTTGAGCTTATATGAATTGGCTTATTTGGTCTGAGCACACAAAATCCACATTTACAAACGAAGCGCATAAAATGCTTTGCATTGGCAACTCACCTTCCCCAACATTTAACAACAAGCCACATCCAAAAAAAAAAAAAAATAGAAAACCAACACGAAATGCACAAATAGTTTCTGGAGGCATGAAAAAGGGGAGGATACAGAAAAAACGAAGCAGCAGCAGCAGATTGTGGCAAAGTGTTTGTAAATGTGTCAATAGCCGAAAGGCAATTGCACCAACAAAAATAGTTAACAGCTCACAACCAAAAACACACACACACATAGAGTACACAAGCTGGCAACAGTTTAAACATCCAAACACAGATGTTGCTAATATGTGCAAAAGTATTTATCAAAAGCATAGCACACACAACACAACACAGCAAACACACACACTCTTATGTATGCACATTGAGGCTGCCAACGGCAAAGAGCGCAGCTCTTTCTATGCGGAAGCGAGTATTTTCAGTCCTTTTCATTGCGGCAGCGCCAGAGTTTGAGCTATGCAAATTTTACGTATTGAGTGAGGTCGCATTCATTTATTGAATCTGAGCGGCAAACAAGAACTTGCCACACATTTGCAAGCATCGACAGCGCCGCGAGTCAATAACAAATGCAATGCAATCAAAAGCCAATTTCATGCGACTCCTTCAACCTCGAACGAATCCTTTATACAACATCAACATGGGGCACTTGCTGATTTTATTTGTGCGCAACCAATTACGACTGAGTTGCGTATTTATGAATACAAATGTTGAATTGAAAATAATTGCTCAATAAATTATTATATCTTAATTTATTTATTTTTTTCCTACGTATTTTGCGGAAGATTTAAGCCAAACAATATTTGCATTTAGTCAGTTTTTGACCTGACAGTTTTGCATAGTCGACTAAGCAGCGGACCAAGTCGGGCGTGAATTTTAGCCACGTCAACATTTAATTCGTTCCAACGGGGCCTAAGGGAAATTTTACAAATGCTCACATGCATCAGTGTATGGGTGTGAGTGTGTGTGTTATTGTGTGTGATTGTGTGTGGGTGCGTGTATTGTTATGGGGCTGTCGGTCAAATGCGCACACACAATGCCCGAAAGCCACGCCCACTTGGCCAGTGTAGCAGGAGAAGCATCAGCAAAATCCATTGTGCTGAGCTGTTTGGTGCCTGAGCTAAGCTGAGCTGCTTGATGCCTGTCGTAAAAATTCCAATTTAGTTTCCAATTGCTTGACTTAAAGTGCGCCATTTGCGCATTAAAATTGTCTGCGTGTGTGTCCTTGAGCGCGCCTGTATGTGTTTGTGTTCGTGTGTGTGAAAGGCACTTCATAATCAAGTTAACGACGTACAATTATGCTACAAGCTGACAGTTTGGGCGCGGCCCATCCAAATGCAAGGCAAAGCAATTTACAAGACGTTGCTCATGCGACATATAAGCCCGCCTACTCCGACGGTCTGTCGGTGCGTTGCTGTCTTTTTGCCATTACAGGACACTTTACATTTGTTCCTGTGCCCAAGTAATTTAACATGACAGACACGTACAAGTGGAAACGGCCTGTTGGAATCGTTTTGTCAATGGTTTTATTATGGCCAGGCAAATGAAATGAAATCGATAGTCGATTGCCGATTGTCGATTGTCATTTCGCTGAGTTTAAAGACTGGTTGCACTTAAGTGGAATTCGTGCCAAAGTCCTAGAAGTCCTCTGTGAAGTTCCTGTCCTGTCCTCTGAGGACCCATTAAATGTGAAATACGAGCAGACAATTAGCTAACAGTTGGACTTGACTCAAGATTTATTGATTGAAAACAAATTGAAGGTGTAGGAAATTGGCAAGACAAGATAATTTTATATACATTTTACTATTACTGCATGTCCTTGAGCTAAATCAACTTTAATTGATTAATACGCACTGCGATTTTAATATTCAACACTAATTAAAAAAGATTTAAGTTACTGTTGAAATTTCGAATTTAATTTTCATTTTAATTTTAATATATGTAAAGCTAAGTGTGCTAATTGCAATCACAAATCAAAATGCCCGAAAGTAATTTAAAAATTGAGTTAAAAAAATGAAGTCTATTACATTTTGCTTTAAGTGTAAAAAAAATAGTAGCAGAATGTGAGCTAAATGAGCATTTCTAAAAGCAACCTCTTCTAACCCTCTTGCAAACGAGCACAAGCACTAATTGCATTGATTAACATTTAGTGCTTCCAACCGATTACATTTGTTAGTACAAGCAGAGAGTAAGTATTCAGTCATGCTCTACAGTGGTAATATGTTTCAATTGAATTTCAAAGTGCACTCGAATGGATTGATTTTCTTTCCATATAGGCATAAATGACATTTGTGCAATAATCTAAACGATGTCTTCACAAGCGATAGCATTGCATGAATTACGCGCGTTGAAACTTCAGTGCTAACCAAGTAATAATTGAAAACGTTCACACTACACCACATACACACACACACACACACACAGAAATACCGCACGCACACTTATACTCAAACACAGTCAGCAGCTCACAAGTGCATCTCAGTAACAGATTAAATGGGCAGGATTAAAAGGAAAGCAGGACATGGAACAAGACGAAATACATACGGCTGATAAGTTGAAATGTTTGTTAGCTGCAAATAGAATAATATCACAGCGTGGCATAACAGAACTGACCAGGCCAAATGGAGGTCATCCGATTGAAACTCATTACCATTGGGGACTCGGGGACTCTGCGAGCCTCTGATACGTTGAGTGCGAAATGTCGTCGAACACATGAGTTTTATGTTCGTGTGCGTACTTGGAATTCCCCACGCAAAACTCTTTGATATAATGAGCGCCAATTAGGCCAGCTTAGCAGCTGCCTAAAGCTAGACATGAGATGCTCTTTTTTTTCTTGTCTCTTGCGAATGTTTTTGCGGCATTAGCACAGGAGCATCTGTTGTGGGCATATTGAATTGTTATTGTTATTATTGCAATTTTGTAGCCAATTACTTGTTTGTTTAAGTGCTTGGGTGTTTGTGCTCCAATTGCGCATGCTATATCTTTGTGTGTGTGAGTGTGTGTATGGGTTGAAAGCTGCTGCGTCTGCTACAAAAGACTCGATTATTTGCGCTCGGACAAAATTGTAGCCAATTATCGGGCCTGGACTTTGGGCCTGTTGCATGAACAACTGAAGCATGCAATATTCAGTTTATCTAAGGCAAAGCCAACTGAATAGTATGTGGTAGGGATGTTTGTCTCTCTGTATGTGTGTGTGGCGTCAACGAGAAGACATGTGTAATTGGTTGCGCGCTCAAGAGTATGCTACACAATTCGTTTTAGTCACTTTGAGCCCGGTAAGGGAAGTTGCCGAGTGCGGCTTTAAAAATAAATTAAATGCCATAAAACAAAAGGATTAGGTCGTTGGCGCATGTACACACACACACACAAAAGATTTTGGAACGAGTTAAGGGCCAGGACAATAAACAAAACGGGGCAATGACAAAAACTTAACCCTAAGCAACGCACAATAAAAACACTTAAAGCACACCCACACATATGCAATGCTTAAAATGACCCAGCTAAACATAAACAAAAACGCAAAATGGCGCAAACATGCCACACTCACACACCCAAACATACACAAACACAGACATAGACCGTGCAAGGAAAGAATCAAGTGTAGCGCACATGAGAGATATGAACTAGAAATAAACAAATATTTTGTATACACACACCACAAAGATATATATATATATATATATATATATATATAAAAGTATGTGTATATATGTTTACTTATCTGTGTGTTTGCTTATGTCTTAACGCTCAGCAGCAGATCCCCGTCCACATACTCCGCCGCTGTGAAATTAGTTGGCAATGATAAAGATAAGTAACGTAAAATATGCGGCCTTCGCAATGTTTCAGGCAAGCCCCATTGAATATGCCTTGCGCCATTTTGTTGCTACAATTCTTTTTCTATTCCCTTTTTTCCTGCCTTGCTGTCGCCATATTTGTTTTGTCTGGTTAGCAACAATATAGCAAGGATTTTTGGTTTTAGCTACATGGCGGAAGGAGACACCACACAATTTTATTATGCTTATTTGTGTGTGCATGCACACTCACATATATATGGACATTTACACACATGTTTATATATGCATATACAAGTGTAGGCTATTTGCATAGAAAGACCATAAGCGCTCTTGAAACTAAAAACACTTCTATATAAATATATACAGTTACATATACTAAAATATTATTTATCATAAGAGTCTAACGACCAAAAAGAGTATATATTTTTCCAACTCTATATCGCCTATATATATGTATTGGCCTTTTTTTCTATAAAATTCACACAATTTAAATAAAAACAATTTCATTCAATTGTTTATTTTTCTGCATTGCAGGCAATAGCAATATCTGTAAATTGTATAAATTAAACATATCTCTTCATCATCGCCAAGAAATCCAATGCATGCACATCACAGATTGCATTCGAGCTTTCAATCAATAGTTAAATTAAACTATCTAAATTCATAGCAAATGCGTTGCAAATCAACAAACAATATTTTATCTAAACTATCTAAATTCATAGAAAATGCGAGGCAAATCGACGAACATACATTTTCTGGCATTAAAAAAAACCAACATTTTTTTATCCACATATCTTTATTGGCATACATCAACCATTTATATCTAAAACTATTGAGCTTGCAACGACACCGCCAACTGAAGCAGCTGGTGCTGCCCAAGGATATTTTGCATTTTATTTTGTAATGCATGAGAAATGAATTTTTAATAATCAAATTCATACAAAAAACCAAAACAAGCTTGTTTATTTGAGCCATATTGATTGGTTTTACACATGTACAAAATTGAAAAGTATTCCTTTTAGTCTAGGCAATTAATCAATTTTTAAGCACAATTGGCTTACAAAATCCACTGACATAAAAAATGTAGGATATTAACTTAAATGTGCGGCTTAAAACTGATAATTTGCCAAAAAAAACTAAATTCAAGAAAATAGCAATTCCCACAATTAAAATTTATCTACATATTTTAGTTGACATATCCATATAGGTGACATAGCATGGCATAGAATTGATGCTGTTAAAAGTTGCGGAAGCTTTAAACAATATTAATGTAAATATTTTCACTGTTGCAAAACAATTGGTTGAATTAATAATTACTGAAGGCTCGGCAACTCAATTTGATACCATTTCGTTTGGCAATCAATGACAAATGGTTGTTGCAGCAAATTACTTCTCAACCGGCTGGGTTCTGTTGCAGGCTGTCAATCTGTCAGATCATTGCTAATTGCTCAGCACTTTTCTCTGCTGAATATCTAAAAAGGGATTAAATGGCAAAAAGTTCAGGAGATGCTCTTGCATTATTACATAACACACGATACCCAATCGTAAGGCATTGATTTCGCACTTGTTTGCATGTATGCGATTATCTGTGTGCATGTGTGTGGTTGTGGGTGTGTAGGTGTGAGTATGCGTGTGTGCATTGTGATGGTTTTTAGGCATCAAATGATTTTCCATTTTGGTTATTTGTCATGCACACACAGTGCAGAGTTGTTGTTGGTATTTTGATTGTTGTTACTTCTATGGGTGTTGCCGTATTTGTGTTTCCATGTCGTCATCAACATCAAAATACGTTGTTGATCTCATTGTTGTTGTTGCAAATTTGCGATGCGGCATGTACTTGTGGCATGTGTCCTGGTTTGCATGTGCATTGTTATGCGAGTGTTAGTTAAATTGCAATTACAAGGCAAATCTCATTGCATGTAGTATTGTTGCATGCAACATGCACGCTCGCAGGAGCGAATCGAATCTGAATCCTTTCACTACACTACATACAGGGCTTAAGCATAGCTGCTCTCTTGAGCAACAGCAGCTCGCCAGCTGTAGGCAGTTTATTTATATTTGTCTGACGCTTGACTCATCCGTCTTATTAGCAACGCTGTCCGTAATCCTTGGCCCATTAAGGACGTGCATTATTAACGCCTCGATGGCCTCTGGTCTTTGGTCTATGATCTTTGGCCTGCTGTGTTTGCCAAATAAAATGTTTTGTGTATCCTGCTAAATACTTGTCATTTGCCAAATTTTAAGCTGATAATTACTTATGCGAATTTTCCTTATCAGTTCGCCTAGCTGCTCAGCAATTTCGAACAACAGAAATCAATTTGCTGGGGCGTTTCTTAATTTTCGGAGAGTGCAAATGAAAATGTAATTTTCAACTATTGCCACAATATTGACACACTTATCGATTGTTTGATTCATAAGTTGAAATTTGGTATTTGCTTTTACTATTTACTCAGAAAACTTTTGAAGCACAGTGCAAATATATTGGCTGTTTGTACTTTTTAAGTCGTAGCTTTGAGTTTCCTCGTAGCACATAATATCTTATTGTAAATAATGAAACTCTCCGTAATTTGATCAAATTCGCACATGGCCAACGAACCAAATTTCAAATGTATTCGTATATGCATATATATACACATATATATACATATATATATATATATATATATATATATATATATTTATAGATTGAAAAAGCATCCACACTCAGAGAAACATCTTTTTTTTTAATTTTCAACTATTTTGTTTGTAGGTTGTAAATTTCTGTTTATATCATAGCATAATAATCAAAGTAAAGCAACCAGAAGATAAATAAAAGTTTGAATAAATAATATAATAAAATAAAAAATTAAATAAATACTCATTTATAAATTAATGCTACGATTTAAAACAAACTTATCTTTTTAAGTGTAGGAACAATACAAGTATATATTGGTTTTCACAACAGTTTTCACAAATGTTCTTGAATTGCCAACGAAATTGGAAGAGCAACCAAACGTCAGCAGAGAGTTGCCAACTGAGATTGGTGGTATAATTATTTGAGGCAATGTGGCAGATGCGTTGCACTTCATCTGCGAATCAGATTGCTTGATAACCTACAAAGTTATTTATGCAATAAAGTACTAAAGTGACTGACATTTAGACAGACAATTTTGAAATTCCTAAATACTTGTAATACACCCTGCTTAAGTTAAAACATAAAGAGAAAACGGTTTTAGCTGTGATTAAATGTGTGTGGAAGCCGGAACAAAATTCAAAAATTGTACAGTGCTTTTTGGGACGCACTTGCAAGCAGGAGAGTGGCAAAACAAAACTGTGTGAAACGCCACAACAAAGCTGGGGTAGCAACCACGTATTACGACTCCTTGCCACAGTCAGACGCAAGTATGCTCCAAATAACAGCTTAAGTATTTTTAGGGACAGCAGCAGCAGTAGAAGCTGCAGCAGGAAACGGATATGAAGGGCCAAGGGAGGCGGATGTGAAAACGAAGCTGCAACTGCATCTGAAGCGAAAGCACGTTGCTGCTTGCTGCATGGTGCAAGAAATCTGCAGAGCAATATCATAAGGCAGGCGTAACACAGACCCACTCAAAGATGGAGACACTCAAAGCAGTTGGACTTTAAGTGGGAGTCAGAGTTGCATTCGGAGTGGGTGGTAAACGTATGTGTATTTGTATGTGGTGGTGTGTGTTGTGTGTGTGTTTGTTCGATCAAATTCTTTCTTTGGCACCTTAACAACGCAAGCAGCGTAATAGAAACAACAAAAACAAGTAAGAGTGCCGTAGTCGAGATTACTCGACTACGATATACCCTTAACCCAGTTATTAAATATATTCTATTATTATTGGCAAATTCCCCTTTAAAAAGATTTACACTAACACGTAAAACACGCAATCGTAAGTAGCGGGGCTCATGCCATCCCTTTCTCACACATGCGCTCGCCTATTCTTGCATACAAAAAATGCTTGCGGCTGCTGATAGAAATGAGATCATTATGAGAATACATTTTCGACTATAACTTGGATGTTTCTTATCCGATCTGGACGAAATTTAGAAGATTCTGCGTTTAAAATTGTGGCATTTATTGCTATCGGAAATTTAATTTATCGATAATCGATAAACGAAGGCAGTTAGTTACGAGAACCTATATTCCAAATTTGAAGTCTCTAGCTCTTACAGTTCCTGAGATCTGCGTGTTCATACAGACGGACGGACGGACGGACAGACGGACATGGCTATATCGACTCGAATATTGATCCTGATCAAGAATATATATACTTTGTGGGGTCGGAGATGCTTCCTTCTGCCTGTTACATACATTTGCACAAAACCATTATACCCTTTTTACCCATTTTTAATGGGTTCAGGGTATAATAATATTGTTACATGAAAAATAGCAAACAATTTGCAAAAAAAAAATTACCCATAAAATGTACCAACGCTTTTCTATGCTTCATTTCCATTTTCTACTTGTCTTATGCACATAAACTTGCTTGTACAACTACTGGCCATACATTGCATGCATTTTTCACAATATGCTTTAATTTACCCTATAATTGTAACTAATCAGACTGTCTTTTACTATATTATATATTAAATAATATAAAATATTATATATCTTATAATATTTTGATTGACAATATATGATTATAAATAAATAAAAGAAAAGTGCATGACACTTCTTTAATATCTTATACGAATATACGAACAGTGCTTATAACTTTATATATTTATATTATTATTATTATGCTGCATGTATGAGTTTAATTATTGATTTTCATTAATTTAATGTAGCAGTAAAAACTAAATGATATATATATTTTCACTTTACTTTGTTCACAACGATTGAGCTTTTCTGCTTCAAGTTGGTTGAATGTTAAGTTACATATTTTATGTTACAGTCTTAGTACTAGCCACATGTATAGCTACTAGTGGCCTGCTGCATTCAATTTTAATTGCTTATAGGGTATTGATAAAGTTTGGCCGCCTGAGAAATACATATTATGCTATCGTGTTTGGGTTGCTTGTTTACTTTACTATAAGTTTGAAATTTACAAGTGTTTGTAGGGTCCGCCAACAAGAAAGTAAACACAACACAACACAGCATAAATTTGTTGAGAACTTTTCCAATAAAATTCGAAAGCAGAAATCATGCTTACAGCATCCGCTGCACAGTTAAACATTAAGTTTACAAATAAGTGAAATGGAGCGTTAACGAATTAATGAGCTAAGAGTCAGGAGAAATATGATGGTTGCTGTGGCACTGGCAGGCGACAGACCGCGTGTGGCAGTTGCATGGTAAAATGACGTCAATATGCCACATTTTTCTTTATTTTTTTTTTTATTTTGCGCGATAACTGACCGCGCTATCCACAACTATCCACACCAAAAGTCATGATTGATAACATCTCTACATAAATATACACAACAATCCCACACAGACACACTCACAGGATGCATGTGCTGTGCACATTTTAAAGCCACCAAGAGAAACGTGGCTGGTGGCTCGTTTGTTTTGGTTTTCGGTTGGTTTGTTGTTCTGGCTTGTTGGCCTTATCGTGTTCAGGTCAAACACGTGTTACTGCTGGCCACCATATCACGAGCAACCAATAATCTGGACGGCAGTTTGCATTGTGCCACCTGATTATTGCCGTGCCATGTTATTTGAAAGAAAAAAAACCACCATCAAAGCTTAAGGGTACGTGACAGTCACTGCTAATAGGCACTGCACAGACTAACTATCCACTTGCTCACTCAGAGTGCCGCGAATCAGTGAAAAGTGTGAAACATTAAGAAAAAAAACAAAAAAAAAAACAACACAAACTGCTCAGAGTTGGGAGTTTTTAGCTTGTATGTTTTGTTTTTGCTACTGTTGCTTCTGCAGTGAGGCATAAAAAACAATGCAGCAAGTCTAATAAAAACTAAGTAGCTTACAAGACCATTGCTAGCGCCCGACAGCAGGAAGAAGCTGGAACATTATACAAAATTGGTGTCCTGCCAACTTGCCCCACACCACTAACGGGCTGCTGCTTACTTAACGTTTTGTTCGGGCGTGATTGTTGCTACATGTGGCAACAACAACACGGCGACACTCTTGCAACACTCTCAAAGTGAGAATGTGCCTCTAATAACCTAACGTGCCGCTCGCATTAAATATGCTAATTCTAACAGTGAATACATTTTAAGGCAGCAGGCGACACTGCCACAGCAGACCCCTACATGCCACCTGACGGACGACTACTGCCTGTTCCTTCTCCTACTTTGCTCATCAGGCATATTATACACAAGGCTGGCAGGCAACCGCCTGCATATTAAGTACATTTGCTTTATGTACGTGTTGTATGCCGCAATGTTGCACGGCCCGCCCGTTGACATTTAGCGCGACAGCGACAACAATCCAACAACAACAATCACAACAACAACAATCACAACAACAATAATAACTACAACAACAGAAGCAACTACGCATCAAAACTGAAATTGAGAAAAATTACGCTGCAAATGCCAGGAGAAAAATTATGAGAAATTTTTTTTTTTAGTGTGACAAGATTTTTGCTTATGCTCATTTGGTGTCCGCCGTTCTTTGACGTACAGATGTACACTTATGCATATCCATATACATACACCCATATATAGTATGGAGTATTATCATTATATGATGTCGACTGAGACACAGAAAAGTGTTTGCTGCAATATAAAAGATATAAGAGTCGACCAGCTGGAAGGTTCAAGTTAGTTGAAGGCCTTTTAGCTTAATCCGATATAATAAGATCTGAAACAAAACAATTCACTCTACAAAGTCCTTAAGTTAATTTAAATTTACTGTATGTATATATTTTATAACTTTATGCATAACTATTACAACTGTACTATACAAATTATTTTCCATTAAGGCAAACCAAAAGTCAAATCAACCTACAACAATTTTGTGATCAAAAGAAAGCTAAAAGCGAGATTATTTTAAATTCAAAACATAGCTTAAGCACAAATACCTGACGTTCAGTTTTAATGAATTCTAGAGTGAATAAAAAATTTCTTTCGCTTAAAGAGTATTCTGAAGTTTGCTAAATTCTCGCGTATGTTTAAACATTGTCAGCACCGAAAAATATTTGCGTTATTTTTGTTTGTTGGGCTGTTGTTTTTATGATAAAAATATTCAAATTATTCCACGGCAACTTTGTAAACGTCTGCCTGGCAACTGCCAGATTTAGCCCATGTGCAGCTCCGCCTCCTCAACCAGCGGTGCTCCCTACCTGTACCTTTCTGTGCTGTTGTCATTGTCAGTGAATTAAAAACGTCGTAAGGGCTTATTTAAATAAATTATGAACATGTAGATTTCTCATTCGAGGCCACATTACGTAGGATTTTCAATAAATGTAAATAATTCAGCAGATAAGACCCATATTGGCTGAAGCAGCTCCAAAGACATTAAAAAGCCATGTGAGAAATAGCAGCCGTTGCCCAACTTATTCCTAAAGGAAATTACAGCAATCTGTACCAGTCGCAAAGTTCAAAGTTTCTTCCTTTTTTTTATATATATTTATTTTGGTTGATACCCTAGATGCAGAAGAATCCATATGAGATGAGTCTACTTATGATGTGACGACAAATGTTACAGAACAGGGCGATTGAAATTATAAGACATAAACAAAATACAGACAAATTTGAGCTAAGTTCCTTTGTTGGTTTGCCTATTCAAGCTGAAGTCATTAAATGCGATATATGTGATTTATATTCAATTTTTATTTATTAGGAAAGTTTATTATGTATCCTTAAGCGAAGAATGTAAAGCAAGCGAATTATAGCTATTAATCCGAAGTTATTTATCAAGTTAACAACATATTAATTGACCGAAGCATATATATTATTTTTTTAAGGTTTTTTTCACCTTGGTTAAGCCGAAGCTTTGCTCTTCAGCAGCGATTCCTTGCATATTTATTCAATGTTTCTATATCCTTGTAGAGGATATTAAAATTTTGACTTGAAGTTTGTTTATATATTATGTTATATATTGTATAAGATGGATGGCTTAGCAATATACATTAGTGAGTTTGTGCTTATCAATAATTATGTTGAACTTATGCTTAATTACGCTTCTTGCGTCTTTCTTTCACCTTTGGCCGAAATGAATGTATCGATGCAGGTCAGATATCGATACTCTATTGATATCGATAATTTGTCGATGACTTGCTCTCAATAATATCGTGGCAATGGCACCAATGTTGCCAAATAGCCTTGACCGATTTTTGTTTGTTTATCTAATACAAGAAATCCCAAACTTGTAACGCATTGAAGAAAGACGACTCCGACGACTTAAGGAATTCATATTCTTAATCAGACAGGCATAGATTTAGATTTAACTCCGAACTACAAGGGTATTTAGTGCCTTTCTGCTGATTGTAGGGCATATGATAGGTGTGCCTAACAGATTCTATTGACGCTAAATGAAAGTTGGTGCCCGGCTCTGTTTGGTTTGTGGTCAGATACTATTGCCGCTAAATGAAAAGTTGCCGAGCAGCACTTTTGCGCCTCTGGCGCTGTCAAAACTTTTGTATTTGTCTCTCAAGTAAATGAAACACAAGAAAATTACTGGGGAAAAAGCGAAAAGGAATTTAAGTGTTAACAATCGAAACCAAGCATAAAATGTAGTTTCAGCTAAACAAAGCCAACACCACGTTTATTTCTTTTGTGGCAATTGACAGGCGTGGCTATCATGAGGCGGGAACGGGGCTGGCCACTTAGAGTGGCAATAATCAGCAGACGAAAATGCTAAGTGTGACCGGATCAAAATGCAGGTGCAGATGCGCTTGCTGCCTGTTGCTTCCTTCTCGCGACAAAGTTGCCTTTATGCAAGAGTTGCACCAAGAAAAGCCATTTTGGGAACAGGATGAAGCAAGTGGAATATGTGAGTACCAGCCAAAGTGTGCTAAATGTGCTAAACGAAGATGCGGATACGAATAGACACAAGAGGAGGCACCAGCACAGAAGGAGGTTAAGCATGTAATGCAGCTGGAGGTAAACAAGGGCGACGGCAAACAACGGAGAATGGCGAACATCGCACGTTGAATAAGGAAAGTGAAAGTGAAAGTAAAAGTAACGCTTCATTGTTATCCTGGATGCCAGCTCGACCTGTTACTTGTCTTGCTTCTGGCACGGCACACAATTGCTAAAAGATAAAGTGGCTTGGGTGAAACAGCTGATGCAAAGCAAATCTCACAACAATTTGGGTCAAACAAGCAAATTGCATTCTGTTTAGTGGCGCTACTGTAGATGTTGTTATTTTTGTTGTTGCTGCTGTTGTTTTTGCTGGTGCAATTGCAATTGCCTCCTCTGGGGTTAAGCGCTGTTGAGATTTCCATGGGGAGCATGTTTTCCCTTTCTCTCTCTCTCTCTCTCTCTCTCTCTCTCAACTCTCTAGCCTTCAGCTGTGGGCTGTGGGCTTTGTAAACATTGTGCTCAACTTTTTTGTTAAGTCCCTCGCTCTGTCTCTCTGTAGCTTTCTTTCATTTAGTTAGCTCCGCTCAGATTGCCTTTTGCATGTGCGCACGTGCATTTGGGCATAAAGAAAAAAATTAATTTGAATAAAATAAAATGATAAGTGAAAGTGAAAGCGGAAAAACAATTTAAAGTTTTTTCGCGGCTTTCCTTTGACCCTTTTAAATTGATGCATTGGTTGAAGTGTTAAAGTTGTAAAAAAAAAGTGCAAACTGCACGCGGCATCTGAAATTGCGGCCACAGGACTCTACTCTGAGCTATGCCCAGAGGCAGACGTTAGCTGACAACTTATGCAAATTTGCATGCTATTGAGAGGCACTCGCGGCATTCGCTGTGGACACACAGCATGTGTGTGTGTTTGTGTGGGTATGAATGTGTGTAAGGATGCGTATGTAAATTATTGTAATGTAACTCAGATTGTCTGACAATGTGCCGCAAAGCGGCGACAGCACAGAATAAAGGTCATAAGTAAATTCCTTTTCAAACTGAAGATGCACTGTGAAGCACAATGACAAACACTAGCTTCGATGGTATTCCAAAAATTACAATATATAAGAGAACTGAGTCACCAATTTGGAACTTCAGTTCGTATACGAGTAACTATAGAAACTTTATGTGTCACAACCATTTTCATTATCTCATTATATCACTGTTCTTTCCTTAACTTGTTCTAGCTGTCAACCATTTATATAAGAACCAAGCATAATTTTGAATAAGTTTATTATTCTCAAACGGCTTTAGTTAGAATTTTTCTTACTTTATTTTCTATGAATATCTTGTGAGTAATTTACTTTATTAATATTAATTGTACCATTTCTGTTATGTTTAATTTTAAATTTATTCATCACATACTTAATATATTTTTTAATTTAATGCGAACATTTATAAATATTACTATAACTCATTATTCATTGAACGCAAGTATGTCACTAGTAATCTATTATTTTCTGATCTGACCTTTAGAAACTAATTTAGTTAGCGCAAGTCCCAATATCTCATTTAGCGACAATCTGGAGTCGAATCTGTACTTGATTAAGTATTTCACGTAATGTCCGGGTGAAGCTGTTTGCTATTTTGTGTCACCACAAAAGATCCGCATCTCATTGGGTTTCAAGATTTATGCAGCATGCGATTGAGCCTTAATTAAATTGCCTCTTGATGATGCCAACTGCAACGCAACGGGACAACAAACGCAACAGCCACAAGCTAGTTGCCACCAACCTTGGGTGGCTGATTTCACCTCTGGCAACTTTAGTAGCAAATATTAACTGTGCCAAAGTGCAACCGGGCGAGATGCAAAAGCAACACCGACAACTGACAATGCCAATGGTGACTGACAGAAAAGTGACACCATCCATTCGTTTTTGCTGTTGGTACGCTCTTAATTTATATTTTTTTTTTTCTTTTGTATACTCTCTAGAATGCGGTAATCAGATATTCAAGTGAAACATGAAACAAATAGTAGAGAGCGTTGAAAGTCTTGAATAAGATATGGTCTATTTAAACTTTGAAGCATTCGATATTGAATTCGATATAGACATACCTGTCTGCCAGTCAAGGCATAAAAGCTCCTTTGATTAAACTTCTGAACACAAATGTAGAATATGGCTGGACTGGATAGTTTTCTTATATATTTAGGTATCACACAAAATATTGACTTCAATTCGCATCAATCCAAGAAAATTGAATCACCTTAAATCATAAATTGTGGACATACATAACAATATTGATCGATATCGATATCAATGTTATATACAGATGTGATTTTACAGCCTTATTACAATGTCACTAGTAGCCTGTTACCGAAATTACAAGTGGCCTGCTACACGTCATATTAATGTTCCTATTTATTAACATTTTTTGGAGTGAGTTGAGAATTAACTTTAAATAAATATGTATTTATTCATAAGGATATTCGACTGTCGACTTTGAAATTATTTCAATTCTTTTTTCATTATTTCTGTTGAGTTTGTTGCTAACTGTCTTTGGTACTCGTATAGTTAAGCACAAATTTAATTGATAAATTGCCACTTGGGCCATTACTTGTCGCTCCGCTGCCTTTGTCTGGTGTTGGCTGCTGTTGGCGAGGACGCTTTGAATAATTTGTCAAGTTGGTACCGAGTTGCCGCCATGAAGTCGAAGCTTGTGTCCCCAGCTGCTGGACGTGCTCTAAGTAACGTTTACATCATCAAATAAAATAAAATGTCTGGACTCATTTAAAAAGCAATTAAATATTAAAACACTTGTACAATCGTCGTTACGCTCGCGGGGGCGTGGTGGCCATGGGGCGTGGGCTTCATTGACTTTTGGAATTTTGATTGTTTCTTTGTGTTTCATTTACAAGTCGAGGAGGTGGCGATTGCGGTTGTGTTAGAGTGATTATGCAATTAATTAAAATCTCCTTGGTTGTGGTAAATGTTAATCGGATTGGCGCCGGGCAAGATGCGGTGCGGTGCTGAGGAATGTAATTGAATTTTAATACATTGAGTGATTTGTCCAGCAAATACGCAAAAGGCAATCGGCACAGCCAGGAATTATCCAACAGCATCACAAGAACAAGAAGAGTGCCAGAAATTATCAATCAAACCGCGCTGTGCCACCGACAGATTCAGTGGAATCATTTCCTTTGCGGCAGTCAGTTTATTAAAAGCCGTACAGGCAAATTGGCAAAAACAATGCGCGATACGATCAAACAAGCAGCAAGAAAAAGCCAACAGAAAATAACTGCGAACAGCAACTGAAAAACCACAATAACAGCAATGTCGGCTAATTTGATACGGAATCGCAGCAGAAAAAATAACAGAGATGGAAAAAAACCCAAAAGAGAAAAACGTATAACACGCGACAGATCATCGAAATCCAAATGCTCTTGATAAAATACTAGTATATATTGAAGAACACTTCAACCAGGAAACAAATTCTCATGAAAAGTATATGCAGATAATTATAAATTTACAGTATTTTTTCCTTTAATATGATTTTTGAGCTTTTTATGATATATCACAGAAAAGTTTTTTGCCATAGTCCAGATAGAGTTTAAAAACAAACAAACCCCGATTATATAGTTAGTTATATGAGTAATGTCAAGATAATTATAAAGAATACAAGATATAAGGAATGTAAGGATATATCAAATGCAAGAGACAAATTTATATACAATTGCGTATAAAACAAATGTTAGAGCTGTAGCTATAATTTTATTACACATTTTTTCCACACATTTTTTGTAACCTAATTCAATTTATATAAAGCATATGCAATTTAAAATGCTTTAACAACTCGTTATACTCTATCAAAAGAGTTTATCAAAAAAGAAAAAAAAAAAATATATAAAAAAAGCAGAAAAATATTCCATTAATTTGATTAGAGTTTCGTGTGGGTCGAGTAGTGTGTGGGTTAAGCCCGACGCCATAGCCACTTCCGAAAGTGTAGCGAATCGAATGCAAAGAAATGATGGGGCGAGGGTCTGACAAAGGGGAATGAAAAGAAAAGAGAAAGTGAGCATATGGCAATATTAAGCTGCATGTCGGACACACCTCAATGTTGTGGCGCGTGGGTTTATGAAGTGCCGTTATTAACTATGGGCCAAGTGGGGACGAGGGCAGCAGCTGGTAGCATTATGCGTCATAAGAATTTAACGCACAAATGCTCAAATTGTCAATAAGAAAGTTGGCATGCCACGCCCATCTCCGTCTCCATCTGCAGACTATAGGTCGGACTATGTGCTAAGCCAGCTTATTTACTTTTTATACCTCAGCGGCACACATTAAATGTCCACCGCTTCTTCATTAGGCCGAGCGCTCGTGGAACTGAAACTGAAACTGAAACTGAGCCCAGCCTACTGACAGCGGAAAGCTAAAACTGAAACTGTTTCCTGGCCCCGGATAGCAATCATTTTTTATGAAGGCACTTGGTGAGAGCAGAGCAGGCGAAGCGCATCAAAAACCCATTTGGCCGCCATTAACTTGATTGAGTCGAGCTGCTGCTGTTGCCTCGAGATGTTGCCACAGTTTGGCTGTTTTATTTATTTTGTTTTTGTGCTTTTGCAGCATTTAAGTTGAATGAAAATAAATAAATGAAAATTGATCATGTGCTTTGTCTTTCCCCTTGACCCATCACACACTCCACGCCCACCCCATCCAACAGCACATCACCCTCCGCTGTCCATGTTAAGAACTAATATTTCAGGTTTTTTGGCTTTTTGTTCTTATGGAGCACACCTCGTGCTCCATTAGTTGTCATTAGGGCACATTGCCTTAATTAAACTTTTCGCCAAAAATACCTCTACACCAATCACTCGTTAAACCTATTTTGTTTCACATTTATCGATAGAGCTCTTGCTGCTTGCATCATTTTCACCCGCACTTAATTAAATGCATTGCTTTATACGTCAGTTTTGTTTGGTTCTCATGGATAACACTTGTAGCTGACCCACTTTTTGCCCAGCAGGTGATTTCTAGTTCGGATTGGCAGCAACAGTTATGACTAAGAGTTACAGCCACATTGTTCGTATTGTTTACAGTTGAAACTGCTCGTGTTTCTGGCACTCTAAGAATTTTCTATAATTTGTTTCATAAATCAATAAGTTAGCTATCCACAGGAATTTTCTCATTTATTAACTGAGGTTGGCAAAAAAATTACTGTGCTTCTTCCCACCAATGCTAATTAATCATAAGACATGGGAGTGCCCTAATTAAAAGATAGAGACTAGCTGATATCCTATAGAAATTCATCGTTTACGTGCAAAACCATAAACCAGCTATATTGATATATGAACTCCGTCTGCCTGCCAAGGGGCATTTTTAATTAAATCTGGGTATAATTATGTTAAGAAGTGGGTCACATTTTTCTGCGAATTCTCTGTCTGAATTCTCTACCAAACTTTATTTACATTTATATTAAATTGCAAATTTTTAGGTACAAGGCTTAACTATCTTACACAATTAGTTTTAATATTTATAAAGTTTATATTTTAAAATATTCTAAAAGTTAGAGTAAATGTATGCGTGAATATATATGTATCTCATGTCTATAAACTAAAAGCGTTTATACTCTTTTTACTTTCATTTATTCTTCAGGCTTAAAGATTTAATACGTCTTTCAATTCTTAACTGCTTTTATCCAATAGATAGCTGAAGCAAATCAAATGGTTGCATGGTAACTGTTGCATAACAAATCGATTTCACAAACGAGTAGAAACTCACTTAGAGCTCGAATCATTGAGTCACGTGTCAAAATAATCATTCGCATAGCTTTTAACTCGCCGAATTCAAAGACCTGAACCAAAAATGGCTCAAGTTAGGTTAGACAGTTGGCATTACAAATACGTATCTGTATACGCGTATACATCTGCATTTCGGTTGCCACCAAATAAATGTGATTTGTCATTTTGCAAACATAAAGCAGTAACAGCAGTAAAGGCAACAAAATTTGGAGAAGCAAAAGCTTTTGAGAGCACATTAAATTGCAGTCAAATGGCAACATACTGTGCATGCCAAATGTGCACACAAATTTATATAGAAATATATAATATATTTTATATATATTTCGGCCAATGAATACGCTTGCTTTTGGCCTTGCAGGACTGTTGGAACTACGAACCTGCAACTTGGCAATGGCATGTAGAGTATTAAATTATTCGAGCGTGTGGCAAAGCAAGCAACAGACTCCGACTCCACACGATATACTTTTGTATGCAACACTGAGCACACAAACCAAATCCAAACTTACCTCCTACCCCAAACTCAATCCCGCCTGAACATCTGTGAGTCTGGCAACTGTCAAGCAACTTTTAGCAGCTAGCGCACGAATACTGCAACAAAGTGTGGCAGCAACATCAGCGCTCATTTGCAGCAAATCAACTTCAAGAGTCAATGTTAAGCGCCATGTAAAATTCATTTGACTGAGCACATGACTATAGCGCCATAGGGCAGGCCAAAAAGAAAAAAGGAAACATGAAAGCACACAAGGAATAAAAGTTAGCGGTGTAGTATCAAAGATCAAATACCCTTTGCAAAAGACACAGTCGTTTTTTGTACAAATCGATTGTTGATAGTATGCTGTCAAATTTTAGCTAAAGTCAAATAATGAAAATCAAACATGCTACAAAAACCCAGTAATTTTTACTCCTATGACTTATGGTATAATGCGTTCATTGGATCAACCTCGACATGACTAATAAAGTATGCTCAAGTTTCCTTAATATATATTAAGAACTGAGAATATTTTATACACTAACAAATTGACACACAAGCATATTTTCTCGATATTCATTTTTTATCTGGTGTATTTGTTACACATTTTGTGAATAAATGATAGCACTCTCCCCAAGAGTATACAAAGGAAAAAATGTTGAAAATGAAATACGTTGGAGTATCAAGAAATGCGTGCAAAAGTTTCAGAAAGACCGACAGCTGGCGCTGACATGCCGAATGGGTCGGGATCAACAGGCCGAGCAGCTCTTGACCTTTGTACAGGATACGACCTGTACCTGGAACACCGCTTACTGTCGAGACATAATCGACAGCGTCACATGCATGTCAAACGTCTGCCTGCTGACTTGTTCTTCAATCTGAATGATTTGATTTTAGTCAACAGCCGGCTCCATGAATTGACTTGGACACTTTCCCATTTCTGCACACAAGTTAAGCAAATAATAGGCACATTAATAGATGGAGAGAGAAAATATTCATAAGCTCTATAAAATTAATTTGGTTGATGGCTTCAAAAAGTTTTGCCGCCGAGCCAATGAGGGTGAACTAATCGAACAGCAGACTTGATCTTAAAGCGAATATGCAAAATTATAATTTCAGTCAGATCAAGGGTCATTAATTTCTTGGAATTCAGTTGCCCTTAAAAAATTAGATATAAAAAATTATTTTACTTTAAAGCTATTCAGTACACATTTCAATGGATTTAAATGTGTACTCAAAATATAATACAAATAAATTCAAAAAGCAGACGATTGTCTCCGTACACATCGCCGCAAGCATTCTCTGGATTATCCAGCTTTCTGATAACACCTGATAGTCGAATTGACAGTCAACGTGGGTAGTTGTCATTTTATTAAAATGTATTCAATGATTTATTTACATATATCCATTTCACACAATTTTTTGTTGTAATTTTTGGTTGTGTGCCTGTGAATCCGTTGATAATTTTTACACACAGTAGACTTTTCTGTGTATTTGAAGGCCTTAAAAGGGCTTACACATAATTGACAATTCATTTATGCTCAGGGTTCGGTAATACCAACCGTAACCAAAACCTCGGACACACATTCAGCCCACTTCCTGGTCAAGCTAAAGCAGAGCGTTAAAGTGCGAAAGATTTATGAAATTTATTTATGCGACTGTAAGAATGCCAGCGGCAAGTAGAGGATGGGGGGAGGCCTTTGAGGCAGGGTCATGTACTTGGACCTGGCTAACATCACATTCCCATCAACTCAACTCGACAGCGGCTGCCATCACAATTTTTCGTTGTTGCGGCATCGTCGTAAGCGGATTTGCGACAAAACTCATTCGACTCGAACAACGCCCTTGCAACGCCTCTCTGCCCCCAAGTCGCTGGCAGGCAGACGGGCAGGCAGAACCAGCTGGACACAGGTTCGGTGCGTTGTTGTTTACTGGAAAGGAACGGGGGAGTGGGCTGGTATCGCCTTCGAGGCTGCAGCTTGTTAGCAATGACAGCAAGAAGCATTGAGGCAAAATCCTGTTAAAATTTAGTGCAAAATAAGATAGAATGTTGGCGCTTGTCCCTTCAATGCCAAGGAAAACGGCAAAGAAAAGTAAATTATTTCAATATATAAATATATATACTTACTTTTATAAATTTCTTTCGCTCTACACTTTCACTGTCAGCTAAGTTAAGGCCATTTTCCATTAAAAAAAAGTTAAAAAAAAGTAAAAAAAAATAAAATAAAATAAAATAGAATATAAACTGACCCAACTCGGCTCAAATATATATATATATATATTTCTATGTATACGTAAAAATATTGCGCTGGCCGTAAATTGTCGCCGAAAGCTGCAAAAAACAATAAAAATAAATGAACTTGAGTTTGGTCGTTGCCCTATAGCTAAAGAATCCAGGCAATTTCATTATTATTACTTCTTCGCAACGCCAAGTTTGTTTTTTTGTTCTCAGCTATTGTTTATGTGACTTTTGGCCATTTTGACTATTAGTATTTATTGTTGGCCCAGCATGAAAACGCATGTTAAATGATACAATATCTGACAGCATTTATCTCTATAAAGCTCAGGCCGAACTAAAACCAATGATGTCAATCGTAAAGAGTATAACTTAAAATGGGGAGAAGAAATTATTAAAACACTTTAATTCATGTACAAATTTAACCATGAGTTGAACACCAATTGTTAATTTTACGCTTAAAATGTATTATTCGATTATATTGTTATGTTAATATTCGAATATACTTTTTATTTCTTAAAGATGAATACTTTTTTTTAAAGCATTTCTTTGGCTCTTGTTTTTTCATAACAATTTACTGACTAATCAATAATTAGCAAAATTTATATAAATAAATCAACAAAATTTGATTGAAGATTGGTACATTTAATTTTATAAATCCCACCTAAGCCCATTTCCAATAAACATTTTAAGGTACAAGTAGTTTCTCTACTTTTCACAGCAATCAGTTTATGATTTTCGCTCCCTTTCTTCTCGCTTACTGGGCGAGCAAAAAAGAAAAACATTTTGAATCAAAATAAAATACTCATAAATACTAGTGTGTCTGACAACGTTTACAAAAACCGAGGCAGTTTTCAGGACTTTGGGTTGTGGGCTTGTAGGTTTGAGGCACTCATGCAGCGGACACCGCTCGAAGACGTAACGGAAACGGAACTAGTACTTCTACTGTTGCTGCTACTGCTACCACGATCCTAAGTCCCAGCACGTGCGGGCTCTTGTACTTGTAGTAGTTGCTGTTGTTCCGAGAAGCGCTTGAGTGAAAAAGCAGCAACAAATAGTGACAGTTACTCCATGTGTTATTTTTTTTTTGCTTTTCTTACCATTTCATTTCTTTTCAACATTTATTTTTGCAATTTTGAGTTTGAGCGCTCAGTGCATTTAATATTCGACCCAACATAAGCTGAGTGAGAGGAAAAGGAAATCAATGAATACGAAAGGATATATTGGTTGTATAGGATGAAGGAGATTTGGCACTTCGTAAGCTGCATATCGTTGAAAAACTTGACAACTTAATGTGGCAAGCTAGGAAACAATTTGTTTTTGCTCTTAAAGTGACAGCTGGGCCCATACAAATACTTATTGAAACCCGTAAAGGATTTGCTCGGTCGGGCCGTGAGCTTATAATCCAGAATTGCTTATAAATTCAGCCTGACTTGAAAACCAAAGTCATTTATTTATTTTCGCCTGGCCGGCAACTACGACTAGTTTAGCATTTTCTGAAGATGCCACAACAAAGAGAATCATTCATGGTTTTCAGAGCATGAATCACATGCAAATCGGACAACTGGCAAACGCAAAAGCAAAGGCAACGGCCAGTGGCCAATGGCAATCGTCTAACAGTCATTCTTAATAGACTCATAAATCAACATAAAAACATTATTTTGATTTCCGTTCAACAAAGGGAAGCAAAGTGCGCCTCCACAATCCGAGAGTTGAAGATGTCGACGGATGAAGCTAATTGGAGCATAAACTAAATTCTCTTAAGAGCAATCAGTTTTTGTTTGTGCGTTACACTTTACACTAGGAAATATTCAAATTTTTTATACCAAATGAATTAGCATGTTCGATTGTAAAAATATAAACAAGTCCTTTTGTTATCAGGTAAAAATGAATAGTGTATTTTAAGTCTGTTAAAATATGTTAATACTGTACATTTAAACAAAAGTAAATTGTATTTAAGAACAAAGTTATCTGTGATTTTAACGTTCCATAATTAACTAAAAAATTAAAATATTTTATATACTTTTGTTTTTAATCACTTTATATGAGTTTTAATTCTATTGTTCAGTTGTGTATTTAGAATGTCAGAAACAAGTTGCATTAAAAAAAATAAAGTACAAAAATACTATAAAAAATATTAAAAAAGAACGTTATAACTGAATTTGAATTATAAATAAAAATAATACACTGGATTTGTAGCCAGCAAAAATAAATTATACAAAATAATTTTAATTCAAATAATGGTAAATTGCATACGAAATACAAAATGCGTTGATAGGCCAAGTTCAACAGATCTAATTAATAGCCTAACTAATTTTATAAATACATCAAAAAAATGATTTCATCGAATTATTTTTGAGTATTTTCTAAGGCAGCTGCTGTTATTGGTTGAGTGATATAAACATAAACTTGTTAATTTAAAAGAGTATCAAATATGTCGCTGCATTTGCTTATTGGTTGCTTTAGATATTTGTTTTATTTTATCGCTCATGAGAAGGATGGAATACGTTGACACAACGTCATGTGGCTGATGAATTATGAGTGGTTTTTACTGAAACTTAGGTCATTGGCAGTATAACAATGAGCACTTCCGTTTGTCAGACTGTCACTCTACCGTTTTCACTGACCACCCAACCTCCTGTCACTCTACCCATCTCTCACTATGTGTGTGTATGTGGCAGCTCTACTCGGCTGCTAGCAGTTTTGCAATCAACTCAAGCGCGCAAACAAGTATGCTATAGCTGAGTGCAAACCGAAGAAAACAAGGGTATAAAAAACAAAAATAACATGCAAAAAGAAGCTTCGCCTTGTGCATTTGCTGCATTAATGTCAGGGCACAACTCATGACATATGAAATGAGTTTCATAGCTTATTGCTGCTGTAGCTTGTTGTTGTTGCTGCTGCACGTTACAATTGCAGCAGCTTGTTATTCTTGTGCGTTGCCAGCTGGCGGCCCTGCATCTCCAGTTGCTGTTTAATATTTCCGCTTGCGCACTTGCTTATTTATTATGTTTTCCGCCTGCATGCGGCGCACACCAACTGCCAACAGTGCCTGATGGGAGGGGGTTCGCTTGTGTGAGACATTCCTCCGGTTCAAGTTGCTCTTCACGCTATTATCCAGCCAACTAAGAGGACCACCACATGTGCTGCTGGAGCGGCAGCCGCAGCTTGTCTTGTTGTTGCTCTTGCCCTAATGCCTTTTTTTTCACTTGACTTCGCGCCACATGCTCCCGCCTTGTGACTGTCCCTGTTCTTTGTTAAGTGCCTACACAGGATAATCTGCACATCTCAAGTCAGCGAGTAATTGTAGTCCCTCAATGCAGTCAAGCTGTGCAGTTGACTGTATAGACAGTCCTCCCACTCCTCTTGTCTGCTTGTCGTCTTCAGCGTTTTGTTGCGGTTGACAATCCTCACGAGCTTTGCTGGTCGTAAGCTTGTCGAGTTTTCCGTCACCCATTCGAAGCCGTCGCTTTAAGTAATTACCATGTCCGCGCGTTCCTTTTGCAGCCCCCAGCTTACACTGCACCACACGAACAATCGCATCGTAAATTTTGTTATTAAGGGTTCGCGCGTGGAGGGGATGGCGGCCAGTCATTAGTTGCCGGAACGAATAAATGAATGCCACATACAGCGAGAGTTTATTAAATAAAGTGACAAACTGTGCGCTCGGCTCTATAACAATATGTATGGTATGTGACGCATGCGGCATGTTGTGAGCTGTCCAATCAATAGTCCCATACAGTCAACAAGACTATGCAGCAAAATAAAATTTTCCGTTGCGACTGCAACTGATGCGGGAAATCGAAAAATGTTTATTTAGTCCTTGCTGAATTATTAATGCAAAGAAGATTGGAAGGTTTCAAAATGCAGTTTGATAAAAGTACTACGAATTTTGGTTGCAATCTTAGCACACATGAACTGTTGCATAGTGTAATAAGCAGAATACATTTAAATTCACACGCAGCAGTAGAAGTTGCAGCAGCTGCACAGCTTTTAATTTATGCAGGCGCCTAATGTTAATTGGGCACGTGACTGACATAGCTGCCACAAACGAACAGATTTGCAGCTGTGGCCAGGTCAGTGACATTGCTGTGTTCACTAAACTTGCCCCACAGATTTGCGCAACTTTAACTAATTTAGCAGCTGCTTCGATTACACAATCGGATGAGGTACTTTTGGGTTGTCAGGCAGCCTGATAATCAGTTGGTGGCACATTTGATGCCTTTTCAATTTGCTACACGAAAATAAAATGTGTTCTGCCAATCGTTGCTCGTTGCTGGCAACAAGGATGTGCAGGATGCCAAGGATATGTTGCCACACATAAACCCTTGATGTGCGTAGTGCGTATCAATAAAACGAGCTACCACCTCGACTACGTTTGATGTCAATGTCTTTGCTTTTTATTTTATATACCCTCTAACTATAAAATGAATGCAGAGAAAATGGCAGGGGCTTGATAATATTTGCAATAAGTATTTTAAAGGTGAGCTTGACTCCATATCCGTAGATACATACATATATGAGAGAATATGTGAAACAAAATAATTATTGAATATATTATATGCATATGCAATATAAGAAATAGAAAGTACAGATTAAAACTTTCTTATATTAAATAATAATAAATTATAAAGGTTTGTATTGAGATTAACTCTTTTTCTTTAAGCACGTATAGACGTGCTTACAGGCTATCTAATAGTCGAGGTTAGTTTCTCGCGAGCATTTCAATTTATTTTTTGTTGCGGTCGTTGAAGTTCACACTGCGTAGAAGTAAGGTGCTTACGAAAACACGCAGGTGTTTCACACATCAACGCCACAAGCACACGTACACACACACAAAACTGCGTAAGTGTGCGTGTGTGTGTTTGTGTGTACAAAATTGTTGTTAGAATTCGCCATCAAACAAGCAGCAAACTTTCATGTTATTGAAAATCGAGAAGAGTAAAGAAGGAAATATCCTTAATACTTACTTGCTGAATAATATCGGTTGACATTGACTATGTGCTATATGTGTACGGGTGAGTAGATGTGGGTGTGTGTGTATGTGTGTGTGTGTGTGTGTGTGCGTGTGAACGTGTGTCCTTGTTAAGCATTTTTAAATGGATACCTTTCATGTGTTTGTTGGTTGCTTTGTCGCATTCTGCGTTGATTAAATTGTTCCTCTGTGTACAATTTGTCTGAATCCTATAAGTATTGTATTTGGATGAGAATTATTTACTTGAGTGAGCACATCGACTGCTGACGAGCTGATGTGTATTAGCTCGCCTTTGACGGATAAGGTGTTGTCTGTCATCTAAATGATTACCAAATTTGCCGAGCTTATCAAATATTCCTAAGAAAATTGGCAAAAGTGAAATAAATAATTTATTTGAATCAATTTTATGAAGCCAGACAGCAGTCAATGCTTAACATTATTTTCGAGTATTTATGAATGTTGAAGTGGCATTACATCAATTGACAAATTTGTTGGAAAGACATAGAATAATAAAACAAAATGTACTCAATGTTGTTTTAAGGCCACCTTTAATAAATCGTAATTTCAAGGGCCCTTGGAAACATTATTTGTATTCATCTGGGTGATTAATCACGATGGGCTTATAAAATGTTGATTTACTCAACAAACAAAACCCAAAGCCAAATCTTAACCAGATAGCGTTTAATTAATTAATTATTATTGATATACCAATTACAGTAATTTGATAAATTGGGATTGTGACTCAAATTTTCCTGTTTTTTATGCTATTCGCTGTTTCAATTTATTACGTGCTACACGTGCTCCATATAAAAAAAAAAACAGAATACCAAATTGATATGCTTCAGTTTTGCGCATATGTATCCGAAATTGGACCTAAATGAGGCTAGAAGGAAGCTTCAACACTTGTTGGCCTGACACCTGGACTCATTTTTTGGCTGGCGCGGTTGAGTGTAATTTATGCAGGCATATTGTGTTTCAAGGGCATGCTCATTACACGCAACGCGAACCTTTTGTTGCTCATAATCAGCAGTCAAGGGCCAGACGACCACAATCACAACAACAACAACAATAACAACAGCAACTCGCATTAGCATTTTTCGCAGCTTCAACTTGGTTTTTGCTTTATGAGCAACTTATGCTCTGTTTGCTGTGTGCATTTACCAACATTGTTGCTGTTGTTGGTGGCTTAGTTTGTCGTGAGGCCTGTTTCCCATGGCCCGTGTCCTGTGGCTCTGGTTTCACTTCTATGCTCAGCTCTTCGTGTTTGGCCGCAGAAGTGCTCTTAGTAGTTTGGGCACTGTCTGCCCTCCATTTGTCGACATGCCCCTTTCGCCCGACATGGTGTTGGTATGGTATTTTGGCTTTGGGACCTGTCTCGCTTGTCATGTCTTTGGTTGGGCATTAAGTTAATGCGCTGTGCGCCCGCATACCCTATCAAATCCTTGACACTTGCTACGCTGCCTCCACCTGGTTTCATTAAGTCATTTGGCATTGTTATGGCTGCTTCATATTGTTGCTATTTCAGAACAACAACAGCAATCAGTCCTGGTCAACTGCCTGCACTTAGCTTAAGCTGTCTATCAATGTATTTGTGCATGTGTAGATGTGTGCGAGTGTTTACAGGTGAGAAATTGCTTAATTGTAATTTTAACGCAACAACATTGAAGCATACATACATAGTCTACATGTCGCATGCTACCCAAATGCACACACCAATTAGCCTTGGACGTTCATGGCCAGCTACACGTTAAAATAAATTTAATTCTATTCAAATCTTTTGAGACGTTTATTTTATGCACAAAATTGCATAAGTTTCTTGTAAGATAATATTTCATAGACGAAACGCTTAACGAAGAGTATCTAAGTTATAAGATAGATTCTCTATATCTATTCCAAAAAATATGAAAGTTATTCATGACTGAAGTGGTTTTTATACATCAAACAAAACCGAAAAGTTCAATTTGTATTTTGGCAGGCTCTTCAAAAAAGTAGGAAGAAATAAACCATATAATTATGCACCATATAAAATAATATCAATTCATCTACTCTATTCATTAATTACAATTGTTCAATTATCATATAATAAATTGTAATACTGTATTATAGTTTTTGTTGTAGTATCATGTTATATGCTATAACTTTGACATTTGAAGTTGTTTTCTTTATATGAGTTGATATAATATATATAATAGATCAAAAAGAATAACGTTTATAGCAAAATAGTCCACAGTGTAAGTAGACACACATATACACAGATGCCCATCTATGCATATATACACATCTTGCTGTTACATGATGATGACTAATGGCTGCTGACCTGCAGTTGCCCCTTGAGGGCAGTTGAATTCAATTAACTTACATTTGCTCAGCCTCCTGCTCCACCCACCTTTCACCTCGTCAAGCTCATTTTCTCTTAAATTCAAGTGCTTTGTGCTTCAATGTGTTTTTGCACCTGTAGTAGCCGCAGTCGAAAGATTGCTCGAGTTGTTGCCTTTGCGCTAATTAGCAAATGTCTTCAGCACAATGTCTGGACTTTAACTCCGCTCTCCTGACACATTTCGTAACTTCATATTTCAACAGCGCCCCTCGGTTGTACTGCTTTCAAATGCTAATGAGCATAACATTAGTATATTCTAGCTTGAAGAGTTGTGGAATTCCTTGTTTTTGTTTTCTTTTTTTCCAACCTGGAAAGTTTCCTGTTTGTTTGTAATCTCCCCCGTATTTGCACGCTCTGCGCTGTCAGCATTTAATTAAAGAATGTCACATCTATCCATAGACACATCATAAAACGGTTAATGCACTCGCAGTGCAACCTATTTATTGTTGTTTTTGTTGCACAAGTGTGTTGACACATTTGTGCATTAAGTGTCAACTGTCAACTTGTTTGTTGTGTACATTTTGCATACTTAAAACACATATACTTATGTATGTAGTTGTTACGCGCTCAAACAATGTTATGAAATATATTTTTACATTTATTATATGTATTTAACTGTTGTTATATGCATTGACAACAATTAATTTAAGTGTCTTTTGATCTGCATGTTTTAAATGCAAATTAAATGTTTACCCAGCAAGCAACAAGCACTGTTGTTTTTAATCAGCCTTTATAGCAAGGCTAGAACCGCTTGGGAATTACAACAAAGCAGCTTATATACAATATTTATGTTGCCCTCTTGTGGCTCTTGAATCCAGCTTGTGTCTGTACTTTGGCCACTTTTTTGTTGAAGCTTACCCGCTTTTAATAACAACTAGGTGAAGTTCAACACCATTGGGAAATACTGGAAACATGAAAATATTAAGATTAATTTTATGGTTGACTAGTAAAAAACAAGTAAGAATGCCTATATTAAGCACACCGCATATAACATACTCTGGCAGACCGTAGTTTACCTGTCGACATCCAAACTTCTTTTTCATTTTTCATTTGTGGCAGGCCATTTGTAATGTAAATCACAGGCGGCTACGACGTACTAATAACGCTGTAAAATAACATTGATATCGTAAAATATGTTCTTATCCACAAGAAGCAATGTCCGTCTGTCTGTCTGCTTCAAAATTAACAAATCTTTCAGTAAAGATATATTTGTTGTTTACCAAGATCGACCGAAGACCAGACACACTAGTCACAAGTTTTTTAGAGCGCTAAAGTGAGGCAGTGCTTACATAGTGCTACATATAAATTAAAATATATAAGAACACAGAGTATTTGAAGAACTCAAGGGTCTTATAATGATGCAATATGTGTAAATCACTTATCAAATAATTGATTTAATGTTTATATTTGACTTAAGTACAGTCGAAATCACACAAGGAAACTGAGGGGCAAGCCGATTAACGGCTAGACTGGAGATAACATACGCACAAGTAAACCGCATACACGTACTTAACGCAAAGTCCATGGCACTCTTCTGCTGGCTGCGGTTGTTGTGTGGCAGACGTTCTATGTGGGCGCGACACCTGGTCGGCAGACAGACAACAGTAAAATAAACAAACAAGATGGGGAACATATGGCGAATGCCGACGCTATTGGCAAACGTTGTCGCCACCAAAATAACAAAAATTACAATTGCGTTTGGCGTTTTGTCTTATGTCAAGCAGAGGAACTCGTACGATTTTATTGTCATTTTGTTACATGTGTGTTTACAGCCAGCAACAACAAAATCTACATAACATATCTCTCCTGTGTCTGACGATGTTTGTGTTTTAGTCTACGGCCTTAGCACACGGCGTACGCTGCGCATACGTGATGCGTGATTATCTTGCTCTGAAGCATTTTGTGTGTTTGCGTATATGGGTTGCACTGCAAGTGAAATTGAAATAACTTTGACCACATTTAGCACAAACCACGTTCGCTTTTCTTATGGAAATGTCAATCAATTGTTGTTGCTGCTGTCTCTGCGATGTTTTGAATGCAATGAAAATAAATTCTAAAGATGCACACACAATGCTGACCCTGTCAAGGGTAGCTTTTTCGACTTTAAGCACGATTTTAAGCTGCATTTTATAAAAGCCTCGCGTTTAGAGTCTCAACTGTGCACCTCTGTGTAAATGGGAGAAGCAGACTTCTCCGAGACCATCAAAATTCGATTCGAAATAAACATCACAGTCTTAGCTCTTTTAAAATCATTCAGTATTTGCGCTAGCCATACAATTAAAGAACACTTGATCATATTTGATTTTCCAACGCATTTAATAGGAAGAAAACTATCATATATTTCAGCAAGTTATTAAATTGTGTAGTTCTAGGGTAAGTTCTAATTAAGCACTCTCGATCTAATGATCTAAATATATAAAAATATAAAAAATATAAAAATATTTATGCCAAAGACTGTATTGTAATGTCAAATTAATTATCTAAGATTTTAATAATTCGACAATACACGGAAAAGTTAATTAAGAGAGACATTTTCATGCCGAAGAAAAGGCATATAGTTATTTATCTGTGTCTATTAATATTAATGAGCATATGTGCTATGGTTTTTTATTTCACCAACGTACAGAGTATCGCCCTATCTAGTACTTTTAGTCGTTTATTTTTTTGTATTTTTTGCTCGCTCTGATGGCGTGGCACGTGGATGCGTGTGCTGATTATTTAAAAATATATGAAGCCAACGAAGCGCAGCTGAAAAGTTTTGCGCAAAACTAAATAAAACTGCAGCAAGCAGCAGCAACAACAATATTAACAAGCACAGCAAGTAAGTAACAAGCAGGAGCAACATCAACGACGACGACAACAGCAACAGCAATGCTGACAACAACAACAACAACAATAAAAGCAACGACAAGAGCGTGTTTTGTGGTCCTTTCGGCGAGTTTGAACCACAAACTCTAGCCAGGATACCAGCCACCGTTACACACCCACCTCCCACTGCCCCCTTTCGGCCATTTCCACGATGATAATGTGCAGCGTGCAAAACTTTCAACATAGTTTGCTACTTAACTCAAGCGTAATAATAAAAGTGCTAAATCTTTGGCTATATTCACTTTGTAAGCGCAGTGGCTTGTGGGTTTGGCTTAACCGCAAATATTAACAGAGCCACAAAAGAATAGCATTAGAGTAAAACCGTTGGCAGTCAATGGACAGTGAGAGGTAAAAGGTTCACGAAAGCAAAGCAAAACCAACTTGAATAACATTCCCGCAACCAAAACAACAATTAAAATATATCCAACAAACAATAACAAAGCAATTCAAAATATTTAAAAAAATAAATTGACGAAAAAAATGGAAACGCTAAAAAGCGACTAAATAATTGACCAGAGAGCATTAAAACCGCTATCATCTGAAATGACTTAGCTTTTTTAATTGCATATGAGGGAAACATAATTCAAATAGATTATCATAAATTAAATAAAAATGACTCCAATTGTTTAAGCATGGCGTTCTATTCTATATGAAGCCCCTGCAATGATATACAAATAGATTAAAATAAAATGTATTCATGCAAATAAAATTTAAAACCATGAGTTTGAGATTATTATGAATTTTAGATGATTAATTATTTCACATTTATATACATTTTTAACTTATATATTTTCCATAATAATTATCTATAATTCAAATGGCAACCAGTCGTCTAATCTATTTTCTACTTAAATTTTTTTTCCTAACGCAATCAAAAACAAATTGATTTAGCGTCAAAATCAGTACCACCATCAACAACCTCACATTTTAGCTGACTATTGAAGTGAATACATTTGAAACTCCCCAAAATTAAATAATTTGATCAGATAGTAAAAATAATTGCCAGCCAACTGGGCAAAAATAAATCGAGTATACAATAAATGATTTGTTTTTGCAATATTCGTATAAAAATAGCGCAGCGAATGCAGTATTTATGTATATAGACCCTTCGAACTGGGGTTCACATATAACAAAATACAGGTAAGAAATGCTGCAAACAATTTTCGTTCAACAGATATATTTTCGTGATGAATTTAGTCGATGCCGTGGAACTTTTCACGGCACGTTTATTTTTTATTGCTCCCATTTTTCAATAAATTTGATTATGGCGCGCTTTGTGATTATTGGAGCGTGAAAAAATGAATTTTATTCTTTATATATACAAATATATATATATATATATATATATATATATATATATATAAATATATATTTGGCTAAGTCTTACCTAAGCTGGACTGTCATAAAATGTATTGGCGGCCGGACTTTAGTAGTCCACGACTCCAGGTTTCCAGAGATGGTGCTCGCTTCTGGCTGCTCGTAAAGCTTGCGCCAAAATAAATAATAAAATCGCCTTTTGGTTTTGGGGCAAAATTTGTTACAATTTCTCTCAATTTTTCTATTTTTTCGTGTTTGGCTTTTTTTGTTGTCCCTTGTTTTGCGAGCATTGGTCGTCCCTGATAAGCCGGCCGGTCTTGTATTGCCGCTCAGTTTATTTATGATTTTTACTTTGCTTTTCTCTTCATATTTACATACATATATATTACTTTTTACTTTTTTTTCTTTTATGGGCATGCTGATCGGTGGACTGGATGTGGACGCATGGTGCCAGCAAAATGCAATTTTATGGCGCTTAATTCTTGAATCCATTCTTATCAGGTATATAGCACGGCCAGCTTATTACTTTATCACTGTAAAATTAAAATGGCAATCTGTTTTCTTTTTTCTTACTCGATTTTGTTGTTGATTTAAGTAGCTGGTGCCGTTTTTATTTGCTTAAAATTTACGTGACATGAATATTTAAATACGATGTAACAACGTTTACTTTAATATGGCTGTAAAGTGAAATTACAAATATTTCCAGTAAATGCCATATTACAAGTATGTACAATTACCCCATTTTTAACTTTTCATAATAAAGCCAACTTTTATTGTGCGGCTTTGGCGTTAATCCAGTTTCGATGGGAATGAAAAACTGCTCATTACCTTAATTAAATTCGGGATTAAATACGCAAATAAAATATGCGTTCGTTTAAAATATTGTAATGCCCGCATTAATGTGGCTTAGCTATGTAAATTGATGATAAACAACAAACAGTTATAAAAAAAATATATGTGATGTAAGCAACGAGAGTTCTGGTTTGCCCCTAACAATAATAAGTAATGTCAATCTCCAAAACATGAAAATACAGATTACCTATAACTTAATGGATTTGCACAGCAAAAAAAAAATATTTGGTTTTAAATATTTATAAAACTTATTAATTGATTATTCATTATTCATTATTATTTTCTGTGCGCGAGCTTCTCCATCGCAATAATAGCGCTTTATATTTAGTTAAATCAATTTCGTTATTTCTTTGGAATCCTATTAATCTTTTTATACTACCAACATTACTGCCGTCATGAAGTTTTAGCTTTCGCTTACTCATTATACGCCGTATTTCTTATTTGTTTTGTGCATATTTTGAATTTATATTAGCTATTGCTGAAGTTTTAAATTTGCATTCAGTTATTTCCCTTTTAACAACACTATCTTTTGTTACATATTAGACGAATGTACGTTTTTGACCTCGTCCACTTTGATTCACTGCACTTTGAATCAATCACCTAATAAAATATATATATATACATTTATAGCTTACTTTTTAGCATAGTGTCTTGATTAAAGGCAGTAAAAGTTTAAATGACAACATGTTATCAAGCTATCTGTGAATAATGCACGTATTCACCACACTTATTCTAAACAGAAGTAACAAATAGTACGCGCCGTGTCGCATCTAAACCTGAATCGATGAACCGATTCTTTTATATCTGGCAATAAAAATAATAATATTCGACGGCATTGTTTATGGTGGCAGTGCCAGGCAGCAGGCAGGAGACGCATAAGGATGCTCTCTGTCTGAGGTTTGACAGCAAATGTTGGCCACTCCTTTTTGTAGTTTTACCGTTGACACAGTTTCGATTTTAGCCAATTGCGTTGAAGGTGCTGGCTTAGCGGTGGAGGGGATTCTGATAGAGGTGTGCTTGATGTGGGTTGAATAAGGTTGCTTGCTGCATAACACTTTTTACGATGCAAATCGAGCAATTTGCACTTTTATCGCTCGAACGGGACTTGCACGCTTAACATTCGCGTGATTTATGTGCAAACAGAGGCAGTGGCAAGCGGAAGAAGAAGTGTATATTTGTGTGTGTGTGTGTGAGTGTATCCTGACTGTAGCTGTTATGCATATAATAAGTAAATGTCAGTTAACACTTCATTTGTCTATGTCGCCTTAAGCCAAATATTCGAATTAGAATACGCATAAGAATTGAATTGTTTGTCTGCTGTTCGCTTGACTGGAGACTGCGAGCATTGCTTAAATTGGTATAATTAATGCAGCTATTAGCTGATGCCTGAAGCGGCAGCAGCAGCAGCTGTTATTCAAATATCGTCCATCCACTTGCACCCTAGTAGTGCAAACTTATTGGCATTGTCAATGTCCTGGAAGCAAGTTTGTTCACTTGCAAGTAATTGAAAGTCATTCTTTATGCAATAATAAATGAGTTTATCGCACACTTGGCCGGAACCAGAACCAGAACCAGAACCAACCCACCACCAACAGCCACCAAGACACAATGTTATCCTCTATCTATCTGCAGCCAGGGCTAACAACAACTTTAGTTTGCGTTGAGTTGAGTTTAGAAGCGTCGCTTTGATGCATGCGGCCGCAGCTGGTGTAAAAGGCCAAAGCTGAATCTGGGCTGCAGATGAATTTGTGTGTGGAGCTGTAGTTGCTGCAGTTGTTTTGGCCCTGTCACTGGCATAGGAATAAACAACTGATTGTCAGTCGTTTGAGCACCATTAGCCTCGTCTCTGTGTTCATTCAGTGAGGGACAACTAGTGAACGACGACGTATATATCGCCTGACACATTGCCAGTTCATCACACAGCCCAATGACGGATTTAGTCTCGGTTTGACCTGACGCCGATGGCCCCAATATCTGTTTCTGCTTCGTGTATATCAAACGGTTGCCCCACTCTCCCCTCTCCGTGGCAGCTTCTAATGTGGCCAGCAAATGTTGTCAAATTTGTGTGTAAACGTCTGCCATCAAAGTGCTTTTCATGCTTTTTTCCTCCTGCCAATTTGTTGCGCCGCCAATCAATACAGATATCACAACTTCTACCGATATCCAACTCGCACTTTGAACGCATTCAAGCTAAAGTTTTTAATTTCGTTCGTTTTTGGGGGGGCACCGTCACATTTTAATTCGCTATAAATCTAATTAGTGAAATCATAACCTAATCACGCGTTAACAATTTATGCGCTTCAGTTTTATTCCAGCAAGCGAGGCGCACAGCATTATGCCACCCACTCCCTCACCCACACCCACACCCACAAACACACACACACACCCTGGTCGCGCACAATTTCTGAATTATTAAAAGCGCAACGCTTGCAGAAATGTTGACCCTCTTTCTTTTATTCTCTGTTAAATTTCCGTTGCAGAGCAAGAGCAACGCTTTGAAACCAATTCAGATGCAAAAATCTTCGTATGCCGTAATTGAGTGCACTGTATTAAAATTAAACAGCGACAACAACACGAACAAATGCTGCGTAATGTTGGATTATTAACCATGTTCCTGATCCACAAAAAAAACAAAAAACAAAAAAAAAAGAAAAGATAATTAAAATACCCTGAAATTGCGATACACGACAAAGAAAATTCCTTTAGCAGCAAATTTTATTATTTCTAAATATAATATAATAAATCTCACGCAAGCAATGTTGAAAGTTTGATGAAAACCGAAAACTATTATGCAACTAAAAGTTTCTTAGTTATTAAATAATACATTGCAATGTTTGCCAGAATGGCTGGAATATTATATATGAAATGACCCATTTATCATATACGAAATGTTTCATTAAGCTTATAGTAAGATTTGTAGTTAATTATGTAAAAATGATATTACAAAATTATTTTTACACAAAATAAACTATTTTTCATTCTTTTATGATTATTTAGTTCCAACATATATCATAATTGGACGTCTATTACATTCCGATAAAATGATAAATGCCAGTTGAACAAATACTTCATTAAAATAGTATTTTATTTTACTTAGGTAAACATAAAACTCGGAACTGTCAAACAATACGAATATATATCAAATTTTGAATATTCAGCACAGAACGAGGACAATCAAGTTTTATTTTTTGAGGAGCGTAAAAGCATTTAACAGTTTAAGTGCTGTAATTATAAACGTGAATAATATATCTGAGTGTGTATGCGTTTAACTGCTCTATTCAAAATGCGAAAAACGTATAACTACAAATTTTATGGTGCTGGGTAATAAACAACACTCACTCACTTTGCTTCATAGGCCATTAAAATTTTACGCGCCATTTTAAAATGATTTTCAACAATGATGAGCAAATGGGCGCCAGATAACCGACTGATTTCAATTTGAGATGCGGATACGCTTAATTGAATTTCTGGCAAGGCGGCTTAATTACCTTGTGCCAAATAACAAATTGTGACACGCTGCTCGTGTCAACAATGAGCCAAGAAATCAAAGTTATAAAAAAAGAAGTAAAATAAGTTTCAATTTTAATGGTATGCAAACGATGGACTGGTCCACATTATTAAGTAGCTGTCCCATCTTCAACTTTCGCCCCGATGGTGCCGGCAAATATTTGCGCCAATTTATAGCACGCTCTTGTTGCCAAAACAGGTTTTGGCTTCGTATAAGGTTAAGCCATGGGCAGCAAAAAAGTTGACAAACAATGCCAGGAAACAAGAAAAACAATGGAAAAAAAAATAAAAATTAAAAATCAGGTTAAAATTAAAATTTCGCATGAGTAAAGCCGAAAAGCAACAAATATGGCGACAGTGAAAAATAAAATACGAAAGACTTGACACGAGCCGGAACGATAATGAGTAGCTACCCACAGCAAAAGTCACGTTTCATACGCGAAATTATGAAAATTCCAAAAAGTTGCGCATAATTTAAATTTTTTGTATCCAAAACCCAAAGTCTAAGGGGACACTCGAAACCCTGTCAGCCCCCACACCCCTCCCAAACTCTGCATATTAGAGACACTTCATTGTGCTGGTCAAATGAGGCGTTTATAATTAATTAATTCAGACGTTGAAGCGTTCAGCGATGTGTGTGAAAAACTACAGTAAATCGCATATTTTGATGACAGGTTATATTTTTAATAAATTAATTTGCAATTAGAAGAAACAGCTAAAAATCAACATGAAGTTCATTAAAGATTTTTATTTGTGCTGTTGATTTTACTAATGCCATTCATAAATATTTGCTAAATTACTTAAGAATTCGCATAATTTGAAGGCCGCTTGCCATGAGGATTGGCAGTAGCTGTCAAGTCTTTGGCTTAATTAGAAACTCGTCGCTGAAACCCGCAACTCATCAGCGAGACAGGAGACAGAAGAGGAGCAGAGAGCCGTACGTCTCGTCCTCGCCAATGTCCTGGCAGTTGCTCTGTCAACGGCTTAATTCAGCCTCACCCTTTGCCAGCTGGGGGCGAGTCAGGAAGAGGCTGTTGCTGGTTGGGTATTGTATCTCTGGCATTTGCCGAATGGACGTGGGACTTATGCTTTTGCACACTCATTAAAATTCAACAAAATTGTTGCCAAATTAACTCAAACATAAGCGAGCAATAAAATTTCCATATTTTCCATTGCCAACACACAAACACCGACAGAGAAACTGAGGGAGAAGTGACAAAGTGTTTTGTATCCTTGTCGTTGATTCTCCCCCTCTCGCTCTTTGGGCCAAAGTGACAGCTTCTCAAATCCTTAAAAATGAGCAACCCAAAACTCAACAGTAAACTACTGCGCATTTAAAATATAAATATTGAAACAGCAAAAGCGGCTTTATTTAAAGTGTTAATTACGTGCTAGTGCCCAAGTCTGGCAAACATTGGCTTATAATAGTTACACAAAAACTTCCTCAAATATTCTTCCGCTATCATTGCACGGTCTAGCATGTGTGCCATATTCATTTACATATACGGTTTTCTACATTATTTAAAGGAAAACTCATCTTAGAATATTCAAGTGCTGTTGCCAAGTTTGAAGAGCTCCCTTGAACTATTATTGAGTGTGACAGAATTTAAAAGCGAGCGGGAAATGAAAGTAAAATAAATTGTTGGAAATGCTGAAGAGTTTTCCTTTCATTCCACAGAAATTAGAAATGAACAGAAAATGCCAACAAAATGAATTAAAACCCAGATAGAGCAGTAAAGCACAAATAAAAAATGTACATAAGAAATTAACATTTTTGCTGATCCATTTGTGGCGAATTACTGGCACGCCGAAGCACTCGAATTATCATTATCTTGTTAGAGAAATACCTAAATCGATTTACATTGAAGTCTAACAAAATTGACGATAATTTTGCTAAAAAAAAAAAGTTTACTCTTGTGGCTTCTTTACAGATTTCATCATTGGCAAATAAGATTAATATTTTCAATTGAGTTGAGCTGGTCAGCGGAAAGTTTTCTATCGAATTTTTCCTCGCGGTGTCAATGGCAACATTACAATTCCCAACTTTTTCGCAGAGCCTCAAGATTTTATACCATTCCATTAAGATGTTTATTTTTACATCTTTTTTTTCTTGTACTCTTTCATTTTCCTTTCCAATGTATTTTCATTTTTTTTTGGCACAACTTCAAGAACTTCTTTAAGGACCAAGTGCCCTATTGACGCCTACAGAAGCCGCGACTCATTGAAATGGGTGATAATTTACCATTGATTGCACTTTGTCGCTGAAGTTTTGTGCTGCTGACATCTTTGGCAACTGCAGTTTGGCCTCTTTTGTGGTGGCGCTTTTCAGAGCTGTCCTCAAATGCAATTTGGCCATTTATATATTTTAAGTTTGTCGCAGCCAGTTTATTTGCTGAAGGATTCTAGTTCAGCCTCTATTAAAAGGAACGTGGCCTAGTTAAGATTTCTTTATTTTTCTTATGGCTTGAGCTTAGCTATGGGACAAGCAAACCTAGGTAAAAATAGGGTGCCATTTGATAGACTAAATCCGCCTTGCTTTAAATTTGCCTCAAAACACCTTGAAGCAAAGCAGCACGAGTTACAAACAAGACACTTGCACTTGGCAGCTTAATCAATATCGGTTAGCACCTGCCAAACTTAGTGGCAACTGGGAAATTATCTGCTTCCAGACAACCAAAAACAGAACACTGCCAAAGCGACATATACGAAATACATTGCGTATACGTAACCAGGTCTATGCGCGCAGACACAAATTGCAGTTGGTGGGAAAGTGTAAAAAGTTTTGTCTATAAATTTCGTTACCATTATTTGACCTGCTTGCATACAATTTAACACACACACACATACATATATATATATATCCACACACATGGCTCAGAGGCTGGAAACTTGAGGCAAGGCTCAAAGTGAAGCAGTCTTAAGACACACACAGGCATTCGTGCATGGCAAACACTTCAATTGCAACGCACCAATTACAAGCCTCTGGATGCCTGGCTCCTTGGCACCGAAGCATAACTAATCTTTTGAGATTTCCAATTAAAAGTAAAACAAGCTACAACATCAACAGAAACATGCAACAAACAAGCTGCATTGAAGACAGTCTTCAAATAAAAAACTTGCCACAAGATGTGGCCTGGTCGGCAAGCCTAAGATTTTTTCATATACTTTACGTGCAAAGTGTCTGAAAATTCACAAGGACGACAAAGTCAGCGGGTGGGTGGCAACGGGAGATGGGTGTTTGGTGTTTGCAACTTTATAATTATGTTAAGCATGTTGCAGCTGCAGCGAAAGCAAAACACTGCCACGGTCGTCATATTTACACATAGTTGCAACTTGGTTGTCTTGGCTGCAGCCCACGCAGACACATCAAAATCACTGCGAGCTTTTATTCCGTTTAATAGGCCAAGCGGCTGATGCCGCCCTGGGCGCTGCACTCGAGACCCTTACACACACATACACACAAACACACCCAGCTGCTGTAAGGCTGAGCTGATTTTACAGTTTGGCTTTGTGTTGCTGCCGGCTTTAAGTTGTTGGTGGTAGTTGTGGCCTTCACTTTTTTGTGCCCAGCTATGAAAATTACTTTAACTTCAGTCATATGCACCACTCGGTCACCCGATGCGTATGAGTAACTTAATTAGAAAAGTTTACCCATTGCCAATATGCCAGTAGCAGAAGTAGCGCCAGCAGCACCAGTATCAACTCCAACAACACCATACCAGGTCTAAAAGGGCCATAAGTTTTAGCCAGCTCGTGCGAATAGCTGCAATAGATGCATCAGACTGGCATCTTGCTATGCAGCAGCTATTTATGCCAGCTATTAAAGCATAGGATTTGCAAGACTGCCATCGTGTACTTGTTGTCCTTTGAACCATGTTTGGTTGTGCCCCATTCAATGAAAGCATTTGCTCCACGCTGGCTTCCCATTTTCAGCTGCTGCCAAATGACTTTCGACTTGCTGTCGTATCGATGCAACTGCATTTAACTTTTTCTTGGCTTACAAACAGCCCTGCTCATTTCGGCCAGATCAGCTCAAGCTTAACTCTCAACATCCAGCTTTTAGTTTACCTTCAAATACCAAGCAATTACTGCCTATTACAGTGCAATTCAGTTGTTCAGTGGTTCAGTGATTCAGTAAAATCGGAAATTACTATTTGACAGCCGCATCCGACTCTTTTGAAAATAAATCTTCCCAAAGTGGTTTCCATTCCAATCCGAAACATTAAATCATTAATAAATCTTAAGCAACAGTTTACTTGATTTTTATACTCTAAGCATACGTATAGCTTTCCATATATATTCTATATTATGCATTTTATTTATTATTTACTAAATAAGCCTTGGATCAAATATTATTTATTTGATTTAAAATTAATGAATCACTGACTTTTGATGGGTCTTCAAGGCCTAAACGATATAAACGACAAAGCTGAAGTTTGTAACCAATTTTGTATTGCCCTCAAGTAAGTATATGGAAAAATTCATTGAAGAACTCTTTTAAATTATACAAATTCTTAAGAGAAAAGTCGACAAAGTTTTGATGGACGAAAACTCAAATTCAAATTAAGTTTATAAAATATATTTTTTTGATGCACATTATTACATTATTTTCAATAGTAAACAAAAGTTGTTGACATTTTGAATTACTCTATACTCAGCGTAATAAACTTCAAAACCACCGGATCGCATGCAAATGTATTTTAATTGTCAATAACTTCGAAAATAACACACAACAAGTTATTTGTTTGTTTACAGTGCTGAAACTTTCATTAATAACACTTTGGTCACGAGCAAACACAAGTGAAAAGTTGCACAAATTTGTAAGCTGTCCGAGCAATCACACACAACCCCCCCCCCCCCCCCACACACACACACCACTACACACACAAACATAAATCCCAAGCAATCAATCAGGGTATCCATACAAATAAAGTGTAGTAAAAATCACTCATGCCAAAAATAGAACGTTTTGCGCTATGCTTCGTGAAATGGCCAAAACAAACAAGTAAGCTGCACACCAATAACAACAATAATAATTTTGAAAGGGTAACGTTTAAATCAAATCGATTTCGAGGGGTCTTTAAAATATCCAAAAACAGCACACACTCGAAATGAAAAAAAACACAAACAAAAAAACAAAGGAAAAAGGTCACAAAAACTGAAAATCGAAAAGCAGGCAAAGGCAAATCCATTGAACAAACAAATGTGGAATCAAGCAAAACATTCAATGCTGCCACATGGTCACCAAAACACACTCACACACACACACGCATAAGAAAAGAGAAAGTGAGGGAAGCGGAGGCAGAGGACAAACCTAAAAGCTTTTACTGTTGTACAGCTGCTTCGTTCATTTTTTATTAGAGGGAACATTCGGTGCGACGCTATTGGAAAATGGCGAACATATTTGTCCCTGGACAGCAATTATTGTTATCGTTATTGGCATCGAACAAGATTGACTGAAATTTATTTCAGTTTGAGTGCAATGCCGAGACGATGCTCAAATCGATGTCCATGACCATGTGAAAATGAAACCGAACTGAATTGAACTAAATCGAAGCAAAGCAAAACAAAACAAAACATCACAACAAAACCATGTCTCGAAACGCTCTAAGATTCATTTTGTTCAGCTGTCCAGCTGCAATTTCTAGCTTAAAAAGGGACAAACAACAGTCCTGGCCACACACAAATGAATTGAAGCGTCGCTGAGACAAAGGGATATATATAGACCGCAAAACGAGACTTTGTTGTCCTTTTATAAGGGCAACCAAGCTCCTGAACCTGAACTCGAACTCGAATCTGTTCTTAACCATATTTAAGGTGTCGCTGACTAAGTCGATTAGTTTTCCATGTCTGTGTTGCTGTTGGCGAATCTAAATCTGAATCGTTGTTGCCACAAACCCAACGCATTACTGAGCGTGTCAAGTTCGATATACGCCTACACTCACACCCACACCCACACACCCACACGTACGCACACACACACAGACATCCAGTTTATTCAGCCTTTGTATTTCTGCACGTTACTTCCTCTAGATTGTTTTATTTTTTTTTTTTTTCGACTTTACGCTTTCTGTTGGTTTTTGTATGCGACCCCAAAATCATGGTCATTTGTTGTTTTTGCAAATTGTGCGGTTTTGTTGTTTTTCTTGCCAGAGATAGTCAAGCTACATAACTGCCACGCCCCACCCCGCCCTGCCGTGGGCGTAAGCAAAACAATGTCCCGCACGTGTTTGCTTTGCTTTTCGTCTGCCGTCCTCACTCAGATTTTCTAATCAGTTTTGTAATTGTTTCTTTTTCTCAAATGGTTGCTTTAGTTGTTTTTCTTGCTGTAGTTGTTGCTCTTTGTGGGTCATTTAGTGGCACGCCTGCTTAACCCTCAGCTGCCAGACGCAGACCACGACTATACTGTATTTGTTTTTTTTATTTTATATTTCAAGATCTAGTCGGTTTTTGTTTATATACTGGTTAGCTGGGTTTGGGTGTCTAATTGCTTTATTTTGGCATTTGGTTAGGTTTTCAACTCAAAGTCTGTAACTTTTGACAGTTGACTTGATGATTTAATCTTTTGGGTAATTTTTAGTCATTTTATACTGTTGGCATGATAAATTCCTTTCGCTAATAGATTTCAAAGCAAATCAATTATGAAAGCGTAGGTCAAGCGAGAAACGTTTATTTCGATAGTATTAGTTCAAACAACTCACTTAACAAATTGTTATTAATATTTAAATAGCAATTCAAACAGCTACGATTGTTTATTAAATGCAAACAATTCAAGTTATTTGAAATGTGACACGTACTCAAAAGTAAATTAAACTTGAAATAAATGCATTGTTAAAATCCATTTTAATTTTGTTTTGTCATATGCCTTAATTATGTTAAATCAATGCCGGCCACGTTGTAATTAAAATTAACTATAACAAAGCATTTACAACAATTATATAGGTTGTTGACAAGAGCGTTCGCAAATAAAAAAAATTGCTGAGAAAAATATTTATTTATTCGGCATTCTGACATGCTGTTACAAACGAAAATGTGCGCATAAATAATTCCAATTAAAATCAACTCTTAAGCTGCGAAAGCACAAAAGGCTTCAGCAAATTGCTACACAAATCTTCACATCAAAATGGGGTTGTGGCAAACAAAATTAAAATAAAAAATAAAAAATAAAAAAACGAAAAGCAAAAATAAAAATCACGCGGCGGTTGCGCGGGGCGTATTCGTAATTTGCATGTTGTCGCCGATTTTTAAGCATCCATACATAATAATAAAAGACATGGCTAAGTCTGAGGTTAATTTGCGTAATGCGCTGTAATTTTTTAATGTGCCACAAAAACGAGCGGGCCAAATAACAAGAAAAGTAAAGAAAATATAAAAAAAAGGGTTGCAAATGAAGCGAAAGCACGTAAAATGCGTAAAAATTCATTGGCACAAATGTTAATATCGGCTCGAGCGCAAATTTGGTTGGCAAGGGGAGATCTGCAAGGGCATCTTTTACATCAGGCTGAAATAAAAATGAGCTCGGCCTTCAGCTTCGCCGTTCGCATCGGCGACCTTTGCAGCTTGTAAAAATTTAATTTATTTATTTTATGTGCTTTCCTTTAATGCCAATACAAATAAATAAAACAGCATAAAAACAAATAAATAAATAAATTTATATATATAAAAAGAAGAGAGTGAATTACGCTGCAGCCAGTATTGCCACAATTAAACGCTCGTCCTTCGGCAATTAACCAAACCCGTTGCAAAAAAAAAAAGCAAATCAAAATCAACACAATCTCAAAATGGCAACAAAACCAGGAAATTAGGCTTAAGATGAGAGAGCGCGAGCTGGAGATATGCTGTACACAGACCTAGCATATTTATAATATATATAGATAAAAGATTAAATTTAGTTTTAAATAATTATTATAAGGAATGTAACTTTGTAGAATTTCTTAACCTAATTAAGATTTTAACTCATATGCACAAAATTAAATGTTGTAAATAATTATTTTAATAATGAACACAATATTCGCTTATTTAGTAAACAAAGAAAAAATGTAATTTAGTATATAGACATATATGTATGTATATGAATACAATAAAATAAAAATTCAATTTTCTTCAATGCTTCTTACTTTTATAATCTTTAAGACTGAGAAAGTTATCTCTCTAAGTCTCTCAGATTGGTGTGCTGACGGACTAAAATCCGCTTCTTTAAATATATATACGTGACAAATTCGGAGCTGCTTTATTCTGCCTGTAACATACATTCATTTAACTTTATGATACAATTTTTAACCATGTATAATGTGTCCAGGGTATTAAATAAGTAAGAAATAAACAAAAGCCGCAGCAAAAAAGAGGCGACGCTTCGGTTGCCAGTAGCTATTGTGGACGTACTTACCCACTTATTTATGAAATCGGCGGCGAGAGAAACTCTTTGACCCTATCCACCCGCAGCAGAAAGCCTTTTTCGCAGTTATTTATCTCAAAATCAAGCTTATGCAAAAAGAACGCTTGGTTTATTTATTTTGACCTTAATTAAAGACGCGTATTGCCCGCTTTGCAGATTTTCTTTTTGTTCATCCTCCCCATTTTGCGGACCGTGTGGAGGTTTGTTTGTATGCAACTGCTGCTGTTGCTTTGCTGTTTTTGCTGGACGGGCTTAGGCAAACATTTGGAACCGCCAATGTACTGCGTCTTGTTTTCCAGCTAGATATGGCAGGTCCAAGCTCAGCTCTGTGAGGCCAAAAATTCGTAAATGAACCAATATTTGCGTAGGAAGCAGTAGCGGCAACAGCAGAAGCAAAAGAAACGGGAACAGCAACAGCAGCAGCGAGTCAAACATGAAACATAAGCTGTCTAATTGCAAAGTAATGAAATTCACTTTGTGCTGGAAAATTTAAAGGCATATGCGAGTTGCAGGATTAACCAAATGTGTTGCACGCTGACCTAGGCGCATCCGTACATTTGGTTCAGCACTTGCTTAATTGAAAACTAATGAAAGGCGAGTTTAACCTTAAATACCAACTGTTTCATATGCTTAAATGCCTACTGACCTAATTACGGCAGTGTGCATATTTGGACTTAAGCTCTTTAATACAGTCCTCTATAGAAAATGGCACAGCTGAACTTGTCTAATCATGTGCAGTTGATATGGCTTTCATTTAATTTACTTAGTTAAAATCAGCTTCAAGTTAGTCCAACTTGCGCATTTCATTGAAGAAAACTATTCGAGTTAAATTATTTCGATAAATTGTATATAAAGTATGATAAACATCCAAATATTAAATACACTTCATCAATTTCAGTAATTATTTGAATAGTTTGAATGTAAAATTGTAAGCAAAAAATAATACATTAAAAAAAAATGTATTTACATCTTCTTAAAGAAATAATTATAAATGTAAAATAGGTTGAACAACTTTTACACAAAACATTATATTATTGAGCTGATTCATTACTAAATTAAAATTAATTTGGTGTTCAATTAACAATAGTAGAATGGGAAAATGTTTGAGAAAATTCACAAAACCAAACAATTGATGTCATTGAGTTTGAACAAGTCGCGCTCGTTGAACTTGTTCAACTTGAAATCGCTGGCGCAGTTTGTCGATTTGTCTTAAATGCCTTTAGGGCCACCAGAGCAACCTAAGCCGCAAAAGAGTTATGCTATTACATTACTCTGTCGCTCTTCTCAATTCTTTCTCATTCTAGGGTGTTTTTTTTTTTTTCATTAAGATTTTTTGTGCCCAACAGCTGCCACTTCAATTACATAAAATTCACATTATTGGTCACTGCAATGGCGCGCTTTGAGGCGAGACGGCGTAAAAGAGTTTTTAAATTAAAGGCCAGAGGCTGCAAGTGCGGCTGCCATTGGTAGCTGGTACTGTGTTGCCAGGGGCACAGGTCAGATTGATGGCTTGCTCCTGACACCAGCCAACCGCCAGCCGGAAATATTTTCTGTGGCAGCGGAGAGCCTTCGTGCAACAAAGAAAAAAAATATATATAACACAAAACACACTAAAAACAAACACAAAGCACAGATACGGCAAACCGAATGTTGCCAAATGAACGCCAAAGGCCAAAGCAATCGACAAAACAGCAGCAGCAACACACACAGAATAAATAAAAGCACGTCCCAAAACCAACAGGGGTATGCCACAGATAATATACTCTAACCGCATTTTAACTTACTGAAGTATGCATATTTATTGTTAGTCTCAATGCAATGGTGCTAAATAACTTTTCGGTCTCTGTTAACCTTTTAAGTTGGTTCAAACATAAAATACAAACGAATTTTCAATCAACCTACAATTAATTTAAGAAAAATCAAAGTTTCAAATAAATTAAAAATTAAGTTTTAATCAACAACCACTGTCAAAAGTTCTTACTTAAAGGCCTAGTTCATTGACATAGCATAGTTTGGCACAGACTCAAGCAACACCACATTAACGAAGTGTATTTAAAGGCAAGAAATGCTCATGTAACAAAATAAAAAAAAAATGTTTTTTAAAAAAACCAAACCGAACCGAACCGTAGAAAAAAAAATCAGGCATTGGACAAAGACAAAAGGGAGCCGTTTCTAATTTACATGACACTGTTGGTGTTGGTGGGTCGGCCCAATGGTTGGCCCAAACAATTCATTTAAAGCTGTGCCGCTTTTCGCGCATTTACCGTTAAAAATTAATGCCCCCACTTGGCCAAGCGAGTTGCCAACTCAATTCGGTAAATAACGCAGACACAAAGCGAACTGAGGCTGCGTTTTGGGGTTGAAGTTTTCAACTTTGAGCCTTGGGGCTGCTAGGACAAAATGCAGTTAGTCGCGGGCACGACTCCAGCGATAAAGGTTACAAGCAAAACAAAAAGCAAAATACCAAAAAAAAAAACAAAAAAAGGAACATGGAACAGGGAAAAGGGAAAAGTTGAAAAAATATCGTGGTAATTTTTTATACGAATCGTTGGGCAAAACAATTAAATCAGAATGTCTGCTTAAGAGCGTTCAGAATGTTCGCCATGCTGGCGTCTGGCTTTTGGATGGGGCTAAAATTTAATGCGCACTTCGAATGCCTTCACAGATTTTTGGCAAAGGCCGGATGAAAGTTTTCGAGGTGCCGCTTTACAAAAATATGCGTAGTGCCAGTTTGAGTTACAAGTAAATCCCATTCCAGACAATTAGGCGCAATTTGCATGATAAACGTGCGTGTGTGCGAGTGAGTGAGTGTGTGTGTGTGTGTGTGGGGTCTGTGAGTGTGTGCAGTCATCAAACCAAGCCACAAAGAGCATTTTTAAGTGTCCCATATGTGTGTGTGCGTGCGTACATATGTGTGTGTGTGTGTGTGTGTAAGACGTTTAGCAGAGCTACAAAAGTTTTACAAGTCTTGGGGTAAAATATGTGGCGGAGAGAAATCTTTTGGTGTGCGCTTCCACTTAAACGCTTTCGAATGAAGTTTCACGCGTAAAAGTCATAAATAAAATGTCAACCAAGCAACGTATGCATGTATGTTGTGGCTGTATTAGTATCTGTATGTGTGTGTGTGTGTGTGTGTGTGTGTGTGTGTGACAAATCTGTAAAGCAACGCCCAGTGCCATAACAAAGTCAAGCATACACGCACTCGCATATGAAAAACTCATTTAACTCATAAATTATGCACTAAAAAACAAATAACTCATCATTTTTATGCGTCCGTCGAAGTTCCTCAACTGTGTGTGCCAGTGTGTGATTGTGTGTGTGTGTGTGTGTGTGTGTGTGTGTGTGTGCGGAAGTATGTGTGTGGCATGCATTGTATGTGACACATAGCACATAAATACACTCGAGCAAAAAAAAAAATCTGGCTTTGTCTAGCAAAGTCGTAAAATAGAAAAGCTAGAAAAGTGGAAAAAGCGCTTTGAAACTTGTTTGAGACAAAGTGATTACAGAATTGAAAATGTACATTAAAGACTATTCAAGTAGTTAAAAACCATTTCGAATATACTTGATCAAAACTTTTTAATACTTAAAATAAAATTGTATAGGCATGTTAATTTATGGAAGTCCATTAGCTGCCTGAAGCACTTGTGAGATTAGTTTTTAGATTGGAACAGTTTGAAAAATGTTTCAATAAATTAAAAAATATGAAAGTTATGTATAAATTGGAAATTAAGTTATTTACTTGATATTTAAGTAGATAAGAAAAATTTACAATTTTAAATAACGTTCTGTGTTAGAATAAGATTTAACTCAAACAAACCAGAAGCAATTTCAAAAAGTTTGGTCAGCAGAAATTAGATTTTAAATTAAATTTATAACTCAAATTTAAATTTAAAACTATCCTAACTATTGGATAGCTTTACTAACATAAAATCAAGTAACAACTTTAGATAATGACAGCATCACCCGCTGTGGTTTTAATGTCCTAAAGACCCGCCCAAGTCCCATTTAACCCCAATGCCCAAGAGCTCATAAATTGCTTTTATTTTTCTTTATCTTATGCCAAATGTTACTAAGATTTTCGCGGGGCTGTAGTCCCTCGATCGGGCCTGCGAATGATATATGTATATATATGCGTGAGTATGTGTGTGAGTTTCTGGATGTGTGTGTGCGTGTGTGCTTCTGATTTACATGCGCGTATCTGACATATAAGCACACTCGAACACATCTTGTGGCAGCCATTTAGCAGTATTTAAAATTTATGACTTGACTATTAAGTACGTATTAACTGAATCCTTTGTGGATGCCATACGCTTCACAGAGTCCACACAGCAGTCCTTAGGCACAAAAGTGTCAAAAGACATTGCAAAGAGATTGATATGGTAAATGGGGAGATGAGGAGGAAATCGAACGCGACTCTTCTTGCTCAACCTTCTTGTAAAAAAGTAACTTTACCAGCTTTTATAAAAAATTGCGGAAGAAAGAACTGAAAGAAATATGTAGAAAACTGACTCAAATAAAATAAAATACCCAATAAGCATATTCCTGTTACCCTTTAATATTCAAAGTAGTTTTTTAAGTAGCTTTGCAAGATATAACTATAAATAAGGATTTTTGCCCTCATATATATTAGTTGAAGATTTTTGTTTTGGCAATGCCATCGAAACATTTTTCTTCTATATTTATTTGTCTAAAAGAGTTGCTTGCCCTGTGTCCTTGCATATAATTGGATTTTGTTGACATTTTTCGAATATTATTGCATGAGCTTTAACAATTCTTTCGCAGATGTGTTTGTTTAAATATTATTTATCTTATTTAGCTAGAGATAACTCCCAGTTCCAGGTACAAACTTATAAACATTATCTATGCTTCCTTTTTTGGCGACTTAGTGGACATAGGGTATACAAAGTAGAGCTGCTTGACTAAAAGTTACCGCAGACGGAAAAGTTGCAAAGAGCTGCTGCCAAAAGTTGCAAAAAGTGCAGTTTCTTTGTTACCTTGCTTTCTGGTTGCTGTCTCGGACGGACGCCAGAGTAGTTGGCAATTGAAAGAGAGTTTTCCAGCAAGTTTCTTCTTTTCACTTTTGGCCATTCAATATGAGTCGCGGTCTTAACGGGTAAAGCTGTGGGCGTGGCAAACTGGCTAGCAATTAGAGCAGAACTGCATTAGACTAATCAAATGATGGAGCCGAGGATGCAACTGGCATTCAGGCGACCGTCGATAGTCAACTGGCAACTGGTCACTTGTGGAGGACAAACGCATGAATGAGTCAGTGCATCGACGCTTTGCTAATTAGTCCTCTGAATGCTTTTAATACGATTACACGATACGATTGAGCAGCTGACTTACAGACAGCCGCCCATCTAATGGGTGTGCCCTTTAGTGCTGCGTGTGCTTGTGGTCAACTTTGTTTAATGAACCGCACATTAGTGCTGGGAAGTGGAGGGTACGCCATTAGAACTCTGACTTATTGCAAGTTTTTACTTAAGCGCCAGAAATTGCGATGTGGCACAAATTATGCCGGTGGAGCACTTGCTTTCCCCTGCTTCGATTTTAACACCTGGCTGCCAATGACTGCACAAAGTGTTGCCTGCCACAACAAATAACTGGCTGCCACACTGACTGCCTGACAGCCAGCCCGCCTCGTTGCAGTTCAATTGAATTTTAGTGGGAAAGTTTTTGCATTTACTACACGACCCGCCGTTCACCCCTAACCTCTTCCTCTTTCACATTGGCATTGATTTGCTTTTATATGTGTGTGTTTTTTTTCTGCGAATCGACAAACTATCCAAAATTGCTGGCACGCTCATCGATTACTGGAGCTGGTTGTAATTTGCTGTATTTGTTTTGGGTTTTCACCAAATATATAAATTAAAAATTATTGGAGCATCTTTTCTTTACAGCCAGCACACTTTTGGCTCTTTTACCATTCAGTCAGCGGCTGCCAATTGACTTTAAGTGGCAGCATAGCTCTGTAATAAAAATGATTGAGATATGGGAATCAAAAAAAATAAATTCAAGTGCAATACAACTGCAGCTTCAACTTCAATTGCAAATCGCTGGTCATTAACAATAATAATAAGAAACGAAATAAAACCAACAGCTGGAGCTGCAGCTGTGAACTGGAAACTTGGGGCTTCAACTACTCAAGAGCCTTAAAATGTGAAATGGTGCACAATTAAACACAAACCCAAAGAGAGAAAGGAGACTTGAAGCAACTATTCGTCCTCGGTACACAGGACACGCACATTGCCATCGTACAGCTATTGTAATAGAAACTGCAACAGAATTAGAGCAGAAATTACGCTTATGACTGTGACCGTATAAACGCTTGCCCTGCTTACTTCGATTATTGCTGCTGTTTCGAATACCCTTTAAAATAGGTTTGATGAGCAGTATATTGATTGCACAAAAAGCAAGCATTCAAAATGATTTGTGACTTTATTTGTCGTATAGATTAGCATTAAAATGTAAAGTACGCTAAATAAGTGCGTAAAAATGTTGTGTCGACATGGTCTGCCACCTGATATATTTATTCTGTTACTTTCTAAACATACAGCTTTTGCATCAGCTTTTGTATCCTGCCTAAAACAACGTTTACCAAGCAACCCTTCTAACCGACTTATGGCAGTTAACAAGCAAGACCAAGTTGGTTTGCTATGTTTATGAACACATCTGGCTGGGCTTCTGATTTAGTCTCCCAACACTGACAGACAATTGAGAAGCATCCAATTTTCAGTAACCAAATATTTATGGTCTGGCAGACGTTTTCCTTAACTTAACCTCATAAAACACAATTAGTTTTATTAAGTCTTTAAAACATTTTATAATAAATTTAAGCCTTCTAAGAATTAAATATATTTCTCACACATAATAGTTAGCTAAATGAAGAGCAAGGAAAATGATTTTTTTTTTTTGTATATAATTTTTACAATTCAATATTAAATTATGAATGTGGCTCACTAAATTAAATGATGGGTATTTAATGGTTTGCATATTGACATTAGTATATTCTGAGTGCGAGTGACACTTTGGGTTGTGCGTGTAATCAATACCGATTGTTATGGTTGTGGCTGCTGAGGCTCATGAATGCCTGAATGTGGCATAGCCATAAGCTCTCACTCTGCCTATGTCTCGGTGGTCAGCTTAAATTGCAACTGCAGAATCCGAAGCGGGAGCAGAGGGCATGCCATATACTGATTTGTGTTTGGCTTAATTAAGAGGAAGGCCACAGTTCATGGCATCGTCGCATCAATTCTAAACAATCTAATTGCAGCTATATGTTATATAAGTAGATTTAAACCATTTTAACATTCTCTAAATATGCTAGCGCAAACTAGCTCATATATTTATATAGATATGAGCAAAGAAATTCTTTTCTGCTCTCTGCTTTGTGTTCGTTGCAAGTATCTTAAATGCAGTTATTTCTAAAAATTTTCAAGAGCAAAATGCGCACACAAAAATAAATAACTCGACAACAAAGAAATTCTTTGGGGTCTGTTTTTTTGTGCGCTACAAAAACTTCAACTTCAACTATTCCGATAAAACACAGCAATGAGCTTCATAATAGTTGGTAGTTATTAACATAATTATTTTTGACGTGCACTAAGTTAGTTTTCTGTTTGTAAGGAAGGTGATATCGCTTGAAAAAACTATTAGGTAAATTACCAAAAGTTATTTTTCGTCTCTGCCACCCAAGTTTGAATTTCAGATGCCTTTAAGCAACATTTTTATGACTTACGCAATTACCAGATAATATTTTGTGTACTAAAAGTAAGTAAAAGATAATACAATATATTACAATTATGATTACAGTTTTAAATTAAGAATTTATTTTAAAATTGTGGCACTGAAAAGCTTTGCTGCTTAACTAGATTATATTTCCCACTTTAAGTGTTATTCAGCAAAGTTTCAAATCATAATGCACAAACTTACAGTTAAGGTTAAGCTTTTGAGCAACTTAGTTTGGTAATTTTCCATACTGGGCTATTATCCTGGGTAAAGTTGTATATTTAGACCAAAAAGCTTTGTAGATGCAAATTCAGTCATAAAACGATCTGATCGAAAATTAATGAAAATACGTTGTTTTAAAATATATTGTTATATATATAAATATTTATGGATATAGTTTGTTAGTAGTTGAAATGCATCACTTTTGAAAACCAATCAAGCAGCTTCATGTTGCAGTCATATAATTCGCAACTGTTAGTTGAGGCGCCTGTCTGCTCGGCAAGTAGGAAATCGTGAGATTGCACATCATCCTCATTTAGCGTCATCGATGGGCTTTCGTAATGTATTTATAAATAATAATTTGACAATATGTACAAACTATAGCACTTACCTAAGCAGCAAGTGCAGCAACTCATGTACGACGCTAAAATCATTCGAAAATTGAATTGAATTCGCATCGCAAATTGCTTGAAGCATGCATTCATGGCCATTATATCCATAGCTATTATTAAAACATATTAATATCATCAGATTTAGGTGAAAATTTAAAACTTACCCGCTTAGCATGTGCTCAATATAAGCGTAAATTTTCCAACGCGACTGACTGGGTTTTTCCTGGACCTTGCGAAACTCGACGAATTTGTTTTTGTATTCGGGCAGATATGGATTTTGACGGAAAACGGTTTCATTGTAGGGCAGAAAGAACTCTGCTTTCAGCACGTGTCCGATGGTAAGAGATTCGACATTTAGATCAGCCGGAATGCCAATGCCGGCAATAAACTAAGAAGGTATTGCGCTTACATCGATCATTGATTTAAGTTAATCAGATAATTTACCTGATGTCTTGTCGGTGCTTGACGCGGAAAGAGAAGGAAGCGTTTGGATCGACTTCGTTTGTCCATTAGCTGAGCAGGCAGCACCAGACCTAGGAGTACTACAACTGAAGTAAACCACGCAAAACGGCTCATATCGCCAGACTAACTTACAATTGCGAGTACAAAGCAACTGGAGCTCAATTAACAGCACATTGTTGATCGTAACAAACTAACAAAATATTTTCGCACCCTTCGAACTAAACCAATTGGCAGTTGTTAAAAATGTAAGAGACTTCTCAAAGACCAGAATTTCTCTGGTTACTTTTATGCAAGAACTTTAAGTCGGAGAGTTCAATAATCTTTGAGGTATCAAAGATTCAATACTCTTGCAGACATTGTGTAGCAACGCAATAAATATTTTAAATCCATAAAAGCATTACGTTTTTAGTCATTCTTTCACGATTCTCGGAAGAAAAAACGTCTAAACATTAAATAAAAAATATGACCCTTTGCCATCATTATATAAAAACTGGGGCGATTTTTTTTAAATCAAGCTTTAGCATTAGATTACAGATTAGTTCCGAATATTGAAAGACGTTTTTTGGTCGAAGTATAAGTCAAATATTCTACTCTCACAAATCGCATATTTTCAAGTTTCTTTAGTAGCAAAAGTAAATTGTATGCAAAAAGTGTTGCAGTATTTATTGGCATTATGGTAATTTATAATTTCATAAAAAAAATTTCTTAAGATTCGCACAACACATTGTAAAAGAAATTATACGAAATAATAAGGATTGAATTTACTTAACGACCATTGTGTATAACTACACTTTGCGCAGAAGGCGGCGGAATACTTAGAATACTTGGGGCGGTCCACATATAAGCGTAGTTACAAATACAAAATTTAAATTAATTAGATACACGCATAAGATTAAGAACATACTAAGGAATACTTAAAAAGGTAATTTAAAATTAAGACATGTGTAATTTTAAAAGCTGCTCGTAAATGGAAAAACACAGTTACAAAATAATAATAAAAATAAAATACATTTACATTCTGCACCGACGAGAGACGAGCTTCGAATTGTCATTTTAAATTCAGTTTTATTTTTTTACTTGTGCTTGTGAAACTCCTCCATACACAGTTTGCAGCTCCAGGAGCCCTCGGGCGGCGTTACCAATGGCGGCGACAGACAATACATATGGTAACCACGATCACAGTCATCGCAGAAGAGCAGCTGATCGTCATTGTCGGAGGTGCCACAAATCGAACAATATTTACACTCAATACACTGCCAGCGATACCGTTTCACCGATATTATCATATTGGGCGTAAATTGCAAACACGATGGATGGCCAGAGCGGCCGCAGTCGGAGCAAGACACCAGCTCTTCGGGCATATTCGTCTTCTTGTTCTCACGCTGATCGCCCAGACAAAAGTCACAATATGGCGATGGCTGTGCCACATCTCGTTCCGCACGCAACTTGTTCTTTTTGGGACTTCCCAACGGATTGCTAGGTGGCGTGTTTACAGTTGTGTATACAGCTGGCGTCGTTGTAGAACCACCATTACCAGCACCAGTACCAGCACCACCACCACCGCCACCTCCAGCAGTTGCAGCAGCAGTAGACGCTGGCGTTGTCGACATGTTGGCCATACTGGCCATTGTAGCCAATGGGATTGAATCATTTGAGGCGCCGGCATCAGTCAGTGATGTCTTGTCGAACGAAGAAGATGAAAGTGTGGCCGTCATCACCAGTGCCGACTGTGAGGTTTCATCGATAATGGGAATCGGTGATGCTGAGTTAGAGTGCGTTGCATAAAGTCCCTGAGTAGCGGCTGCTGCTGCCGCAGTGCTTGCAGCATGGGCGACAGCCGCTGCTGCCGCTGCAGCTGCTGCCGAGGTGTTTGCATTATTGCCAGCTGCATTGCGTCGCCTACGATCCGGAGTATCTCCATCTGTTGCATTGCGTCGACGACTTCCTACAATTTAAAAAAAAAATAGTGATTGTTTTGCCGATCAATTATTTGACAGAAGGCATTTCCTTACCGCCTCCCTTACGGCCACGTTTCGGAGTGCCGTCGACAGTGGCATTGGAGCGCCTTGGACGTGATCCCCGTTTGCGTTTACCCCGACTACTGTAGGACTCGTCGAAATCATTATCCGAATCAAAGTCATCTTCGTAGTCATCGGCATGATGGTAATGCGATGAATCCATATCCTCATGGAACCAATCCTTCTCGACATTTGCATGTGAGTCCTTGCTATCGTTGTCCCCAGAAGCGCCCATCGAGTTCCCATCTGTGGCCGCAATAGCTACAAAGAACAACACGGTTATTTATCTTAATAAAGCAAATATACATATATATATGTACATATATATATGTGCGTTCGTATTGTTGTTTGCGAATACGCAAACATAAATCAGCCCCAATATGCTTGTGTAGTGTTTTTCCAATTGGGGTGGTTACATTTACCATACACACACATACACTCACTCACACACACACACAGACATTTACGCACTAACATATATATTTCTATAAGTGTGTGTGTATATATAAATATATATATATATATATATGTATATAAAATGCATCTTCATAAAGACACACATGCTTAGCTGAGTTTTTGTTTTTGTTGCTGTTTGCAATTGAACAGTGGGCCGAATGTATCCATAAATTTAAGCTTGCACAATAAGAATTCAGTTAATACCATGCGTTAGCCAAAGATTATTAATTAATTATATTGGTGCATACAATAAATAAAATAAGAAATAATCAAATAATTGATTAAAAATATAATATATATAATATATTTGTTAATTAAATAATCATATTTAAAATGTACATTTTATAGCTAATCGACTTATAATAATGTAATTTCCTGATTTTCAAACGTTTAAGGACCACCATGCAAAGGTGGTGGAACTGAATCGTGACTTAGAATGAGAACGAGGCAGAGTCTGAGGACTGAACACAAAGCAGCAGCAGCAATTGTAAGAGGTTTTATTGATTTTGCAACCACTTTTGTTGCACACACACACACACAATTACATATATTTATATATTTATTTATATATTTAAATGAAGAATAATAAGAATCTCACCTGCACTTTCCGCCTGATGGTGATCACGTGTGGAAAGTGTTCCCGAATTGCCCGATGTGGTTGGCACATGATGATGCTGATGTTGATGCTGATGGGGCAGATGATGGTGCTCGCGATATTGATAGGCACGATAGCTATGATGGGGATTCAATAAGTATTGTCGCTTCGGCTTGCGCCAACGGGCCGAGGGATACGTATAGATTTGGCCATGCCGGAAGCCTGGCATTCGCTGTTTGCGTTTCATGAACAGAGCGCAGTGCGTTTGTGCAACGCCCGTCTGAGGGTCGAGGAACGGCATGCGGAGGCGCCTCTCGATGCAGAGGCGCGTGTTGAAGTTCTCGCTGTTCTCCAGTATCTCCTTGTAGGCGGTGTCATTTAGAAAGTTCTGTATCTTTTCAAAGTTCCCAATGTTTACCACAGCAATTTCGGAAGCCATATTGTTAACGTCGGCGTCGGCGTCGTCGTTGGCGTCGTCGTCGTCGGCGTTGGCGTCAGCGTAGCAGCAGCAGCGGCAACAACACGACGCACCCTCGATTAAGAACAGCGTATTTGCAAGTTTATTGAAACGATACGAACGCAACACCAGGTGTATATATCTATTTGTTGCAATTGCGCCAAAAATCGAATTTTATACACAAGAAACGCACATTTCTTTTTTTCTTCTCGTTGGCTTTCGCAAACAAGTTTTTATGCCACAAAACAAGAGACGACTAAATGCGTCGCAGAGTTGTCGTCGATGCGTACAGTTTATCCATGTTAGGTGGCAACGCCCGGAGTGGCGTTAAATATAATTGCAGCGCTGGTCATACTGGCCGGGGCGTGTTTTGTGTTTTATGTTTATTGTGTGTTTTTTTCTAACTCAATTAATTTCTTGTTGCCTTTTTAATTTTGTTTCTTGTTTAAATTTAGTACAAATAAGAAGATATCGAATCGGGAATGGGGGCATCGAATCGCAACACACGCGTTGCCGTGGGCATATCGGGTGTGTCATTTTTGCTCTTCGTCATCGCATATGCAACGCCCTTTTGGCTGGTCACCGATGGAAGACTTGAGAATCCTCGCTTCACCAATCTCGGGCTGTGGGAGGTGTGCTTCAATAACTTCCAGGACATACATCGATTCTACGACACCAGATTCACCGGCTGCATGTGGGTCTTCGAGGAGGAATACTACATTCTACACGACTTCCTCCTGCCAGGATTCTACACAGCTGTTCAACTCTTTGCCACGCTTTGTTTTGTGTTGTGCCTCCTGGCGTTGCCGTTGACGTTGTCCTTCTTGCGCACCTCGCGCGACGATGATCGCTATGTGTTCCTGCTGCTGACGATCGGCACCTGCCAGGTGCTCGCCTCCATTTTCGGCTTCATTGCGGTGGTCATCTTTGGGGCCAAGGGAGACTCGCGCGACTGGATGCCTGGCTGGCAGAATAACGACATGGGCTGGTCCTTTGCCCTGGCTGTGGTTGGCGCTTGTATGCTGCTCCCCGGCGGCATACTCTACATGGTCGAGGCACGTCGCGAGCGTTATAAGCGCCTCAATGAGATTAGCAATCGCGAGGTGAGCGAATATGGCGATGATTATTATCAGAGCCAGGCGGCGGCGGCAGCGACGGCAGCTGGCCCTTCATCCTCAGGCGGCGCATCCGCTCCAGCAGCACTGCCACACGACTACTTTGCCCCAGAGCCTAGTCGCCCGCGTCGCCCACAGCCAGGACGTAGCCAGCAGCCAACTGCTCCAGCTCCAGCCCTCGGCAGCATCCAAACTGACATATAAAAAGCCAGAATCTCGAGAGCATTCTCATATATATACCAATTATGAGGCCTTCTCTGACTAAATATTATTACATATCCGTCCATATGTACGTATATATATTTATATACATGTCCAAAACTATTTTCTTGATCGCTGTCCTTAGTTTAAGTCCGAATGAACTTCGAATATTAATATTAAATAACGAACTTTTAATCGTTTCACACATTTTATACAAAACGTTCCATAAATGTATTATTTCTGTATTTTGCTACACAATGCGTATTTAAATTGCATTTCACACAATAAATTGAAAAAAGTCAATGACAATTTAGAAAAATGCTCGACTCACTTTACGCGTTTTCAACAAGAATATTTGTGTTAAATACACAAGTAAATTATCTACATAAAAACAAGATTTTAATAATAGGGATTCAATAGATCTAATGTATTGTGTGGGGGATAGCAGTTATGTGCCCAGTCCAGAGCTGTGCGGCTTCTCTTTTTTTAGCCAACGATCTGCGGTTTCTGCTGCGTCATTCTTCTGTTCGAGCACAAGGAAAAGTTCGCGTTGTCCCTCGTCGGAGAGTTGTTCGCGTAGAAATTGCAGCATTTCGACATCGTTGCCCAGCAAATCGGGTTCGCGCAGTTTGGAGTCCAGGTTGTAGTAGAAGTCGCCAATGCGACGAACCGAAATCCAGTGGCGTCTCTGCAGCGGCAGCGTTACAAAACCAAACTTGTAATCCGATGGAATGTTGAGTATGAAGCCAACAATGGCGTCCAAATCAATGACAGACGGATCTCTTTGTGGACGTATTTACCAAAACAAAAAAAAAGGTGAGATGAGCTGGTTACTCAGAGACGAGTTGAGTACTCACTTTCGCTTGTCAAACCAAATGGCCTCGCAACTGCGCTTCTGCAGGGCTGTCATTATGACATTGATATCGTAATTACCCAATCCGAGCACTGAGCGATGTGGATTTATCCACACATCTGGACTGAGATTACTGCAAATGTCATCGAGTTCAGCCTTTGTGTAGGATTGATCACCTTGAAAGAGATTGTTGAGTGCGTGCAAGGCACATAGCTGCCTCGATTGCTTTTCGTGGTAAACCGATGATGAGGTTGGCATCGATAATTTTTAATTTATTTTGTTTAAATTTTTTATTTTTGGTAAAGTTTGTACTTTGTTATTGTTGACACTAATTTTGCTCGTATGTGTGATGCACACACATATACATCAGAAACAATTGTCTGAATACACGTTACGACTTGTATCATAAAATTATAAGTTTCCTCGTTTGCTTCTCTTTGGGGCAGCTAGAAGAAAATAAAAATATTTGTTCTATTTTCTTTCAATTAATCATATTTTTATTAATAATTAATCTATTCGATTTTTTGCCCATATTTGTTAGAGATGTACATACCATTTTGTATGTGGTCTTTTTTAGAAGACACAACAATCGGTGACTAATTGAAGGAATCGTGACTTGGTCACACTGCACTCACCACGAACTGTCACATGATTTTCACCTGACGTTTGCTAGCTTCTGCGAAAAATCTATCGACGCGAATTCCAATTTAATAGGAAGAAATCTACATCCCCGTCGATCAGCGATTAACGAAGCTAGCACAATGAAAATTTGTGGTCCAAAATGCTCCCTCTGCGGATTGATCATCTCTGTTTGGGGCATTGTACAGCTCGTAAGTATTGCGGACTGAGACTGCTGCTGAATCTGGTTTGTTTTGTGGGGTCATACGGGACAGTCACAAGACCAAAAAAAAAAACAACACTTATAAAATATTTGCAAATGTGTGCGAATAAAATGTATATATTTTTAATTTTTAGGTGCTCATGGGCTTGTTCTTCTACATACACAGCGTGGCCTTAATCGAGGATTTGCCACTTGATGAGAAGTACTCCAGTTTAGAGGAATTCTATACGGCTGCCAATAATGCATACACTCAGGTGGGTTTTCATAATTTATGCATTGTTTTTACCAAAATGTGAACGTACCAATTAAATAATTACGTGCACATGAGTATGCATTACATGCACTTATATATTTATATATGCATGCGATCATACGCACCCTCCCATAAATACATACATAATTAAGTACACTTGAGTGTTTTGTTTGTTATCATTGTTGAAAGTTGTGAATTACTCTGAACAAAGCGCATATATAATGTACTACGTTTAGTATGTGAACCAGTTGATATCTGAAATCTGAATGCTCTGTTTCTAGCTCATAATAATCAGTGATTAGTCGTAAGCCCAAATTATCCATTGCTGACTCACAATGTTAATGTATTAATTTATTTGATTGCAGAATGCGTACAACTGCTGGATTGCCGCGTGCATCTATGTGTTGACCTTGTTGCTCTCTGCGCAACAATTCTATATGAATAGCAGAGTGACTGCCAACTAAAAACACCTGGTCTTCAACTTCAACTACAAAATACACACGATGCTGCTGCTGCTTTGCTTTCCCTGTGCAGGAGGAAAGTAAACATCAATCGAGAAAGCAAAAAAGTATAGCTTGGGCAATTATCGCTGATTGCACCGTAACCACAATTAGTATTGAAATGTTTTATTTAAAGTTGAAGTAATTTTGTTTATTTACTGTATAATATCCCCAAAGTTTTGTTGCTAAAGTTTAAATTGAATTAAATATGCTAATATTTAAGTTAAAAAAAAAATGTATGTATATATAATATGTACGTAATACAATTGTTTTCGTTTGTAATAATTCACATTCCTTTGTTAGTTCAATTATTTCTCTGTATCGACCGTACTCGTTAAATCGAATTAAAAACAGCAAGAGCAACAAATTTATATCAACTGCATCCGCCTCCAGTAACAAAACCATCTCAGATTCAATGTATAAATGTATTCTTTGTGTGTGTATAAATGTATTCTGTATTCAATGTCACTGAATGGAACAGGTCCTATTTAAGTATCGTTCCACGCTTTACACTACTTACTTCGTGGGTGGTAATTCGACACCTAAATTTCGTTCAAATTGTTATAAATATACGAAATAAATATATAATGAACTAGATATTTAAAATTTTATTTTCTCGACGGTACAAAAGTTCCCCTATTTTTAACGGATATTTAGGCGACGAACGGAGTAATATTTTATATTGATGAACAATATTGAAATAGTCTTAACTGATAAATTGGATCGAATTATCTTATAGAGCGATCATTTGGGATCAACAAGTAATGATTGATAGCTCTTCGTAATGCAATCTTTTTACCTTTTGGTTCCTACACTTTCTAAGATCAACTGCTCATGGAAAATGTGATGCTGAGCTGTGTACAAATTTTATCGCCCCCAATCTTATTTTCGAAAATAAATGGAAGATTTCACCTTATGCGATACCACGGGGACAAGGTTGTGTGCATAATTATTTCTTATTCAAATACTTACATTTTGTTCATTGATATTTAGTCTGACATTAAACCACATTTTTGTTTAGGGATAGCATTTATTTTATTTCTGTATATATTTTGTTGTAAATATCGATGTGCATATTAATTATCATATATAATAATGTATGATAAAATTTAATTATACAGTTGTCATATTCAAATATTAATACAATTTCATGAAATTCGACAAGTAGTCCTTAACAATCAATGTAACAGTCCTCAAAATACTAAAGAGTGTATTTCCTATGGACTAGAAACTAACAATATCATACATACATACTTACATATGAATATATTAATTTTTTAACTTAAGTTGTTTTAGCAAGTTATCAAATAATTTATTAACAATAAATACTTAATTTTTTTTTTCATGTTTTATGCTTATCCACTATTTACACTTTGACCATATCGAGGGTATTCGGAGAAGAATAAGTTGAGAGTTGAGACAATATTTGGTATTTCTATCAGATATGAGAAAGTATCAAACATGAGAGTAGTGTATAAAGCAGGATTTAGAGAAGGTATTCAAATACTGTTATCTATTGAGGGCGATAGATTAAGTTTTGAAAGCAAGTCGATTAAATGATATACGTTTGAAATTTAGAGCTCCAGTTGTTTATTTTATATTTATTCGCTCCTGATTACAGCTCGAAGATCGTGACGATTTTCGATTTATCGATTCCAAATACGCTCCTGGGGTCCAACCTTCTGCATTGGTATCTGTTTATAAAGTATGCAAATTTTTAGGGTTAAATTGTTCGAAAGATATTAAATCTAACAAAGCATGCAGTGGAGTTGGTGGGGGGTTGAGTGAAAGATTTACCTAAGACACGGACATACCACCAGCCGGCACAGCCCACTTTCAGTAGCTCGATGGCTTCGCCTTCTCGCATTGAAACTTCCGAGTGTCCCATAGCCGTATAATCAGACAGGGCAATGAATTTACTGCCCTGCATATCAAAAATATATACAATAGGTTATTATTGCGTGGCGGTTAGCATTATTGTTATATACATAACTTAATCAAGCATTTTAAATACTATGTTTAAGTTTGTGTTAGTCATCAATCAACAAAATCAAGCTTCAAGCGGTTCTTAATGTAGCTTTGCAAATTTAACAATTTACAATTATTCTAAATTATAATAAATTTAAATGTATAAAAATATTTTATGTTTGTGTGAGTGATGCTATTTTTTTTTTAATCATATATGTGACTTATTTTATTATTGAACACAACATGAACTATATTTATTGCCTACTCTATAACGATTTGTATATGATTTTATTAATATTAAATATTATATATTCTCCTTTGCAATTAAAGTAATTGTAAATGTGGAACTTAGACTATTGAGTTCAAGTCAAGAATGTAAGTGTAGTGATAATATTACCCCAACATTATCTATATAAAAGCCGGATCGCTAACAATGAAATGAGTTGGATACTTAACATGTGATGTTACTATTGTTACTATACTTTTTTTTTAGTAGTATGTACTTATGGACTAATCACAGTTTTGCAGATGTTACATTTAACTCGCTGACAAAACGATTAGAGACGCATACGATAACAAGCAACATTTGACAAATACGGTATTTAACGTGCATACTAGTAGTAAAGGGACCGTACCTATAGACTATTATTATAGCTACGATAAGTTTTGCTCAGTGATCAACGGACACATAAAATTTGGAGTTTGATTTGCTGCTGCGCGCAAAGGTGGACGTTGTGGACGTTGAGGTAGACGATGCACCATTGATATTGTATGATGCCCACTGTGCCAGTAGATTCAGGAAACGCTGATTGTCGAGATGTACAAATAAGAAATGCATATATGTACATTTAAAACATACACAATGTATGTGCATAGTAATTTCGAATATATAATAATAGGTTATGTTTGCACAGAGTACGTTATTATTATGATTATGATGTGTGGTGTGTTTGGCCATGAAAGTAAATTATACAAATGAAATAAAAACTTTAAATAATTGGAATTTGACTTAGTGAATGAACCACTCCAAAATGAAACAGATGTAACCAATTCTTTTTAATTTTGATTCAAATTAAATTTAATATATTTTTATATAGTTAAATGTTCATTTGTTTGGACAGACAACGAAGAAGATTAGATAGGTTGCTTGAAATAAACAGCGAGATCTAAATTCAATCCACTTGAACCTTAATTATTGCAAATATGTATTTATTTATATATAGATATATCCACCAATAACCGCATGTTACTCTTGCTATGAATGTTTAATTACCGGTGTGCTATTATCTTCGTTCAATGACAACTCATCCTCGCTATTCGAATAGTCGGAGCTCCAGCCGCATCCTTCTGGATGATCCCTGTCCCCCATGCCGCTACTGGAGTTGCCACAGGCAACAGATGCAGCTGCAGGTCCGTTCTCCTCGCTGCTGCAGTTCGAGTTGCGATTTGAGGACTCGGAGGATGCGTCACAGTTGATTGTACGACTCGGTGTGCCAAGTATTATGTTTGGCGTGTCCCACGATGTTGTTTGCTTCAGGCCGCGATGGTTCAAACCATACTGCTTGATTTTCTCGCCCTTCAACTCTTCGAGCTGATTGAGTAATACTCGTTTAATCTCGGATACCCATTTATGCTTGACTTCTAAAGTGGGCGCCTGAATTGTGTGCACCTCCTGACGTCCCTGTAGCCATACCTCAAAACGTTTTGTATCGCCTCGAACGGATTCCGTTAGACCAATCTGTGACATCTGTATAAAAGCCGTTTGTTAATGCTTCCCAATATATAAAGTTACTATGTATGCATTATACTGACCTTAACGTGATGCTTAAATTGATAGGTACTTTTGTTGTGACCCGCTTTGGAGGTTTGCTTGCAGAACAACAGCGATTTCTGATAGAGAAATATGTGTCGCTGCTGTGGCTTGATGCGCAACCGTATATCCTTCTTGGACTCGGTCCACACCTGAAATGAGTCCTGCAGCAGCAATTCGCCCTGTTGCGCCAGATCGGTCTGTGAATTAAAGCAGAGTATTAATATCGAATGCGAAAAGACAATTTGTATATCGATTGCTTACTGGAAAACCGGTAATTGCCACCTGATGCATTGAATCATTGACACATTTGAGCACAATTAACATGCAGTCGAGAGCCTTCTGAAGTTCCTTGGTGCAACTACCGCTGTCGCTGAAGCGCAGCAGGTCCTTCAATAACAATTGATATTTGGTTATTCTCTGCACGGGCTTTAACAGATATGCAGCTAATGGTAGCTTGTGACCCAATCTCTTCTGACACTCCTGCAGAAATAGATGTGTGTCCACAAGAGTCTCACGCAATCGGTCGGAGCGCGGTATATTCTGACAATAGAACGAGTACAGACGATAGAAGGTGTCACGCTGAAATAAGCATGGAGATAAATTAGAGCGAGTAGAAGATACAGTTTGATTATATTCGAGATTTCTTACCCTCTGCACAAAACAGAGTGCCACTAGCTCTGTGGTTGAAATGCAGTTCTCCAAATCCTTGAGAAAGACCTCATTGTGAAAAGTGTAGAGCTCGTGCAGATTACCAAAAAGAATCTCCTCCTTGCCCTGCAAGCTAGCGGGCACCATATGCATCAGTTCATCCGATTGCATTTGATCAAAATAGCCCTAGAAAAAAAGAAAAAATTATTTTGAATGAAATGAATTTATAAAGATTATTATTTTGATTTAAGTTACATGCGATGTTTCGTGTTGGCTGAATGCGTTTATTTTTCTGCTTATAAATTGACCGAATTTCTGTTCGACATAATCGTCAACGCTTGAATAACCCTGCCTTAGAACAAAATCCTTAAGGATGCGCTCGTATTTCGATGAGTTGAACTTGGTGTTTCCCAGTTTGGGTAGCTGTTTGGACTCGTCCTTAAATTCCCCCTTGAAACTCTCATTGAAAAACTGATGACAAAAGTTGAGTATCTCATCGTAAGTGGCATTTGAATCCGTTTTTGATGTTGTCAAAGCCACATCTGTGCCTGTTCGCCATGTTCTCCTTTCATTTCTAAGTTCCGGCAGGACATTAAGACTTGAACGACAGGATTTGCACATATGAATGTCGAGGTCAGGCATTTGTTTAGGCTCTTTTAAGGACTTGGGTGTCGACAGCATCTTGGTGTTGTTTAGTGAACCTAAAGAGCTTTGAGCCCTTGCCAGCGAGGATGACACGGACACAAAGCTCTTTGGCTCACTGTCCTCGAGGTATGCTAAGATATCCATATAGTTCTTGCGTTGCAAATAATCCTTAAATTCGGTATCGTTTTCAATCTCTGAATAGCTATTCGATTCGAGATAATCTTTGACCAATCTATACTCCAGAGACTCGTCACAACTGGATAGTTCGATGAGTTCCTTGAATACGGTGCGCCTTTGATCCTTTAAGCGCTGCAAACTATTGCTAACGGTTGTTGGGTAGTCCTCCAGCTCTCGTTCTGTCTCCGAGGATGCTTCTCGCTCCTCGCACTCTTGTAGGGTATTAATTATCTTAATGGTCGACTTGCCATTTAATATATTGTGCGTGGCAAAGTTGCACAAGTTCGTGCCAAATACGTAGTTGCCACTGAAATCCGTACTGAACGATGAACGAAAATCAGCGGGACGATAGTTAATGCCACCGCCCGATGCTTGGGAGTCGAAGAGCGAACCTTGAAACGATAAGGGTGATTCTCGCGGCTCATCTGAATTGAAACGCTTAATCAGTGAATCACCAAGTTTGTGATTAAATCTTCCGACAATATTACATGCCGTATTCTGCACGCGTCGCAACCGGAATGAGCTTTGTGCTCCCGGTGTCTTTGGTTTTGATGCTTTGCGCAGATCGTAGCCCCCGTAGCGCATATCGATATCGGTTAATGGATTTATTTATTTAGCTTTGGATACGAAATTTGTGGAGTTCTGTTGCTGTTCCGCTGCGCACAAGAGTCGATCGGTAAATGATTGCTAGTAGCCTCAAGCTACAAGTTACCCCCAGCTAACTTAGAATTGGTTACAAATTATTGGTAGCATCTTCTTGGCAAGCAGCGCTCACAGCCTAATGGGCTTAATGCACTAATTACAAGCGCAGGCATTCAAGCCCATCAAGCAAAAGAACCAAAGAAAAAACTGTATTGGTTTCAGTTCGCTGGCCACTGGGCAGCTTCCATAGTCTTGGATTTCATGCTTCATGGTTTTATGAGCAGCCTTTTACTTATCGTTGATTCTTTATGCTTCTTCATTCTGGCACATTCGCACATTCTTTCTCGATATGCCGAAGTGTATCATGTTTATATACATATTATACCCACGTACGACTTACCTTAAGAATCGAACTCATTTCATTCACATATATTCGCTCGGTCTCCAACAGTTCTGACAGTACGTGTCCTTGCTTCAGTTTTCGGGCTTCAGCATCCTGTAAATTTACGGACCAAAATAAAAGAAGAGCACTTTAGTAGGTTTATAAGTTGCCACTGCCTCTAGTTGAGCAGCTCTGTGGTCTATACATTTTTATTAACCATATTTATTCACACAACAACAAAAAATAACGAGTTAAATTGATCCAGTAGAGCTGAAACGACTTGAAGATAACGAAATCAGCTGTTAATTATGTTAATTTCCTTAAACACATGTTTTCAATCCCGAAACTAAAATCAGCTTGAGACAATCGCGTGCCTACAATTGTTTTTTTTTTCTACTATCGGTTGTTAATCGATTTGATCGAGCATTTATCGATAAAACGATATCTGCGAGTGGTAAGCGAGAAATTACATTGCGAATTTGAAGTCATGAAGAGGTACAGCCATCGACTATCGATGCTGATCATGAATATATATATACTTGCTTCGTTCTGTTCGTAACATTCTTTTGAAACGCTTCATTGTAGAATTTTCCCATTTTTGTACAAAATATCCGCATTTATAAATTGATATTTAGTCTAAGGTTATATTTCAATTCATTAATAATCTAAAAACTAGAAGCCAATACCCAGCCATGTTAATATTTAAATTATATAACCAACACCAATGAAAAATAAATGATTTGAAAGACCAATTAGTTGGGTTCCAACTGACGGCGGTATATCCGTCAATATAGGAAAAATAGGGATTTTGAATTATAATCAAATCAATATAATAAACAATTTTACCTGTTGATTTTGCATTTGTTCGCCATTGTCTGGACTCGATCCGGTGTCCCCATTTAATGAAACGCCGGAGTCAATGACACCGTCCATGGATCTGGGTCGCAGATCATGTATACCAGTCTGTAAAAAAATAGATATATATATAAGCGATTAATAACGATTATAACACTGATTGGGTGTCTAAAATGGGTCTAAGAGCAACACACAAAAAACAAAGAGACCTACTCAAACTATTCGAGGGAGAAGAAGATTGAAGATTGACATAGATCTTTGCCCGTCAGCGACTATTTTTGAACAAATCTTCTGGTTTCGACATCTAAGTTAGAGCTGCTACTGCTGCTGACTTTTCTAACTAGACAACGTTTATTTAAATGTCGAAAACGGTTAATTTTTTGTTTTTGATGTGATGAGCAACTTGTTGGTGGGTTAGCTTGGTTCGTTTTGCTGTTACCACTTTCGCTAGCCGCTGGCTCTGTTTTGACCGTTAAGCGGTTTGTTGGTCTGTTGGTCGGTCGGTCAATTCGTTCGACTTTCCATGCGTCTACTACGCTTTTGTGGGTTCATACACTAAACGAAATTCATACTCTGTACTCAAAAAAATGAATTTCATAAATCCTAAACAATAGTTAATTTCATTTATTTTTGTATCTTTATATTAAAATTCACAAAATATTTTAATCAATTCATATTTTATACAGAATATAAATTGTATTTTACATTCAATTATAAAAAACAACCTAGAATCAATGTTAATTTCGAACGTTAACAAAAATTTACACTAAGAACTAAAAAGTCTATATTTTTTTTTTTTTCTTTTTTAAATTCCTCATTTTGCTTAGTGTACCCAAAACAAGAGCTCGTAATTCTGTTACAACCCAACTGTGTTGGCCAACTTTTAGTCTAATTAACTAGTTAGCGCTAAGTTCTATGCAGTGGGCGATTTTCTACATAGTACTTTAACTTACGCATAAGGCTGTTTCTTCGTTGCTGCCTGACAGAATGTGTATATTAGATAATTGCTGATGAGTCTTAGCGCTTTCTAAATCAGCCGGCAAGCAACACAGTCTTCCCAAATTGGCCAGGTTAGCTGGCTCACAGTCTGTTTGCGCTTTTAATTGGTATAGCAGCAGCGACTTTAGTCGCGTTTCGCTTTGCCAGAATTAACTCACTTCTTTGGCTCACATTGGCTCATTGTTTTTAAGAAGGTCTACTTACAAGTTCTTCACTTTTCTGGTTTGCGTTTTCCCCCCATTTTCAATTTCAATTTTGTTTACTTTCTATGCTTCGCAAACAAAACAAAATCACCAAAGTGGGGCAATAGGGTATATAATAAACAGAACTTTGTTTCGAATTTAAGCAAGAAATAATAATTAAGAAACTATTCTATATTTTTTAGTACACAAAATAGGTTACAAGATTCCAATTTGTTGAAGGGTATTCAACATAAGTTTCGATATATTTTACCTGCCATTGCTAAAAAGGCATACTCAAAGCAAGAAATGCTCCTCTTCATTTTCTGAGTGTAAGATTTACAGTTTGTGACCTTTGCATAAAAATAATTATAATGAGTTGCAATAAATAGTGCGTAAGCTCGTAAACAAAACACCAGATTGCGATTGTCAACGAAAACTATATTGTAACATTAATTAACATTGTTTGCATAGGAAAAGTAACTTTGACTTTTTGTAACCCCTGCTAGTAAATAATGCAAACATAAATAGTAACAATAGCGTGCGGCGAGTAAAGCTCCAACTCTGTGCCAATTAGCGATGTGTAGTGTAGACTAATTTACACAGCACAACCAAGTTTTGGAAAGCACACCAAGTTTGGAGAAGTTCAGCTTGGAGACAAATTTGACAAATTGACACAAATTTACTTTGTTCAAATCGAGGCCGATACACAGAAGTAAATCAAATTTGACTGTTACCGTTAGATCATATTTTGGTATTTGATGAGTAAGAGATGCAGAATGAGATGAAGATTGGATCAGTCAAATTTGATGACTACTTAGGAATTCAAAATGAAAAGTTAAGTATTATTTGATTCTTGAATTCTTGAATTCTGGCAACTTGCGAGTAGCCAACAAATAACGTACACATCAAAATCTTTACGAGTGCTGATGTATTGGGAATACCTCAAAGACAATAGGGAAAGTGAAAGGTGTTAACGGTTGATGCGTGCCACCAAACACGAAACGAATACGAAGTTGGTCTTTTTTTATATTTAATTTTTTTGTTTTTTCTTATTTTGTAGGAGTGCGAAAGTGAGAGTCCCCTTGATTCAGTAGATGGGTTACTTTTTTCAATTATGTACACACAGTTGAACTTCCTTGAACTGAATTTTTTGTAACTCGAATAAAATTGAGTAGCAATTGCGTAAAGAGATAAAAAGTGATAGATATTTTTCACTCCATATAACTATAACTCGTGGTTACGTATAATATATATAAACATGTGTGTACACAAAATGCATGTATGAGTAGACTTTAAAACTGAATTCAGCTCAATATTGGTGGATTTGTTGAATTATTTAATGGGAAAACAAATCAAAAGATTTACAGAAAAGTTTAGCGGGTATTAATATACTGGCAGACTAATTATTATAAGCTATCTACTATTTTAACCATAACTCGTTGTTATTTATAGATTATAAAAAACTTGGTTAATTATATTAAATGTGTGTATACAAAATGAGTCTTTGGGTAGATTATTAAACTGAATTCAGCTTAATATGAGTGAGTTTAATTAATATATTTTGGGAAAGCAAACAACAAAATGGTTTTTAAACTTTTATTGGGATTTACTATTTTATCAGATTAATTTGAAAGCTATCTTTTGTTATAATTCGATCTATAATATTTAAATAAAGATTTTCTACGTTTTTTATGATCTTTAAATCCTGGATTGTTATTTAAATTTTTCCTCAAAGTCGAAGTTTTAAATGTCAAGGAACCTGTTTCTTGTGTTAGTGAAATTTTACGGTCTTATAGCCATATATTATATATATATCAGGGGGCGGTCGGCCAAAGAGTTAAGGCAAGCGTAAACTGTCATTTAAGGCAGCTTATAGTCGCACTAATTTAAATGGACAGACGGTTTGTTGGCGAATTTTTAATTGCTAAGTAGCAACAAACAACGGCTCATGATTATGCCACTTACTAAACTCAGCCAAGTCTGGTGTTAACGAAGTGCCCGGTTTATATTTAAAATACACAATAAAAATGAAAAACACAAATATGAAATGACTCAAAATCTCAGCAGCACACTTGACAGCCAGTCGATAATAAAAATAAAAACATTCATATATACATATATATATTAATGTAAAGTGTGTCTACATAATTTGGTTATGAAACCGCGAAATGGAAACCACAACGAGCCAAAAAAAAAAATCAAACGCCAAGGTGTTTGCATTTTGCTGTTGTTGTTCCTACATTTCTTTTTTTTCGCTTGTGTTTTATTTATTAATGAAACGAAGCTTCCTGCCACACTCCAGCTGCACGCTACCTTCACCTTTGGCTGTGTCTTCGGATGTGCGACTTTCAGTTAGATAATACTTATGTATGTACTTGCATGCTTATGCCTACATGGGTACATGTATATAGGTAGCAACATATGTATTTATATTTGCTGCTCATCCGTTGCCGTTTCAATAAATAATTATCATAGATATGTTTTTGGCTCTGCAAAATTCGAGCTGCGCTCTAATTATAAGTTTGATTCGGAGTTTTAGTGTTTCATGTCATTGGAGCATAAGGTACGGGTGGATTTCGATTGCATTTCCTGATTTGGGCAGACTGCATATATTTGAGTTCAGTTCGTCTAACAAATTTAAACATAATCCGGCTTTGCAAGCAATACAATTTTGATCATGGTTTAACATCCAGATTAATAATGCTATCCCATAAAATCACAATATCGGTTGATCAAAACTTTCCATCCCCATAACTTCGTCAAGGCCTAATAAATTTTTTAAAGCAATGCATTTTTGATCATTGTTTGACCCCTAAATTAACACTTCATTTAAATTAGAGAATGCGATTTTTGTTCGAAATTCCTGTTAAAATTATATTCCAAATAAGCCGGCATTCAAGGTTGGAGACACAAAACCACGATCTTAATTTGAATTCTCAGGTGAGTTGAAAATTTCAGAAACTTATGCTAAGTTGCATGTTTAAAGCATAGCTGAGAGAGCATTCAAAATTAACAAGAGTGATAATGTATTGGCCAACGGTAAATGCGTAAAGGTTCTAACCGGTTTCGGCCAATTCAAGCTCTACCATGAGGAACTAAATTCCCGACTAGTTATGGAAGTAATTTTCGCAAGTTATGCGGAAAGTGTACAGATATGAAAATATGTAGATATGAAAACAAGGGCAACAGCTCAACCTGGTTGTCTCTCAAGGCTTCCGCCTAATTAGCAGATATATAATTATTAGGTTTGGCATGCAGTTAAGCGCGGGAAGTATTTAGTATTTTCCTTCCATCCTACCTTTCGCAGCAACTTATTGTCTCGTAAGTGCATCTCGCCGCGCCTCCCCTGGCTGTGATTTAAATTGATGGCGCTGAAGTTACCCTCAAAATAGGAGCAATCGTCATCATCGCAGCTGGAGATGCTGCAACAGCAGCCGGCTCCAACATCTGCTTCAATATCATAGCACGCATTGTTCCAGAAGACACCACCGATGGCATTGCAGCAGTCGTTACTCGACAGACAATTCTTATTTTCCACATTCGAAGGTATTCCTAAGCATGAACAGCAATCCTGCTCCGATTCGCAGAGTGAGCTATTATCCCGACTGGAGCCACCGCAGCCGGACGATGATGTTGAGCCGCTTGAGGATGGTGCTATCAGGGCTCTCGGTCTGGTCAAAGCATTCCGACTACCGATCTCCCTATTATCATCCCCATTGCTGCTGACAAATATCTTTACACTGTTGTTATTGTGCCTGTTCATGGGCCGTGGCGGGGATGGAAGGATTAGTGAGTCTGTCTCCATGTAGTCATCGTTGGGATCAATGCACGATTCCCGCACCCAACTGTCGTCTATGCTTATTGTCGTCGTGGAAGTCCTTAGATCGATAGTTTTATGCTTTTGGCTATTGAGTTTCCGTTCCTTTTCAATGTTGCATTGCTTCGCGGCAGCGGCGGCAGTTAGAAGCTCATTTGTTGTGGCCTTTGTCACATTCTTCTTGGCAAAGTTCTGCACATCATTGGGGTCAACATGGGCTTTGGGTGGGGCATTACCAGAGGGTCTATCGTATTGCTTGTGCTTCTCGGGTGGATGTGCTTCCAGCTGCACACAACTAATGCACTTTTCATCGCGCAGATTCGTTTGTTTTGTCTGCAGCTCTTTGGTGTCATTAGAGGAGGAAACTCCTGAGTCGGAGCAGCAGCTCTCGAGAGAGAATCGCTTCATCCGGTCACCCTGCTTCATAATCGGACTTTGCTGTTTTTGCTGTACTTTGTAGCTGGAGCTGGAGCAACTTTTACTATCCTGAATAGCGACCCTTGAGTTCTCATCTCTCTCTAGCTGGTTGACAATATGCAATGGCTGTCGCTTCTTGCGTATGTGGACACGTTCCAGTTTGGTCCGCTGCTGTCCGAGAAGGCGTGGCGATTGCTGCTCTACCAAGGGCGCTACTTTGCCAGCACTATTATTATCCACTCCTGCCTTTTGGAACATCCATCGAGGTGCTGCACTCTGACTGTAAACAATATCCTGCTGCTGCTGCTGCTGAAAGAGCTGCTTCACTCGCCGTTGTAGTTGTGCATTTGCCTCACTATATGGTGCTGGCGGTGCTGATGATGCTGATGATGGGACTACCAGTGGTTTTGGTATTCGCGACCTTAGAGGCGCCCGATGTGAAGAAGAAACTAATTTGCGTTGTGGCTCCGGTTCGTGTAGACACTCAGAGCAATCGCTAGCTTCCGCTTTTCTTTCAATGCGAGCGATGCGATCGGCACGGGATCGGATTCCAGCTGCGGCGCCGGTCCGTGCCATATCATGGCGTATATCCCGGTAGTTCCAACTCTGTGACTTCTCGCAATCGGGTGTCACAGTGTTTGTTTCGGTCGCGTCCGAATTGGAATTGGAATCGGAGCAGGAACAACAGTCCAGTTCATCTGTACGAGGTGATGACTGCTTGGCTAGAAGTAGCCAGGACTCTACAGTGGGCAGAGGGAGGGCGGGCACCGGCATCGGTTTAGGTGCTCGATTCGGCGCCTGTGGCGCCTGCCGACGATAGCCGACAAAGCGGGCGGGATTATTTAAATGTGCTGTGGCTGGTGGCGGCGGAGGTTCATTCGATTTGTGCATCATTGCCTGTTTGCACTTGTGCACATAGTTCACCTTGAGCAGCTCCATGGGGAGCAGCTCACTCGACGACATACGTGAATCGATGGTGCTATCCATGCTGGGTGATTCAATAGTCGACGACTTACGGTTTACAGAAGGCGGCAATTTGCCAATCGGCATTTTCTCGAAAAGTTTTCACAGTTGTTTCACTCGATTTATGGTTTTTAATTCACTATGACATATTTTATTTATTATTTAGCAATCACTCATATTTGTGTGGCTTGTATCAAAAACTGAACGATACACTCAAAATAACAAGAGATTTAAGAATTGCAACAGATTTGATTTCCACATTTCACAAGTCACCCTTCACAGTCCAGAGTCACTGTAGCGAACCTGGTTATTGCTCTATTCTGATGCAAATTTTTTTTGTTGGTCCAAATGCGAGGTCAGCCTATTGTCAAGGCTTCATTGATCACCGTCTGTATGCAGGGCAAAGAAAAGAAGCAAGCCACAATCATCATATGGTGCTTGCCTTTCGTCGGCTTTTTATGCCTCTCTTCATAATTATGCAAATCAAATACGGCTGCTGCACGACTTTGTAATTCAATTCGACACGACTCGATCCGATCCGATTTATTATGCGCGACGTTGTTGCGTCTTCGAAAGTTCGACTTAAACTGTCGCTTGAACTTCGCTCGATCAAAGACAAGCAGCCTGGTTGGGACTCGCTAGCTTGCAACATGTTGCGTGAGGTTGTAGTCGCACACAAAGTCATGCGTCCATCCAGACGCGTCTGATGCTGCAATGCCGCTTAGACGGGTTGTAACACACACAAGCACACACAATTCGGCCAATGACCACAACTTATAACCAGAAATAATTATGTTAAATGTATGCATTATATGCAAATACTTATTTGGCAAACTTGGCAAACCATCTGCTGCACGTAGCGGATTTTATTGAGAAACGAGTCATTGCAGTGAATATATAAATAATTTCGGCAGACTTCTTAAATGAGAACATACATAATTCTAGCTCTAACTGGTTGCATGCAAACACATAAATATTTACAATTCTTGTATTGTATAAGAATCTATATAGTTGAATTGTTAATTCATTATAAAGTACTGATTACAGATATATACGTATGGCCTTATAGGAAAAGGGACTCGATTTAAGATCTTTTTTGTTTGTCTTTCGTTATTATTAACTATTTTTACACTTTTTTTCAGTTGTCTGGATCTTTAACTCAAAGGGAATTATATAATGTTATCGAAAATTTTTGTCGATGTATGGATGTTGTATGTTGTATGTTGTTTGCAGCAATTGAAAGTCATAATATTGTATATTCATGTTGTGTTCACATTAGACATGATAGGATAAATATATATATATATATATATATATATATATATATATATAATATGTGGTAGATGGTTACACGAAGTGGTTATAGATATGATATGCCGAATATGATGGCAAAACTTGCTACCAAATGAACAGCTTAATTTGTACGTTCGTGCTTATCCGTTTATGGCTCAGAGCTTACAATAAATAGTTGGCCAACACACACACACACACACACACACACACACTCGCAGTTGTTGTTGTTTTGTCTTAACTTATTGGGCGTCACCGTCATTGGAAAATATCGTTGGTGAAATTACGTGAAACGGAAGCTAAGCGCCCACAAAAGGATTACGCATGAGTAGGAGCTGCCGGTAGACATCCAAATATTCCCACTAGATAGTTAGGTAGCCGGCCCAAAAGCGTCAAGGTATGGTTAAAACCGGTGGAAGTTCAATTGAAAGTGAAACGCGACTGTAAATCGGTGCAGCAAGAAATTTTTTGACTTTTCATTCATTAAAATTAAACAAAAATAATAAAATGAAAGAAAAGAAAATAGAAAAAACAAAACCCAGCAAGGTAAAAGTGCTCTAGTTCAGAGATAATCACTTTCAGATACCCTGTAATTAAGATAATATATTAAATATTTGTTCAGACAGATACATTTAATATGCTTTCCAAATTATCTTAACAAGATTTACCCATTTAGCATATATTCAATTATAATTTATTATTATGTTTTAGATAATTCGCTCAAAAATGAAATAAAATGATCTGTATCTCTTAACAACATTTATCCATAAGTTGAAAATTAAATGATAAATCAGTTATAGGCAATTCGATAAGAGAATTTCGTATCAGAGAAGTTTGTGGGTTCGAAAAGTTAGCGACTCTGTCGAGTCTAAAAAACACTTTCTTTTACAAAAATTAGCACCAGCTTTTTATATATTTTTCATCCGTTTCCAATTGGTTACAGGGTATTAAAACAGAGCACAAGCGACCAAGGGAAATGATCTCACAACAAATAAGTATTGTATGTGAAGAAAATGTAATTCCATTAAGAGTGAAGCTGTGCAGCGCCCAGCTTCGTATCGTAAATTAAATTTATGATTTCAACGCAGCTGGCAATCATTGGGCCAAAACAGATGTGATTTGGCCCTCTCAGTCAGTTGACAATTAGCATGCCCAGTGAAAAGGAAAGCCCAAAACCAGCGTCAGTTTAAAAGTGAAACACTTGGACAAAAAGTAATGCGGCGTTGCAGCTCTGAACATGCACCCAATCTACAACTGTAGCGTAACGAACTAATATATTTACGTATACAAGTCGCAGTATATTCATATATTGTTTTGCCAAGTTTTTAGCCAGCTCAGAACTGGGCCCTTACAAATATGAATTTTGCTGCATAACAATCAATCCTGTGGCTTAAGCTAGATATGTGTATGATTATGAAGAAATGAAAAAATAATATATATACGAACTTATTAAGATTTCACACAGAAATCTCTTCTGAGTTTGTTAAACAACTAGCAAGAACTTTACAAATAATTACGTATACTTTATCTTAATTCCCATACAGTCCATATAAGTAAAGTAAATATTTAAGTGTCTTGCTCATTGACCAAGTGATGATATACAACAATTATGGAAACAATTGCCGTCAACAATAATAAACAAAAGAACGATGGTCACAATACAAAAGAGAAACCCAATTTGGCAACACCAATGTCAACGGCAGTAGTTGAATGGCACTTATTTAACTAACTGTCGATCAAGGCAAATATTCACTGATTGTCATTTTTGAGCAACCTTGCGAAGGGGTATTATAACGTCTCTCATTGACAGAGTCATTTTCGATTTTATAATGAACATGTTCTTAATTTGTCCTTACACTTTTTTATAATGCTACTTATGTCTCTCAACTGAATTTGCATTCTATGTGAAAACTTGGTTTTTAAAGTATTAGTTGTATGACAAAGTTATTTGTTTCATGATGAAAAGAGAGAAGTTTGGAAGCAAATTAAATATTTTTATATGATATTATTTATTTGCGTGCTATTAAATATGCTCTTTTAAGTATTAATAAATATGATTATGCTATTAAATAAAGTCGCATAAGTATAGCAAAGAAATACCCAAACTCAATTTCTTAGCCTCACAGTGCCCTCGATCCAGTGGTAAACTGGAAAAAACAAAAAATGAAACTGTGCCAGCTGTTTTGACCAAAATATTATTGCTACTAAGCAGAAATAAAAAAAAAATTGATGAAACCAAAGTTGGTCAGCAGAAAAACCAGCTTGAAGTATAATAGAAAAGCAATTCACACACAATAGTCTCCTTTGCGCAACAAACACAAAAAAATGACAACAATAAAAGATTACACACAAAAACTACACAAATAAATGAAGAAAAAGTAAACAATAACAATGTGTGTAGAAAATTAGTCGTATTTTATTAGCAGAAATTCCCCAATAGAACCAGATATTTTAATTTTTAAAGTATCTATCGAATATCAAATTATATGTATAAAAATTCCAAATCTGAAAATTGAACACAATTTGCAAAATTTTTATTGTAAGTTTTATTGTAGTTTTAAATATCTGTAATATGATTTATGTCGTTCTTAAATGTTTGAAGGCAAGTGAATTTATCGTGCGGCAGTTTTGCCAAAGTCACAGTCTGATTCGTATATATTTAAAATCTTAGAAAGTGGAAGAGAGTTGACCCTTGTTGCCCACCCAATGCGGAAACCATCGAAATTCAAAAGTGGACTTTAAGTTGATTTTCCCTTTGATAATGTACTTTCTGGCTTACAAGCTTACTTATGTGCTGTGTATTTTTTGTATTTGTAGCTGTGCTGCAGTATTACCACATAAAATTTCTCATTTGAAATCAATTAAAATTTCTTTATGATTTTCAACAACTTTCAAGTCTTTGTCTGCGTTTTACTGTACCGCGTTTTGTTTCTATTAATTTCCGCATTGCCTGCACAATAAATGCTTCAGCCAAATGAGATTTGCTATCATCCAAAATGATTGTTATTATCAGTGTAATTATGTTTGCATTTAGTAATTTAATGGGATAGAAATTACGAAAACAGACACAGCCAAATTAAAGTGATAAAAACCAATAATCAAGGAGTTGTTTAGATTAATTTTATGAATTTCAGACATCTTTTAAATTTCTTTTAATTATTCGGACTAGAATAAAAACCAACTGATAGAAATGGAAATCTTTCTACTTTTATAATACGTTTCTATATTTTAATACGAGTTATTTATAAATTAGGGAATCCTAACGTTTCTGTAACCAAAATAAATTGTTCCATAAGACAACAGTTTAGAATCGTTTTTTGTTCAAATTGCTTAATTTGCCTACCCAAACAAACAGTTTACGAATGCAATTTTGTAGTCAATTAACTTGACAATTAGGGTTTCAAACGAATAAATTCTATTCAGTTCAACCAGAGCTACGGAAGTAGATAGTTGGTCAGTAAGTTAAAATGTTGCTTGTCGACCAGAGTTGGTCGCTTATTTTGAACATAATCAGTAAGTGTATTTAGCTTTAGACAGTTTACAATCGGAGGATATACAATTTTTATTTATTTATTGAGTTAAGGGGTATTTACAAGGCAGCACAATTTGTGTCCTACAGCATGATGACTACGAATTCCAACCACAGAACACAGCTGAAGATTATTCAAGTTTCTTGAATATCCAAATTGCCACACTTTCCGAGAGTTTTAAAGACAATGTGATCGATGCTGCGGCCAGGGGACAACAGTTAAATGAGCTCGACTTAAGCTACGATGATTTGATGCTTAAGCTCACCATATCCATTGAGACTACGCACTGCGAGGTTGGATATATTATAAAGCTAACAGTTCCAACCGAAAACTTTTCACTTTTCAATTATTTGGCAGACTTTTCTTGTTTTTGGTGAATATATACTACGCTTCGTGGCTGCCTTTCCAAAGGCAGCAATGTACTCTATCTGGCGCTCGTTGTACAATAAATTTGTGTTCGCCTATGTGGCTGATGAATTGGGCGAAACAATCTGGCAAGATTACTTTTTTCAGGGTAATTAATTTGGCAAGTGAAAGATACTGGGGAAACTCTTTAATAATTTAATTTTCAGATCAACCCAACATACTTTTTGTGGTGCGAAGCTATTCGAATGCAACGATCTTTGATCTGAAAACCAACAAGTATGTGGGTCCAAGATCGGAACACCCGGAACAGTTGCAGTTGCTGGATCGATTTGATGCTGTGGGAAAGCGCTTTCAACATAAAAACCAACTATTTCCCGATAAATTGAGAGACTTGCAGGGAAGGGAACTTATAATAGCTGGTTTCAACTATAAGCCTTACGCGATCATCAAGCATGTAAGTATATCGGTTGTCAAAATTCAGGCGAGCAATTTTATTGGAAGTCTGATTGAGCTTCACAATCAACTGTGCTTGCTAGAACCGGTTGAGAATTTTAAATGAATGCCTAAAAATTGATTTTGGTATTTACTTGAATGAGCTCTTCAATCGAGCTTCTTCATCAACAATAGGACTGTGCGTGAGAAAACCAGTTGAGAATTGTAAATGAGAGCATGAAAATTGATATTGGCATTGAGTTCGATTTCTTGTTGTTACTTTAACGGTATTCACAATGAATGGTGGTAACTTACCACCATGTCAACTGCACCACTATTAAATGGTACTCCTTCCTGCCTGCAGCGCACCGCAAGCAATGCCCGGGATGTTGCACTTTCACCGGACTCGGAGTTAGCTGATGTGTATATCGATGGCACCGAAACACGTGTCGTACTCAACTTTTGTGAGCAACTCAATTGTACGGTGCAGATTGATACGTGTAAGTACAGCACTACGCAGTTATGAGAGCTCTGCACCGGAACAACAACGAATTAGGGTGCAAGATTCTTGAAACTAAGCCTAGTTAACTGCTGCAAGCAAATCAAATCAAAAGTATGCTCATAAATCTTGTATTCAGCTGATGCCGATGATTGGGGCTCAATCTACACGAACATGTCTGGAGATGGAGCTATGGGCATGGTTATGAATCATAAGGCAGACATTTGCATTGGTGCCATGTACTCCTGGTACGAAGATTACACCTATTTGGATTTGTCCATGTATCTAGTGCGTTCGGGCGTTACTTGCCTAGTGCCAGCACCATTGCGTCTAGCCAGCTGGTATTTGCCGCTGCAACCATTTCAGTTCACCTTGTGGGCCGCCGTACTCATTTGCCTGAGCATCGAGACATTGGGCTTGGTCCTGGCCCATAGGAGCGAATGGAAGCTATTTGCCACAGCGGAATCCAAGAGTGGCTGGTGGATCAGTTCGAAATTTGGATTAGTAACCACCTTTAAGCTATTCATATCGCAGGCAGGCAATAGTAATGCTCGATCTGTAACGATGAGGGTACTACTCTTCGCTTGCTTCCTCAACGATATCATCATTACGAGCATCTATGGGGGCGGTCTGGCCAGCATATTGACCATTCCTAGCCTGGGCGAGGCGGCGGACACAATGGAACGGATGCGTAGCCAACAGCTCCAGTGGGCAGCGAACTCTATGGCCTGGGTATTCTCACTACGTGGCTCTGACGATGTAAGTACATTTGGAAAAACAACCGTTATAGACGTACTTTTTGACAATTTCGAAATAAGTACAAATGATTCTTGATTTGAAAATCGAGTACAGAATACTAATTATAGGGATTTCCGTAAATCAGTCGTAGATCTTGAATTTTGTATTCAAGCTGGTATAGAATTATTTTAAGATAATATCATGATTAATCTTAGCCTCTTGTGAATGAACTGCTGGGTAACTATCACACCTACAGCGATGAACAATTGTTGGACTTGGCTAATCGGGTGCGAATGGGATTCACCGTGGAGCGTTTGCCCTTTGGTTAGATTTACTACTTATTTAGTACTCTGTTAAATTAACTCCTTTCTAGGCCACTTTGCCATTGCGGAATACGTAACTGGACAGGCCGTTGAGCGGATGGTTATAATGCAGGAGGATCTCTATTATCAGTATACGGTTGCGTTTGTTCCACGTTGTTGGCCACTCCTGGAGCGATTCAATGATTTAATTTATCGCTGGCACTCGTCGGGCTTTGACAAATATTGGGAGTATCGTGTAGTGGCTGACAATCTCAATGTTCAGATACAACAGCATGTGGAAAGCACGATGTCTGGAGCCGCTCAAGACGATGTCAATATTGAACCCGTCACTTTGGGCATGTCCAATTTTGCGGGCATATTGCTCGTTTGGGTTTTAGGTGTCACAGTAGCCTTAATAGTATTTGTGGCCGAATTACTAGCAGCCAAATTCAACCGGCAAAACTCACGTATCTTTAAGTAAGGCTACAGCACATTATGCGATTCTAAATAACGTAGCCATAATCATCAAATATTGCCAAGCGATCTGGCAATATGTTGCAATCAACCGATTTCACTTTATGTAGCTGGCACTATACAAATCTTAAGCCACTGAGGCTGATCTATGACAAGTGTCAAGCGTCGTAATGGAATTTTCTGGTCTCACTCATTTTATGGTAGTTTCACTAAGGGCTAAAGTAAAACGATCTTCAGAGACGGTTTGCCGACCGAACTACGCAGCCAAGTAGCCGAGCTTGCGACCTGCGGAAGTGCCGTGAAAGTTCTCAGACGACTCGACGGTGATTTATGCTCTCAACAAAAGAAAAAAAAGGTACAACATCTTTCTTTTTATTACAATGTCCGTTAATGGCATCAAAAAAATGTGTGAGAGTACGTAAACGTAACTAAAAAGTGACTAGATACAGATTATTGCCAGAGTGTAGCTGAAAGATAGTGAGGAAGTATTCAGTGCAATGAACTACTAGCATATTTTAATATATTTTTACGAGTTTTGTCTTTGCAAAAGTATATGCAGATTAAAATTTGATCTAAATTTAATTGGCATCAAAATCAGACAGCCATGGCAAATATACACTCCGATAAAATATGACCGAGAAGCACAAAAATTTCAGTTATTAAAAAATAATTTGTATATGCAAGAAATAAATAAAGCAACCGCTTGACACTAATCAATTTAATTCAATTATTTTATTTATTTCGCAAAAAGTATTAGCTATTTGTGGAAAATAGGAAAACTAAAACTTTCTTATAATATATAATGCTTAATAGCAATTAATTTATTAATTTTACATAACACATTATGTCTTATTTTTCCACAATCACCATTATAGTTATAAATCTGGATATTAAATAAACTAAACCGTGGGTTTAGACATTAACATTCCGACAAAAGTATGGTGTCATTTTAATATTATTTGTTTGCTTTCGGTGCATTGAACTCGCATCTTTGTGCAGCCTTAACTTGCCTGCCAGCCTGACTATTTGTAAGATAGCCAGCAGCTTGTCCATGGCTGTGAAATTTTTGGTAATACCCCGATGCCTGCCTGCATGTTTTGACCATGGTCATTTCCATATCATTGTAGCGCACACAAATTGACGACGTGCAACGTGGAAATTCTCGGCAGCTCGGGGCGGGGCATTTGCACGATTCATTGAAATTGAGTGGCTAATTGGTTGACGCATTTTTGCTTTTAGCCTTTGGTTGACTTGATCTTGATTGACATGCACAATATGCAGCAGTTTCTTTGTTGGACTTGTTATTTTTAGAAATTTGTCGAAAATGTCTCTCTTGAGTTTGGATTTGCAACACAGTTTGTAGTGAAAGTGAAAAAAAAAACAACACAAATGCCTAAATAATCCATTAAAAACTGTAAGCAGTAAATAAATCACAGATGCTCACTTTATTTTCTATGTTTAACAATTATTCGCAACAGTCACCGACTGACTTAAATACAGCAATGCTTTTTTTGCGATTAGACAGACTTTATTAAGATTCATTTTAAAGTGACAATTGGTTGACTAACTATCAATTTTTAATTCTTTAAAAGCCGCTGCGTCTCCCGAAGTTTATGCAGTACTACTTTGAAATGCTTCCACATTCAAAAATGTTAAAATTCGGCTGCTTTTTTGTACTTTTGACTCTTTTTGCGGTTGTCGCTTCTTGGAGCGTAGATGACATAATACATAAATTGGGTTGGTAAATATGACCAGTTACCGGACAAAAGTAAGAATATCCAAATGCTTTATAGCCATTTGCAAGCAACCTCCACTGTATGGAAATTGTCGTGCTCGTACTCGCATGTGGTACTATAATCGAAAATATGTGAGATGTGATGCTTTTATATATTCAACCTGCGGAGGCAATCACAACCGATTCTACACAAAGACCGAGTGCGAGAAATACTGTCGAATTGTGAGTATGTCTTTGTCCCTAAATTATCTTTAATATAATATATATATTTATTTACAGTAACTCGTCAACTTTCATAACTAGTTATTTGGGGTAATACTTGTATTGCGAGAAATGAGGCAAGTGTGGCAAATGGGTTAGGATAGAGCCCTCATAGCCCTGAGGTACTCGTAGTACAGAGCCCTGGCATGCATATGTTTGATTTACAAAAAAAAAACTATAATTAGTTGTAAGTAAATTACAATACCTATTGAGCGGGCACATTGTGAGACTAACTAACACAAAGCTACTGCGGACAGGCAGTACACTCGGAAAAATATATATGCTATATTTGGAAAATTGTATTGAAAGAGAAACACAAATTTTCGATTCTCTCCCTGAAGACGAATCCCGAGTAGTTCCAAACATATCGGTTTATATAAGAAAGAAAAATAACATATGTAAATCGAAATACATTTGTTGAAAGTAAAACTGCTTGCCATTTATCAGCAAACCAAAATATATCATTTTATGTATACTTTCTAAAAATACTTTACATTTTATGATAATTTAAAAGTTTCTTTCTAAAATTTAACAGATTCTTTCGTCGACTACTATTTGCCATGCTCCGTATATTCGTAACAATACCTATGCTTCATAGAAAGCAAAACTTATATAAAAAATACTCTAAAATATATTAATAAGATGGACATTTAAAATTAGTTTCTTTCAAAAATTAAACAGATTTTTTCGACGACTACAGTTTGTAATGCTTCTTATATGATTTAAATTCTTTTATTTTAAACAAAACTATTTCAAAATATGTAGGAATACGGATGATTTAAAGAATGCAAATTGTATATATTAAAATAATAAGTCTTTGCAACTGAGCTAATAGAAAAAAGCGAGCTGCTAAAAATATTGAAAGTACTTTTTAAGTCAAATATTTTGTTGGGTGTAGAGAAAAGTCTCTCGCTCTGAAGCTATATTTGAAAGCCCGCAGATGCGTGCTGCAAGTTCGAAATGTCGCTGTTGTTTCTGTTGTTGTTGGTTAAGTTGCTGCTGGCTTCTGCACTTACTCAACCTTACGTGCGTTGCTTTGACAATGCCGAATATTCAGCCAACAATGAAAATATTTCACTTTGCACAACACTTGCGACGACGTCGAGACATTCAATTGGCATCGTCTCATAATTTTTTAATAACGCGCATACTTAAATATGTATGTATATATAAACAGATATGAAAGTGAAAGAGCGCATATCTTAAGCACGGGCCTAATAAAATGACGATTAATTATTTAATTATGGAAAAAGCCTCGATTGCACAGAAAGAGATATTGCAACTGAATACTGAGTTTCAATTCAGTGAGGGGAGCCCATCTCTATACGCCTCATCAATGTCCCATTTTTGGACATCTTTAACACCATATATACAGCTTTAATGCATCTGTCAATTTGTTGTAGCCGTAACCGTTGCATTATTGCATTGGATTTAAGCGGCTCAAAAAATAAAAACAATTAGAAACTGAATGCATGTAAATACTTTCGATTGTTTCGCTCAGACTTAGAGACAGACTCACAGTTGCTCAATTGCCACCTGTGGCAAGAGAAATCGCTGCAGAGGCAAAAACTGACAAGCATATATACATATATACCAACATCAAGTAGCTTTGTGGTTGCAAAGAACAGGTCGCTGTTGCAAATGCAAAAAATGACTATAACATTTTCAAAGCAAGCTAAAAACATGCAGCAAAGTAGTGACAGTAAAGAGATTAGGAGACAATAGCTCATCAGACAGACATCAATCATGCAGGGAGCAACTGCAGAAGAACGTAATCTGGAAAAAAAAAAACTACACTTTAACAGCAAGCAAAAAGTTGAAACGATCTGCATATTCAACCTACTCTCATTTTGAACACAAAAAAGCGTTTCGCGATTTTGGCTGTAGAGCAAAATGTAGCTCAAATATAGCTTTAGTCATTAAAGTTTCCAATACACAAATAATGTGAAAGGACAAAACAAAAAAAACATATTCAAAGCGATATTTATAAAACTTGTAGCTTATAGCTTAAAAGCTATATCACTTTCGACAAGCACCCTCAATTGAATCCTAGAGATCTAGATAACACACTAGGGCATCTAACGGGTATTCGAAATCAGGCATTAAAATCGAAACAGAACCAAGTTTAGATGAAATCAGTGGCAAACGGGAAAACTGCTTTAACAGATAACTGCAATTGGAACGGCGTACTTGGCGTATATTATGCACTTATGGAAATTGCTTGACTTTTTCTTAATGCGGAATTGCAAATCTGTATTTTCCTGCTGTGCTGCTGCCCAGCGGAAATGTTTAATATGCAATTCTAACCTTTTGTGCAGCTCGTTGCAAGCGCAGTTATCATTATAGAACGGCCTGAAGCGATGCTCTCTTCCCACTTCCCACTTTCCTCTTTCGCATCTTTCTCTCTTTCGACGATGAGCATGGCTAATTGGACTCAACAGGCACTCGCTGAGTTCATTAGAGTATTAGCACTTTAAAAATACATATCTATATATCAGCAGCATAACTGTCTGCAACACAAGAAGCCAACAGATAAATTCCACAAAGAAATCACTAATTTGAATATATTCAGTAAAACAAACAAAAATTGGTTCTAAAATCAACTACAAATTTGATCTAAGTTCCAGTTGAAAATTTTAGAAAATACCAAAATTTGTGCTTCAAAAACGTTTACAAATAAAATTTCAATAAGCTGAATTGTAAGTCTAGTTTATTTGAACACATTTTCAGAAATGTTCAGCACTTCATTCTTCTTCAATCAATTCTGAGATCATCTTAAAATAAAACTATTTCAATGATCGGTTAACACCAAAGTTAAGTCAAAAAATTCATAATTGTTGTTCATTTTATTATTTTTTTTTGGTTTTTGCAAAAATGTTAATGTGATTGGCATTTAAATTCACACGAGAGGTAACAAAAACTTGGTTAATATGTAAACTCCACCTCTATTTAGAGTCACAAAACAAGGAGGAGGTGAAACACTCGGTTAATGGTTTAAATGTAAATGCTTCTGGTCAGTCAGTCAGTCAGTCAGTCATTAAAGCGAACCTAATGGTAAAAATGCCATTGAGCGTTCAACTCAATTATGCGCTGTCCGCATAGAAATTTTTTTTTTTTTTTGCCACAGAAGGTAATTATGAAATAATTTTGGAAGGCTGCTGCGGCTGCTTGCTGGTCAAACATACGACTTTTGATGGAGCAGTTTGAATACAAGTCAGTTGTAAGTAGTTAGCGCAGCTTGCCCCCAAGCTATGGGTCGGTAATCTACGATTTACGCAGCTAGCTGCCAGCAAGAAAAGTGAAACTTGAGACTTGATGCCAGCCATTTGTCTTATCATCACAAAGCTCGACTTGGTTTATGTATGTCGTCTTTGGGGAACTTTTGTTGGCTGCCTCGGCTCTGGTTTATGGCGTCGGGCGCAACAATTGCCCTTAACCGCATGCCTCCATCATTTGTACAGATCAAAAACAGGCATATAAAAAAGAGTAGCATGGTGTGAATTTTGCACAATGAACTTGAAATTTGTCCAACAAAACTAAAGAGTACGAGGGTTTGACGAGTATTCGACGAGGCGATACCCTGCATATTGATTAAGGACAACTGCAATGCATCGATTCTTACAATCGCTTACAATCTAATTTATATATTTAAATATTGTGTTTTCTTGACAAAATTTAGATGTCCACAACTATACCCCTTGTTGATCATTTCTTATGTATACCCTCATAACAAAAAGAAAATTGTAAAACAAGCTGAAAAAAAGAAATGTCATTGTTTAAATAGGAATCTTTGGCTTTTCGCGCTCATTTAAAATGCAAATGAAAAACGCATCGCATACTCAGTGGTTCACTGGATAATAAGCCCCTGCCCCATCGCCTTGCAACTTCTCAGACTGTTTATTTGCACGAAATGGATAATAAATGCAACCACAAGTTGAGCGCAGTCAGAAATAATATACATAAAAATAGTAGAAATTTGCATAAATTTATTACAACATATAATAAAAATATATTTTAAGATGACTTTTTTGGCTTTGAATATCGGTTCAGTTTTGACAGTGGAACATTTATTTTTCATATAGTAGTAGTAGTACAGATAGTGCAAAATGATAGTTTATTCTCACTTACCTTAATTTGCTTACGCCGCAATAAGTGAGGTGCCCCGCCTGGCGGTTGTAGTGGCACCGCTGGCTCTGGAGTGACCTGCTGCACGGGACGTGGTGGTTTCAATGCCAACTTCTTGAGACTCGCAATGCGCTTGTCACACATTAAAGATACATCATCAATGCGCTGCAGTACCTATAATTAACAATTGAAGAATAATTAAAATAAAGCACCATCCCATCATTTGCTATTAGTTTTTAAATGTTAAATTTTCCATAAGAAGATATGGTAAATTCTAGGTGTGTTTGCTTTTTTCGTTTTCAAACAGAATTACATTTGGAAAGTGGCGTGATCTACATACGGACCAGAAAGCAAAGAATCACGCGATTCATTGACTAAAAAAACGATCAACCTTAAGCTGTCTTTTGTTGTTTACACAAATGCACATTTGTGATATGAAAACTGTTTCGTTCATAAAGCGCAGATTCCTCAATGAGTCTCCAGTCTTCATTGTTCGCATTAGAAACATAAAATACAATGCGTCAAGTTCTTAGAGTGGCATGTGCAAGGAGAAAGTGTCAAGATGAGAAACTAGGCAACAAGATGAAATAAAATAAGAAAAAAAAATATTCGTTTTTAGGGTGACAACATTTTTTGCAAACTGTATTTAATGCAATGGGCCCAAATTGTGTGCAGATAGTTGTAATTAGGCCCCCCTCTTACACACATGTTTAAAATAAAAAGCAAAACCTCAGCATTAGTTGTAAAATGACAATGTGTTTAATTACTATGTAGGAGAATTTTGTGTTATTCTCACGTGTTTTCTCCGTGAAAAAAAAAAACCTTAAAAGAAAACAGACACATAAGAAAAGTGAAGTTCGCCAAGTTTGAGACATTTTGCTGCAGCTGCAGCAGTTGAATTCACAATTGAAATTGAGACCCACCGAAAGTGCAGTAACACTTGAACCACATGCCACAAAACAAGCAGGCGTGGCTCAATTGTCCAATTGGACTGCCTACATTTTTTTTGAGAGAGGTAACATAAATAATACTTTTAATCACAATAATAAATAATATGTGACAACTAGTTAATTATATATGTGGTGCTGTTATTTTAAAAATTATCACAACCACATATATTATCTATATACATATGTATAAATGTATATATATAATAATAAAAGTTCATAGATTGTTTTGTTTCACTAGTGTGACTTTTTTTCTCGAACTTAAACATAAAAATGTAATAATAAATTAAGGAGTGTAAAAAATTACTTCAGTTGCATTGAATATTCATCTCTAAACTTATAGAAAATGTGGCTTGGTCCCACAGCCAAAATTCGCTGTCATCAGTTATTCAAATTATATGTTGAAATAAACATAAGGGTAAGGAGCTTCCTATGCAATCGATAAACATAAAACAATTGCATAATTTAAAAGTGCGCCCAGAGGACAAACACAGGCATTTGGCAATGTCGGTGCATTTGACATTCGACATTTGACATTTTACATAATGGTCGAAAGCAATAAGTACAATTGCCACTTTCACTTTTGCTTCCGTCGGGGTCGTAGTCGGAGTCGTTCATTGTCAACTATGCATTTATGCATCTGCAGAGTGCATCTTCGGCGTGCATCTTCAGCAGCCAGGACCAGTTATGTGAGTTATCTGCGAAAGTCCAACGAACATTGAACATCGTTTGCGGTTTGTTTGTTCAAATAATAAATTTGCAGCTGCTGATGCGCTAACCAAACTACAAGCAAATATTTTGTAATGTACTAAAATGTTATTTATATGCCCTGTGCTTTCATAAACCATTTAGGGGTTTTTTTCTCGTTCAGAGTTGTCGAGTTTACCCAAAAGCAACAGAAATATGACTAACAACATGTATGAAATGTTGCCAAATTAGTTGCTTAAAACTATCTATTGTAATGATTTAAGAATAATATATATATCCTGAATTTTATTTAAATGTCAATTATGTAAACAGTTTTTACAATATAATAATAATTTACTTGTCATATAAATAAATTTCATTAAAAGGCAATTGGAAATATTTGGTAAGCATGCAACTTTGAGAGAATGAGTAACTAAAATGAGCATCAGACCAGTTATCTAAATAACTACCATTGACCTTTGCAGGAGCTGGCTCTCGCCATCTACGCTATCAACGAACATTCAATGAACTTGAGTTAAATGATGCATCTACTCATAAACATACTTGTTTCTTTTTTCAGGAAAATACCCAAGCAAATTTTTGCAATAACTCACAAACGATTTGGCTGAATATGGTATACTGTTTGGGAAAATTCCAAACTGTACGCAGATGCAATGCATATGCGAGTCTTTTGTTAGCCATGATGCAACTCTATTTGGAGCCGTCAGCACCAACCAGTGATCTAATAGTTAGCGAACGAAGTAAGGCAATCTCTTTTTAATAGCTGGTGAACGCAATCGCAGTCGCAAGGATATCCAGCTCGTTACTGGTCAAACGTGCCAAGAGACTGGAATGAAAGCGGTCCAGCGCACAACTCTAAATGGTGTCAGAATCATTATGCTATGCTCCAGAGAAATGTAAACGCTGTAAGAATATTCCAGCGGTAGCAGACTCTAAACGGGTCTTGCTGACCCATTTCGTGCATGACCGCGACATATTTATACTTATAGCTTCAAAATACATAAATAACTAAGGAAAAAAACTGGATTTGACCTAACTTAACATCAGGTTATGATGAAAATAGGTCACCTTGATGCAATTTTGGTTGTGTATAGCAATTAATATTTATGATTGGTTTTTTTTATTGTGTCCCAAATTGCACATTTGTAGTTTTGAGTTATTGTAAATAAATTGTTTTAATCCATTTTGTTACCAACGCAGTAAATTACAAGTTCATTGCGCTTGTTTAATTATAAAAAGAACAATTAATAAATAAAAATTCCTCATATAAAGAATATGAATTAAATTAATTTGAAAGAAAAAATGTTCAGTGCTACAAATATTCTTCCATGTTTACCAGAAAACTTACCATCGAACTTGACTTGCTCGATGTTGCAGCTGTGCTCTGTTCGAAATACATATCATACATGTTTGAATACAGCAGCCGAGCGTAAACGAATTGCTTGAATTGCAGACTCAAATATAATAAGAGTTGAGACAACAATAAAAAAAAAGCTTCTAATTAAAAGGAGTATCATTTTTCAAGTAATTTCTCAGATGAAGCATGTACGGTCTAACATCGAAATAACACAAAAATGTACTGTTCGACAATCTACAATGTGAAGAAAATGAATTCATTACAATTTTTATGGGTGCCTTTGGGATCTGATACACTATCTCTATCTGTATTCATATAGATAATGCAAATTACTTTACTTTTATATTAGCACAAAGGACCGAGATCTCGTCTAAGAGGAGTTGACTTAATTGGCTAACCCTGCCTTATAGTTATCGATTCTGCTTTATCTACATTCCAACAACTTTCCATTTGATATCTCGTTAACTGTCTTTTGCGGAAAAAGGAAAAGATCATCATAAATACTCAGTTAGAGGAAAATTTAATTAATGAATAGAATATCGAATATGTAGCTACGCCCACTAAATTACATATCTGTTTATGACCACTTTGGTTGCTAAGCCGACGACACAAACCGGTTGATTGATAGCATTTCAGACACATTAAATACACATTGTGTTAAAGAATGCTCCATTCCCATTCCAAACGACGTTATATAACTGTACTCATACATAGCAGATCAACTTAAGAAGCAACAACGAGTACTATTAGTTGAAAGACAGTAAGAACCTGTCTTTCAATCATTTGAGTCTCCCAATCACATTGCAAAGCATACCAAAACAATTCCAAAGCGTAAATACAGTAGACGCGTATCTACGCCTATCTATGGCTCAGTAGTGGTTGCTTTTGTAATACATGATATTATTTAATCGACGAAGAGTGCGCAATGTCGCCATCCCTATTGCATCACAATTTATTCGCATGAAATGTGAACTGATTGTTGTTTATGGACAACTTGTTTACAAAAGTGACCAATACGTATACATTTCTTATATGGAATTTGTCCACATGATAAACACAAAATTGCTGTGAACTTTAAAATCGATTCAATTTTGGCCAAGTCTTAAAGTCTTTAAAGGGATTTTAAGGCAACTAAGGCACTTTTCATATCAATATAAATGGCCAGTTTTATTCTGAGGCTTATTTATATAAATAATTATCACCTCACCTGAGATACAAGTGCTTTGGTTTCCGGTGTTGTGCTTTCCAAAAAGATTTTCTTGAATTCACTTGGACTAGATAATTTAAAATCGGAGGCAGATGCAATAAATGCCTGTATTTCGTGCAGACTCTGTTCGGCTAAATCAGCAGACCCCGAACACTTCTCGATTTGCTGTGAAGCCAATAGCTCCACGCCATTGGCACACCATTGATTAGCCTGTGGAGGGAACGGATGGGTAGTTAAGTATAAGATTGTATCGAAATTCGTCGTAGCTAGTTACCTTTTCAACTCTCTCCATAAGTTCACTGTTCTTTGCCAGTATTTCGAGGCGTTTGCTGAGACGCATCCTGATAATATCGCAGACACGCTGCAGTTCATCGCATTTGGGCTGCACAATCTCCCAAGGGTAGACGCCACGGGAGCCAACTAGCTGCTGCCCAGCATGGATAGCTTCTGCGGCACGATCCAAATCGATTTTGATAAGTGTACAAAATTCTTCCGTTTCCAGCACGAGCGTTGCGACTCTATCGACGCTTTCTCCAATCTCCGTCATGTCGGCAACAGTCTTAAGATGCCCATCGAATGTGTTCTGCGAGTAAAAGTTATTAATTATAGGCAAACAAATTTAACTTCACCTCCTTTGAGTCTCACCTGCAATTCCCGAAAGTCATGCTCGAACATGCGAAGAAGCAGGCACTGCTCCAAACGGTTTCGATGTGTGCGCCAGAATTCGTCGAATCGTCGCTCCGTCTCCTCCAGTTGGACCAGCAGTCTACGATAATCGCGACAATCATCATAATGTTGGGGTTGTTTAAACTTATATTGTTGGTGATAAATAATTTGTTGACGATGTATTTGCTGCCCTGCACTGGATCTGCACATCGATATTTTATGGTCGTTAACATTTACATACATTTATTATATTTCGTTTTTTTTAAGAAAATTTATCAATTTGAAAATATTTTGGCAACATTTGCGTATGTCAAAAGCGAGAGCGCGACAGGAAAGATAAAAGACAAGAGACGGCAACAGCTTGATGAGTGAGATGAGCGACATTTCCATGATCTTAAAAGTTACATCCTTTTTTTTTAATTTTTTAAATTAAACAGTGTGTGTGTGTGTGTGTGCGTAGTGGAAAATTGTTTGTGAATAGTGTGGCTTGACTGATTGTTTCAATATCAAATCAATCAAGGAAATGGTTTATTTAACACACATATATATATATATATATATCGCTCGATAATTCCTAATTGCAATATACGAACAAATACCAATAGCTACATGCAATTAAAATTGTTTCGCATTATATTTTTACAACATTAAGCTGAACCTTCTTTTTAAACTGGATTGCGTGTTTAATAATTTTGTTTTCATGCATTACATTACAAAAAGAAAACTTTATAAAAGCTGTATTAACCTTTAACCTTAAGGTGTATAAGTAGTTTACTTTGTTTAAAATCTCAAACTGAATTTAAAAATTCATATTAATAATTTGTATTTAAATTGAAATTTAAAAAACCCAATTGAAATAGTCTAACTATTGAACTACAATTTAAATTGCCGTTTGTGTTTTTTTTTTTATCGTGAAAAATATTTGGTGTAGTTAAACAAAAACTAAAACAAAATAAAATTTCTGTTTCTATATGTTAAGCTTTACATATATTATCTATATAAATATATTTCAATCAAATATTGGACCTAGTTATTGGGCAAGTACCCAAACCATTAAACAATGTACAAATCTGTAAATAAATTGCACCATAAAAAATATCTATTAAGAAATAACTTTATCTGGAAAATAACGTATGGCTTGCTTAAAAACTAATTTGAGAAACAAAAACATGTGACAATAACACAATGGTTGACTGATAAGAAAAGTGGAACTCTATGTATTACAACAGGAAATGAAACTAATGTGTTTTCAAAACGGCTTCTTTAAATAAATGTTAATAAGTACATAACCAGTGCAGAGCTATAAGAAACCAAATCAGATGTCAAGTTAGTAAAAAATAGAATTATTAGTTTAGTTAATATAAGAACGCGAAATTTAGTTAAGAGAGACAGATAGAGGTTGAAAAAATCGAGCAGAACACGCCAGGGCAATTTTGTAACACCAACTCCTTATAGTAAATAGATATACCTTTCAATTGAGCTAACGTTGCCGGTGCGTTCAGAAAACTCTTTGAGTTCCTCATTTGATTTGATTTTGTCTAGCAGCGTCTCGCCGTGCTTGGCAGCAGCCAGAATTTCCTCCTAAAAATGTAGATCACATCAGTGTTAAAGTCTAAAATATAATATATAGAAGTGTAACCTTCAGTCTGGCATAGTCCACACCCTGATCCTCTAATAGTTTTCTTGTTGCCTCGACGGAGTTGGGAAACTCGGTATCATGAATGGCCTGTATAAAGATATCCAGTTCCGCAGAGACTTGATGCGTCAAACTGGAAAACTTCTCAAGCGACTGAAAGAAAAGAAATTCCGTTATTAGACAGCACATTAAGATTATTAAGGTACTTACAATTCTTTGTTGTATCCACTCGTGATGGGAATATATTAATGAGCCGCCCATATCAGGTGTCAACTGACTGATATCGACAAACTCGTGTAAGTCGCTGAGTGCTGAGCAAACAATAAGCCGAAAGCGATATTCATCCTTAGAAGAAAATTTTGAGCTCACCTCGGATATCGCCTTTTGAAAGAGGCCCGATGGACGCAGTACATAGACTACATGTATAATACCAGGAAAATAAATCTAAAAGTAAAATAGTATTTATTAATGTTGTTCATTGATTAAAATGCTGGAATTATTCTCTTACTGATATTCGCTGCAAAGCCGTCTTTACAGATGTCCAGCGATCCTTGCGACGATCAATGATTAAATGGAAGCCACGATCAGCATCTTGGAGCCTGTGCAAATTATTCATTTTAGTAACTATTTAAATTATTTTAAATTTAAATATTTCTCTGCTTACGATGGCACGGAGCTAAGGTACAAAATGAGTTTCTGGTAGTCAGATTCTTCGATTGAGTTAAAATTATTGTTATCCGGGAAGATGATCAGTGGGCATCCTTCCTGCGAACGCCCGCCTGTGATGATGGCATGCTGCGGATGCAGCAGATCAGCTACATCGGCTATATTGAGCACTCCCTCGCCACTCATGGTGGCAGCTGCTTGTGCTGGACTTATGTGTTCCAGCAGCGAGTTAATCTGCTCCGAGGGTCTTTGCGCATTAAGCGCATCTGAGGCATAAGAGATGCCCTGCGAATTGACAGAAGTAGTTGAATTACTGCTGATCGTTGAGGTGGTGTGCTGCAAGTGTCCTGTACTGCGATTTGTGTGAGCCGGTGAATTGGTTAGTGACTGAAAGATTGCCGTCTGAATGGAAGCTCCACTGCTCACAGAGATCTGGGAGTCGATCATATGTTGGCTGATCAGCTGCTGCTGTCGCTGCTGTGTCTGCGAGGCACTCATCACAATTGCCTGAGATTCGGCCAAAGCGCTTTCCACGTCATTATCTAGTAAAACAAAATATTCAACAAAATCATTAGCATGACAATAAGAGAATTTATATTTGCGGATATAAATATATTACAAATATTTTTGAATATATATAAAATAAATATGCATACACATTTCAAAATTTAAATTTAGGTGTATTAGTGAGAATGTTTTTAGGGCACTTTAGGTATGGGTTGTTTTTACTCGTTTTCTTTTTTTAATTCAGCAATAGAGAGTCGAAGTGTAGTAGTATAATACACAAATGTGGCTTAGAACCTCGCATAGATTAAGTTGTGATGTTTGTATTTTCAAATATAGTCAAAAATAATAATTTTTGAAAGAATTCCGCCACGCCTTCGGCTTATATTTACACTTTAAATTACCGCATATTAATAACAATCTTAGGTCAAGTTAAATCATAACAACAAAAAAAACAGAAGAGTGTTGAACTTTCTTATCATGAACATATCACATACCAACAGGCAAAGTTTGCAGGTTGCCCATTATATCTGTTTTTCTAGTATAGATAACTATGTAAACGATTTTCGTAAAACACACTGATTACGGCACAGTCAATGTAAATATTTCACATGCGTTCTTTTCTGATTTTCTTTTTTTGCCATATGGAGACACACACAGCTGAAGGTATAGTTTTAATAAACAACTACATATAGACATATGTTCGACAAGTGAGTAACACTATTAATGCATTGCTATTTCTTTAATATGTTTTGCGGTACCAAAAGTCATATAGCACTACAGCAACAAAAAAATTAATGAATAAATAAATATATTCTAGTAACTGAAAAGCAGCGTATGTTATTGCCACTGCGATAAACGACGAGACTCTGGTAGTGATTTCAGCACTGTTGGCCTCGACAAAAACATCAGCTGCTGCCAAGCGGAGAGAATAGAGAGAGAGAGAGAGAGAGAGAGAGAGGGAGGGAGAGGGAGGGAGAGAGAGAGAGAGAGATGGAGAATGGTGGAGTGAAAGAGTTGTAGAGAGAACTTGCGTAAGAGAAAAGTAGCTGGCACTTGAGAAACTAAGTGCCATGAAGGTGATTGCTCGAGATCGCCAGAATACGATTTAATTTCAGACGAATTCAGAAAAAAATACGAAGAGCACCAAGTGTTCAAGTTTTTTAGCCGGTTGTTTCTTTCTGGCGCTTTCTTCTAATCGAGCTGAAGTGTGTCTGTGCAACGGCTGCACACACAAGATACGTTTGCAACACACAAATAAACACCTAATTGGAGCAGCGCGAAAAAAGAGTCAGTCAATGAAACACTTCAGATCTCTCACATTCGTAGAGATGCACGCAGATACGGAAAATACCCAATGGGACTTTAGGGAATGTGCTTCCAAAATGTACTTGGATTTTATCATACTATAAAATGACATATGTTTTTCCTTTTTTAAAAAGTGCTTTAGCTTTTAACATTTCATTCTATGATTAATATGACTTGTGTATATTGAAGTTGTGTCTGGTATTATTAGCGAAATTACAAGTTACAACTTTCTTCCAAAGCTAACTAACTTTACGTTTTTGCGACGATAAGTGTATTTAAGTAGAATTAATGTACTGATGGGTATCTAAACGATTCTAAGCGTGATTACTCTCCGTATAGTTGTTAAGCGTAAGTTGATCTAGTGGATAGAATTATAATGAAATCTACAGAGATTTAGTTGAGCAGTGCTTTTTGTTCTACTACTCTGCTGCAATTAATTCCAAGTTAATGATCTAATAGCTGTAATTAGCTTCTAACGTCATCACAATCGTTTAGTATGATGAATTTTAAAAAATGTTTTATTCTGCTAGTCGTAATTGTCGGAGACGTCTCCCATCCATATCTGGTATTAAATACAATTCCATTCATACATTACATTTGACAGTGATAAGGGTGCTGCTAAGCAATCGTTTCTATATATTAAGTTGTACATTATTATCTAATAGAAAGTATGAATAATGAGAAAAGTTTTCAAATACAACAACCGGCAATTATTGTTGTTGTTCAAATGTGTATGCTAAAATTAAGTATGACGAGCTATGTTTAGTAAACTTTTACTTTTTGTCGCCACAAACTCACCGGCTCACGTCACGACACCACTATTTGGCTCCAATCGTCTAAACTCGAAAATATTTGTATTTTATTTTTCGATGCGAATTGCGGTGAACTATTTTACAAATTTATTTACAGCGCAACATATATGTGTATGTGAATACACATACATGCACGCATATGTATTTATGAGTACAGGTGTATTACTGAATTTAAAAATCAAAAACAAACCTTAGTTTCTGCTACAATAAATGTATACAAAGGCCGCGCAAAAAGTATAAATTTTTACATATAGTCTAATGAGTGTGTTAGAGAGAATATTTGTATATGTACGAGGCATTAATGTATGTATGCAAAAGTACAAAATAAATTACGTAACTCCCATTTAGAGCGCTTCTAATCTTTTTCAAATACGTATGTATTTAATATGTGTACAAAATGTTAAGGCATTTTGACCCTAAGTAAAGTATATTTTTCAGTTGATCGCAGTCACGCACGCCTTTTTATTTATTTGACTAATAATTATTTTTGTAAACAAAATAAGTTATTGTTTTTGTAAGTCACGGGAATCAATAAGTGGGCACGTAAAGTATCATCTCTTGATAGAAAATGTTCATGTGACTGTAAAGGTGATTATTATATTTACCTTAAAAGGGATAGCTGTAAATAAATTAGATCAAATAAGTTTGATAATGATCAACTGTAACCTGTGGATGTACATATATATATTTATATATATTCCGAAATTGCAAATAAAACCAAAGAGCTCAAATTTGTCAAAATAATCATAATACACATATATATATATATATATATATATATATATATATATATATGTATGTTAACAATGTTCACACGTTATTGCACACACCGCAGTTAAAAAGGGACTGAAAATCGCTCAAAAGCAATTATCTCAGTTTTCAGCAAACCGGTGGGATTTGAAATGCTTCTTTGGAGTATTTGTATGTGGTATGTAGGTGAGCAATATGTTCCATCTGAATCATGCATGAATATATGAATACAAACGTATTTCTTATAATTAGGTTACACATTTTCAACGCCCTTATAATATGTATTGCATACATACACTCATAATTAGTTACTCACTCACACACGCACAAATATTGTGCATTCCTGTTGTTGTAAGGACGTAATTCACTTTGATCAGTTTTTCACGGATGTCAAAAATGTCAAACTTTGCTAAATAAAGGCAAACAAACGGAAATGTAGTACTTTGAATAATTGCACAAGAGAATAATCAAAACTGTGGTAGCTTTAATAAATCGCATTATTTCAATGGCAACATGAACCAATCACAGCTGATAAGTACCGAAAATATATACATTCATACACGCAGCTGTACAGATGTATATATGTATTGGCATATGCTACGTAGAATTAAATGCAATTTTAACTAACATAACAGCAAACGAACATCACGATTCAATCAATTGCCCACACATACGCGTCAATATCAATTAAAATTAAATTATGCACATACATAACTGAACATCAACAATATTTGTTATATATATTATATATATTTTTACTGTGCGCCGGGTATACTTTACACACAAGAAGAAGAGCGAGACTATTATAAATAACATAGCAGTGAGAGCAACTTAACATTTCCTGTTATTACCAGCGATTCACTCATTGATTCGTGAACTTAAAACAACATATCGAAAGATCAATTCGAATATGCATTTGTATACAAATTAGAAATAAATACAGTTTGAAAACCAACAGAATTATAAATAATTGAATAAGATAATTGTGGAAATAGCAGCCAATCGAATTAAGATCTTAGCAGCGATCCGCTGATTCCATAAGAAGTATCGATATTGAGAATAAAAAAAGAGTTTGTTGACTGTTATATTCAGAATCGATATTTTAAAAAGATCGAATTTGAATGTTTCAAATCTTAAATTCAAATAAAACATATTATAAATTATTAAACAGGTGGAAAAACTAGAAGCGAAGGCCGTCAATATACATATAATTATAAAGGTTTGCATAATTACCAGCGTGGGCTAAGCATAAAGCAACAGGCAACAACAAATGAGAATTGTGAACACCGGTGATTAGCACTAAGCGTCGTGTACCCTAAATAGAATTGAAACCCCCTTGCAGCGTTGCACCAATTGAAATGGGGGTAAAGCTTGCAACGTTTATGTATTTACACATCCCCACATGTGTATATGTGCGAACGTAGTTCATAAAAGCGGCCATTAAAGTGCAGCTAAATGAAAAGTGCAATATGCATTTCTCATTTTGTACTCAAAACGTATTCAATTACTTCCAAATGTATATGTAAATACCTGCATAAATATGTGCATATTTGCAAACGCTCTGCTTCGCTAGTTTAAAACAAAAAAAACTATAAGATCTTCAATCGATTTGTATTTTTAACAAATTTGTTTAAAATCAATAAAGTTCGTTATCAAATATCGAACAATATATAGTAAAGTTTGTTTAAGAAAAATGCACAACATTTATAAACCTGCTGCAAGGGCATTCAATTTAAGAAATTATTAAGTTAATATTATTCACCCCATCCAAGCAAAGTATACCGTAGCACAGGAAACATATCATTAAATATGCCCATGCTCATCAATGTAACAATGAAGAGACAGTTTAGTCGTGACACTGAAGGTGAAGTTAAATGCCATTCCTGTTCCCTTACGTGGAAAATCAATACACGGCAAATGCACGGGTTGGGTGGGGTGGACTAAAGGCAAACAGTAACCTTGATGCTTGCCAGAGCATTAAGTAATTGAACTTCGCATAAATCATGATTATTATTTTTATTAGGCAATAGCTACATTAATTTCACATATTAATAGTCTATTTTGATTTAACTCACCAGACATCTCGGATATGTCTAGACAACTTGAGCGACTTTTAGTCTTTTTCAGTAAGCGCTGCAAGGGCGGCTGCCGTTGTGGACTACTTGAGGGCCCATTGTTGATATCTGTGGAGGCACTGCTCCAATCCGTATCGATGGCCTTAGAAGCACTACGTTTAAAATGCTCCAAAAAGTGATCGATTTGCTTTTCTATGGAACTGGACGGCGAACTTTCCATGTTCACTTACACATTTTTGCAACTTTTTCAGAAGCACACAATAAATCTATTAATATGTATATGTATGTTTGTACATATGTATTTTGTTTTGTGAAGCTATCGCACTGAAAACGTCCTTCGTATCACAAATATAGCTTCTTTAAAGACGCACTTTGAAAAATTAATTTACATTCATTAGTTTGAACTTTGGCAAATTTACGTTGGTATAAAACTTGATTATTTTCACATTTATTCAATTTGGTTAGAAACAATAAATCACTTTTTTAATCTTTATTCTCAATTATGTTGGCGTTTTGGTTGAAGTACTAAGTACTCTGGGATTTGCTTTTTGTATCTTTTTTTTTGATGACTCAACCTTAACCGTTCTTCCGCATTGCTCAGCAAAGACTGAGGCATGGGTGGGCTTTTGTAGGATATTTGTGGCTCGACCCTCTTTCGACTGTCAATGAGAACTTGACGATGACGCCGTACCGACTGAGAGGGCCGGCTAAATTTCTTGTTTTATATACATACATCGACTGTAAAAGTAAAAGAACACTGACGCGGGAAAGCTTTGTAGCACGTGTTGTTTGCAAATTATGTTCTCTGACATGCGCAGTTATTGAAAACCTACAGTTTTTATAAATATTGCGACAAACAGCTGTTCTTAGCCTTTACAAAAATAGCTGAGTTCTGTTTTGTTGAGAGGTTGGTTTTCCAACATAAACATCGAATTCTGACCTAACAAATTGCCACAACTTTGCTGAAACAAAGTCAATTTCCTAGAGCTTTTTTGTTTCAGCCTTAACTTCCATTTGAATACTGCATATAAATTTGGAAGCACTATGTTTTGTCGAAATTTATGTACAAATAATATATAAAAAAAAAACGCAGAGCTTACTTGCGGGGTCACAATTTTCCGTTGCCGTAACTTTGTCAAAACTTAACTGATTTTTAAAAGCGAAACTTTTTTGATCACATCTCAGACAAATACTGAATTTAAATATCTAATCTAATTATTCGAAATTCATGTGAAAACTCTACAACAATCACAAGAAACTCAAAAAAAAGTATTAGAAGAACATTTTCCTAACGAACTTTTGTATTATTTGTAAAATAGTCGAGTCAAAATAAGTTCGATACATTGTTAAGTTAAGTATCGGAGAACCGATTTGAGTAGTTCGATAAGACGATTCTAATGAACGATACTCTGAACTGGGCCAGCACAACTCTACAATCAATCCATAAACAAAAAAATCTTGTGTATAAACTAAAAAACAAAAACGGATGCGGAAGTAAATAAAGTAATAAATGCGTAAAACCTTACATTTGGCAATTGTCAATTGTTAACTTCCACCGGAGCATGGGATATTGAGGTCCTGCATTACTTGTGTAAGTTGTTTGCTATGACACATTTGCAACACGCATATTTGTGTGTATGTATGAAGATGATGAGAGTATATAATGTGTACACATATGTATGTAATTGAACATATGTGCATACACAAGTGTACTTTTTTTGAACACACATACTTTCCTTTACACACACTTGCGGGTGCGTATGTGCAACTGTGAAACTCCTCAAACTCCAAATATAGCAATTAAACAAAGAATAAGAATGTTGTGAGTATATTTGTGTATTAAAAATATCAAATGTTGCTTGCAGTATAGAAATTTAGAAAAAACCAACAACGCATTTAATCAATGTTCTCCAACGGGCTGCCCTGCAACCTGTCATTTCCGAGCTGCCTAAGTGTCCCAAAAGATGGCAACGAGGAGCTCTTGCCATCCAATATGGGGACAAGAGAACCAGTTATCCTCAATGTTTATGACATGGTAAGGATTCAAATTCGATCAATTACAATTCAATTGAAGTTAATTGATTTATCATTTGCAGTATTGGATTAATGAATATACCACTTCCATTGGTCTGGGCGTATTCCATTCCGGCGTAGAAGCATTCGGCACTGAGTTCGCATATGGCGGGCATCCTTTCCCATTTACGGGCGTCTTTGAAATCAGTCCGCGTGATCACGACGAACTTGGCGAACAGTTTCAATTCCGGCAGAGCATACAAATTGGCTGCACGGATTTTACATATGAGGAAGTGCGTCGCCTTGTTGAAGAGTTGGGCAATCAATTTCGCGGCGATCGTTATCATCTTATGAACAATAATTGTAACCACTTTTCGGGCAATTTGACACAGGTACATATCCAAAATTAACATAAGTGTATATTGTATTAATTGAGTTTTAATTAAAATCAGATACTTTGTGGCCAAGAAATACCCAGCTGGGTGAATCGTCTAGCACATTTCAGCTCCTGTGTACCCTTTCTACAAAGATGCCTACCAAAGTGAGTTTGACTTCTATCAGTGAAAAACATACCTATATATATATTTGTAAATTTTTAGGGAGTGGCTCACACCGAATGCCTTGCAGCAAAGTATAACTACAATCCAAGAGCGCGAAGACTCGGACAACAGTCCCCTTTGAGACATTACCTGATCTAAAATATTCGTTACATGCAGATTTCCCAATCGAGCGTAACTCATCCCTGCTGTCATCAGGACCAACAACAACAACAAAAACAACAATATTTGTTAAGTTCAATTCGAGAGGAGAATGCCGGGTAATCGACACTCATTTTTCATTAAAGCCAAGAAAAGAAGAAAAATTTTCAATAGATTGCAAAAGAAAACAAAATAATGTTAATAGTTTTATATATTAGGCTACATTTAAAAGCGAATAAATTATTGGCTATTGTAATATGTAATTTGACTATGCAGATATTAAGATAATTATTAAGTGGCCGATATTGTGTAATTTGATTAGAAATGAAAGGCAGAAGGGCAGCATCATTTATAGAATTTTGAATTAAATAGTATGTATCAAACATCGAGAAATCATTTGTAGGCAATTTGCTAAACAAAAACGTATTAACAAGCAAGCATATTAAACATATAAATATATTATATTTAATGATATCAAACGTTGTCATCATCAGATAATTTGTAAACATTTAACAAAAAAATTGATTTTTATAATGTCGTATGCCGCATGTCTATCAAAACACCAAAACATGATCTGTTATCAAATAAATATGTACTTGACATTCTGATATTTACACATACATTAAAAAACTATTATATTTAAAAAATTTTTTAAAGAAAATATATTTTAATTCAATAATAACACTATATACGTAGTTATTTATAGAGTGAAGACAAAAACATAGAAAACTACAAATATAAGTACATACATGCATATATACATATATTTACAGAAAAAAATAGTGCCAAAAACAAAATGCTGCGAATTCTAAAAATTTTTACTGTTTGCTAATTGTTGCTACTTGCTGGCCACAACGTCCAGAATTTTGAAATACATATATCTGGTATAGAGTCCATCATGAACAGGATTACATATACATTAAAATAATGATAAATACATTGTGACAACTATTTACAAAAATGTTGGCTACAAAATCAGCACATTTATATGTATTCTTTCCATTTACTTTGAGTATCCTTAAACTAGGCTGGAAACATTATTGTATAAGCCAACAGCGGCAATCTCGTCCACATCTAGATCGACATCATCATGTGGCAGCGGATTTTGAAAGATCATCGGATGCGCTCTTATAGAGCTGACATTTGGTAACACATTCCCGTGCAGATGTTGGGGCTGATTGCCATTGACCAATTTTGAATTACGGCTTATAAACTCTGCAGGCAGTAGCTCCTGAGGATGCTGATGATGATGATGATGATGATTTGGCTGCATATGTAGCGATTGCGGTGCACTGGGAGATTGAGATTCCGGTTGCGTACCATAACCTCGCATATATCTAGCACTAGCCAAATCTGCTGAGTAAATGTTTTGAACTCTTGGCGGTTCTCTTGATCGATTTGGCAGATCGTGGAAGTATGCATCTTTTGGTATGTGTCTCAGCTGTTGGGGATTCGTTCGCATGTGGCTTGAGTAGAGAGCTGAAGGATTTTGCAAGGGCAGTCGAGGTGTGTCTTCAATGCACCGCAAGCCATAATTCAAGTTGTGCAGATCAGAGCTCAGGGCCACTTCATTATCAGAGCTTTGATTGCAATCAATTTTACCTTGCAATTGTGCCACCATATCCTTGACTTGACCCGTACTGGGTTTCTTCAGGTATTTAATTTCGCCGTTTTTAATTTCCACCTTGCCCGCAACCTCATTGGAGCTTTGTCTCATCTGCAGGCCAACGGGTGAGATTTGAGGCATACCGATGGGATTTGTGTAAAATAATGTGGGATGCGCTGCAAAGTTATCCTCCAGACAGAGTGGCTGACGTTTCATTAGATTGGACATGGATTTGTGACAACTTGGATACAATTGTGGCGCATCTGTGCTACATGACGGCGATGGAGCTTCATGGATTTGTTCCTTATACATCAACTTATCGCCACACAATCTGTCTGCATTTTGGTTAAGCGCCACGTCGTCCTGATTGTGATCCGCAAATGCGGCATCTTTGCGCAGTGCTTTAATCACTGTATTCAGCATATTTTCACCCCGGCCAATGCAATGATGATAATACTTTTGGGCATCCGGCGGGGTTGTTCCGAATTCCCAACTATTGGAGTTCTGTGACGGATTTGATGTTTCACTCGAGTTGGGATATCGTCGTTGACCATTCGCATAGCCATCATAATTGGGACTCTCTTTGTTTTCTTGATTCTCTGGACTGTGCATGGATGGATTACTTTGCTCCGGCGATAAAGAGCAAAGTTGTAATTTGTTCTCCTGCTCATTATCTCGCTCCATGATTAGAGTAGTCTTCTCCAACAGATCTCCCAGTCGCTCTGATACTTTCAGAAAATCAAGCTTGAGTTCATCCAGTTTCGTTTGCTTTGAATCTTCTTGAGTTGCTGAAAGAGGCGTTGCATCCACTACTCCACCAGCGCTGGAATTGGAATGCGTGTCCTCATTTGAATCGCTCTCCACTGTCGCTTCTTTTGAGTGGCCATGATAAACGACGTCCACGACGGTTTGATTCTCTTCGAGAATATCAACACTCTTCGAGTTGGGTATTTGATTGCTCTCGAAATTGCTCTCCAGTAGATCCAAGCTGCGGCTTCGAGACAACGTTCTCTCAATCCTGGTACACTTGGTCTGATTGTCGAATGTGGAGCGCAGGGGTGCGCCGCGTCGAAGATATTCGTTCAGATACTGCCGCTTGCTCTCACAGCGCATCCGATCCTCGATCATGGTGCGAGTGAGTTGCTCGATTTGATCATTGGTCTTTATTGCCAGCGCCTGGACCTTGTGTCCCAATCGTTCCTTGGTCTTGTGCACATATTTTTTCAAGCTCTTGCGATTGCAATTTAATTTGTTTTCGATGTGTCGGAAGAAAGGTCCGCAGTAGCAGGTGTTGCCCACACTCACAGGACCCTTATGGATGTGTCCGGCGAGATCAAGGAAATATTGCTCGCCTTGCTTCAGCGGCTCTTTGGGTAAGGTCTCTAGCTTAGGCGAAGGGAAGCTGCGCGGATCGGGAAAATAATGACAGCCATAGGGTGACCAATTGATAGTCTTATCCACACTATCCCTATCCTTATCCTTATCCTTGTCCAGTCCTTTATCCGTCTTCTCATTATCCTTTGGCTTTTCTCTCCGATTACGTATGCGTTTTGGGGTACTGAGTATTTCATTTATTTCCCGATAATTCTTGCGAACTGCAATACTCTGTGGCGTGTCTCCCTGGGCATTCTTCACACTCAAACGCGCATCGGCCTCGAGCAGAATCCGGGTCAACTTGCGCCTACCCATGGCACAGGTGATGTGCAATGCAGTGTCTCCGTTCAGGTTGGTTTTGTTGGGATCACACAGGGCTGAGAGCAGAATACGAGTAACGCCCGCATGTCCGTAACGGCAAGCCGTATGCAGCGCAGTATCCCCGTACTAAATATAAATTGTTAGAGAATTATAAATAACAATAGGGATTAAGAATCCTTACCTTATTTTGAACATCCGGATCGGCGCCGGCCATCAGCAATTCCCGTGAGCTTTGATTATGACCATTTTGGGCAGCCAAATGCAGAGCTGAGAGTCCTTCATTATTAATGATGCTTAGCGTGCTGTTGTGCAAGGCTTCAATTGTGTTCGCCACCCGCGACTTCAGTCGGCTCTTCTCCTTGCCGTGACCCGGCTGCGCTTTCGCGGATGTGGGCGGGGCACAGAGCAATTTGACACAGCGACTCAATCCACGACTGGCAGCCTCATGCAATGGGGTATTACCCTGACTGGACTCCCTGGCTAAGCGATCTGTGGCATTGCTGGAGAGCAGAACTTGCAATCTTTTATCATCTCCGGCGGCAACAGCCTCATGCAAAGTCGTCCAATTTCTGCAGTCATGCTGAAAATATACATTTCCAATTAAAATATTGAGTTAAGCTTTGCGGTATATTTCAACCTACCCCGGAAATGGCGTTCGGCAAGGCTTCCTGCTTCAGGGTGTGATCCATGCTGCATTGTCTAAAGATTAATTACAAAAATTCAATTCGACTTCAAAAAGAGATAATACATTTTATTAATCAAATAATTTAACGGTTACAATATTTATTACCCATTAAAATACTTTGTACTCTGCAAGTACACACACACACTCACAGAAACACACAGACACACACACATGCAACTAGTAGGCTTATAAATACCATGGACATATGGATTTACATCAGGCAGACTCGTAAGTATCTATTGCAATCTTTTCATATATTCATACACATTTTTAAGGTCAATTTAAAAATTCTCTTGAGATTATTGCCACCATTCAAGAAAACTTAGAAAGATTTTCGCTAATGGAGCTCAGACTGCTTTGCAGCGAATTAAGACAAATTTTCACGACTTATAACTTAAATCACTTTTAATTCCAATCCGTTATACGTTACACTTAAACCTGTTGACCGTTTTGTTATTTTAATGGTATACATTTGGTTTAAAAATCGATTTGTGTGTTATATTTGCTTACATTTTTGTGTACGCCCAGAGTTAATTTGGCTTTAAGCCAGGCCTAAAGGAAAATAGAAGAGAAAATTGAGGCGAATTGCAAAATTGGCAACAGGTTTAGTTTATGGTTGTCGCCCCTATACACTTATCGAAAAAGTAATCGGTTGTGCTTTTGGCAATCGACATCATTTCTAACAACAGCTGTACTGGTTAAATCGGATATGATCGTTATTCGCCGTTTGTTTATTTAAATTTAGCGCCATTTACAGCAACATTTCTATGAACAAGTTTGTGCGCAGTAACAATAACAATTTGAACTTATAGGACTTGATAAACATTATCTGTGCATTATATGGATTGAACACATAGCGTAAATCGAAATAATAAATAAATAAATATTAAAAATAGCATTGCTTCAAATGTTAATGTTTTTGGGGTGCCCACAGCAGTATATGTACCCATCGATGAACATCGAGTTGATAGAAATCGACCTATCGATGCTTGTCATCCATGCTCTCACATCGCAAGTGCTTGTTTCAATTTTTGTCATCTCATCACAAACTTCTTATTCGTTTTCTGCATCGGCAACTTAATTAAACAAAAGTGTTAATAAAATGGCATTGGCAGAAATTTGTAAAATTTCCAATGCTTCGTACATGAAGCCAGCTGCGTGGACCTCAAGTGAAGTCGAGAACGAGCTGAACGCCTTCAGCAGCAACATTGCAAATCCCTACACATTGGCAGCGCCTCCATTTGAGAATGTAAGTGAATCGAATATGAATATATGTATAAATACAAAATATTAACATATTTAAACGATGCATTGCAGCCCCTGGATAATCTGAACAAGATTCAGGCAAATGCTGCCAAAACCGGTGTTAAAATAAACTTTGACCATGGCACAACAACTCTCGGTTTCAAATACCAAGGTGGCGTCATTTTGGCAGTGGATTCGCGTGCCACTGGTGGACAGTATATTGGTTCGCAGACCATGAAGAAGATTGTCGAAATCAATCAGTTCCTGCTAGGCACATTGGCCGGCGGCGCTGCTGACTGCGTCTACTGGGATCGCGTCCTGGCCAAGGAATGCCGCCTGCATGAGCTGCGCAACAAGGAGCGCATCTCGGTGGCGGCCGCTAGCAAGATTATGGCTAACATTGCCCACGAGTACAAGGGCATGGGCCTGAGCATGGGAATGATGCTGGCGGGCTATGACAAGCGCGGCCCGGGTCTCTACTATGTGGACTCGGAGGGATCTCGCACACCCGGAAATGTCTTCTCCGTGGGCAGCGGTTCCATATTCGCCTTCGGTGTGCTCGACTCTGGCTACCATTGGGATTTAAAGGACACGGAGGCACAGGAATTGGGCCGTCGTGCTATTTATCATGCCACATTCCGCGATGCTTATTCCGGTGGCATTATTCGTGTCTACCACATGACCCCGAATGGTTGGATAAAAATTTCCGACACAGATTGCATGGAACTGCATTACAAGTACAAGGAGGAAAAGGAGTCCAAGAAATAATTGCAAAGCAAATATAATTATGTGAAGGAAATAATAATTTGTAATCAAGATAACTAAATAATAGTATATTTCGTTTTATTTCTATTATCTACGGTTTCTCCGCATCTCTCTGCGCTTTAATGCTCTCCAAAGTCTCCTTGTGGCGCTCTTCGGCGCGCTTCTGTTTGAAAGATCGCTTTGTATTTGCTTTCTTATTCTTGGTCGGCCTCCGCTGCAGTTGTTCGATCTCATGCTTAATATCCAGATCCTTGGGTACATGCAACAGACGAATCATCCGATTGCGTATCATGAAATGATCGAAGGCGTGTTGCTCTCCATTCCTATCTATGAAGACTGCATTCGTCAGTTCGCATGTCATGTGGCCATCGGCGGAATCAATTATTCCCGCCACAGATGTCTCATTGTGTAGATCGATGAGTACAGCGCGTCCTTGCAATATCACTGGCAAACTGTTCAATGTGTTTGTTATCAAATACTTTTCACGTGCGCTGAATTGTTGCATTATTGTGATCAAATAGCATCATTTACTAAACACTCTGAACAATCAAATATGTAAACAAATCTTGACATCTTTTAGTTTCTTGTGTGGTATTTAAAATACTAACACAATGGTATTTTCTAAGCCACAGCAACTTTAAAATATCTACTCTAAAACTCATCTCACGATAAAATAACCATCATGAGAGTTTTATGATTTTTTTTTTTAATTTCATTTCCATATTAAAATTGAAATTGATGTCCTTATGCAAACAATGTACATATAAATGTGAGGTACACAATGCACTTAAAAACTATGTGTTATTTAGATACAAATTAAATTATATTTAGATTGCTGTGCCGCGCTCCAAATTTTGTTTGATCTCCGCCGTATGTTCGCCGTAAAAGCGATCCAATTTCTTGTTGAATTTTGAGTTGCGTTCGTTGATAAAATCAACATCGGCATCATCATTATAGATGCGACGCCTGGAGTACTTCTTCCTGCGCTCGATTTGCTGTTCTAGATCATTGACCATGGCATTAATGGCGTTCGGTGTATCTTTCGTCCTTGAGTGCAGCGTCGTATTGGGGCCACCATAGAAAGCGTCTCCTAACTCACTCTTTTGTTTCTCATACTTGACCATATCGCGAGCGGGCATGGTCTTCACCAGTCGATTGTATTGCCTCGCTGTTTGTGCCTCGTACGTAGAGAAGCCCAAATCAGGATTATCCTTGCGCTTCTTCTTCTTCTCGATGCGATCCGCATCGATGGCAGAGACCTCCAGCAACTTAAGGCGTTCGTAATCCTTGCCAGCAGATTGAGCCTCCTCACGTGCCTTGTCATCGGCCAGCAGCCATTCTGCTTGTCGTTTTCGTGCCTCCCAATTGCTGGGCAGCTTTTTGCGTGCGTCTTCGGCGACGACTTCCTGGTGGTTCTGGGTGCGCGCCTCTTGGCGCTGTTTGTGCAATTCGAGTAAGCGCGCCTTACGCTCGGCCAATTTGTCCTTAGTCGATTTGCTCTTTTCCATTATGGATGCACAAATATTTATTTTTATTTATTTATTTTCTTGCTGCTGCGAAGTTATCTTCTCTCGTTCTTCTATGTGTGAAATTGTTTGTCTGTGTCGACAAGTTTGCAGCGCTGTCAGCTGTAATTAAAAATACCAAAAAATGCTGCCACAGACCATTTTTGGTATTTTTATCATATTGTTGACATTTTTTAGCGCCACACTTAGCACAACACGTGCAGTGCTTTTTGTTTATACTGATCGCTGCAGCGCATCTTTTTAATATTATAGGTATATTAAATAAAACAGCGCCATGAAGTTTTCTTACAAAGTGAGTTAAATACCATTGGTAATAAGCAGATAACCATAATTACTTCTGATTACAGTTTTCGAATTTGTTGGGCACAATTTATCGCAATGGAAACTTGATCTTCACGCCGGATGGCAATTCAGTAATCAGTCCAGTGGGTAACAGAATAACCGTATACGATCTGAAGAAGTAAGATTTGAAATTCTGCTTAGCAATATATATTCCTATTTTTAATATCTTACGTTTGGCAGCAACAAATCGCGTACATTGTCTTTGGAGTCTCGCTACAATTACACTAACATCGATTTGTCTCCGGATGGCAGTTTGATGATTGCCGTCAATGAGCAGGGTGATGCACATCTGATCAGCATGGTCTCCTGCACAGTAATACATCGTCACAAGTTCCAATCTGGCGTGCAGTGCATAAAATTCAGTCCGGATGGTAGCTATTTTGCGGTGGCCAGGGAAAATCTAGTGCTAGTTTTTTGTGCTCCGGGTGAAATAACCGGGGAATACAATCCATTTGTGTTAAAGCGCAGTTTCCTAGGTGGTTACGATGAGATTACGTGGCTGGACTGGTCCACAGATTCGAAGTTTCTTGCCATCGGCTGTCGCGATAGCTCCACCAAAGTGTGCGGCATGCACCGCACAAGAAATTTCCGCACATATAATCTAAGCGGCCACACGGACGCAATAGTCTCGTGCTTCTTTGAAGCGAATAGTTTGGATCTCAACACTGTGAGCAAGAATGGACAACTGTGCCTCTGGGAGTGCAGCATGGAGCCGTCAGATTTACTGGATGACGATCAAACTGGACCGCCAGTCCATAAGCGCAAGGCTCTCAAAAACGAATCGGAGAGCGAATCCGAAGATGATGTCGACAATAATGTTGAAACCCAGACTGTAAAAAAAGAATTGGGCGAGGATCAAAACGAACTGAAAGACGAGGGCATTAAGAAATCACATCCCTTTTTCTACAAGAAGCTGGGCAGGCACTACTTAGCCAACGAGCCGCGCAAGGAGAAACGGGATGCTTTGTTATCGGCAGCCAATTATAATCGCAGCACTAAAATCTTGGTGGTAGCCTTCAGCACTGGCGCCTTCTATCTGTACGAGCTGCCTGATGTGAATATGATTCATTCGTTGAGCATCTCCGATTATCCCATTTCGGCGGCAGTCTTTAATTGCACTGGGGATTGGGTAGCGTTGGCCTCGAAGGAGATCGGACAACTACTGGTATGGGAGTGGCAGAGCGAGCAGTATATAATGAAGCAACAGGGACATAGTAGTGAAATGTCCTGTATTGCATACTCGCCGGATGGCCAGTATATCGCCACCGGCGGAGAGGATTCCAAAGTAAAACTGTGGAACACCCAAAGCAGCTTCTGTTTTGTCACGTTCAGTGAGCACACGAGTGGCGTGACCGGAGTGCAATTCAGTCGAAATAAAAAGTTCCTAGTTAGCAGTTCGCTGGATGGCACTGTACGTGCCTTCGATATCATCAGGTATATGCTGCACTTTAATAACTTTTATCAACTTAAATTTAATGGAAATCTCTTTTTTTAGGTATCGCAATTTTCGAACATTTACATCGCCAACTCCCGCACAATTTGCATGCGTGGCTTTGGACTATTCCGGCGAGCTCGTTGTCGCTGGTGGCCAGGATGTTTTTGAGATCTACTTGTGGTCCATCAAGACGGGCAAACTGCTGGAAGTGATCAGTGGTCATGAGGGTCCCGTAACTTCGGTGGCCTTTTCCCCAGTTGGCACCTCGTCGACCCTCATTTCCGGCTCGTGGGATAAAACAGTCAAGATTTGGAATTGCTTAGAGAACAACAGTGAGCACGAATCAATTGATGCGCTCTCCGATGTGACCTGTGTGGCATTTAGTCCCAGTGGTGAAGAGGTGAATGCTTAATTATACTTTACTGTCCCTTAATCACAATGTGCTTCCTTCAGGTCGCTGTTGCCACGCTTGTGGGCAACATAATCATCTTTGATGTTAAATCTGCCACACAAGTGGTCACAATTGAGGGACGCAATGATTTGGGCGGCGGGCGCTTGGAAACGGATGTTATAACGGCCAAAAAAAATGCACAATCAAAGTAAGTGTGGCAGTTTAGCTTTGTCAATTAAATTGAAAACGATCCTGTGTTTTTAGTTACTTCTCGACAATCGAATATTCTGCGGATGGTGAATGTCTTTTGGCTGCTGGAAAATCCGCCAATATTTGTATATATCATGTTCGTGAGGCTATCCTGCTCAAGAAATTCCAAATAACCCAGAATCACAGTTTGGATGGCCTAAATGTAAGTAGAATCTATGATGCAAAAAATAAGATACAGAAGAAATTCTTATAAATACTTTTACTCTGCAGGAGTTTATTAGTCGCAAATATCTGAGCGAGTTTGGCAACATGGCTTTGGTGGAGCACCGCGAAGAACTTGAAGGCGGCAATGTGGCAATACGTTTGCCTGGCGTACGCAGGGGCGATATGTCCTCGCGCCGCTTTCAGCCGGAGGTGAGAGTATTCGCCGTACGCTTCTCACCGACGGGTCAAGCGTTTGCTGCCGCAGGAACCGAGGGTCTATGCATATATGCCCTGGATAAGGGTAAGGCTAATTAGCTGCAATTATTATTATGCATTATTTTATTTATTTAAATAATTTATTTGATGTATGTAGGTGTAGTTTTTGATCCGTTCGATTTGACGCTTGAAGTGACACCGAGGGCGGCACACGAGGCACTCAAAACAAAGGATTTCACAAAGGCACTCATCATGTCCTTGAAACTAAATGAGCCCAATTTAGTTACCTTAGTCTTGGAGCGCGTGCCCTACAGGGATAGTAAGTACTTAAGTTGTAAATAACCTGAATATTGGTAGGCAAAAAGGTGGCCTTGCATTCGGAGTCAGCCTTAGAACCATTTTTATTCATTTTTTTGTTTTGCTTTTTTTTTTTTGTAAATCAATAGCAATTTCTTCCATTGCTCGCATGTCCAAAAATAGATGAATGTTGAATTTTTCACCCTTGCCTTCAAGGCGCTTATTACCCAACTCTATATTGATCGAATGTGTAAATTTTTATGCTGTTTTTGTTGCTGTTAACTAAAAAGTAAAAGTTTCAAGGTTCTCTCTGCATTAACGTGGGCAACAAAGCGTTTTTGCACGCGAATCAAGTTGAGATACCCTTACAGTGGCTATTATGATTATGATGCAAATTGTGACACGCATTTGTATGCTTGGAAAGAATTATCAACATTACACTACTATATCCCATAACACCCATACGAATGATCTGCTTGTTTATTCAAATAATAGCTTAAGTTCAAATGCCTCCAAGTAGTGAATCTGTTCTGCAAGGGTATGCAAATTTCAGTCAGCCTAAGATAGCTTCCACTTGGGTTTTTTTTTTCTTTTTTCTTTTTGCATAGTTAATAAACTCTTTTGTGTCACACATATGTAAATTAATTGCCATTGCGTTTACTGCACGTGTCTGCATATGTATACTCAATTCAATGTTTTGTTCGACCTGTTTTCCCATTTACAGTTGAGCTACTTTGCGCGGATCTGTCGCCCGATTTTGCCCAGCGCTTGGTGCAACAACTGGCCCGCCTGCTGCAGTCCTCGCCCCACATTGAGTTCTATTTGCAGTGGTGCTGTTGCCTTCTTACCACTCATGGGTATCGTGATGGTGTCTTTCAGCATACGGCTTTACTCGCCCTACACGAAAGTCTGTCGCACAAATATGAAATGCTAAACAAAATGTAAGATTGAATTCAAAATGGCATACAATACAAAATACTTATTTTGTACATTTTCAGATGTGACTACAACAAATATACATTACGCGTGCTTTTGGAGAGATCAGACAAGTTGAAGGACATGCAAAAATCTGAAGATAATGCACAAAATGATGATAGTGATAGTGAAATGTTGTTGATTAGTCGCCAAGAAGATGAAGCCTTAGAAGCTGACTTTAGTGAACAGAGCGAAGAAGATACAGACGAGGATAATGAGGAGGACGACGATGCTGCATAGTGTTCCATAAAATAGTTTTGTTATTATCCTAGACACTACGATTACACCCATTAAATGTAATTATTAATTAAACTATTGCATTAGTCGATTGTTTTTTGGGTTAGAATCAATTGGTTTTTATTTACTTCAGTTTTTACATGCTTTATTGTGTACTGTTTTGATTTTAGGTAGTTTGAGAAAGCTTTGAGGATAAAGTTTTGTAGAGCAATTGGTAATTAGGTTCGATTCCTTGTAAAAAAAATACCTGTGAAATATATAGAACTTAACCGATGGAAAATTATGTACATATATATGTTTTGGTTGGTTGCCTACAGTAAATTAATTTTCTAGGTGTAATATACTTAATTATGTAATATTTAATATTTACAGCATGTCTTGTTATACAAAATATAATCATCTCATTTTTTTTATTTTACTTACAAAGTATACGTATTTCTAGCATTTTTATTAAGTGTGCGATATTTGAACTACTTGGTAAATGTATAAAATATAAATATATATAAAGCCACAGCTCTAAAGTTCGCATCGTTTATTAAATCGCTAAATAGATTATTTGTCTCATTATTTGGTGTATGTAAAAATTCCTAAATAGCACTTTTTTCTACTTATTTACATTTCAAATATGTATTTATATATATGTATGTTTTGATCCTTTGAGGGTTTTTTTCTTTTCTTTGTTTTTTTTTTTTTTTTTTTGTAAATTGTATTATCATTTTAAAGCACCAATTAATTTGTATGGCGGTTTTGCTTAAGCCTATAAAAAAAAGAGCTCGTTTTTAATTGTACTTGTAAAGAAAATAGCAAAGGTAATAACAATATCTTTTGAGATAGTGTTCCTAGCAAATAGTATTTTCATTAACTAACAAATAAATATAACTATTTAATTCAGCTTTGTGCACAATGTATATAAACATGAATACTATGAAAATCAGATTTTTTGATAAATTCTTTCATTGAGTCCTGCAGATAATTTTGAATCGTTTTTGTCCATTTGTATATTTTCATGTTGTGAGGTACTCAAGATCATAACAAAAAAATAAATATAAGTTGTATGAGTATAAAAATTAAAAATAAATATGGTAGTAAGTATTTAGCTGAGCAAGTGTCAATTTTGTAGCTAAAGTTGTGACTTTTGTTCATTAATATGATAACTGTAGAAGATGCCGTTATTTGTGATTTAGTGATATGCTTAAAGCAGTAGATTAATTAGATAGTTGAATATGCTCCATATTTTTGTGTAAAAAAGTGTTGTTGTTTTTAATTGAATTCCCGTTTCGTTGTGAGTATGAATTCCAATTTGTTTTGTTTTTGCTTTTGAGATTTTTAACGGAGTCCAGAAATGTGTATTCTGGAGCTCCCCAAATCCTAGGACGACTTCATAAGCAATATGGGCCAATACAGCAGTACAAACACAAAGAACAAGATCGGAAACACAGCCCGTGAAACTTTATCAATCTCCCGCCACATGATCTTCTCAACGCCCGTATCCGTGTCCGTCCATGCAACGGACAGCAGGCTTTGGCGACGGGCAGGCTTTGGGGGTCCTCCGTTTCCCTGCAGCGAGGTCTGTGGCATAAAGGAAAGGAGTATCCAGTTCATATAAGTAATAACGGGAAACAGCAATTTACAAGCTGCACTGAACTTAAATAAATATATGTAAACTAACAAAATTTGTTATATTGCGACTGACGAACAAAAGTCAAAAGTCATTTCATCAATGGGTCGCAAAATGGATAAGTAAAGTACGATTGATATTCATTTAAAATAGTTAAGTTATTCACTTATTTCATGGAATATTTTTTGTACGATTTAAGAACTTCTTGTACCTATTTCAAATAACCTGCTACCTTAGCGATGTTTTGTGCATCTGTAAGTAATGCAATATATCGTCCTAATTAAATTAATTTGCATTCCTTAAGCAAGTCAAGAATGATTTAGACTTGCTTAAGAATATTCAAGCACTTATTTATAATTTTCTCCAGCCTATTCTACAAATTGTACACGTCTTCTTTCCGTATAAATGCATACACATATGGTAAGTGCCACGCCAGTTCGTCAATCAGCTTCGATTCAATAAATTAGGTGGCTAGGGACAAATTGAGGCCCATTTAAAATGCACAACTTACTTGCCCGGGCGTGGTTGGTGTTTGTGTGGCCTTCCGAGACCGTACCGCACCACTTTCCCAACTGGCGACCGTTGCACATTGACCCTTTTCCATATTGCTAATGCGCTGCACATAGAATGATATAGAAAATGTGTGTGTGGGTATATTATTTATAACCGAACTGGGTGCTTACCATGGGCAGTACCTTTGGTATACGATTCACTTGGTACTGGTACTGCACGTCCAATACTTTGACGACAACAAATTCGGCCAAGGCAGCGAATACAGACACCATGCAACCAGCCATCCATAGGTCGAGAGCCTAAATAACCGATATATATTTATATATGTATATTGTTAGTTACCATATTGAATTAATAGAAGGAAATTAGATAATTGCCTTTACATACGCAACGGGTGGTATATCCGCCCGTAGCCCCGTAAACATGGTCACAAGCGTTAGCATGCAGGTGACTAGTAGTGTAACGCGTCCTGGTATCGCATCTAGGCCAAGCCAGAAACTGAACCAGGACAACATTACGACCAGGGAGGAGGGTGCAAAGGTCTGTATTAGATGATGTCCGATTTGTCGCTCGAAACGAAAGTAGACGGTAAGACGTGAGAAATTGCCCACTTTCTCGGGCATATAGCCATCGCTCTCCTCCAGCTCCAGTGGCTGTCCGAGATTATATTGCAATAGTTTCAGTTCCGGATTGAGCGTTACGCCGGAATCGGACCAGCGTAGCTTAACCTTCTGATTATTGGACGAAACTTGAAATGGTAGAAATGGAAAATAAGGCATTATGATGAAGAATTTGAGTATTTCATTAAGTTACTCACAGCTCTCAATGTAAATGGGACAGACTTGTATGTCCATGGGATATAGTTGGAACTCCATCTGGCAGGCAATTATTGCATGCATGCGGGCCGCATAGCGGACAGTTTTATTCTTATAGAGCGTTACAGATGTGAACTTGTGCGTCAGGGTAGCTATTTCTATAATGACAAGAGAGACATCGAAAAGACGTTGCAGAGATGCGCAATAAAGTAGTTTCGATTAGAACTATAGAATTGGCACTCAGTAGTTTTTTTTTTGGTTTTTTTTTTGTTTTTGTCGAATATTTGCGGCTACTGAAATGGACGGGGTATGCGAGTGTACGGGTATATATATTTGCGTGTGCTTCTTGGAAGTACAGTACGACTACAAGCAGAATGAACTCGGATGCGTATTTCGAGTGTTTTTCAGAATGCATCATGTGCCTGAAATGAGTTGCATTTCAATTTGTTGTAGTACTTTTTTTTTATTATTAAGTATACGAAAATTGTGTTCACTTCAAGGTGTCGAGTGTTTTTTATTCGATCTGAAGAATTGCTGTAATAGAAGGTACTATGAATGTTATCCAAATGCATCTTGAGTATTCGATTAGTTGTTAGCGATTGAGTTTAATATTCTATATATTCAGATGCAGCCAACTTAAAGACAAATTCAAAACTATATAATAAGAGTGAAGAAAATATATTCACATAGATATGATGTATAGAGCAAAAGCACATCTGACAAAACTAGTATATGAATAATCGCAACCAACAAATCAATAAAAAATTGTGTATGTGATTCGTATTTTTATTGTAAATTTAGACTAAAGCACAACAAATAAGAATTAAAAAAAATAACAACTATATTTAAGTAAAGTTACATTTAAATTCTTTGAATTTTTTGTATATACGAATCGATTTTTGGTCTAGCTGACCTTTTCCAGATCTTATCGCACACAACGCAACTGCATATTTTCACCAATGGTAAGTGCAATTTGGCTTTACCATGAAATGGGTATTTTACCAGGTTCTAGTTGGCCCTGGCATTGAAATGGGATTTGGTCAGCGTGCGATTTAATAGCCAGCCAACAATCGTTCTCTTTTGTTAAATGTGTGTGTGTGTATGTGTGTGTGTGGAATCAGAACCCATTTCCGAAAACCATTTTTATGTGGGTGATTTATCATCTGCACGCAAGGCAAGATAATTATAGTATAGGCAGTGTTGACTGTGTTGAAAAGATTAAAAATAATATATTTGGACAATACAAGTTTATTTTTTTTTAGTTGGCTGCATTGAAAGATTCACAAAACAAAATAAGTATATTTTTTAAAATAATATAACACATAGATTCAGATTAAGAACAGTATCTATAATAATACAGGGACTGCCTGGATGGGGTTTTTCACAAAACATAAAATACCACAATGGAAATGATAAATACGTTAATGAAATATTATATAACAAACTTCTTTAATTCGAGTTATTTGAATTGTGTTGGTGTGAGATTTGATTTTAATGATGCTCATGAATGTTCAGGATCATACAACCTTGCAGAGAGTTTTACAGAAATTGTGTAGTAATATATAAGAATTGATGTCTGCAAGGGTATTTTAGTGTTCGGCTTGCCGAAGACAGCTTATTCATAGTATGAGATTTTTGTGAATTTTTTATATTTTGAGATTTGATTTGACACCACAAAATTGTCAACACAAAAACACATTTTCTAGATTTGGTATTATGTATACTTAAAGTTCTGTTTAGATGAAAGTTTTTCGATACTCTTTCATCCTTATTGCGTAGTAGGGAAACCGAGGAAACATATGGACTTCCAAATCCTAGTAGAAGTTTGCGTCGTTTGTATTTTTTAGTTTTTGTATTTGGAAATGTTAAAAGCAATAGAAATTAAAAGTAAAAAAAAAAAACAATATTATTATACACCAAATCAAAGGCGTAGATAATAGTAGAGATACTATTTCGAGTGCATTAAAGAGACCTACCAGAGTGATCTCGATATATATATAAATATATATATACAAAAATTTGGTTTTTTTTCTTTGTGAGTTCGTGAAAGGCCCTACAATACACAAGTACCCTACTTATTGAAAAGGACGCACTTTTGCGTACATGCATATCTGCCAGATACCTGAGAATACTTACCGGCAATCTTTGAATTTAAAAAATAGGGATCCGGTTGCCAGAGGTTGTCGAAGAATTCGGGAAGTAAGGTAACATAATCGTCACCCTCCTCGAATATATCATCCGAGATCTCGAGTCGCGATTCCATCCATCGTTGATGTATAAACATGTCTACTCTGAAAATGCATATGTAATGACTGGCTAACATTATGATTATTCCCATTATGACATCGGAAAAGGCGGCAGGGTTCTTTGACCACTTACCTAAAGTCCATATCCTCTACATTAATTGAGTTAATATCTACAACAAAAATGCTAAAGTCTACTATCACTGGGGAACCCTTCTTTGAGGGCGGTCGCATTTCTGAAAAACAAAAACAACCGACCATTAAGTAAATCAAATATTTTATTGTAAAACTCAACACATTCTTGCTAAGTTATTCCATTTATATAGTACTCCTCGCATTAAGGAGGTGCCAACTGTTTTCTTATGTAAACTCTTTTGTATAATATGTAAACTATATCGTCCGATATTTTCCTGACGTATTCATACAGTATACTATTTTTATAGTACATACATATAGAGTTGCGTTCCAGTCAAACAATTTCGGGAACTGAAGTTCATGGACATTGTTAGCCAAGTTGCACAACAGTGAAAATCGATATTGAGGTTTTATGGGTGCAGGTGAAAGCTTAATAACAAGTAATGTTCTGTAGAATGTACATATGTATATGAATAAATATATTTTCATTGAATATCTTAAAAATATTTAAAATTAATTTGTAGTCAACTGATAAACTTGCTTTCAATCGATCAATCAATTGCTTTCATTTTTTATCTTTTCCTTTTTATTGAATAGATCTGACTTTATTTTTTTATTTTGACAATTAAGATAAAATTAGGTATTGTCGTATCGGTAATTTGCAATAACATAAATAAAATTCTTTTTTAGCTTTCTCATTAATCGTGCTTGACCACCATTTGCGTAATCGCTTTGTGATTGTTATTTTGATTCGAGTAATTATAAAATGGCATAAAGCGAGCTCAAATAGTCCAATGCAAAGAAAACTTTAATTGGTTTTGGTGCGCCAGGAAACTAAAAAAAACGGATGGCAAAAACGAAAAAATGCTTGCCTATTTATTTGGGTTTGTTGCGCAGACAGACTTTGAATATTAGAAAATCGACTTAAGAATAAAATTAAAAAGGTATGTGATCAATACAAACACTTACACATAGATGTCTATTCAAATCAAGAAGAGACATAGTAAAGGACACGAAAACGAGCTAAGGAAAGCGTAAGAAGAGCGTTGGAGCGAGTGTTTGAGAAATCCATAAGCAAAATACTTAATCACTGGAACTCATTACACATCGAATTTAATATTAAAATATAAGGAAATTAAATCTGAAGAAAGAATGAAGATGAATGGAAAACTAATCGAGGATAATTGTGTTATTGCTGCAACCGTTGAGTTCCTTATTCGAAAATTTGTATTGTATTAATTTTACAGAAGAACATCTTAGGATTTAAATACATTTAAATAAAATGCTTATGCCCAAGAAATATTCTCGATAGTTATATTTAATGGTGTGTTAGGGCTTGGTGCAGGGCAATATCAAGTCTGTCATTCTAGACCAATGCACTCTTTCCCTTTGCTGACGTCAAGAACCTACATGTCTACACACATTTATATGTTATGTGCATTGACGTACATATGTATGTACATAAGTGGTAATTATTGAAGTTAAGAAGTGTACCGTTAGGTCGGAAGACAAAAAATGGGGCTCTGCTGGCAAAAGTCCCTGAAATTGGCTGTGTCACGATAAACGCCACACGCAATGTTTCAGCAATTGAAAGAAAGCTAGTCTCTAAGAGACCACAGACACTGAGGATTAAATACCCTGAATTTTGATCAATTATTTAGCTTCAAAGTAAACTACAAAAACTGAAACTAATTATAAATTTACATATGTAAAAAATTCAATATGAAAATCAACAAAATCTGGTTGTCAGTGCGATTTTCTAAATTTATGCCAATATTTTTTAATGTGAACTCCATCTACAAAAAAAAATTACTTTGCAAGCTCAAAACAAGTTGTGAAAAACGGATTTTCCATCTGATATATCTAGATATTTAGACATTCCTCTTTACCATTATGTCTACTCATCATGTGACGTAGTTATAATACCCCATAATAGGGTCTACTCATCATGTGACGTAGTTATAATACCCCATAATAGGGTAAATCAAAATCCGTGCAGTAAAAAAAGGCAAACCGTGGAAAAGGCTGTAATTTTGTATTACTGAGTCATCACTTCTTAAATTCGCAAATCACACAAAGCCCAGCAAAAACGGAATTTTTAAAGTAGGAGCTGGGTGCAGATAGAAGAAGACAGTAGAGAAATACAACTTACCCTTGACATAATTAGGCGGAAGAACCACTCGCGGCTTCGCTGTATAGTTGTAGTTCATGTGGGCGTCCGTGGCCTCACTAATCCTGAAAGTGGCCAAAAAAACAAAAACGGATATAAAGCATATACTCGAGCAAACTATAGATGCATATATCTATATCTATATCCATATATGCACACATATGTATATTATAAAGTATATGCATGTCTGTGCATATGCACTGCCTATTTTTCTGGGCATTAAGTTGAGGCCCAGTTTTGTTTGTTGGCCCTCAGGGGCAACATGCAACTATTGTAAACTTTGTCAATTTAAGTCTGAACGGGGAATTAACTGACTTCGTGTCTGGGTCTGTCTGGCTTTGCATATATACATATATATAAAAATATTTTCTGTGTTTCACCTGAGAATACCAGCTATGGCCATAGCTATAGCTTAAAGTTGACTAATATTCGTGATCCAACCACATTTGCTGTGATTCGATTGACCTTGGTTGGCTTTGTCAAATGACTTGCCAATTCTCGGAAATACCCCTGTTAGGGTTCTTTTTGGATAAAGTGGCAACAAAATGCTGCATATACAATTTTCAATCTATGACGTATGTATAAATGAATGAGTAGTGTTTTGATGGATTCTAATAGAGCATGGGGAACATTTACTAAAATAATATACTCTATATGTCAAATTTTCTTGTCATTATACTCTGATGTCAAAGGTTGAAGAGCTTATTTGTTTTAATTAATCAATTGTCGAGGCATGGCCGATCAACGCTGACCCACCCTCATTCTGCCAAAATGATTTTTGGCCACCTGTTATCAGCTTCTATTACACTGGCCGCATTCTGTTACGGCTGACTGAACGTTTTCACTCGTTTTCCGCATTCTTTTCGGGAGAAACATTTACAATCTTTTGGAAACATAATTTAAATCTTTTAAAGAAAAAAATTATATAAAAAAATAATTTTTAAAAACAACTATTTGTTAACTTATTTATGAAAAAATTATGTAGGGGAGTAGAAGATAATGGTCGAAATGTAATAAGAACTCACCACATCAATAAGAAAGGCAATCCAAGCGATATGAATACTTTTATGTTGTATTTGCCCAGCATGATGTTGACGACGAAACAGAAAATGAAACCAAAGCTCAAATCATCTCACTTTACATCGACGTGGGAATTTCATAGTTCGCTTTATGAAATCTGCAACACGATACCGATACCGATATTAAACTCAAAATTCACTCAAATTCATACACGGCTTAAGTATGCTACACTCCGTGTGTAGAATGCATTTGTTGGATAGATGGACGAGCACTAGAAGTTTATCAAATTATTTAATGCGATTAGGATAAGTTCGCGATATATCTTTGTAAGTGTGTTTGCAACAATAACAACAACAACAACAACAATAAGAATGTAATTAATGATGTGTGTGCACAGCTGGCTAGCTGGATCCACTTTGACTCGGTGCACTAGCTCAGCTTACTTCCAAATATCGAATAAATAAACCGCCAACCAGTCTCGGCAGCAACTGCTACTACTACGACATTAGAACATATGTCCATATGTAAATACAAAGTTAAATACGAGTAGGGTATACACATCTACATGCATATGCCACTGTGTATGTAGATACACTCAGAAAAAACATAAGAGCATTCGAGAATTTCGGTAAGTGTCTTAAACCAGAAGAACAATCATGGTTTTATTTACAAATAATTTGATAAAGCACTTAAATATTTATTAAGCGCCCGTGGAAAAAAATATAAAATGATAAATAGTTTTTGTGGAGATGTTTTGGATGATTTTCGAAAAAAAGTAGGAACTTGTAGATACCGTGAACCGAACTTCCATCCTGTCTTATGTCGTATATATGTAGCTTGGTAAATATTATGGATACAATTTCAATACGTAATTCTTAACCAAAATATTTACACATACTCGATTAAACAGATATATTTTGAAAATTGTCACTTTTAATGATATCGAGAATCCATTCTTATCGATATTCGGAAAACGAATCGGCTGCTTATGTTGATTGTGTATATATATCTGTTATATACATTAGCTAAACTTCCTTGTGTACTTTTTATTTTTTATTTATTTCTAGTTGATATATTTTCCTAAGTGCATGTAAATAAATATGTTAGTCTGTATGGACAGTCGCCGAGTCTGTGGAAGGCACTTATCTCATGATTTCTGCTGTCGGATATATAGGTTCGCATATGTTCTCGGATTGTCGCGATTATCTGGCCAACTGTGTGGGAGGCTGGCGTTGTTGCTCTTGTTCTTGCTGTTGTTGTTGTTGTTGTTGTAGATTGTGCTACGAGTAAAATGATAGCCACTGATATGTGCAAGCTTTGCTGTCCAAGCGGTCAAGTCATACATACACATACATAAATACATACATATGCTGATGCATGCATACTTATATATATATATTTATATACATATACATGTCTGTAATTGCGGCACACTTCGCGCCTTCGGTCAATGTAAGACAATTGAATCGCGTGCCGATTTCACTTAAGAAGCGCGCGCATTAAATATTATCGTTATAATTTGGACAGTACGCAAAAGTAAGTTACTTACACACATGCACACCACATATGCACATTCGACATACGACTTATATAATAAAAGAATCTATCTATGTATCAATAATGTGAACCACAATGACACGACACTATTTGGATTAAGCCGTTCTTATATTTCCCATATAAGGGCAAATCAGCGTAATTTCCAAAGCATCAGAAATAAATCAAAAGTTACAAAGCATTATATATGCTTATATAGTTTATATAGTGTGTTAATCATATCTGATGCTTTGATTATATAGTTATAATCATATCTGAAGCTTTAGCTTAATTTAGTTACAATTAAATCGGATGTTTTGAAAACTGCAAAATTATCATAATTTTTTGTAACTGATTTTAACAAGGATTCTCAAATTACAAAACGATAAGATTCGGTATGTTTACAATTCTGATTGCGTTCGGAATTTGAAATTCAAAAGAAGAACTACGTTAATTACTAACATATATATATTTTTTTTAAATTTATATTCGTTTTTTTATTTAAACTGTTACGAATATTGTAGATTGATGTTGGTAAAATAGTATTCATTAATTTCTCCTTTAGAAGAATATTTTTTTTTTTATTATATCATAAACGGGCCAAAAATCCAAGCAGATCACATATCCAAGTGTGATAATGATGTATTGAGAAATGTTTTCCATTCAATTGACTTCAATTGGCATTATAAACAATCACCTAGATATATCACAATTGTTGACACATTCAACAATTTACTTATGATAGGTAAATGCAGCTAGAATGTATGTATTCTATAGTATATAGGAACTGATAGTGACATTGACATTGGCAGTGACAATGGAAATAGAAATGGAACTGACATTTCTCGCCGTTCAAAATTAAAAATTCCACTTCAATGAGTGGACCGACCGCAAGATGAAGTATATCCGGCTAAGCCCAAATAGAATCATTTGCGACTGTCACACACATTTTAGATGTAGATCTGAAGCGTATATATGTTGTATATACACAGGTCAACTTAAACCAAGATTTGCGTTTTTTTCTTCTTTTTTGCAATGCTTTCATTACACTTTTAATTATTAAAATATTTCGTGTTTTGTTTGAAGCCATTAAATCGCTTGTGTTATATATGTAAGAGTTCGTTTGTAGTTTTATGTTCACTAATTAAATCTGAAAATCCATTTGTATTCATTATGTCTGCTGCTAGTTTTAATATCATATCGTAACTAACTATATTATTCGCTTAGATTAATATAAATTTATTTTAAATGAAGGCATCATTTTTTTGTTTTTGTTTTTTTCAAATTTTGGTGTTAAACAGATTTTAAGCATTTTAATATCGGCGATTTATATTTTATATTACAAGTTGTTACTTTTCCGCGTGCGATATTCTTCCGTTGCACACAAAACATGTTCAATCACAAACACAAATACAAGAATTTATATGGATTAATCAATGATGCCCCCATAATTAGCCTATATTATTTGTTTGTTAGATTTACTGTTACGACATTTGATTTTTGTGTTTTGAATAATAACCGAAACCGAACCGCATTCACCAAACCATTCAAGTGCGAATTGTGCTAACACAAGAGAGCTCATAACAGTAATATATATTTATATATATGTATACATATATATAATATATTAAGCTGGCCAATGGTAGAATAATGTAGAATTACCGCGTTGGTGACCGACGCGCGCGTTCGAATCCTTTCGGCTTCGCTCAGGAACTGAACGGAACTGAAAATGCGCGAATTTCTTTGCCTTCTGCTGTCTTGCCACTTTAATAAAAAAAAAAGTACATACATATATAAGCAAACGGCGGTCCCAACAACAAAAGCGACGCCGGCGCTAACGCTGCTTGCCCGTTTCAGCCATGGCATGGGAAGGGGGAAGTGTGGAAAGGGGAAGGGGACGGTGCACAACAACTGTGACGGCTTCCATTTACAAGGAGTTCTGTGTGAGTAAGCGTGCTAGGGAAAGCGTGCGAGCTGGAGCTTGGTTCCAAATTGGTGTTAGGTTCCGTTAGGCGCCATGCAAATGTTTTGGCCATGTGGACTTTTAATCATTCGGAATAGTACGTTAGTTCTTACTGGTAATAGAACCAACGGCGACAATAATTACTTTATATAGTATTGAATATACAAATATGCTAAATTATATATAGTATTTTTGTGAAGTACTTATTGACTTTGAGTAAATAATTAGCTAGGTACATTTTTCAAGTAGTCATTTTGTCCTGATTTATTTTGAGTAATCATTTTTAAGGGGTTTCTTTAGTGTTATCATAGTCACAGATAAATAATATTTTCAGGAATTTATCAATTTTATGACTCTTCTAGACTTTCCTTACTCTGCTTAATTCAATCAGTATTTATTTCTATATTAAAACGTATACTAAATATTAACTGTACATTCATAAAATAAAACCATAACTTCAATAATAAGGTCCCGTTGAAGGTCATCAGCATGTCGAACATTGTTAGCCTTATAGTATTTCTGAATTTGCTAAATACCTGTACACAAATACCAATGCAAACCATTTAGACATGAAACACACGTACACAATTTGTCTGATTGATTGACTAAATGACTGGTGTTGTTGGCCTTTCCAATGAAATCTATGCAATTCGACGTTGAAATTGCCACAAAATGGCCAAAAAGTGAACAAGTGCGACGGCAAGAGTCACACAAATACTACGTCAATACCCTCGAATAACAACATATGGCGTCTATACTTTTAAAATGTAATAATAATAATAACGGTCATTAAGTAACAGTAAGCAAGTTAGTTGGATAGTAATGGGACTTTCCAGCGTCGACAACATCCAATTAGCATAGAACTAACTAGCGAGCTGGAAAATTACGGCTACATTTACTCTCGTGGGAAAGTCAAAATGGTGGTTTCATGACTCTAATGTGATATAATGAGTGCGTTGACACATATGTACGTATATTTATGCTATAGTGTAAATATTATGCATTCAAACTTCCTGATTACAAATGTAAACATATTTAGTATGTTAATTTGTATTTGTAGTCGGTTTGGCAAATGTATGTATGAGGCCAAAGCATATATATTCTTGATTAGCATCAAGAGTCGAGCCGATCTCAGAGTTCTCCAACTTTTTCGTATACCATACTCAAATCAAGTTAATATGATTTTATCGATAAATATATATAATAAATCGAGTTCAGATTGGTTGCATTCTAAGACGTAATCGATGTTACTGTATAGGGTTATCCCCTAGTCGAACTATTTTCCCGCTACTTAAAAAAGTGCGAGCTATCAATGAATACAATTATACAATCTTATGCACAATTACAAACTGAATTAGATAATATTTGAAACTTCACTTTGTTTAATGATAACTGATTCACTGCACATATATGCACATATAATTACGCAATATATATATATAATCCTGATCCGATTCACCATTTGCGTGATTTGTTTGTTTGTTATATACTATATAAATTATAATCCGATGTCCTTGCTGAGGCTAAACAATGTGATACTTTGGTAAGAGCAAAGTAGGTAAGAAAGGGTTTTAGATTTGTGTTAAATATGTATATTTGTGTACACGCATACATATTGCGTATTTACGTGATTTACAGCTAGTGTTTTCACAACTATGAACACATCTTAAAACTAAACATTGCCCCCGCAAAAGGCTCCTAAACAATTGTCGAGCCCTGCTGATTGGTACGCTGATTGATTTTTACATGTGTTTGTCGCTTCTTCTCCTCCTTGAAGGCCTCCGAGTTTGCTTTCTTCTCAATGCGACGCTCACTGCGATAATCCTTAAGCAGACGTTTGCGCTCGCGTTTCTCCTCTTGAGTTTCATCCTTAGGACGTAGGGAGAGAACACTGAGCGTGGATACCACAGATTTGGCACACAACGATTTGGGACCCGTTGCGTTTGCTGTATTGTCATCCAGGTTGGCTAACGCTTTGGCTGTCAGTTGTCCATCGACGCCATTGCGCAGCACATTCATGGGAAGACCCGTTTTGGGATCGATTTGGACTCGACGTGGACGAGGCTTTTCATCGATGAGCTTGGGATGGTTGTAAATGTTTGAATAGGTCGAAAGTATGGATTCGCAATCCCATTTCTTATCCTTCTCGTCGTTCACCTCGTAATCGACGAGCTCCTCCGTCGGATCCTGTTCACCATCGACGACATCACAGTACTTTTTGATGCGTTCGCGGTCCCATTCCTTGTTGTAGCTTATGTCGACATTTTTCTTTTTGAACTGCTGGAAACATTGCATTAAAACGGGATGCTTCTGATGCCACTGTCCTTCGATATCCTCTAGGGCAAGATCCCCCACCTCGGGATCATCGTAGCTGGCATAGAATTGCTCAAAACGATCATCGAGCAGGGAAAGCTGTTCGTTCCTGCGGATCACACTTGATGACATTGAGTATTCCGTGAAGCGCGATTTGGTTTCCTCGTCGTCGAAACGACTCTTACGCATTAGAGGCCCAAGCCGATCCATAAGCTCATCTTCGTTCTCATCTTCATTCAAATCGTCCGAATCAAAGTCCATATCATCATCACCTTCGTCCTCCTCATCATCTTCGTCCTCTTCGTCATCATCGCTGCCCATTGCTTGCATTACGAAATCGTCATCCAGATCCTCGCTCTCCTCGAAATCGCTATCGAGAGCTGCCACAACGTCTGGATCCCAATCGGGACGTGGACCTGGCTGCGGAGCCGCTTTGTTGAGCATGCCTTCGGACTCTTCAAACTCGCTTGCAAATACGGAGCTAGGCAGCATGAGCAGATTATGCTGTTTTGATTCCTCTATGTTCGTTTTCTTTGCCTGGTTGGGATTCTCCATATACTCCCAGACGACATCGTTCTCCCGTTTCTTCAGATGCTGCATGTAGTCGTAGTCGTCATCGAAGTGAATGCCAAACTTCTTTAGCTCCTCCTGACGTTTGGCTGGGTCTGTTGGTGTTGCAGACGGCTTTGCTTGCGACTGTCTGGCACTCGCCTCCAGGAGTACCCGCTGTGGCGCAGTTTCATCTGTGACCAGCGGATCGTGCTGACTGCGATGCACCAAGTGGAAAGTGACAGCTTTTTTGCGGTTAATATATGGTTTTTTTCCTTTTCCCTACAATTGAAATATACTAAATGAATGACTAGTTTTTATTTGTGCTGCAAATCTTACCATTTTTACGCTGCTATTGCTGTTGTTTTCCCTTCGAAACTAGAACGCAATTATCGAAGCAATTGCGTTGCTAAACACATGTGCATTAGAGGTGAGCTTTATAGGTGTTACCTACATCGATATGCATTTAAGAGTATCGATATTGTTAATGGCAAATCGATATTTTTGCTGTGTGTTTGAGTTGAGACGATGCCCGCCACATATTTTTGTTAATAGAACGATATATAGCGGATACGAAATGGAAACTTCGAATTGAGATTATTACTACACCATAATAGTAATTATTTGTATCCTCTTTGTACTCGAAAAATATTTTCGACTATAATCGTTGCTTATAAATCGGCACGAGATGTGACAACAATCGCGAGTGCAAGCGTTGGGCGTTTGTTCTTTGCTTATTGCTCATCGCTAAGTGGAAGGAGTTGTATCCCTGGTGTAAACTAAACATTGTTGTTATTACCTTGCGTTAATTAATGTAAAATGGAAGAAAATGAGAGCACGTCAGAAGCCACAAATAATGTCGCAAATGGTAAGTTGGATGTTTAATAATTAACACACCACTCAAATCAATATGGTTTAACTCTTCAGGGGATGGTGACGCGACATACCAGCATAAATTGGAGCTGCTCCAAGCGGAGATGCGCAAAATGCAAAACGAGTTCAACACGCAGCGAGCAAAAATGAAGGAGCTCTACATGCAGAAGGAGACGGAGCGCAAGATGCTGCAGGACGAAATGGATGAGCTAAGAACACACCTTATGGTGGCTGACCTCAAGGCGCAAAACGAACTGCAGATGAAGGAGATGAAGGCACAAGAGGAAATATCATCACTGCAGCAACTGGTGCAGGACACAATCGAAGAATCGACGATATACAAGGATGAATTGGAGCGCATCAAAGTGGATCAGTTGCGCCAACAACAACAGCCACAACAGCAATTGCAGCACACGGCTCCCCAGGCCCCCGAGCAATATGGCGGCCTGGCGCCACATGTCATGAATCAGGTGAAGAAAACTCTGGTATCCGTACGGAAACTGGGCAGTGATTCACTCAACAACAGCCTTCAACAGGAGGCTGCAGAGGGTAGCAATGCGCGTGGTTCAAACAAGAGCAACAGCAAGCAATTTGTTAGTAGATAAACATGAATTCCAATGCAAATCCTTAATAATACTCACTTTTGCAGGCCACAGAAGATGACGACATGTTGAGTTCAATTGTTGAGCAACTGCAGGAGGAAATGAAAGCGCTAAAGGAGAAGTTGCGCCAACAGGACGAACAGCTGCAAGCCAAATCGCTGAAGATGGTGAACGCGGAAGCGGCGGGATCAAGTAGGAATGATGCCATGCACAAGTCAACGTCAACAGATTTACTAGCTGCCAATAATTGTAGTGCCTGCAAGGCGACCGAACAGCTCACGGATGAGCTGAGTGCACAAGTGAAACAACAGCAGAAGCAGCTGGATGTAGTCCACAAGCAACTTGTTGAATCCCGCGAACAATTGAGCAAGGAGTCAGCGCTGCGACATGATTTGGAGAGTCAGTGGCAAGCGAAGCGTGAGGCACACAAGAGCGAAGTACAAAACCTGCGCGAACAATACAAAAACAACGAACAACAGCTTCTAAATATGCAACAAAAGTTTCTCGAGACAAAGGAGGATGTCCTTCGGCAATTGCAACGCGTCACCGATGACCGTGAACGTGTCAACCAGCAGTTGGAGACGCTACAGGCGGACAATGATTTTCTATCGGGCCGCTTTCTCGCCACCTCCGAAGAGATTGAGAATCAATACATTAATCTACCAAATACGGTTGTCGAGCTACAGGAACTAATGCTGCGCCAGCAGAGCGAATTAATCCAGGCCCGTGTGAGCAGCGAGTACGAGAAACAAAAGTGTGTGACTTCTTTGGATGAGATTCAAATACTGCGAGCTCAGCTGGACGAGAGCAACAGTGAAAGACGCGCCTACAAGCGGAAAGTGCAATTAGATATTAAGTCGCTGCAGTAAGTCTTAGATTAGGTAAGCCCACAATCAGACGTTAATACATATAAATACTCTACACAGGGATCGCGTCACGGAGCATCTGGTTGCCGTGCAATCTCATGAGTCATCTAAAACATTATTGGAACGAAAGGAGGCTGAGCTTAACAAACAGCTATCCGAGTGTCGTGTTGAGATTATAGAACTACAGGAAGGCAACGTAAGTACTATTATATAATATACCAAAGGACTCACAGTGACAAGCTCATTTTTATGCAGGAAAAGTTGTCGAAAATAAATACAGATTTTAAGTCTAAGGTAAAGACGCTTCAAGAGGAGCTGTCCACAATGGAAACGGTGCAAAAAGATTTTGTCAAATTATCACAAACGCTTCAGGTATAACAAATTACACAAAATATTTATTATAATTTAAAAAAAGAAATTAAGACTTAAGCCTAATGTATTTTCATTTGGGATATTTAAGATGTCCCTGGAGGAGCTGCGGCATGCCGACACTGAGGTACGCTGGCAGGACGACGATGATGTGAACAATTGTCCCACATGTAATGCGGGCTTCACTGTGATGGTGAGGAAGATCCATTGCCGCCACTGCGGCCACATCTACTGCGATAAATGTCTAACGAAAACGGTGCCATCGGGTCCACGTAAGCGTGTCGCCCGCGTCTGTGATATTTGTCACACATTGCTCACGCCAAACACCGCTCCCTATTTTAGTCATGAGCCACAGCCACAGCAGCAACAGCAGCAGCAGCAACAGCAGCAAACTAACTAATTGTGCATTCGCTTTTGCTTTTGGCAAATAATTATTGTTTATTTACTGTGTACTATAATTATTCGATTTGTTTAATTGGTGTTTTTTTTTCGTGGAATTTTAAGTTCTACATTGTAGTTTCTTGGAACCAAATTGAACCGAGTCATATCCAGCCACAGCTCAGTACTCTAGTTATATACGTATGCTCCTTCTTAGCTTTTTTGTTGCTAGTCAACTTTTCCATTATTGAATTAGCAGTCAAAATATAAAAATAAATTCACTATATACACGCGAAGCTTGTGCTGCTCATATTACATTGAATTACTTAAACCAATTCCTCCTGCAAAGTTGAAAAGTTTATTATTGTAATTGTAATTGTAAATTTCGAATTACACACAACAAGAAAACAGGACTTCATGCAACAAATATATGTGTTTTATTTTCAAAAAACAGAGCAAACAATTTGGCAGCTTTTGTGTTAATAGTCATCCAAAAAGTATGCATATATCAAATTTGTGTGGTTTTGTCATCATGGGGCTTGCGAGGATAATATATATAATATAATATATGTATATATATATATATATAGATAAATTTGTGTACATATATTTGTAAAATATTATTTTAAAAAATAATAATAACAATGTGGGCATGCCCGCTAAATTCTGTATGTACAACTTCACTTCAACTAACAATAAGTCAACTGAATTGTATATACTACTAAATATCTAATACTGCAATCTCCGGATTCAACACGACATATACTGTAAAAGGATGTTGGTGTATTTAGACCACAAAACACAACAACATGCATACGGAAGATTGGGCGAGGGAAATCACATGTTCATTTATGGCCAAATTACAGTTGGCACACAACGGCATTCATTTCCTGTAACGATAAGATGTGCAATAATATCAGTTTAAATTGCTTCGCTCATAGACAAAAGTGCAATTTTTTATAATCTAGTCGCTTGCTAGTCTTAACTCTTACCTCACCAAATAAATCGACCAACAACGACTCCCACTAAAGCTATCGCCGACACGCCCAATACGCTGATTAGCCGTCTGCTTGGAGCTGTAATGCAAAATTATGTTAGTAACATACACAAGCTTAAAGTGAGCTTTAATAAAAGTTTAAAGAAAGCTGTTATAAATATAGTCGAAATTTTCTAACTTGAAATCAGAAAAGCTCAACAGTTAAAATTCTTTAAACTAATTTCTAAATACCTTAAAATAAATGATTAATTTATGTTTTAATGATGTTAACCAATGCCCCAAGAAGATTCACAAAAACATTAAGGTTACAGGTCAAGTGTTTTTTTTTTTTGTGATTTATCTTACTTATACGCTCCGATACATTTGAAATCTTGACGCGATTTAAAAAAAAAGAAGCGAAAAACATATTTAAATATAAAAAAGAGGCCACTAAACAATAAAAAATTACAGTTAAAGTGGTTGCCATGATTTTGTTAAAGTACTTGTGCAGATTAGTGAAAACTTAACTGCTGAAAATAATAATTGTTAAGGACAAACGTATAATTGAAGACACTTACATGTTACAGTTTTGACATTAGAGGAGGTCAGCAAGGATGCAACACTCATCGAATTTGAAACAGATACAGATGTAGATGCGAGGCGAGGCGAAGACGAAGACAAAAAAGGCAAAGTCGAAGACAGATGAAAAGCGATATATAGTAATAGTATATTGAGAGATATGTGTCTTGTTGTTGTCGTAGCTGAAAGTCAATCTTGAACTGGATCGGTTCTCCTGGTGCTTGCTCAGTGGATGGATGGATGATGAAATTTTGTGTTTTGTTCTTTTTGTGCTTGTTGACCTGGCATCGTTGATTGTTGCCGTTACGGAGAGAGGTTATAGACAGCAGAGAGACGACAGGTGATTGTACGCGCTTTGTAATGGGTTGCGGGTTCTTACAAATAAATATATATTATCAACTATTTGTGAGCATCTCTGTGAGCTTCGGTTTAACACTAAAGTACATTATAGTGCATATAATGAATTCAAATAATTCGATAGCATTGGTGATTTTTTTTTTCTTTGTCGTGATGTATGATTTGCTTTGTTTTCTTTTAGAGTCTGCTCTATTTCTCGTTTTCACCTGCAGCGCCCTTCCCGTTGATCGTTATCTCGCGTCCATATTTCGCCAGCCATTCGATTATCACACCATTGCTCCAGCCAAAGCCCTTCTGTACGCCGTACTCCCCACCGCCACCGTGTCCGCCAAACTTTTCCGCATCGTACTGAAAATATATAACGAATGCTTCTTAAGCATGGAGAGACTCTCTTTAAATATATTACTTACCTTTTCAAACATTGCCAGCGTCTCGCGATATGCCTCAAAGTTGGACATGACCCAACGATGACCCCAGCTCTTTGAGAGATTTTTGGCTTCTGGGGTACCCAGATTATCCAGACCCTCGACAATAATGTACTGCAAGGGCGCCCACACATTGGGGAAGTCCCATTGCTCACCGGTCTGGTAGATGGTGTTTGGCACGCCGCCTGGGAATGTGTCCAGTTTGTTCTTCTCAATGTAATTTAGCACGGAGTCCGAGATTTTCTTCGAATCAGCAATATTATATGCCTTGGTCCACAATGGTGACAGGTTGCTGGACACAAAGTAATTCCTTGGCTTATTGTTGATCAAATCATAATCAAGCCAGCAGCCAGCTTCCTCGTTCCACAATACAGCCTGGATCGCCTGCAGAATTATAGAGTATGTAGATAAAATATATGTATATAAGTAAAGTGGAAATATAGTAGTAGTTTTTTTTTATTATTATTTACCTCTAGAATCTTTTTGGCCTTTGTCTCATACTCGGTCATCTTCTCAATGTTGCCCGCCTTGGAGTGGAACTCGGCAATCGTCTTGGCGTTCTGATACAGAATTGCATTCAGTTCGACGGGGACAATGGAGCGTGTCATGATTTGTGTAAGGTTGCCAATATTGGTGCCCTCCTCGTTGATAAACCAGCGTGAACTGAAATCCATGCCCGATTCGGCAGCTGCCTTCAGTTCGCTGTAATGATTCTCCTTAGCCTCGTCTGTTGCAAAGTTGCTGGATGTCTCCACATCCTCACGATAGGATTCGGGACGTGGCCCAGTTGTGGTGTCTCGGTACCCGGCAAGATTGTGTCCCTTTGCCTGGACGCTGTGATTGTTCATGAAATACTCAAACTCGTGCTCGAGTGTCTCTAGCGCATTTATGGCAAACATGTCATCCTTGGTGAAGTCGACATAAGACTTCACCATTGCCGTTAGGAGTGGTGGCTGTGAGCGTCCTCCGTAGTAGACACGACCGCCATTCGGAATGAATCCGACCCTCTTCACAATGGACAAAAAGTTCTCAATCATGCCACGGGCGGTGTCCTTCATATCGCTGTAGAGCAGACCACGGACGATCCAGTAAGAGTCCCAGTAATAAAACTCAATAAAGCGGCCGCCTGGCACAATAACGGGATTGGGTACGGGTATGATGGAGTAATATTCGGGATTCTTGTGCACATCATCTTTCATTTTACGCCCCAGCTCCTTCCAGATGTTGTTCAAATCCACACCCCATTGTTTCAGATCGGGATCGCGGATTAAATCCAGAAAAGTAGGATGCTCAACCCAATCCGGTGGCGTCCATACGTCCAACTCGGTGCCCTTATCCCCAAAGTGAGACTAAAACCAATAATTCAATTAGTAAAACATTATTAGAAATGTTAAAATTCTTTTATGTCTAACTTTAACAAATTCTCGTATTTCATCTTCGCTGGGATTATTATTTTTGGACTCCATCATCGCCTCGAAATCCTGCATAGTTTTCTCAGGCGCGAATGTTAATTTCATGTCCACAAAGGTCTTGGAGTCTTGAAAAAGCTTCGCCATTTGCACAGTATGCAGTAGGGGTCCATGGCAATAAATTTGGCTGAAATAAACAGAAAAAATGTAAAAGTTGAAACTTTAGTTAATCAATTAACATTCAAAACTTGTTAATTTTCAAAGAAAAAATGTTTCTTTTTATTGATTTTAAGTTTTTTAATATATAAATATAATGTGATTGATCTTTCTTTTGTCTTACAATTTAATTTTGAATCATTTTATTATTATTTTTTTTTTTGTAACCGGTTGATAAGATATATTTTAAGACGCAAATGCAAAGAGATGAAAGTTTTTATGAATTTTAATCGTAATGAACAATGCTAAAATATACACTTTGCAGAGGGTATTACAATTTTGTTGAGATGTTTATAACGCTTGAAAGGAGACTTATCATCCGACCTCACATAAAATATATATACTTGATGAGCATCATAATGTTAAAATTATATTTTGAAATTGAAATGAATTTTAGATATCTGCAGGATGACTCCCGTCTGCAAGGGTACACAATTTTCGGCTTGCCTAAAATAGCTTTTCTTCATTGTCTTAACATTGATTCTGCAATACAAGTCATAATGACTTAATAACACCAAGGTCTGACGTCATTAATTAGTGCAAAACAAATGTTGAAATTGCCTTCGTTATACGAGAATTTTAGCTGCTTTTGTAAGACCCTAATTGAACACCTGTCTGATAGGATCAGCTCTCGGAATATATTATAAACCTAGTAGCATAATATTCTAAAGGCACAACCAACGATGATAACGTGTCACGTTTAATGGGCTCGATCGCTGTTACTGTTGCAAGTTAGAAAACTTATTTTGTTTAGTTGAGCGTAAGATTTCATTGCAAATTATACTACAAAAGTTGATAATTTTGGTTTTAATAATGGTCGACCGGTTGGACGAGGCAATGAAACCAGTTGATACAATGGGTAAAAGTGCGCCGATGAATATATATGTATTACTATTTAATACTTGGGTTTGCCTGTACATTTTTATGTATTTTATAAATAATTTGAATCTTACTGCTTTTGGCGACAAAAATAAGCAATTTCAAGGTACATTATTGAAAGTTGATGTGGTAAAAACATACACTTTTTGGGTTATTACTGAATTGAGAAAGTATCATACAAAAATTGGAACACTTCATTTGGAGAAATTTATATATATGTTTATATATATATATCCGCATATTTACTTAGTTTTGTAGTCTTTTAGCTTACAGTTGTTGTTGGAAAAGTGTTTAATGACCGCGAAAGATTTCTTTTATATACTATCACCACTGAGCAGGTAATACTATCGATTGATTTGAATATTTTTATATTATTAGCACAGGATATTATTTTGACGATTTTCCATAGCCATTTTCAAACTTACCATGAGGGAAAATCGTAGATTTCTTCGTTTGCGTCTGTTTTAACAATCACATTATCACTATCCGAGATATATTCGTTTAGATTTTTTGATATAACTTGCGGGAGAGCTGCTAAGCAGCAGAAGCCGAGGATTATTATTAAATTGAGACCATTTAACTTTCTCATTTTTCTACTGGGAAAAGGGGCTAAGGAACTGTGATATATTTGATAGACTTTATATTTTTATTTTTTATGTCTATTAGTAGAATAATTGATTAATTAATCGCTTAGCCGAGCTCACTTGCTTAATAATAATAATACGCGACTAAAAATACATACAAATACAGTATATAATTATATAATACCGACTAACTAACGCAATAACTAATGCACTCAGTGGGGCTAGTTACGCAAAAAGTTACTTTTAAAACGGCAGCACAATTAATCAATTTATTTTTGTACAAATAAATTTTCTGAACCGCACTTTGCGCTTATTTTTTAAGCAGGATTTTCAGGTAGACAGGATTAATCTGCTGAGTGCTGTAACTGTAACTGTAACTGTAACTATAACAGTAACTGTATCACACACACGAAGTCTCGCTCTCGCGGCTACACTTTCCGTCAACGAGACTGACACAACCAGCGCCCTGTCAACGCAAGAATACCTCTAACTGTTTCAACTGTTTTCATTTTATAAAATAAATGGACAAACACTAACGACGAAACGACAACGAAGCGACGACAACAACGACTACATCAGCGTTAATATTGCCGATCAAGAGCAAGTGATCAGTGATCGGCACACGGCACAGGCACAAGGCACGAGTATGAACGAAATACAAAATACGATGCACGAGAATGAGGTGGGCGTGGGGCGTTTGTGTTGTTCTATTTTTAAATCAGACTGTAGCCACTGTTGTGACAATTACTGCCGAAGCCGAAGCTGAAGCCGAAGTATCAAGCCGAATATCAACGGTGGTTTTTAATATATCCGTTAGTTCTTGTTGTTGCTCTTTGTTGTTGTTATCGCTTTTCTTTGCATTTATTTAAGTCGACTTGGCTTAATTATGCGTCTGACACGTGTATTGTATTTCTTAAGCAAAATATAATTAAATGTGAAACAATTTTTTAATTGTCAGTCTACCATTAAATACAATTAATCTCTCATTCGGGATATTTTGTTGGTACTGACTTTGCATGTCGGCATATTTGTTTACTAATTGAATATCTAACTAAATAGCATTTTAGTTACTCATTTGCATATTATTTTATCCACTTTAATACAATAAATAATTAATTCAATTATGCATAGTATTTTGTATTATGTTTTAATTGTAAATGAGAGTGAAAATAACCTCATTTTCGTCCTACACTAGATGCAGTCATATTTCCATAAGCATTTATTATGGGCGTTACCAACAACTGATAAATGTAGCTGCAATAAAGATTTCGTGTTTAAATTTGTAAAGTCAATAAATCGGAGTCAAATAACGATTAGAAATAATTATCCCAAATCGATATTTGTGTTTCTAAAAACAAGTTTCAACCAATTTTATGTTCATTAATCGTAGCTTTCTAAAATATATTATAAGTACACATATTTATTATTCAAATAAAAAGCCCGCATATTAATGAAAGGAGAACTTGCTTTTGTTTTGCACTACAAACAAGTCGCTTTTAAAATCAGCTTGCTATAATTAGTCATTATTGCCAGGCCCCACTGTAGACTTCAAACCGTAGTCAGTTTCGTCCGTTTATGCATGTGTACAAGATATGACATGACGACTCATTAACTTTTAGCATGATAATGAAATGTTACCCAACGAATTGAACAGATTGAGGCATACTTCAAATGTAAATTAAAACACTCAACACACACACACAAATCCAAATAATTACAAGCCTAGTGTTCCATTTACGATTAGTGTCAAACTGATTCGAGCAATAAAAGGGTAAATCCCAAAAGCAAGCCTATACATAAATTCTGAATTTGAATATCGTATCTGTACTAGATATCACTTCTAAATGTTTTCTTTCCAACTTAATGAGTGCATCGGGCATATTTATTTATATCTCGAATGGAATCTGTTAGAACTCACCAGACGGGGAAAATACACAAACTAGGTAAACTACTCTATACGTTTTACTTACTGCTTTTATGTCTACAAGTTTTAAATATTTATTATTACTGCCACCATTCAATTGCGGATTTTAACAAATTACAAAATAAAAGTTTGAAATTACGTCGCAACACATTCCGATTCGCGGTGATATTTGTATATTGCACAACACATTTGTAGATATCTGAGAGTCCCAACTACAATGAGTCTTAATTGAACTCGTGTGCTGACTACGGTTTAGTCTGTGAACCCAAAATAAGATTCCACAACGTCATCATATCATCATGTAGAAGATTATCATCTGCGCCTCAGTTTATCAAAAGTGCTGAGAACTAAATTTGCATGCTATATATTATATATGTTGTATATATGTATACAGTATGAACATATACACGTTTTCGACAGCTGATCATTGACCGGAAAATTCGTGCTGCATGTCGCACTTTTAGTGATTTATCGAATTTAGTTAATATTCACTTGACTAGAAACTGACTACAATCGCATATATAAATATATAAATGTTCAGCTGAGGCAATCATTATACAATATATTTACTATCGTTTGGCATATTGTTTTGACTTATGTGCAAAAATAGAAGTTCGTAACTTTTTTGCCAGTTTAAAGCTATTATACGAATGTAGTCTAACGCTCTCTCTCTCTCTCTCTCTCTCTCTCTCTCTGTCTCTCTCTCACTCTCTCGCTCTTTCTCTATTGATGTGGCATCCAGCAACAAAATAGACTGAATTTCACAAGCAAAAATTTACCTGCTAAGCATAACAGTTGTGCAATTTAATTGCACCTGTGGGAAAGAGAAAGAAAGAGTCTCATTGTCTCTAGATTTGTTTGTGACGACAGCAAAACGGAACAGAATTAATCGTTTAATAGACAAACTAAATTAGAGGCAAAAAAAAAAACATGTCACATTTCTCGTCGAAACGTGATTTCATTAGTAAAACATTAAGATTTGATGCTGATTCTAATACCTGAATTAGCGCATGCTTTGACTTTTAATGTTTAGCTAGACTTGTGTAGACTTTATTTATAGCTAGTTATACGCTACTCAACAATGACTCAGTTTTGATCATATATATTAAGTAGCACGCACATTAAGTGTCTTTTTAGCTGACAATTGTCATGTGAAAGTAGCATTTATCTAATTAACACTATTTCTCTCATGGTCTAACATAAATTATAGAAAATATGTAAACAAAATGTATTAAAAAATATTTAAGGGTAACCTTTCTCAACAATAAGGAAGAATTCCTTTTCATGAAACTCATAAATAAATAAACACAATTAATCTCTTATTCATACAAGATTTTATGATAAGTAAATGAAACGCCCAAAAATAAGTAAGGTCGTTTCAATGTTATGACTACATATCTTGCTGTACAAATATACGGGTGTAATGGACTTTTCAATAATTATGGCGACAAGCGATGACAAATAGACGCCAGTTGTTGAACGTGTTTGGAATAGTTATCACAAATAGCCTATTTATACACACAAATACACATACATGAACACATTCATACATTAAAGCATACCATACATAATTTTAATATTGTTTCCGATTCCTCCAAAATCAAGCAAGATACACACAAATAACTAATTCCGGTTCAAGTTGTGGATAATTTTATATTAATAAATTAGTCAAGCTTAAGATATACTCTAAAATCATTGAAAGTAGATAAGGTAGAAGTTATGAAAAGGTATGTAAGGAAGGCGTAAGGAAGCAAGGAAGGAAGGAATAATCTACGACCCGATTAAGTATATATATTCTTGATCATCGATCATCTTGACTAGAACATTCTTACTTGTTTTAAGCCATTATCTTAGAAAGAGCAATGGAATAGATAAATTTAATAATTCATAATGAATTATCACCAAACTATTTAAGTACATTTTCCAAGCAAATTAATAATTCCTTTACAGCCCTAGCCTACATGAATCTGACATTACTTTTATATTTACTACGAGATTTTCTAAGAACACTGAGAATACAATCAATTATATATTATAAACAGTTATTTGTATGTTTGTACGAGAATTGAAAAGCTTTAAGAAAGAAACGAATGTAGTAGAAATCCCTTTTATTAATTACCAATAACTGTTAGATTCTATCTAAATGAAATATTCTTAATTAATATTCATATAGTCATCAGAAAGTGATATTTTTTCTTGTCGTTGGAAAATATACATTTTTAAACAAATTGTGTAAATAAACTAACAAGCTGTATTAATAAAGATTAGAGTTTTAATTTACTATTTTTTTTCTTTAGCCATTAATCGTCATTGCTGCCTAAAGTGCTAAACGTTTTATTGGCTTTGCTGACGTCTTTGTTCGTTTGGCCAATAACTCAACTCACAACTAAAAACAAACAAAAAGTGTGTAGAAATCTGACAACGGTCAGCTAAAAAACCCGTTTTATTAAATGGTCCAATTAAGCACGTTTTATTAATTGCAGTTAGCAGCGTATGCAAAAACCGTTCGTGCTCAAGATTAAAATTGAAGGACAACGATTATAAAAGTATTGTGATTTGGTATTAAATGGCCAAAATGGTTTAATTAGCATAGACTGAAACCGTTCAATAACCTCAAAAAATGTATAAAAAATGCAGTTAAGCATTTTTAAATTGACTAGAAGAACAAAAACTAAGTAAAAACAATTCAATTTTTTTTGAATACATAAATGCGTGAAAGCTTATTTCTATAACTCGTGCATTTTTTCGATGATGAATGCATTGTTTCCACTCATGTTTTTGAGAGGAAACAAATTCATCTCATTTCCTATATATATTGATGCGAATAACCAGAATGCTGGTTAATTTAAAAATTTAAACGGGAAATCAAGTTAAGGTTAAATTTTTTAAAGACCTTTAAATTTTTATAAAATAAATCAAGATAAGAGTTAATCGGCTAGTTTCTTGGACAACGTCCTATAGTTGTCATTGAATTTAATCTTTGATTGCAAATTTACTTGGTCAACAACTTATGGCATTGGCAAATAGAGCAACCAAGTGGCAAGAACTTGATTTAATCCCTTTTAGCCATAACCGATGATAACTAAGTACTAAATAAAACAAATGAAAATGCTGATGAAATCGGAGCTACACTGCAACAACATTAATTTATTTAGCTTGCATAGGTATAATCGGTAAAAAAAAAGATAAGATATATGAAAGAAGCATTTTTATACGTGAGAATAAAAAACAATATTCAAAACAATGATACAGTGTAACCCAAATAAATGTATTTAAACTATTATTTTAAGTATTTATACATTTTTTGAACAATTAAAAACACAATGCATATTTGTGGGCGAATATGCATCGGAATTTGGCAATGCAGAGTCAACTGTCAGAAAGGTCATGTCTGTATATATATATATATATATATATATATATATATATATATATTTATAATAATAAATGTTTCTTGAAAAGCTTGCGGTTTTTCTTACAACCATTAAACGACCCTCGCTATATGTTGTTGTGGTCAATAATTGGGATTGTGGTTGAATAATTTACTTCTTAATCCCAGTTTAAACTAGACACCCTGTATGCAGTGTTCGAAATTGTTAACAACAGTAAAAACAACTTGGAAAACTTGTGATAAAACAACGCTTGGAAAATTATAATTTAATTGTGTTGATTATTTGCAGTATGGGTGGCTTTTGTTTGGCTGCGGCTAAGCGTTAATTGCAATTATTAAATTAAAATTTGTTATTAGATTCACGATTATATATGCATAATAACGGAGAGCTTTTATCTGTGTACATTTGAAGCTTTTATTGTTTTACAGAGTTTGCACACAGAAATTATGAGCACTTGTGATTGCTAAGCACTTGAAGTTAGTTTTTTCATTATTATGTGCACTGATTTTCAGCACGATTGCAAAGCCTTTATTCTTAATACATGTTTATGCCGTGTATTTGCTGTCTATATTTATTTCAGTTTTTTCCTTGATGACTTTGTTTTTTTCTTGGCTTTTAATTCTTATCTGATTACGGACCGCGTTGCGATGTTTTACGTTTGGCAGCAGTTTCAATACTGCGGCAGCTAACGCAATGGGGAGTATAATTTAAATAAGATTTGCACTAACACCAACCCCAGCCACCCAATTCCAGTTGTTTTCCCTTATGTACTCGCTTTACTCTCCATTAAAAAAATAGTTAGCCAGCCAGATTGTTTTTGCACATTTGTCAATTACCTAATTATACAAGTTACCATTTTTTAGGTGCTATAACTTGCAACTATAATTTATGCCCATTATGTCTGATGAAAAATGAACGATTTGTGTAGCCAGTAATTTAAATTGGATTGCCTCACACTCTTAAAAATATTAGATATACAATTTGAGGTCAAGAAGAACTTAGGAAAAGGATCGAAACTCTTATTTTTGTAAACCCTAAAATTATATATGCGAGAGTTGAGGTTATAAATTAAAAACATCAAAACTGTATAATATTTTAAGATTAAAAATACTGTCCAAGAGTAATAGAACTTGCTTATATTTAACTAGCTTAAGAAAAATGTATTTCTACTTAAAAAATATCAAAACGAATTTTTAACGTGTAATTTTAAGAATAAAACGGTAATAATCTGATGGTTCTTGAATTTAGAGCAACATTTCGCTGAGTGTAGTTCCCATGTGCCTTAGTCGTAATATTAATTTATCTATTCTATAGCATTTACAGCATAATACAGTTAAAGTATTTCTAGGTATCATATTTGTCAATGACCTTATCTCTGGTAATAAATTCCGGTTTCAACTGCAAGTGATTAATTACTGAGTGTACACCAACTGAAGAGAGCACATATAGCGATATGTAGATTTACTATAGTACTACAAATATTTCAAAGTGATAATATTGTTAGCCTCAAGGTCTCGAAACTCTTTATTTTTGTGCCGTACTCGGAGCAAAACAATATAACTTAATCAGTCAGAATCAGTCTTTCGGTCGTTATTTCCAGCGAGTGCTTTTAGTTAAATCAGTAAAAGCTTATTGCATTGACAGCGATTAGATAATTGCTTAGCCTAGCATATCTGACACTAACCTGTTTACGAAGTCTTTGTGATTGAACCTGCTGTTATTTTTTTCTATCTTCCGTGCTGCACTTGCAAAATTTCGTTGGACCAAGGCAACAAATTCGCATCGAAGATGGCCCAGTTGGAATATGAATCGGCTTTTGAGTACGCTCATTTATGAAGCATTGCTTACGAGATGAGACTGAAAGTGAGTCGATGTCAAGTATAAGCTCTTAGTTTATTTTGATAAGAACATCATTAACTGATAGTGGGAAAAGTAGTTGAGCGGATTATTGTTCTTTGAGAGCTTTTAATTTCTTATACTTTAATATAAGTTGTGGCAAGTTGGCTGTTATATATGCCACATCAGATTGACAGCTCCCCCTACAAAAGGGAAACAGTTGGAGAATATTTACTTTTTCTAGTATACAATACAATGAATTTTATTTGTTCCTTATGAATTTAAGAAAAATTTTTTCAGATTCTTTTGAGTGTCATATGTGCATAAGTATATAGATTAACATATACATATGAATGTCTAAGATGTTCTATTGACAGCCCTTAATCTCGCAAGTAAATATAGCTAAAAATACAAAATACTAAAATAAAAACCAACAAATTAACCGTAGCCAGGCGATTAGAATGCTAACAACTTGTTGCGCTGGTGTTTGAATTCTAATTCAGATTACGTATACGCAGCGGACACACCGCCAAAGTGTCAGCCAATCACAGAACAGAACAACAGAAACTGGAAAATCCTACAAGTGTTTGTGAGAGCAGGTCGTGAATAAAATTATTGTTGCACACCTGCTGAGTATCACATGGAAAGTTTGCTTATATATCAAATTTCCAAGTATTGGTTGAATAATGTTCTCAGTCGTGAAAAGAATAATAATAAAGATCAAAATACTTTCTCCTGAATATTTAAATAATGAGTTTTTTTTATATAATAACGACCCTTTAGATTTGAATTATGTCTAGTTAGCTCAAGGGTTTAATTATTTAAAATGGATCTTAGTTGAATCCTTTTGTTAGATTTTTATGATGAAACCAACTAACTTCTTAATATTCAAAGTATTTTGAAAATACGCTGTCAATTTAAATATGTATAACAGCCTATAAAATGGGACTGGCTTATATTGTTTTTAAACCAAATATTTATATAAATGTGTGTATGAGCTCTTATTTTATATATGATTTTATTTTCCATTATAATGATTTCAAATTGTAACTGACTTTAGCGCATTAATATCAATCAGCTTTTGTTGAGCTGCATGCTAAATGTTGTACGCCTCTTAAAAGTAGGCAATCAGTTATTTGCTATTGACCAACTGAATTTTGATTTATTCCAAATACTTCACATTTGTCATGATGAAACGACGCTTTCAAAAAGCATAAAAAATAATGTCATTTGAGGTAGGCTAAAACAATTGCTGATTTAATAAGACAGCGCCAATAATAGTTTGAAAGCATCAATGTGTCAAGACTTAACATAGCTATAACTCATAAAAGCAAAGGTAAATCTGGAATCTGAAGACTATCTAGGGCTGCAAAAAGCAATAAGAAATCAGCTGGACTCTATTTTTTGACAGATATGACTCTGTCTGGCCTTGACAAAATCTCGTTTCTATGATAAAATAGTTCGTTAAGCAATTTATAGTGTTTTAAAAGACGTTTACTCAAAGGTACTTTAAACATATATTAATCTGTATTTTTTTTATAGCCATTTGACTTCAAAGTTTTGGGTTTCCAGCTAGGTAATGCAGTTCGGCTGAACTTTCCTTAAAAAAATTTCGCAAGCGGGTAGCAATGTAGTTTCCAAGTACCGGTTCTCGTTTATTATGGCCATTGTTTTGGCGATATACGCCGCACATTCGTCGTCTGCCTTGTGCTTTTGATTTCGTGACAGTTGAGCAGAATTTTTCGGCACGACGGAGCAACCTGGTTTTGCAATATCTTCCGTCTAAAAATGAAAGCAGTAAAGTGATGGTCAATGAAAGATTTAAAAAAAATGTAAGCACTTACCAAATAAGTTGTTGTTACGCTTGTTCCACTGCACTGTATTTCCACCGCACAGGTTGTGATTTTTCTGCTCCTTGACCGCTTTTCCGAGGTTTCATTCTCGAATTATAGGTTTTAACCCGTGCACGAAGATTTTCGCACTTGGCCTTACAGTCGGCTTCACTCCTCTGTAAGGTCCTGCCGATCGTCTCAAAGGCTTGTTCATGCAGCTGTCCGTCTGAACTAAATATTCGTGGGATCCCATCAGAAAGAATCGTATATGTACACACGTTTACATACATATGATTCCAGAGACGTTTCTGGCGGTGAATGGCTAGCCGCTTGCCATACAAATTTGATCGGCGAGTTTTTGCTAGAAATGTTTGAAAGCTATAACGAGAATGGCATTCTGAAATGCCATGTTAAAAAATCTGATTTTCTTCAAAAAGCTTAATCAGTTAAAGTGCAACCACATACAGCAGTCAAGTTATTGTGATAAGGGCTTCGACTTTTGAGATGAGTCATGTTAACTGTTTACGTAAACATTGTTGAATTCTGTTGCTAATTAATGTTATGCACATTCATGGTTTGAATCGCATCGTTTTATACAGATAATTAAATGTGATAAATTCGAATTCGCATACGGGAACTGTGAGAAACTGTCAAGTGAAGCGTTCCCATCGTATTCTCAAAAAATTGACAAAATATAAAAAAATCAAACACCTGGCCAACAGTTTCCTCCTTACCGCTTGAAATGATTTTAGAATTGCTTTAAAAATATATCAATTGGCTCTTCAATTTGTTGGCAGATTGCGCTTACAGATGTTGCTGAGTTCATTGGCACGAAAGTATTTAATATATAGTATGTACGATATATTTGTAAAATATAAAATTGGACTACATAGACCATGCCGATTTTAATGCCAATACCAAAATACTAAAAATAATGTACAAAGCTAATAATTTGCCAAAATAACTTAGATACATTTTCTTTTAACCCCAATTTGATAAAGTATTTATATTTTACTTTATTTAGTTACTTGTGTTACTGTCTTCAAATTTCTTCAGGGTGAAAAGTGAAAGCATCTCCTAACCAACAGACAGTCTATTTTCTTATCTCTTTTAATCACAATTATGCAACTAAATTGTGCAATTGCAAGTGCAAATGCAATTTCGTACCATATTCGATAATGAAAAACAAACAAAAAATAGAACAATAAAACTTACCTGTTGGAATTCAATTTAAAATAGTTGGCTTCTTTTCGAACTTGAAAATGAGATTATAGAAGTTTATTGATATTTATTGTTTTGTCCACTATTGTTGTCGCAACTTGACATTTGTTTGTTGACATACTTAGACTTTTATCACTTTAACACGCGTTGTATTTGTTTTGCATTATCGCAGAACACAAAGTGATTTCTGTGCAATTTTTGTCGCCTGTGCAAAAAACGCTTGCAATTTGCTAAAAATCGATGTGAATGCTATGCCATGAAGGCTATGTTATCGAATAATTTATTTATTTAATGCCGAGCAATGTACTAAAAATGCACTTAATTTTTAGAGACAACAGTTTAGCCAGACACGAAACTGGCATTGGTGTTTGGTAATTAATGAGCAGATTAATACTAGCTGGGGACTCGCATTCAATAAAAATAATAATAGTAAACATTTCTATGTCTATTTATTTATTTAATACAGATCATATTGCATCAAGCTCATAAACTTGCAATCGATTCATATCGCAAAATCTGGCTCGCCACTCCAATTGGTTCGACGAGATGTTGCCAGACATGATCGCTTAGGTGCTTACGCGAGCGGCAATAATGTCTGGCAAGACCGTTGACACGTCGCTTTGGCAGAGCAACTGGCAGGTGTAGAATAACGGCAGGCACAATTATAAAATGTTCGACCATATAGCCAGTGTGTGCAAGCCCAGTGTCATCAAAAGCTAAGTCTCTTCCCCCTTCCCCTTTCCTAACCAAATGAATGACGTTTGTGGCTTCTGCTTATGAAATTTGCAGCTACACTTGAAATTTGGCATGTTGGTCACAGAGAGTTGAATTTGATCGTCCAAACAAAATGTTTGGCCATGCACTCTGATAAATACAACATATATTCCATAAATGTATATACAGATATACATCTGTGTATATGTAATCAGCTGTGATAAACATTTGAGTTGTATCTGTTTCAAGGTGCCCTGGCCAACTGTTCCTGCTGGTGTGTTTATCAATTATTGTCAATAAGTGAACAATTGCAAAAAATATTAGTTAATTAAAACACGCTTAAAGACACTCCACTCAAATTTCGAGAGAAAAGACAATGACTTCAAAGGGTAAACTCAATTAATGTATTACCGCTCAAATACTATAAATGTATATCTTCAGAATTGGTTTATCGGTAATAAAATCTCAAAAGAGTGAGTGATGGGGGGAAATATATAAAGCTATCTTTGAAGACAGTCAAAGTCTCCACATCTTGTGACTTTAACTTAAAGTCTTTTCTCTTTCAATATCACAGAGCAAAACTCTTACTATGGTAATCTTCGTACCGAATACCAAAAGATTGGATATTTCAATGTTACCAACATAAAGGAATAATTAATGTAACACAACTAAAGATTTGGTTATCTTCGATTTACTCATAAGCCAAAGGTTAAGAGATTTATATGCCGACATATGTCGAGACCCGTATTCATAGTAGTATTGAATTAATTATACATTCTTAATTTGATTTTGATACTGGCCAAATATGGATAATGGTATAGGGTATAGCAACTACAAGGTCGCCAAGGTATGAATGCATTTATGGGTTTTGTACTGCAACACGTGTTGAACTGCTTAATAATTTGTTGTTATCCATAATAACGATTGTTGCAGTTCAAGCAATTCTAGTATAGTTAGTCACGTCTGAAAAACTGATGTGCTTGCTAAGCTTATTCAGTTCTCGATTTAAGTAAATATCTTAGAAGCAACTAGAAATAACACCATTTAATTATGTCAATAAAAAGTTAGCTTAATAATTTGTTAAATATTTAATAGAAACATTTTTTATTTTACATTTGGGATTTTGTGTGTATTTTAAAAGAAATTTTTAAGAGAAGCATTGCCGCAGTTTATTTTCATATCAGAAATTACAGCAATAAATAAATCGTTCCAGTCTCCGTGTAGTCAGATTCTGAACTGATACTGGCAACAATATCAACATATTTTAATGTGTCGTGAACGCGAGAGAGAGATAAATATTTGGATAGCCACGAGACAAATTCGCATCATTGAAAAAAATGCGAAAAAACAAACAGTATTTATAACTCAACTGCGAAAACACACAAACACAAACGCACATATACAGACTTAATACATACTTTACGCATAGCGGTTGTAAAGCTTTTCGGGGTTGAAAAGTGAAAGCACCTCATAACACTTACAGACAGACTGACTGTCTGACTTTTTGTCTGTCTTTTTTTCTAGATTTGAAAATCGCAAATTATGCAACTAAGTTGTTCAAATGCAAATGCAATTTCGCACCATATTCGATAATGAGAAGACAAATATAAAACAGTAAAACTTACCAGTTGGAATTCATTTTATATGTTTTAATTAGTTGGCTTCCTCTCGAAATTAAATTGGATTTGTTAAATTTTATCTTTGATGAATTTTAACGCCACGCGTCAAATATTTTATGTATTTGTATTGATTACTTTGGCCACCGTTGAGATGTGTTTGTTGGCAAACTTAAACTGTTATCACAATAAACCGTGTTTGTTGTTTGTATTGCATTTATCACAGGAATCAAAATGAGTTCCGTGCAATTTTTATCGTCTGTGCGAACAAAGCGCGTGCGACCACTTGGAAAAAGGCTACAACACTGACTAACGACGATCGCAAAGTTGCCCCCATGTAAATAAATAGTTTTTGCCGCTCTCGTGACTCGCATGTACACACACACACACACATGCCTTTTCTGCATATCTAAGTTTGCACGCTTTTGGGACAGCGCCAGCTGTTGTCGAGCCAAAGAGCGAAAAGAGCGATAGAGAGCGAAAAACAGAAAGAGAGTAATGAATATTGACGGCTGTTTTGATAAAAAGCTATAATGAACTTTGTAGCTAAGCTGTGATTCTCGACTTGGATATGCCCTGTATCTAATATTTAATTGAACTGTAAATGTATTTGACAAGCTGTTGCGTTTGATTGCCGAAAAGGTTAGATATATAGTAATACTTACCGGCCTTTAATACACACGTTCTGATAATGTTACAGTGAATATAGCTGTGCATAATTATGTGCGACAAACTGAATATACCCTGTGCGCTATACGTTCACATATGAGTGTTAACAAAAGCTAAGAACAGAGAGTAAACGCGCTTCTAGCGTGACGCGTCATACTTGACAAAACTCCGCATGTAGCCGGTATTCGGCGGTACTCTTGACACATCTATACTGTCTCCTCTCCCTACACAATGAATGACGTTTGTGGCCTCTGCTGATGCAATTTGCAGCCACACTTGAAATTTGACGTGTTGATGGCAGAGTGTCGCCTTTGCTCGTCCAAATAAACTGTTTAGCCATATGACAATTTTTGTTGAGCTTTCTTATAAATACAATACATATACCATATATATATATATACATATATACATATGTATTCAGTTGTGATAAACATTTTGGTTGGATTGGTTTCAAGGTGCCCTTGCCAACTGTTGCTGCCGGTTTGTCGGTATTGACAGACGGTCATTGCGAACCGGTTCCAAAACTCGTGCTTTTTCTCAACAATAAGTGAAAATAGCAAACAATATTAGTTAATTAAAGCACGCTCGAATACCGAATGGAATGACAATGACCTTTGAACATAATATTTAAGGGAATGCTCAGGCGATGTTTTATCGCTGAAATTCTACAAATGTGTGGATCTAACCGTGACGCAATGAGTCAAAAGATTAAATGATAAAATGTATATACCAGTTACGAAACTCAGAAGAGTGAGTTGCCAATTCTCGTAATTTTTCGTTTTCCCGAGCCAAAATTGTGCGATAAAAAGTAAGTTTCTGCTGCGTGCAAAGTACATTTGTGTGTATACTGGCGACTTTGATGTGTGTGCGCTTGTGTGTGTGAGAGAGGGGGCTCGTCATCGTATGTTGTGTTGTTTTATACATTTATATTATATGTATATATACAAATTATGTTTTTGAATTTAAAAAAAGTTTGACTATAATATATAACATATTAAAAGATTTCTTTTGGTAAACAAAACCAAACATAAAAATATAAATATGTATTTAACTCAGAAAGAAAAACACAGACTTAAGTTCAAGCACATTTGAATTAATTTTCTTCCAGATGTAAAACGTTAAAAGTAAAAGTTATTTTTTAGAGTTTTTCTTGCATTTATTGTGATAATGGTTGAATTTGCTCCCAAGCGAAATAATACACGTTAATCTCAATTGACTAAAAAGCACAATAGCATTGAGCATTGAGCAACTATTCAGGCAGGGGGGTTAGGGCTTCGGCCTTACGTCAGTGAGAGAGAAAAAGAAAGAGAAGTAGAACTAAATTAACGTAAATTGTGTGCGCTCATTCAAAAATAGCGCAATTTAATGATAAAATGCGCAAATCCGTTACGGAAATCTTCATTAAATAGTAAAAATTTATTTAGTTAGTTATTTACTATTCCAGAACACAGAAAGTAAATTCAACTGGTTCGCATTCAATTGGTCCCAAGATACTGCATTCCTTGAGTTGTTTTTTATGATCATCGATTCGAGTTCATATCGCTATATATATTTATTTATATGAATTATTGAAAGTATGATATAATAACACTTACGATACTTTGCATATAGGAGTAATCAATGATATCGGGAATATAATGCAAATAAAACTAGATTCAATCAATTTTTAGTGCCATAAGCACTTTGATGAAAACAATAAAATTTAATTAACTTGTTTACTCTTGTGCAAAAGTTTTAATTGGCTAGTAGAAATATTTTTATGTGGTAATTTAAGGGGCACGTTCTCAATGTGTTTATTTGAATACTATCTAAATACATGGCACATTTTAAGATAAGCTTATTTAAATGCTCTTTGCAATGAACAATTCACCGATAATATTGTTGTAGGTTATTATTTGTATATTTAAAACAAAAAATAACACGACTTTAACGCATGCGCAAAGCGAAGTATTAAAGCAGAGAACGAACTGAGAAAAACTAAGTGAGAAATCGAAAAGCGATAAGCATGAAAGAAAAGGTGCAAGAATGGTTTAATCTAGGGTGGCCCATGCTCGTTATTTATTATATTATATGCTCATAATTATTTCACTTAAATTATCTGTTTGAATTTAAAACAAAATTACATAAAATGCTTGGTGTTCTAAAAGCTGATCTAAATATGGTGGCAGAGGGTCTAAAAATGTGAACATATTTGATTGATCAGCCTAAAGTTATGCTTTAAAATTCAAACATTGGCGTATTGCAAATGCTTAAATAAATAGAAATATGACTCCACATGGAATATTCTGTTATTTATTAATGTATATCAACTTTCTTCGAATTTTATGTTCTATTTTTATACCCTACACACATTAAAAATTGGTAAAAAGGGTGCAAATGTTTGTAACAGACAGAAGGAAGCATCTCTTACCCCATAAAGTATATATATTCTTGATCAGGGCCAACACCCGAGTCGATATAGCCATGCCCCTCTGTCCGACCGTCTGTCTGTATAAACACGCAGATCTCAGACTATAAGAGCTAGAGACTTTAATTTTCAATTTGGAATATAGATTCTCGTATACCAGGCACAGATCAAGTTTGCGTTATTTTATCGATAACTGCCTCAGTTTATCGAATATCGATACATTTACATTTCCGATAGCATTAATAAATACAGAATATGCATTTGCATACTATAGATCAACTGCCCAAATTTCATCAAGATCGGATAAGAAACATCCAAGTTATAGTCAAAAATATATTCTCATATTGATCTTATTTCTATCAGCAGCCGCAAGCATTTTCTGTATGCATAAGTATGAGAGCGCAAGTGTGAGAAAGAGATGGCATGATAATCAACGCGGGCGTCAATATGTATTCTTCAGAGCCCCACTACCTACGATTGCGTGTTTCACCTGTTTGTCGGCAGAGGACGTTGCAGAGCTGCTCGCATTTTAATGCAAAACTTTTTAAAGGGGAATTTGCCAATAGTAATATAATATATTTAATAAATGGGTTCAGGGAATATCGTAGTCGAGTTCACTCGACTACAGAACTCTACTTGATTTAGATTAGTAAATTATGCCATTTAATTAAATTATTATATACAGGTTACTGTCTATTTTCATTTATCAACATATTCCAGAAGCAGCTTCAAGCTGACGGTGTCGAGCCATTCCATGACGTTATCTTTCTAGTCCGTTTGATCAGATTATTTGCATGACAAATATTATAATATGCGCGTCATATGACAACATCAGTTTATTTAAAACTGTTGCGATTCAAAAGCAAGAAAGCAAAGCAAGAGCTTTTTGTATGTTTTTATGAGTATGTAAACCATTTGTATGTATGATTTATATATGCTCAGCTTGTGACTAATACAAGCTACCCTAACATCGAAAAATTAAATTTTACAACAGATATGTAACCTGTTTGTTGTCTGTGTTCATGTGTGTTATGCAGTCTAGTCACCCAGTTTTAGGACTATGCTAATGAAACTTTGTATAGCTCACACATCATTTATTTAAATGTAAATAAACACCTCATGACAAACTGTAAAACAAGTTTAAGTAGCAGCCAATACCTTCAGTTAGAGTAACAAAATTAGAAAATCTACCAAGTTGTGAGATATGTGACATAGTTGTAAAATATGATAGCTTAGCTATTATTGCCTTTACGAGCAAGTTCCCAATATAGTTAGTATACTTTATGATTTAGTGTAGAATTTAAAATTAATCAATTTATTCTTAAATTATTTCTAAATATAGCTCATGAACAAAATACAAAAGAATATCGAAACTAATGATTTCACTGTGTTGCAAATTGTATAACAAAAGCATAGTATCCTCTGCAGTTACCCTAAAAACCAGAAACTCTAACTGCGAAATTTCAGAGGCTTTCAAATGAATGTTTGTATGTAATTAGGTACAGTCTGCTGACTGACTAGCATCCAATAAACGACAATGATCCCCACCGTCCTCCCACCGTTGAACGATCTAAGACACATTCGTATTGTTACTGTTACTGTACACCGCCAAGCTAAAAAGCTCTTGAGAACGACAACTCTCGCAGAGCTTTTTCGTGTGTTATTTCTCTCTCGCAGCGAAGCAGGTGTTTACCTCGCAAGTGAAATTTCTCGTAGCGTCAGTTTGAATCAGAATCTCAGTCAGCAAACAACGTCGAGTTTAAAAAAAAGCAATCATGCCAATCGGTGAGTCGTGAGTGTTACTCTATAGTTGTTGTTGTTTTCATTTGTGTGTTTTCCATTGGATATATTATATTAAATGGAATAATAGATTGACCTCAAATTATAATGGCACCTGTTATTGCCAAGCCCAAATTTGCCGGCAACGACAACTCTCTCCCCCTTCATACCCCTTTGTAATTGGGTTAGTTTTTTTTGGCCAGCTTCCAAGAAAACAATAAAAGTAAATTTTGGTCACAATTTTCGATATTCTTCATAGTTTTCTATACTTTGGCTATTTATTTTACTGGGTCGTTGCCCAAAACAGCAAATAAATCGAAACTGTCAAGTATTAAAACAAAAAATAACAGTAAAATTTCCGTTAACGTATTTGTGTTAAACATTGTAAACAGATCACGGAGTCAAATGACATTAAATATGCACGAGGTGTTTTTCAGTGCAAACAAATTACAGAATACAATCGCTCATTGCAGCTGAAAACACAAAACTATATATTTCTATAGAGTACCTCAGAATAGAAAACTTTCGCCTTGTAAATATTTATTCTAATTTGTATATGCAGCTAATTAAATGTGTTTCTTCTTTGTAATGTCTAAAAAAAAAAACACCACTGCTGAGTCATTCAATAATAAAAGAAAACACACACGCATCAAATAGAATTTCTTATCTCCACTTTGAACTTTGACAATAATCAATAAGAAGCAATGCTTGGCTACCAACTTGACCTCGGAGTGTATCAGAATGATGTCATTCTCGCAATGGTCGCTGTGAAATTTCAGCAAACATTTTGCATTCGACAAACGGATACATCTGTTGTTTGTTATAGCTACTTTTATATAGAGATGAACATAGGTTTGAATGCTGGCAGCTTTTAGATATAAATATGTAGATAAATATAAATATACATATACATATATCTAATATCTCTCAGAGAACACACTAAGTATATTCTACTTTGCATGCTGAATGAGTGTGCTCAGAAATAGACACAAACATATACAAACATACACATACCAAAATGTGTCTATGTTTTGGTTACTTAATGAAGCTTAGCTCAATGTAGAGCTGGGCTCCAAGTGGCACTGTACATGTGGAATGAGTAAGCGTTTGGGGTCTAGAAAATACTTTGTCTGCCGGCGCCGATTTGAATGACATCATGCGACCCAATTGCGTTGTTTTGCTACATAAAGCCAAACCCAATAGCAAATAATTTGGGAATGTCTTACTTGGCAATACGAAGGTAGACTAGAAGATACCCTATACCAGGGCAAAGTTAAAATAAAAATACTAATAATATTGTAAATAAACAAACAAACAACACATAATAAACAAAAACAATATACAAATATATTGACATAGTTATTAAATCTATTTTAATCTATTGAATGTATAATAAATGCATTTCTACATCGACATTTTATGTGATCAACAAATATGTTGTAATTTTCCCTCGTTATTTAATCTTGCAAAAAGTTACCTTTTTATGTATATACAGAAATGAGTCTCAAAGATTTTACATCGAAATTTGTAATTAACTTTCTTCAGATACTCATCACATTTACACATTTAAATTCAATTACAATTTATTTATCAATGTTTTAATAAAATAATTTTTTTTTAGAAATCAACACCCCCGATAAATTGGAATACCAGTTCTTCCCGGCCAGCGGTGGAGTCTTCACCTTTAAGGTGCGCTCAGCGAAGGATGCTCATATTGCGCTTACCTCAGCCCCCCAGGGAACTCCACCCATTTTCGAGATCTTCCTGGGTGGATGGGAGAATAGCAAGTCCGTCATTCGCAAGGATGGCCAAAAGCCAGAAGTGGTCGAGGTGCCAACACCTGGCATTCTGAATGCCGGCGAGTTCCGTGGCTTCTGGGTGCGTTGGTATGACAATGTCATCACCGTGGGCAATGAGGGCGAAGCAGCTGCCTTTCTCTCCTACGATGCTGGCTTCCTGTTCCCCGTTAACTTTGTGGGCATCTGCACGGGCTGGGGTGCGTCTGGCACCTGGCTGCTAGATGGTGAGGAGTTATTATTATTATTTAATTTTTAAATACATAAATAATTAATTTAAATCTTTACCTATTTACAGATACACCACCATCGGCGCCAGTGATGGGCTTCTCAGCGCCCACATCTTGCAGTGGTCCCGGTTGCTGGGTGGCTGCGGCCAATGGCGAGGTGCCACCAAATGCCATGCAGGGTGGTTTCGATAGCAGCGAGCAGTTGTATATTGCCCGTGCTCGTCATGAGGGTGATCTCATTCCCGGAAAACTGCATCCGTCGCACGGCGTCACCTACATTGCCTGGGGTGGCGGTGAGCATGGTCACAATGAATACGAAGTCCTCTGCGCCGGTGGCGGTCAGTGGGTTCCTGTCGAGGCTGGCAATATTCCACCAACCGCTGTGCCCGCTGGCGAGACATCCGAGGGCGAGCCACTGTTCATTGGCCGTGCCACCCACGATGGCACCGTGACAGTGGGCAAGGTTCAGCCATCCCACGGCTGCGTCTATATCCCCTATGCTGGCGAGGAGCTGGCCTACAAGGAGTTCGAGATCTATGTCGCCAACTAAGTACTGCATCGAAGTTGCAGTCCCTTATGTATTTAATAGTCAAAACTATGCATCGTAGATGCTTTAAGACGCACGCACTGAAATTATTTGAAATATTTTGCAAAATAACCGTTAATTCAAATGCTTGGCATGTGAATATATTTTATATATATTTATATTTTTTTTATCAAATTAATTATTTTCTTATTGTTGATGATGAATCTCGTAGTCGAAAAGCAGTCAATACTGCATTCTCTTTTTTATTGAAACTTTGGCTTAATTAATCTGAAATGTTAATAAACTTTAAGTTTAAGGAGATCGTAAAGTGAATTATTACTTATTTGTTTTTTATATATTACTTTATATTTTTGTACATTTGTAGATATAAGATTTAGAAATAGCTCTCATGGGAAAGATAAGTTCTTGTCACGTAGTGTTGGGTTAAAAATTTTAAAAAGCCGTAGACTTGTCAAAACTGATCCAGTTGTCTGCAGCAGTGCATTATTTATTGATCATGATTTAACCTCAATGTTAACACTGCATTTAAATTTGGAAACACTATTTAAGCTGGAAACTTCTAACGAAATTGTGAGCATAATTTGTAGAGACCTTGCATGGATATATATATATTCCATGTGTACATAAGTTATACCAAGTGAGAATTTTGCACTCTATTAGAGAATTCTCTAATACCAGCTGATAACAGGCGACAAAGGTCCAACTTTCGGCAATGGACTTGGCCGGCAAATACATATGTCAATCTTTAAAGAGTTGACTTCACACTTCAAAGGCAGGGGAACTTCGGTTACGAATTATAAACACAAAAATAATTGAAGAATATATTTATTGGTTGAATACTTAAGCATATTATTAACAGTTCTATTGGAATTGTTCATTGATAAGCTTAAAGTGGCCAGCAAATCGACAAAAATCAAATTAAATTAGAGATCATAAAAATAAGTGCACGTGCATCCGCCCAGAGATAAGGAGAAACTTATAAAAACTGTAGCACCCGGCTAAAAAGTGAACAAGTTTTCAAATATCTGAAAAATGGCAAAGCTGTTAGTACTGCTCGTTATTCTCAGTCTGAGTGCACTGATCAGTGGAGAACGTAAGTGTAACAATTATTGGAAAACACGAGATAATAGTTTAATTTAATTAAAGGAATCGTTAACTGCTATTGGGGCACATGGTCAAATTATCGGAGTGGTAATGGAAAATTCGATGTATCTAATATTGATGCTAATTTGTGCACCCATCTGAGCTATTCCTTCTTTGGTATTAACAATAATGGGGATATTCAGACGTTAGACTCATGGCTTGACTATGATTTGGGCTTCATCCGTCAGGCCATTGATCTAAAGCATCAGAATTCCCATCTTAAGGTGCTGGCTGTCGTTGGCGGTTGGAACGAGGGTTCGACCAAGTATTCCGACATGGCTGGTGATTGGAATAAACGTCAGAATTTTATCAACTCTGCTTTGAGCCTATTACATAACAATGGCTTCGATGGCTTGGATCTGGACTGGGAGTACCCCAATCAACGCGGCGGCAAATGGGAAGATCGTTCCAACTTTGTCACCCTATTGCGCGAACTCAAGGAAGCGTATGTATCTATTCTTTTATTCATTTCTCTAATATCAATAAAAATTAATAATCGATAACAATTTGTAGGAATATACCTTGGCATCATATTGTAGAGCTGTTCAAGATAATATCAATATTGATATTCATTTTATTTACAGTTTTGCTCCTTATGGCTATGAGCTGGGCATTGCTGTCGGTGCAGGAGAGGCGACAACTGCCACCTCCTACGAGATAGCCAACATTGCTCAACATGTCAGCTTTATTAACGTGATGACCTATGACTTTGCCATGGCCTCGGATGGACGCACTGGTTTCAATGCCCCACAATGGGCCATCGAGAATGCCATCAACTATTGGCTAAGCCAAGGTAGATCTTTATCCAAACTATTTCCGATTGATTCTGACAATCAGTTTCGTAGGTGCACCCGCTGACAAACTTGTGCTTGGCGTGGGCAGTTATGGACGCACTTTCCAGCTATCGGATCCGTCCCAGAATTGGCCAGGTGCTCCATGCCGTGGTGTTGGCGGTGCTGGCATGTACACCGGCGATGGTGGCTATTTGGGTTACAATGAGATATGCCAGAACAATTGGTATACGGTCTTCGATGAGAACAATGCAGCCCCCTATGCCTTTTCCGGAGATCAATGGGTCAGCTATGACAATGTGCTCAGTGTGCAGTGGAAAATGGATTTCGCCCTTAGGATGAACTTGGCTGGTGCCATGGTATGGTCCATTGAGACCGATGATTTTCGCGGCCTCTGCGGCGAATCCTACCCACTCCTGAAGACCATCAATAGAAAGTTGCGTTGGTAAATTAAACGAAATGTATTTTTGTATGTTTATAATGATTATTACAACATGACAATAAACTAAAATGGCATTACACAATAAATACAACATTGTATATTTATATAAGGGTAATTCAAATATATAGTTGTGATCAGAATTAATTATGATTTAATAATGTATTTTTACTAAGCAGACAATATATAGAGGCGTCAAATCGATTAAAAACCTAAAGCTTGATTTTTCTGTGACATTTTGAATAAAAATGGCAATTTAAGCTTAACAAATATGAACTTAGATTCTTTGGCATGAATTCTTAAAATGTGTGTTCATAGTCGACAGTGCCAATACTGATCAAAAGATAAGTTCATGGGAGGGAAATCTAATCTAATCCAATCAATTTCAATTCTGCTACAAATATGTTTTCTAACGACATTCCATGTATGCGTATATGTGTGCCGTCGAGAACCAACCAATTTTGTGTGTTGTACACGAAAAAAACAAGAGAGTGTTGTTGCTATCTGCGCACACATTCAAGGGTCTGCGCGATCCGCCAGCAATATTGCTGATATTTTCCCACACATTCATAGTCTCAAAGGACCTAGCAGAAAAAGTCCGTGCCTGTTTGGAATCATCCTCAATCTTCGACGCGTTGCCTTGGGTAGGTGCTTTTGTGAGCCGAAGAGGAATAGGACCCACGGTCACAGAAAAACCATGCAGCAGGTTTTTAGTCGCTATAGCACTTATTGCACTGAAAAGTAACGGTTATTTTTAGATTTTGTTGATATGTATTAGAGAATTTCAAATATGTTAAATAAATTAGGAAATAATAAATTATGACTGTATCAATTTTCTTGGCATTTTCGATTAATTGTTGGCCAAGCAAATTGTAAAGCATATTGTAAATATATACAATATAAAAATGATCATGGTAGATTAAACTGAAGTACTCTAGGTACTCCGCTAAATTCGAACTAAGTGTATATAAGCTTTATTTATGAGCTTACTTAAGAATAATTTATAAATATAGAAGTGTTATTAAGTGTTGTTAATCAGTGAGTGCACTTCTATTAAAATTACTTTGAAGTAGTTGCAATATGTGAGGGCATAGCTATTTGTTAATCTTTATCAAAGCAGCTAATATTACATTGGTGCTGATAAGTGGTAAATGATAAGTAAGAGCCTTCGGCCTATAAAAGCAGCAGGCATAATGCATCCAAAGCCAATGCAGAAACATGAAGCTTTCATTCGCATGCCTGGTATTATCATTAATTTGTCTGGGTATTCCCGGTCAGGTCGCCAGTAAGAGTAAGTACGCATAAGATATAAGACAAGACATATAGATAAGAAGATAAGGTATAACGATTAATCACTAAATGTATCCGCAATTTCATGCAGAGTTAATTAACTGTTACTGGGGCACCTGGGCCAATTATCGTCCGGGCGACGGTAAATTCGAACCCTCCAACATTGATCCCTTCTTGTGCACCCATATTAGTTATACTTTCTTTGGGATCGGCGATTCGGGTGAGTTTAGGTCCCTGGATACCTGGCTGGATATGGATGATGGATTGGGTAAGTAACCACAGCAAGCAATCAATTATATAACTGATCCCGAATGCTCTTTGCAGCCTTTATAAGTAAAACGATTGCACTGAAGCAACAGAATCCCAATCTCAAAGTATTGGCTGTTGTGGGTGGTTGGAATGAGGGTTCCGCCAAATACTCGGCAATGGCGGCTGATCCAGGAAAGCGTGCCACATTTATTTCCACCTCATTAGCCTTCATTCAGCAATATGGCTTCGATGGCCTGGACTTGGATTGGGAATATCCTGCACAACGCGGTGGCGCTGCCGAAGATAAAGCCAACTTTGTGACGCTCTTGAGGGAAATTAGGCAAGCGTAAGTAATAATCTGATAATTTATTGAGAAGATTTTACTTAAATCGAGTAAAAAATGTTCCTCAAAATTAAGCCAGTGGAGAAATTCTTGTTTCAAGAACGTTTTTCAATTATGTGTTTTAGATTTGATCCTTATGGTTTGGAGTTGGGCATTGCAGTGGGAGCTTCGGAAGCCACTGCCCAACTATCGTACGATATTCCCGCAATTGTGCAGTATTTGACATTCATTAATGTGATGACCTATGACTTCCATATGGCATTCGATGGCTATCTGGGCTTCAATGCCCCATATCCTGAGGTGGAAGCGGCCATCGATTATTGGCTGCAACATGGTGCATGATTTGAATACTAAATTTTCAACAAATACTCATAATTTTCTACTTAGGCGCACCGGCTGAGAAACTCATTCTTGGTATTGGATTCTATGGTCACAGCTACCAGATGGCGGACAGTTCTCAGAATCGTCCGGGCGCCACTTCCACTGGATCTGGTGCGGCTGGCCCCTATACCCGTCAAAATGGATTCATGGGCTACCATGAAATATGTCAAAATAACTGGCAGACTGAATTTGATGCCGAAAGCCAATCCCCCTATGCCTTCCAAGGTGATCAATGGATTAGCTATGACAACGTCCAGAGTATTGAGATCAAGATGAAACTTGTGGAGTCGAGGAATTTGGGTGGTGCTTTTACATGGTCCATTGAGACCGATGATTTCCGTGGGCTCTGTGGTGAATCTTATCCTTTGTTGAAGACAATGAATCGTGGCGTCGGTGCAAAAATAAATAATTAAAATCTGTAACTTTCCCTCCGAAGTCGATTGTCCCTACTAAAATTGTCATAAATAAAGCAAAAATCGTCTGAGCATTAATAACAGCTGATTATATGTTATTATATCCATAAGCTAGGTAGGTATGTAATGGAAGCTACACCTAATATTTACATATACCATTTATATTTTTGTTGGTATATTGCTGATGCAAAATGCTTTACCTTTTAAATGTTGTAACTGCAGATCTTAACATAACTGCGCTACATAAACGCAATAATGAGCTTTATGTAATATAACAGCGCTGTTTAACGACAAACGGCAACGGCGTCAAAAAGTCAAGTACCGGCTTCAAATGCTGGCGCAAAAATTGTCGGCGATTTCAAAGCGTTTTTCTGACGTGCAAGAAAGGGATTGTGCGCAAAAAGAAAAGAAATGAAAACTATCCAAACAGAACTATTTTAACTATTTACAAAGTTTGAGTAAGCTACCGATACAGCAGATAAAGAATGTCAAAATTATCGAAACAGAGGTTCTCACTGGATGACGAACAACTGGTGAAATTGACAAACGAATCGGCAGAAATTCGCATGCTCGCATTTGACCAAGTTGAGACAAGTTTCATACACTGCATACTTTATGAGGACGCAATCAATTTTAAGCCGATGTTGTTGCTGATGCAATTGATACGCTGGTTCGGTTGCACTCCATTGGAAGCCCCTGATCGCATCCTCGCCCTGATGCTCGAGCTAATGCGCTCCATCTACGGCAATGTGATTCCTGAAGAGATGTCCCAACAACGGTTGGAAAAAGAGCTCCTCAAAATACGTCTGCAGTGTTTTGCAATTACTGCAAATCTATTGGCAAAACGTTGCATGGATCTGCTGGACGATTTATTTGGCGTCATTGAATTTACCTATTGTATAACTTCCAGTTCAGGTGAGGGAAATATTTTTAAACCAACTGTCAAATTTCGACTTCCACAAAAAAATAGACTTTTTTGTTATATAAACGAAAAATTATAAATTCTTTCAATGTCCTTGCAAAGGGTAATAAAAAATAATATTTCACCACAGACCGTTAATTTTGCAACTGTAAGTCTGCATGTCTGCTGCCAAGCAAACCAAAAACGCCGATTCAAGGTTACACTGGTGTCAAATATATTAATATTGTTCTAACAGTTTTAGTTTCTGATTTCACACGGCGTTCAAATTTTGCAAAATAATGTTTGAATTGTGTTTAAACCATTTTGCTATACAAATTCTTCAGGATGTGAATTAATATCTTTTATTCGATATTTTCCAGATGAATCGCTCAGCAGCAATGTAGGATTTTCGGTTGATGCCTTCTATCTGCAGGGTGAAGACTATGAAGTGGCTTGGTCGTGCGCCAGCGAAGACGATCTCGCCACAATGGCCACCATGGTCGATTGGCTATCAATTGATAACGATGAGCAGTTGCAGCAGCAATTGCTCAACCTACAAATCAAAGCATGCGACTATCCCGTCGAGTATCTGCTGCAGCCGCCGCACATTTTCCTCCGCCTGCTGTTCTTGCTGGAGCTGAGGTATTCGAGCGAAACCAAGTTTCGCATTCACCGTGCACTGTTTGCGATTGTCAAGCAAATGCAGCGTGACATCAGCGCACGGAGCAAGATATGCAACTATGCCAGAAAAGTGGAAGCGACGTCGACATTACAATTACGCACTTCGAGCGCATTGTGTCTGCTGCTGAATGCCTACTGTCTTGAACGGCCTGAGTTGGAGCAGTGCAATCAGAATTGGCATCTGATGGAAATGATTGTGGAGGTGATCGAAACGTTTGGTCAGCTCGGAGCTCCCATGAAAGATTTCAATGTGCAGCGACTGGGATGCTGTGCACACAAATTAATAAACTATTGCAATACCATAGACGTGTCGGATGTCGGTGAGAAGGGCAATATGGGTAAAGAGTTAATGATACCGCGACTGGAATCCATCATATTAAATGGATCACTGCTGGACGTGATAAGGCAGAATGCATCCAACATCAATTATGTGGCTGGCCAAGCATTGCTGAAACCATTGATGCTGGACAACACCTACATGATGTGTGTGCACCAACACATGGACGAACTGTGCAAACTGCACAACCTGATGGGCAAAGCGGATCCGCCTGATCTCAAAGAAATGCTGCAGCTCAAGGGCGCTTATAAATTGGCAATTAGTCAGCTACTAACTGAAACCAAACTCCCAGCACAGGAGCTGTTAAAGAATCATCATGAAATTAGTTTGGTGCTTGTGCGAATGGGTAGCAAGTCGCTGGTGCAACAGCTATGCGAGGCAATTGTCAAGTGCACCAGTTTGTTTCTCACCCAGCCAGAGTTGCGCCTTCAGGCGGAAATGCTGCTCCTGACACTCCTTAATATGCCAGTTGATAGTGAATTGCGCAACTACGCGTTGCATCTGCTAAGACAGCCCGTCCTCGAACACTATCAGGCGTTCATGAACAGGACGAACTATTTGCCAGACTGCAGCAATATGCAGTTGATCCGCCAGCACATTCTGGGTCTGCCGATGAGCACGCATGTGTTGCGCGAACTGCTCGTCGTCGGATGGCGGCCGTCGGTGGGAGAGGAGCTGAAAGAGTGGTGCATTGAGTATTTAATGATGCTGCTGGGTCTCATCGAACCAATACCAGCTAAGAAAATTCCCAGTGTCCACAAGATGCTGACACCAGTGTTGCCACTAATCGTTTGTCGGGCCATCGATCAGCCGCAACTGCAACTACTGCTGTGGAAGCTATTTAAACCGATGGTCGACTATGTGGATAAAACACACACTTTGCGCGGCAATATCTGTTTCCTTTTTCATCCGGATGAAAACAGGCGCATGGCTGCCATAACTCGCCTGGGCTTCATTCTCAATTACTTGGACAGCCAGAAGAAACTAGGGCTAGCGCTGACCTATACGGAGGCGAACTCGTTAAGTCCTGATCTGTGCATGATTAAAGCACCCATTGAGTACGCCAAAGTATTCAATGATCGCATAGATCAGTCATCCGCTAAGAGTCTGGAGGGGCTGCTGCGTCTGCTGGCGACGCCCCATCTCAAGAAGAGCATTTACAAATCGGCGCTCATTCAGATGAATATCCTGATGCACAATTGGCTGACTGCCGCCACCTTCTCGGCCCACAAAGACGCTATCTTCTTGAGCGCGGAAGATGATGATGAGTTGCTGCTTCCGTCAGTGAGCATTCTGCAGCGTGCGCTCTTTCGCTGCGAGCAAATTCGGCTCGAATTTGCCGACGAGGCGCTGATGCTGATCTATTTGGTGCGCTGCCTTTTTCTGCTGCCCGAATCGGATCAGATGCGTGCCGAGGCGAGCACCTGCCTATTCCTGTTGCTTTTTGCCGAGCACATTGAGGCAAAAGAGCACAGCATCCAGCTGCTAGTGGATCTCTCTGCAATTTCGGTGCCGTTCACTTATGAGCTGAACGAGAGCGTGCCGCCCACAACTGCCGCACATGGACTTATGATGCACGATCTTGTGCTGAACAATCACTTTATGGGCAATGCGGCGCTTGATGCACAATATTGGCGTCTCTTTCTGGCCCACTGCGTCTGTGGCAGTGCGGATAATCTGACGTTGTCCACGATGCGGGAACTGGACATTGCTGAGTCGCTGAAACTGAAACCATCAGATCTGGTCTTGGTGCATGCCACCCAAGTGCAACGGCAGTTGCAACACCTGCTGACCGAGGAGGCGAATAACTGCGGCAGCCACAAATCGTTGCAATACCTGGTTGTCAGTCTTCAGTTAATTCTGATCCATCTGCGCGGCAACATTAATCACGATCAATGCAGCCAACTCTGGACGCTGCTGCACAAGTATCTGCGTCCTATGCCGAGCAACGAGACGGATCGCAAGTTGTATGCCGCCATGTTGGAACTCTGCCTCAGCTGTTTGCGTCATCGTTTGCCTCAGGTCCAGCAGGGTTTGAGCGATGCACTCGAAACCCACCAGGATCACAGCTTCATTGTGATACTGCACGATAGCAACGTCTCTCTGAATCTGCTGCATCTGGTCACCGAATGTTTAGTGATGCTTATTTCATCGTCACGCCACCAGGCCAACAACAACAAGAAGAACAACACCAATTGGCCCACCAAACTCTTCATGAAGCTGAGCATTTTAGCACGCACCAATTTTGAGCTACGTAATCTGCAGCGAGTTCGTTGTCTTCTAAGTGTCCTGCGGCAGCTCAGCGAACAGCAATTGCATTTAGATGAAACCCAACTGCAGGTGAGCATAAGGATAAGGATAAGGATAAGTGGATATGTGAAGCCTTCTGATATTGTGCATATGTATGTAAAAGGATTCAGGAAGTAACTAGGACATCATAGAGTATATACTTTCATGATCAGCATCAAAAGCGGCTTCGTCTGTCTGACAGCTGACCTCAGAGACAACAAGAGCTAGCTACTTGAAGTTTGTGATCTTAATTCTCCTTTCAGTAAGAATTATAAAGTCTGACAGCTGATCTCAGAGACAACAAGAGCTAGCTACTTGAAGTTTGTGATCTTAATTCTCCTCTCAGAGACAACAAGAGCTAGCTACTTGAAGTTTGTGATCTTAATTCCCCTTTCAGTAAGAATTATAAAGTCCTTCTAATTCGATAGGAATATACGCAAGAAAATATATTTTCAGTTTGTAACTTCCAAATAGGCATATCATTTTCTGAGATAATAATCTGAGAAAGAAGAAAATTGTATATATCAAACACTATTCGCACTTAATTTATGGAACTTAAAGATTAAGTTTAACATCTAAACATTTGTTTCTCCCACTTCCTCTCTCTATCTATCTCTCTTTATCTCTGTTTCTCTATTTCTCTCTGCAATATAGTTTTATTACCATCACTTTGTGCAGCTGTCTAGCAATCTGAGAACGAACACACACACTGGAGCCCAGTGGCAAAGGGACTGTCTTCTGGTCATTTGTCAACTGCAGGCAAACTTCAAGTTGAAGCCTGCGTACAGTGGCAGGATTGGCACTGGACCCAAGGTGCTGCACTATCTGATTAGACTGTGCAATCATTGGGATAGAGAGATACGCGCTTTGTCCTGGGTGGCGTTGGCCAATTGTTGCAAGAACAGCGGTGACAAGTTGTGTGGCATTATGAATAATTTACATCAATTTCTACCTGGCCGCTTGGCCGCCCGTTGCCTCTGCACGCTGTTTGACACTAAGGAGGTGATGCTGGTGCGCGAGCTGGCTGGACGTTTATTTGAGCTGCTGATGACGCACATAGGTGCCGATGTCAGCCAGCGCCTGTTGGAGCATGTATCGTTCCTCAATGAGGCACAACTGGCTGTTGGGGCACTGCATTTGCCACCGAAAATAAGGTTCGATGACGATAGGTTTAATGCAAAGCACTCGTCCGAGATTATCAGCTGCTATGTGAGCATATGCGTCCGTCTGATCGTCCTGAAGCCATGCTGGTGTCTCACTCTCTGCGAGCACGCCTTCGTCAATGCCCTCAGCAATGTTTTACAAATGCCATTGACAAGCGAAATGTACGCATCCTACATGGATCTGTGCGCTGGCCAAATCTGCAGGCTCTTTGCCCTATGTCATCAGCACAATTTCCAGTTTATACAGCGCATCATCTATCAGGACACGTTCATCTTTTACTACTACAGATTGATATGCATTTGTCTCACGACCCAGTCGCCGCTTCCGGAAAATCATCACATTGAACTGCTTAAGCTGCTGATTGTCTTCTTTAAGGATAGCTACGCATATAAAAATCTGTTTTCTACGATGTCCAAGCCACCTTTTAAGCTGCTTGATCTGATCTTTTGTGGCCTAAATAGCGATAGTGTCAATGGAACTGTGCAGTATTATACACTGTCAGCGCTATTGTTGCTGCTGAGCAAGGAACAAAATAAAAGTACGGCCATCAATGTGCTAGACATGTTTGTTGAATATGAAGGCGAAACTAATGAGGAGGAGGACATGGATACCAACGACAAAGAGACAAATTGTGTAAATGCTTTGAGCCAACAACTAAAAATGATTAACTTTATGACGGTGGCAACGCAAAACCAAACAAAACCGAAACAGGTAAACAAACCAAAGCCCAAATTGGGCGCAACCATTCAGCTGTATCAGCGTATGGACAGTCTCTTCGAGCTGTACTATCCGGCGGGCCAATACAGCTTCCTGCAGACACCCACAACAAGTAATGCACAGATCTGTGATGTGCTCGGTCAGCTGCTAAAGATATCGCCACAAGCGATGGACATGTCAGACACGTCTGACTACAAGCTGCTGAAGCGCGTTATCGAACTGCTTGAGGGGTTCTTCTTTGATCCCGAGGTGTTCAATGCCACCGTTTATATGAGGCGTGTGGGTGCCCACAAGGCGCATTGCGTTCTGTTAAATTTGAGTGCGCTGCTCAACATGCTGCTCACGTGGCACATGGCGTCACATGCTGACATCACGCATCCGTTGATGGCTTCACGTATGGTGCGTGTACTGCAACAGTTGTGGCCATGGCTCTTGCATTCGTTGGAGCTGATGGATACGACCGTGCGTCTGACGATGGTGCTCACGGAGAACTCCCTGGAAATGTGCAAACGGACCGCTCAGGTCCTGTCCAATCACTCCAAGTCGCAGCTTCATCTGATGGTGCGCATAGCGGCCACTTTCAAGAATCCCATTGAAATGTGCCATTTCGCATTGCGTGTGATGACCAACTGCTGTGCCTGTGTCGAAGGTCGTCTGTGTCTGAGCAAGATGCGTATCCTGGACGTGTTCAGTACGATTCTGCCGGCATGCGGCGGTTGCAATGTGTCGCCTCTTTTACAGATTTACTGGCTGATGTTTTGGGAGATCTTCTCCCGTTACGAGCATGGCTCGAAGATCTGTCATTTCGAATCGCTTCTCAATGCCGTTCGTCGCTCCCCGCCATTGAGCTGCCTGCGTACTTACTGCCTCCGCATTATGCGCAACATGTGCTTTTTCAATGGCAACCGGATGCAGCTGCTAAACATGGGCGAATTCGTGGATCTCTTAGATGAGATTGTGTCACAACCCGTACAGGATGGAAGTGGAGATGGTGGTGATACGCACATAAACTGCTACATGGAACACCATCTCGTTGTCATTTGCCTGTGGAAGCTATATGGCTCCAGCTCTAAATGGAGGGCAATATTGCGACGCAACAAGTTGTACAAAACATTAACAACGCTATTGGCTCATCTGACAACGATGCAAAATGATCGTTTGGAGGATTTCAGAAAGTTTTATTTAGCCATCGCCCTGAAAGAAGTGCTGGAAAAGCTGATTACTTCGCTTCAGTCATAGTAACTACCAAAGAACCGTGTACAAATAGCTGAAAACGATAAGGCTTTGGTTTGACATAAATATATGCATGTTTATTTTTGCACCGATCTTAACTGCTTTTTACTTAGCCCCTTGACCTTGATATTTTACTTATGGCTGGCCAGAGCTCCACTTCCGCCCTGCTAGAATATCTCACAATATGTGCCAACGGTTAAGAGAGTACCATTGAATTTAATGGAACAAGGTCTCTCACCGATATGGCGAATGTGCGATTGTGTTCCATTCCTTTTACTAATATCATCAGAGAAATTGTAGCGCTCTTTGCTGCTATCAGCTCTCTGTTTACGTTTCTAGGCAAAGTATCGAACAGCTGTTTTAGGCGTGACAATTTCTAGTTATTTATGTGCAAATACACACATACATATGTACTTGGGATAACACACATTGTCAAATAAGAAAGCAGAATTAACAAAAATAGCTTTAAGGGTATATAAAATAGTCAGATATGGCCCAAAACTGTTATCAAATACATAGCTTAAGGTAGAGCTAAACGCAAGGCAATCATTCTGTCAAGTTTGGTCATGATAACCTGAATATAAAGTGACTAGAATAAATCTCATACACAAAATTATACTGGCATATTCTAAATGTTCTTTTTATTTAAGATATTTAGGTTGCCTAGTCAAACGAATGAATTACACATATGTGGATATTACTTACATAATACTTACACACACACACACACACACACACACACACACGTAAAATTGCATGCACACCACACTATCATTATATTGTTTTCGAGAGATTACAACTGACATTAGAAATACATATAAATCTTTCCACGCAGAGAGCAGAGTAAGCGAAATGCTCACAAAATAAAACAACAAATATGAAAAAGAGAGCAAGAGAGACACAGTTGCGCTCTGAAACTAGTATAAATATGCATAGAAATTGTGGCACACGTTTAGTTAGCGACAATCGCTCTGCTTTGATAGACATAAATATTAGCGGTCTGAATAATGGCCTCCTCCGGCAAGTATTGTTTTGCTATCGATCGCGGCGGCACCTTTACCGATGTTCTCTGCATCTGTCCCGGCGGTCGAGTACGCACCATGAAGCTTCTCTCCGAAGATCCCGAACGCTACAGTGACGCACCCCGTGAAGGCATACGGCGCATACTGAAAGAGGTATAAAGGTATAGAGCCATAGCTAATGGAATAAATTAATCTGTCGAGTATTGATCACAGGAAACTGGCGCAGATCTGACTGCAGCGGGTCTGGTGGACACCTCAAGGATTGGCTGGGTGCGAATGGGCACCACTGTGGCGACAAATGCTCTGCTCGAGCGCAAGGGTGATCCTGTTGTCCTGGTTGTTAACACCGGTTTCCGTGATCTCCTCTACATTGGCAACCAGGCGAGGCCAAAGATATTTGACCTCAACATACGCAAGCCGGCGAATCTCTATCAGACTGTCGTCGAGGTCAACTGTCGCATTGTGCCCGAGCAGCCCGAACGCTGTCAACTAAGTAAGTTAACCTCAAATTATTTGCCCACCTGTTTACTAACGAATTATCTTTCAGAACACCAGTGGAAAGTGCTGCAGGGCATTACGGGTAGCAATTACTTGGAAGTGGAGCCTGTGGATGAGTCAGCTATTCGGGTGTCCTTAGCTGCCGCTCGCCAAAAAGGCATCAATTCAGTGGCCGTTGTACTGGCACACAGTTACGCCTGTCCGGAGCACGAGTTGCGTATTGGTGAGATTGCCATCCAGCTAGGATTCAGTCATGTCACACTCTCACACAAGGCGATGCCCATGTGCCGGGTGGTGGCCAGAGGGTACACAGCCTGTGCGGAGGCGTATTTGACACCACACGTGGATCGCTACCTAGCCAGGTAAGTGGATGCTACTGTATATTTAAATATATATATATGTATATGTATTTATTGTGAGTGTGTTTGTTTGTGTGTGTGTGCTAACTGTATGTCTTAATCTCTCGCTCATAAATTTGCTCCATGAGAGTGTTCTTTTTTGGTTTTTGTTTGCTTGTTTTTTTTGTTTTTGTCGAACAACAATTCAAAAATCTGAAACAACAACCATAACAGCGCGACAACAATAAAGATAATGATACTAATGAAAACAAAAATAAAAAACATGGCTCTGGAAAAACCTATGTATAAAGAGTACAAAATGCAATGACAACAACTATACAAATCTCTAACAGCATAGTCGAGGTCAAAAAAGTAGACATACCTGCGCTTACATATAATTACAATCAAGAAAATAATCAAGAGATTTGTTTTTTTTTTTTTAATTTATCTATAAAATTGTCTTGTGTCTTAGCTTATGCGTATTGATTGTTTTTTTTTTTATCGAAGTTTTAACTTTTTTTCTGCATAACTTATTTTTTTTTTATTATGAATTATTTTATTATAGCTTCAAGTCAGGATTCGAGAACCAGCTGAGTGGCGTTGATGTGCTCTTCATGCAATCGGATGGTGGCTTGACCAACATGGAGAATTTCCGCGGGGCTCGTGCGATACTCTCCGGACCTGCAGGTGGTGTCGTTGGCTACGCTTTGACGGGCTGTCGCGAAACGGAACTGCCATTAATTGGCTTTGATATGGGCGGCACTTCGACGGATGTGTCTCGATATGCTGGGAGTTATGAGCACGTGATTGAGAGCACCACGGCTGGTGTCACAATCCAAGCGCCACAATTGGACATCAACACAGTTGCAGCAGGTGGCGGCTCTCGACTCTTCTTCCGCTCTGGCATATTTGTGGTTGGTCCCGAGTCAGCCGGCTCGCATCCCGGACCCACGTGCTATAAGAAGGGCGGACCCTTAACCGTCACGGATGCGAATCTAATGCTCGGTCGCATTCTGCCGCAATACTTTCCAAAGATCTTCGGCCCCAATGAGAACGAACCGCTGGACTATGAGTTGACTAGGAGAAGGTTCGGTGAGCTGCAGTCGGATATAAATGCTCATTTGAAGGCCACCGGTGATTCCCGAGTGTTGACAATAGAGCAAGTGGCTCTCGGTTTCATTCGCGTTGCCAACGAGACTATGTGTCGTCCGATACGAGCTCTGACCCAATCCCGTGGCCTGGACACCGCCAATCATGTGCTCTCCTGCTTCGGCGGCGCTGGAGGTCAGCATGCCTGCTCCATAGCCAGGAATCTGGGCATTGCCAAAGTTGTGGTGCATAAATATGCGGGCGTACTATCTGCCTATGGGATGGCTCTGGCTGATGTTGTCCAGGAGGTGCAGGAGCCCAGTGGTATTGAGTTCAATGAAACGAATGCTTACCTCTTAAAATCCCGTCTAGATGCATTATCGGAGCGGTGTCATGCTCAGCTCGCACAGCAAGGATTTAAGCGAATTGAGTTGCAGCCATTTCTGCATTTGCGCTACGAGGCAACAGATGGCGCTCTGATGTGTTCTCCAGCTGCTGCTGCTGCTGCTGGAATTCAATCTGCATCAGCATTGATTGCTGCTTATGGGGACTTCCAGGTGACCTTTCTCGAACGCTACCGCACCGAATTTGGTTTTGTGCTGCAAAATCGACGCATTATCGTGGATGACATACGCATACGAGGACTGGGCAAAAATGACACGCCCCCGGAACTGCAGGTAGAACGTGCCGGAGAGCAAACGCCAACGGCCGAGGGGAATACCCAGGTTCACTTTGACGAGGGCTCATACGATGCACCCATCTATTTAACTAAAAATTTGAGGGCTGGTCATCAAATCTCTGGGCCAGCTGTTCTCATCGATCAACTGTCCACAATTATCGTAGAACCCGAGTGCGACGTGCATGTAACCAGCTATGGTGATCTGATTATGAATGTGCAAACCAATGGAAAGCATGGAATCAATGCCGAATTGGATCCAGTCCATCTGAGCATCTTTAGCCATCGTTTCATGAGCATCGCCGAGCAGATGGGCAGGTAAATCTCTAACTTTAAGCAGCAGTCGTGTGGATGATTAACAGGTGGTTTCTTTTGCAGGGTGCTTCAGCGAACCTCAATTTCGACTAACATCAAGGAACGCCTGGACTTCTCTTGCGCACTATTTGGTCCGGATGGTGGTCTCGTGAGCAATGCTCCACATATTCCAGTGCACCTGGGTGCCATGCAGGAGACGGTCCAGTATCAGTTGCGCGTGAGGGGAGTCACATTAAAGAATGGCGATGTCATCTTGGCAAACCATCCACAAGCCGGTGGCTCACATTTGCCAGATCTGACAGTTATTACACCAGTTTTTTATGAGTAGGACATTCACCATTTTGGAATTAACGGCATCAAATTTATAGCATTCGTCCAATTGCAGAGGCCAACCACGCCCAGTGTTCTTTGTGGCATCGCGGGGACATCATGCAGACATAGGAGGCATTACGCCAGGTTCAATGCCACCGCACTCGACATCTTTGGCCCAGGAGGGCGCCGCCTTCAAGTCGTTCCTCATTGTGGAGAATGGTGTATTTCAGGAGAAGCAGATTGTGCAACGTCTGACAACACCAACGGACGCTAAAGGAGCTGTCGGTACACGGAATCTGAGCGACAATCTGTCCGATCTAAAAGCACAGATTGCGGCCAATCATAAGGGGATTCACCTGGTGTCGGAACTGATTGATAGCTATGGCTTAGATGTCGTCCAAGCCTACATGACGCATATACAAAAGAATGCCGAGCTTGCCGTGCGCGATATGTTGCGCCAAATCGGGAAGAATACATTGGAGAGGACCGGCTCCACTGTGCTCGAAGCCCAAGAGTTTATGGATGACGGTTCACCCATTACACTGCGTGTCACCATAGATGCTGATAACGGATCGGCCTTGTGTGACTTCACCGGCTCTGGTCAAGAGGTGTGGGGCAACTGTAATGCTCCACGTGCGATAACCTTATCGGCTCTCATCTACTGCCTCCGTTGCATGGTGGGACACGATGTGCCACTTAACCAAGGCTGTCTGGCGCCCATTCAGGTGGTAATACCCAAGAACTCAATATTGGATCCTTCAGAGGGCGCCGCTGTTGTTGGTGGCAATGTGCAGACCTCACAGCGCATTGTGGACACGGTGCTGAAGGCATTCCGGGCTTGTGCCGCCTCCCAGGGCTGCATGAACAACATCACCATTGGCGATGATCAGTGGGGCTATTATGAAACCGTTGCCGGTGGTTCGGGTGCTGGTCCCGGATGGCATGGTGCTGGTGGTGTACACACGCACATGACCAATACTCGTATTACTGATCCGGAGATCTTGGAATTACGCTATCCCATGATACTGAAGCGTTTCTGTCTGCGCACAGATGGCTCTGGTGGATGCGGCCAATTCTTTGGAGGCGAGGGCGTCGAGCGGGACTTGCTCTTCCGCAAGCCAGTTACATTATCCGTGCTCACCGAACGTCGTACACTGCAGCCGTATGGCCTCGCAGGCGGAGAGTCGGGCAAGCGTGGACGAAATCTCATCGTTAAGCGTGATGGAAGAGTTATTGCCCTCGCTGGCAAGACCTGTATCGATGTTGAGACGGGGGTGAGTGCAGCCCAGCATATACATATTAAGCAATATAATATAATATTTTCCATATCTTACAGGATACATTTGAAATGAAAACACCTGGAGGCGGTGGATATGGACACATCGATGACGCGTCCAAAGTTGTTTTATCATCTAATGAGAACACACAGAAGTTTGTCGAACGTGGCACAGTTCATGATTATCGGCAAGCACAAGAGAGTGCATAAATGTGCATTAAATTAATTTTTCTTATATTGAATTTTATTGAAATTAAAAATGATTTTAAACAAATTTGTCAAGTTGCCGCCTATATTTAAACTGCGTGGTAAAATTTGTTGCTGTTTTTTTGTGTGACCAGAGCATTTCTGTAACTTGTATGGTTATAGTTTGGAACAGCTGATCGATATTTAAAGCGAATTCATAATGAAGTCTATCGATAGTACTCGAACATTCACCTGTTGCTCAGCTTGAATTTGTTGGACACTTTGTTCTTTCTGCCAAATTATTGATTCTAATAGTTAAGGAAAATACTGAATTGCATTTTTATTATCTGTCGGAAATTCGTACATTTTGACTTAAAGAATAAAGTTATCGGAATTTGTCCACCAAATAAAAATTGCTCGCTGTTAATAACAGCTGTTATCGTTTCATTTAGTTGTTAGTGCAGGAATCGCTGTTAACAGTTCTCTTCTCCGCAATTTTGTAAACAATGTGCACGTGTTGCAGACAAAAATTAAATTAAAATAATAAGTGGTACTTATTAAGTGCTTTTAACGCGTTATTCTCACACAATTAGCAGACTGCTGAGACAATAATATGGCGACAATAACAGAAAAGTCGAAAGACACAAATACTTTTCGGGTAAGTGGCTTACAGATTTTCGGTGCACATTCAACGTTTGCTAATTTATATATATTTTCTTTTGCATTTGTAGTTCAAATCGTTTACAGATCGCGTCAATGATATTGACTTGCGCCACTTGGCACTCTACCACATTGGCCACAAATACGAACAGCTCGAGGAGGCGGAAAATGAAACCTACTTTCAACAAACACTGCAAAAATGGAACGTGCTCAACCTGACCGAGGAGTACAACGACTTTAGCAAACGTTGTCGGAAAATTGTAACCCTGCCACAGCTGCTCCACCAAAAGGACTTTGTAATCGATCTGCTGCTGGAGCGTCTGGCAACAGCAACAAATTTGTCACAGCAACCGTTGCTGGAGTTGCTCTATGTCCTGGCACGTGATCTTCGCGAGGAGTTTTATGCATATTTTCAACGTGTGCTGGATCGTTTGATATGCTTGCTCAATACACAGGATGCCGAGCAATTGGAGTGGACGCTTATCTGTCTGGCTCATCTGTTCAAAACACTCAAATCGTATTTAAAGCGCAACATTGGCATCGTCTTCAATGCGATTCTCCCACTTTTGGATGAGCATCATTATGCGGAGCATGTGACCAACTTTGCCGTGGAATGCTTTGCCTATATAGCGAGAGATGTGCGCGACTTTCCACGTTTCCTTGCCTACGTGCTGCAGACGGTGTTGCGCGAGCAGGTCGCCAGTGTCCATGGCTGCGGACGCCTGCTCTACGAGATTCTGCGTGGTGTCAATGGCCATTTCCACACATGTGCTGGAGATTTGCTCGCACACGTTCTTGAGCTCCTTGGCAATGTAGACGGTAAGCACACTGAGGCACAGACAACCCTCCTGGCAGACATTGTGCAGCATTGTTTTGGACTGCTGTTAAATTTTGTGACCGCCGATCAAAGTGTTGTTCTTTGGCAGCAGCTCTGTGCCGCTGTCTCCAAAGAAGATCTTAGTGTGACTGCCACAGTTCAATTGCTGGACTTAATACTGCCGATAATTGCGCACAAGGACGGCAAATATGTTGCGGAATTGTCGCAGCTGGTGCCCACAATATTGAAGCTACTCGATCGGCACACGGCGGAGCCACTGCAGCAGCTGAGCACGTTGGTTAGCAGCCTCTTGCAGGCGCGTCTGACGCAATTGAGTCAACTGGATGCCAGTTGTCTGCTGCAAAAACAGCTCCAAGTTAGCCATGTATCGCGCACAGTCTACGCGGATTTCGTCCTTCAAATGCTGGATTATAAGCTCTTTGAGCTCCTCGTGCTGCCCAATGTCGTTGCACACTATGAGGAGCATCAGGATGCCGTTGCACTGGAGCTATTAGCGCGCATTGTGCAACACAAACGTCCACTAATCGTAGATGCCACAAGTCTCGGCAATTGGCAGCCATATCCCATGCAACTAAAACAAACTGAGACCTTTAAGCGTTTGGAGCAACAAATACAGCGTATCGATGTAATGGAGGAGCAACAACTATTGCTAATCGTGCTGCTGCCGCATCTTCGCGGCTTCAACAAGCAGCCACTGGAGGAGAGTCTTATCTTGGCCATACAGCAGCAGTTGGATGAACCTGACTGCCAGCTCTTGCTGCTCCTGCTGCAAACACACTTTCTGCTCAAGTTTAAGTTACCCAAAAAGCTAAGCGCCCAACTGCAACAGACGCTTCTCCCACTCGTCAACAACGACTTGCGTGCCTTGGCCTGCCTGCAGCTAATCCTGCTTAAGGCGTCCAAAAGCGAACTGACCGATGACATTTTGAATGCTGTCTCCAAGCAGTTGAGTCAGCCGGATCGCCAGTGTCGCCGCATTGCTGCACATTGTTTGGAGCTGTTGGGCAGCAGCAAGCAGCAGTCCAATCCATATGGTTACTTTGCTGCTGCCTGTGGCATTGTGCCCACCGTGCACAATTACCGTGAGCTGCTGCTGCAACTGCAACAGTTGGAGCCGACAGCAGCGCAGTTCAAACAATACGCCCAGTTGCCCCACTTCAAAGAGCATGCTGTTAGTCTGTTGCTCGGCCTGCTCTACAACAACTTCAAGTTCGTGTGGGCGCCAGTGCAACAGTTACTCGCCGAATATGTTAAGGTCATGACCACCGATGAGTTCTGGCGTTTGTTCCATGAGAAGCTGTTGCTGACAGTCGCATGCATTTCATCCAAGGAGGAGTCGTCTCCATTGCCACAGCGCATCTTCAGTTCTCAGGCCCTGACAACTCTGTTGCCCTTCGATGAGGAACAGCAGGAGATGCCGCACCAGCAGGCGCTTAACTATCGCCAGCTGCTCTGGCAGTGCATACCCAAGTTGGGCAACATAGCCGAACTCAAGAATAGGGATCTGGTCAGTATGTTCTTGCTGTTTGTGGAGCACGAGTATCGTGGCCAGCTGGAGCGCACGGAACACACATGGAATCTAAACGAGATAACGGGTTAGCGCAATCTCAAAATTATAAATGTGTACATTTTGTATTAAATCAAACTGTTTATCTATATTTTAGCCGACATGGACATCGATGCTGATAACGATGGCGACAACAACAACGAAACTGTTGAGAAGACACCAACGGCAGTGGTGCGAAATACAAACCAGGAGCGCCAGAAGCGAAAATTACGGAATTCACAAGCGAAATTCATTCTGCAGACCCTGCAGCTTAAATTGGCCTGTTTCGCTAAGCAGCCAAATCCTAAGGCTGTGCACCGGGAAGCGGAGATGCGCGAGTTCTACCTGGAGCTGCTTGCTGGCTCGAATGGACAGCTACAGCAGCTGGCACTGGAGTGCTTAGTCGCCTACAAGCAGCCCGCAACGTTGGTGCAGCACAAGCAGGAGCTGGCGGGACTCATTGATGATGCCAAATTCAAGACGATACTCACTGGCTTGGAGCTATCCACATTGGTTGCCCAGCAACGCGAGGAACTGATGCCCTTCGTACTTCGTGTGCTGTATGGCCACCTGACCAAAGGTGGGCAACGCCAACTGAGTGGACAGCAGCGCAAGACGCTTATTCTGCGTTTCCTGGGCCAGTTGGAGGAACACGAAATTTTCAGTTTTCTTAAAATGGCCTTTGGCCGCTTCGAAGAGTATACAGATCAACCGATCGAGCTGCTGCCGGCTCATGTGCGGATGCAGTTCCTCCCCACAGCGGTAATCTCTGCACGTCAATTGCAGCGCATTGTGAATCTACTGGAGCTCATACGCAAGGAGTTCGCAGGCAGGCTAAGCGTGGACTTTCAACTATATGTGCTGAAGCTGTTGCTTCTGGCGGGCAGCGTTTCCCAGCAGGTGCTCAATGCCACTGCCCACCACGTGGAGGCTGCCTACAAGAATGTCCGGCATGGAGCACTACAAACGCTGGTCAACTACTTTGGCCAGCTGTTGGACATGTCGGAGTTGTGGCAATCGGCACAGTTGCAGGCTATTTGTGAGGTGTTTGTCTGGCCGGGATTGGAACGATTGTCGCAGGATTCCATACATGCGCCGACGCCACTGCTGAAGCTGCTTCTACTCTGGGGTGGTGAGGCGTCCTATCAGTGTTGGCTGCAGCAGCGTCCCACGCCTGCTTCGCCGCCCATCATCCATCATCTGATGGCTCTGCTGATGAACGATAAGGCAAAGGCAGTGGTGCGTCGTGCTCTGCTCCAGCTGGTGGAACAACTGCTCGAGAGTGCAAGCTCGGAGGAGGAACACGGCCCAGTTGCACTGGCCATTTTACAGCCTTACATACCGGATGTGCTGCAGCTGATGCAGACCAGCTGGCGTCACAAGCGTGCTGGCAAACAAACATTGGACAAGCGGGAGTTGAACATCCTGAGCCTTCTCACAGTGCATGTGCATCAGCCGGACACGTGTGAACTGCTACTGCAGACACTGCTGCCCATCTTCAACAAACAGGCGGCGAGTGCTGGACCCGAGACAGTACTCCAGTTAATCACAACGCTGTCCAATCTCTGTCAGCGTGTGCCCGCTCCACACAGCTACGTGCGCCAGCTGGCTCCGCTCTTCGAGCATGTCCACGTGCTGCCCGCCCGCAAGTTGCTCTGCGATATGCTCGCCGAGATGGCAAAGCGACTGCACAAGCAGGCCAAGGAGCAGCCAAGTCTCTCCGCCACTGCAGCATCACTCCGGGATTGGGCTCGCTTTGTGCTGCAGCTGAATGCGTGGGACAAGCGCTGGTTGGAACAACCCGACTACGACAAGCGTCTACAGGCGCTCACCGAACTGAAACAGCTGCTCGAGCACAAGGAGAATGGCAGTCGGCAGTCTATCATTGATCTGGAACTGGGCTTGCTGGTCACCTATAACTGTTTCTACATGCTGCGTCATGTCTCTGACCTGGGCATGCGTGTCAATATTGGTGAGTTGCTCAAACTGCTGCTCCCACAGCTCACCCAGCAGGTGAAGCACCTGTCCGATGAACTTCGCTTTTGGCTGGATGATTCTTTGCTCCCGCTGCTGCAACGCTGCCTGCGCGATGAGCGTCACGAGCATGCTCGGAATGAAGCCATCGGCCTGCTCGGAGAACTGGCTCGCCAGTGTCCCGATGCTCATGAGATTCTGCGTGATCTCGCACCGCTATGCGACTCCCATGATGCGGATGTCGATTTCTTTGAGAACATGCTGCACTTGCAGACGCAGCGTCATGGACGTGGTCTCCAGCGTCTGGTCAATGTGGCTGGTGGTGCCAGTTGGCGGCAGACATGCCCCACTTCCCGTACCCTCACACAGTTCCTGATGCCGCTAACCACGAGGTATCTGCTCAGTGAGAAGCATGCCGGTAAGCATACATTGGTGGATGTGGCCATCGAGTCAGTAGGCGTCATGTGTGAGCTGCTTCCCTGGCAGCAATACCATGCCGTGCTCCGTCATTATCTTCAACGACTTCGACTCGCACATGGTCAACAGAAGCAGTGCGTCCGCTTGGTAGTCCGCATCCTGGACGCCTTCCACTTTGATCTGACCAATGCCGATGGCAATCTTCAGGCACAACTCAAGCAGATGATTACAGAAACGCAGAAGACGGAGCCATCAGCGACTGAAGACCAAAACGATGAGGATTCGGATGTTAAGGACATCAAAGAGGAGCTACCCTTAGACAGCACACTCATCGACTTCGAGGAAGAGCAGGCAGAGGATGAGGAACCATTGAAGCAGCAGAAACTTTCTCAAGCACTGGCGCCCAATGCAGCCAAGCGTGTCATGGCAACCATTACCAGCGTTCTCTTGCCCACTCTCAATCGGGCCATCACTGAGAAGACCAACTATGACAACAAGCACAAAGTCAATCGACGTCGCCTGAGCTACGAACGTGAGGAGGAGGAAATCCAACGTGTGCCCATCGCCCTGGCCATGGTGAAATTGCTGCAGAAGCTCCCACAGGAGCTCTTGGACAACTGTCTGCCAGGTGAGTAGTGTGCTATGCATTATCTATAAGCTGTGACTAAACAAGACTCCTCGTCTTCAGGCATCTTCATGAAGGTGTGCACTTTCTTGCGCTCGCCGCTGAAATCCGTACGCATGCTAACCCGTGATATACTGAAGAAGATCATGCTCACGCTGGGCGGCAGTTGGTTGGGTATGCTGCTGGAACAGTTACAATCGCTGCTGACGCGCGGCTTCCAGGTTCATGTGCTATCGGTGACGTTGCATGGCGTGCTCGATGCACTGCGTGGTCAGTTGCAGCCGGCTCACATCGAATCGTGCCTACAGAATCTGCTCGAGGTCGCTCTGAACGACATCTTTGGCGATGTGAGCGCTGAGAAGGAGGTGGATAAGATTGTAGCTCACACGCCCGAGGCGAAACCCAGTGCAAAGAGCTATTTAACGTTGAATATCGCCGCTCGTCACATTCGCGACAATTGTCTGTTGGATCTGTTGATGCCCTTCAAGGAGCAGCTGGCGCGCACTCACTCCCGCCGAGTTACCCAGAAGATACAGGAGTGCTTTGCCAAGATTGTGGCCGGTTTGGTTGAGAATACGCACATAGCGAGAGAGAGTCTACTAATCTTCATCTACGGCACCATGTCGGAGAGCATAACGGATCTGCTGCCGGGCACACAGAAGCGTCAGTTGAGCGCCAAGCAGCAGGCTCTGATGCGTCGCTCGCGTCCCGATTGCCTGCTGATACAGCCGGCGCCTGGTCGTCGCAGCGTTGCTACCGGGAATAAGCAGGTCAAGTCAAATACGCAGGCGAATGCGCACATTCTCATTGAATTTGGACTGGAGCTGCTTCACTTTGTGCTTAAGCGCAAGAAGCTAACGGATCTCGACTATCAGCCCTTTCTGCATCCCTTGCTGCCACTTCTGAGAGATGCCCTGAGCAGCAATCATGCCAGGACAACCACCTATGCTCTAAAGTGTTACACGGCCATCTGGATGGGTGACTATGAGCTGAAAGAGCTTGACACTGAACAGCTCTGTCCGGTGGTCAATCGTATGTTTGAGATCCTCAAGAACTTTTCTACATTTGGAGCGACGCGGCAGGAGGAGAATGCGCAACTGGTGCGGGCTAGCTTCAAGGCTGTGGTAGCTCTGCTCCGCAAGTGTGAGAATTATGCCTTGACTGAGGAGCAGATCGAGCAGCTACTGCTGCAAATTGAGCAGGAGCTGCAGGAGGGCGAGTGCAGCAATCAAACAATGTGTTTTACACTCCTCAAAGCACTCGTTGGACGCAAGGTGGACACGCGTTCGTTGCATGACCTTATGAAGCGTCTGGCGGATTTGTCCATCATTTCACAGTCGGATCATGTGCGGGATGAGTCACGTGGCATTCTCATCACATACATCATGGAGTATACGCTGCAGAAGCGCGTCGACCAGCTGCTGAAATTCATGTCCGTCCAGTTGGCTTATACGCAATCAGCGGGACGCCAATCTGCCATTCAATTTATGCACCAGCTCATCAACAAGTTCCCGCTGCAATTGCTGGCCAAGCACTCAGAGTTTTTATACCTATCACTGGGCACGCGTCTGGTCAACGATGAGGACACCGCTTGCCGTCGCACTGTGGCAGCTGCTCTGGAAGCGATGCTTGGACGGCTGAACAAGCTGCAGCGTCAGCCCCTTCTCGACCTGACTATGCTCTTCTTTACCTCGCCGCAGTCCAGCCAGAAGCCAGGTGTACGTGAGTTGGCCTCTGTACTCCTCTCTCGGTTTGTGCAAGCGGAACGTGCTGGATTTGCCGAAAGATTGCACGTGGTGCTGCCCACCCTTGTCAACGTCCTAACTCTAGGTGATGCGGATGCAGGTGGCAAATTTGTGCGGGCTCCGGGACGCGAGCCCCTAGAAGTGGACGAGTCAAATCTGCCCAAGAAACGGCAACGTAAGGTGAGCGAAAATTAAATGATCAATGCTTACAAATACATTTGTTAAATAAATAATTCTTTATTTGACCATTAGGATCTGTTGCTGACCGATCTTGACCCCGGAGCACTAATGGAGCAACAGCAGCGCAACATTGACCATCAGCTGATACAGTTGCAGTATTGCCTGCTGAAAATCTTTGAGCATTGCGGCGAGGTGGTGATTACTGACGCGGAGCTGGCATCCACAGTGGATGAGCTGGCTTATGGCAGTCAGCGTCTACTTGGCCACGAGCACAATTGGGTTCGCTGCAATGCAGCCAAGATGCTGACACAGATATTGGCGCACTACGATTACGAATATGTGGGTCGGCAGTTGGTGGGCATTAAGCGGGAGCAAGCAGAAGATGTGAAGGAATTAGAATTTATCTACACACAACCGGCACAGGACCTGAAAAGTCTGGTATTGGACTTGTGCGCACAGGTTATTCCCGGTGAAACGGCCCAGGAAATGATTGATGAGATAGTCAAGTTGCTGCTCTTTGTTGCAAACATGCTGCGTGATGTGCCCTTTAGCATTAAACAGGAGTCGGCGGACGCAGAACAATCCGAACAGCTGCCGACTACCAGCAAAATAAATCTGAATTGGCTGGTGCGCAACATACGCATACTGATAAACAAGGAGGTGTCCAAGGCACCGCATGACACCACAATTGTGAGTAGCTGCTACTCACTCTCTTTAATCCTTGACACTCATCCTTACCTTTCTATTTTATCCTCAGCGTACTGCTCTGTTTACGCTTATCGAGGGACTTTCAACACTGCTGAGCGTTGATGCAGTTGCACGTTTGGCTCCTTCTCTACTGCAGGCACTCGTGCGCGAGATGTCCGAGGAGGATCAGAATGTCGATCCGGATCTACGCCAGCTCACATTGCGTGTGGGCAGTCGACTACGGAAGCGCATCGGTGCCGAGACCTACGACAAGCTGCGTAACGTTGTCCAGACCAAGCTGATGGTACGACGTGCCGAACGGCGCAAGACTGTTGCCCAGGAGAAGATTCATGATCCAGTGCGTGCGGCCAAGCGCAAGGCTGGCATGCAGGAGCGCAAGAAGGTGGCCAAACGTCTGAAGACAGCTGTGGTCCGTGGCAAAGCACCCGACATGAAACAGAAGCTCAAGAAACGCAAGCGCAAAGCGGAAATGGAAGGATTTTAATTAGTTTTGAATAATTCAATATTTATAAGCATGACACTTTTTGTATAGTACTACACCTACTCTATCTATCTAATGTTGCAATTAATAAATTGTTTATTGAATTGGATTTTTAAGAAAATCTGCAATTACCGAAATAGATTTTAATTTGTTATTTATTATTTTCATAAAAGTTAATTTTGGTGTAGCTATGTCTCGGATAAAACCTTACGGATCTCGTAACGACACATATTTTTCAAATCAGAAAAAAGGAGTATCGATTTATTTAAGGATTTCCAGGACCCAACAATTTCAAAATTTTACAGATAGTCCTTGGCAACGATTCGAATAAAGCAATTAAAAGGCATAGCTCGGAACGTGACGTGTCTTGTTCAAATTTTCTAATTGTGTGGGTTCTTGGATGATCTCCTAATCCTTGAATGCAGTTCGATAGAGGAAGTCCTTGCGATTTTTAAATTGTTTTCATTGTTCAGCGTAAAAGTATGCTTAAAATATTATATTAAGATACATAATACATTTACATAATTAAATAAATTTAACTTATTTACATTTATTGTACATCAGTTCAGTTTGCATTGAGCTCGATCGCCGTTGTTCGGACGCAGCAGCCACTTGGCTACATAGGCGAGAAGCAACAGCACCAGCGTCGTCACCTCCATGATAACGAAATGGGATATTGATGATCCGATTTCCAGCCAGGAGCCCGTATTGCGCACAAGAATCAAAAAGTTTAGACCCATGATATCGCAAATGAGCAGCAGGCAAATGAAAATTTGTCGTTCCTGTCGACGGGCATACTCGCTGTGGCTGTACACAATGGCCAGATTAAGCACCACAGGCAGTAGGAGCTTGAGCAGTACCAGCGACATGATGACAAACGGCGCAAAGTGACTAAGGAAACAGCGTGCAACATTTGGGTCGAACGAACTGATCGATGCAATGTTTCCGCTGCCGAATAGCGAGAAGAATGTGTAGAGTAGTATGGTAAATGCCAAGCGTACTGATGACTGCAGTGACTTATGCTGAAATAATTCCACTGCACTCTGCGCTCGCAGCGAAGCTACCAGCTCCATAGTTAGCAGCTGGATAAACAGTGCCTCATATGATGTGCACAACAGGGCGTAGAGCGCTCCAAAATTATAGGTAATCTGCGCCAAACGCACCTCCAACAACGTCTCCTTGCTGAGATGAATAGACACGGTGGCGTACACTAAATAGAGCCAACTGAGAAGTTTAAGGGGAAGCGGCACAGCTAACTGGTGGCTATGCAAATAGACACACACTGTGGTGTTGATCAATATCAGAGTATTGCACAACTTGGTGTGCCAACTGTAACTCTCACGGCTCAGAAATGCACGGAGCAACAGGAGCAGGATGCCGGCCAGCAACAAATAGTTATTCTGGTAACCCACCGAGAGCGGTAGCAGAGGGAAACAACTAAGTGTGATTACCAGGAAAAGCCATTTGTAGAACTCCAGCGTGTTGGGTTTGAAGTTGCCCCAACTTCTGTAGCCGTTAAAGGCAACGAAACACAGCGAGATCAGACGACGCTCGAAGAAGGTGAAGACCAGCAGCTCTGCGCAAGCAATGAGCAACAGCAGCTGAGCCGGGGAATGTGGTGCTCCACGAGTAACTGTTGATTGCGAGTAAACTCCAACGTCGACAGGGCTATGCTTGCTTTGTCGCATCGCCAGCATCCAGACGATCAGCGGCAGCAGCAAATAAAATCCAACAGAAATAGGAACACGTTGCACCACAACAAAGACAATCAGCAGTACAGCTGCCAAACAGAGGGGAACCGTCGCACAGGATTCCTGCTTAGCTCCCTTGTTTGATGTTGTCCGATTATTTGTGAGCAGGCGATATAAATACAAAATCCACCCAAGGAATGTGAACGTGGTGCATATCAGCAGCCAATTGCGATAGTATCCATGATAGTAATCGATGCCCTGCAAAGCCAATTTCATAATTATGTTCGTGTTGATCAGCGATTCCTTAAATTCATTCAGCCGCAATCTGGCTACCGTGTTGGCCATATACGCATTGATCTCCAATGAGGTCAGCTGCTCGAAACTGTTTAAAAAGGGCGCCAATATTCCACGCTTGTGCTGCTCCTGCAGACGCTTATATTGGGCGAGCAACTGCAGCGCATTGCTGTGCGCTGCCAACGCCTCATAATTATCGCCAGCGCTCATGTAGCCCAAAGGCAATATGCCAAAGTTGTTCATTGGCGGCGGCAGACCAATTAAGGCGGACATCAACGGCGTTAGCTGTGCCTGTTCCAGTTCGCGCAGCGGCAACTCCACGCCTTCAGCGTTGGCCGTAAACGTGTTGCCGGAGTATGCACTACGGGAGACACCAGCACCCCAGAGCATGAAGGGTGTGTCAGTTTCATAGGCAGCTCCGGCACCATGGGATCCTGCAATAATAAGTCATATATATTTCTACATCGATCAACTGCTTGAGTTGTAAACTTACCCGAGTCCGTCATGCCGTGATCGGAGGTCAACAAATAGGCAGTTCGCTTATCGGGAAATGTCTCTTCAAATCTCTGATAAATCTTATAGATTTCCTCTTCCGTAAACTTCAAGTTCTCCAGGAATAGAGGAGTGCCTGGCTTGTGAACATGCCCAGCGGTATCGAGACCGAGCAGATGTAGGAAGAACACAACCTTTTTGGCGTTGCGCAGCTCCTCCCGCTTTCGGTTCAGCAGCAAGCGAACCCGATCAAAAACCCACTCATCCTGCTTGTAAGTCTTGTGCTGACCGGAAAAATCCAGATCGTGATTATAGGCATCGAAGTACATGGGCCGGCCGCTATCGGCAAGCTTCTCGAATATGTGGAGGACGTCGTGGGCACCCCAAGCGTATGTTTGCTCGCTGCGATTGAATACCGTATCAAATTCAATGGGGTTCTCCTTCCAGCCGCGTGTCACTGCTGACGGATCCTCGTACAGTCCGGCTATCAGTGCTATATGGCCGGGCCGCGATTCTGTCGGCACTCGGGTACGCGATATGCCAACAATACCTTCCCGCATGAATATCTTGCGCAAGTGCTGCACATTGCCGCAATTCTCAGCAAAGAATGACTCAGCCCGCAATCCATCAGTGACTATCAGCACAAGGCGATTAGCTGGCGGCTCTACATTCAATGCTGCCTGCGGCTGCAGACCTTCAATGACTGGTGACCGAAAGTATATCACAAATATGGATCCCAGCAGCAGTAAGTGCAACACCAATGCGTAAACAACCCACATTGCCACAAACAAACAAAAAACACTAAAATACTTCAATCAGCTGTTGACAAATTCGCCCTAGTATCGAGTCTTTGTGCTACTGAGTACTGTTCTTAAAGTTACCGGCAGCAGTGTTGGGCAAGGTTGCAATAATAGAAATATAATCAAATATACCAGTTCTGTTTATTCAAGTGGTTCGTAATTTTTCAATATATATTTTATAATTTCAATTCAAAAAAATATTATGTTATACAAAATAAAAGCACTAAAAAAAATACAGAGGTATTGAAGTATTGGATTCGGATGTAGAATCGTAGTTAACATTATATACTCTATAAAATTGCGACGATTCCAACGACAACAAAGAACTAGTCAAAAGAACAACGAAGAACAGCTCACATCTGTTTGTTGGGTAATTTTATTCAACATCCAACCGTTAAATGCAGCAACTGCGGCATTTTGCGATTCGTGGCCTGGCCACAAGGCGATTCAATTGCACCCAAGCTAATAGAGATATCTACGATGTGATTGTCATAGGCGGCGGGCATGCCGGCACTGAGGCCTGTGCAGCTGCTGCACGGATGGGCGCTCGCACGTTGTTGCTCACCCATAAGCTGGACACAATCGGTGAGATGTCGTGCAATCCATCGTTTGGTGGCATCGGCAAGGGACATCTAATGCGCGAAGTGGATGCCCTCGATGGTGTTTGTGCCCGCTGCTGCGATGTGTCTGGTGTACACTACAAGGTGTTGAATAAGCGACGTGGTCCAGCTGTCTGGGGACCCAGAGCCCAAATCGATCGCCAGCTCTACAAGCGGGCGATACAGCGTGAGTTGTCCAACACTGCAAATCTAGAGATCCGAGCGGCAGGCGTCGACAACTTACAAATCGATGTGGATGAGAGCAGTGGCATTAGCAACACACGATGCAGTGGGGTGCTTCTAGAGAATGGAGAACTAGTACGCAGTCGTGCCGTAGTCCTCACCACGGGCACATTTCTGCGGGCGCACATCAACATTGGGCTGGAAGTGCGGGAGGCTGGGCGTATGGGTGATAAGCCGGCCAAGGCGCTCGGCGAGGCACTGAACCGACTAAACTTTCGCATGGGACGCCTGAAAACTGGAACACCCCCTCGGATTGCCAGGAGTAGCATAGACTTCACACAGCTGGAGAAGCACGCGGCCGACGATCCTCCCGTACCGTTTTCGTTTCTAAATGATAAAGTTTGGCTGCCAGCCTCGGAGCAGATGCCTTGTTACCTGACCTACACAACGCCTCGTGTAGATGAGATTGTGCGTGAGAATATGCACCAGAATCGCCATGTCACGGAGGAGGTGACGGGTCCGCGCTACTGTCCATCAATAGAGTCGAAGGTGTTGCGGTTTGGTGCCAGGGTTCATCAGGTTTGGCTAGAGCCCGAGGGCTTCGATAGCCCTCTGTGTTATCCACAAGGCATCTCGTGCACCCTTCCACATGCCCAGCAGGTGGAATTGGTGCGCGCTATCAAGGGATTAGCGAGTGCTGAGGTGGTGCAGCCTGGCTATGGTGTTGAGTACGATTTCATAGATCCTCGCGAGCTGTATCCCACTCTGGAGACGAAACGAGTGTCGGGATTGTTCTTTGCCGGTCAGATAAATGGCACCACAGGCTATGAAGAGGCTGCTGCACAGGGAATTATAGCTGGAGCTAATGCTGCGGGCAAAACTCTAAGACAGGATGGCCAACAGCTGAGCATAAGCCGCACAGAGGGCTACATTGGCGTCTTAATCGATGACCTCACCTCACTGGGCACCAACGAACCCTATCGCATGTTCACGAGTCGAGCCGAATTCCGGTTATCTTTGCGGCCAGATAACGCCGACATGCGGCTCACAGAGAAGGGCTACAAGTTTGGGCTGGTCAGTGAGAAGCGCTATCAGCATTTGCAGCAGACGGAGCAGAAACTTAAAGCCGGAATTAAGTCGCTGAAGGGTCTGCAGAAGCACAGCAATTTCTTTCGTCAGGCACTGGGTCTGCCACAGACCAAGGCATCCATACAGAAATCGGCCTACGATATGCTTGCCGTGCCAACTGACAATATAACAGTGGATCAACTGATTCAGTTCTGTCCCGGCGAGCTGAGCTGGCTGCGTGCGGAAAGCGACATTTCTGCCCGACTGAAAATCGAGGCACTCTATTCGTTCTTTGTCGATGAGCAGCAACGTGATGTGGACGATGTGCGGCGAGAGGAGCGTCTCTGCATACCCATGGACATTGATTACTTCTCCAAATCTCTCAGCCTGTCCAATGAGGAGCGTCAGAAACTGACGCTTATACAACCGCAAACAATTGCCGCCGCCAGTCGCATTCAGGGTGTGACGCCATCGACAATCTTAAGGATACTTAAGTACGTAAAGAAAGAGGACAGCTTACGGGCATAACAACATACTTGTTACCTAGATTCGTAGTCACACATACTTGTAAATATAGTTCGAATATGATACGTACAATTTGCCTGGTTTTCTCTAGCTTTAATAGTACTGCGAAAAATAAAGATTTGTGTATTTGATTTTAAAAATATTCCATGGGATTTTCTGTTTAGTTGAAAGGAAAACAAGCAAGGTTAGTTTTTAATCTCTTACGTACAGTTTATTCAATAAAATCATAAATGCCTTAAGTAAAGTTGCACAAGATTGTTTATAATTTGTTGCATGTGTCACGCTCGTGTTGCATGCCACATGTACGAGTATGACATAATGTTTGTTGTTATTTATTTGATGTGTTTGTTGCATGTTATTGTTATAATCATACGCTCAACGTCAGTTACGGTTACTGTTTGCTCAAAATATGTTGCTCAATGATCTCTAATTGAATTTGCTTGTTTCTTTGTTTGTTTGTTTGTTTGTTTGTTAGCTTAAAAATTATGTTTTACACTTTGTATTCTGTTTTACACACACAACGAAGATTGAGGGAGAAATACGTTTAATTTATGTATTTTGTTAAGGTTTGTATTTGAAACTATTATGCATTATTTATTAGCATTCGCATTTTGTGGATTAAGTTTACATATATTTATGTATGTATGCGCACCAATTAATATCCGTATGTAATATATCCAAGAACTATTACGACTACACTAGTTTACAAAATCCGGAAAATACGTTTTCGATCCAAACTCTCCGATAGTTGTTTCTTTTGTCAAATATCTCCTGTGATTTACAAAAATCAATTAAAATTCTGTTCAAATATTAACGTAAATAAAAATTCGTTAGACTAATTAAAAGTGGAACTTATAAATATCTATATTTTCTATTATGTATTTCAAAACAAAATAATAAAGTGTATTTAGTTGTATCGTTTCAATTTTGTTTTTTCGACAACGAAACAATTATCAGAGATGCTCTAGATTGGAAATGTTGTAAACTAGTGTTATTGGTAAAAATATATTAACGTTCAGTTTAACTGATACTTACATACCCACATCTAATTTGTATTTTATTTTTAGTTTTTATAAGGAAAGAAAAACATAGAGTTGCATATGTCTGAATTGGCATGGAAATGTGTTTGGAAAATGTTTTGCACGTATTTGTAAAGTCTCATAATCCAGCATGATCGGTACGATGACGATGAGTTCTATTTTTATTTGTAGATATTAGCGTTCAAAATGTTTAGCTTAATTTGTTGAGTTCTTTTTTTTTCTTGTTTTTGGTTTTTTATAATATCACAGATTGCTCGAGATTTTTATGCATAAAAAATAAATTAAATCTTGATTTTAGGCAATCTCAAACATAAGAACGATTGGGTGCGATTTGTGAAGATAAGTATAAACTGAACATTGTGAAATCATGAAATAACTAGGATTGAGTGACGTATGGTATTTTTAGCTACTTAATATATGTATGCATCAATTTAATATAAAAATGAATAATAATGACAATGATGAGCTTAGTTACAATACAAGTGTTAGGGTATATTTAGGGTTTGTTAGTTAGTTTTCTTTGAATATTTGCTAAATTATTATTTGCGTAGTCTGCATCTGCATCGTTTTTTATTTCAAATACTATAAAACTTGTATAAAAACTCAAAACAATAATAGAAACTAGTTCATAAGGGCCAAAAGTTGCTCACATAAATGTACAAAAAATTTCGACAATTTCGAAAAATAATGTTAAGCCTTTCGCGATTTAGCTAATCCATTCCAGATTATCAATTTTTGTTTAATTTTTTTTTTTTGATTTGTTTTTTGTTTTACCTAAATTTCAGTTCCGTTTTATCCACCATGTATTTGAGTTCAATTTACATAATACATCATCTCTTTTCTCTTTTGTTTCGTACTCTCCAAATCACAATTATTAGCAATTTAAGAATAAAATATAACTATTCAGTATGAATGTTTTTTGTTGTTTTTTTTTTTTTTTTTGCTGGTTTCTTTCATTTTGTATATATAAATTTCTTACGAGCTTTGTTTCTTAAGTTGTTTTAATCTAAAATTTACATTTAACCGATTTCTTTCATATATGCATGCAACTACATTGAGAGTTCTTTGAATTACATTGTCAAAGTAAGTACATGCCGTAAAATTCTTAATGTTTTAATGCTTTTCTAATTTCAGTAATTTGAGTGTCTCACAATATTTGTATTTATGTTAATATTTATATTTATATTTATACATTTTATGTAATTCTAGTTGACCAATTAGACGAATTTCGAACTGCATACATTCGACTTCAACTTTGGGTAAACGTTAGATTGTAACACCGAGAACGAACAAATATCTGATATCTGCTAAAGGGGATTTACATAGTAGTTATGTTTTTTATTTTGTTTTGTTTTTTTATTAAGTAGTACTTTTTTTATGGCGGCGATACATATTCCTGCTTTGCTAATTGGCCCTAAAGCTTTAGAAACTCGTCGAGCATCCGCTTGCGCTGCTGATGGAGCGCCCGTTCCGACAGTAGATACATCCCAATATCGCCAAAATTTTTCATTAGTTAGTTGTTCGTGTTGCTGAAGAGTTGGTGTCATAAGGCTGTTGCCTCCTCAACATTATTGCTGCGACCAAGTTGACCAACCGCAGTTTTGTTGTCCTCTAAAACAAATCGAGAGTTTTTATGAAAATGTAATGATTCCTTAGGTGTTTTTTTTTTGTATGTTTGTAAATAATTATGGTTTGCAATTATTCAAAATATGTCCAGACAAGTGGCGTGTAAACAAATACTACAATAATAGAGAAGTGAAAAATTAAATAAAATAACTTTTAATTCCTTCAATAGTTAAAAGATCATCAAAATTCTCCAGATATTTTCAGTTTTTAGTCGGGTTTTTTGCGTGTTCACTGCAACATTCTTAAAAATTAACTGATACAATTAAAATACTTTACTTTAAAAATTGCACGTCTTATAAAGTTCTCCATTGCCAATCTGAAAACAAAACAGGAACTTTGACAGGACAAAACAAATGAAAACTAAAATGGGATTATAAACAAAAGGATTTATTTGGACAACTCTATAGCAAACATTTGACAATTAAATAAAGAGAAATAATAATTAGGCAATAAGTATGTAATAATAATTATAATATTAATAATATGTATATTTGATAAACACACGCTAGAAACTGTGTCTCTCTTAGACGATGAGGCGATGATGCAATACGTTACAAATTATTGTAGTATATGTGTCTATATATATATATATTTATCTTGTTTATAAATAGGCATTTTGGATTAACGGCTAAGTTGAAGGTAGATGTGAACTAGTTTCGATCTCACGCGAATTACTAACTACTTTCCACAATTATAGTAATGTGTATTTGTTAACGAATATGTAATGAAGACACTGCTGTTTCTTTATATTGTCATCGAGGATCATCTGGATGCCTCGGCAATGGGAGTGGCGCTTGTGGTCACCTCGTCAGCTGTAGCAGAAGCAGAAGCCGATGCAGAAGCAACAACATCAGCAACAGTGGAAGCTGCTGTTGCAACATTGCCAGTGCTGCTGGTGCTGCTGCTGACCACCGGTGGCGAGTTGCTGCCACTTGTGGTCGAGGTGACGGCGCTGCCACCCGTTCCAGAAGCGGACCCACAAACCGTATCTGGCGATAGCTTGACTCGTTCCACCTGCTCCGGCTGCTCCTGCTTGTCAGCAGCTAGAATCTTTGAGCAGGGTGATTCTGCTTTGCTATTACCTTGTGCCACACCAGCTCCCGTTACTGTGCTGTTTGAATTGTTGTTGTTGTTGATGTTGATGTTGTTGACATTGGTGCTGCTGTTGTTGTTGTCGGAGATGGGTGGACTGGCGCTGCGGCGGGATGTGTTCTCCGGTGAGCTATCTGGGAGTAGGGTCTTCTCAGCAGCATTTGGCGTTGCCGGTTTCTTGTCGAGCGGCACCGGGGGCGTGGCACTCTCCTCCTTGAGGATCGTCTGCTGTGTGGCCTCCTTGTTACTATCTGTGGGTCCATTGGACTCGATGCCATTGAGCTCATGGACAGCAGATGTGCTATTGCTGGCACTCGACTGCGCCTGCTGGCTCGAGTTCGAATTGGAACCGGTCAGATCCAGTGTCGTCGGTTCGTGGGTGATCGGTGTCGGGGCAGCATTGTTTTTCTCCAGTAATTGAACCGATTGCTGTTGTTGTTGTTGCTGCTGCTGTTGTTGCTGCTGCTGCTGCTGCTGCTGTTGCTGCTGTTGCTGTTGTTGCTGCTGCTGTTGTTGTTGTTGTTGTGCGGCGGCGGCGACGGCGGCAGCAATGTGATGTCGCATGGCATGTGGACTGCTGGCTGTGCGTGATCCACCATTGGGCGCCGAGCCAAGTGGCGGGGTAATCTTCGGGGATGTGGGATGCGATGCAGCGCTTATCGGCTGCTGATGGGCGGCGACGGGCGTTAAGCCGCTAGCTGCAGCAGCTGCATGCATTGCCGCCAAATGGCCATGATGGTAGTAGTGGCTCATGGTCGGAATGTGCGAGCTTTGCGTCGGCGTCGTCTGGGCCATGCTGCTGGTGGCAACTGTTAGATTAAGGCTGCTATGCGGCGATGATGAGCTAACGGCAGCAGTGCTAACAGGACTGGGACCCGCCGAGGAGACGGCAACAGTGTGCGGCGGCAATTGATGCACCGGATGATGTGGCGACAGATGAGCATGACTCAAATTGAGACTGTGCGGATGCGGACCCAAGCCCAACGCAGCAGCGGCCGAGAAGCCGGGATGCGTTAGACCCGCTGCACCAGGATGAGCAGCCATATTCATTGCTGCCTGCTGCAGATGATGCATACCCGGCATGCCCAGATTGAGGCCCATCGGGCTCTGGCGTTGGGCATTCGCAGCCGCTGCATGATAGTGTGACATCCCGGCCAGACTGTGAAGTCCACCGGGTGGACCGCGCAGCCCCAGATTAATGTGCGGCATCATGGAGCCGAGCAGGTTGCGATTCAGTGGCGCGTACAACTGATTCGAATAGTGATGCGTCGCATTGAGCAGCTGCTGGCGTTCCCGCTCCCTTGCCTCGCGCTCCTCTTCGCGCATCTTGCGCTCGCGTGCCTCCTTCTCCTTTTGCTCCTTTTCGCGCTGCTCCTTTTCGCGTTGCTCGCGTTCTCGTTCGCGCTGCTCGCGTTCCCGCTCCCGCTGCTCCTTTTCACGCTGCTCGCGCAATTCGCGCTCCTTTTCACGCTGCATTTCACGTTCGCGCTCCTCCTCGCGCGCCACTCGCGCCCTATGCTCCTCCTCCAGCTTCATGCGATCGTGCATCGCCGGCGAGATACCCAACGCTGCCCCGGGCATCATCGAGTACAGATGGGAGTAGGGTGATGCCATCTGTGGATAGAGTGCCGCCGCATGTGGATGTGTATGATGAGCGCCAGCGCGGAACAACTGATAGCGATGCTCCAAGTATAGCGGATCCGAGTACTGTAATCCTGCCGCCGGATTCAGAAATGCTGTCAAACGAAAGAAAGAGAGGAAGAGGGAGAGAGAGAGAGAGAGAGAGAGAGATTAGAGTTGAACTATCCATATGCAGATGCATTTATAAATGAAAATTGAATGGTTCACATATATGTATGGTACGAGGTGCTCACCTGCTGGAGGAAGGCCTTGCAGGCTGGCAAAATGTGAGTAGGCCTCGAGGGGGAAGGCACCCGCCGGATGCATTAGTCGCTCATCGGATCTGTACGGCTGGAAGCCACTACGGGCAAGCAGCTCCGGTTGCAGTGATGGCGCCTGTGGCGTATGACTAAGCCTTGCCATCTTTTCGGGTGGCTGTGGAGAAGGTACCGTTCGTTTCTTATTGCTAACGGTGCGATCCTCGCAAGCGACGCCACCGGACCCAACACGTCCAGCTACCGAGTTGAGGGACACGGGTACGGGTCCGCTGTTTGGCTGCGTCTGGGCAACTGAAGTGGGCACATTGCGTTCCCGGGCCACTTGCACCGCATCGTCCTCCTCTTTTATATCCGCCTGCTTGGCCAGCGTGCGCAATGCGGCGGCAAATGAGCCCCGAGCACTGGCCGCCGATGCTGCATTGATAGCACCAGCTGGAACTCCGACACCAACACCAACTCCTGCCAGCTGCTGCTGCACTGCAGCAGCGACGGCCTGTTGATGCGCCTGATGCTGCTGCTGCTGTTGTTGCTGCTGTTGTTGTTGTTGCTGCTGTTGTTGTTGCTGCTGCTGTTGCTGAGGCGACTGGCCGCCAATATGGTTGGTGGGCAGGGCGTGATTTAGCAGTCCGCTGCTCGCAGTGGGCGGCGCTGGACTATTGGCAACTGAAGCTGAATTTGACGGCGTTTGCAAATGAAGCGGCACGGGTATGTGTGGAGCGGGACTGGTGGCCGGTCGCTTCTGTCCAGCCTTCGGCGGCACTGGAATTAGAAATCAGGCATGCAAAACTTTAGTTTGAGTTTTCTGTTTTTTTTTTTATGTTTACAGAAAGTGAATAATTCCGAATTTGTTAGTTTTCTTAGATTCCACAAGTATGATTTATCCAGTTGTTGTGCTTAATATCTGATATCATCTTAAAGTAATACTATTTGTATTTGATTATTATTATTAGCTTATTCATTCTTATTGGAATTCACATTTCAGAATATTCCAAAATGTATTTCGATTTCAATTTTAAAAAGGAATCCGGCTCGTAAATATGCATATATTGAAGTAAATTTTGAAGCACTCCTTAACACAAGAGGGAGACAGCGAGAGAGAGAGAGAGGGAGAGAAAGAGAGAGAGAGAAACGGGAAAAGAGAGACTAACAGAGGAACGGCTGCGGGCAGCGTGTGGATTTCCTGTGCTAATAACTGATTGATGTCGCTGAGTGGTTTGGGTGGGGGGAAATGGGCTACAAAAATTGCGCATACGCCTCGTTGCATTCGATACGGAACGATACAGGGAACTTACGACCATCGCGATACCAAAAATTTAAATGCAAAGACCTGCAGCTTCGGACACGAACACGGAAACAGGCGCGGTCTCTGAATATGGCACCTATCCCTATCCCTATCCCTATCCCTATCCCTATACCTATCCCAATTCAATACCATCCAAACAATTTTAACTCTTGTCCAGTATTCAGTGGCCACGTGGCTAGTGTTCCTTTTGAGGGTTTCTCGGCTCACGGCGCAAATTGCACGCCCAACGAGTTTATCGATTCCTGTTTCTCGTTTCTGCTCGCATTGGGGGGCCAAATTGCTTTCAGATATGACAGCCACGCCCAGTTGCTCCGCCTCTTTCAGGTCAGTTGCAGCAACAGCAGCAACACAGGTGCTTACTGCTCTACCTCTACCTCTGACTCGCATTCACTGCTCGCCGACAACGAAAATCATTTGCTGGTGTTCTTTTGTGTGCAACACGACGGCAACTACGGATTTAAGTCTATCGCCAACAGCATCATCATCATCCGGATCGTAATCATCATCAGCTGCATCGCTATTCGAAATCGAATTGTCATCTGCATTTCAGAGCTTGAGTTTTTTGAGGCACCTAGACGAGTATTGATTGCACTTGTGCCTTAAATTGTCCCGGTAAATGTTTTGTTGTTGTTGTTGTCTGATCATTGCTCTTATTTTAATTATTTTTTTAATTGTATATACCTAACAAACTACTAACGATCTTTTCGCATTTAACACATTTTTTATTTTGTCCGATTTTTGATGCATTTATTTAAATGACGACATGTAATGCTTTGGTGCATTTTATTTAATTCTCGGCTTATAATTGTTCCTTGGAAGTATTCCTTGAAGGGAACAAATAGGTTAGATTCACAGGATTTTTGTATTCAACTCGTATTTTTTAAGTTGGACATGCACAATACGAGTTGGCACAAAACGATTTCATTAAATGCACGAAATGCATTCAAGCATTTTTATGGTGCGTGCCTCACAAAAGGCAGCCAAGCAAGCGAAAAGAGGGGGGATGAGCAGGGGGCAGCCTGCCACCCAAAAAGGCTGCTGCTGTTGCTGGTGATGCAACAGCAGTTGTTGCCTAAGCCTGCTAGCTGGATTGGTTGCTAGTCCACGCTGAAGGGGAGACGACTGACTGCATATATAGGCAAATTTTAGGGGCTGTGCATGCTCTGTATGTGCTGCATGTGCTGCATGTGCTGCATGTGTATTTACCAAACTAAACCGAAATAATGCTCGGAACTGCTGCAGCAACAGCTACAACAGCAAAGCCCAACTCTCGACAACAATAAAACGCCAACGACTGCACAGGCGACTCCCGATCGCCACTCCCTCGATTTTAGGTGGTGGTACACAAAGCCAAACAAAAGGCGCCCGCCCGCCAACGTATTTGCCAGCTTGCCTAACTGCGTATGGGTCGACCTGGTACTGGGAAAACTCGGATGCTATCTGAATATTGGGTTGGGTTGGTTCGGTTTAAGGGGTGTATGGATGGATGAATGGATGGCTGGATGGATGGATGGATGGATGGGCGCCTATATAGATTCTCTGCTCTGCTCTGCTCTGCTCTCGACGCTCGTGTTTGCCATGAAATGCCTGTTTGTTTGCATTCGTTTGTGTTTGTATGCTACCGTTATTGCACCACCAACATAGCGTCCACCACTCACCCCACCCTCATCTGTTCACAGCTTGAGTTTTGCTACTGCATTCAGCTCCGATTTGCAAGCATCAGCGATATTTGCCGAATTTAATCAGAACACCAATACGAGAGTGCAGACCAGACTCGAACTCGAACTCGTTTCAAATTCAGATTCAGATTCAGATTCGACTCTGAACTCTTAAAGGCTGCATTCCAATCATGTTTTGCAAATAGTTTTGTCAGTTAGATTTCGAGTCAATTCTTTTTATTCTATTTTTGCAGTCGATATAAGCGCTTTGGAACTCCAAATGTATCAATGGAATCAAATTCACAATTTTTTACGACATTTTTCCAATCATTTTTATCATCAGTTGACATTGAATATGAGTTGTTAAAATCGCAAAACAAAATGCATTTTTTATGCGAGTTATAATACCAAATAAGTTTCACATTTTGTGCTTTTATTTTAGAATGCAGCAATTTAAAGAGCGCACAATTCAAATCTCTACTCAATGCCAAATATAAAATAAAAGCAAAGAGTAGAAAAAGGGGAGCATTGTAAATCAATCCCTTTAAACTATTTGTGAAATTAAGTTAAATACTGGTAAAAATGCGTTAATGCTCCAATAAATTTAATCATTAAATCAGTTTAGTTTTGGGCTTAGTCAGTGTTTAGCAGGTGCATATCTCATATAATGGAAGATTATTTTAATATATTCTAAATTTGTTTTGCAAGTTATCGCAAAATCAGCAAACTTTTACTTTCGACTGCAGGTTTGCAGATAACCGTCTAATCGCTCGAAGCTTAAACACATTGTTAATCACAATGCTTCAATCGCTGACAAATAGCAAAGTTGAAGTTTAGCTTCTGATTTTGCTTAAGATTATTGGTTAATTTAGTGCTGCTTTCATTTGCTGATGTGGCTTGTGTATTCATTATTCATCTATGCTCATCTTTCGCATCAACTTTATGACTTTTTGAATCTGTCTCTCGTTCTCTTTCTATTTCCCTGTCTCCCTCTCTGGCTTTGTCGGTTAATATAGCCATGTGCAAATGCAATTTGAGCAAAGTCAATTAGATGGCATATATGCACATACCGCATAAAACAAATCATAACTGCCAATAAATAAATGTTGAATAAATTAGGTACACTCAATTCACTGTTCTGTTAATTCGGTTGCTCTTTGACATGGTTGTTGTTATTGTCGGTTCGATGCTGCAAAATGTGTGTTTTTGTTGCTTGGGCAAATTAAAATGTCACCACTCGAAATGGCCAAAATGCAAGCTGGAGCCAACCAACCAACCAACCAACCAACCAACAAACCATACAACCGACAGACAGACAGATTGACGGAAGAACCGCCAGAATATCACATTTAACCATGCACACACACACACAACGTGCCAGTTGACTAACACACTAACACCACCAACCACCAGCACCATTCCCCTCCCCCATAGCAGCGAACACATTTAAATAATAGTTACCAGCACTGAAATTCCTTTGTGTCAGAACGCAGGATGGCGATTGCTGGCAGTCGCCGGTTGCTGGCGATTATTTCACCACAACTAATTACAGTGGCAAACGGCGACGCTGAATCCACCCATCCCACGCTTCCCCCTTCCTTCGCATCCGACGGGCAGGACATGTTTAGGTCAGCCACAGTACATTCACAAGGATTGCAATCGAGCGAAACATGAATAATTTATTTAATAAATACATTCACAATTAAATCAATTGCGAAATTTTGGGAGGCCACACCATTCATGCTGTACAACTGTGGCATGTAGCATGTAGCATGTAGCATGTAGCAAGCCACATAAGGCATGTTGTAACGTGTATGAGGCAAGTGGCATGTGGCAAATGTCCAAAATTGGCAACGGCACATTATCGACTGGTCGACCTGGTAACAATCATATCTAAAATTCAAATGATCCTCTCGGGCCTCTCCAGCCATGCAACCCAAACCAAGTACATATGCTGCACAATAATAATTTAAGGGTTCTCGACTAGCCAAACACTCTGTAAGCAGACATTAAGTACCCTTAAATACCCAGAGATAAGTGGCGAATTCACTTATGGTATTTTATGTATAGTTTTAGTGGTTGTTGAGCAGCGTGTGGAAAAGAGAAAACAGTTTCAGTATTCGAATAGTGAATAGATGAAATTAATTCGAAACTTGTTTTTGAGAATACAAAGCTTAGGTTTTAAGAAATTCGAGCATCAATAATTGTGAATAATGTATTAAACTTATTCATTTTACTATTAGAAGAAATGTCCAGAACACACTCTCATCTGACACGATAGTAGTTACATTCTGCATTCTGTTTCAGGTTCTATGAAAACAGAAAGGCTCTCATTGAAACGATTGGTTCACAACAACTTGCCTCAGGATACCATTTCTAGTAACATGTTTCCAGCTCACTTATTCTCAGCATACATGCAAGCCATATGAACACTTTCAAAACATATTTAACAATGCTAATATCGACTGTAAGTTTTGCCTATTTAAGATCTGGCTCCTTTCAATTGATAAGTCAAGTAAAATATGTATTAAACTTATATAATTGTAATAAGCTCATAGGCTCAAAATTGGAAAATGGGCATGAGTCGAATACATAAGGTTAGGGTCTCTAAATTAATTATAAATTGAGTTGTGTGTGTGTGTGTGTGTGTGTATATGTGTGTGAGCACTTGGTGCATGGCAACTAACCAAGCTGTGTGCGAAACCGTCAACTTGCTTCAAACTGGCTGCGACTGCGGTTTCATATGTGCAATTATTTGCCGTTACGACAACAGCAGCTGCCGTTATCGTGTATGTGTGTGTGTGTGTGTGTGTGTGTGTGTGTATGTGTTTGTGGCAGGTTGGCAGGTTGGCAGGCAAACCAAGTTGCGTCTTGGCCCAGGCGCAGGCAACGAGTTTTGGTTAGTTTGCAGCTCATGCATTAATTATTGTTGGGCTGTTGCGGTCAACATGCTCACATGGTCAGCAGCCAGCAGCCAGCAGCCAGCAGTCAGCCAGCTTGCCAGCCATCCTGCCTGTGTCGCATAACAACACACAGACTGCGTATCGAATGAAAGGACACCCGCAGGAGCAAAGGCGCTTGCCCAATAGATGACCAGGCGGCTAAGGTAGGTAGGTGAGCGGAGTGGAGCTTGGGCACCACAGAAACCGACACCCGTTCAAAGCCTCGCAGCTTGCCGCACCAAATCCAGCCATCAATTTTGCGACAGCATGGCGAGAAGAGATTGGGAGTGGTAAGAGGGAACGTGCAGCTGCCTTCATTTAACTAACTAAAATTGGCAAAATTGTACATGCAGCAGCATCACAGTAGCGTAGGCTCGCGCACAACCCACCCACTCCCTTGCTGTACCCAATTGGCACATACAGACACAGCCACACAGTCACACAGTCACACACACACACACACACACACATGTGTTCAATATGTGCGCAAAACTGTTAAGCAAACAGAGAACACAATAATAAATATGCATAATAATTGCATATATTAAATCTTTGCTGTTGCAGTGTGGTGCACTGTTGCCATTCTCGCCCCCGGCTCTATGTTCCTATATAATTTAGAGCAAAAGTCCTTGCAGACCCGTTGCCCGTAAAGTATGACCAAAGTCCCATTGTAATTCATTTCCTAAAACATAATAAGGACTCATTTATTTGTTGGCTAGCATGCATAAAATAATCGAAATGAATTGCAATTATCATTAAAATTTTAACATATTAAGCAAAGAGAAAAAGCGACAAACGGGTATTTCGATTATAACAAGCAGCTGAGTTAGCCAACTTAAGGGTATCTGATGATGCATCAATGTGTTGCTATATTTTTAATACGCGTTAAAAAATTATGAAAAGGGAATTACGAAAAAGAGGAAAGAGGGACCTTATAACCCTAAAAGTTCTCGTATTTTTCCCTTTTATCGATAACTTCTCATCTCCCCATTACCTATGCAAATCGATTGCTAATCACAGCCCAAGTCACAATTTTGAATATTTTCGCTTAGAAAGCTACGAATTTTTGATTAATAAATAGCTTGGATTGTATTGTTACTTTCCGAATAAGATCAGATAGTCAATTTCATCGTCATTCACTACTTCAGGTCACAATTAACTTTCTACAATATATGTTTACAAACTTATTGTGCATAATTAAAATGCCACAGTGCCAATTTCCCAAGCGATTGACAACAATAAATGTTCGCTTTTGCCTTTCCCTCTTAGCAATTATTATGAGTTTCAAAGTTGAAAAGTATAAAAGTATAAGCAAACTGCCCTCGTTTATAGAAAGTCCTAAATAAAGTCTGAAGGTAGTAATTAAAAATCGCGTGTACTATTTGTACAGCTATTGAAATAATTTCATAGAATTAGGTGGGTTTTCGAATGTTATTTGGAGTATGTAAAAGCAAGTCGAATGTTTCTGGGTTGGTTTTAATTAATTGGAAAACCCAAAAGCATTTCACTTATTCTGTTGTGTTGCATTTGGCAAGCGAGCAAACAAATGGCAACAGGACCCAGGAGGACATGCGCGCTAAATGCAAACACAAATAAGTTGCAAGAAAAATGTTTGCAAAAACTTTTGTTTCTCGCATTCGTACACAATTTAAATACTTTTAGTCACATTCTGGCGAGTCTCCTGGCACACAAGGAGCGCCAGGATGCAACTCGGTAAACAAGTGCCCGAGTACACACATGTGGCGTGTGGGTGTGTTCTGTCCTGAATGTCCTGACACTGCGGGAAATTGCGTTGCACAAGCACCAAATTCCTGCATAGGTGGCAGCTGCTGGTCTCCTTGTTGCTGCCTATGCTATGCTGTGCTATCGCATTGCCCAGTGCTCGACAATGTCTGCGGTATGTCCACAATGCCGGAATTCCACACTCAAATACCCCGCACGCGCGCCAAGAAATGCACAACTTCATAGCAGCATTCCAAGTGCAAAACGCATAAATGAAATTCCACAGCCAGGACCAAACAAATGAGTTCTACTCCCCCTGCCCCTGCCCCTGCCCCTTCCTCTTCCTCTTCATCACCCTGCCAGTTGTTCGCTGGCACAAAAGCCAACCCACAAATAGTAGTAGTTGTAGTGCAGCAAAGTGAGTGCTGTGGTTGCCACAGTCTGTAAAGTGCAAACTGGCCCGCAACTTAGCTGTTAAGTGTAAACAACGACTGGCGAGCAAAGGACTTGGCTCATTCAAAGTATGAGCACGCCACGAGAGCTGCTACTGATAGGAATTTCAACAATATCCACCATACAGATATAGTAGATCTTTATAATCACTTATCGATCATCTACTTAATCAGCTCTTCTGGCCAACCCATAATAGGAAAGGAGGTCATTAATTTATATTTTTCTTCTATTACAACGACTTTAACTTTAATATTAGTTGCAGAAACTACAGCATTACAATTTTTAATTCCAACTATACTTTATGATTATTTTAATAACATACGAATGGGCCAACTTTGATTTTTCGATAAGTCTACTTCCATTGCAAATTAAATCACTGGTTTTGTTGTTAATATTATTAGGAATAATCTTAGATATTGTTAAAACATTCCTTGCACATGCTTTCGGTGCAACAAGAATTTTCTCAATCAAAGAATCACTCGATGATTGCATTCGTTAAGCAAAAATCAACATAAAGACTGATGCTAATCAAGAATATAAACAAATATATGTATAAGGTAAAGGGTCTCAGAAGTCCCGTCTTTAACTATTTTACTTTTAAATCAGGAGCACACACACAGAAAGAAAAAGTTCAAGTGCATAAGTGCAACCATATGCAGGATGTATTGAGGAGATTGCCACCCGCTGCTGTAGGATCTCCCAGAGGGATAAGATATGAGGGATGAGGGATGAGGGATGGGCTGCATGTACATACATAAGTAAAGATGGTTGCGTGACGATATCTGGGAACTTGTGTGCTGAAATATGCTGGGATGTAAAATGTCTGACGAGGAAAAAGACTTCAATTGGTCTTCAACAGAAACTTTGACATTGTGTGCGCGCGTGTGTGTGTTTGTGTGGGTGTGTGTTGCATGCTGAGAGTTGGATGTGTCCTTCAATTTGCTCAGGAAAAACTTGACTGGGAGTCGACTTCGTGAGTCCTTGCCTGCTTCTACATAAGTGCATATGCAACTGTGTCTGTATCTGTATCTGCCTATCGTTTCTTTTATTTTTTTCTTTTGCAGTTTTCTGTGTTTGCCACATGGAGTGGCAAAGCGATAAGCGAGTTTTCTATACAACCTCAAACGCCTTCAGTTTAACATTTATTTTTTACAATTTTTTTTTTTGTCTGTGTTCTGCGTATTCTGGGGTTGTTTTTGTCATTTGTTCTGCTGCTTGTCGTCTGCCATTCTGATCAGCTTAAAGGGATTCAACTCTTTTTTAATGACACACGAGGATGTGTTCTGGCAAAAGGAAAGGACTCTTAAGCGTCACCTTTTCAGCTTGGATTAGACCCCGAGCAGAACCAACTGCATCATCCTCAGTTAAGTTGTTATAAGGAATACTTACAGTCGCTGCCATTTGTAAAGCTACCTTTTGAAAGCAATTGCAATGAAAACTCACCTGAAATTATAAAAAGAATGATTGCAAAAATGTAATTAGTATTTGGTGATATAACAGAAGTACAAAATTATTGAATCATATATTTTAAAACAGCGAAGCTTCTTGAGAAAAAGTTCAATTAAAAGTTAAAAAAAAAGTAACCCAGATAAACTTAAACAATCAGATAGACATATAGATGATTGAGCAAAGATGCTTGAGCACAGTCGCTCACTCAAAAACTAAACTCAATTGTCCAGCTGAAATCTGTTTAATCCCATGAGATATATGTATATTGTTCGTGATGAATTGCCATTAGTGGCCCTGCACGCAATTCTCCCTTAATAGGCAAAATGAGCCTTTAACTGAAACTCAGACAGAGAGCCCAAATCCTTATTCATATCCAACGTCTTACGACTGAATTTGTGCTCGACTAATTCCTCAAATCCCTGCAAATGCTTCACAGGATTTCGGGCATCGAATTGGTTTCGTTTTTATGACCACACAAGCCGTCGAAAGCCGTCAACAGTAGCCAAGCATCAGCATTTGCAGCCTTTTATGCACACATTGTAATGCCTAATTTTCTTGCGAATCCAGAAGCCAGTTTCGCAAGGGTACTACACTCAGAAAAACATTTGCGCTATTATTTAAAAAAGAGAAGTCAATAAATTTCCGAGTAGTGAAAATGACATAGATTGTCAACAATTAACCTAATTTCTTATTAAATTAAATTCTTAGTATTTTGAGAAATATATATTCCGAAAAAGTAATGTAGTTTTTTTTATATTTATTTTTAGAAATATATGTTTGCGAAATTAAAAATGCAAATCGTTCTATTGTCATTTTTAGAAATGTTTATTCTAAATATTAGAAAAATTAAAAATAACCTAAAGTTCCTCAATATATTTTGACTTTTAATAAGCCAAAGCATGTCAGTTAAGAATTAATTTTCTACCAAGCAACGCCACATCCTTAAAAATGTATGTTTTTTGAGTGTAGAACGGGGAAAAAAAAATAAAAAAAAAGAATGAAAGAAAGTCGCATACAAAGGCGAGAAACCAACGACAGACAGACGACAGACGTGAACGACAGACGAGCACTTTGTTAATCCCGTATTTATGCGCAATTACGTATTTTTCGCATTAGTCAGCCAAGCAGTCAGCAAAAGACGAAACGAAACGAAACGAAACGAATAAGGAGTAAAGAGTAAAGAGTATGAAGCCGATACTGAAGCCGATACTGAAGCTGATGCTGAGGCCGACCGACCCTTGTGGGTTGTCGTCCTTTGAGCCCTCCTGCCAACCCTCTCGCACTCGCTGGCCCAACAACCGCTTGTTCACTGCGCTCTCTCTTTTCGGGCACAGAAATGCCATCGTCTACTCCTCCATCTCCTTCACCGTCTCCCTGTCGCTCCCTGAGTCCTGACGGCCTTTTCTTTTGGCTTAGCGCAGTCGCCTTTTGTTGCCCGCTGCTGCTGCTACTGCTGCTGCTCTTTATCTTTAGCAGTGAAAGGCGTTTCTGTTTCGCCTCCGCCATTGACTGCCAGCTGCCGTGTGCTCTGCCTCCATCCTTTATCTCCTCATGCCCCGTTTTTGTCTGCTTCTTTGTTCTTGAGCTGCCCGCCTCCATCTCATGTCCTCTTTCCTGTCGTGGCTTGTCTTGTCTTGAGTCATTTACTTTTTACTGCCGCATAATATTGTCCCGATTAGCACAAACACAACGTTTTACCACAAAATCATCATCATTAGTGACGCTAACGCAAACGCCTGGGCTCAGTCCCGGACACAGAGACCCGTATCCAGACCCAGACCCATACCCATACACATACCCACACCAAGTACACTTCGTGTCTGCGTATCTGTGGCACAGTGGTTGTCAACTGGAAACTGTAATACAGAATTATTGCAATTTCGAATATATGCGGGAACTGTTTTCCCCCATTCAATCATTTTTCAAGTGCTCATAAATAAATATATTATTCAATTAAAATAATTTTAATGTATATTAATTGAATTAAGTTAATTTTGAGACGGCATATTATTGAGAAGCTTAATAAAATTATTTAAAATCTTTTGGATATTGAAACTTAGCACCCTTTTAAAAATCCTATAAAATACGATTTTATATAAATAATAAGCTAAAATGTATGGAAAGTTTTTATAATCAAAGTCATCAGATTGATAGCGACAAATATGATTTGTCTATTTGACGGAGAGTACGTTTCTGTTCCACTGTTTTGCAGAGCGCAACAAAGCAGAAACTTGGCACGAATTGGCAAGGACGAAAACAGCGTCGCTCAGGCACGAACAAGGATATGAAGACAACGGCAACGACAGCGACAGAGGCAGAGGCAGAGGCAGCAACAGCGACAGCGACAGAAGCAGCAGCAGCGGCAGTAAAATAAGCAGCAGGCGTCTATTATGCGAAGGCATCATTTAAGGGGATTATTTTATTTGGGCTCTAAACAATAAAGTGGGTTTATTAAAGGCAGCCGCCGTTGCCAACGCCAGAGCCACGACCAGAACAAGGACCACAACGACTCGTGTCTGCGCTTGTGTGTGTGTGTGTATGTGTGTGTCCTGTGGCTGGGACTTTTGTTTGCCCTGGCAAAACGGGACCACCGTGTACAAAAGATGTTGCGCTATAAAAGTGCAAAAATGTGTTTTTTCGCTCTTAAAAGTTCCCTGCTCAAGCCAAGCAAGCAACCACAGACCAGCCCCAACAGACCCCAACAGATACCACAGAAAATCCTCCATCCCTTACTCCGTTCCGCTTTATTATTTGTGCAACTGTTTGTACAGTTGCGTAAAGTGACGCCTTGCAACACAGTTTGCAGCTACTCCCAAGGTGTCCTTTTTCTCCGGTTGTTTTTGTATAACGCAATGTGTTTAAAATTAAGTTTTAATACTCGCATACCGTTCCGCTTTATACGAACCACTTATTATCCAAGCAAATCCACGCCCACACACACACACAGAGATCTGCTCAGTTTTAACAAGAAAATTGACAAAGGACTATGCAGCAACATGCAGAAATATTTGCAGAGACGCCTCTCATGCAAATCGTATTAGCACGCATTAGACAATAAAGCTTATTAGCCACAATGATGGCAGTGCTGCAGCAAATAAGCGGCAGACAAGGAGAGCAAAAGGGAGAGAAAGAGAGAATAAAAGTTTGGAAGATTGGGGCTAAGCAGAATTTTGTTAGGCTGTTATTTATAAACGTTTTTTTTTGTTTTATTGTTTCGGTCATTATTATTATTTATTACATCTGTAAGCCACTATCCATAAGAATCTGGCTTACAAGAATATTTCATATAATTGTATATCTCAGCAACAATAACAAATAAGTACTTTGGATCGGCGATTTATGAAATTTTGGTATGCTTCTGTCTGACTTGTTTTCACATTTACTAAGCTGATCAAGGATATTCATATAGCTATAGTAAACATATTTACTCAAGCTATCAAAAAGATGCGTTTTAAAAGTCCAGTTGATTCACCCAATTAAATTCAAGTGATAAATAAATCCATTGCAAGTGCTTAATTTTACTGTTAACTTCCACTTTGTAAGCTGATGAAATGCTCACAAATTAGTTTGCTTGGCCACAATCCTTAAAGCCCAAAACACACACACACACACACACACACACACACAAACACACATTCACAACAAATACACACTGTGGCAGACAGTTGACATTACTTGCGCTAAACTTTGGGCACTGAAAACTTCAACACCAAAGTAACCAAAGTTCAAACAGTGCAAACTTTTTGGCCGTCCATCGACGTCGACATATTCTTGCCGGGTTCGCAGTTCATCTAAAGTGGAATATGCTTGCAGCAGCATACACTTGAAAAAAATAAAGGTTAAGTGAAACGAACCCCCAAGTGCAGAAGGCCATGGCCTGAAAGCATGTATGTGTGAGAGTGTGTGTGCGAGTGTGTGACAGTGTGTGTTTGTGACAAAATCGCATAGCCACAAAGTGTAAAAACTTTTAGGAAATTCAATTTTTAATACTCTGACACAGTAAATTATGGTTATGCTATGAAGTTTGTAACGTATTGATGGAGACGTCTCCGATCTCAAAAGTATATATGTATATTCTCGATCAACATCACTAGTTGCGTCGATTTAGACATAACCGTTTGTCTGTCTGTTTCTATGCGAACTAGTCTCTCAGTTTAGATGCCATATCGCAATGACACTTCAAATATATTCATCTTTTTGCTGCAGGCAGTATAAATTTTGAAGTCAGCTGCGTCGGATCATCACATCATCTAACTGTCATAGGAACTATCGGTTCAAATTCAGTTTTCGGTCGGAAAAGGTATAGAATCTTCGGCGTGTCGAAGCCAGCAGTTATTTGCTGCTGTTGTTTTTGGCTTTTGCAATCTATTTGGGCCAACAGAGAAAATTTCCATAAGCAAACAGCGATTTTGAAAATGCTATTTTATGCTGTATTAAACTTGCCGACTTTCCATTGCATGTATTGTGTGTGTGTGTGTGTGTGTGTGTGTGTGTGTGTGTGTGAGAGTCCTTTTCAGCTAGTCGTGCCACAAGCACACACACAAACATGTTTTGTGGCCTGGTTGACTGCCTTCGTTTGTGGATGGGCGTGGCACAATGCGGCTGGCTTTTGGTGTCAAAGCTGTCGCCCATCTTTGGTGTCCCGCTCCAACCATCTCTCTCTCTCGCACTCTCTCTATATATATGTATATATATATATATGTCTCTCTCGATTGTTGCTGCGGCGTGAGAGTGTCAGACAAAAAAAGGTGCAGATGTCGCCCCTAAATGCTGCTCCGAGCAGCAACGACAACAGCATGTTAATGACTCTGACCCTTCTAGCAAAGGCAGCAGCAGGAGCAGCCTGCAGAAGACATCGTTTACTTGGGTCGGCTCGGTCACTTGTCACTTCTCTCTGGTCTCTTGTCGTTTGGGTCGATTGGCAGTTGTGTTTGCTGCTTAAGTAATTGGCATACAAATTTATTCACTCGACGTACCCAAATCGACAATATTTGGATATGCACTCGCAAAAAGACAGAGTGAGAGAATAATCGGTACAAATTATGTACAAATGTGGACCAGATCAACCATCGTTGATCAGACTAACGCAAGAACTGCATCGGATTAAGTATTAATTCTTATTAAGTTTTGTTCTCTGATTTTAAAATAGTTGTTTAAATATTACTAACTAAATAAGTTTGTTCACGGATTTGAGTTCTTTAATCAGAACTAAGACTTTTCTACTAATAATGAGTATTTTGTACTTAATCGGACAATCTCAATTCCTCTTTCTAAAGTTTTGAAACGTTAAGTAACATATTATAAATTCAGAAGTGAATTTCCTTATTTCGAACTGTGTTTTTCTCGAAGTGCATGAAAGTAGCTCGCTCGCTGCGAACCCGACCAGGACACTTCGACACACAGGCCTCGACCCCGAGCCCGAGCCCGACCCCGAACCCAAACCCAAACCCAGGTCGTGGATGCCTTCACGTGTGGTAGCTGACGAGGATCGTTAATCGGGGCACGCACAATTGCCATGTCACTTTGGTCCTTTGCGACACGCACAACCACACACACTCACTCTCACACACACACACGCACACATAACTACATTAATTTCCAATCCAAATTCATGTTTCACTCCACAGCAGAACAGAAAACACACAAATACAAATAAACAGCTGTCAGTTATTCAACCACTTCCACATTCACATTCACATCCTTGTGCTCAGTCTCAGTCACATTCCCATCCGCATTCCCATTCGTGGCTGCAACATTGTTGCGACAATTTCGAGCTGACATTTTAATTGAATAGCCTCAGAGGGGCAGACGAGGTAGCTTAAGATGCTATGCCATATATATATATATGCATATATATATGCATATATATTCATATATATGTATACATAATATATATGTAGATATGTTGATTTGTATGTTAGACACATTCTAAGTACGCTGAGTGTTTGTGACACTTTGGGATTAGAAGCAGTTTTGTTGCACTGCCAGTATTCGAGTGCGAACAGTTTATTGTAATCGCTACTCAGGACACAGAAACAACAACTCATTGTTGTTGTTGTTGTGGCTTTTGGTGTTGTTGTTCAGCCATTGAAAGTTATTTAATGCGATTTGACTGCTTGTTAATTACACTTGTCGCATCCAAACTGAATATGGCTTTAATGTCTCCGGTCAATTGTGTGAATGAAAAAGAGCAAAACAAAGAGATAGAGAGAGGGATATAGAAAAAGCGAGATAGTTGCTGGAATTTCTATTGATATTCGATTTGATTACCCATAAAATAAAGCGACAGCCAAAATTGCGCACTTAATTCAACGAATTACGTACAGCTAATTTATCTATTGCTAACACGATAAATTTAAATTGCTATTTAGTACGTATGAAGTAAAATGTGAAAGAGAAAAACATTTGCAGTAAATTATTTCAATTCCTACGTAGAGATACTATAGAATAATTTCTCTATCAGTGCGATTCAATGAATATTTCTTTAAGACTGCACTTTTCATTGCTCGGATTTCATCGGAAATCGATTCTTATCGATATGCGCAAAATGGGAAAGTAATCGCAAAAAAATAAATAAACTGATTCTGACCATGCTTCATCTATCTTCATATAGCATAAACAGACTATAACGGTACTCTTTTTAACAACTGTTAAAATATAGATATAGCTTCCAAAATGAGAAGAGTCTCATTTTTTTAATGTTTTATATTTCCAGTAGTTAATATAATCAATCCAATGTAATATTTTTATGTGGGCCTAATTAACTCTATAAATACTTATATCTGAACTATTTACAAGTTGAGCCTAAGCTGTATTGCCACATCCTTGAAAATTTACGAGTTTTACCAAGCTAATTAGCTAACAAAAAACAAAAAAAAAAAGAACATCAGTAGAAGTAGTCTAAGAGCTGTGTCCATAATACAAAAGCCGGTTTTTGTTTATTTTTAGCCAGTTCTGTTTGATGTTTTAAGACTTTCCGTGCTCATGAGGCATGTGGCAGAAAGTTCCTTGAGAAAAGCTGCTTAAATGCTCGCAGCACATGCCACATGCTCACAATGTTTACACAAATTATTATCATTTACATGCGATTTTCACTTCGCTTATTGCCCCAGCTAAGCAAATATTGAACCAAAAGTCCACAGAGAGCAACAGGAGAAGCACCTAAAAATACAAGACGCCTGCAATAAATTCTTAAAGAAAAAAATGTGGCATTTCAATGGAAGCAGAAATCAATAAACATAAATGTGTAAAAACCAGTCTGGATCCTTACTGCTTGTTTAAGATTTTTATTAAAACATTACATGTAGAAGCGTAAAGAAAAGGATGGTTTTTCTTTTATATATTTAAATAAATAAGAATAAACAAAACACATTTGTCTATTTCTTTGGGTGGAAGACAGACTCTCAAATAAAGTTGACCTGTTTACAGGGTATTTTAACGCGCAATGTTTGTCTGCTGTAAATTCAGGTAATCATTTGACTTTTGACTTTATTGCAAGGAGTCGATTGTGAAAATCATTTCATCAACTGCACAACGAATTTGTTATTCAACGTTGGACATAAAAACTAAATTGATTATTTGACAGACATTTAATGGTTGGCAGGTCCCAAAACGTTTATATTCCATTTATTAAATGCGAAATGCATAAATTAATTATGTGTTGCCCTAACTAAACATGGGCATATTTGCTTGCCCATTTGGGTGATAGGTTGGTTTAGGATTTGAGTGTTCAATATATCATTTAATGTGAATAAAATAACATAAACATTGAAATTTATTTATGTAGCTGCTGCTGCTGCTCCTGCATATTTGCACTGACGAGAAAATGAATTACAATTGTTTATTTGACATCCACAAAGAGTGCTGCGCCCTGAGGATTTCTATAGAGATTCTAACCAGTCAGTTGTTGTCAATTTTAAATGACTTTCGCCAGCACAAAGCCGATAATTAAATGTTTAGTTATGCAAATGCAAATAAAATAATTGCATAGCCCAATAACAAATTTGCCAATGTTTGAAATGTTTAGAAACATGGCCAAAAAGCCATTGACAATCGTCTGTAGTTAAATAAGCTCATTAAAAAGTCAGCCGCAGCAAACGATGACATTTAATTTCCTTTATTTATTTATTTATTTTTTTGTTCAATCCAAGATAATAAAGAATAATTTCTATCGATTGGTTAAATAAGTTTACAAAATTCCATTTGTTTTTTAAAAAGATCGACTCTCTAATTGTCGGTATTTAGTAAATTTGGCTAATTTCATTTGAGCGATTATATCGATTTCAAAATAAAGAGAAACTGGTAAAACATTTGCTGATGAGTAGATTGAACTATTACATAAAACACATTGTACACATAAGAATAGAAAACACCGGAAATCGTTGAGAAAACAAACAGTAACAGAAACAGAAACAGAAAATGCCGAAGATTTCTTACAACAGCTGCCAAGACAAATAGTTCAGTAGCAATAGCTGACTATCTCTCTGTCTGTCTGTCCCTCATCTAACATTTCACCATCAGCTGTTCCATAAAAACAACAACTAACAAATTAATCAATTCTCGCCACAGTCTCCCTCTCTTTCCATCTCCTGCAGCAACGATCGTTTTACGACCCATGCTAATAGGTTATTTTTATACACTTCCACACAGTCTTATAATTTTATCTCAGGGTTTGTGACGCATTGAAATGCGATCGCTGTGTCCCCTCAATTTATATACATTTTTTAGCATCACTAGCCGATTCAATATAGCCAATTGCTTTTGTTTTAAAGCTATGTTGATGAAACCTTGCATAGCTTGAAAAGCAACAATCGGTTGGTGTTACTAAATTTATGTTCAAGTTTAGATGTCCGTTCTGCAAGGGTATGCAATCTTCGACCTGACTTCGTTCCTCGTGTTCCTTTGTGTTGTTCTATATGTTTTTGTTTGTGTGCCCCTTAAGTGATATGATCCCATACGATTCCATTTGCAGAGCCACCCCTCTAAACGCTTAAAACAACAAGAATGCAACACGCAACGACGAAATTGATGCTCCACAGCACGTTGAAAAGTGGGAAAATATATCGGACACATTGGATGGCCCGAAATTGTACCGCATAATAGATAGAATAACAGATCGAACAGCTGAACTGAAGATTGCTCTCGTTGACTACATTTAATTGCCGCCTGCTGCTCGATGTCAAAGTAAATAAATGAAAATTAAAATAAACTTATTGCTGGGGCCCACAACAATCAAGCGATAGCTTTTTCCGATGCCTAACTTTATAGACTTGACAGGAAATCAACCCCAGGCACCCTCACTCAGAAAAGTGCGAGTGGGGAGGGGTGTTGGAGTAGAAGGAGGCTTATATATATTTTTGGAAATGCTCTCGTGTTGTGTGAGAGACAATTAGTGCCAAGCATATTTTTTGGGTGTCGACTATTTTTATGGAGACTGTTGGAAGTTTTATTGCTTGTTTAGACATTTTGGTTGGGGGGAAAGATTGAATAAAACGATTTGTGGAATGCTCCACTTGAAGAGTGTTGTCAGATCGTTGTCAACACACTACGCCAGATCCAAATAGACTGCGCTGTTGATGTATTCCCGACATATTTACACATTCCTTAACATATAAGATTTATAATCTTTAGGATTATGCTTTAGATACATTGAAACTAACGCCAAAGTAGGCGATAATGTTTGGAATACTATGCATAATTGAATATAAACTTATTGTGTTGTGAGTATTTAATTTGATAAGTCGCTAGATTCGGATTTTCATCGTGATCTCTTATAGTTTCTACTTTAAGCTAAATACATATATATATATATATATTTATATATATTCTAATCCATTTCATTAAAAACTCATCCGCTACAGTTTTTTCATCTTCGTTTATATTGGGTTCACTTTACTATACATTTGCATTTATGTATATTTGCTGCTGGTTTGGTGTTCCAATCGCAATTGCGAGAGGGAAGCGGGCGGGGCTGGGCGGATTGGGGCGCAACGAGACGACAAACTTTACCAACGACTCACCACAAATCGGTATCGGTGCATGAATGCTGGGTAATCCTCTTGGTAGCCATTCCATCATTTATTATGGGTTATAATCCAAACAAGGTGAGGGCAAACGGTAAAACACACACACACACGCAGCTGGCGCAGGAGGATGTGCTCCCCTGTATATGTGTGTGTGTGTGTGTTTTGCCTGCTGCTGCTGCTGCTGCTGTTGCTGGTGTTGTGTTGTGTATCCGGTTGCACTACTACTGCTACTACTACTACTGCAGCGATATATATGCGTAATTCCTTTTCAAACTGTTTGCTGTGTTTCTACAGTTATTCGCTTGTATTCCTCTTGTTGTTATTATTGTTGTTGTCCGCCACTTGTATTTCGATTTTTCACGAGCTGCGCGGCGATGGCGATGGCGACGGCGACAGCAACAAATTGAGTTAATCCAAGAAAACGGAATAATAAAACACAGACCAAGCGCGTTGAGAACGAGCGAGCGAGCGAGCGAGCGAGCAAGAGATAGAGAGTGAGGGAGTGCGAGTACGAGAGAGATAGCGCGTGTGTATATAGGGAGCGCTTTATAAATGATGCCGCTGAGCTGCGTGCAAAAGGTTGAGATTTACTTGGCCTCCAGCGTGGCTCGGTAAATGCATTAATGAACGCAACGCAAGTCCTGGCTGCTTCTCTGTTTATCCACTCCTTCCACTCGTTGCACGCACACACGCACACACACACACACAAACACACTCGCACACAGATTTCGTTCGTTTTCTTTTCTTACGTTTTTCTTATTTATTTTATTTTTTTTGTTGTTTTATTTTCTTAATTTAATATTTACTTTGCACTTTGTTTAACTTTTACTCGAGCGCTTTTCTTTTCATTTTACTTTTCCAATTTAAATTCCTCGCCCAGAAACTTTTGCTTGACTACGCGACGACGTCGACGGTTTACAGTTATTGTGTGGAGTAAGTGCGAGCGGGAGGGAGGCAGGCAGGAGCGTGGGGAACTGGGAGTTGGTAGGTTACTTTATCGGGCTGTTGCGCTGTCGAGAGAGTGAGACCGCGACACGCACTCACACAACACACACACACACACACACACACACACACACTCACAGGGAAACGGAAAACTTTGCCGCTTTCTTTATAGCAAAAAAGGTTAATGGCAAATCTTGAAAACTGCACTCAAGTGGTATGTAGTTGAGGTGGGATGGGGGTTGCGGGGGGTTTGCTTGTCTGCGAGGGTAGTGCTATGCAATTTACTTATTAAAATATTTGTACGCTGTGACGCGCTTAATCAGACGCCAGATTTTTGGATGTTGCTTAAAATTCTGCGGGCACCCTTTGCGACGTTGCTCCTTTCGCCCTGTCACTTCTCAAGTGGCCGCCATAATTACACTAATTGTGATTGTAATTGTAATTGAATTCGCTTGGACGCCCTTTACACCGAGACACCGATGACACTGTTGACACCGACACCGACACCGACACCCACACGCAGACACAGATACGCGCACACACCGACCACAGAACGGCGTAAAACAAAACACGACACTTATCACATGCGCTGGTAATTGAGAATCGCAATTTCAATCGTAATATTGCAACGGTAAATCGAGTCAGAGTCTGAAGTCTGAGAGCAGGGGAACAACGCAACAAACAAACAAACCGACCGACCGACCAACCGACCGACCGACCGTACCAATCAAGCAAGACAAACGCACACGACGCTGACGACGTTTGCGAAAGGACTAAAATGCCTCGCCGTTCAGCTGACGCGTGAGAGTCGTGAGAGTGTTGAGTCGACAGTTGAGTCGTTTCGTTCTACATGGGTAAGACGTCACACTCACACTCACACTCACACTCGCTCAGTGCGCCATGGGAGAGTAATGCTTAGAAAACTCAATGCATGGCTGTGTGTGTGTGTGTGATGGGCCAATGCTTCTCTCACAGCAGGCGGCGTCGGCGTGTGAGCGCTGAGAGTGGAAGTGCCAGAGAGCAAAAAAATAACTGTCTGCTTTGGTTAGAGAACGGCTCGCTCGCTCGCTCGCTCTCTCACTCTCTCTCTCTCTCTCTCACACACACACACACTCGCTCTCTCTCTCCGTGCAATTCATGTGCATTCTGTGGTATAGCAAGCCTTGGATGTGCACTGCGCTGCTCCACCACCAGCAGCCAGGCAGGCAGGCAGCCGGGCAGCAACAAAAACAAACAAAAACAACAACAACAACAATAAAGAGCAGCAACCTCTGTTGTCGCCCATGCTGAATGAATGCAGCGCTGGGGGTTGATTTTCTTGCAGCAAGCACGAGACGGCTGCTTGTCAGTCAGTTAGTTAGTTCGCCCGGTTGGGTCTGTCTGTCGTTCTGTCTGTCTGCTGTTGGTCTGTCAGCAGTACACTGCAGGGCAGTGAGAGAGCAAGACTCAAAATGGTGGCCACCACCAGCGATACCACAACAATAACAACAATTTCGACATCGCTGAGGTCGTCGTTTGTTGTTGTTGTTGTTGTTCCCCTTTTGTATTTAACACGAAGCACGCGCTCATAATATTGTTGTTGCTGTTGCCTTTTTTATTGCTCTTGCTGTTGATTCAACGAAGCATTGCTTTTCAATGTAACCGACTGAGTAATACTCTGCTCGCAGTGTAATACGAGTTAACATCTATATTATTTTTATAATTTTATCAGTTGAATGATAGCTTAATAATAGTCTTTTGGGAAGTATGAAACTTTACATTTAAAAGTTTGACTATAAGGATTGTAAAACTCGATATTTTCGATAAAATTAATATTTTTTAAAGTATTTCCTTCTTATTTTTTAATTCAGAGACTAGCTCTAGTAATTATATTAAACAATTCTAAAAAAAAATCCAAATACACCCTTTTCTACTTTTAAAATTAGGGTACTGCTAGGAAAAATTTGCGGTTCAAGTGCCCAACACCTTCGCTGACGCTGAGGTTGACGTTGCCGCCGACGGCGCAGCTGCTGACTGCTGCTGCTCAGGCTGTAGTCAAAATTGACTGCGACTGCAGGATTTTTGTTACATAGCAAAATTCTGTTGCATACTTTCTAGGGGAAAGGGAGGTTAAGTTGAGTCAATTATTGGGGCAGGCACACAGAAACACAATACAAAACACAAATGTAGACAAATGAATGCACAATAAAAAAACATAGGTATAAAGATACTATCGAATGGAATTAGTTAATAAAAAACTCGGACATTCAATTAAACTGGGTCCAACTGATCCTGAATCGTTAGTTATTTTCCGAACTATTATTAAAAGGCTTGACAACTATGCAAATATTATTATACACCTAAATAATCATAATTGCTATGGCCAAAAACTATTATTTTCTAAGTTAAAGTTATTTTTTAATAAACTAGCATTCAGATCGTGATCCTACCAATCCCATATATTTTTTACTCTTAAAATGAATACTGATCAACTTAATACATAAGGTGGTGAGTATTGAATTCATTTTAAATTGGATATAAATCACATAACCTCGTTCTAATTTGACATATACAGAACAATGCCTTGGGGTTATCAGGAGAGAAAAGAGTTGGTAAAATAAAATTCACACGCACCCGCATACACACACATATATATATATACAAACACACACGCACAGAGCTCTGCGTGCTTTCATAATATTCTCCGTTGAGCATTTGGCTGCTGTTGCATGCAGCAAGAGCATCTGCTGCTGCTTCTTCGCTTTTACGGTTGTTGTTGTTGTTGCTGCTGTTGTTGTTGCTGCTGTTGTTGTTTCAGATCTCTGCACTACGGTTTATGTACACAAAATGCGCTCATTGCCCACGGCTATGGCGAGGACAACGAGGACGACGAGGATGTTGGACTATGTGTGCACATTGGCACATTTAACAATGGCTTAGCATGTATACGACGAGTGTGAGCCTTTCTATCTGTGTGTATGTGCGTGAATATGTGCACATATATATGTGTGCGTGTGTGTGTCACATTCAGGCAGTCAGGACCCGCCGCTCAGCGATGCGAGGCCAACTCAGCAGGCGATGCGTGTAAAAAGGATAATTTGTCAATATGTTCGTTCGTTCCGGATTTGCACGGCCTCGCCCGCCGCTCAGCCACATCGTCATCATCATCCCAAGACCGTATCAACACTGTGTTCCTCCTCTCCTCTCCTCTTTTTCCCTTTGCCTTTACCCATCCACTAGTTGGCTATTCGTGCGTGCCTCTGCCCCGAAGTCGGTCGTTGTTCTTTGTGCCTGCCGCTTATTCAATTGCTCAACGGAATACCCAACAACCGAACATCCATGCCACCCCATCCCTACCTGGTTTGTTACCAGCACCTACCCCACCCGCAATGCCCATCGAGAGTTGTTCGCTTGGTTGCTTCCACCATTCCGGTTAGCAATGGTTAATAGGGCTTAGGAGCTCAAATTATTGCCTTGTTCAGTGTGAACCCAAGCCAAATCCGATGAGTCCTGTTCGCCCCGTACTTTTGCCAAATACAGAGCCTGTCTGTGTTGTCTGTAGTTTGTAGTGTGTGTGTGTGTGTGTGTGTGTGTGTATATGTGTGGTTAAGGCGATAAGAGACGTTCTACATGCTTGTATTGCTGAATATGATTATTATGATCAGTGTAGTAGACTGAGGTCAGAGTGATTTGAATAAGTTAATATATCTGAAGGTTGCACTCCACTAACAACACATTTTACATAAATAAAATTCTAAAGATATTTATAGAAGTTACAAAACATAATAATATTATCTAAAGATGGATCAATACTTTCCACAGTCCCAACTTTGTCGAAACTGAACCGATTTTCAAAAGAAAGGCCATTTTGCTAAAGATTTGAGCTTTGGATTAAGACTGCATTCAAGTTTGGAAATGCGATTTTGGCTTGAAAGGCATGATAACAAATTATGTATATGATATGAGATAATACCCTACCCACAATATAAAGCATTAGTATTAATATCAGTTGCCAGTTCTAGCTAAAATCAATTACTGTTCAATCTGTAAACTATGCAATAAACATGCTGAAAACACAAAACAACTGGCACTGGAATCTAAAGATCCAAAGCAACAAACCAAAAACTTCAATTGGCAAACGCGGCTACAATCAGAACGCAACCAATAGCAAAAGCATGAAAAAATAAAAACCAAATAATAGTCATTGCCAAAACCAATAACACAATCAACTGTGCATTGCAGTAGCCCCTGCCATGACCGCTTATGCACACACACAATGAGAAAACCAGAAAAGTCCTCTTGCAGCCTCGAGACTTGCTTGTGCCGAGGACAAAACGTTGGCGATGAGATTTTAAAAGCCATTTAGAAAAACACCCTCAGACACAAAACAAATCCACAAAAATACCGACACGGATACCAAGCAGCCCGCACTACACACACACACAGGCACACACACATGCACACACACAGACACACACTTAGAGACACAGACAAGCAAAGCTTACAGAAAAGTGGCGTTAAAAATGATGCGGAAACACGATGTTCGTCAGAACGATGACGAGGACAAGCAGCAGTGGGGAATAACGCGAACGGCAACGAGAACGAAGATGAGAACGAGGACGAGGACGAGGACGATGACAAAGTGGCAGACGAGGAACGATAACGACAATGAGCCTTCAAGCAAAAACCGCTGCTAAAACTTCACGCTTAAATATTTTTCACACCACGTCGAGCGACAAGTTTGTGTAATAATCAGAGTGAGCGACGACGGCGGGGGACCCTTTTTGTGTGGAAAGATGTGCGATGGAAGGATGGAAGGAACGCAACCACATCTTCAAAATGGGCACGACAAGAACTCAACGGATGTGCGTGGAATGTGCCAACAGAGAGCAAGGCAGGAGCGGAAAGTGTGCGGTAAGTAGATGGCAAATGTCTAAATACCCTGCTCCATGTTAAATGCCTGACATTCTGGCTGCGACCACAACGAATGCATCCCGGTTGAGCTGACGAAGCTGACGAGCAGCCAGCTAGACAGTCAGACAGCCAGACAGCCAGCAAGCGAGCAAGCGTGCGAGCAAAAAACCCAATTGAGTGGATTGAGTGCTGATGTTGAGTGTTGATGTTGAGTTTTGTGTAAAGTTGCCAAAACCGCAGCTACATATATATAAACATACAAATATATTGATATATATTTATATATATCCGGCAAGATGACAAATTGAATGGGAATGCGATTATGTTCATGTGGAGGGCATTAAGCATATTGAACATTAAGTGGGTGCAGCTAACGACTATAAGAGTATTAGCTTTTTGAAATGTGACAATCACATTCTCGAGATTAAGGGGAGAAACAAATAAATCAGATTCTATGGTTTGCAATGGGCTATAAATCTAATTTCGCTCACTATAATTTTTGATGATTTTTCTACGATTTACGTAGATTTCGTTATTGTTGACATTCTTGAGTCCTTTCATAATTCAAAATATTTAAGTAACGATAATTATTAAAGTGTAAAGTGTAAAAGTCCTTAGTCTTTTATGACATTTAGTTATATGAATTTAGAGGTTTTTAAAGGGCTGGACTAGTTTATGTGATAAGCAAAAGGACATCCATCGCTTAACATATCGATAAATATCGATTTCTGTAATATTTCAGTCACTCTTGCTTGTTCTTGAATAATTATATACTTTTTCAAACACGCATGTTATACAGGATTTTCAGCAAACATTTAAGTGCGCAAGATGCGAAGAGGAATATAAGATAAGATATAAGTGCGTAAATATTTTTAGCAATTGTGAGCATCGTAATGAGATGATATATAATTCTAACGAATACTAACAGGTGGTCATTTAATATATTCATGTACTCACAAATCAGCCATCGCTGATATGCCCAGAATTCAAAATTGAGGTTAGGGTGCGTTTGACAAACTCAAACAAACCACAAAAACCAAATCTAAGCCGAAACACAATTGTTAGAAATTAAAAGGAAAACTTTGATCATAGCCGCGGGCAAGGTGGCGGCCAAGACGGATGTCAGACGCCCAAGTGGCGGAACAGGATGAAATGTAAACGGGATTTGGGCAGTTGCAGACGGGGTCTGGAACTCCCGTTTGCCACTGTCTGAAAATATAACAACGAAACTTGTAGAAGTTTCCGGTCGTGTGTACTATTTTCCCTGCTCATTTCCGGCCAGCTATTTCCACATTTCCACACACACACAAAAGGAACTTTTCCTTGAGCAGTCCAGACGATTGTTATTGTTGTAGTTTTTGCAGTTGTTGCATTTGTTGTTATTGTTCTTGTTGTTCTTGGACGCACAAAAGTTGTGGCAAACTTGACGTTCCTCCAGTGCTCGTGGGGGTCAGGTCAACACAAAAAGGATACAGCACAGCTACAGCTATGGCTAAAGATACAGATACAGTTACATATATATGCATACTTATGTAGCTAGCTCTGCTGCTGTCTCCTTCTCTCTCTCTCTCTCTCTCTCCCTTTCTTTCTCTATTTCTCTATCTATCTATCTCTCTCTCTCTCTCTCGCCCTGTCTCTCACACACACTCTCTCTGTCTATCGGAAGTGCAGGGCGTGGAAAGCCGAAAACCCAAAAGCAAACAACAACGAGGCAACCATGTGAAGGGGAGGATAAGTGGGGGACGAGTGGAGGTGCCACAACTGCGTTTGCCACTTGGCTGTTGCAACCACACTTCACTCAATTTTTGGGGGGCAGTTTGGCCAAGAAAAAACAACTTTTTGCAATCTCTTCTGGCGCTGACAGACGTTATAACTGTGAGTGGATGGAGGAGGAGCATGGAGAGGAGAAGATGGAGCAGGATGAGCAATAGGAAGAGCTGATGAAGGAGGCAGGTGTGCTTTTCATAAAAGAAAAGGTTGAGCAACAAAAATTTTGCTTGGTTTGCTCTTTTGCTCTTTTCCGCGCGTGTGTGTGTGTGTGTGTGTGTGTACGTACAGTCAATCAATACGTCAGAGGCAAAGACTCATCAAAAATTCCAATCACAAATTGGCGGAGAGCACAGGCCACACCAGAGTAGAGTAGAGTAGAGTGGAGTTGGTACAGCGGCAGGCACCACCAGCGCAACCACAATCCATTTACAGCGTAGCCACCATTGCCATTGCCACTGACGTCATAAGCAGCAGGAGCAGGAGCAGGAGATGGAGCCGGAGCAGGAGCAGGAGCAGGAAGGAAGCCAACAACACTCGAGTGACTGTCCAGAGGCAGGCAATAATGGCATTTAAATGCAGGGTCACGTATCAATTTACTTGGTTATTAGTTGCACAAGCCCATCAACTAACCAGCCTAGCCAACCCAAGCACTACAACCACCCAATCACTCTAGTCACACACGCCCGATTGTCAATATCTCACACATACACACACACACACACACACACACACAGACAGACACAGACATACAGACGCACAGTGTGCACCCAAAGAGCTCTCACATCCTGTTTGGCCAACCACTTGCCCTCCGACCCGATGCGCAAATCCGAGATGAGCGCTTCTCTCCCTGGCCCGGGATATGGCTTTGTGCTAAACTGACAGCGTCGACGAGCAAAGCCACCAAAAAAGCCCACAAGCCGCTCTCTAAACCCCTGTTTGGGCGACCCCAAGAGCAGATGGCGCCAGGACCTGGTTTAACCCTATATACCCCTCTACTCCCTACCCATCCAATCTACACCCTGACCCGCACTTTACATTTTTCAACTTCCACAACTGCTGCTCGTCGCTCAAAGATGACACCAGACGGGGCAACACCGCAGCCAACAGGCAGCTACTCTGCAGCCTCAGAAAAACAGGCTGTCAACACACAGTCGGACATGTCAAGCGGAATGAAAAGAGGAGTACAGAAGTGAAGTGGAGATGCTACTGCTCTCGTGCTCTCGCACTGCTCTCGCTCGTGCTCTCCTCGGGCTTAGGCCTCGCGCTCCTGATGCACTTTCGGGGCTCAAGATGGTACACAATCGCCATCTTACACCTCGGAGCTGCACGAGCCGAACGCCAATCCACACACACACATCGAGCGCTTCTGATTGCAGTCCATGTCACAAAGAGAGCAACACGCACTTGCCGCGGGAAGCGCAGGGGAGAGTGGAATAGTTATAGGCTGCATATATGCAGGAGGTGTATGCCAAGAGAGCTCTGCGTGTATTGCCAAAATGCAGCAGCAATGCAAGTGAAGCAAATACACTTCACAAAATCACTTGAATACGTCATGGAAATTCACTTGAAGAAATTCAATTAATTTTCGATCGAGATCTATATTATAAATCCCGTGAGTAAATTACCCAAAATCCCATTTCTAAACAATTCTAAATATTTTATATATAGTATATATCTATTTACCTATCTATATATTAATCTATTTGTGATGTTTGAATCATTTTTTTAAAAAAACTGCTAAGTAATATAAAAAATTAACTTTAAAGAGAAATTGTAGACTTTATCAAAGTCCCGTTAATCTTTTTATAATTGCTTATCTATTTACCTATCTATATATTAATCTATTTTTGATGTTTGAAACATTTTTTTTAAAAAAAACTGCTAAGTAATATAAAAAATTAACTTTAAAGAGAAATTGTAGACTTTATCAAAGTCCCGTTAATCGTTATATAATTGCTTGTCTATTTACCTATCTATATATTAATCTATTTGTGATGTTTGAAACATTTTTTTAAAAAAACTGCTAAGCAATATACAAAATTAACTTTAAAGAGAAATTGTAGACTTTATCAAAGTCCCGTTAAACTTTATATAATTGCTTGTCTCAAAACTATACATTTAAACTAAATTATATTCTAATAAAATTCCCTATATGTATTGAAATTGTATCAATTTCATTACAATATTTAGATTATCAATTATTTTAATATATTATATATATACGTATATCAATCATACCTTGTATGACATTTTTTTTAGCAACGATAAATAATAAACTAATGATAGCAAATAATGAAATCAACAAAAACAAGGAACACGCACAAGCCAGCTACTTTTGGGAGTTGCATTTTGCTGAGAGTGCCAGTTTCGATGTGGAGCATTTTTGGGGAGCGAGTGTCTGCTCAATTACTCACTACTCACTACTCACTCTCAACTGCTCACACATTGAGTGCAGAGTGTACTACAACTATAAACATACACAAACACTCACACCCACCCACCCACACATACACACACACACACACACACAGACACACACCTACAGAGACATAGAGCGGATTGCCGCAGCCATTAGATGGAACAAATGTACTGCGCTGCCACAACAAATCCCTAAACATGCAGCAACAACACGGAAACATGAGGCAGTCAGCAGGAGCAACCAGCAGCCAACAGCCAGCAACAACTCGACTTCCGTCGTCAACACCAAAGCCCGAACACAATGTCCCAATGTCCCGACGTTGGCGCAGGCGTCACTGCTGCTGCTGCTACTGCTGCTTTTGCTGCTGTTGCTGCTGCTGCATTCTGCATATAGAGCGGAATTTCCGGTCTAACCTCACAGCGCCCAAGCGGAAATACAAGCGGATTAGCTTTTAGATTTATATACTAACAAACACCGATTAGATAGGTGGGCGGAGCAGGGAGCACAAAGTGGTTTTAGGATACCTGCCTCGTCACGAGAGGCAAAAACGATTGCTCGGCAGCGGCAGCAACAGCAGCAACAGCAGCAGCAGCAGCAGTAGGAATTGTTCCGGCATGCCCAGTCCACTGCTGGCTGGCTGGCTGGGTGCCTGGCTACTCTTGACGCAGCTCCTCGTGCATGACTGGGAGAGCTTCGGCATGGCTTTATGGATGCCAGCAGGCATTGCGTTCCATTTTCAGTTGAGTGGGTGGCTATAGCCATTGTTGTTCTTGTTGATGTTGTTGTTGCATTTTAGTGTTTCCTGTTCGAAGTTCAAATGTGAGAATATTTTCATATGGCAAGCGTCGCAAGCACACAGACACACACAATGAGAAACTCACCATAGACACACACACACTCACACACACACACACACACAGAGACACCCATATCTATATACAGCAAATCCACTCAGTGACTCGGTGGCAATTTCTGACTTTTTGCTTCAATTTGGCAGTGCTCCCTTTTCAAATGCCCCAAAACTTTGGGCTATTTTCAAACTAATAGAGTATGTGGCTAGCAAAGAATTTAGCGCACACATATTTTTTGGTTGAACATTCATTTCTGCATAGTTGTAGTTTCTGTTTCAATTTATTGTGGTTGCTCCACACCCAGCAATCGCATTTGTATTTTCAGACATAATTAAAATATCCCAAAAATTCACAAAATCAATGCAAAATTTTCTAATTTGTAAGCCTAATTAGAAGAGTTGTATTAATTTTGTCCTTTCTGGATTCCTTGTGACTTGATAGGTCAGAATACCAGTTAAGAAAAGGATTTCCATTAATTATATCAAATATTTGACTTAGTCGAAGAAATGCATGAAATAATGCCAAATCAAATATAAGGAAGCATTGGGATTTTAGCGGAACAACATGATATAAACGCGTTGCCACAAACTGGAAGAGTAAATATATATTGCTTTATATTATATTAGGAGAGGCAGAGATTAATCATTAAGATTATTATTAGAAAACAAAGCAATAAATGTGTATTACATGGAAATACTTTTATAAAATAATTAAAGAAAACTATGAATGCCTCTGTAAATTTTAGAGTCTTAAATGTTTGCATGCCCATACCCTAAACATTTCTGAACCAGTTATACTCAAAGGCTCTTTCTTTTAATATTTTCAGACGTGAAATTGTCATATTTTGTGCTAGTCCCAGCTTATAAATAAATGTAAAATACTTTTATTTTCCAAAAATTAGTCGCTCTTTAATAATCAGATAAATACTTAGCATGTTTTTATTTGCTAGCAACTGTCACGCCCCTTCTTGGTGCATCTGAATCACACATTTTTATGAGGTGTGTGTGTGTGTCTGTAAATGGGTGCGGAGAGCGTGGAATGCCGAAAATGAGTACACCGACCACCTTAAAAATTGCAATGAAAGTTGTCGTCAAATTGTCATAAAAATGCGATAACTTTGTTTTGTGTCGTCTTGTTGTTGTTGTAGTTGTTGCTATTTTCTCAACTACGACGAGTATGATAAATTTTTACGATGTTGCCATAACAATAAAGCCCAGGCTTCATCTGCTGCTGCATTGCTACCCGTGGGCTGTTCATGTGAAAAGCGCGTGGAAAATGGAGGACGTGAAAAAACCTAATAAAAATCCTGACTAGCTGCGAAAACTTTTATGGCAAACTACGCGCCATCGAGGCCAACAAAACCAACAAAACCCAAATAAAACAACTATATATATATATATAAATAAAAGTAGAAAAGCCGTTGGAAAAGTGTGGATAAGCCAAAATAAGGGCAACCGGGGGTGGGGTAGGGGAAAACAGCTGCACTGCAAATGTGAAAAGTGCAGAAATAGCTCAGGTGCAGCAGGATAAGCGACGAGGTCGTCAAAGTGAAGCTGATGCCACGGACAATGTGCCCATATATCCCTCCGCCAACTCCGTACCACCAACCACCTGAAACCATCCTGCGCCACACTCACCCACTCACCCACCATCCACGCGGCATTCTTGACAGCCGTTGACAACATGGGAGGTGGCTTCCATTTGATGTAACATCTGATTTTTTTTCTTGTATCTCATTCCTTCTGTTTTATCTCTCGCTCTAGCTCGCTGAGTCACTCTCTCTCTGTCTCTCTCCCTCTCGGTTTCTCTAAATCCGCTTTTGATTGCCTTTGGCCTTCCGTTTGCCACGAGAACAAAAAGTTGTTGAAGCCCCACGACAATAAGCGATTAAGCGAGTTTTCTTTATGACTTGCAGTATTCCGATTGACTCTTGTCAGTCAGAAGATTATTTGAAAACAAATAGAGAGCGCTCTCTCGAGTGAAATGTGATCAACGAATAGATACCCTGCAGTTCGATTTTGTAACGATATATTTAATATCAAACACTAAACATATCTTCATAATGAGAATTTAGGTGCACATATACTAATAATACGAAATTATAGTAAGCAAATAGTATAGTAAGGAATATGAAAACTAATATTCCATATTTTTTTTATAAATTAGAAGTATTCCAAGCAGTAGAAGTTATGAGCAATTTATTGAGCATCATCTCATGAACACCCGACTAAGATTTCATATTATTAACAAACACTTTTAATGGATTTTTATGGATTTAATCTTAATTCTTACATGGTATTCCGTTAGTGATGCAACCGTTCAACTAGACCCAAGCTTTTAATCGCCACATATACGAGCATATACATTTTTATTCCGTGTACAGAGATATCTAGCAAAGTGAAGAAACGCTTTCTCAGCCGTATAATCTCGCACTCACACGTGACCCATCGAACTTTGCAAAACGCTACGGGGGCAGAGTGCTTGGATTGCTTTCAAATGTGATGTGTGTATGTGTATGTGTGTGTGTGTGTGAGTGTGTGTGTGAGTGTGTGTGTGAGTGTGTGTGTGTGTTTGTGTGTGTATTGTGTGTTTAGTGAGCGTATGGAGGCCCATTCTGAAGACAAACATCAAGTGGTTTTTGGGCGTATCGCAAATAAGGAAAGTTGAGCTGAGTTGAGGCTGATCCTGTGGAGTCGTCCTCGTTGCCTAACTGCCTGGTTGGATGAATGCCTGTCGACTTTACGCATCAGTGGGCAACAACAACATTTGCAAATTCAATTGAATTGATACACGCACCACTTGTTAACCGTTTTGGCATGAACTCAAACACACACACACACACACACACACACACGTATGTATAAAACTGACTAGCCATTACGGCCTATACTACGTGTCTCATTCCATCATCTAATTATTGGTTTTACATACATACATACACACACACACACACACACACACACACAGACACACTCACCAGTCGTTACTAAAATTTCATTACTTCAACTCAATGCTCTCTGAGCAACAGATAGAAGCAGCCTTAGCTCCTCCAGCTTCTAGCTTCCAGCTCCCATCTCCGATGCATTACCACAAGTTCGCTTTATTGAACACATACTCAAACATGGTAGGGAGAAAGGTGGAAATGGAATATAGGGAGAGAAGGAGAAAGAGAGAGAGGGGGGATGCAGATAGAGAGAGTGAGAGAGAGAGAGAGAGTGTGGTAGAGATAGAGCACTAACCACATGATGCGTTTTGTGTTATTTGAACAATGACTAAAGGGCCTATAAAATCACATAAGGGTTTATAAATCCATTTGCAAAACCAAAATTCGAAAATATCCCAAAGCCAAATATCATATGTACAAGAGACATGTACATATATATATATATATACATATAAATAGATATAGGCATATATGTATGCATGTATTCAAACCCATTCCAGTTGGACGGCGAGCACAGGATACCCAAGTTGACTTGCAAAGTTTCGAAAAGGAATCGTTCAGGGGGAGGGTGACGAAAAGGAGTTGAGTGCATTCGTGCGTGGACTGATTGATTCGAATTTCACAGACATTGAAATTTCGCCACTTGTCGTTTAAATTGTTCCCAAAGTATGTGATTTGTCATTTTCCAAAGCTATTATACACTGTAGGAAAAAATGATATGCGTGATTTTTATTTAAAATCAAGCAATGTGATTTTCATTAACATTAACATTCAATGAGTTTACGACAAGTATATTTTAATAATTTTAGACTGTTGATTTTTTATCTTCAGCATCTTTGCTTTTGATTAGGGCGATACTATACCATAAAAAATACTATAAACAGTTCGAAATATTTGTAGACCATTGAATTGTTGATTAATCGTCAGCAATTTTAAAACTATTTCATCTTATCCACAATATGACGGAGAATAGTTTCGTAATAAAATACAAAATACAGAAAATCTCTAGATATCATTCCTCAATCAAATAAATTGATGAGATATATGATAAATTAAATAATACAGAAAACTGCTCCATCAAAATTATTTATACGCTCTTCGGCTGAAACAAATTAAGCTCATTACTTTTACAAAGTTAAGGCTCTCAAGTCGAATTGTTGTTAATTAAAAAATCGTGATGCCGTGCGAAAAGCCACTGTAATAAATGCCAGTCGACAACAACAACAGCAACAATAACAAGAATAGCCGTAGAGCAATGGCAACAATTCAATTAAAATGCCAGAGGCAACATGCAAAGTGCTTGGGTGAAAATTAACCCCTATAAACTCATAATATGCTCAAAATGACGCACTTAAAAACACATTTATCACATCGACAATTACGTCTGCTACGCCAAAAAATTGTTCTCTCTCTCTCTCTCTCTGTGTGTGTGTGTGCGAGCCACTGAGAGAAACCGATAGAGAGAGAGAGAGTGTGTGAGATAGAGAGAGAAAAAGTGAGAGAGAGAGTGAGAGAGAGAGAGAGTAAGGGATGCCTGCCTGACGCGTGCTTGAGAGTGCGTGACGTGGCAACCTTTGTGAACGAAGAACGAAGGGGCCAACTCGAGTGTTGAACAAATGAGAAAGAAATGAGAATTAACAAGCAACCACCAGCAATACACGAATACTTTCGTCACACACTGTGCGAAATCTTTGCGAACCCAAATTTAAGCTTTGATCTGAATAATAAATATTACCAAGATTATCAATAGATTTTTGAAGCCTAGTAGATGAACATAAAAAAATTGCCAGATTTCAAGTATAAGTAAAGTACTGGTAAAGTTAACAAATTATTTTAAAATATAATAAAATAAAAAATTATATCTATGCTAAGAACTTTTACAAGGCGAAACAGCAATAATTATCCGTATAATAAATAAATAAATTCAAAATAAATACAAGTACAATATATACCATACAACAGTAATAATTGTCCGCATATTATATTTAAATATATATGTTGTTTTTTGGCAGTGCATCCACTTGGTTAGCCACAGGAGTGCAATCAAAGTATAAAATGCTTTCGTGTCGTCATTAAAAACTGTTTTTGCTAATTAAGTGCTCAATTGAGCATTCAATTTCACATACACAAACAGAAATACACACACAAACACACAGACACAGACACACCGGTATACAAACAGCACAACAGGGTAAATATAATCAGCGAAGTAGAAGCACACAAAAACCCACCCGAAACAAAAAATGGAGGAAACCAGATTAAGAAGCAGAACCCAATACCAGCAGCACAACCAGCATAAATAACAACAACTGCAGCAGCCCTCCATCTACCCAAAACCCCCCTCGCCCCACTTCATGTCGGCGAACGCAAACGGAATGAAATGAAATGAACGAAAATATAACAAAGTTGGTTATTTGCTTAGTTAATGCAAAATGATTCCCCTGGGGAGCGTGACGGCAATAATATCTCAGAAATAAGTACATATCCAGCGAAACGAAAGCAGGAAACAGCAACAACAACAAGCACACAAGCAACAAAGCGGAATCGCGGACAAAGCATCAAAAGCAACCAGAAGCAGGACGAGAGGACCAGTTGCCAGAATAACAAAAAACACGTTTCCACAATGTGCTAGCGAAACCAGTAAATAAAGGTAAAAAAAAAAAAAAAAACCAAGAAAAATGTTGAAGTAGAAACCGACGCTGGGCAACATGATTCAATAAAAATTACGCTGAAAAGTATGCAAGCGAACTACGACGTGCAAGCAAACGCAATCACGAAGTGGCAAAAGGGAAGGCAGCTTAAAAGCAAACGAACGAATGACAAAGCAAACGTGGCGAGAACCCAACAAGGCAGGCCTTATGAAAAGAAAAAGTACTTAAAAAGCTCACAAGCAAATATTTATAACAGTAAATCAGTTTGGCGCTAACACAAACCAACACACACACACACACACACACACACACACACAACAAAGTATGCCAGTGAGCAAGAGCAAGAAGAAGCAGCAATGCCCGAGCGCAGGTTAAGAGCAGATGAGAGTTAGAGGAAGAGTGGGTAAAAAGTAAGGTGAGCGTTGAGCATTGAGCGTAGCGCAAGTAAAAAATTGCAATAGCAAGCAAAAGCAGCAGCAACTAATACTACAGTAAGCAACAATGAAACAAGTGGGTGTTACTGTGTGTGTGTGTGTGTGTGTGTGCTTAGATTGCTGCTTGCAGCACACAAGGGGGGAATATGGGAAGGCAACTTTGCTAACCCACAAATACAGTCCAAATATTTAACATTGCACATAGTAAATAGTACACATAAACAAAACAACACATTTTGCAATGCCCAAATAAGTAGGCAGCAAAAAAATCAAATTTGAAATATAGTTAAACCCGAAAAAAAGGAATATATTCTAATATAATAAAAAGCAACTCAATAAACTTTTGAAAAATTACTATATATCCCAATTTAACCAATGGAAATACATATAATAGTTGTATTCTATGCAAATATAGATATATAAATATGTCTACAAATAAACCTTAGTATGACAACAAATGTATTCTTCCAGTTTGCATAACACATTAAGAAGCCCACAAGTGCAATCCCTTTCGCATATACTACATACATTGGTACTCATGAATGTATTCATGAATATACATGGCATGTATGCATGCATATAAATAAAGAAGAAGTTAGCTTTGAAATCGGAGCACGACTCTGCTGCACAGGCAGCAAACAATTGATTTCGTTTTAATAAAAGCTAGAAGGCAAGTTTCCAAAATATAAATATTTTGAATGACAATACAATGCTCCACTAGAAAATGCCCTGTTTTGAAAGTTTTATGTATGTATAATCTGTACATGCAATTATAACTTATCCAGAATACAATTCTGCATTTGCATAAGACTCATGCTTCAAAATAAATAAATTAAAAAAAATTTATAAGCTATAATTACTGATATACAAAAGATGTTGACTGTTTTAGACATATATATATATATATACTCAGTATTTCAAATACAGGGTATGCCAAATAATAATAAAACGAAAAATCGAAAACCAAATCAATAGAAGTATGGGGAATTTGTATTGAATAACATGGCATCGAATGCAAATGTACTTTGCTTCTAATTTGACAAAAGGAATTTCGAGTGTGTATACACACAGAAACACACACACACACACACACTTAAGCCCAAAATACCAATCTGGTGAAGAATGTTCTAAGGGGAAAAAAAAAACTCAAACAGAAGCACAAATACCAAATAAATATGTTTAGGCCAAATTGCCAAACGAAGCAAAGAAAAAAAATATAAATAGGATATCAAAAAAAAAAAAAAACACTCAGCCAAGCAAAGCAACTAACCAAAACTGAAGCAACAACAACGGGAAAAAAAGACGAGTCAAGCGTAACATATTTATTGACATTGCGGTTGCCAGTTGTTGTCGCTTCATGTTGTTGTTGGTTGCCTGGTTGTCCTGGTGTTGTCGAGTAACGCACATTGGATTTCAGTTAGGCAAGCAGCGGGTTGAAACCACATCGACACCACTGAAAATACGCAGCAGGACCAAAGGACCCAAAGCACCCAAAGGACTCAAAAAGGATGAGTGGCACTTGCAAGTGTGGTGTTTATGTTCCATACATCAAGGGTTTATGGGCTAAACGTTTATGGGTCTGGCAACAACAAGCTTTTAAAGGGTTTTACACACATGCACATCTGAGTGTGTACATACACACACACACACACACACACACACACTAAGAGTCAATGTTGAAGTTTTCTTGTCACTTGAAATTTCACTTCTACCAACGCAATTTATATATAAATATATATATATATATATATGTTTTTTTGTTGCCAGTCGACGCACACTTGAGTGACTTCGAAAAGATGCCAACTCACAGACCGACACGCCCCTCAAAACCCCCCAGCATATAATTTTCCAGAGCTCCTGTTCGCACACCCACCCACTCACACACGCACACACTCACATATGTACAGCATTACGAGCGTATTACAAAAATGTATTTTATCTTCATCGATTGGCTGAATTTATATCTTTTTTCATGCCACATCAGCGTTTTATGTGATGCAAGTAAGTTGAGGTTATGTATGTACTGACAGCTACAACTACAAGCATATGTCTCTGTATTATATGTGTGTGTGTGTGTCTGTGTGATCAATCAGCTGTTTGCGCCAAGTGAATGATATAATAATTCATAAATTGGATAAGTAGGTGATTATGTAAACAGGAGTCGATAAAAGTATTATATGATTAAGATACTTAGAGTTTATATGGATAGAAAAGAACTATGAAATCTATGAAAACAAGAGTGGAGTAAAGTGAATTGGATAAAAAGGGATTTAGAAATCGAAAGTTTATCGAACAAATTGGGTTAAAAAAGGACAAAGGCTATCTAGACATGGTAAGCAACTTTGGCAATCTGGTTTAATTGTATCAAATGTGCAAGGAGTAAAGCAATAATAACTAATTACCTATACTAATTATAGATTATTATTTATCATATATATTTTTATTAATATGTGTTAGACACCAATTTAAATATTTAAATATTTTTATATGACATCTGTCATTTTCATCTGTTTCTTTAAATAATTCATTTATCTTTTTATTGCTTTTCACTCAAAAATCAATTGCTTTATTTTTGCTTAATTCAACTTTCTCTTCACTAACTTTGCTGACCAACAGCAACTATATCCATTTCCCATGCACACAGCATTCATCATGTTTTTGCCAATTATGCAAATGCGTCCCACTGTGCGTGCACTGTGGGGCATAACTTCGTAAATAGTGCCAGCAACACTTGGCATCGTGTTTACCACAATTTACTGCGACTCGAGTTAACACAAACATAGCATCAACAAAAAAAAAAGAAGGAAAAATGAAATGCTTTAGAAAATAAATTCACATTTTTTGCCACATTTCCGGAGTACGTTCCAGACCACCCGACTCGTGACCGCCTCCCCTCTTGGCATGAACAGTTAACCATCCTGACCGACGACGACGTCGTCGTTGTCCTGACAGCTCCGGCCAAGTTGGGCCACAATAAAGTCGAAGAAACGGGGTCGGAGAGGTCGCTGCTTGCCATAAGCCAAATATGTCTGTGTGTGTCTATGTGTGTGTGTGTGTGTGTGTGTGTGTGTGTGAGTGGCTGGGGAAGGACGAAAGTGTGGCAATAAAAAGGATAATGTAACTGTTATTCTACGCAAAACGGAAATGGCTGTGTGGCCAGAGGGGGTTTCAACCGCCTGATCTCCTCAACTCCCTCCCACACACAACAACCCGAAAACCAACCAACCACCCCCACCCATGACAGTCAGTTGGTTGGCAAGTGTTTGAAATATTTGTGTGGCAAAGGTGGCAAACGATTGCAAAAGATGTGGGCGCAAAAGTGAAAAGCACAACCGAGCCAGGGGAGTGGCACTGGGCAATGGGAGCAGAGAGCAGAGAAGCGGCAGAGGACGTCTGGTAGATGGGGGCAGTGAGTGACTGAACAAGTGCCAACGAGGAAACGACTGTCAGTGGCTTCGGATGGGGGTGGGGGGAGTTGGGAGTGGGGACTCTTTTGATTCGGGTTGACAGCGCTCGGAGAGCGGAGTGAGCGAGCCAGAGAGAGTGCCAAAGAGCGAAGCCGGAAAATTGTGTATGTCTGTGTGTGTGTGGAAATTTGAGCTTCTTTTGAAATTGAGGCCGGAAATGGCAGGCCCCCCAATCAAGCACTGAAGTTGAGAGCGAGAAACTGAGAGTTAAAAGCGAGCGAGCTAGCGAGCGAGAGAGGGAGAGGTAGAGAGTGCAACAATAAGTGCGAAAGGGAGAGACCACGTGAGAGAGCGAGAGAGAAGTTCAACGCGTCGCTTGTTGTGTTAAACAAAATGTTTGCGGGTGCAATAAGCGTAAATTCAGTGGTTTTATGTTTACTTATTCAGCACGTACCAACTGAGCACCAACCAACCGTCCCCCTTCCCTTCGCAACCACCCAGCCTAACCCACCCCATGGCTGGCACGAGGACAATTATTTGATCCACACCACCTATGAAACTTGTGCATGTTGTGTAGGAGGGTGGAGGGGGCGGGGTTGGTGTTATAGTGGGGGAGTACAGAAGTGGGTAATATACTTTTGCAAATCGATGGCAACTCCTTAAACGATGGGTGGCAAGGGTGGCCCAACAATGGGTGACTGGTTTTGTTTTTTTTTTTGCTTCCACTTTTTTTTTTTTTTGGTTCATTTTTTTGGTTTGTGCGGAGGGCAGGGCGGAAGCGTGTGGCATGTTGAATGCTCTTGAGTGTTTTCGTATGGTTGACAGGATAACACGCAGTAATTCAATTCGAAATACTTTATGCTGTTGCTTTTATTATTTGTGCTTGGCTTGGCTTGTGGCTGCCTCTCGTTTTGTTCATGATTCTCGTTCTCATTTCTTGTTTCTCGTTTTGCTTTTTCTTTTCATTTTTCTTCCTTTTGCTGTCTGTCATTTGTTGTTGTCGGAAGTGGCATTTGTTTGGGGTGTTGAGGGGGTGTGATTTGTGGGTGGGGGGTGGTGGTGGGGGATTTGTCTGTGTGTGATGTTGTTGCTTCATAAAAAATGGTGTGCAAAGTTACAGTTCCATTTTGTGTGTGTGTGTGTGTGCGTTTGTGTGTGTGTGTGGTTTCCTCTGTTTATTTATTTTTATGATGTTTCCTTTTTGGCATTTTATTGAAGAAGTTTACCGACGCCATTGCTGCTGTTGCATAAATAAGTAAGTGGCATGGACATATGAAACCCCTCGCCTCGCCAAACACACACACACACACACAAACACTTGGACCAGCGTCTTTTGCAATTCATAAAAAAATCAATATTTATTGCAAACGTAGCACATAAAGTTCTTCCACCCCCTCCCCCCTTTACGATCCCACACCTTCCATTGCTGCTGCCACATTGCACCACCAATTTGCGGTCTTCGCTTGTTATTGGGCATTTAATCAGTTTTCTGCTTCATTCTCAGCATTTTCCATTCATTTTCTTTTTCGTTTTTAGTTTTGCAAATTGATTGCGAAGCAAACTCGAGAAATGCAATTAGGAAAACTTTTTAGAGTGTAAAGGACAACAGACGATTTGATTGGTATTTGCATATAATGTGCATTGAAACTGTTATCGTTGCTTATTAAAACATAAAATATTTGGAATTTGGGGATCGTTTTTAAAAGCAAGTTCAGCTCGAAATAAAAATGTTGATTAAGATAATGTGACAATTAGCAAAATGCATCTTTGGTATAATGACAAAAGATATTGAGAACAATTGTTGATCAAATTATATGACAGTTAAAAGAAAGTCAGCCTAGGAATAATGTAACATTTTGTGCCAATTTCAGAGTCGATAGTCGATACCAGAAATAAGATTGTTTCATACAGATCGACAGTGAGACAGTATCGCAGATGCTCGCATTCAAATAAAGTTTGTCAATAAGCATATATTAATAACAATTTCAATAGAATATAAGATAGTTATTAAGTATAGTACAGATTTATTTTGTTGCCTTACATGCACATATAATATATATATATATATATATATCTTTGCGTGGAAATACATTTCTATAATCATATGTACATTTAAACACATACTCAGCAATGTGATTCCCAACAAATGCATTTGAACTGTTTGACATGAGAAGCAACAGAACAAGGCTTAAAAATGCAAACTTGGCAAATTGTTAAGCCAAACGCTTAACTTTAAGACTATTACACAGAAGTGGAAGGGGGGCGAAATATAAGGTAGAAATGGGTAGCAGGTGCTAACCAAATAGTCAGCTCAGAAATGTTAAGTGAAACCAATTGAAGTTTTATTGGCGCGAATTGGGTTTCACTTGAACCTCGGTCACCTCGAAGCGCTTAAAACGAGTTTCGAATTACAAAAAACGCTTACCTTCTTTTGATTTTTCGTATTGCTTTGGCGACGTGGTCTTCTTACTTGGAATGGGTCTCAGTGCATTGCTCATCAACTGCAGGTAGAGCAAAAATCCATAGTTACAAAAAGGGTTGTGACAAATGATTAAACCGCTTTTAACTTACGATGCGATCGGAGCGTTCGCCGCAGGGCAAACGTGCCACTGCGGCATCTGGACTGTCCTCGGGTGGCGGCGGCTGGGGCACCCAATTGTAGGCCCGCCTAGAGATGGGCACCCCATAGCGATCATGTTGCGATGCCTGTTGCCTGCGGATGGATAAACTGGTTTTAATCTTGAGCAGATGCTGAGCGGGCTGTTTAAAACTCACCTTAAGCTTTCATAGCAGTCCAAGCAAACGACGGCATATTCACCATTCTCCAGCAGCAGGCCATCGTCGCTCTTCTTATGCTTCACAAAGGGGAACTCATTCACAGGCAGTGCCCGGACCCGTTTCCTATAAGTCGTTATGCCGCACAGATGGCAGTTGTAATCGTGCCAATTGTATTTACGATCCGCCGGACTGGTACTAGGACTCTGAGCTTCATATCTGTAAATGTAATTGATGATAAGCATACGATACAATTGAGTTTATGTAGAGATACAAATAACTTACTTGCGCCACTGATTCAACATGGAATGATAGCAAAATGTGCAGACTAGCGCCGTATTGTTTCGCAGCTGCTCAGCATTAGGCAAAGAGTTGTGTTTCAGCAACAGTGGAAAGTACGGTCTTGAGCCCTGCAAAACAATAAATTGAGTTAGAATCCGATTTGAAAATGTTAAGAGATGAAAGACAAGAGTGTAATTATAATCTAGAAAGTTACAACAACCGACTGCTGTGCAACATTATAATCTGCAGTTTACATGAACTTGTCGAAAGCGCAAATAATCCAAATTGTTTTCTATAAAACTTGTTAGTTTTAAAATGTTGTTTTCTATATATGGAATGTAATAATAATATAATATTTAATTATAATATTTAATGCATTTGTTTTGATTTGGCTTGATTTAATATTATTATTAAATTCTTTTTAATTGCATAGCTTCATAAGTCGAAGACCAGCGTGCTTATAAAAATAAAGGCGTTACTCCTTATAAACTAATTGTTTTTGAGAAAAATATGGTATCTTGTAAAAATCTACATTTATAGGCTACAGGTCTCTAATATTGCATTACGCTAGATGTAGAATTCGCTAACAGACTTGAAATATTAACATAAGTGCAATCGATTTAAGACAAAAGTTGTTTGACATGCGGTTAATATAAATATTTTAATCGCATTTTTATGCCAGTATAATCTCGTTAATCTCACAAGCAGCTAGTAATAAAAACTAAATATGTAAATTTAATATGTACAGTTTAATAAATAATAAATGATATTAATTGAATTTGAATGGCAATAATGGAGCAATTAGAATACTTGTATATTAACATGAATACGTGATACAAATCATAAATATTACACTTATAGTTCACTTTTACTATATCCATTAGTCTTAAAAGCAAACTCGTTCCGTAATCTATTCTATATAAATATATCAATTAGGTAACATTTGTAGGAGTCTAACATACAAAACGATTTGCAATAAAACGACTCTAAGCTCGTAATAACTATAATTATTCCGGCACAAACTAAAGCTCTGTTCACTCGTCAAACTAACGGACTTACACATGCTAATGCTGACAAGCGAACTTATCTCGATTAGGTGGTTTTTCGATCACGGATCTTTAACAAAATTACTGTTCGTATGAACTCACTTTTGTCTATTCAAATTTACAAGATACAATTGATTTTAGGTTCATCGATACTTTGAATTATTTACAAGCTTATAAGTATTTAAGAAATTAGGTCTAAACCAAAAAAATTAAGATATTTAGGTATTTTCTTTTATCTAATTGACCCTACAACAAAAAATACACAACAATTTTGTTCGGAGTTGCTAGATTATTTATCTGCTTTCTAACAAATTAATCATAGGTTTTATAAAAACATTCTACTGCTTGTGATTCAAGCAGAAGCTTAGTCACATACATATTCTTACAAAGCGCTTGAAGCGTATATTCTTCCAACAACCGTTATGGCGTTAACAGTATAACAAATATCTTCAACAGGCCCAACTTTTTTTTAAATTTAGTATTACATTAAGTATTCATTTAAAACATTTTGTAACTATTGTTTTTTACAATATTAACTGATTAGTATCAACTGACTCAATACATACTTTTACTAACGAAAAACGATTGATCTTAAACGATAGCTAACTGACTTTCTTAAGCGATGTCTTGAGAGACAGCTTTAATACCTCTTTGCTGCCATACAGGTTTCGGGCAAGAGTTAAATCCGAATGAAGGCCGCAAAGGAAACAATAGATTGAGGTGCTGGCAGGCGTTGATGAGGAGACGGATGGCGTTGAGGGTGGAGTACAGGTACTCATCGCACCATGGCGAGATCCATTCGGCGAGCTGGAGGTCATCATGGGCGATGGAATGTTGTATCTGCAAGACAACGAGTAATTGACATTAGATTTATGTTGACTAATTGAATCATGTAATGCAAATTGGGACCTTCTGTGCTCCAAGGGCACACGTTCCGCATCCATTGATTCCCACTGGCTGGTTAAGTAGCTAATGCAATCCTTGCAGGCTAACACACGATTGCTGTTCAGTTCGTTATTGTTGTTGTTGTTGTTGTTGTTGTTGTTATTGCTGTTGTTGTTGCAGCTGCTGCTGCTGCTGGTGTTGTTGCTGTTTGTGTTATTATTGGTAGTTGAGTTGTTGTTGTTGTTATTGTTGCTCAGACCATTACTGCTGGCATTAGCCTTGAGGCAGGGAAAGTGCATCGCATGCGAATTCATATGTTCAGCACTCGTGGACAGCCAATCCATTTTATTGGACGGACAAAGCACTTTGCATATGGAACAGCTGTAAGTGAAGGAATATGTTGATTAGTTTCGGTAGTTAAACACTATAAAAGATGTCAATCATATTACGGATATTGGGCATGTCCATTCTCAATGTGTCCTTGGGTCGAACTGGGCGAACTGGGTCTCGAATCGCTTCGTCTAATCTGCTTAAAGTCGCGCGCTGTGTTCGAGTTTGAGTTGTTGGAGTTCGTTTCATATGGCTGCAATATAAATATATATTTTTTAATTTGTATTTGTAAATTAAAAATAAGTATTAAGCGTTTCGGCACCTTTACAAGAACATTGAGTGAACACTAAAAACGCAAAAACAAAAGAACGACGCACATGGTATGTGCATATAAATAATTCAATTCTCACCCAACTCAACTTATCTAATCGAAATTTATATTAAATACACTATACAATTGATTTTCTATATAGGAGGGCACCACTACTCAAATCTAGATACACACACCGCATTGAACCGGACAGAATCGGTTCGGGCTACATGCAAGAGAGTACAACCAGCGAGTGCTCTTTCCATAGAGGGCCTCTCAATGTGTGTTATCAGCACAAATGTTTTATGGAAACGCTAAAAAAAAAAAACCCAAACAGAACTGGTTACCCCAACGCAAGTTGAACAATTATTCAATTACAATTTGTGAATGATGAATAATTCAAGAACACTTCGACAAAAATGGGAGCTAGAATATATTTAAAGCGCATCAAATGTAAGTCACATCAATTTTGAAGAGTTTTGAATATGCTATAATCAATAATATTTGTGTTTACAAGTCAGAGTCTTACTTTATATGTGTTTTGTAAAATTCTAGCTAAAATGTAGAGTATTGCAAAATATTCAGCACACTGTAATGATATGCAATCTGAAAGTGGTTTTAGGGCGGCATAAATAAACACGTAATTGAAAGTCAAATAATCCGAACCCCTACATTGTTCATGTCGTGATCGTGTTATAATGCCACAAGCAATTATTATATTTGTAATCAACACGAATTAATTAAAGCTTATAGTTTTTTCCAACGGTATACACAGCAATTAATCGAAATTTTCAATAGCTCAATTGGCGACTGTGTAACAAAACTCTCCCTGTTAAAAACAAAAAAAAAAAAACAACCTGAACATGAAGCCCACTCATCACACGAATTGTTTAGAAGTAACCCCCGCAGCTACAAAACAATGACTTGGCATTTGAGTATGTGTGCCAAAGTCTTCGGGCATTCCCCATTAAATAATACGTACTACTTACAATGCCCGTCTATTACGAGTGTTGTATTTATCAAGTGGCATTAAAGCTCAAATTGCTGCCATATAAGGCGAGAAAACATTTCTGTTTATAGCTTTACAAGTGGTCCAACAAATAACATGTTTAATCGTGGGACAGACGACTGTACGGATTCTGAAAAGCCCCATCCTCATTATAATCATTGTTGATTTTTTAATAGATTACCCACAAGCCGAGAAAGCCGTTAACAAGAATTAAGCGATTAACAAGCATCAAGCAATTAAAAATAAAATATTATAAGAACTTAAAGAAATATAATCTTATCAAATATAATCTTTTACGAGTTTGAAGTCTAGCCAGTGTTTTTAAGATAATCATTTATTTGTGTGTACCACAGCAACAATACTCAAGTTGACTTCTCCAAAATCCTTTAGTGGGTAAGCAAATATGTTGGTATGCGTACTTGATAACATATTTGTATTGGCATTATATTAATTGCTATTTGCCTATTTTGTGAATGACATGCAAACGTCAGCGCTGTTTACGCAATATATTATCGCGCTTTAATTATCTGCTATCTGTTAAGGAACAAATTGAATGCGGATACTGACACATCTATATATAGATATATATATATATATATAGAGATATATACGAGTAAGTACTTCACATATATAAAATAAACAAATATGATGGACAAATCGAGTACATTGATGAAGCGTTAAGTTTGTCATTCCAATTTCGGGACCTATTCATGTGTGAATCTCGTTTTTCGAGTCTCTCATCAATTTAAGTAGATTTTTTAGTTGTTGTTTTTTTTTATATATGCAATTGCTGTTTAGTTTTGCTGCTAAGTGGGCCAAAGGTTTTCTTTGCACCTGTCTAAAGATAATTTTTGGGCTCAGCTAAACAATTATTTGCATGCTAGAAGACAATTTCTTTCGCCGGAGACATGCTAAGCAAACAATTGACAACAAATGCAGATAAACAAAAAAAACATTTATATTTATTTTGCATTTGGTAAGAATAGACAATACACAATAGAAGACCCCCTGTTTGCATGTTTGCATAGGTGGGCTGTATAATGTCATTAAACGGAGTCAAGGTTATAATATCGATATGTCTGTTCCCATATTTAATGGTAAGTACACTAAAAACAATTCAGTTCTAAATTCAACTATTTCACTGATCGAATTTCTATCACTCTGATCTACAATTTTGATATTTTTCAATAATTTTACCTCAAACTTGTTACCAAAATGTGAATTTTCTCAAAAATTACTATTTTATCATTCTATAAGAATAGTGCATTTTAAATTGGAGACACGATTATTCCATAAAATTTATATGTGAATTCTTTACATCAGAAATTCAATTCAAGATTTTGGAACTCCATCTACAATTAAAAACAAATAACAAGAAAAAAAAAGAAACAGGAAATTGGTATAAATAATTTACGCTTGTCTTTCAAATGCCATTTGCTGTCGTCAAACATTCCCGTTAAGAGAATATCTTTAATACTACTAAAATCTACATAAACGCATTAAACAATAATAAACAACCCACAAGAGAAAAGTAAGAAAAATAATAAATAAACTACTTCAAGCTAACCATAAATAAAAAACTTGTTTAAGCAAAACAAATGGCTGCATATCACCAATAAAAATAAACAAAATAAATAAAATAAAAACTGGTTACGGGCAGATGCCTTCCAAGTTTACCCACTTATTTGTAGTATACTTTTTTTTGTATATTTTTCGTTTGGTTCTACTTTCTTTTTTAGTGCTTTTCATATATATACAATAATTCGTTTAATTTTTTTTGTATCGTGTTGAAATTGTGTTGTTTATTTAATGTATTTTTTGCATTTACGCGCCCAGAATCGTTGAAACCGTAATTAAAGCGCACATGGCAAATAAAATGGAAGTGGCACCCCCTCAAAGCCCCGCACCTGGGTTAGTGTTCTCTCTCTCTCTCTCTATCTTTGACTCTCTCAGTCTGTACAATCTAATCTTGACATTTGTTGACTAAAGTTGGTTAACATGTTGACACCAGACTTTTGCGCTTCAACCCCGCAACACGCTGATAAGCGCTAACTAATGAATCTGCCCCGCAGCCCTCTTCCCCAGAACTCTTATCAGCCCTTTCCGCTATGCAATACTCAGCATTTATATATATTTTATATAAATGCATATATATAAATATATACATATATATAAATGTAAGCGTTGTATTCATAATTGATATCGCTACGACCGACCTTCAGCATGCAAATGAATTACTCAACAATGCCCAATCATCATCATCATCATCATTATCAGCACCCATTATACTCTGCACATTCTGTCCATCTGTCTGGTCGTCTGTCCGTCGGGTCGTCACCTTTATGACACGCTGCTGGGTTATCAGCCAAATGGTCAAAGATGTCAGTAGGTGTTATCGCGACCAGAGCTGTTCTCATTACCGCAGCACGGTCCCCGAGACGGCAAGTTCCATTTATTGTATTCTGCGATTGCATGAGTTGACGCGTGTTCATGTGCGTGTGTGTGTGTGTGTGTGTGTATATATTACACCCTATACTTCTTAACATATCGGGCATCCTGAAAACTTATAAGGCTGTCGAGTTGGAGACCCAAAATCCAGAAAAGAACAATTTCGCTTATTGTTTAATTGATAAATGTAGTTTAGGGAAATATTTAAAGGTAGTAAAAAAAAATAAAGATGGAATGCAATTATTTAAGAAGTAAACTTCATTTAAAATTGTATGACTTTATATATAAGAGAAACATTCTATAACAACATAACAATAGCTGATAGCAATCCAGACACTTTTAAGGACTGAACATATGCATTATATATTCATTCAATAATGTCGTAATACAGTCTTTTTCTATATACAGATACATCCAGTATATTCGTTCAATATTATGCTAAGGTACAGCTTGAGTCGATGACTGCCATACAGCGATTGTTTCCACTTGTTTTCCACATGATATGTAATCGCTTTTCTTGTACGTTGTACACTTAATTCCCGCCTGCAATCGAAAGCTAGTAAATTTCCATATACGATACGACACACACACACACACACACACACAGAAGCACACATATTCTAAATGAGTGGCATGTTAATGGTTGAGAAAATGGAAAACTAAACGATGCTTCATATTAAAAAACACTACAAATTGTTATTGACAACTGAGACCCCGTCGAATTGTTTGTTTGTTTTAAATTTGATATGGTTTTTTGAGTGAGGCCCTGATTAAAGTCAAGCATGTGTAACACTTAATCAGAAGTTATTAGAACCATCGTTGTATACACCCAACCCAAATGGCAGCTTGAGCTCACCTTGAATCGCACATTGCACGTTGAATCTGAATTCGCAAGCGATTTTTCTGATGGCGAATTTCGACCCACAAACGTAGTTGAATGATTGACACTGTAGATGATGCCACTGGACTCCAGCGAGTGCGCTGCACCCGGCTCCGAGCCAGGAGCAGCAGCAGCAGCAACTGGAGTCCCACCCTCCGCCAGACTGTGGTGCTTCTCGCTGCAGCCGGCACAGATCTGCACCATTCCTAGAAATATCCAAATAAGAATCGATTTCAGTTTGTATGCCAACAAAATGTAATGATATTTAACTTGACTCACCTTGCGGACTGATTGGACTAGCATTCTTATAGACCTTCATGGTCTTGATGAACGGATAGTAGGGTTCCCGTTCAGTGTTGGGGCAACAATACACAAGTCTCAACTGTGACGAGGGCGTATCCATGCCGCAAGTGTAGCACACAAATGTTGTTCTTTCTGCCGAGGGCGCCGAACGCTTTCTCAACAAATAGGAACGCTGCGACTCTGGCGTGTGAGCGGCCTGCAAAAGAGAAAGACATATAGAAAAATAGAGAGAGAGATGTGATTAGTTGAGATTGATCGAGTTCAGGGAAAATGTTAACGCCTTTGTGATAATAAATGCTAATCAATTTTCAGCAAACTCGTTAAGCAAAGGTGAACAGAAAACTATTTATATAAGATAACTAATTGCAAAGCGGGTGTTTTTAACACTAACTTGACGAGAGTCGAATATATTTACCAATTCTTAACAGATAAACTTCAAGACAAAAGTTTGAAACATTTAAAATCAATCTTTGACAGTCTCTTGTTAACAGAATATATAATATATATTTATTTAGTTTAACTATTTTTAATAGGTAACCTCGAAGGCAAATGTTTGAGTGTGAAATACAAATATGAGCGTTTTGTGACCATTTAAAATCAATTATCACAATTGCGAATTTTAACATACAACAGTCAATAAAAAAAATAAAAGTTCGCAATACGAATGAATCACCTCTGTTAGCTGTTCTCCAAATGTGCTAATAGAAAAACTAACAGCAAATGTTATAACAAAGTCAAAATATTAAGTAAAATATTTATGCATAACTAAGATCGAAATACGACCTAATAAATTATGTTGTCAACTGTAAATAAGCTTAATTATATAATACTCGTTGCAGTGGCATTAGAATAGATTACATATTGTCTACCGCCCAGAACAACAATTGAAATTACACTTGAAATAGATACTAAGTACGTAGACATACATAGATATTGATACGGCTGATATAGAGAATGTTTATTAATGAGTACGGCATCTATCAATCAGTAAACGCTTAACTGTAAACGCAATCAACAACAATGGAGGCCGTACTAAGTTAGTGAGATTATCGTTAACAACTATGTTAGTCACGCTTTGGGCTTTGCATTTATTTATTGAGCAGCAAATACTGATCATATGATTAGTGCCGGCAGCTTAAAAGCCCATTTAAATATAATTAGCATAAACACATGGATGTGCCCACAAATAAGTACATATGTATCTCACAAATGCAATAAGTATTTATTTAAACTTGTCTTCTCTGATTGTCACACGGAAGCCGCCACACACACACACACACACAGAGATTCGAAATTAATTCGCATGGTTTGCATCTATCATCAGCAAATGGCAAAACCTATTTGATATATTACGTATACGCCCAAGTAGCTCTTCAAATTCCACATACAGTTTCAGATTCAGATACGGATGTACATATATGTATACCAATCTATACAAAACTACATGTATGTTATGTTTGTTTATTTGTGTCATGTATTTTCTCTGTTTATTTGCTCGCAAATCCTCCGCCTTGTTCAAATTGTATCTGTGCCAAGCGCGTAGATACATAAGTATCGCATAGATAGACAGACAAGACATGCAAGACATGCAAGACATGCAAGACAGACAGTCCGTTGTATCTGGGCAGCTGACTGCTATTTCCAGTTAGATCTGGTTAAAGACAAACACACGCAAAACTCAACGCAAAACTCATTTATTTTATTAGGCACTAAGCAATTTAATTGTTTGTTTACTTTTCTTATATTTCATTGTGTGTCAGATTTTTTGACATTGATAGGCTCGCATTTTTATTACACAACGCACGATAAAAACACAAACAATACAAACACACATTCCATTTATGTGTACACTGAGAAATTAAATGGGAACATTATGCTTAATTGAAGTATAAACAAGAGAGTACGGCTCTCTCTCAGGCACTTTAAAGATAATATATGACGACATTAAAGTGTTACTAAAAGTGTACAGAATTTATATAGTAGTCCTTTAGTGATGATCTTTTGGGCAAGAGTTACGCGCATATCACATATAACTAATATCTTTGGTAAGTCAAACTTCGTATGCAAAAGGTTGTTCATACAAGAACTATTCCTTTTGATATAGTGATCCGATCGTGGAGACATTGATATAATCTGCCTGCAGTTAAAAGACGAATATATTACGAGTCTCATCAGGACAGCTTGAAAACCGATAACTATATTGACATGGCTAGTGTTGCTGATTGATTTGATTGATTCTCGACAAAATTATAATATTCGCAATATGCATTCGATATTCTAACTGCAATATAGTTTTGGTTCAAAATCATTAAACTCTTAAATGTAGTTCACCAACGGTTCAGGACAAGCGCAATTGTTTTTATAGATTCAAGTTCAGATAAGCATTAAATCCAGCACAAGATAAAAAGCTTACATTTTGGGCACTAAAATTATATTCAGTTATGTAAGCAATTAAAATTCAGCTTGAATCAAAAGAATTATATTTAACAAATGCGAACAAGAACATTTTCAACTGATTTTAAGTACAACAATGCTTGTAAGGTTTATTTAGTTCTTCCAATAATTCTATAATCAATTCCATATATGATTCCATATAATTAAGAACAAATACGAACAACATTTATTTGAAGAATTCTCAAATTACTCGTTCCACGTATATTTTTTCAGAGTGTATTCAGTATCTACCCCATCCACGCCTTTTCCGACCATTGTGTGTGTGCACTCACATCAATCTGGACAGCGCCAAGTCATCCATATTTATTGATCCGACGCCGAGCGGTCAAATGGCGTCGCCGGCATTGTTGGCTTCTGTTCTCCACTTTCCCAGCCCCGCAACCCACTCCAAACTCAATTTGGCCTTACCCCCGCCCGCCAACCAACCACCCTCCCGCCACACGCTACCATCAAGCGGCTCTTATGAGAACGCGTTCGTCATTTTTATACATTTTATAAATACATTTTTTTGTCGTTTTTCATGTTTGCTTGTTTCATTTGTTGTTGTTGTTGTTGTTGTCTTCTCCACCTCCACCTCCAGCTCCAGGTCGCCATTACCTCCTACTTCTTCATCGGTCCGCTGACTGCTCGTTGTTTCGGTTTTTATGTTGTTGATAAGCATTTTCAAAATGGGGGTCATGACCGTTTAATAACTTTATATGAAGAGGCTTTTTTCTCTCTGCTTCTGTCTTCTATTTATTTTTTTTTTTTTATGTTTTGTCTTCTACTTGTTTTTTGTGCTTATAACTTTTGTTTCGTGCGTGTGCTTGTCTGTTAGTTATAGAACCAGTGAGCGAGAGCGAGACAGCGAGCGAATTGTGTGTTTGTTTGAGGTCGTGATTGTATACCAAGCGGTCACCGTATACTTAAAAAATAATTGTAACTCTTAAACGAACCCAGATATTTTCAACATCATAAAGTTTATTGACCAAACTTTTTTTTTATTTACTGAAGCCGTTAAAAATGTGAAAATGGATATGGGGAAGTTGTGCAAAATAATGAAACAAGCAAAAGGCAGCATATTCGATCTTATAATTTGTACATATCTATATATTATTGATCAGCTTTAAATGCTTAATCGGTTTAGCCATGACTGTCCATCCATCCATATCTTCGTCCGTCTGTATACAAAAATTGATGTCAGAGACTATTCGAGCTAAAGACATTAAAATTTGCAGATAAATTCAAGTATACCGCAGATCAACTTTACAAGTAGCAATGTTAAAGATATTGATTTTCAATTGATCAATTAACCAACTTTGAAATTTTCATTAAGATCGTTAACCAAAAAAGCTAAATACATGGTATCTTCGAGTCGAGTTCTCTTGACGAGCGCATTATAACTTGCTTAGCATCATTTGATGCTCATTATAAGAGAACAATTTTTCAATTATTTTAAATATGGCCATAATTTCTCTATGTTTTTATAGGTCGAATCCCCTTAATTTATATGTATTTTATATTTTTTGCACACCATCATATGCTTAACCAGTTTGTTGGCACACAGGGTATAAGCTAAACAGATTTAAATGAAAATCAATTTTGGTTTGCACGTAAATTTATACATCGTCTTCTTCTTCGACGTGGTTGAATTTGAAATGCCTTTTGCTCAACACTCAATGCTAGAAAAACATGTTCTATGCATTTATTTATTTATTTATGCGATTAATATGCATTGATGCCTGACCACAGTAAATTTATGTATTGCAGACGCTGGCAATTTGGGTCAACTTTGATTGATTGACTGATTGATTGATTGCACATTTATCGCCTTGAGATTAGCAATACATGCCTCGTTGCAAGCAAATCTTTCCACTTCCAATCTTGCAATTATCAATCTCGCTGAGGAAGTGAAACGATCGATTTAGAGTAAGTAGAGTATATATATATATATATGGAAAAGATAATATATTGTCCCGTTTGTATAATAAATATATATCCCATTAGAGGAAAAAACCGATAACAATCTCAAATACAGATTGCACTATCAGCATTATTGTCATTATCTATTAACGTTGAATACACAATGAGTATAATATCTGTGGTGTGGTGCTAAATGGTTGATAATGTGCTCATTGCAACATATTTTCCTAATCATAATGTGGCATTACAGTAATAGGAAGTTCCCAATCGATTGCGTAATTAAACCGATTGTTTCCGTTCTCAGTGGCATCACTTGTTGCCAATGATTTGAATTGAAATTGCTTGCCGGCTGGATTATGAATATTCATCATCAGTTTGATGTGAATGCGATTAAAATTTGTACAGCTTTCCATAATGGGAACTCGTACGTAACGAAAATTAAATGAATCCACTTTGATTAGTTGATGGAACTAGTTTCTATACACAAAATAATATGTAGTCCTGCTTGAAATGCTTATATCTAACTTTAAATTATTGTAATAGTTAAAAATAGCGCCATAAACTAATAATAATAATTACTGTAGTAATTACATTAATAATTGATTAATTGGATGGCTTAGCCAACCATCAATTGTAGATTATTTATATACTAAATCCCTAGTACTTGAAACTATCGCACTGATCTAATAGTAATAAATACAATATTCACATTATGCGTTTACCTTTTCGCTTTGCTGATCTTTTAGTATCAGATATGTCTTTAGTTTCTTGTAATCCTTCCAGCCATTTGTATCCTTTGGCTTAAAATTGATCACCGATGTTTCGGCTGTGGCTGCACTATCTTTATTATTACTGTGGTCGCCCACAACGACAGTTAGATTTTGTGCCATATTTTTAAAGGGTGTATTTATGTATTGTGTGTTTACTGTTTTTTACAGGCTCTCTAAAGAGCTGCTGTATTAGTATATGTTTGCCGATATTCACGGCATTTCCAATTACTCAATTGAGGCAATTTTCACATTAGCATTTGAATGAATCACTTTTTTCCATTTATTATTTTATTCACATTGTTTGCGGTTTTGTTGATGAATTAGCGTTTTTCTTTGCCGGCGGCACCCTAATTACAACACGAAACAAGTTAAATTTAATTGAAACTGATTTAAGCGATGTTGTTGTTTTTTCTTGTGCACTTGGGCGTGGCAATAGACGATTATAATGTTGATGATGATGTTGATCATACACACACACCCACACACGCACACACAGACACATATGATGTATTCGTATCCGTTTCGAGCCAATGAGAATGAGACTAAGGCCCCCAGCACAAAACTCACGCACGCGATCGGTGATAGACCTCAACAAAATGCTAATTATGATGATGATGCTTCAATTATTAAGTGCATGTGTTGCAGGTAAGTGCGATCATAAATTATGCCAGCTGAATGCATCGTTACATTGTTTAAATAACCGACTAAGCTGTACACAGAGAGGAAACGGTTGAAACAAGAGCATTTGATAATGTACAAAGAGTGATCTATATCTTAAAGTAAGCTCAAAACCCTCAACTTGAATGATTTCAAACAGAGTTGACTAACAAGTACAAAATAGTTGGAGAAAAAACTCTTAGTGTACTGGTTGCTGCCGCCATCACCTGTGAACAATAGTCGCACTCAGTCACACATATAGACAGAGATAGAAAAAGAGAGATAGCAGTCAAAACACAAACAACAATTCTATTTTTCTATTCTATTTTTCCCAAGATATGTTAAAAATAAATAACGGAAAATGCAAATATTTAGAATCTATGCATATGATATTCATCAGAAAAGTATTATGGATTTGTAGAAAAAAGTATGGAAAAGTAGTCATTCCAATAAGGTATTACTAGCTTGGTCACGAGATTATAAGCTTATCTGATTTCAGGTAATAATATATATAATACATCGAACTCATGAACGACTACACGATTCGGTGATATAATTATCAATAATGTGATTTTAATCATGGAAATAGTTCAGTTTTAGTATGAGTGCTATCAAAATTAATCTCTTCGACGCGATTCGATTCGATTTGACAACACAAAAAAAAATAAACAGCAACAACTCATCTCGACAACTTGAACCCGGTTAATTGACGTTCATAAATAATGAAGGACTTGAAAACATGACCTTCATTGACTCAAAGCAAAGCAAACAACATAAACAATGGGCGGGAAGGGGGAGGGGAGCGGCTTGGTTGACAAGGACAATGCAATACAACAATACGCTATTTTTATATAGGGGCAGGGGGAGGCATGCCAATTATTGTGTGACCCACTTAAGTGACAATGTGCGTGAGACTTGGTCTAAAGTTGGTTGCTATAATTGTTGTTGTTGTTTTTATTATTATTACGGTGGGCGATATAAATCAACAGTCGCACGCAAATAAATCAAGTTAAATAACCGATAACAAATACAAATATAAAAGACGACAACGCAACGGGGGTCAGGAACATTGAGAAGAAGTGGAAGAAGAATAGGCAGCACCGACAGCGACTGCACATGAAACTGTTATTTTTAGAAACGGTAATACAAACGCAAACGTGTCACGCAAACGCACACACAAACCGAATGACGACAAAGTAAACGGTAGTTGTTGTTATTGTTGTCGCCTTTTTATTACTTGACTTGCGCGCACTTGCTTAAGCCCCTTTCCGTACGCGACGACATTCATGTAGTTCACATACACACACACAGACACATACGCACACCCACAGTGAGGAACACGCATAGAGGTTAAAGCAATTTCACTCTGCAAAATGGCCGGACGAAGTCTAATAAGCGTAAGCAGAGCTACTTATTAGAGATGGCAGCGTGACAACAACAGACTAAATAAATTATATATTTTTATCGTTATTTATGTTAAGTTTGAATTAAGTAAAAACAACGCACTGATTTTATAGTTTACATTTGTATAAATTCATATAAATATTTTTTATTTGAAACACTTTTGTAACATTGAACTATATTTTCATCGATTCACACGATCACTTTTCACACATTGCTAAAGTTGACTTTTGTTGTTGTATCAATTATCAATAATACACACATAAACAAAATAAGAGGCTGTTTTTTTTTTTAAACAGACGGCGGCGTCTTTGACAGTTGCCATTATTATGCCAGATTGTTGCTTTTTTGACATAAACCAGTTTGCGGCAAGGCAATGCCAAAATTACCGGCAACCGTTGCGATTATTACTGTTGTTCATGTTGTTAATGTTGTTGATGTCACTCCTGGTTGATGTTCGTTGCTTTGGCTGCTGAGGTAGTAGCTGGAGACATTGAACCGCATTGACAGCCGTGACTTTTGTTTGCTTATTTATTAACACACTCAATCGCATTCATACACATATAAACAAGCCAACATACAAATATGTTTGTGTCTCTGTCACGGCTTATGCATATGTGTATGTGTGTATGTGTGCCGATTTATAACTGCTTTCATTTTTAACAGCCACTCGTGCAGTTATCAATTTTGTATTTAATATGCTTACACACACAGACACACACACACATATACACCCGCACAGTTGACTGAAAGTGTGAGTGCTCATTAAGCGATTGCCGCAATTGGTGCGTGATAACACTTACACAAACAACAACACAAACACACGCACACACACACACTCGAAACGTCGACGACGACGAGCTCAATAAATAAACAAATATGATTAACGGGAAATTGAGTTCGAAGCATGCGTCCCAATTGGAATGCCTACGCCTGCGTCCGACAACCGACGACGACTGACTGACTGCGACGTCGCGCTAAAAAGCTGATAGAGCCAGAGCCCTGTTATTGTTATTGTTGTTGCCGGCGCAGCTGCTGCTGCTGCTTCTGTTGCTGTTATTTGTTGTTTTTGTGCTGCGGGCGCAAAGAAAACAAAGCGAAGGCAGCTAAAACAAAAGTGCAAACAAACAACGCAGTCGCAACCGTCGTCGTCGTCGCCGTCGCCGTCGTGGGCCGCAGAAGCAGCACGAGTCGTCAACAAAACTCTACGAAAAAAAAAAACCGAAGTTAAACAGAACGAGAACGAGCCACAAATTGAAAGCAGCAAATGCTAAAAAAAAAAATACAAACCACGGCAAGAGAGCGCACAACAACAACCGCAACAATAATAAGGTAGCCAGGGAGTGGTGCAAAATGAACTAGCTCCTTGGCTTCAAAATAAATGAATCCATCAAAAAAAAACTGTTAAGCTAAAATTGTACATAGATCATTTCATATTGGAATATTGAAGGCTGCTCATGAATAATATTCTCCAGCCCTGAGAATTGTGTGACAATTGGAAAAACAATTTGTACACGAGCTACTCTCGCTAACGTCAAGAAAAACAATAGGGCAGGCAAGCAAAACAAACATTGAGCAAAAGAAAGGCAAAAACCAAACAACAGACAAGCAATGAAGCGACAAACAGAGAAAGAGAGAGAGAGGGGGAAAAAGAGCGGGTCGTCACCTTTAACAGTAGGCGACATGTAAACACAATGGAGGCGTGGTGAAGGCAAAGGCGAAGAAGACGAAGTCAAAGTCGATGACGACAACGAACGAGGCGTGCCTGAAACAAGGAGAGGAAAGGAGAGAAAATGTGTGTGAGAGAGACAGAGAGAGAGAGAGAGGGAGAGGGAAATGTGAAATGTTTTGCACTTGTAGAGGTCGAGCCAAGAGCCAAGAATCATGATGATGATGATGGCATCAGGACATAGTATCTCTATATACATACATATATTTTATATGTGTATGTGTACGTATGTATGTAGTTGTGTTTGTGCTGTTTGTTTATGCGTAGCCTAGACTGCAGTTGCAGCTGGCGCCGGCAGCAGCAATAACAGCAACAATGAAAGCTGAGTAAACGGTGCACAACAATAACAACAACAGCAAATACGAGCTAACAAACAAACAAACAAGCATACATAAATTGCACTGTGTATATTTATTTATTTAGTCGATGGCAACAGCAACACACAAAAGCTACAACCAAATGGAATCTGCACAATGCTATGACAACTGAGGAATGATTGGGGCGGTAATGGGGATGGGGATGGGGATGGGGATGAACGGGGATGACTGCAGTTGTGTTCATCTCATGCTCACACTGAGTACTTGTGTACCTGGCAACAGTCAACAGACACCCAGACAGACACCCAGCCAGACAGACAGACTGAGGCCATGGGAAGGGCAGATAGCAGGGCGAGGCAGGAGAGTGCTTAAGAGATGATGCCAAATTGAATTTAATAAGAGGGTCGTTCATCCTGAATGTCAATATGGCAATTAAAAAGAGATTTTTTTTGTCAGTTGCGCGCAAAACATAAATCCTACTTTGAATGAAAGAATATTGTTTAAGATAAGAAGAAAAGTAATCTGTACTTAAAAGTAATTAAGCAGCAAGCAAGCTATAAATATAATTGAAGATGTCGTCTTCTTTAAAATAAATATTTAAAGTAATGTTGACAACATGTCGTATGCGGAACAGATGAGATGCACATATCTTATTTGTCTCATTTAAGTTTACATTTGTAGCTTATAGTGCGAGTAGAACAGCGAACAACCCAGCCCCTAAGATAACAAAACGCAAGAACCGTAAATTGTTTAAGGACCAAACACGCAAGTGGAACAACAACAACAATTACAATAACGACAACAAAACCTAAGCAAACAAAATGCGAACGGAGTCAGACGCCAATCTCTCGAGACTGAGGAGGAGGAGGAGCAAATGAAATGTTAGTTTAAAGCAGACCAAGTGTGAAATAATCACATTAAGTAACATAAGTAGACGACGGAGACGACGACGACGACGACGACGATGACGATAATAAACAAACCCTTGCTCAGTTCCCCAATGCCGCCAGACAACTACGATGCCAGTACTCAAGTGCCTCAGGTCACAAACAGTCGGTCTCTCTCTCTCTCTCTCTCTCTCACTCTCTGTCCGACTTTCCACTTCTCTTTTGTCTCCCTTTCAAGTGTCGAGCAGCGAATTTCAAAGGCAGCAGCAGCGACAAGTCAAATGATTCTTATCAAATGCAATGCAGAACGAACATGAACAAAGAACAGGACACAGACTGTCCTGCGATGGGGGCTTGCATCAGAGAGGTGCCTCCGCTGGGTGGCGGCATTAGCAAGTCTTAAATGCTCAATTAAGGACCAACAGTAAGAATATCGAATTTGTGTATTATTTTTGATTCAAATACACATCTCAAACTCAGTTAACCGACTTCAAATTTGTCGCCTCATTACTATTAAGGGATTTTAGTAGCAGCTCCATTTTCCTTTTAATGTTTTTTTTTTCTATTATATTAATTAATTTAAAATTTCCTACTGAAATCACCTTTAGACCTAATATAATGAAAACTTATAAAACATGAATAAGTTATTTCCAGGAAGGTTCAAGAAATGAATTCAAATAATTGGTTGATTGTTAGCGTGTTACAACTGTATAACTATCGTTAGTTATCGAGCATTATTTGTTGGGTGTTAATTACGTTTGAGGGTAAAGGTCCTGAATAAAACGCTGGGTTGCCATCCATTTTCATTTACACAAAAGACCTTGGTATTCCCATCGAAAAAATGGGATCTGCGAAAAGCATGTGTTCAGTTTGCACATGACTCATAGCATAGCGATATATATATAAAAATAGATATACATGTAAACATATATCCATATGTATTCGTTAAATATATATACACACATACTTGTTAAGACACACAGAGCGGCCTTTTAGACAATTTTTGTGCTGATGACGTTGCCTGTTGATGGGGCTGTGGCGCCTCAAGTCTATGATGACCTAATTGTGTATGTAAAACCTCCCCCTGTTGCTTTCCACATATATAGATACATAAATGTACATATAGAGTTGTTTATATCTGCTACTTGCGAATGAAAAGTTCTTACGAATGATAATTTGCAAATTGACCTTTAGCCGTTTGCCTGCTCTCTGTTTACACATCATGACTAAAGTTGACCCACAATCAGTCAGTCCAATAATATGTGGTACATTTGCATTAGACAGTCCCAGCTGTTGGTCGCGATTTTATCTAATCATTTAGTCAGCATAGTGAATTCAATGCTGTAGAAGCACTTTAGTTTCTGTTGGGCTTCTGAACGCGTTGGATGTGCTGCGGAACATTGAGAGACATTAAATATATACAAATATATTATAAATACATATATATTACATATATATACAAAAATATATATTTATAAATATATATATTTATTTATATATATGTTTATATATATATACATAATATATATCTATAAATAATACATTTATAGAGCTATGGATCTGCGCTTGAGTTTAACCGATAAGCTCAAACTGTCTGCAAAGTAAGTGGATAATGCCAGAGTTTATTGCAATTAATAGATTGTTAACTTAAAGTGCTTAGGATTTGTGACGCAGATTATGAATTCATTGTTTGCTTAGATAAGATAGCACATAGTCAAATATTAGCAAGGTGCACTGAAGGAGACAGGTAAAACCATAGGAGCAAAAATAAAGTTCACAAAGATTGCAAATTAAAACTAATTCTTTTTGTAAATGGAAACAATTTAAAGCTGAGTAGTTGCTCAAGCCAAAAACAAATAAATAAATATTTTTAGATTAACTAAAATGAATGTGGCGAAACTGTGAATTGTGAACGTGGACAAAATTAAAGGTTGCTTGTATCACAACTAAATTAATTCAAGCACATTTTAACTAATTATTTTTAATAATAATAAATAGTTATTTATCGCATTGAATGAACATATTTTGATACCTTTTCTATATCAATGAATACAACTAAAGTACAACCAATATATTTCAGAACCATTGGACACAAGGTAGTGCAGTACCGCCTGAGCACGGGACGTACAAAACAGTTGGACACAAAATGTGGCAAGGTGAAGGGCATGGAACGCAAGACCTACTATGATGGAGAGTCGTATTACTCCTTTGAGGGCATACCCTATGGCCAACCACCGTTGCGTGAGCTACGCTTCCGGGCACCGCTACCGGCTAAAAACTGGGAGGGTGTTAGGGACTGCACCTATGCCAGATCGCAGCCGATGCAGAAGAACTCCATACTGAAAATCGTGGAGGGCTCCGAAGACTGTTTGTACCTCAATGTGTATGCCAAGCAGCTGGAGACACCTCATAAGCTGCCTGTCATGGTCTGGATCTATGGCGGAGGATTTCAATTTGGAGGTGCTACACGTGACATCTACGCACCGGACTATTTCATGAAGCATGATGTGCTGCTTGTAACCTTCAATTATCGTGTGGGTGCACTGGGATTTTTGAGTCTAAAGGATCGCGATCTACAGGTGCCAGGCAATGCCGGGCTCAAGGATCAGGTGCTCGCGTTGCGTTGGGTGCACGACAACATTGCTAGTTTCAATGGCGATGTGAATAACATAACGCTGATGGGTGAAAGTGCTGGTGCTGCTTCGTCTCACATCCTGATGCTGACGGAACAGACGCGAGGACTCTTTCATCGGGTCATTTTGCAATCGGGATCGGCGCTCTGCGAGTGGGCAACCCACACAGATCGCAACTGGGCTCAGCGTTTGGCCAAACGATTGGGCTACAAAGCAGATGAGGGGGACGAGAAGCAACTGTTGCAGTTCCTCAGGGCTAAACCCGCCAACCAGTTGGCGCAATACGGCGGTGCAATTGTCTCGCAGGAGGAACATCGGAATTATGAAATCATCGCCTTTGGGCCCGTTATCGAGCCGTATGTGGGTGAGGACTGTGTGATGCCGCGTCCCCATCTCGAGCAATTGGCCAACGCGTGGACCAATGAGCTGCCCCTCATCATTGGTGGCACCTCGTTCGAGGGACTCTTCAGCTATCAGTCAACACTGCACGATCGGGAGCACATGCTGAGTGCTTTTGAGGCAATCATTCCGCCATCCGTTCGCGATGCCGTCGATGCCGATGAACTGGCCGAACAACTGCGTCGTCTGAAACTGGCCTACTTTGATGATGCAGATCGTGGCAAAATGGAGCTGTTTGAGTGTCTGCGTCTGTTGAGTGTCAAGAATTTTTGGCATGGCATTCATCGATCCCTTCTCGCCCGATTGGCCTATGCACCGGCCACGCCCACCTACCTCTATCGCTTTGACATGGACTCGCCACACTTCAATCACTTCCGCATCTTAAACTGTGGACGACATGTGCGTGGTGTCTGCCATGCGGATGATGTCTCCTATATGTTCTACACGTTGCTCTCTTCCAAATTGGATAGGGCATCTCTCGAATATCGCACCATTGAGCGTCTCATTGGCATGTGGACTTCATTTGCGACGACGGGTGATCCCAATTGCCAGCAAATTGAGCCCACTAAGTGGGAACCATTGCGTCCAGGTGGTTCAGAGCTCTGTCTCAACATTGGCGAGGAACTGGAGTTTAAGCCACTGCCGGAGAGCAAGGAGTTTGTCGTTTGGGATAGCTTCTATACAAGAGAGACTTTGTATTGACAAGGAAGAGGATAAATCTCTTGAATGTTGAATTTTATTTTCAAACTACTGGTTTTTCGAATTGCTGCATTTAATGAACGATTAAATTTTTAATTTGCTTCAGCGATTTTACTTTTTTGATAATCTGCAAAATGTGTAATCGATTATTATCGATTGTTAGCGTCAGCGAAACAGCACGTTAATTATTGCTATAATAATATTAATTGTTAATATTAAATGGAAAAATAACGGGTTTGTTTTTTCGATTTGTGTATGCTAACCTCTTTTGGAATTTAAATAAGTATACTTCGATCAAATGGACATAGTACATATAATGCTTTGCTCTATGTATTACAATGCCTTTGTGAATTTTGTATGTACGTCTAAATATTAAATAATATAAAATGTATAAATTCTGTTTTTTATATTAATACCCAACTTTACTTTCAAGCACTTTTTGAGGATATCATTTTAAGATGAATCTCAAGCCAGAATCGGCTGGAAGCTTTCAACCGCACTGAAGTCATTTTTTGAGGAGTTAATTGTCACACCAAAATTACGTTTCTAATCTTGAATGAACTGCGGCTCAAAGCATTCTAGAAATACCTTGACTTTTGAAAATCAAGGCAATTTTGACAAAGTTATTGCTTTGGGAAGTTAGGACCCAGGCCTGAAGGCAGTTTTTGAGGGTATATATATACTGTATATACTGTAATGTTAGTCGAGCTATCTGTCGCTTAAAAATACAAAATGGGTTTCGCTTTGTCATCAGAATCATTATTCACATGATTACCCAATTAATGTAGCAATCATTCGCAGTTTTGAACCAACTTAAAACGTCCACTTTAAGAAAATTAGTAATTTAAATGTGCAGCCTCATGAAATAAACATTTATTACATATGTTTTATGAAAAGAGTATATCAAAATTAATCACTCTTGCATAGAGCATTCTTGTTTGAGTTTCTGTTTAATTTACTAAACCGGTTTGATCCGCCTTTTGGCTATCTGCCGTATTGGCAACGTGCCAAAAAAAATGCTTGAACACCCAGGTCATTGTTGTCATATTAATAATTCGCTTCATATTCGACCATTCACAGAAGAAATTCTCAAAAATAAATGATATAGAAATTGCCAACTAACCGAATCGCATACTTATTCATTATAGACAGAGGAGCGCCGTGACAAGCACAAAATTATTGTTGCTTAAAATCTACAAAAATCTGTGAAAAAAAATAAAATAAATGCGGCAATACAAAAGAAACGAGCTAATTTAAACATTTGTCACCAAACGAAAAAACAGCAACAAAATATGTAGTTGCAAATGGTTCATTGTATTTTATAATAGCATCCATGGTTTCACAAGCACAGTTTAGTTCGCATACCCCGCATGCAAAGGCAAGTAGGGTATACGGAGGACTCATTTTTATAAATAGCTATAGCTATTGTATACATTTTTCATATTTTCGAACTGAATAACAATTATAACAGACACACTCAAATTTGGCTGAACACTTTAAAATTGCTCTCACGGGATATAAGCATAAACAAACGGTTTGAAAATGCGAAATTTATAGTTTCTATAAAAAATAGATTTGGATCTGTGAAACTTTTTCCAACACCCAAATCTCCTCTCGTATTCTCTAAAGGTTTTAAGTGTTGTACATTCTAAAGGCTGAACATTCTTTTGACTGCACTGTACACATGGATTATCGCAGTATTATTCTATTTTATCCTATTCGATTATTATTCCCAGAATAAATGGAAATAAAGAATATTTCCAGTCTAGTTTGCCCATCTCAAAGTTTCACCCATTTTGGGCTGATATTTTATTCATTCACATCGCACATTGAATTGGGCGAGAAAGAAACTTGGCGCTCAACCAGATCGATTTAAATTCATTTAAATTGAATTCGATTTTTATTCTTTGTGGCCCGAAACATTTTTAAAGATGAACATAAATAATTAAATGCTTTTTCGCACTTTTCGTTGCTTCGTTTGCCGTTGAATGGAATGGAAATTTGCGTACGTCATACGGTTGATGGCATCACCTATCCCCTTCAAAACCCTGTTGTGTGGGACATGGGGTTTGGGGTTGTGGCTTTGATTGGTTTGTGGTTTGTTGTTTTGGCTGGGGGCCAAAAAAAAAAAATAAATAAAATCAAAAAGGAGAAGAAGAAAAATGCTCGTTTGAATTGCGCTGCTTTACTGGGTTAAATTTAATTAATTTGTCTCATTGCTAGGATCGGCGTTGATTTTCAATGTTTGATTATTTATTCATTTTGCATTTTCACTGAATAGGCAACGGCGCGTCAAAGTTTATCCACCTCATCCACCATCACCCCCCCCCCCCCCCCCCATCACCACACACACCCCCTACCCCATCTGACCTCCTTACCATCGTTTCACACCCGGCAGCATTGCAGCATTTGCAGTTTTATTGCATTTATTTATTTATTATTTCATGCGCATTTTGTGTTTGTTTTATATTTGTGTGTGTTTGTGTGTGTGTATATGTGTGTGTGTGTATGCATGTTTGTGTGTTTGCTTCTCTGAAATTTACACAATTCCAATTAATGGCATTTAATTATTTATCCCGCACATTTTACACATTGTGTATTCGACCAGTTTCAGCCGGCAGCTGTGTGAATTTTGCATTTTTATGGAATATTACAGCATTTTTGTGCTGTGCATATAAATTTCAAATGAAATATAGTTCGAGGATTGGTTTTGTGGGCTAGGGGGAGTGTCAACTAAACCTCTGCTAAATATGCAATACATTTAACTAGACTTTTTTTTTTTTTGTGGGGGTGTATGAGTAGAAAGTTGAACAATTTCCAATATTTTATAGCAGCTGCACAAATTAAAACATTTATTGTATTTTTTGAAAATGTAAGCCGGATTTTGGAGAGTGAGTGACATATTTACAGTGATTCTTGAATCGTTGAATTCTTAAAGAGTTTATTTTAATTTTATTATTAAGTTTGCAGCTTAGCCAAGAATTCTTTTAGCGCTCTTTTAATTGGGATTCATCTCACATCTTATTTTATATTATTTTAATTGTGATTAATATAAAATATCTATTGAATAATCATTTCAACCGCTAAAAAAAAATATTATAATTGCTATTTGTCACTGATCACATCATGGTAACGTTGTTAATATTGATGTGGAAAAACGTTGTTAAAATTATCAAACAATTATTGCACATTTTATAATTATATTCTGTATAGACAAGCAAACTTAATGATATTTAAATGTACCCCTGAAGTTGATTGAAGTGAATCATAGACAAAATGCTTGATTAGCTGTGTTAAAAATAACATTAAAAAATCAAATTCTAAATGGTAGCTGTGGCTTTTTAATTTTAGTTCCCGGCTGATTTTTTTTCTTCCAAATCTTATCAATTATCAATTAATGTCAATGTCGTCGAGCACCAAAAATACATTTCATATACAGAAATAACAGCGAAATAAAGCTAAAAAAAAAAAAAATAAAAATAAAAATCGCGACAAATAATCGCGGAAAGCTATTAAAATTTAATCAGCAACACAAGCGACCCTGCGGTCATAATTCCCACCAACGGAGTCATGTGGCAAGGCGCATGATAATTCTCTCCACAAACCCTGCTGACTCCGAGACAGACTCGGAATCTGACTGATTAATCGTCTGTGGATCGACACATCAGCCGTTCAGTCGTTCAGCCGAGTTCAGTTTTGCGGCGCCATCCCAAAAGCCACCTCCATACCCAATTGCCATCAACAGAATCATCATCAGCAGCATTTATATTCGGCCACAATCTACCATCCACATACTCATCATCAACGTTGTTGTTTATTTTGATTCGTGTTTACGTAAATTTACTTTCGCAAAATGTTTTTATTTGAGTTTCCCCACTTATCCATTCATTTTGCACGGTCTGCCACACTCAGTCCACACAGAAGCACTTATATGTATGTACTTCAATCCATGTACATATATGCTTTTAAATTTATTTATATATATATATATATATATATATATATATATATATACATATATGTTACTAAAACTTTTACAGCTATAGCGGTAGTATTAATATGGGTATTCAGGTCGAGTGCTCGACTAGAGAATACCCAGTACATAGATATCAATCTGTGTAACGAATATTAATCCATAATAAAAAGTGGATATTCTGCAATATTAATATGAAATCTAATATAATAAGTAATAGTTTGAGAGCTAGAGAAATGTTGGAATATAAATTCTCCTATTGCAAACACACATCAAGTTAAATCTACTTTATCGATAGCTTCGCCCGTTCGATAATAATCGTTGACCACTAGCCACCATTTTAAAGATATAGGTTTGTAAAATGTAATAGTCACATTATAAGCACCTGCACAAATCACAGTCAAGATCGCTTACCTGATGGGCATTCCACTGCTGCATTAGATCCTCGTGGCAGGGCATGCAGGCCTGAATCATGCCGCGCGGATCCTTGGGACGAGAGCGGGGGGGACGCGGATGCTGCTCGTTAAACAGCGGAAAATAGGCAATCGAGTGGCCGATTCGGGATCCCTCCTTGGGCTTAACGGTGCTCAGTTCGACGAGGCTGCCGCGACGCTGCTCATCGCCACAAACGTAGCACACCTCGGTGATGGAGTTCTTGTCGGGCATGGACAAATCCAGGATGCCTACCTCTGTGGTTGGCGTGGCAACGGTGGCCGCATTCGAATTGCTGGAGTTATTGGAACAGCTGCCCGACTGCACTATTGCCGAAGTGGATGTCACAGCTGCAGTGGCAAGATTTGAAGCGGATATATTACGTAGATCTAAAACGGTGGCATTATCATCCTCCAGGCTGGGTGGCAGTGTTGAGCTAATGCTATATGGATTACCCTTGTAATGGGCTTGTGACTCGCCCGAGACAGCGGCCACCTGTTGCAACATGTGGTAGGCGGCCGTCTGTTGCTGCAACTGCTGGTATTGCGCCGGCTGATATTGGGCCGGCGATTGTGGCGGTGGTGCCGGACCCGGTGGCGGTGGTACGCCAGGCTGATAGCTATGCGTACCCAGCTTAAACTTGTGCTGCGCAAAACTGGAACTGGAACTGCGGGCGGGCGGCTCGCTGGGCGGTCGCGAGAGCGGAGATGGCAGTTGCATATCCCGCGACTGGGGTCGACTCAGGTATTTGTGGCTAGTGGGCGTCGCATTACGTGGATAGTAATCCGGCGAGGCGTTCGTTGAGGTACTGTGGTGCTGGTGGTTCAGCTGTTGCTGCTGTTGCTGCTGCTGTGGTGTCGGTGGTGCATAATATCGATATGCATCGAGTGGTTGTTCCCCGATGCCATTCTGGCTTAAATGCTCGGCACTCAGGCCCAACATTTGAGCTGCATACTCGGATTGGGTGGCGATATCTGCCCCGATATAGGCCTTGCCATCCACTCGCTTCATGTGATAAATGCGCTGGATCAGCGGTTTCTTCTGTCGCTCAAAGGAGTCCCATTGTTCCAGCAGCGAACGATAGCACAGGACGCAGGCCATCACATAGACCTGATTGCTGGCCACCATGGGCAGTCCGTGCGGTGGTTCGTGCCGCTCCAGAAACGGAAAGTGCGCCTCACCCGGACGTTCGGGATTGGGACGTATGCGCAACGCTTCATAGCTGCCATGTCCTCCGCAAACAAAGCAAACGGATGCCGGTCCGGCCGGGGATGCAGTCTGCATCTGATGGTGTTCTGGTGGTGCCGAAGCGCGCCCCGTGGATTTAACGATTGGATAGTATTGCTGCATTGACTGATAGCCCCCAAGAGGCGATGGCATCAACTCCGCGGCAGCCAAGTGCGGATTGTGATTATGATGACTGTGTGGCGATGTTGTTGCTGGCTCGGATTGCAAAGGAACGCTGCCACCACGGAGTTCATTTTTGATATACGCTTTCGCTTTTTCCATAATATTCAACTGCAATACAACAAATAAAAGAGAAATTCAAATTAGTATTTATATATAAACATATACACTTTAAAGGGTCGTACATAATTTAGTTTTATAAGTTTATTATCTTTGTACCCATTAATGGATTCAGGGTACAAAAATCTAGTTTGAAACGGTTCTACTTTATTCGACCCATAGCTTTAGCGAAACTGAACTAAGTGTCAATCCCCACTTCTAAGTTAACACCATCACACTACATAATAACTGCTAATGCAGCTGAGTCATTTGATATTGGGGTCTGCGTGTGACTAGCCAAAAAAATGATTTCATAATTCTCTAGACAGGCTGTGTCATATTTATGTACATGCTCCCCATAAAGCAGGGGGGAGGGAAACTTTCTGAAGCAGTTGCTAAATGAGAACAGCATACAATTGCTTAGCATTTGATTGCCTCGACCTGATCATACAAATTAGCACCATTCAAATCTGGTTCGCAACCAGATAAGGCCTTGTACCAAAAATTCTGAGAATATTTTTAGCATTGAAGGCAATTTTATCAGATTTGCCTTAAGCAAAGTAAGTCAGAATAATCTAAGTACACAACGTATGTATTTTATTTTTCTTTTTACTTGATTTAATTATGGCTTGATTTTGTAGAGTGGGCTTTCCTTCCCTTTCCCATTTCCCACTCTATTTTCATTTGTCGTTATCAAAGTAGTAGCTCATTCCACATACGTCATTCTTAAATATATGCACAAATTGTAAATACATACGTTTAAACGTAGATGAATTAAATGCGCAACTAAAAGTAAATAATAAAAAAAGTAACATCGCAAAATCAAGAAAAAAAAAAAAAACAGCTCTCGGAGCTAAAGATTGTCGAATCTATATATATATATATAAATATATATATGTGTGTGTGTGTGTATTTTTATATACGTATGTTTACAAATAAAAAGCTTCCCGCATTGCATGGCAAAGATCACGATCGCAGATCATCCACACTGTATGTGGGTTATCAGTACTCAGATGAAATAGGTTATCGTTGCCGGCAATCGTTCGATTAATGAGCAACAAATTTTCATTACTTAAGCTCGTATTGACTTGACGAGGGGAACAGCCTCCAATCCATATTTCACTAAACTTACAGTAAGCGAAATTTAAAAAATTATATCATTTCTTATCAGAATAATATACATTTGGTAATTAGTATTTTCGCTTCTCGTAATAACCAAATTATCATATTCAAACTAACCAACAAAAACCCATCATCTTCTGTCTACTATTTCATTTAGTATTTTTAGCATGAAGTTCAATGAAACACTTCAAATTATGATTTACTTTAATTTTAAATTGAAATATCTATCAACAATTATTAATTACATTATCAAAGATAAAACAAGGTGTGGGTGTAATAAAATATAATAAATATTCTATATATACAAAGAAAAATTCGTTGAATTTGTGTGGATGGCAGCTATAAAAGCATCACTGAAACAACTAATTACGTAACATTATTTATTTATGTTAGAGTTCAATTTCAAATTCACAACAATTTTAAAGTTGTAATGTGTACAACTTGAGCACAGCGTCGATAAAGTTTACAAAATCAACAGCAGCCACAACAAAAGCAACGAAGTTTCGCGAAAACGCCCAAGCGGCTCCTCACTTCACCTACTCCATCATCGATGTGCATCAAGCTGGCCATGTTTCAATTATATTTTTATTCACTTCTTTTATCGAATTTTTAGAATTCTGTGCCAAGTTTTTTCATCTCTCGGCCTATTGGTATGGTGTGGCAAAACTTTTTTGTAGAACTGGAAAAAGTTCAGGCTTGATCAGCTACTTTAATACCATATAAAAAGGAGCTTGAGATTTTTGTGGGGAATGGAAAAACTGATAGTGTTTGGGATGTCTATAAAATGTCTTTCTTTACATTATTAGATTGGCAGTTCAAAATCAAGATTAAAACTTTTTAAATCCAAACAAAAAAAAACAAGTAACACTGAAATCAAAATTCAGGCGATTTACATTAGTTGCAAAAAAAGTAGATTGAATAAATTTAAATTTGTATCTCGAGCATATTCCTCGCTCTTTATAGAATATCTGGCATTTGAGCATTCGTAATCGAATTTTTTGCTGCATAAATATACTATAAGCTTTTCTCTATTTTTTTTTATTTTTATTGCTTTTGCAACGTTTCAAGAGTTGTTGTTTTTGGTGCACTTCAACAATCCTTGTTGTTGCTTGTTTTTGTTGTTGCTGTTTGTGTCCTGCTGTTTTCAGGCGCAACTGCAGTTGTTTTTCAACTTTTGCTGCACTCTGAAATATTTTTATGGCTCTTGTGTCCTTGTTGCATACAAAAAACCCTTACGAGCAAATGTCGCCGTGCTTGGGGCGTGGCACACACACACACACACATACACATAGAACTCTATGTGAACAAGTGAAATAGAAAACACGTCAGAAATACCCTTTAAAGCGTCGCATCTCAAAAACTTTAAGGTAAGAGTAAAACACAATTGCAAGTTTTCAATGCTCATCATCGTTATTGTTGTTGTTCCTTATGCTTGTTCTTGTTCTTGTTCTTGACATTGTTTTTGTTATTCTTGGGACTAGTTGGCAAGGAACACCGAGCGGAAGTTCCATGCAAGAACAGGACCAACAACAACAATAACTAAAAATAGTATCTGAAAGTTGTACGACGAGCAAGAAAAGTTACGCTATTGAAAACTTTTAGCGCTTTTAGCAATTTTTAGCTGTTCTTTCTCTTTCGGTCTTTCTATTTTCATTTCTTTTCTTTTTGTTCGTCTTACTTTTCGCTTTTTGTTGTTGCTCGCTTGTGAAGTGAACTAAGGTGCTTAAACTTTGCCGTCTTCATTGTTCGCTGTGCTGTGCCAGTTTTTATTCTGGTGACTTGCTGAAATGGAAAACTAAACGCAATGCCAAAATAAAACTTCATTTCAAAGAACAAAGTGAATAGAGCCAACAGTTGCAAAACAATCTTCGACTAGCCGATATTAAAATACCCTGATAAGGTTATTAGACGATATAATAAACTAAGCATCGAATTTATTTATTTTTACTTTTTTTTTTTGTATTTATTCAAAGTTTGTTGAAACAAACAAAAATAAAAAAAAACACTGAATCAAGCTAAAGTCATTTTCAATGCTCACTTCACGCATTTACAGGGTAGCTTATATTCGATTATTTTTAATCGTTTTCTTAGCTGTTTCAGTTTGCAATTTGTTATTGCGTTCGCCGTTTGAATGTCAGAATTGAATTTAAAAATTTGCATTGAACCAACAGCCGAGCCACAAACACAAGCTGCATATAAATCCTGGCGAAAACAGTAACAACAAGGACAACAACAACAACAACTGCAACAAGAAGCAGAAAAAAAGCCTGCAAGCGGACGATGGTCGGACGAGGGGATTTGGGCGTGCTGGCATAAAATGGAATTTATTAAATAGCATTCCACGCAATAAACTCGGACCAAATAAATGAAAAACAAAAAAAATAACAAAAAAAAAACAAGAGGCTGGCAAAAATAACAGCAGCAGCAGCATCGGCAGCAACAACAAAAACAAAAGCAACAGACGGATAGGGTAAGAGTGGCAAGGAAGGGATGCGGCACAAAAACCAAATTCGTGCATGCAATTTTATGGCAGGACGTTGGATGTCGGCTTTGGGCACGCATCCCGTCCGCTGCCAAAATCCCAACGTTTTCCTCCCCGCAAGACCTTTTCGTCCCGCTCCACTTAACATAATATTAAAAAAAAAAAAAGCACGTAAGTGTAGACCAAATGAGAGCTGAGCCGAACTTGTAAATACCCTCTTAACAGGTTTTCTGAGTTGATTCTACGATTCTTAAGGAATTTAAATGCACTTTTATCATTTTATAAGTTTAACGATAATCATTTTTGCAATTTCGATTAGCTGACTGAGTATATAGAAATGTTACCGATTGTACAAACCAAACATAAATATATCCAAGAAATTATTACTTTAGGCAAACGAAAAATATGAAATGCTCTTTTTCTATCATTACTTATGTAAAGTAATTTCATGGCTTGAAAATCGTGTACAATCAAATCGATAGGCACAAATAATAAATATATCTGATTATTATTAATATTTCTTCAAACTACAGTAGAGTTCGTGACAAAGTAAGAATGCGCTTTATGGAAGAGTATTTAAAACAAAACGAATTGGTCGTCGTCACATTTTTTCCATTAACGACTGTCGCAACTGGACCCTTATGTCCCTTGCGTCCCTACCACGTCCCTCGTTCCCTCTGACATTTGGACAGCTTATGAAAAAAAGGCTGCAGAGCGCCAGGCTTTTAATGCTCCCAATGCTCCGCAAGCAAAGAGTGAATTAATAACCGTTGTCGCTTTTAAAGTTCAGCCGAAGCGACCGCAAAGCGGAAAGTAAAAGAACAGCAAACAAGACGAGGCCCAGATGAATTGACATTTAATTATTGTGTAAATCATAATTTTGTTTGTTGTTTTTTGTTTCTGTTTCTGCTTCTTCTTCTTCCTCCTCCCCCCCCCCCACCCACTCCACACTTTCATGTCGGTTGTTTTTGTTGTTGTTAAGCTGCCTGGCCGCGAATCTCATTAAATATCCATTTTAACTGCTGCACATTCGTTTAATTTCATCAATTTAATAAAACAACAAGGTTTTCATGTACGTGATAAAGTTGAATTTAAGAACAGCCATTCAATTATACAATAAATGATTGCTGATGGTATTAAGTTAACGTTTGAGATGGAAAACATATTAAATAGAGTTCCGTAAATAAACAACAATAAAAATGAAGCATTTTAATCAACTGTTACATGTACATTTTTTAATAAGCATATCTTCCTGAATCAAATCCGTAATTATCTGATGGCTATTTCATTGAAAAGTGTGAATATAATTTCTTAAAACTTAACATATCGAATAGTAAATGACTTAAGAATTGCTTAAGTAATTCAACGATTCGTATTAAGTAATCACGTACGACACAACTTTGTGTCTGTCAAATACAATGTGACATTGAATGTGGGGCATGCTTGGCTATGCATAGTACAGATAGAGCTGTAAAGGGCCAAAGAACTGTGGAATTGAAATAATATGCAATGTCAAATTCATTTAAATTAATTGAATTTGTAGCAGGTCGTGAGGGTCGCCCAGGAAACATGCTGAACTAATGGGCAGAGAGGCAAAAGATTGATTAAAAGTTTCGGTATTTTTGCGGCAAAGTGAATCGATTAATTATCGATCGAACAATAAACAAAATAAAAAGATGTTGATCAGTGTAAAGAAGAAAAAAGGCTAAATAGGCATCACTACACCTCAGATACTGACCTCTATGCGATTGTATAATCCAGATCCAGATCAAATTAAATGCCGATGCTGATGCACACACATACACATATATATATAAGCATTTGTGTAAGTGTGTGAGTGTGTGTGTGTGTGCGTGTATGTGTGTGTGTGTATTATATCCAAGTCATGCGTGAAACGAGAGCGCACGAGAATAAGAAAATCAACAAACTCGACACGAAACGCATTTGGGCAAAAGATGCGCGCGAAGCGATTAAAAGTGTAGATTGCCTCCTTATGTGAGTGAGTGAGAGGTGAGAGAGGCGAAGACAGTGGCAAAACAACAACAACGACAACAACTATGATGTCGACAAAGTGACGTCAAAGTACGGCTTGAATTCACTTAAAATACATTAAAGGAGAAATATACACAGAGAGAGAGTGCGAGAGAGACAAGGCACTTGGTGTGGCGATATAGCTTTTTTTGTTTCTTTCTTGACTTTTTTTTTTGGATGATGATATGTCGTCTGCTTCTCTGAGTTTCGTACACGTTTAATTTTAGGCTCTTAAAGCTTGAGAGCACAAGTGGAATATCGACTGCGCTTGCTTCTTAAGTATTTATTTTCAGCTGTTATTTTTGTTGTCACAGCTAATTAGAACGAGCTGAATTTTTGATTGCTGTTGTTATTGTTGCTGTTGCCGTTGTTGTGATTGTAGTTGTAGTAATTGTTGTGATTGTTGTGGTTGCTGTTATTTCGCTTTGCAATTGAACAATTTAAACATTTTTAGGTATTTATTGTAAACATCCACAGAAATGAGAGCAACGCGTCGCTTCATGGTCACTGCGGTGGTCTCCGCACCCACACGGACACATTTACGTACACACGGTGAGTGTTCACACACAAAGACACACACTCTGATCACGATCAAGAGAGGCAAAGGCCCGTCGTCAAAGGTTCGCTGGGACAAACACCAGCTGCTTGCTTGTTTGTAATAGTAATAATAATAATCAAGAACTGCAGCCGCGTGCAAATTTTACCAACATTAAAATTGTATTTAGTTCATGGCGCCAATGGTGCAGTGGGTGCGAGCGAGCAGGCAGGCAGCGAGCAGAGAGAGCAACGCTTACGCTTACGCTTATTCAATTGTTTGCATTGCCTTGCATCCATCCACGTTCGCGACGACGACGACCACTGACCAGTGTAGCTTGTTGCTGTTGCTTTTGCTATTCCTGCTGCTGTTGCTGCTATTGCTCGGATATTGTCGACAAAGCACACGCGATATTTCGCATTTAACGCCAACGTTGGTGTTGGTAATATTTTTAGAATTATTTATTAAGCGGGGCTATATAATTTATTACAATGTTTCGGCGCAGACGGGGCGATATTTACATTTAGATTTACACGCCGAACTAGTGATGGCCGTCTAATCGATGACACAACCAATCATATACATTCGATGTTTTTCAACCGCTATCGATTGCGTGCACGAGTATCGCGACACAAATAACTACACAGCACAATCTTTCTAAGAATGTTTTTATAAAATATAATTATATATTTTAAAGTATTTATTAATAAATAAATCGTTAAATTTATTGCAATTATATTATATATAAATTTATATTATATTATATATTGCGTTAATAATACTCAATATTATTTAAAATATATATAAATATTTTAACTTAGTAAATTTAAAGCTCCATCTATAATTGCAGGAATATCTCATGTTTCCATCGGTAAGTGACCCATCACTATCAACTATCGATATTTTGAAGATGAGTATCTGATGCAACAACTATCGCTTTTACTTCGTAAAAAATTTTCAGCTCTGAACTTTGATTCGATTTAAATTGTAAATCACTTTTTACAAATTCAGAAGCACACTTTAAGCTGTATACATTTCTTTGATTATCGACACAAGCATTACCATTGTGACACTCATTCAAACAGTATGAACAGCGAATAGATTGTTATCGACCAGAAACGTGATTTAATATTTTAAATTTAAAATGCTGGTTGCTTGCCATAATTAATCGATTATTGTAGTACTTGCGATAAGTGCCAATACTTATCAGTATCGATATATAACGAATATTTATATCGCATTATCCGATATCGATATCGAATACAGCCAGTGTGTACACAAAAAAATCACCACGCAAATATGGTGACCAATCGATATACGATTAGTGTACAAATTGCGCGCCTCTTTGAAAATTTGTTCAAAACACATTCAAAAGAATTATTGCTTAATTTAGTGAAATCAAACAAATCACTAAAACCAGAATATTGTAGACGAATTTTTGCAAAATGGATGTCGTTTGCATAATCGGAGGTAAGTTTAAAATACCTATATAAGAATTTATAAGATCCTTAGCCAAATTGAACAGCTTTGATTCTTTGTGTTGGAGCATTTGATAAAATGGGATCAATTGGGAATAATTTGAACGGAAATTCGATTGCCATAATTAAGAATACGTCAAATTATAACCGGACGAAGATTGACAAGAGTCAAGCTAACAGTTTTGGTGGCGTTATGAAAGAATTCAATAATTCCTTGAAGATTCAACAACCGATGAGATGCTTTTTAGAACGCTATCAACGCAAACGCGACAATCGCGGTAATATTGTGTATATTCCAAATTTGGCTGAAAATGAAAGTGAAAACAATTCTATTTTCATTTTCAATGAGAACAAGTCGAGATGTCTTCAAGGTAAACAATTCTCTCCAAAATTGAGCTTCGTCAAACTGATACATGCAATTATCGATGTTGTATGTAAGTAATTTGTGTCCTGATTCCAACATAATGTACAACATAATATTCGTGTTTAGGGTCCGTTTTGGAGATCTCGAAAACACATGGCTGCAATTGTGGTTCAAAACCATCGCAATAGTTATCATATTTAGCTGAAAATGTTTATCAAACTCACAATGATGGGTTGTGGCATAAATGTATTCGAGGTGATTACATGAGGGATAATATCATGAAGTTCAAGATCACATATATATTTTATTTATTGCGTATACGATATTTCAAATATATAAGAAAATAATATATATGCGGGAGCTCAACAAAGAAAAAGAAAACGGTTCCAAAAACTCCATCTTCATAAAACAAAATAGTGTTGGGAGTAAAGAAACTCGAACAAAATTAATATGGATTAGATATTTATATTTTCTAGAAATTTATTTACCTATATGTTTTCTACATTAAATTTAGAATAGAGAAGTTTTAGCTAGAAAAGCAAAAAAAAAACTGATAAATTATTTTTGGTCCTTTATCAACAATATTCTCCTAATTATTTTTAAATTGCCCTATGAGAATTAAGTCAAAAAAACAGAGGACAACTCAAATGAAAACTGAAAAATAGATAATATAGATAAGAAAATAAATACGTTTGATTGTATATGGTATATATATAACATTGTTAACATTTATTATTGACTACGCATTTAGCAGTTTTTTGCAGGTACTTATAGTACTACTTTTGCTCCATAAACTTGCGATTATTGTACGCTTGTCCTAAAAGATAATACACATGCATATATATATATATATATACATATATATATATGTGAGAGTATATATACTACATTCGATATATAGCACATCCAAATAAGTATGCTACATGAGAATTGGATTGTGTTTAGGCAAAGTAGTTGTTGTTGTTGTTAATTATAGTGTTGTAATAAATACTAAGAGTGTTAGGCATTAGGCGTTATCTATGTAAGGTATATATATATATATATATATATTTATACATATTTATATATATTAAAAATACATCTCGAGTTTCAATTGCGTAAAATTCTAACATAAAATGTAAGATAAATAAACAATAATAAGTATATATATTTATACATATATATATATATATATATTTTCTTTTAATTAGCCGCTGTGCTTTTGTATGTGTCAGTTTGTTTACTTTTCATTGCACAGGGCCATTATTCGTACTATATAGGTTTACAGTTATAATTATCAATATATATATCAATATATTTATATATGCTTTTTTGCTTATTCATGTAGTTTTAGTTAGTAATAGTAATTTTGTTGTTGTTGTTGTTGTTGTTGTTGTTGTTGTTGTATAGGCTAAACACTCTAAAAGAGGCTAAGTAGTAAAGTCTTAGATCAAATTAAATAGCACTTTAAAGTCGTAGTGGTATATATATATATACATATATATATACATATCGAAATATATATATCCATAAAAATACTTGAGTAAAGATACGAGTTCACAGGCTAAATGTGTAATTATTTTTCTTATTGTTTTTGTTTTTGTTGTTTTTTTTTAAGTTTTAGTTTTACGTTTGTTTGTTTTCAACATCATCAACTTGTTTTTGGTTTGTTCCCTTCGAAATGTTTATATGGTCATATTGTAGATGCAGTAAGCAAGACGAGATCTCTGGTTTATGATTATCATTGCGTTGCGGATCAAACGATCGGCACACAAACCCATTCCATCAGCCGGAACAGGAGCGAGCACAGCCAATTCTAGGCAGCCGTTGTCACTTTTGGCGCTCCAACTGAAGCGGCTCCAGCTCCAGCTACGCCTGCTCCGGCTCCGGCTCCGGTTCCGGTTAATGCCTCTCCAGCTCTTGCCCCTGCCCCTACCCCTGCTGCTGATGTCGAGGCGGAGCCATCCAGCTGCTGCTCTTGCTCCAGCTCCGACTGCAACTGATGTTGATGGTCCGCTGAAAGGGGGCCATCGATGTTGTTGCTGCTGCTGCTGCAGCTGCTGTTTGCAACGGTTTGGCTGCTGGTGCGCAGTTCCGTTGGCAGATAGATTTTGACTACGTTCGTTATTTTCTCACGGCAATTTGGGCAATTGATGCACCTGCAAATAACAGAAACAACTCAATTAGAAAAGAAATCAAATAAGAAAAATACCAACAAAAAAAATATGTCATCCAATTTGAAAAACTCATGTTTCAAAAAAAATAAAACTCGTAATTCTAGAAAAATGTTGCAGTGTTGATAATTAAATTTCTTCATTTCTTTTCATATAATAATAATATCAGAAGGAGCACAAAAATATATCTTGAATTAATGATTTCTTAATAAAAGAAATGAATAACTTTTAAAAATGATAAGCCTGACTTTAAACGACTACATTTTTCTGCGAGTGTATGAGTAGTTGAACTTACCTAGCTGCACACTGGGCACAGGCGATGACGTGACAGCATGGATTGAACACTGTGTTGATCGCACGATCCATGCAGATCTTGCACTGCATCGCCTCAAGGATGCGCGTATCCACGCAGCGCTCAATCGCCGCCTCACGTGCCTCCTTCTCGCGTATGGCCAAATCTATCTTGCCGGCCATGGAACCGCCAACACCAACACCAACACCACCACCACCAGCACCAGCACCACCAGCACCAGCAGCATACACACCGATTGCCATGTCAGCATTGTCGAGACCGGCAGTCGGATACGTTGGACAGCAGCTGCTGCCGCTGATGCTGCCACCATCGATGGCCGCCGTGGCAGCCACATCGCCGCCGCGTTCATGCAGCTTGCGTCGCGCCTGATCGTGCACCTCGCGGCACGTATGCTGTATATCGAACACGTATCGCTTGCCAATCTCGGTGGCGGTAAACATCGATGCAATCGTTCCCTTCAAATCGCGCGTAAACTGATTCGTTACCACGCAGCGCACCTTGTCGCACACGTAGAATGCATGACGCTCGGTTATCGATCGATACAATCCGGCGGCAATTGGCTGCTTGGGCAACTTGATCTCCAGCTCCTTGCGATCGTTGTGATCGTCCACGTACTCCAGCTTGAAAGTGCGCTTCAACGATTTCGCCGACGCAATCGCACTGAATGGGATGCTGCAAGCGAATTGGAACCGAGATGGAAACAATTTTTAATTTATATATTAAATCGAGTTAAAGCTTAACTATTTTTTAACATAATTTATTAACTCTCAACTAGTGAATTGATTTGTAAATTTCTTTTAAATTTAATTTGTTAATTTGTTTGGACAAACTTTGAACGCTTTCCAAAAATAGTTATAGATATTAAAAATCGATTTAATTAAAGTGTTATTCTTAATATTTGTAGCAAAATCAATAAAATTACTAAATCGATTACTTTATACTTGTTTTAAGAATTGTATGCATAAGCGAAATTAAAAAAAAATCATATCTTAACTTGGCATCTCAATTATTGGTTATTTTTTTTCGATTTTATAGATTATATAGTATAATATTTCAATGTATTAACTTAGTATATCATTGCTGGATTCCTATTTCCATATATGGAATACTGGGCACAGATGCTCACCTTTCTTTTTCCTCCCCACGGACGACGGTGATGCCATGTGCACCGACTGCAATTTCGCAGCGGGTGGCGCTCTCATTGGTTGAGACGCCGCTGAAGATCTCCTCGCCGTAGCCAGTCAGATCCTGGATCTCCTGCAGTAGCCAATACTTGGCCGACTTGGCGGACATTGGCAGCTTGGCCAATTTGCTGTGCTCGTTGGCAATCTGTCGCAGAAAATCAACTGGTGGCTCCGTCTCCTTGACGCTCGGCTGGATTATGTAATCCTCGTAAATGCGCAACGGATTGCTGGCGAGACGCTGACCCAAGCCGGAGTGGCTGCTGCTGCTGTTGCTTGGACTGCTTGAAGTGGATGCGGATGTGGAGGCTGAGACGGAAACTGAAGCTGACGGAGATGGTTGCAAGTTGCTGCTGTTGTTGTTGTTGTTGTTGTTGTTGTTGTTGTTGCTGGCAAGGGATGCTGTTGCTACTGCTGCTGCTGTTGTTGCTGCTGCTGCTGTTGTTGTTGTTGTTGTTGTTATTGCTGCTGTTGTTGCTGCTGCTGCTATTGTTGCTGCTGTTGATGCAGTTGTTGCTGCTGCAAATAGAGTGCAGCATTCCATGTGCTCCACGGATTTCTGCTTGGAGAGTCGTCGCTTCTTGAAGCTCAACACATGCTCCTTCTCCTTGCGCTGCTGTTCGAGTTTGTGTTGCTGCTGCTGTTGCTGCTGCAGCGCCAACTGTTGCTGCTGGGCAAGCTCGCGTCGCATTCGCATTGGGCAATCGGCCCGCAAGGATTGCTCATTGAACCGGTGACCATCCGCCTGGCAGAGCAGCGCCGCCAACTTGGCCGCATTTGTCCAATCCTGGGCGCAGAGACGCGCCTCCAGCAGATCTCGTCGTGCCTGCATATAGAACAAATTGCGCACACTCTCCTGCAGAATGTTGTGCACCGGCACCCAAAACTTGACCCTCAACGCCAGCATCAATTGGATACTACTGCTGCTGCTGCCACTGTCCCCATGGAGGCGATTCCTTAGGTTGTACCATTGTCGCGTACGCGACTCCTTCTGATTGGGCGTCCACGGCTCCAGGCCAAAGTATTCCATTTCACAGATGATGCCAAGTGCCTTGCAGACCTTTAATGACAATTAATTTCAAGAAAACCAATTTAGTTTAACGTTCAATGATTTAAATATATCATTAAATATATCATATATTCTATGCAACCAAAACTAATTAAGTAATTATATATATATTTTTAAGAGATGTCGTTAATTGAAACAAATAAATCGAAAACCAGTTGGTAAAATTGTGCACATAAAATTTGGAATGAAAAAACTAGAACAAATTTTCACACAACTTAAGCGGAACTGAGTTTTAAGATCAGTGTCTCTTTTAATTAGTCTAAAATGTGATCATAGATTAATATATTCATGAATAATACATTTAAGTTTGAGAAGACAAGCTTCGATTACAAGTTAATAATAGAATGCTATCATTTTGTCATTATGCTTAATTACTCAACTTTTGTCGAGTTAATCAGTTTATGCCACAGCTAATTTTAACTTTATCTATTAGTCCCACTGAGCAAACAACTTGCGGCTACTTATTTTCAAATGAAATGCGTCGAAATAACAACATACAAATACATACATATAAAATACATAAAAATATATATATATAGCGGGTAGTCAAGAATAATAGGAACAACAACAAGAACAACAACGAGATCTAATCACAGCTGAAGCTTATCAGCTCAGCTTGTCAGCCGCTGTCAGGAGCATTCGCAGCTGAGCAGCTGAACTGCGAGCTGGGAACAGTTGTAGTCGACAATGTCCTGTTGTCAGTGGGTTTGTCCTGTTGTCAGTGGGTTTGTCAGAAACCCAACATCGTTGCTATGACAGCCAGCCAACGACAACTGTGACTGGCATCAGCTTTTAGAGTCTCTATATATATATATATATTTATGTATATATATTTATATCTATGTGTGTGAGTGTGTGTGTGTGTGTGTGTGAGGGTGTTCTAGTGTAAGGGTAAGGGGTGTAAGGCCTCGAAATATTTGCTTATGCAACGAGTGTGTGTCATCATTTCGAATGGAACAAATTCAAATGTTTGCTGCACGTCAGCGTTGACATCGAAAAACTTCAAGTGATAAAAAAAAAAACAAAACGAAAACAACTTTAGCAGTAGCTAAAGATAGACTTGAAGATATCCTACTTATTGCGCACAGCAATAAGAAATGCATTCGATGTTGAAGAAATCACTGTGATAAAGATTTATTTGTATATATATTTAGCGCTTTAAATTAACTTTTGCATACTGCTATAGATTATTTTTTTTAAAAAACTATAATCTGGAAAATTAATGACAACTTAGCACATTTTGCTGTCAATAATTTGTTAGTCTTAAAACAAATATGTAGAAAAAAATTAAATTTTAAAAAATAGATGAAGAACTAATAACTTACTAAGGACACTGAAGATTGAAATGAATCAAAGCTTGATTGTTGTATTTGCAGGCTTATAAGAAAAACAGTTTTATGCATCAAATCAAAATCTATTGGGACATTTTCTATTGTGCAGACTTTGAGTTTTGTATACATTAGTCAGTTACATTGTAAATTTAATTTTGTTTTGTATACAAAAACACATAAATATTCATAAGAACATAATTATAGACCCGATTAAAGGGTAGAACTGAGGAAATGTAAATCGACATATAAAAACACGAGCGGGCACGAAACCAACAAATGACAACAACAACAACAACAAGAAACGACAAACGACAGACGACAGACGACTACAGAACCAACTGCAAATCAGCATAGTCAACCCGATGACGATGTTGTCCTTTGGATATAACTGACAATCCGCTGCTGACATGCCAAGCATCTACACAGCCAGAAAAAGTCAAGGAATTTGCACTTAACTTTAAATTCGAGTTCACTGAGGCCAAGCATTAAATAATTGTTTTAAGTACGTTTCAGCAGGAAGTCAGAAATTCGTCACTTAAAAAGCTTAGAATTTTTACGAAGAACTCAATTTTTAAATGCTCTAATTCGAAACAATAAATTGTTTTTCTGTTCAATTTGTTACGAAAAAAAAAACTGATGAAAAATTATATAAAATATATATAATTTTTTGTAGTGCGTCAGCAATCTCTCAGACGCCCTTTCCTCGCTTGTAGCAGTTGCATGAGCTGCTTGGGTCAGGAAAGAAGAAAAAAAAAAAACGGATTCGAAATGAAATGAAATTTGCACAGCGCACACAAATTCGAAATGCCCAAAAGCAACAACAGCAACAACAACAGCAACAACAACAGCAACAACAACAGCAACAACAAGAACAACAATTTCGTATTTTCGTTTGCGTCAACACACGCAATGATTCTGCTACAGCTACGCACACACCCCCAAAAAGTGTGCTTAACACACTCACACGTAACTGCTGTGACAAGTGCCACAAGTCCAAACGGTGCTACTGCTGCCGCTGCCGCTGCCGCTCAAAGCTCAGCGAGCACTTTGCATAATGAGGCAACTTCTGGGGCCAAGAGGCATGCCGCCAGGTAGCCAAGGCAACAAGTTGCTCTCCGAAGGAGTCACGCATCAGCGCCTCACACATTTTCACTTTCCAATTAGACAGCCGCAGAATTTCAGATGAACCATTCTCTCTCTTTCTCTCTCTCTCTGTCTCTCTCTCTCTCTCTCTCTCTCTCTCTATCGGTGGGGATGTGTATGGGTTTCTGTTTGTGTGTGTGTGTGTGTGTGTGGGGGTGTGTATATTGTGTTTGTGAGTGGGTGTGTGTGACTGGAATTAGCCCTGGCTATAAACAACATCTTGGCAAATTGTGCGCTGATGCGAAAGCAACCAACTTGCGGGCTGTGTAATAATCGTAAATATATTTTAATTTTATTAAGCGTTTCTAATAGCAACGTGCTCCTGATTACTAATTAAAGTTGTTGAATTTTAATGCGATAACTTGTTGCTATTTTCTTGCTATAACTTGTAGCCCTCCATCAAATGTTATACAATTTTATAAGTTTTTTTTGTTTTTAGGAACCACTTTGATTTTGCTTAATGGCCAAATTGCGGCTATTATCCTTGATTATTATTAAAAATTGATGACAAAATTGAAGTTTATATTTCTGACATTAAACCTAATTTGTATTAAATTTGTGTGTTCATATTTCAAAGTGTGTTTTTTTTAGTGTTATTTAGAGTGGAGAAAAAAGTTATGGAATAATGCTCGAAATGATTGCATTTTTAACTAGATTAATGTGCATTTTAGAGGATATATTTATTAAGGACATTATTATAATTGTTAGGTATAGTAAAATGTTAACTATAACTAATATTACTGGTTGTAGTTATAATAATTGGTGTTGTGAGCAAATTGTTGGTGATATTGAAAATAATAACTAACTAATAACTATAATTATGAATAATACTAGCCATTAAATTGTTGATATTGAAAATGTAGTTATTGTTAAGATAACGAACTAAAAACTATAATAACTAATAATAAGTAGTTCTTAAAGTCAATCAATTGAGAAAAGCGTTCAGTATTTTATTGCTTCAAATCAGAGGTTTTCTCGAGTGGCTTCATTAGATACATACGAATGGTTTTGCTTGTTCAAATAGATGCTGCCACCCTTTACCCACACACACACACACACATACACACCAACGAAGACTTTGAAATTGAGCTACACTAACAACAACAAACTGTGACCCTGAAGGCGTTGTGAGCTGTGGTCGCACAGTCTGTCAGTGACTGCGGCCTGGGAGAGACACATCCACTTCCGGCCGCAGAGCAATGCCAACCGATGCCACACAATGGAAATGATAATTAAGAACAAGCAGAAGAAGGTGTCGAGAGAGATTACAGTCAGAAACAAATTAAGGCAACTAAACTTCTCAAAGGCAAAAGTCAAACTAAAAACATAGTTTTCTGAAAGTGTTTGTTTTTTATTAATTTAATATTTCTTTTGGTTAAATGGGTCAAGCTATTGAATGGCTTAAAAATCGTGCTGGAAATTGTTAAATACATATATCTGATTTTTAATATTTTGACTTTTCTTTAAATAAATAACCATCCAAAAATAATTTCTTAGATTTCCAATATATTTTTCTAAGTGTGCGAATTGCGTTTAAGATTCAAGACTTGTTAGGCGTTGCATGTAAATCGATCTGCTAACTGGATTATGTTTAATTAATTGCGTTTTGCATGTGAAACTGTCTCAGTCCCGCCCACCGCCGCCCTCCCCCCCTCTAAGACCTCTGTTACCACAATGCAACTGTCAACGGCATTTATGCCTTAATTAGTTGATTGTTTTGCATCATTTCGAGTCGTCGTCGTCGCGTTCACGAGTGCATTCAAACCGACTCGTTAGTTCGATGACTCAAGCAACTTTGGTAATTGGAAATGTTTGCCAGAAATGCGTTAACTGTAATTGCGTTAATCAATATGTAACTGATGAAATGACGAGCAAAATATTGGCAAAAAGTCTCCATTTGAAAGTGATTATCTCAGATGGAATTTACTTTACATTTACAATTTCAATTGATTCACTCATCATTCAAATGTGCTCGATTATTAACCACAATGCAGTTTAAACTGGAAGTTTTTTTTTTTAAATTGCTCTCATTGGAATATGTTTCAAGTGCTTTAGTCATAATATTTATTAATCATTTTAAAAACAAATATTATGTATTCTTCAGCGCAAAACGTGGCAGCTTAGCAACAATGCCAGCGAAATATGAAAAAGATCAACAACAATAATTGCTAAATTCATTCAACACACAACAAAAACATTGTAGTCAACTGAGACGGTGACTGCGACTGCGACTGCGACAGCGATAGCGACGTTGACAGCGAAGGTGTCCAAAGTCCACAAATTGTGTATATTTTTGTCGTTTCATTTCGCTAAAATTAAATAAAATGCGAATCGTAACAAAAGGCAAATGCGAAACGTGAACTTTTTTTTATTTTGCACTCAAACAAAAGCCGGCGATCAATGCGAATGTGTGTGGGAGATAAAGAGAGAGAGAGAGTGACAGAGGGAGAGAGAATTGTTAACAGCGACTGTGGGGGGCATTTCAAAAGCTATTTGAGCTAGGATAACAAAAGCTGCATAATTTGTATACAATTTGTAACAAGACAATTGTGGGCGTATGACGTCAGTGACAGCAGCAGCAGCTGCAGAAGAGATTTAAGTTATCAAATTTGAAAATTGAACAGTGCCCCGAAGGTGACACAAATTGAAATGAAAATATTGCCCCACGGGGCCTTCACATACACAATTTGGCATTTATTGCATTTCGTAATACAAACACACACACACTAACACACATGCATATTTAACTACAAATAAATGTCATAAAATGGGCTGTAATTTTATTGAGTCCGTAAAATCAACAGCAGAAGCAACAGCAGCAGAAGCTGCAGCAACAACAGCCGCTGTGTTATTAACTTTTTTAACATGCAATCAACAGAGACAACAGCGGCGGCCACATGTCTTAAGAGTTTCAAGAGCTCCCAAATCGTAAGAGAGCTCGAGCCAAGAGAGTGTTACAACTGTTCGGAAAGGTAAACAAAACGTATCAAGCGAAATAAAAAAACACACACACACAAATGTTAGTGTATCTACGGGGGTAAGCAAGCACGAAAGCAACAGACAAAGAAAGAGAGAGAGAGAGAGACAGAGAGTCTCTTGCTCTTTGCATGCACAACTTAAACAAAAATTGTAAACGAGAGGGATTTGGTGGGGAGTCTGTAGGGGGTGAGGTTACATATGACTCGCACACAACATGCTGCTGCTGAGCAGAAAACCCGACCATTTCATTCGAATTGGACTTTGGACTTGTGCCTCTGAAATGCTGTTTGGACTTTAGACTCGCACTCGTCTAGCGAGTGTTAATATTATTATTGTTGTTGTTGCTTTTGTTGCTTTTGTGGCTGTTGTTTCTGTTGTTGCTGTTGCAGTTGTTGCTTTTGGCGATCGCTTGCGCTGCTGCCTTTTATGCTTGTTATTATGTTTTTGTGTGTTTTTGTTTTGTTTGTTTGTCATAATTGAAACTGTGAAACGAACATATGAACAAGTGCCATGTGATGCTTGAGAAACAGTAAATGAAATGTCTGTCCGCGCGTCGTCGTCGTTGCTCTGCTTTGAGCAGCGTGACGTCAGCATCAGCTGGCTTTGGACTTTGTACTCAAAGTATTGCTGTTGGTCTTTTTATGTGTGTGTCTGTTTGCGCAGCAAGCCCCACTTTAAATGGAAATGAAAATGGAAATTCATTTCAAATCATGAACACATTCTAATTATGCATTTTGTGCATACGTGGAATATGAACCTTTTTAACAGTAAGCAAATATACATATTTTATATGTAAGTGGATGCACTACACTGTTAGTGTATGTGTATATATGCGTGTGTGTGTATAACTGTATTGCCGCTCATCTTCAGTTAAGTCAAATGCGGATAAGCCGCGTTTCTCTCACGTCTATGCTAATCGTGCTTGACACGTTGCCAATTCTACATTGTTCAACTCTACTAGCGCCTTATAAAAGAAATAAATTCACAGCTAAATGTCAAACAAAATAAAATAGTAAGCGACATAGAGACAGATGCCAGTTGACAAACAGCCCCCTCTCTCCCATAAATGGTAAGAATTACTCTTGTTGTTGTTGGCAGCTAGCTGAGCACGAGTTCACAGAGTGATATCATATGTGATCTGGCAAAGATGACGATGTTAAGCATGCGGGCGGAGAGTGAAGAGTGGATAGCGGATAGTGGTGAGTGGAGAGAGGAGGTGGGTTAATAGAAAGGCGCAGCCGTCACTGCACATTGGCAACGAAAGCGAAGGCGCGAGAGAGAGAGAGATGGGTAGAGGGAGAAGAAGATATAGGAAAACGAAGACGAAGACGGAGAGAGGGAATGGCGAAACAGGTTCAATGCATTCAAATTGATTAGCGGCAGGGAAACGGGTTCGTATAACCAATTGAGTCTCAGCTGCTTTTTGCTTTTGATTTAGATTTTGCTTTTGCTTTTGGTTGGGATGCAGCTCTTGAGTGAAAATGTTCTGGCCATAAATTGCATATAATTTTCTGTATGAGGCAATAGATAAATTTTTACATGTCTATCACGTGTTGAGGGCATGTGCAACCCATTCTAATTGGCACGCTTTTAAACGGATAAACCATTTTATTAATCAAATCTCCAAAGTGCATAAATATATTATAAACACTTCAATTTATCAAATGATCTTTAATATATATTCATAACCATACATAAATAAAGATAACTTATAAATATTTCTTATATTTTTATATACATTTAATATGAAATTTTATTTTTAATTTAAATTATGCAAATGATTTTTGTGCTCATTTCAAAAACCAACTCGTCGAATATTGTTGAGTAATTTCACTTTCATTACACTCGTTTAATATAGTTCACAGCACACTTCCCTACCCTCCCCTGCCTTTCACACACACTTCGCACACTTGCTCTCAGCTGTTGCATTTAAACTTTTTCTAATTCTCCGCAATCCCCTCACCTATCACTTTGGCATTACTCTGATTGTTGCCTTGGATTTGCTGCATTTGTCTTCCCCTTCACACACACTGTGGCTGCTAGGGGTCTCTTTCGTCACTGTTGAAAATAGCTCATGCTTTGTTGTTGCGATTGGCTGCTCCACAGTTCGTTCTCTTCTTGCATTTTGCGTTTGTTCTTATTGATGTTTGAGTGCGTGCGTTTATGCGTGCGTGTATATATACGTGTGCATGTGTGTGTATGTGTGTGTGCTGCGACCGAGTGACCGTTGGACTTTGTACATTGCACGTAAATTGTACTGCGAAATGAGACTGCAGAGAACAAAATAAAAACAGAAAAGAGCAGCGAACAAAAGTCAAAAATGCAGACAACAACAGGAACAAAAACAAGGCATTTGAAATGAAGCAGAAGCAGTAGAAGAAGAGGAGGAATTCTGCTGCCCTGTGGCGATTTATGGCATTATAATTGAAAAGCTGTCACATTGATGGAACGGAATCGAATGAATCAGCAATCGATGTATGTTGAACAGGTGCGAATGTCACTTCTGTCGATGTCTCCTCGTAACGCTTAACTTAATTGAGTTTCAGTAAAAGCAGCGCAGCTGTGGTTTCACTCTCTCTGGCGACATTTCTTTTTTTTTTTTTTGGAGGAGCAAAAGAAATAAAATGCTGTTAACTGGCGTCAGCGCCTTTTTGGGCATTTATTTATGGGATGGGAAGGTACCGTTATTAAGCTGCAGCTGATGTCGCGGCCTCAATTCACAGCATGCCCCCCAACCAAACACACACACACATTCGTCCCCTTTGCGATGCTGCATATTTTTTAAGCAGGCGTAATGAAAATGTTAAACTCGCCGCTGCTGACTACGTGACTTTTAGCACAGAGCCTGCCGCCTGCGACGCCGACTGGAGGCTGTACAAAAACAGAAAAAAAGACAGCTAAAAAAAATTGTTGTTCACATAATTTGTTCGTATATGCGTCATTTTCAGTGGCGAAATTGCGGAAAAGTCAACTTCAGGAAAAGAAAAGGAGAGCTGAACTGAGAACGCCACTGGAAGCGAGTCGAGTGGCTGCGACACTGATTGGCTTGCGTGCGTGTATGTGTGTGTGAGTGTGTGTGTACATTTAAATGGGTGAGTGCAGTGGAATTAACTTTTCAGCAACGATTCGCGTGCTTCACAACAACAGTAACAACAAAAAGAACAGGAACAATAAAAACACTGCAGCAAACATGAAAACGCATTAAATTATTATGCCACATAAGAACTCATGAGAATAGGGAAGGAGGTGAGTTAAAATGTATAGAGAGATGGGTGAGAAGAGAGCGGGGGGGGGGGGGGGGACGCTGTGGTGGTTGGGCATTTGGTATGAGGGCCAGTCACTAATTAGCATGTCGCATTCTCAATTGCCAGAACGTGACGCGAGATTGGCCAACTTTTTGCTGTTGTTTGTTGTTTGTGTTGTTATTGCTGTTCGCCACTTTTAACTGTGAACTTTGTCAGCTGCTGAACTTTTGTGGCAGCAGCGTCATGGAGTGCAAAGTGTTTCATTACTGCAAACAATATTAAATTTAAAATTAATAAAAACGTAAGCTTTTACAAAAAAAAAATGTATTTATAATGCAAGAATTTTAATGAATGTTTCATTTATTGTAATAAAATTCTGCATTAAATAAATACTTCTCTTTTTACACCGTTTCTATGGGTATTTTAATTTTGGAAAAATCTTAAGCCATTAAAATATTTATATTCCACCTTGAGTGTCAAGAATTTGAAGAATATCTCATCGTAGGAGTGCAATATACATAGCTTCTTAGACTCTGCACGGCAAGGGTATGATATCTGCGGCGCTGCTAAGATACACGGTTTCTCTTGAAATGAAATTGCAAATGTTGGCACAAATATGGCAATACATCCACCTTTGCCACAACTGTGGCGACATGTTTGTTGGCTCAAAAATCACATCGCATTTTCTCTATAATAAATTACATTTTTGCCTGCCTAAATGAAATGCGGAAAACTTTGCAAATGTCACAAGTAAATGTATGCCAAAATGTTTGCAACATATATGTACATGTCTTTATACACATGTATGTGGCATACAAAAACTTTGCAACAAACAGCGCACTGACACAAACATACATATGTATTATGTATGTGCGTATTCGAGGTTTACATTCTAAGCATTTGTAAGCAGATGATGATGATGTCTGTCTGTGTGTGTGTGTGTGGGCAGTCGAGCGTATGTGAATATGACCAGCACTGAATAGTTGTAAATCAGAGGTCAGGGTCTTGAGGCAGCGAGTCGCCTTAGCCAAATGAAAATGAAATGCGCAGACTTGCGCTCGTTTTGTTGCTAGCACTGCAAGTGAAAAGATGGCCAAAATTGCTGTAAAGCGTTATTTGTTCTTACTTTTCCAGATAGGGGCGGTTGCCAACATTTTTAGTGGATTTTTGTCATAGCCAAGATGCATAATACGATTATATTAAGTTGCACTTTGGCGAATAACATGCAAAGTTTGTGAATGCAAAAAACTAAAAGACCAAAAATACCCTGTATAAGATTTTACAAATTTGATCTAGAATTGATATTCACATTTTGTAAAGTAAAACCAAAAATTTATTAATGAAGCACTTACAGCAATAAAATGCACATATTTAATTTAAAATTAAAACACAATACACTCTCATACATGCTCTCATATTTTGTTCACTACCTTCGACCATATCCATAGCAAAGCATCCCTTATGTGGCAGATTTTAAGTGGTACATTTCAATGTATTTTTGACTCGTATATGGGGAATATTAGGAGCTATTTTGTCTTGATGGCACGTTTCCAAAATGGTTGTGACACTCGTGAAAATGCAGATAAAAATGCTGGCGGCAAATGCAAATCGGTTTTTAGCGCCATGCCAAACATTCACATCCTAATTTGGCAAAGTTGTACAAAGCACTTATGCCAAAAAAAACACGCAAAAACATAAAAAAAAAAATAGTACAAGCCCATAACCCAAAATGTGGGCGTTTAAAACGCCCACAATAGGCCAAGTGCTAGAAGGATAAACGAAGGGACATTACAGTGCTAAAAAAGTGGTTTAAATCCTATTCTTAAATAATTATTTATAGATATAAGATTCTTTACTAAATTTGCAAAAATAAAAGATAATACTTGGAATGAAATATGTGTGCCAATCTTAATACAAATACTCTCAAAATTTAAGTAAAAAGCAAGCGAAAAAGTTTAAGAGCTCTTTAAGTAAAATTTAAATCATCAAAGCATGCTCGAAAAACTAAATAAAAGTCAAAAGTGAAACAAAATTCATTATTTACAATGTAATAAGAAATAAAACTTAATAATATTCCACTTAGGCTTATTTTGACTTAAAAGAGTCTTGGCTTCATAAAACTTATAAGTTAAGCTTATTTATACTTATAAGAGTCCTTTGTTCGCTCGAAGTCCATTTAAATTTGCCGTATTTTAACAATTTAAGTACGAATTCCCCAAATTTCTCTCGCTGTAGATATTTATAGCATATTTTTATGGGAATATATCTGTTGGATTGCATTGCAGCTGCTGCTGTTGATGATTTATCCTGCAGCCTCTTGACCATGGCCAACTTGCTTGTTTATCCATAAATTCCACATGCCACAAGCAAAACACTTTTTTTTCTTCTTTTTTTTTTGGCCCGGCACCAGGAAAATATACACAGCCAATGTCTTTCAATTAAGTTATCAAACACACACACACACAGATACACAGATACTCAGATACACAATACATACACACACACACGAAGACATGAAGTACTTGAAAGCTTCTGTGTGTTGGTGGATTTTGGTCGCCTGTTGCCAGGTGGCGTTGTTTTCTTCTTCGTCTCTCGCTGCCTCGTATTGATTTTCTATGCCGCCAAGCAATGTGGCATTTACCACCCGACTCCCTCCAACTCTTAGCATCATTCACGTTTGCACCTTATCATTTTAGAATTTGATATGCAAACAGCAGCTAAAAATTGTAATAATATATCGTTAAATCGAAATGCTAACTGCAACTGCTTTCAGCGGGTTTTCTTTTCATTTTTGTTTATTTTTTTTTTATTTTTGGCTATGGTTTTCGTGCATGGCTCCCATTATTCCAATTGTAATTGTTCGCCTCGACCTTGTTCCCATTTTGCCATTGGCAAGCCCCATATTTCGATATAGCGCCGGCCACATTGCCCCCTGTTCATCATGCTGCTGCTGTCCATTTAAATGACTACTTGGTCATTGCAGTTAATGATGCCTGAACGGCAAAGTCAACACAATTTGCTGCCCCTTCGGACATTTAAGGACAAAGCACACGCTTCCCCACACATAAGCTCCCCGCCCGGGAGAGGGAGTGGTACGGGGGGTGTGCTTGGCGAGCATATGGCAATATTCACTTGGCTGCAAAGTGTGGAAATGTGCACAAGTGCCTTTTCAAACACAATTCAGTGAACCATGACGATTACAGATTAGAAGCAGTTTCAGGATATCTAAATATATGTAAATTGTAGTATTATTCGTTTTTTTTTTTTTATTTCTGGGTAGTTGTTAACTTAATATTCGACTAAAATCCAGATTTCATATCTGCAAGCATGACTGATTGCTGGCAAGCTAAGAAATTTAACTTTAGTCTATCAGTCTTTAGTCAAATTATTAGTCTAGTTATTATTATATATTTATTTTTGCTAAATGTCTGAAAGGAATACTTTTAATTAGGCTAATTTGCTGCTATAATAATGAACATATGATGAATGACTTTTTGAGCCTGTTTCAACCTCTAAATGAATACTTCATTTAATTAAAAAACCCATTTCTTGCTCGAAATTCATATTGCAAATTCTTGAAACTGTCACATGCTTACTTAACTTCTTCTTTATCTGACTACATATATATGATGTTCCCTTTAACTTTGTGACTAGCTTTATATATTTTGTTTTTAATTTATTTTATTTACACACATGTTGTTTGCTTCATTTGAAAGGTTAACGTGTAAAATGTCCCACAAATGTTTTTTCACCCTTTCCTAATTTAATAACCTTTCAAAGTCCACAAGTTTTGTACTTTGCCTTATTGCGTTTGTTTGCACACAAGTTTACAAATAATTCTAATAATAATCAATGTAGAATACTAATATAATAGCTATACCCAAGTCTAACAGAATGAACAGTTTTTATTTTGTTTATTATTTATTAACTCAGAATGCAAGTGGACTTTAGTTTTTCAATGTCACTTTTGCCCCTTTTCATCAACATGAACATGGTACAAGGTCTTTTAGATATTAAATATTCACAGATTTAATTAATTCTGCATGCAAGTCGACAAATCCCTTAAAGTGAGCCCCAATTAAATGGGAATTAGTTGCATTCGTTGAAGGGGGAAAGCACACACACCAAAAAGGGAAAACAATGCAAATATTTTGCACATTGCCGCCAGCCTCTTGATTATTATTCTCGGTGTGCTTGAGATAATACAAATAATTGGATTGCCGTTTAATTACCATTTACAATCTGAATGTGGCAGACGGCATTGTGGCAAAGAGAAAGAGAAAAGCGACACTGAACAAATATCTTAATAATTTCTTGCGCTTTCCGCATTTAAAGTAAGACTTGTGCGTTGTTTTGTACATAATTTCAAATATTATTATTATTTATTAAAAATAAATAATCCTGTGCTTTTATTTGATGATTTCCTTTGTCGAGCACTCTAGTAAGAATTGTAGTTTGAATTTGAAGAATTACTGCAACAAATTAGGATAACTATCTTTGGCACACCAAGATCTGTGTAGACTGAATTAAAAAAAACTCAAGCGATTCTATTGTTACTATGAATCTGTGTATGATAAGTGATTCGATGTTGAAGAAGTGATTTGTTGTGAAGAAAGTAATATCACGCATATCTGGTGCGTGTTGTGGGCATACTTTAGTAGATTCGGTCGGCCTCGATATGCGATGTTTCATGAAGTTCACGCAGACAAATACAGACTGACGGACATAACTCGGCTAGAGATGCTGGAAGAAATATACTTAATGGGGAAAATTCTCCTTCAATGCGGTACACTTTTGTTGACAACTTCAACATTGTTTACAGTGTAGTGCCGCAAAAGCCATTAAAAAACTGTAGTTACAATCCGTTTATCCCCCATGGAATTTTCTTTATCTGTGCCATGTGGGGCCATCGGTAGTTGTGTTTTTGCCTTGTTCGCTTTTGTATTACCGATTTTAAGCAGCGCTGCACTCTATCAGATTTATACGTATATCTATTTATATATGTATATATATATATATGCATTTTTTGCGCTAAGAAGAAATGCTGAAAACCACATAAAATCAACAATAAAAGCCACAATATAAAGGCGAAACAAAAGCGTAGCGCTGCCATTAGAGACACATCAAAATGGCACTCAGAACAGGAAGGCAGTTGCCGGGGAGGTCGAGCTGAATGGATGGTGGATGGAAGGAGTGCCTGACTAAGGCGTTTGGGCACAAAGGTAAGTTTTGTGGCCAGGTGCTGGCGTTTGCTTCTTCGACAGGCAACAGCAGAAAGCATTCAATGCATTCAACGCATAGTTGTGGTTGTCGTTTTGCGGTTTTTGGCTTCATATTCACGCAATTTATTGTTTTCAAAAAGCAGCCCGACACAACCGCAGGCCACCCCCACCAATTCACTTGGAAACCACCCAACCACAAACTAAAATCCTCAGCACGAAAATTCCATGGTTTGTACAACATTTTTTCCATTTTTTTTTTAAAGCAGGCGCCATTTTATTGTTTATTATTGTTCTAAGCTATGTTTGCTTGGTCTACAAGGGAAACGGCTGAGAGGATTGGGGTTGGGATACTGTGTTTCCGCTGCAGCTTTGTTGGTGCTGATGCTGCTGCAGCCACTGGTGGCGTTGTGCCCCCTCAGGTTTACATAGCTTTGCCGCTTTCTCAATTCGCATATAGTCAAAAGCAACGCCAGCAAAAGCAGTTCAAGGATACTTCACGAGAGAGAGAGAGAGAGAAGGAAGGGAATACGACCAGGCCAGTAACAATGTCTAAAAAGGATATGGGAATAGAAGAGTACGTATAAAGATACTGGGTACTCATTGCAGCTAGTCCACTTCGGGGTAAATGGCATTATCATTTTACCGCTGGCAACATTGATTCTATGCCATTGATGCCCCAGGCATATTTCGCGTCACTGGGCATCATCATAAAAGTATTACGGCCAAGTGGCAGCTGCCATTCAGCTAGACTGACCGACTGCCTGGCTGGCTATCCATTAACCGGCAAAACTGCACAGTGGTTCATGAAAGTCAAATAGTTAGTTCAAAACTCAATTAAATGCTTTCCAAAAATCAAGAAATTGTTGTAAAAAAAGTAATTCTTGTTTTAGGAAAATTGTCTACATTCTTGGGCATCTTTTTAAGAATAACTTTTTAATTTTCATTGTTTTTTATGCACTTAATATTTGCTCAAGCTATTTTCATATTGCATCATCGATTTCTAGAGACTTTTGCTATCATGCTTATCGCACATTTCATATTATAGTCTCGTCTCGTATCACTGTGCCATAGTTGCGCAGTTAGCGGTAATTGCATTAAGTGTTGGCTTAAGAGCCTTCCCTTACCCGGCAGCCCCTAAAAACAAAACCAACCCGACCAAGAGCCAAAGCTGAAGCTGCCATTGTCGTCTGTTGGACTTCTGTGCACACTTGGACTGCGGAGGAATTGGAGGACTGTAGAACTGGAGGCCATCGCATTGTCGTCGTCATTGTCGCTGGATTAGTAGGGCTGTTAAGATCGCATTGTTGTGCATACAGTCAGGGCTAATTAGCCATTGCCTGGCTAGCCCATTACACCCACCCATTATAGCCCTCTCGGCTCAGTTGTTTGGCTTTAACAATTAAATCGATACAAGAGCTCGCTCAAGAATCTGACTAAGCGCGTTTTCGAGTCGTGCACGTGACGTGACGTGAGCGGACTTCATTACCGCACTGAACAGATACCCATCAATCCGCTCAAGCCGACCAAAAGCCAGCCAAAGCCAACCATCCATACACCCACCCATCCACCCACTCCAGTGTACACTGGGTCAAAAGAAATTAGGATAATTGGAAGAGCTTATATTGAGTTTCTTATCTGTATTTATATTTCTTATTCAAACTGCATGTTTTTTTTTTTAAATGAGCTTACAAATTTTAATAATTAATTTATCAAATCTTCTTTAAATTTAATTTGCTATTCATAAAAAGCTCTTGTTTATATTTGAATTTCAAATATTCTCAAAAATCAAGTGAAAACCAAACGAATAAGTCAAAGAACACTTTAAGTAATTAATAAGTTTTATTTTATTGAATTCATAAAGAGTGTAGAAATATTTATTCTCCAGCAGTTTCTATGAAAGAATTAGCAATTGAAATATGATTTTCTTCAATTATTTCTTCAAGTGTAGCAGCACTCAATGAGCCACACACACACACACACAATATGTGTTAGTGTGTGTGTTTGTTTTCTTGCCTGCACGCGAATATATTTAATTTCCATTTGATTGGACGCGACTCGAGTCGCTTTCCCGCAGCGATTTTCACAGATACATTTTGGCGTCGTCGGGTGCAAACATAAATTGTGCCTGCCTTGGCAAGGACACGCACTAGAAACAATCCCCATTCCGCATGGGAGCGGCACATGAAGAGTTTGGGGACCTCCAAGGAGTTGGTAAGAGGGGTGGGGAAGGGAGGAACAGGTGCACGCACAAACAAATTACAACTGCGAATATCGTAAACGACACAGAGAGTCACCAAAAATAGACTAGAGTTGTCAAAGCAGCGAAATTTATGTATTTTTTTTAGGGACTTTGTTTTTCTGCGCTTATTGATTTGCTCAAAAGTGTGTTTTTATGCAAAAGTTGCATATACTAGCTAAACTTAAAGACTTGAAGAGCAGACTCTTCGCTGGTGTTATTTACATGGATTTATGACGGGCAGAGTTCAGTTGAGTTAAGTTGAAGTGCACTACAACCCTGGCCCCACAACACCCATTTCTGGTGTTGCTGCTCTTGATGCGGTGCCAATCGCAGCACCTACACTAAGAAAAATATATGCCTATGCATAGAATTAGACAAAACTAAAATCGCTTGTTTTTTATTTTCTCAACAATAATTTCATCATTTGAGACTCAAATTTGTGAATCATATATCATAAATCATATAATTTACATTTTTACATAAAATAAAAAATAAAATATTATATAATAAAAAACTCATAGCAAAATATTTCTAACAGAGGTTTTCGTTTCATTCTGCAATACTTTTAAAAATGAAACTCAAATTGCCTTTGGCGGTTGGCTGTAAGCAACCCCTCTCTTTTCTGCGTGTAGCAACAACTCACATTTCTCAGCTGGTCGATTTACATACTGGTCTGCTAACAGCAAATGTGAATTTTGGGGCGCTTCGGATGACCCACAAAGCTCAACCAACGGCAACAACAACAAATGAGTATACAACAATGCACTTGATAGACGACCCAACAGCAATGAAAGCGACAGCTCTGGGTAAGCCAAGAGGGGGGGCGGAGGAGGTGGTAACGATTGCTAAGGGGTAGCGTTTGTTGCAGCAATTGTGCCCCAATTGCTGTGCGTTGTTGCAGTTCAGCAGTTGTTGCAATTAATTTGGAAATTGGCCAACGCCAATGATAGAACGCGTCGCTGGTCAACGAGGATGTGAAAGCGGATTAAATTATTTGGAAAATTACAAGTACAACGGCAAAGCTACGAGGCAAAGCTAGGGGGCAAAGCTATGGGGCAAAGAGGTTGGTGCAGCTTTAATACCTCTTGTAAAGATGATTAAATTATTGAAATAACTTTGGCAATATATAAGTTATTTGCATGGCAAATTCATAAATAACTTACTATGCAAATGCAAAGGAATGTTTTCCGTTTCAGAACATTTGCATATATAGATATGTACACATGTGTACACCGATAGAAATTGGCCATTGTAAACTTTATATATATAATATATCCATAATATTTTAATCACAAATTTTGCATTAGTGATCCTTTACTATAAATATGACTATTTGTATCTTCACATTATTTTTTCACTTTTCATTGGAAATATTCCTCCATTTTTTATATAATTATAGAGGAGGCTTCTTACTTTTCACTTAATTGAAAAATTAACTTTATATTCTCGTAACGTTAAAAATGTTTTATTTTTTAATTTTATTATCTAACGCATATTTAATGTAGCTAACCAAAAGAAAACACGTATTGAAAAAAGCGTGTGCCTTGCATTGAATTTGTCAAGTGTATTCATATGTATATTTGATTATGCATGGGGGAATGCAATAAATGATGCAATGCTACATGTTATTTTTGTTGTTCTCTGATTGCAGCAATCAATGCAAATGTACTCGAACCCAAAATTCTGTGACTGGACTAACTGGATTTGCCGTTCATTGGCTTATCCATACGGGGGGCAAGCTATGAATCGAGCAATCGTGAAATCTGCCAAAATGCTAATTAAAATCGCAAAATACACAAGTGAAAACAACAACTGTTGCAGCACAGCACAAACAAATAAAGCAGAGAGCAACAACAAAGCAATAAAAAGTTAAAAAAAAAATGACTAAACAATCCAAATGTTAGCAAATTAATGTAAGCATAACAAATTTTATGCCTGCTTGAATTTAAAGTGCAAATTGTTAAGCTAAATGGTTTTAGATGTTGATTTTTTGTTTTCGCTTCAATTTGTTTAATACTTTTTTCTCACTTTTGCGCAGTTATTATTGCAAAACAATGTATAAAATGTATATAAATAAGTACTAAATACATTTGTATAAATATTTATGTGTATATAAATATATATATTTATATATATATATGTGTGTGTGTGTGTGTGTATCCGTGTATGCACACATGGGAGCAGTCATCAGCGTGTGTTTAAAATTTATGGCAAAACTTGTTGTGGGTTTGTTTTTTTGCTTTTGTTTTTTGTTCTTTTTGGAGCATACACACAAAAGAACAAAAGAAAAATACTAGGGCAAGAACAAAAAATGGATGTGGTAATCATTAATTATGTAGTTAATAATTTGACCTTGGCTGCTCTATTATTACATGTAAATGGAGGAATTGTGTAAGACAACCCATACAAATCATCATTACAAATTTGTTAAGTTGAAATGTAACTTTGACGACTGATTGAAATGCGTTTATTTATTGGAGCACTTATCGACCAAGTGTTGCAAATATCAAATCTATACTACGAAAAGATTTCTCCTCAGATAGCTACAAGATTTGAGCAAGTATTTAGAAGCATGCGCAAAAAAAAAAAACAACCAACCAACAATAAAATTGAGCTTTTAAGTGTGTGCAAATATTAAATTATTTTAAATACATATGTATGTATGATGTTTACACATATTGTTAATAACTCTCGACGCGAGTTCAACTTCAAGGCGAAAAGTCAACATTAATAACAAGAAATAGCAACCATAGATACGAATAACTAACAGCTAAAGATGTAGATACAAATGCATGTGTCAAAAAAAGTAACTTGCTAAAAAAAAAAAAAATAAAGAGCAGCAAATAAAAAAAAAAAAAAATATATATATATATATATCTACATATGTATTGGTGAATCTCGTTTGGCGTTTTTATATTTTGCGTTTCAGTTTTTTGTGTCTGGGGCTTGGCCCAATAACAACAACCACAACAACAACAGGAGCAACAATAACACCTTCGAAAGTAGCGAGGAGGAGAGAAACGTACATTCTGTCACAGAAGTAAGCAGTAAAAAAGAAATGTGATGAAAGAGAGACAACGCCAACAACAAAGAAATCACGAAGAACAACGCTTTAAAGAAGACAGTTCGACTGATACAATATACACATTCTTAATTAGAAAGATGTATCTTTATAAATATTCGATTTGTATCAAGAAATAAACTCTATTTGTGCTTGGTTTACGAGAACTAAAAAGTCAAAGTATTTTTCCGTCTTTTTTCCTCTCTTTCTCAAATTTGTTGTTTTTATTTTTATTTCTTGCACATATCGAAGCCAAAGTTAAGTCGCTTAATAAAAGTTTTTAATGCGCCTGTAATGATTATTTACAAAAAAAAAAAAAAAAAAACTTTTTCAACGAATTGAAGAGCTTGTTTTCTAGGCCAAGGCTTGTTGTAAACTTCACACACATAAAAAAGTACTCAAGTAATTATATTAAAATCATGAAAAGTTGTGCTAAACGTTACGCATACGCATGGATATAAAAAATGCACACCTTCGAAAAGTCAAACTCACGAATTGCGTCTTAAGAATTGAAAACAACAAAATTATTTACGATTATTTAACATTTACGTTTTGATTGCTTCGATATCTATACAGCATTATCATTTCATGCTCTTTCTGTTTCTGTTTTGCGCTGCTGTTCGTTTCTGTTTGGACATTAAAAATTTCGTTCACTTTGCTTATCAGAAAAACAAAAAAAAAAAACCATCTAGCTGGCGATAAAAACAAGCAAAACCAAAAGATACTAAATGCTTATTTGCTTGTTTTTTAGTTTTGGTTTTTTTTTGTGCGTCTAACGATTTATCAGCACATGCTCCTTAGTATTTATCTTTGGCATTTCTTTATTTTTAAGCGTACATAAATACACATGAGCTAGATATGTATATAGACTAGATTTGGTTCACAGAACTTGTGTGTATACATCCATCCATCAGATACAATTCGTTGGCAACTAAATTGTCTATGCATGAGTAAGAAACTGCAGCCAAAAGGCGTCTCCTTTCGTTCGTTAGCCCTGCAATGCCACTTCGGCAAACCCAGCGCTCTATGCAAATTGGCCAGCGGCATCTGCTGGCTGCTGCACTTGACCCCCTTCGTTGCCGCCACTTGAGATGCCTCATCAGTGTTCTGAGTTTCTAAGATTCCGGACTTTCATTTGTTGTGCTACGCACTTGAGGAGCACCTCTCCCCATTTTCTAATCCACGCACTTCAATGGCGTCTAAATCTCAACCATATGCCTTGAATCCTTGCCTCCTTGCCTCCTTGCATACTTGCATCCCCACCCGTTGCCGACAGCACTGCACACAAATATAATTACACCCAGTACAAGGGACGTCATCGAGTCGAATAAAGGCACCGTTTGTTGTTGGCTTTGTCTGGGCCAATCTGATAAGGATTTCCGTCAATAGTTGTGAGCCAGGACAGCCGAAGGATAGCGAGACCAGTTACAATGGGCAACGCACTCTCTATGGAAACCTCAATAATAATAACAAAAATAAATAATCTTAAACCATTAAAAACTATTATTGTTCATTTGACTACTTGCCTTTATTCAGTTAATTCATTTATAAATTATATGACTATCCGGCCAAGAATATAAACCTTATTTGATTTGCCAGCATTCTAAGCAATCATTAAGTCTATTAATAATATGCTTAGTTACCATTCAGAACTCCCATATCGCGACACAATTTATTTACTTATCACGATAAGATATATCGTACATGCGACTAGAAAAAAAAAACCAACTCCGAAAAACACTTCCATTTGCGTCACGCATAATAAACGTTAATTTAGGTTATTTGATTAAGATAATGGGTCATTAACTGAACAATGCGGCTTGGAAAAAGTTACAATTTGGCTTAGCTTTTAAAATTAGTCAATTACTGTTATACATTTCATAGATCGCTTGAAAAAGCGTTGTTAAACATTTCAAATGCTTTACTGCATAGTTGAAAATTAAGCAAAAACAACAACATAAACAACATAAACGATATCTATTGATTAATCATAACTCTCGCGGGTCTCTCGAGTAGGCCTGCAAATGTGCAACAACGTTGCGACATTGTTTGTGGACTTTGAGCGATGCATTAGTTGGTTGCAATTGCAATTGCATTTGCAGTTGCAGTAGTCGGCATAAGTAGCCACTTCAAACCGTGATAATTTAATTGCCACGGCCCCATACAGTGGGCAATCGATAAGTGCAAATAGTATAAAATCCTAAAAATAGGCATTAACTAACACATGACTAAGAACTTATATAAATATTTTTTCTTATACTTGGTTTAAGTGTTGTCAATGTTATTCATTATTTTGGACTGGAGTTTAAAGAGCAATCAACAACTTTTTATGATTAAAATGTATACATGTTGTGAAAAGCTGTTTGGATTTTCAAGTTATGGTATGCACTTATGAATACATGAATATTTTTATTCATATTCAGTTCAAGTATTCTCAAGTTGAATCATTATTCTATTGTTGATGCTAAGAATTGTTCGCAAGGCAATCTAGATCATTTTATACTTCTTTAAAGCAAATCTAGTAATTATCGACCTTGGAACTTGCAGAATGACTTGTCGAAAACAAAACTTAAAGCCCATAAAATTTTGCTGCTTATTTCTATGTTTCAATGTGTAAGTATTTGTATATATATAATTAAGTTTTTGTTGCTCTTTTTAGCAATTGACACTGTAGCAACAAGTAACAAGTAATTAGCAAAGTCATCAACAGTTCGGCAACAGCATTTTCAGCGACAACTTTCAAGTAGTGTTGCACATGGCCCATGGTGCAGAAATAGCAAACAAACTCCAACCCACCCACGGAGCCACCACGCACATTGTGGCATCCACTTTAGAATGGCAACCGTTTGGCATTGCGGCACAAAACGGAAACTCTGCCAACGGGCCAGACTTTGAATGCATTCGGATTGGATCCAACTCTATAATGAAAAATTTTTCGTAATTTGCCTTTGACATGCAACTCGGCTTACGTCACAAATAATAAATAGAGAGAGAGTGAGATAGAGAGAGAAACAGAGAAACAGAGAGACAGAGACAGGGATAGAGCTAGAATTGTAAATGTAATTCGAATGTAAACGGAAACCGAGCAAAACTAAATTACAGTTTTTGGGTTCAATACCCACTGGGCGATAAGCTGCGACTCGTTTTCCAAATTATGCAATTCTAAAGCTGATGCAGCAAACAATCTTCCTCCCCTCCTCCTGCCAATGCCAGCCACCAATTCCCGTAGAAAACAGGCTTGTGTGTATTATCTGGCAAATGATTCTAGTATATTATCCCTCAGCTAGCTCTAATCTTGATCGCCATGAGCCTGAGTTTAAGCTGCCTGATAAGCCAGTCAAGCTTTTCACAATGTTTGCGTTTTTTGCACCCCCAAACCCTGCGAACCCTTCTTCCTCCCTGACTACACCCCTTTTGTGAGTTTGACAAACGCTTGGTGGGCTCGGTAAAATTCCAGTTGACAAACAAAATTCAAAATAAACTCATTTTGTTTCGTTATTTCACAATTTTATGACAATCACAAATTTAAAGCTTAAGATTTTAGCAAATTAAAATTAATATGTTATTTCTCAATAACTTGTAGCTTATCGAAGTTACTAGAAATGCCATTCTTCTAAATACTATAATATGTGCAATCAAAAACAAACTGCTCTTTAGAAATCAACAACTGTCTGAGATAAGATAAACAATTACTGTTCTCAATTATTTTTTGCCAATTAAATGTGCATTTTAGCCATGTTTTTAACTGCAATTTGCACATGATCAGTTATTACGTAGAAATCGCACACAGTGTGTCAAATAAATACTTCATTAAATAACTGTATGTGGCTGGGAAACAGTTCAGACATTATTCCAATTGAATTGAATCGAATCAAACTGGGATTATGCGATTAAATCATGTTCTTTAATCATGATAATCTGACAAAGATATGAAAGTTAAAAAAGAACTTTTCTTAAAAATGAATTTTTTGTGCTTGTGAAAACACTTTTATGACAAACTGTACAACGAAATTCTCATCGCCCAGTGAGTGGTCAACACTTGAAAACGGAAGTTAATTGCCAGTGAAGGGTTTTTTTCTTCTTTTTTTTTGTGCTAAAAATTGCATGCGCTTTAGCCTCGAAATTAATTAAAAATCAGACTTGCGTAATTCAATTAACAGGTTTTCAGCTGAACGGGAATCATTTTTAATCATCGATTGGATTGAGGTGGTGAGGGTGACAGAGAGTGAGGGTGTGGCAACAGTCATTTGGTGACATCATCATCATCTTCACCTGAAACGCCGTCAACTTTGCATTATCGGCCAGTTACAAGAACTTTTGCCATTGTCAGCATTGATAAGCCACAAAATCCTAAAATTTCAAATCCATATGCGAATTCCCTTTGATTGTGCATCACACAAATATGACACATAAATCACAATCGATGATTAAATATAAATATTTATGCGGATTGCTTCTAAGGCGCAACAAATAAATTATGATAAATATATACCCTACAGGCCATATAAATAAATTAATGTAATGCATATATTTCTCTACTCAACCATTTTGAATTTATAGAACACATAAATCTGTGCAAATTGACAATTGAGAATAATGTGAAGAGCAGCGTATCAGTAATAAGCATCATAAGTAAGCTGATTTCGAATGTCATGGCAGCTATAAAATTAGAATCATACATTTCCGTAAGACATTTCATAATTTTAATGATATAAAAGTAACTGTATCTTCTACTCAATATAATGATGAAATCATCGAGACAACTTTGCATCATACATTGCGTTGGCATTCCAATGGGAATATTAAGTTGAAATATATAAAAGATTTTTAGACTTTACTTAATAAGTGAATAAATTCGGAAATAAATATAATAATCAGTATATAATCTTTTTCGAATTTTCCATAATTCGCCTCAGCAATTCAAACGTTGACAATTTATTATTATTAGTTGCATAAATCGAATTAAGATATTGCAAGTATTTCAAATAAATAGCGCAATCTAACGTTTTCCAACTACTCGTTTTTCTACCAGCTTTGCATGTTGTTAGCTCATTTCATAGATAGAATATCGATAAGTTCCAAAGTACACAAAGACAAGAGTTGACAAATACAGGTATATATATAAATATATATAGATGTGTGTATTTATATATGTATGCATATATTTACTATTGTCACTTTCTGACTTTCGATAAGAAACTTGGCAACTGGGAATTGGGTTCTTAGGATGGTTAGTCCGTCAACATATTTACAGTTGTCATTAATACTACGTTTACTATATATACATTTATATATAGATGAGTATATAGTACGTACACACACACACACACATACACACGTATATTTTAGCCGTCTTTTGATAACTTTGCTTGATTAGATTGCACACAAACAACACAAATACGACGAAGAGACTTAATTAGGCTGGCAAACAAGTCGAATTGCCGAAATCGAACGCAATCTGAGCCAATTTCGAAGGGGGTAATTTGACTTGGGGCGGTGTTGTGGGTGGTTTTGAGTTTAGCGGTGCTCTTGTTCTTGTATTTGTGTTATTTACTGCCTGTTGCGAGCCCGCAACAGAAGCAGCGGCAACTGATTTTCAAGTGTTTGCCTTTTGACTGTTTCAAGTAGGCTATTCAGCCCACTTGGACATTGGAACCGTTTTAACGGACTTTGTGACTTCTAATATGTCCGATATATATATTTATTTGTATCTGCACCTATACCTATATACAATATATACAATAAGAAATGCGTTTTTAGTTAAGGGAAAACATTTTCGATTTAAATGAATATCGTTTTTTTTGCACAAATTTTCCTGGAAATCAAATAGAAGATGACAAAAACAAATAATCCAAGAAGTCTTTAAGTTAATAAGAAAGAGAGTAAAGCTAACAACAAATCGACTGCGTAAAGAGTTACGAATGAAGAGCTAAGTGTTTCCAACAAGTCGGCTGATTGGCAGAAAAGGGTCTAATTAAGATGATTGTACTTGAAAACAAAATACTTAAATAACAAATAACACATAACGGTAAATTTGACCACTAGTAATTGAAGCAACAATATTCTCACCTCATTTTTGCAGTGCAAAATACAACTGATACTAAACAGCAACAGTTGTAAGTGGTGCCGTTGAGAAGTACTTACTGGGAAGCACATATAGACACACATATATATATATATGGACGACCCCCCAGAAGAGTTGGACTTAGCTCCTTGTACTTAGCTCAAAGTACAGCTGTTTGGCCTTGCTTTTGCACACTTTTATGCTTTCTTCTTTACGCTTGATTTTTGCTTGTCGGCTTCTGGGATGATTCTTCTGCGTTTTCTGCGTCTTCAGCCTCGAAGCCGAGCAGCGAACTCAGTTTGATAAGGAAATACTTTGCTTAAGACGGCAAGGCTTAATGTGTCGATAGTGGGGAACAGTGGGGGGCAAGCGGTGAGTTTGGGGGTACGTAAGTTGTGCCTCTCAAGGGCATTTTGGCATTTAAATCGAATTAGTGTGAAATTCAACAATAACACTGATAAGCGTCCAAGTGTGAAATCAGTTTTGGGATTAAAATACATTTATTGCTTTAGTTTGACACACAAATAATGATAAGAAAATGTTTATTGAATCATTGACAATAACAAATGTAATTAGTGACAACTTCTTATGGAATGGTCAGTTAAGTATTTTATTCATTCACGCCCCATATTCCCAACTGATCAACTAAAATAATTCCTACTGCTTGGTACAATGTCTGCGTGGTATGCTGTAATTGTTGTTAATCTACAATTTAAATTTGTTGTTTCGCGTGTGGTTTTTAAGTCAATTTTGCTCACCTTTTCGAGGCATTCTTGGCCGATGGCTTTGGGATCCAATTTGACAGCTTGTTGAGTGCCATTTGGCAAATCCACTATGCACCACATATTGAAGGTTCTTTTTATTGTTCGCGACTCCTTGTTGGAAAAATGTAAAAGTTGTTTCTGTTGTTGTTGCTGTTATTGTTGTTGATCTCCTTTACTTTAAGGCAATTGCATTTATTTCTTTGAGCTTCCGCGTTACGTGCGAAGAAATAAACAACAAACCAAACCAAAAAAAAAATAAACCAGAAACAACAAATACGAAACCCAATTTTAAAAGTCCGTAAGCGTATTAAGCGTTTGCTGCGCTGCCGACGTCGCTGTTGCTGTCGCAGCAGAGAGCTACAGGTTGTGTTTGTTTTTGCTTGGCGTTTGGTTTATTTTTCTTTTCTTTTCTTTTCAGCGTTGGAGCGTTGCGTGGGGCGGGGGAGTGCAGTTCCAGGTCCCAGGTCCAGCCGTGGTACACAAATCGTTTACAGTTCACTTTTTTAATGTTGCGCACTTGTTTGAATTTTTTAAATTCAAAGATTTTGCATATTTCGTTTATTTTATACACATTTTCACTTTTTGGCTTTAGCGTGTCCGATTTATATATATTTGTTATTTGTTGTTGTTTTGTTTTTTTTTTTTTTGGTTAAAAAGTCTGTTTTTTGGCAGACGCCGTTTCCCGAATGACGTCGATGACGTTTTTTCGTTGTAGAGCTGCTTTGTTGAGCGCCGTCCGTTCAACACAACGTTCCCGATACAATTGAATTCTAGTTGGGAGGCGAAGCCAAGGCAAAGTGTATTTTTCGAGGCAAAGCGACGCTGTTAAAAGTTAACAGTGCCAACGCACTGTTATGCTCAAGTGAACTGCAAATGCCCACAGCTCCTCTCTCTTGCATGCCTGCTCTTGAGCTCTCTTAACTATTGCGCTCACTTCACAATGCTGCTGCTGATGCTGCTGTTCTCTCGGTCAATGCTTGCTTACTGCAGCGCGGGGGAGTGGCAGCTGTTCGTCGTTCGCCGTGTTTCATTCAATTGCCCTGCACAGCTGTTGCTTTTGCTGCTGTTATACAGCTTCTCTTTTGTTATCAGATTTTCCACTCCATTGGACTCTCTGTACAGCAAGCAGGTAAACGGTTCAACAGTTGAATCTGCCAACAATCGCCACCAGTTCTTGTTTGAGCAGCAAATTGATGAATGCATGGCGCGCATGTGCAGCACAGCACAGCACAGCAGCTGCTCTTGCCTTGAATATGCCATTAAAGGATTTCTGTTATTTTGCTTTACGCATCTTTGTTTGTTTTCCCGACCTGCACAATCTTAAATATTGAGTCCGTTCAATTCTTGGCAACACAATCAAAATGAATGGAAAAGGTGGTACAATGTGGTGCGTTTAGAAATGTGTCTTATATATCATTTACTTTATCAATTATATATAAAAATACATTACTATGCAATATTTCACAATGCTAAAGAACACCAATTCCGTAAAGCTAACATTCTAAACATGATTTGTTTTCCATTATTATTTCAAATATACTTCAACTTTCAGAACAAATACAATCATCAATTCACAACGACCAATAAATAATAAATAGATTTCGTAATCTATAAGAAAGAAAAAGCTGAATTTAAAAGCCACCATTCAAATTGCTCCACTTGATAAGTCGACCAAAATTGCAGCATTTATTGATTGAATAATAATTAAGAGCTGTCGTAATCTTTAAGAATGTTACAGCTGCAAGCTTGACATACATTTTTTCTTTCAGGCTGTTTTCTTTAATTCTTTTTACACGTTTCTTTTTTTTTTGCTGAAACCATCGATTCTTAACCAATGTCAGTTGCACGTGTTATTGGCTGACATGTAAAACAGCCATGGCATAGTTTTCAATATTTTCGCTTTAACCGTTGCATTGACCAGAAATGACCTCCAGATTCTGGGAGCTGCAATTGCATTTGAATTGTGGGGTCTTCAAAATCAATACGAATCAATAGTCAAGCAAACGGAGAGCTTTTTTTTAAAGCTTTGCACAATTATCGCTGGTTGTTGTCTAAATAAACTAAAAGCTCTCTGTCGCGCTAATGGACGTTAGCAACTTTAAATCATTCTTAAATATGAATCAAATCTGAGATAAGGAAAGCTGCAATGATCTAAATTGCAAATATTTATTTCGATCGCTTTTATTTTAATATTTCAAATGACAGAAATTTATATTAACACGAAATTTGTAGATAAAAGCACGCATATAATGCTATTAAGTTAATTTAAGTATAATTTTATAGTTTAAATAAATCTGACAATAAGTCTGACTACATAACAACAAATTTTTTAAGATTACCAAATTTTAAGAAAATTTTGGTATGTCTGAGTCATACCTGCTGTGGATCGAAACAACAGTAGACTTTGGTACAGCATCTAGTCAAGTCAAATTGAAGTATCTGGGGGAAATGTACAAAATTAATTATGTCTCAAGTAGATGCTTAAAAATTCATTAACCTTAAGTGGACACACACACTAATACGTAAGTAAGATTATTAATATGCTTATCAATAAACGTGGGTGATTTTTAGCAACGCAAAAACATTTGCAGACATCAAAGTTTGCGATCTAAATTGCGGATCTGACACACTAACAAAATGATTGGTCTCGCAGGCATTTAGTGATTTTGTAATCTTACCCCAAGGCTATAAAAACAGCCTTCTCAAATCAAGGTTTTCATACCGATAAGTTTTTATTTTTAATCCTTTCGTTTTTTTTTTGTTTTTTTTGTTAAGCTTTGCTCAGAAAAGGTAACAAAATTTCGGAAATTTTATCATTTTTTTGTGTACATTATTTTGTAATTGAATTAAAGTAACTTTTTATTGTTTTGTGGTTCGACTCGAATGACATTTCGGCTGATGAAATTACTCATGCCAGATGGCAGACAAACAAACAGCAACGACCCTGTTAAACTCTGGAAAATGATAAGAGGAGAACCGGAGTAAACATTCTACATATAGCCGGGTATATTTATAACCCCCAGACGCGCCATCATAATACAAATAAATATTATAATAATAATGCTCTAAAAATAAAGAACAGTTTCCGCATTTTGCAATACGTTGGGCTAGCAACAATTTTCACTAATGGTCCAATTCAGACAGATTTTGTTAATGATGACGAAATATTATATATATATATATATATATATATATATATATATATATTTATATTTTTATTAGAAGTGTGATCTACTTAAAATAATTCGGAAATGACACACAGAGAGAGAGAGAGAGAGAGTCAATGTTTTTAATCAACAATTCTGTGAATTGATTAAACATCCCCGAAGTTTACATATATATATAAACATATTTGCTAGACTGCCCATGATGATAAAAAAAAAATAAAAATTTAATTAGCACTTATAAATTGTAGCATGATATGTTTTAAAAGTTGCCACACCTGGCAAAGAGGCCATGAGACATACCAAATTGTTATCATATTTTGATAGACCTGCTCAATCTAAAGTTCAGCAAATAATTTATGGAATCCAATTGAAATACTTTCAAGTATCGCTTGTGACTTGTAAGTAGTTGAGTTATTCAGAATTTTAATTCCTTTTTTGGGGTTTCTTTTGAATTAGTTCTGATCGATTAACTGACTAATTAATTGATGGCTGCGCCAAGCTGTAATTTTGTATCTTCCTTTTCTAGGACCTAAAAGAGTGGTAAAATAATGTGGAAGACTATTGTGTTCTTTCTTTGATAAATAAATTAAAATAAATATTACATATTCGCCAGATGGGTGAATTGGATCATTCTATCATGTAGCTGCCATAGGAACAGTCAATCAAAATACGACTTTTTGAATGCAAAGCTATTTTGCATATATTAATTAATCAAAACTAAAAATGCGTGTTATTTTGATACACACATTTTTTTTCCTTATTCCATAACTCGTTGCAAAGCTGGGACTCAAGACTGTTGAGGTCAAAGTTCAAAAGAATCTGAAAATGAATGAAAAACTGATTTGATTTTCATTTTAAAAGTAATTTTCAGAACTTAGTGAAAAATTGTGCTTAATATTATATCGATATAAGTTCAAACTAGATGGAATTAATTCTACATAGTTCAATTCAACTAAAAAGTAAAGGGATACCTTATTAAAAAATGTTAAAATAAAAATGGTAAGGAACCAACGTTTTCAATGTATACACAAACACACACGCACAAACACACACATACATGTATAAATGTTTAGTAGACAATATATATAATAATTGAATAAAGTATGGATGATTGAAGACAGATGATTAAGTTATCAGTGCTTTGGTATATATAAATAGGTACATATTTTGTTTGCCCCAATCAATATTGAAAGTGGGTCTTCAAATATAGACATGCCTATATAATACAAACATATATACACACATTTATATATATATATAAATGCTATAAGTATAATATAGACAAATACAAATGCATTCTAAAATTATAATAGGCTTTGTTTATTTAACCCAGACTCTTTTATTTGCATAGAAACTTAGCGCCTTCTTCAATATCCTTTTGGAGCTGTTTGACGACTGTTTCGACGGATTTCTTCTCCTGCTCATCCAGCTGGGGAAGGCCCAGATTCTTGTGAATGCCACCCGGCCCCAATAGAATGGGCGTGGCAAAGAATTCCGCCTCGGTGACCTTTGACTGAACATAGGAGCACTCGATGACATTCTCCTCACCATTGATCGCACGCAGCAGAGAGTCAACAAATTTAGCGCCAGCAAAGGCCATCGATAGCGTGGCAGATCCCGTGCCTGCCTTCGCCTCGACCACCTCATTGCCGGCGTCCTGTATGCGTTTCACCAACTTATCCCGTTCGGCGCCAGTAGCTGTGTATTTGGGCAAACACTGTGATAAAAGTGGTAATATTGTTATGCCAGCATGTCCCCCAATGACGGGTATTTGCACAGTCCTCGGATTAATGCCCAAGGCATGGGCAACAAAAGTTCGGGCGCGTACAACATCCAGAGTGGTTACACCAAATAGACGATTCGGATCGAAGACATTCCGTTCCTCGAGTATCTGGGCAACAATGGGTATGATGGTGTTGATTGGATTCGTGATAAAGGCCATGATGGCTTTTGGACAGACAAAGGCAATGGTTTTGGCCACATTGACGGCAACATCGCCATTGGCAGTCAGAAGATCGGCACGATTCATGCCCGGTTTGCGTGGTAATCCCGCTGGGACGACAACAATGGCAGCATCCTCTAAAGCACATTGCAGCTCTGCGTCACCAAAATACGCCTGGACCCGGGTCCCCGTGCATATGTGCGAGAGATCAGCCACAACACCCTTGATATCCTTCACATCGTGCAGTGCCAGCGTCGAGATCATCGGACTCATTTTGAGGAGCAGCGAGAGCGGCTGTCCAATGCCACCACCAGCACCCACAACAGCTACCTTGATAACCTTCTTGGCGCATCTGCTGTACCGTGCGATCTGACCAATCTTCATGGAAGTCATGTCGAAATTTTGACGATGTTAGAAGACGTATTTCTGAATTTAAAACAAATTTTTCAAGCTAAGAATTTGAATTCACTTAACGCATACTTTCTTGAAAAAAGCATTGTGATCAATTTGAAAACAGGTCTATTTAAAAACGTATAAAGACATTCAGTTAGAATGTCAAGTGTAGGCAATGATCATTTAGCAGATACCCTGCAATCAAGTTTTATCATAACTCTATTGCAGATAATTTGACTAATATATTTTAAATGGCTAAGAAACTCTCTTTAAGTTCTTTAATCTTTAAAATGTAGCAACAGTACACAGATTTTACTTTAGTCATTAGTTTTCCATGCACTACAATTGAACTATCGTTAGTAACTTGACTATACTATGATTACATCTATTAAATTATAAAGTTTCCATAATTTATCTACACAAATGAATTGAATGATTTCAAGAACTCATTTGTTAAAACTAATTGTTCAATTATTCTGACAAGTTTGGTACATAAATCTGCATTTAGCTAAATCGGATATATTTTTTATTGGTATTTTATTAATTCTATGAAATGCTCTTTTGATCCGTAATGCACTTTTGCTTGTTATTTTGTTTATTTGTCGGTTTTGCTTATTACATACATAGTTGCAAGGTCACTAAATAAATTAATTCAGGGTGTTCCCTCGTGAGATCATATACCCAATGGCCCAAGAGCAGCAGCAATCAAAAATATTCCTATAGTTAGTTGCATAATTTAATTAGTTCGTGTTATTCTCGGTAGTGTGATGATAGGCAAAAAAAAAGGTGATATGAATCATGAATTACTACAAAATGAAACAGCACTTTTCCAATAGTTAATGAAGTCAATAATATAATCATTATAGTTATTCGTGGAGTTAATTGTTAATAATATTATGATTGATAAGTTCCAAAATAATCATCTATGTTGCTCTATCTTTACTGCGCATGCTTTTTAGCTTAAGGAAGCGTTTGATTTGTAAATAATGAAATTAATGAATTATGCGTTGACATTGAATCATGATTATGTGAATCTGTGAATCGGTCTCTCCCAGATTCGATGCCATCATTATCAGTTGGCGGCTATGCAACTGCTTATCAGTAAAATACTAACAGCATCTTGTTTCACCAATTGACTGCGACGACCCCAAACCCAGCATACGATTTTCCTCAATGACATACATATATATGCACATAGCACATACATTTATACCCTTGCCGAGGCTATTATCATTTTGTTGTCAAGAGTGAGGATAATGCAATCCCGTTCCTCAATTTAGAAGTTATCTTGATAAAACTTGGAATATATCAATCTCGTTGAATCATTGTATTATATTATTATTTACAAACATATCCGAATAAATCACACTAGACACATATCTTATAGAGCTCCTCACATTTTGACGAAAAATTATAATTTAAATCAAATTAGAATCGATTCTCTTTTTGAATTTTAAGCAATATTCTTTAAGGGTATATAATCTTCGGTGTGCTTTAGTTAGAAGTTCTTTCGTGTTTAAGAAACACATATATTCATATGTAATAGTTTGTAGTGTTTACGAGATCCGCAACTAGTTAATGAATGAGGAAGCTGCGTCAAGATGTCGTTTAAAGATTAGTATTGTTATTTTGCCAGTGTCGTTTTTAAGTTGTTTATTTGATTTCTAATATCCTGTAGGATTGTAGCATAATGTGTAGTAGTTTATTAACTTATTGCTCATATTATTATGATTACTATGATTAGAATTATAATTATTCACTTTGAGATGCGCGTTTATTTGGCAGAATTTCCTCGCTGACTTTCTCTTGTTGGATGTCCTTCATTGCAGTGTGTGCCAAACGTATTCCCAACTCGATGTTGTCTCGCAGCACTGGCAGCATCTTCTCGAAAGCAGCCTGCTCCTCCTCATTCATAAGGGGCAATCCCATGTTCTCCTTGATGCCATTTGGGCCCAGGAGCACAGGAGTGGCAAGGAATGGCAAGTTGGCGACATTGGAAGCCACATAGGAGCACTCAAGCACGTCGTCCTCGTCGTCTAGGCCACGCAGCAGAGCGTTAACAAAATGTGCGCCCGCATAGGCCATCGATAGCGTTGCAGATCCCTTGCCTGCCTTGGCCGCGACAACCTCAGTGCCTGCTTCCTGGATGCGTTGTCTCAGACGCTGCATCTCCTTCACCTCTGCCTCGGGAAACTTTGGGTTGCACTGTGATAAGAGCGGGAGTATGGTAATGCCGGCATGTCCTCCAATCACTGGTATCTCCACCAAATCCGGATCGATGCCCATGTACTCCCCAATGAACGTTTTCGAGCGCACAACATCCAGAGTGGTTATACCAAATAAACGATTTGGATCGAAGATCCCCTTGGCCTTGAGGAACTCTGCCGCCATGGGCACAATGGCGTTAATGGGATTCGTTATGAAAGCCAACAGTGCGTCAGGACAAGCGATGCTCACCGCACAGGCAACAGTCATCGCAACGTTCGCATTGGCGGCTATCAGCTCGTCCCGTGACATGCCCGGTTTGCGGGGTAATCCTGCTGGGACCACAACCACATGGGAACCCTGCAGCGCATCCAACAGATCCTCAGCTCGAAAATGACTCACTTCGGCTGTGGTGCAAATGTGCGAAAGATCCGCAGCGACACCTTTGACCTGCATCACATCGTGCAGTGCCAGCTGCTCAATCAATGGATTCTGTTTCAGCAACAGAGATAAGGGTTGCCCAATACCCCCCTCGGCACCCACCACGGTCACCTTGTAGTTGCGCTCGCCACGCCCAGTCCAATTGCCGCCCCTATTCTGCATATGGTTCAGTGGCAGCTTCGACAATCTTGCAACGTGTCCCAGCATATTTATTGGCTTACTCAAATTTTGGACACTTTCATATAAATTTCAATCAACTTGTAAAAATGAAGACTTCGACAAATTCCAATAACTGAATAAAAATGAAATTGTTACTAGGTCTCCATTTAGTGATAATAAACAAAAAACATAAGAGCCTTCACATGGAAAATTTGTAAGTTTATATACAACTTGTGTATATGTATGACACTTGTGTATACCCTGTAAATCATAACAATAAGAGGAAATCAAACAGGCATTAAAATTCAGTACCAGAACTGAAATTCGACAGTCATTGATTTCTGAATAGGGAATAAATTCGATTATATTTAAGAAAATAAAATTGTTGAATATATAAAATCTATATATAAATACTATATTTATAATACATAAGCCTTTAATTAAATAATATATAAAATCTATATATAAATACTATATTTATAATACATAAGCCTTTAATTAAACCCTTAATTAGAAGATTATTTTCGCTTTATTTTCATTTGCAACACAAAACTAAACTAAAAATCCTTGACAAGAAAGTATTTCTTAGTCGATCATTCACCAATTATGGTAAATCCAAATATATTTTGGTCATTCGCCTCAACTGTAAACAAGGGGGAGAGAGAGAGAGAGAGAGAAAGAGAGAGAGAGAGAGAGAGAGAGAGGGAGAGAGAGGGAGAGAGAGAGGCCCAATCTGAACAACATTCATCATCGATCTATATAGAGCCGACCAATGCCCGCGATGCCGACGAACCGAAGCTGAAAGCCGAGCACACAGCCGAAGCACTGCTTCAATGCATCGTGGGTGTGAGATCTTTGATGGTGGTATAAAACGTTAGGCGATGTCAACTTGGACTTCCAGTTGCCGCCGGCTCTGCTATCAATTCGCATAGCAAACAATACAAAATAATAGGAACACAATATTGACTGTCAACGCCTTCGTCCAGTAATCGGAATTATATATTATTTTCATAGTATTAAAACGCAAACAGAATGTTTCACAAAGTGAGTAAACAGATTTTATTAAATTGATTAAAATTGTGAGTGGTTAAAATTTAAAAAAAAAAAAAAGAAAAGAAAAGAAATCCAACAAAATTAATAATAATCAAGTATAAATTCAGAACTCGAAATCTGTCACTCAAGTGTTGTGCTCAAAATATAAAATGTATATCAAAAGTTATGATGAATTTGAAATTATCCTTGAACACTTTGAATATATTAATATGCATATAAATTTATAGAGAGGATTTTGTTAAAAAGTGCAATCCTTTACAAGAAACCTTTTATTTCCTATTTCCTATTCCTATTCAATCGGGATAAAGATCATTTTCAAAGATCTATATTAAAATTCAATAACTATTCAAGCGAGTTTTATTTATTGTAGAAATTGTATGCGATGTGCGGAAATTTACTAGGTCCGTGCAAGGTCGATAAATACTTTCAAGTCTAGAATTCTAATCTCTTGTCTTTGTTCATCAAAATTGTCGAAATTCAGAAGATTGCTATTTAAAATTAGATGGTGTAATTATCTTGGATGAGACAATGAAAATTAGTATGTTATGTTAAGGTTTCTAGAATTATTATTTTTATTATTATACTATTCAATTTATTATTGCACATTTTTCAAACAAGCTTTCCCATTTGGAAAGCAAGAGACTTTGCTGGACCAGACCCGAATCCACCCACAAAAATAAGCCTGTTTTTTTAACTTGACGGCTAATTACAATTTTACCGAATTCGTTTTTCAGAAATTCGACAAACACTTGATTGGGATGCTAATGGTTCTACTGGTGGCGTATCATTCAATCGGCAGTGTCCAAGGCAGACCATCAGAAACAATGGCGACAACAGCAAAAAGGCAGCTCCCCGTTGATCCCAGTGATTATCCTGGCAATCTGGCACCAGAGACCATACTGAAGGTGCAGCAATGTGAAATGGATCAGACAACCATGGAGCTGTGCATGAGATGCGCCAAAGTGACCAAATCCGAGATCATCTATCCCATGTGCTGTAACAATGATGATAGTATCAAGGACTGGTGTCACGCCTACGTCTACTATGGCAATGATGAAGGTTATTAGGTGATTTTTATTGGTGGCCTCCAGCTAGGAAACTTACTTGCTAAAATCTAATTTAAAAATTAATATCCTGGTATACTGCAAAAACAAAAAACCAAAAAACGCTGTGGATCTATTGGCTGTGATATTCTTATTTGTATACTTAAACTATTTGTAATTAGAAATAATGGCTTTGCGGCAGAAAGCTGCATAAAGCAACAAGAAATTCGAAATTACGTTTTTCGAAATTGAATACAAATTATTTATTTTATTTTTTACGTATTGGGAATATGAATTATTAAAGCATATTAAAAAGCCTTGAATTATTCTTTCCTGCTAATCAAATAAAATACACAAGTAAATACTTTTTATTTTAAATGTTTTTTTTTTATTTTTTCCATTCTTATGTTCATTTGGTTTTTTTTTTTATATATATATTTTTAGAAAACTTTATAATGATTACAAATGTATTATTTAAAATGAATATTTGAAACGAAAATTGCCAGCGAAAGTAATTGCGGAAAATAATCAGTGAATGTATGTATATATGTATGTCAATTTCGGTGGCAACACAAACATGTACATATATATACATATAAATATATATATATATATATATATATATATAGAAAGAGAGAGAGAGAGAGACTAACCCAATTTAGCTTAACGACAATTAATATATTACAGTTCAAGCTGTTGCTCAATATTATTTTTTTGTTTTGATTTTTTGTTTTTTCGTTTTTTTGTCTCTTTTTTTTTTGTCTACGAATTTTGTATATGGCAGTTGAATGTAGAGGCAAATGAACAAAATGCACAAACCGTTCGAACGGCCGTCGCGACATCATCGAACTTGCACCAGTTGACAACACCACGTGATTTGTAACTGTACGGATATAAATGTATGTAACAAACAATGTTTCATCAAAGAAACCATCTATGTATATATATATATGTATAACGATTTAAAAATCACTAGATCGAACTGCGAATCTCCATGTTGTTGCTGCCTCTGCTGCTGCCAGTGCTGCTGCTGCCACTACTGCTGCTGCGGCTGCTGCTTCTTCTTTTTTGCTGCTCAATCAAACAATTGTTTCAGTCTTTGTTTGATTGCATTATTGTTTTCTGATTTGGTTTGTTTTGTTCTGTTGTTGTTATTGTTGTTCTTTGTTTTTGTCTCTGGTTGACTGAAAGCAACATTTAAATATAAAGTCGCGTGAAGAGTTCAACTTACCAGAATTCAAGCACGCTATTTAGAATGTTAAATGAATTAAGATTGTTTTTTTTTCTTTTCTTTTTTTTCTTTCTTGATATCTATGTGATTTTTTCTCTTTTTTCATTCACTGCTTTAGCCCGGTTGCAGTCAAATGCAGATAGGAACAGTCCGTGTCCTCGCAGCGACCCATCAGATCAAAGGGACAAACGGTGGCATTGATATTCAGCTGGCTGCAGAACACACAAATCTTCGCTGGTGAAACGCTACAAGCAATCCAAATCTACGCACCTGTTGTAATTTCGTGGCATTGGCGTACGATATTTGGCAAGCAGGGATTGCTTGATGGGTGGCTCGGACAACTCTCGCATAAAGCTAACCATCGACGGTGGCACATTCCGGACCACATTCGGGGGCAGGGTCTGCAAGTAGACTCGAATCAGTTTGTTAGTATGGGGGTTAGCACAGTTAGCACAGTTAAACAACATCAAATTGAGCAGGTCAACGTATAGTTCTTATAGGCAAAAGTTGAGTATTTTATAAATATAAATATATATATATATATATATATATATGCATATATATATATATAGTTCAAAATCCACGCACATCAACTTCCAGCGGTGACTCTGGGCTGACTGCTGCCATAGCTTTGAGTGCAGATCCAGCTGAGTTAATATCACATTCACTTCGCTGCTCGATTTCGGGTCGCATCTCATCATCGGGCGGCGGGGGCGGCGTTTGACTATCACAGTTGCTGCTGCTCAGTAGCTCCTGCTCCTGTGCCGGATCCTGGTCGTGAGTCGTCTCTGTTTCAGTGTTGGGTGCAGCTTGAGACTCGGTTGCGGGCTGTGCTCTGGCTGAAGCTTCACATTCCGGCACATCGACAGGTATATTCTCATATTTAAGTATTGAATTATATAAACGTATATCTTTGGTTAGCTGTGTCGATTTGCGTATGATTTCCTCCTTGCCGGGATCGAGTAACCTGCAAAGAAGATCAGATGTAGTATGGACTGCAATTGAATTGTGAATTGCCAACGAGTCCTTCGCAGGCACATTCCGGTGATCCCATGTTTTTCCCATTGTTGCCCTTGATTGTTGTAGTTGTCCACCACAGCAACTGGCTGCTGCTGTTGCTGTTGTAGTTGCTGTTGTTGTAGTACCTGTAGTCAACGCCCAGTAGGCCATTGCCCAGATCCATGGCGGCGTTGCGTAGCTTGTTGCGCTTTTGCTTTAGCGATATGATGATCTCGTGACTGGTCTGAATCTCCGGCTGAATGCGTGCCAATTTCATCTCCTCCAATTTGACAGACTGCTTGATCGCCTGCATCTCGGCATAGAGGTCCTTCAGCCGTTTCGCATAGCGCAGCCGGGCAATCTTTGTCCTTTTCGCCTCTTCGACCATATGTAGTGATTTATCCAGATTGGCAATCATGCTGCAGCTGCATTAACGCAATGAGAGGAATTAATATTTATTTGTATATTAATATCTCTTATAAATACCCGATTTTATGAAATGAACTCTCGAATGCTTTCAGACGACTCTCTTTTGAGGGCTGTGCGGCCTTTGCTGCCGCCATTGAGGTAGTTGGCAGATCAGGATCAGCATTGCTGGTTGCAGCAACTGCGCTATTTTGAGGCCCTGCCCCAACTATGGCCTTTTTAAGCATTTGTATTTTGCTCGCTGTCGCGTTGAGGGCAACTTTCTTTTCCTCAGCTGCTGCTGACATGACCTTTTTACTGATAGCGGCTGCAGCTGTGGTCTTGACTCCAACTTTCTTCTTCTCCAGCAGCTGCATGCGTTCGATGAGACGCAAGTATTCCCTTTGAGATGCCACTGGCAAATGGCGCACAGCCTGACAAAGAAAGATATGAAAGTCAATAATGAATATGTATATATATATATATATATATATATATATATATATATATATATATATATATATATATATATATATATAAATTATAATTAATTGCACTTGGTATATATGATATGAATTAGTATATGAATTAATAAAGTTTCAGTTTTCAATTCAATCTTCTCATTTATTTTGAATATAAAGCGATTAATTGCAGTTAGTTTCACGCTAATCTTATATAAATTTACGCTTATTCTTCAGTTATATATTTTTGTATATACACATTTATATACATATATCAATTTTGAAATACTTACCACTGGTGTTGATTTCGTCTTTGGTGACATCACAGCAACTGTTTCAGCTTTTGTTTCAGGCAATTGGCAATCGTTGGATTTTGACTCGGCCTCCAAATTTGATTTGCTGCTGCTTTCCATGGTCTGATTGGTGGGCACCTTGGAGCGGGCCTGCTTCAGAAAATCATCGAGTTTCTTCTCAAAGTACTCATTGATGACAGTGCGCCGCAAATTGGGATTGGTGGATGACGACACCGACGCTGGTTCGGCGAGCAGTATATCCGAATTGGGCGTATTTGATCGTGTTGTGGAATTACTGGCACTATCGACGACCTGGCTGAATGGACTCGCATTGTCCGCATAGCAGCTGGTGCTTGTGTAGCTGTTATAGGCATAGCAGTTGCTCAGCTCCAGTTCGTCATCGCTGCCCGCGGATTCGGATTCGTCCAGCGCAATGACCAATTTGCTCACCTTAATGCTAGACGGATCGACGGTGGTAATAAGTCGCGTTGAACTGCCACCACTTGCTTTGGGGCCGTGCAACGGAGCCACCGGCTCCTTGACTAGCAGCGTTGCTGGACGCTTGATGGCCGGCAATGGTTCGGGATGTTTGGAAATCCTACGCTTCTTGTTGATCACCTTGTTGGGCTTCACGATCTTGATGATGTTCGACGGTGCGGCGGGTGTGGGAGTCGAGGTGGATGTAGCTGCAACAGCTGTGCCTGCAGCTTCCACAGCTAATTGTTGCGGGTGCACTGGCAAAGGAGCAGGAGCAGGAGCAGGTACAGGCAAGGACAAGGACAAGGGTAAAGGAGGAGGAGCCGGAACGGGCGCAGGCACGGGTTGAGGAACATGCTTTGGTTCCATGGGAGGCAATGGAATGAGAGGTGGACTCTCTGGTGATTGCTGGACGTGATCCTCCTCCTTGAGCACGGGCGAGATAGCTTGAAAACGTCGCACGGCATTCAACAGAATCTCTGGACACTCTGGCGCCAAATCCTCGGCAATGTCCATCTTCTTTTTGGACGCTATGCTGGTGAGCAGAAGCTGACGCAGCTCCTCAGGATCATCGGAATCGTGTGCCATGGTCTCCTCCTTAATGGAATTTAGTTTCTGCTTGCCTGGCGTTGTTGACGTCCCTTTGGCTGCTGGCTTGAGTCTGGAGAGGAGCAGGGCACGCAAAGCCGCCGCCTCATCATCACTGGACTCGGTGTGGAAATGACGTGAGGTTTGCGTTTGCGTCTGTGAGTTGTCCATCGATATGGATTGGATGTCACTCAGTGAATCCTGTTGCAAATGCTGATGATGTCTTTCATTCAGATGCAGTGCATCGCGGGCATCCTCATCGTCCTCCAGCTGTACGTGTGGAATGTGAAACGAGGGTGGCTGCGGCGGCAACTCATCCTCTTCATCGTTGTCCAACTGCTCCGATTTATACTGGTCCTCCTCCTCCTCCTCGTCGTCGTCATCATCTATGACAATGGGCATGGAGACGGGCGGCAGGGAGTTGGGCATAAAGCAGCGCCAGCTGCCGCCGCTGTCCGCCAACGAGTTGTAGTTATGGGCCCACTGCGGTGGCTGCCTCAGCTTACTGCTGTCCTCCTCGCTGTCCGTCTGCGCCAGTTCCATGTCCACGGGCTCCGCAAAGCGTACCGATGGCGGCGGTGGTGGGGGACTCCGTTCCGGCGATGCCGCCGGACTAATCTCCATGAGATCATCGATGTCGTCGCACTCGTTGCTTATCGTCGGCTGATGTACCCGATTGATGAGGTCTGTGGGGGAATAGGCACGTTCGGCATCGCGCTTTTTGCGCGCCATATGCTTTTTCAGTATCGCCGATTTCAGTGCAATCAGACGCAAACTAATCTCAGACAGTTCACCGAGCAGCGGCTCCTGTTCCGGCTCTTGCTCCGGCTCGTGCTCGTGCTCCTCCTGTTCCTGCTCCTCGCCAGCGCTGCTACGATGCTGACTGTAACCCTCAAATGAATGTGCCGGCAATTGATCATCCGGCTTGCTTTGATTTCGACTCAAACTGAGATCCGCAACAGGATCGGGACTTGGCGGCGATTGGTGCATGCGATACTGCAATCTCTCGCGCAGACTATGCTTTGGCTTGATGTCACAGTTACCGTCACGTGCCAGGGCAACGCGCAGCTTATTTCTGCTCAGCTTTAACCGCTCCTCGTACACATCGTTGTCATGCTCCACATTCATGTCATATTCACATATCTCATCATCCGTCACGCTGTCCAGTGAGTCCAATAAAACTGCAGATTGCTGCTGTTGCTGATGATGATATTTGTTGCTGCTGCTGCTGTTGTTGTTGTTGTTGCTGCTGTTGTTGTTGCTGCTGCTGTTGTTGTTGTTGTTGCTGCTGCTGCTGTTGTTGTTGTTGTGATGACGTCGCTTCTTGCGTATAACCGATGACTGTGGCTGGGTTGCATATGGGTTCCTTCGAATGTTTATGGAATTGTTTTGCTTTTTACTCTCCGTGCGTTTCACACGATATTTTCGATACTTTTTGGGTGGCTCAAACTCCTCCGGGTCGGACAGACTAGACACATCCGAGAGTATACTGATCGGCGAGAAATGCTGATACTTTGACGACGAATATCTCTCAAATTCCTGCGGCCTCTGATAACCTAATGCAAACGATTGAATGCAAGTGGACTGATTAGTTCAATGTCGTATTTACTGAATGCCTGCAAGTGTGGACACTAATCAAATACCAGATAAGAAAATCGAAGCCTTCTCACCCTCCCTTCACCTCATGAATACATATACTTTAGCTTAAGATAGATATGGTGAATATAATGGAATAAATATGATTCGTCATTTGCCTTCAAACTTGGAAATTCGTATCTTGAAGCAACAATTTGTGCCCTTTGAATTTAGATTATTTATATGAAACTAAAATCGTCAATGGCAGTCCTACTTAACGAATAACTACTGTAAGATTAAGGTTTCTTTAGAAATTTTAATTGCTCATATGGAAAACAAAATTAAAAATTACATTAATGCAAAACAACAAATTTTAAGAAATGCGTCAGAATAAAAAACAACTCTCCAATTCACATACACACACTTGCAGCATTTGCTTAATTTGCTATCTCGTTAGGCAAGGTCACACCCCACTACCCGTCCCCATCCCCACACCACTCACACACACACACAAAATTAGAACATGTTGCTTTTCTTTTTGACTGTAATCGTTGACAAGTTGCTTACTGTATTGATTGGCCAAATTGGCGGCAAGCATATCCATTTTCTCGATGTCCTTGCTCTTGTCCTCGAGTTGTTGGATGCGGGCGCGCAGCTTGAACTCCTCATCCTCCGAGGAGATGATCATTTCGAATTCATCGACAATTTCGCCCTCCTCGCGATCCTCGTCTTCGACGGCGCCATTTCCACAATTATCGACAATTTCAGCATTTTGCTGTTGAATTTGTGTGGCTTGCACCGTTTTCAGTTGTTCGTCTCTTGTGTAGCTCTGCATTGTGCAGACAACCATTTTTAACAATGTAGCAAATATATATTAGATTTTCTGAGTTATTATGCACACTTGACGTATTTAATCACACAGAAAAAAACGAATCGAAGTAATAATTGCGTGTTTGTGTGTGTGTGTTGTGTGTGTGTGTATGTTTGTGTGTGTATGTGATTTTCTTTATTAAGAAGAAGAGCGTATGCCTGACAGGAATGTTACTTAACATTGTCAGATGACTCGAGAATCACAGCAGCAATCTTTAAGCACTGATAAATATCGATTTCTTGAATAATCATAATAAAATCGATAATCTATCTTCTATAATTTGCAAATTCTTTTGTGCTTGTTAAAATATTAATAAACGTAACATTTTAGTACTGCAATACTATCGATATATATTGCATATATTGAATTTGTTAACAGAGCTGTGAGGTACATTAAAAATCCTTATAATACGCAGATCTGAATAAACAGAGCCAAATTCGTTAATTTATATTGTTAGTTTCGATATTTAAATTATTTATATGTATTCCACAGAAGAGGATATTCATTGATATTCGTTAAGGGCTGTCTACGTTTGCCAGTGTTGAAAAATGTGTTGATGCGCCCTCTAGATGTCGCAGCGAGAACTACAATTTATAGTTCAGTGTCAAATGTAGCGTTTCCGCTCTTTTCTACCCAACTCGCGGAGCAAAATGCAGCAAAAGGTATTTGTGCTTGTGAAAATTGAGCGAAATTGTGTTGAACTAACAACAAAAATGTTGCAAATATTCCATATTTCTAGCGCAGAGAACCCGTGCAGGCCGTGCAAGTCTTCGGACGCAAGGTGTGTGTGTAAACCAGACAATTAAAAGCGATAAAATCATTGCACGTGTGCAAAATAGCAGCAGCGCCAAAGATCCAAGTGACGCTTGTCTCTGCTGAGGTTATGTTCGATTCAATAATAATAATTAATATTTACAGAAAACCGCCACTGCCGTGGCTTACTGCAAGCGCGGCAGCGGTCTCCTCAAGGTGAACGGACGTCCCTTGGACCAAATTGAGCCCAAAGTGCTGCAATACAAATTGCAGGAGCCACTTTTATTGCTCGGCAAGGTGAGTGCTCAACATGGTGCCGATGATCAGCCAGTGTTTGCTACGTTTGAATAGACAATAACATGATGATAACATTTATCCCGAACTTGAAGACAAATGAGAATACAATTGTTTCTGATTGCTTAAACTAGCATATTTAACTTATTAAATTTGAGTACATTTATATTAATCGAATGTTTGTTTTTGCAGGAGAAATTCGCCGGTGTTGATATCCGTGTGCGCGTCAGCGGTGGCGGTCATGTTGCTCAGATCTACGCTATCCGTCAGGCAATTTCCAAGGCACTCGTTGCCTTTTATCAGAAATGTAAGTGTTGACAAATATGCAAATGAGTGAGTGTTGTAGGAGCCCTACAAAGTTTTTGTTTGAAAGAATTTCATCTTTCCTGCAAATGAATAAATGGCGGCCAGAGAAACCATCAATTATGAGCATATACCAACCAAACTGCATGCAGAATGAAAACAAGCACAGATTGGGTGATGCGGCAAAAACATTTAAATAATCTTAATTAAAAAATTTGTTAAGAGCACCTTCTACCAGATTTTTGTTGGAAAATATTTATGCAGTTTCCAATGAATGACAAATGCAAGGGAAATGAAATGAATGTGGCAATCAAAGCGAGTGATTTGTGCAATTGCAATTACTATTTGAGGCTACAACGACACGTTTTGTTATTCTATGCAAATAATATAAATTGAAAAGGTAACTCGATTTAATTGTATTTATTTAATCCCATTGCAGACGTCGATGAGGCCTCTAAGAAGGAGATCAAGGACATTCTGGTCCAATACGACAGAACCCTGCTTGTTGGCGATCCACGTCGCTGCGAGCCAAAGAAGTTTGGCGGTCCAGGTGCCCGTGCCCGTTACCAGAAGTCGTACCGTTAAGCTTTCAAATTGGTTTAGATATTTTGTACAACTTGAAAACACGTTTGCGGGTTTATCTCTCATTTCAACATCGAGAGTGAGCATGTGAATAAACGGAAAAATTATCTTTAAATGTCACTATTGCTATTATTATTATTGCTGTTTGATAATGACAATTATCGGAAAGTAGAATTGTCTACAAATTATAGTTGTAAATCTAAATTTTGAATCGTTTTTTGACATCATTTACGTTTTGTCAGCGAGATCGATAACAACTCGTACAACTTTTTCTTGCGATAGCTGCGGCCTATCAAGCTTATCGATAGACTTTGCTCATCCCTAGCGTCGGCATCGCAATTCAGAAAAAACGGCGGTAATTTCTTATTTGTGCATCGCATGGTAAGACGAATATTTGCTGCAGCTGTGCAAAAATGTATGTCAAGAAGCTGGTGCTTGACGGCTTCAAGTCGTATGGCAAGCGCACAGAAATCGACGGCTTCGATCCCGAATTTACGGCCATCACGGGCCTAAACGGTTCTGGCAAATCAAATATTTTGGACTCGGTCTGTTTTGTGCTGGGCATAAGCAATTTGCAAAATGTAAGAATGATGGATTTATTGTGTCTGCCACAGAATTATCACTTGTGTGTGTTTTAGGTGCGAGCATCTGCGCTCCAGGATCTGGTGTACAAGAATGGACAGGCAGGGATAACAAAGGCAACAGTCACAATTGTCTTTGACAACACAAATGCGGCTCAATGTCCGCCGGGTTATGAGAAATGCCGTGAAATCTCCGTCACACGCCAAGTAGTTGTCGGTGGCAAGAACAAGTTCCTCATCAATGGCAAACTTGTGCAGAACAAGAAAGTGCAGGACTTCTTCTGCTCCATGCAACTCAACGTGAACAATCCCAATTTTCTCATCATGCAGGGCAAAATTCAGCAAGTGCTGAACATGAAACCAAAAGAGGTAATCGCCATAAAAATAGCAATAATATGAAATATCAATAACCATTCCTGGTAAACGCAGGTGCTGTCTATGATCGAGGAGGCTGCGGGCACCAGCATGTACAAGTCAAAGAGAGATGCAACCAAAACACTCATTGAGAAAAAGGAGGCCAAGGTGCGCGAAACTTCGACGCTGCTCGATGAGGAGGTGCTGCCCAAGCTGGAGAAGTTGCGCAAGGAGCGTGCCGCCTACCAGGAGTACCAGAAAACGGTGCGCGACATTGAGTTCCTCACGCACATTCACATCTCGGCCAGATATCTTAAGCTGGGCGAGGCCCTCCAATCAGTGGAGGCCAACAATCAGAAAATCGAGAATCGCATCACCACTTGCCGCGAAACACACGCCAACAACCTGGACGAAGTGGAGCGCATCGAGGGCACTGTGAAAGAAATCCATCACAAGATCGATAGTGAGATGGGTGGCAGTCTCAAGGCTTTGGAGACAGAACTCGCTGCCAAGCGTGCCATCGAGGCAACTGCCTCGGGCAGTCTGAAAGCAGCCAAGGGCATTATTGAACAGGATGAGAAGAAAATACGCATGGCCAGCAAGAATATTGCTGAAGATGAAGGTACGCTGATCAAGAAACAGGAGGCCATGTCTAACGTTCAGGGCGAATTCCAAAGCCTCAAGGATGCGGATGCAGCTGATGCCAAGGCATATGAGGATGCACAGCGTAAATTTGAGGCCGTTTCGCAGGGTCTATCCACCGATGAGGATGGCCAGGCTGTCACCCTGCAGGAACAATTGATCGGTAAGTTTTTCACTCGATGTGTGTTGACTGAACTAATCCTGCTCCTGATCCTGCATCAGCTGCCAAGCAAAGTTTAAGCGAGGCACAGACGACAATTAAAACCTCCGAAATGGAGTTGCGCCACACGCGCACTCTGCTCCAGCAGAAGCAGGGTGAGACGCAGACCAATGATGCGGCCTACGTCAAGGATAAGAAACTGCTCGATCAGCTCGAAGGAGAAATTAAGCAATTGGAACGCCAACTGCAGGGCCTCAACTACGAAGACGGCCACTTTGAGCAGCTAAAGGAACGCTGCCAACAATTGCACAACCAGGTGCGTGAGCTGAACCGTGATGTAGAGCGTCGCAGCGATCCACGCTATGTGCTCCATTATCAAGATCCCGAGCCCAATTTCGAGCGGCAGAAAGTGCGCGGCATGGTGGGGAAACTGTTCAAGGTCAACGATATGGCCAACTCCATGGCTCTAATGATGGCAGCTGGCGGTAGTGTAAGTGCTCTTTATCCTGGCAACACTTTATCTGAATGAAACTGATAATCGAATTCATATTTGGCAGTTGTATAGCTTTGTGACCGACGATGATGTGACCAGCAAAAAGATCCTGCAGCGTGGAAATCTACAGCGTCGAGTCACGCTGATTCCACTTAACAAGATCAGGTTTAATGCGCTGAGTCAAAAAGTAATTGATTACGCCAAGGCCACAGTAAGTAGACTTAAGGATGGAAGACAGAATTTGTTTGGAATCCATTTATAATACTGCTGATTCAAACTCACTCTCTGCCTTTCAGTACGGTCGCGACAATGTGGAGTCTGCTTTGGCGCTCATTGATTTCGATCGCTACTATGATCCCGTGATGAAATATGTCTTCGGCGGCACTCTCATATGCAAGGACCTGGAGGTGGCCAAAGGGGTGAGCATGTGATGTGATTTCTATTTTACATATTTACTAAATATATGTTGCCCATTAGCTAAGCGCTGATCGCAAGATTGGAGCACGTTGTGTAACCCTAGAGGGTGATGTTGTGGACTCAATTGGTACATTGTCCGGTGGATCGGCGCCCAAAGGTGCCAATAAGCTCGAAGAATTGAATAGCATTAGAGTTCTGGAAAAGGAGCTCCAACGAAAGATTAATGAACTGCAGCAAGTGAAGCAGGAACTAACGTAACGAATTCTAATCCCAAGCAGCAAGAGACAATCTAATCATCTCCACTCTCTATTATAGTTCCATTGAGAATCTGGCACGCAGCCACAACAAGTTGAAGGAGTCACTCGAGCTGCGCCAGCATGAGTTGTCCATGTGCAAAACTCGCTTGTCGCAAACCGAATTCCAACAGAATCAGTCGGAAATCGAAGAGATGCAGCAGAAAGTGAAAAGCCTGGAGCAACAAAATGCCGATGCGCGCGAGAAACAAAAGAGCTCCCAGGCCAAGGTGAAGGATGTGGAGGCAAAGCTATCCGATGCAAAGGGCTATCGCGAGCGCGAACTCAAAGCGGTCAGCAATGAGATTAAGGTGACCAAGCAGATGGCCGAGAAATCGCGCGCCAACTGGAAAAAGCGTGAGAAGGAGTTCGAGACGCTGCAACTGGAAATTACTGAGCTGCAGAAAAGCATTGAGACTTCCAAGCAGCAGCATCAGGAGATGATCGACAACCTCGATAAGTACAAGGCCGAGTTGGATGCCCTGCAGCGGAATAGCTCGGGGGCGGCAACGGAAGTTGCCCAACTGGAGGCTGCGATCAAGCAGCAAAAGGATAATCAGAATCAACAGAACAAGGAAATGCGAACGCTGCTGGCCAAAAAGGATAAACTGCTGAAACACAATCAGGAGCTTGAGCTCGAGGTGAAGAAGAAGGAGAACGAAAAGAAGAATATTAGTGGAGAGGCGGAGGAATCAAAAAAACGTATGGATGCGTTGGTTGTCCAACATCCCTGGATACCGGAGGAAAAGAATTGCTTTGGCATTAAGAACACACGCTACGACTACAGCAAACAGGATCCCGTCGAGGCTGGCAACAAGCTGGTCAGCATGCAGGAAAAGAAGGCCAAAATGGAACGCACTCTGAACATGAATGCGATGCAGACACTCGAGCGCGAGGAGGAGAACTACAATGAGACAGTGCGTCGTCGTCAAATCGTTGCCCTCGACAAGGAGAAGATCAAGAAGATCATTGTCAAGATGGACGAAGAGGAGCAGGGTCAGGTGCAGCGTGCCTACGAGGCGGTCACCGAAAACTTCAGCAGCATATTCAGCACCCTGCTGCCGGGTGCCGAGGCACTGCTTAAACCCGTCCAGACCAACGGCATCCTAAGTGGCCTCGAGATAAAGGTCGGCTTCAATGGCGTCTTCAAGGACAGCCTTGGCGAGTTGTCCGGTGGCCAAAAGTCTTTGGTGGCTCTATCACTGGTGCTAGCCATGCTAAAGTTCTCACCAGCTCCACTGTACATCCTCGACGAGGTGGACGCCGCCTTGGACATGTCGCACACCCAAAACATTGGCAGCATGCTCAAGCAGCACTTTCGAGACTCGCAGTTCCTCATCGTCTCCCTCAAGGATGGCCTCTTCAATCACGCCAATGTCCTGTTCCGCACCCAGTTCTTGGAGGGCGTCTCAACCGTTTCGCGCACAGTCAGCCGCGTTGCAAAGCGTTAGTTGTTGCTCCTGGAGAATTCCAAATAGAATCATCCACATATTGTTCTCATTGCGCACATGAATAATATAATAAATAAAATAGTGCATACATATATTTTATTTTATTTTCCCTTAAATCAGACTAAAATCCGATTACTGCTAAAACTTGAATATTAAAGATTTCTTATTAAATTAACAATATGATGAGAAAGTTGTTCTAATATTGAAACCATTAAGGTTTTGTTTCAGTATTTATTATCATTTAAAATATATATATGAAACTAAACTGCTTTAATATTTTGAATATGAATTAAATTATCCATGAAATGTTTAATGCTATATTGAAACTTGAATATCATTAATGCATTAAATTATTTATGATATGAAGAGAACATTGTTGTACAATTGAAACCATTATTATTATTTTCTTTTATTTTAATTTGCAAAAATTTTTATTATCATTTCATAAATCACATACATATATTTATCTAAACTGCTCGAATATTTTGCAATCGTTTGTAATATGAATATTTTTGTATTAAATGATCAATGAAATTTTTAGAATGTTTTTGCTCAATTACCTCCAAATAAATGTTATTTGATAAATCTATAAAATATTTCATAAGACAGTAATTGATATCTTTCTCATGGGGCGTAGTAAATTTCCAACAGGGTTGGCTGGCTGGCCCAAACGTCAAACTGACGTTTGGTCATAGCGACAAAGAGAACGACACTGACAGTCGTTTGGCTGTAGCTTGCAAGCGCACTTGCCAGACAGAGACAGAACGTTGGTGAGACCGTCGACGAGACGAACGCACCGCGCAAAACCCACACACAGATGTAACACACACACTCGCGCACACACTGACAAACAGACAGACACCACTCAGGCTACACACAGAGCAGCGACTACGACAATGTTGGTGGAGTGCAGCTGTGAAAAATTGAAACAAAAGTGCTAAAATTTGATTATTAAATACGGAAAACAAAAAAAAAATCAACATTTCCAACCAACGCAGATTCCTCAAGAAGCTCGTCAACATGGTAAGATGGCAACCAGCGCATTGCTGACTCAAATTGTGCATTCGATACACAAACTCGAAATCAAAAGCCAAATCGCTGGGCTCTTTGCTCAGTATCCACACAGTGCTTATGTGTGTGTGTGTGTGTATTTGTGAGTGTCTGTGCGTGAGTACAAAAAAAAAAGAAAGAATTCTATAAATTGTATACGCGTTGCTTGTGTAGCGGCCACGGACGAGACAGGTGGGGGTCGCCGTCACCAACGCGTCGGGACAGTCATAATAAACAGTTGATTCGATTGTATTTTCATTTATATATTATTCAATAGCAACATTTTGTACACAGTTCTCAGAAGGCCCCTGTTATTTGCGATGTGCCGGCTTTAAATCACAAGAACAAGAAAGCAGCGGCAAACCAGTTTAAAGAGACATGCAATTATTAATAATTAAACTTATTAATGTAATACATATTATATTATTTATGTTTATTTGCTTTCATGTTAGAACCCAGTTATTTGTGTTTCAGCGGTATTCCTTTTGTTTAACATTCAAGTGTTACCAGAGTTGCCGGACTGCATTTGAATAACAGCTGTTCTCATGTTATTATTTTCATACATTTTTACAAATTTGAAATTAAAAAAAAAAATAATATCAATAAAATAAATGCATAGATCCTATGACTTGTGTGTATGTTATATTGCGAAAGTTATCTTGTGTTTTCTTTAATGCACCAATTTAAAATTAATTTTTAATTATATTTAAACATTCTCACAATTTGATTCAAGGATCGAGTGACAAAACCGCAGAAAAAAATGCTCATCACATTGCTGCGCGAGACAAAATACATGGAGGGCAAAAAGGAGAAGGAATGGTATTGGGAGAAGATCCAAGCGGCGCTCAACACCATCGGCCCAAAGAAAACAATCATACAGTGGAAAAAGGTGAATATTCAATTTGCCCTCATTTTGATTCTCTATTGAAATCTCTCTCTCTCTCTTCCTCTTCAATCTTGCAGTGCTGGCGCGATATGCGTTTGACGACGCGCAAGAAGCTGGCGGAGCTGAAGCGTTGCCAACTGTCCGGTGGATCACCGCCACCGGGCATTGAATTGAATCAGGAGGATAATGATATTATTGACATTGTGGGCACCGAATACTTTTACGAGGAGATGAATGGCGAGCTGAAGCCGGAGAACTTTATGACGGGTTTCGATTATGTGCCGGAGCACTTTTGTGATGCCATATTGACGGCTGCTGCAGGTCAGCAGCAACAGCAGCAGCAGCAGCATATGCAACATTCGAAGGATCCGCAGTCGCACAGTGGTCAGCAGCAGGCGCAGGATCATCATACGAACGATGGGGAGACAAACGATGCGCCCGGCTCCTCCAATGGTGGCTCGTATCAGGGCCAGAATGTGAGTCAACTGCAGTCGCACAACGGTGGCGGTGGTGGAGGTGGCGATCATGGCAATGGGAATGGCACACAGCCGCATCCAGGGATGCCGCCGCATCCAGCGTTTCATGGTGGGCTGCATCCGCATCTGTTGAGGCGCCAGCATACAAATGCTGCACTGCAGCGCGAGACACCGTTCGAGGAGAAGCTGCTGCAGTTCATGCAGGATGCGTTCCCCAAGAAGAGTAAAAAGCGGAAGCAGCGTGATCCCGACAAACTCTTCCTACTCTCCCTGTACGAAGAGATTAAGCGCGTTCCCGAGGAGATACGTCTGGATGTGAAGTCCGAACTGATGCAGATCTTGAAGAAGTATCAAAAGAAGTCACCCGTCAAGGCGGAAAAGTCCTCCACATCGACATCTTCTGCTGTGGCCAAGCAGAGCAACAATAGCAACAGCAGCAGCAGCTCCGCATCCGCACATCTCTCCCATGGCATGTATCAGCTGCAGAAGAAGTATGAGAAGGCGGAAAAGGAGGCGTTGCCATTGTCGCCCGTGGATCCGGTGCCGTTGCATGCACCGCAGCAGCTGCCACTGTTTCAGCTGCAGAAGAAGTACGAGGAGACCGCCGAGAAGGTGCATCAGCAGCAGAACGAACAGCGCAAACTGGAGGCGGCGCATCAGCAGCAGCATGCTGCACACCAGCAGCCGCCGCCGCCGACAAATGAGCAGCATTTGCATCATCCACAAATGGCGCATAATATCATGTTCCCGCCGGCCCAGCATCATGCCCACAATCCACACCAGCAGCAGCAACAGCAGCAACAGCAGCAGCAACAACAGCAACATCCCCACCAGCAGCATCATCCGCCTACGATCTTTGGCACACCCGCCAGTGCTGATCGTCCGGCGATGTCCTATGAGAATGTTGGGTGAATGTTGAGCCGTCTGTGGGAAGCCACTTGTGGAGCGCGCCCTTCGACGGTGTCCCCCACGACGGCAGACGCACAAAACAGCTGTTAAGCAATCAAGCACAGTCAATCCATCTAGTAACTAGCCACCAGAACGAGATCTGCTCTAAGACAGAATAAGAAATGGGTTCGCGTTCGGGATCAAGGTCGGAATTGGTCCTTTAATGCCGGAACTGTGTGCAACAATTTGTTTTAAACATTAGGTTTTACAAACAAACGTAGCTCTAATCCTTATGCTAGCTTCTATCATGTAGCCATGAAATGATCTTCATGTAAATGCCTTTGGACTACGTTCTAATTGGCGCGTCATCAATAATTGCATATGTATATAGATAAGATATACATAAAAAAAAATTACATATTGAAATTGTGACATTTATTTTCAATTACAAAACAAATGAATTTAATATATGTATACAAAATATTGAAAAACTTAACTTGTCTTATGATTATGATTTATAATTATAGTTTCGTAATATTATGTGGACATATCAAGCTGATCGTGGAGAGCTCTAAGTATGTAGTAGCGCGTAGTTCTACGCCTGATCAGTTTTAATTTTTAAGCTCTGATTATATTATGGATTATGTTGGAAATGCAGTTTTGAAAGTAACTTGAGGTATTTTATCTTTTAATTTTCTTATAGACAGATAGATAAAATCCTAGCAATCTACGAAAATTAATAATGATGATAGAAATTTTGAGCAAAGAGTTCATTCAGAGACAAAGGGTTAGACGCTTGTTTTCAATTGAAGCCTATCAATCAAATTAATCTTTTAAATATATATTTTGAAAAAGATAGGGTCTATCACTCATATTTATCTTTTAGATATTTAAAAACCTTTCTTTCTTTTAAGATAAATAAAACTCTATCAATTTACTAAAATCAGAAGTGATGAAAGAAGCTTTGTTTAATGAGTTCTTTAACTTAGATTTCTTAACTTTAAATAATAAGAGAAGCTTCTCTTGCCATAATAGGATTAATATTGTGATTTTATGAATTAGTTCAGATTTCTATAGTTTTCTATTTCTTTGGTCTTTAATAGAGGTGCATATCTTATGAATTATCATTATTACACATCATTTGTTTCACATTTGTTCAACAGATTAGATACCATTTGAATGTGGAAACTTGCCACAGCTCACAAAAAGATTCGACAAACCAAACAATACAAAAACAAAACAAACAACAGCCACCCTAACGATCTGTTCAAATGATAATTTAGTTTTTATTTACAGGTCGTCGGTATACGAACGCCTATCGCGTATCTCTGTGTCGTGTAATAAAACGAGACTACGATCCCCAGATACCAGAGCACATATCACTCAGTCGAGTCGCATCAAGCAACGAGATGTGCACTTATCAGTTGCGTGGGATGTGTGAATGGATGTGCGACTCTGCTGCTGTAGATCCGAGTACCCATTATGGCCAGCCAACCATTGGCATTCTAGTCTGGCCAACGGTCCAGTGCGAATCAAAGTTAGGATACCACAGCGGAAGATCTGTTAGGATAACAGGAGGCAGTAAAGAATCATTATTTTCAAGTGATTCTTCAATACAACATCGACAATGGCTGGTATGATCAACGATTTGCATGCAAGTGCTTTACTTTAATTTCATTTAAGTCGTGCATTTAAACTAGTGTAAAGAGAATGCTTGTAAATTGGCTTCTGTGATTCGGTTCAAGATCCGACTGACATAAAACCACAAGTTGCCTTCGCATGTCGTTTCTGGTTGCGACTGAATTACAAATAACAAGTCCAAAACCTTGCAATTCTAATGAGAGGTGTTGCTACTAACAGTTAATAATTGGTATAAAATAAAAAAAATGTATCCGACTTAATTTCAGTTGAGGCGCGTACCGTGCTCTGGTACATGACATTTGTCGGTTTCATTGTCAACTATATGCTGCGTATTAATTTAAATATCACCATTGTGGACATGATTGCCGGCATTGATGAGCCCAAGTCCGCGCTGACTCACAATCTGACGCATCTGGTCAATGGGAATGCCAGTTCCGCAAACTCATCGCATCTGGTGTCCGCTTTGTCCTCTCATAATGCCAGTGGGCACCACACCGAACGATATTCGCTGGAGCGAGTGTTTCTTGATTGGGCAAATGTGAGTAAGAGATGTGGGTGCATCATGAGGCATATTCATGAGGCATGTTACATATATATATATATATACATATTTTTAGATACATACGTATGTATTTAATTATGTTTGGAATTGACAATTTTCCTATATGCAGCACTGAGAAGAATAGCTTATGCGAGCATGAAAAATACTAATAAAAAATATTATACTAGATAAAACTACTTTAAAATATATTATACTTTAACAATATCAGTTAAGCATATTTTCCATAATTCAAATAATCACATATATGATAGAAACAAATATAATAACATTTCATGATTAATGTCTGAAAGTCTTATATCGTTACCAAACCCAATCCCAATGCAGATAAACTACGACAGGAATGGTTTCCATTGGAATGAAAAGGAGCAGAGCAACCTGTTGGGCTCATTTTTCTGGCTGCATTGGGTGCTTCAGTTGCCCGGCGGAATTTTGGCTCGTAAATATGGCACAAAACTGGTCTTTGGACTGTCGAATGGCATTGGAGTATTCTGTTGTTTCCTCATACCGATTGTGTCCTACTGGAGCTATGGAGCCTTGCTGTGGCTTCGAATCTTTCAAGGATTCATTACTGTAAGTATTACTCATGAATAAAACTTACATTTGAATGAGCCAAAGAAATATGAAAACAAATGTTTTAAATATATGTTTTAAAAATCATTTGTCATATATAAGTTCAGAATATTAATTCGTATAGTTCTGTTGTTTTATATATATATATATATATATATATAAATATATATATATATACATATATATACATATATATACATATATATATATATACATATATGTTTAAAATGAAAGTGGTTTCTATTTGTGCCTAAGGAACACCATTCTTTTGTGTATTTCACTTTAAAAATAACTCCACTTTTCTCGACATTTTCTTTAGGGTTTGGCTTGGCCCTCGATGCATGTGCTTACTGCCAAATGGATACCGCCCAATGAGCGCAGTAAATTTGTGAGCGCCTATCTGGGCAGTTCGGTGGGCGTGGCGCTATTCTATCCAATATTCGGTTATATTATCGCCTGGACCTCCTGGGAATGGGTGTATTACATTTGCGGCATCTTCGGCATGCTGTGGTTCACTGCCTGGCAATTCCTCGTCTTCGACAGTCCCGCCCAGCATCCCCGGATTGCACAATCTGAGCAGCGTTACATTGAAAAGTCCTTGGGTGCGTCGGTGCAGAATAGTACGCCAGGTCCGACGCCCTGGAGGGAGATTGCTACGTCGAGACCCGTCTGGATGAACGTGGTGGCACAGTGGGGCGGCATTTGGGGTCTGTTTACGATAATGACCTACGGACCAACATATTTCCGGTTTATACATCACTGGAATATCAGAGCGGTAGGCAACAAAAAGAAGATCGAGAATGCATTTTGATTTTTCATGAATATTCTTAAATTTTATTACAGTATTATTTTCGAATTTTTAATTTGATATTTTATAATTCAATATTCATTACCAGTCTGTGTTCCTTTAAAAAAAAAAACATTTCTTTATCCCTTGCAGACTGGGTTCCTTTCCGGCATGCCACATCTGATGCGCATGATCTTCGCCTATATTTTCTCAATGTTCGCCGATTATCTGCTGCGCACGGATCGCCTCAGTCGCACCAATGTCCGTAAACTGGCGACGGCAATTTGTAAGTTGAGTCGTTGACAGATTATTCGATTGATTTCACTCAAATTTATTCGATCTAACTTGCAGGCTGTGGTGTCAAAGGAGTTGTGGTGCTGGCGCTGGCATACTTTGGCTATAATGCAACGGCTGCCATTGTATTGCTAACTGTGGCTACAATGTTCCATGGCGCCGTCTCCTCTGGACCCTTGGCCTCAATGGTGGATTTGTCACCGAACTATGCGGGCATAGTTCTTGGAGTTAGTGGAATGATTGGTGGCATGCCCGGATTTATATCACCCTTTATTGTGGGCATCCTAACCCAGGGGAATGTAAGTTGACCGCTCCTCGCTTGTCCATATTTGTTGTCGACAATTGTAGAGCATAAATATTAAAACACTTCCATAACTTTACTCATTAAATAACACTTCGGTAATTTTTCGAGACAATTCTGAAGTAATATTTGTGCTCTTTGTAGCCTTTAAGTCATTTTGAGCTTAAAGTTTATTTTTTTTAATAATTAGTTTATTTAATAATTTTTAAGTTTTTGAGCATGTTTTGAGTTTGATTAAAACACTTCATTTATTTTTAAAAAGTGCTTTAAGCTTAGTTTAAAAACTTATCCCCTCTTTTTGTTAATTTTACACATTTCTTAATCCTTTCTACTATGTTATTGCAGCAAACGATGGAAGCCTGGAATCAAGTCTTTATGCTAACTGCAGCTATGCTACTTGGCAGCGGCATCGTTTATGTCCTGTTTTCGGAGTCGACGTTGCAGCCCTGGAACAGTGGCAGCCACGATGCCGGGCTCAAGGAGCTGCAGCCAATTGAAGAGAAACTGCCGCTGCAGGCCAATGCAGATGACGAACCTAATGCCAAAGTCAACTCTGCTGATAAGTGATAAGAACGGACAGTTTCATTGGCATAAGACCATTTAAGTTAAAGCCGGCGCTTGTGATAAGCAGGCAAAAAGGCACAACAAAACTATCAAAACTCATTTATATTTGCTTACAGCTCATTCACTTAAATTAAAAAAAGGTTAATTGTATTAGGCCTGCTGTGTGCTGTCTGCCAAACTATCGCATTCATAAGTCTATTCGAAATCGCAATCACGATTGCTTCACGCTCAGATTGTGAGCTTTTGTTCTTTTGGGTAAATAAAATGTGTGTACTGAATGTTAAATAAAACTTTTGTGATTTACAATTCAATGTTGGAAAAAGCTGTGAATTTGTTTAATGACCGTAGAAGGATTTTAGCTAGATATTAAAAAAAAAATGAAACGAAAGTGCAAAGATAAGTACAAGTAAATATTTTGACGCTGTCTCTTCAAATAAGTAATGTTTATATTTATATCTACAATTAACAATAAAGTTTAAACGTCTGTATATGCTTATCATTGTATCTTAGATAATAAAATGCTTTATATGTGAGTTAAATAATGTACACTGTATGTAGACGACTTTTAAATATTAAATTAGTTTGCAACTAGCAAGGTAAGCCAACCAGATCTGATTAATTGTTGGTCAGAAAATTAGTCTGTTTTGACTACAATATCATAGATTAAAGAGTCGCTAACACTTTATTATGTTCTTGCAGAGAGTATAGTAATTCTGTTGAAAAGTTTCTAACGCACAACGATACCACTAATAATATAATATAATTGATCTAGTTGCTCAGTCTTTAAGCAATCTTTACTTTTAAAATTTTGGTATTTACAGCTAATTATGATTAACTTTATTATTTTAGCAGCACCTATCCAAAATAAATACTCTTATTTCAAATATAAATGTAAGTTTAGAACTTTCAAATTATTTGTTTAGTCAGAATCATTTACTGCATGATTGCATACCTTTATGCTAAATACATATATCTAAGAGGAGCAAATTTGGGTCCCTTACGATTCTAGTTAATATTTGAACAGAGTTGGTTTAGTGTGAGTTGAACTTGTCGAACTTGAGTTAATAATTGCAATTTAAATCAAAGCTGATTGAAGCGTAAAATCGTTTTCATCCTTGTTGCATTCGTATTACGGATATCCGCAGTTCGCCGCTTTCATTACTCATACCACAAGGTGTACAATTGGATATTGGATGTGGATGTGGATGTGGATGTGGATATGGATGAGGATGAGGATGTGAGCAGCCGAGCATAGAATAGCCCTTTGCCCATTTGCAATTGGTGTTGTTTTTGTGATTCGAAGCCATCTTAGTTTTTTCTTGCATTGGCATCCATTTCGGATTGCACTCCAGGGAGTCGTAGATGCCACAAATGCCCAGTTTCCTTCATCCGATTTGGCACTCTCACTCTCCCTCACTTTCTCACTCTTGCTCTCTCGTTCACTCACTCTCTATCTCTCCTTAATCCAGTCACTGTCCTGTCACTTGATCCCGCAGCAAAGTCAAAAAGAAAAAAAAAACTGATAGAGATTAATTGGTTTCCCATTACACGATTCGTTACCAGCATTCGTAATGGTTAGAAAAATTGGAAGGTGCCGTCAAACCAAATAATGCTATTATTTAATACCATCAAGCCGAATGAAATTTGAACTGAATATTGAATAGAATACAAGAGTTCAAATTCAAATCTAAAGCTGTGAAAATTGCTCTCCCATTACGCTAACCACTCTCATAATCTGATGCCTTTTAAATTTCCCTGCCGTTATTTATTCATATAAGAAATTATCGCTTCTTAAATCGCATATTCAAAAGCCAGCGGACTTTTATTCTTTGTGCCAATCCTCATTGAATGTGAAGTGTGCTTCAGGTGTTGTTTCTTTACCCACCCATTGTCGCTCCATTTTGCATATGCTCAAAGTACTTACTTGCAATTTTGCTTTGCCATTTGGATTATCAGTCGACGTGTTTCTCAAACGAATTCTACAGAGACATCGTCGCTGTTGGCTGTAAACAACAGTTATCTCTATGGCTTTCAAACAAAGAACCCGCTAAACCTAAAGCCCGACTTCATCTCAAGCACAACAATAACCAGTAGAAACAGAAAGAAAAAAAAAAACAAACATTGCGTACGGATTTGCCAAATTCCAGCGGAGCAGAGCAACAAAAAATGTTTCTGTGCCAGGCAGGAAGTAAATTCAATCGTAAACAACGCAATCAAAAATTCATTCAAACGAAGCATTAACGCTTATTCCGTTTAGCCAGCGCACACACCCCTCTCCCCCCCCCCCCCCCACCCTTCCCTGAAGCATAAGTTGGGGGAGGCTGGAAGAGAGGGCGTCGTTTGGGATTGGGCTCGTTTGTCTCGCGCTGTCTCATTGTCAAAATGCAACAGGGCGGCTGCTCGAAAACCAAAAAAAAAAAAACGTGCAGTTGACGGGGCGGAGTTTTTATACCCTTAACAAATTCGATGTGAGTGAAGGGGCATATTGACACTGACAGCCGAAGAGAATTACTTTAGAAGTTCAAAAGTAAATCACAACTGAACAGTGCAAAAGAAAAGCTTTTCGTTGTTTGTTGCTGCGAATGCAGTTTTGCTGCTATTTTCGATAAGTTAAATTATGTAATTTTCCACTTATTCAAGTTTGGTTTACTCACAAACACAGTGTATATTCTAGTACGACCCTTCCACTAGTCAAGCACTCTTGTTTTAATTTTCAATTTTTGCCATGCTTGTTTTTTTTTGCGCCACTTAGGCAGCAACATTTGTTATATGTGGAGTTTCAGTGCCTGGTTGCGAGTTCTTCTTTTTTTTTTTTTCCAAGTTCCGGGCACGTCGGTTCATAATTTTCCATTTCCATTCAAACGCCACGTTGAATGAGACCACGAAAAGCGACGAATAAATTGTGCATGGTGTGCGGATGAGAATTTCTGTGTGTGGTGCAAGTAGGAGAAGGAGGAGGACGTGTAGCTGGAGGCTGGAGCTGGAGTTGGATTTGTGTAGCTGTACCTGTTTGCATGTGAAATTCAGGGGCACGTGTTTACACACACAACATATATTAATGCGTGTGTTACTGAACCGGAGGCATTCAGTAACAATGAGGCGTGGTGTATAAGTATCTGTGGCAATAAATTTAATTTGCCCAGTGAAAAAACATCGCAAATCCATTTTTTATGCCAAATTTTCCTTTGTTCCCATGTGCATTGGGCTTGCATCGGATTAATGGATGTGCGAACATGCATATAAGAGTTGAGGGCATGCAAATAAGCAAAACACATTTTTTAAATCTGTTTAATGGCAACTCCATTTTTTATACATTTTTAAAAAAAAAATAAATGTCTGAAGAGTGGGAAAATACAGATGAGCATAAAACCCATGAGTAATAAAAACAACGGCTATCTTAGGCACGCCAAAGATTACATAGCCTTGCAGAGCGTAGTCAACTTGCCGACATCAAAAATGAACTATAAATTTTGCCCATTTGATATAGTGAACCGATCAGGCTGATTCAAGATATTTCCTGTACTACATGCTTCAAGGATATGTCAAATTTAAACGTATCACATAATGTATAATAATGCTCATACCTCATACCATACAGGATTGAAAATATGTTTAATTTTGATAAAGATATATGTTATTGAAGTCATATAAACAATTCTAGAGTCGTTGATTCTCACAAATATGGGTTTGTTTATTAGCATTTCTGTCAAATTAAATGCATAATTTTCCATTTTACAATTGCTTAAGAATGTTATACATTTTCCGCAGGACAATTTTGCAAACTTTTTGGCTTTTGAAGAATGCAACGTGAACTTATTCATTATCATCAAATATGCAGGCAGGGGCAACATCTATAATCTTTAATTTACACATCAGTCTTGACTCCCTGATGGACTCGACCCACTCTCTGTCCCATTTAATGAGAGACCACCCACTCCAATCGCCAAATACACCCACTCAATCATAAATATTATTAATAATGTGTGTGGTTGCGGTTTTGTGGGTTTTCCTGAGTTTTCTTCGTGTTTGTGTGTGTGTGTGGGTATGCTTTGCTCTTTGCACTTGCGTGTGTGCCTTCAGGCTAATTTATTTAGTTTAGTTTAGTTTGGTGAGGCGGCAGAAACTAGAAACTTTAGCGCTACCCACCAGAAACTTGCTCCACGACCAACAACAACAACAACAACGACTCTCTGTGGGGAGCCGTTTGAATGTTTGAATTGGCGAAACTCAAGTTTTGCTCCAATAAGTTAGTTGAGTTTGTCAGTTTTTGGGCTAACATAGATCTATATATAATATATCCATGGACATATGTATTTACACTGTGGCTCTGTCATCTTGCTGTCTACCTCATATCCGAATGTTAAATATGAAAGCCACTTTGCACGTTGCTCCAGCAGCAACGCCAAATTAAAGTTGTCACATTAGGCAAATGAACGAGCCGTCTTCAAATTCATCCACTCTCTCCAACACATACACAGGCGTGTGTGTATGTGTGTGTGTGCCAGTTAAAAGCATCGCTCCTTGTTTTAATCTTGAAGAAATAACTTTGTCGTTGGCGATGATAAATCATAAACAGAACAACACCCCCCTCCCGCCCCCAGGAAAACAGGATCAGAAAGAGGACAAAACCAGCAGCAGAGCAGGATACGAGTACACTTGACAAAATAAGTGTAACCCTGAATTTACCAAAAATTATGGCAATCTTATAAAATTCATGTTTTGTTTTTGCAAGGGAGATGATTAGCATTTATGGCTTATATTTATAAGATAAGACAAAAGTCGTATAAAACTTATTTTTCTTAAATTTTAAAATATAGTGTCCATAATTAAGGATATTTTTAGAAGTTAGGAAAACAGAAATAAAATGTTTAAGTTGTAAGTATAATGTTCAATAAAGTGCAGTTCTTTAAAATTAAATTCTTGCGCACACACTTTTTCTGTCCATGTAGTTAGCCGGAGACGGGTGGGTCTTTGCAACAGGACACGTCTCTATGTGGTGCACGTGGACGTGGTCGCCAGAACGCACGGACCGAGCGTGGAGCAACAACAATATGTGAATATGTTATTTGTTTTGGGAATTGTGAAAATCTCAACAGGTCCCCGCACTTTGCATATTATTTTTAATATCAGCTCAACAGTAAGACAGTCTTGCCAGCATTCAGTCGACGTCGCCATCTCCATCTTAAATTTGGGGTCGGTTCGGGTCAGCCAATTGGCAGCCTCTGCCTCCTGCTGCCGGCTGCCTCATTGTGTCTAGTGTGGCTTACCAAAACATGAACGCATCAGTTTTTGGTTTGCCCTGTTTGCATAGACATTCGAGCGGGCAACATTTGACAGCGCCCAGCTCAGGTTGGACGGCTCGTTATGGGGCGAGGCGGAGCACTCATCATCTTGGCAAATATTTGCATACTACACTCATATCCATAACATCTTGGCTCTTTGCAAATCATGCGGAAATTCGCAGCCTTTAATAAGTATTTGTTATGAATATATATCTAACACACAAGCGATACTTCGTTTAACTGCAAGAATATGATCTAAGTTAAGATGATAATAAAAATAAAGAAGTCAATTAATATATTTTTAGATAATTTTCCACACAACAACATGGAAGTTACATATCTGTATGCATTTAATACGAAAAGCTCCCACATTTCTAAGCTTGAGCTCAATTTAGATTTATAAATGTTTTAGTTAGTTTCCATTAGAATAACAATGTTTTCCACAAATATATGTTGTTTATAACTGATCAATTTTGGTTTGGTGGACAAACTGGTAACTGGTAACTTAGCAGCTGCAGTTGAGATTGCGTTTTATGTGGCCGGTGCATTATTCATGAGTGCATGCAAATTGAATAACAAGTGGAACACGTAAATTTCCTTCTCACACACACACACAAATCTATGGCAAAGCTGTGGATTGGGGCAATATGTGCTTCATTGTCTTGTTGCGGCTGTCAATGCGAATTACTCTCGGCCACAAGGAGGCAAGCAAAACAAATTCGATGGCTTCTCTTTCGTTCACCTTTACTGATGGTCATATGCATGCAACTTCAATTCCCTCGCTGAACATTCATTCTGATTATGCACACCACACACACACGGACATAGACACACCCTCGCATAAATATTTAGATATGAATAGTATATTCGGCCAAGGAGTTTTTACTTTCTTGTAAGGCAAATGGCTAAGGATTCAATTAACCGTCGTAACAAAAGCCCCACAACTCAAATGTTGACGTCACATTTTGGGCTTTATTAAATTATCATTCGATTATGCCATTATGTCTTCGATTGCACTGGGATTGGAAACGTGGACTGAGAATGAGACTGAGACTAAGGAATGGCCATGTCAATTGCAATTGGCATTGGGAGTGCTCGAGTGCTGCTTTTACTTAATGGCACATCCGGCGGAAGTTTAATGATACTTTTGTCTCCGGCTAGGGTTGTTGCCAACTTGGCGAACACTCAAAGAACCCCTTTTTACGGACGACCCTTTCTTTAAAATTTTGAAGATGTATGTATGTATTTATGTATGAATGTATGCCTGTGTGTTTTTATACATGTACATCGCTTTTATGCAGCGCAAATTGCTTTGTGATGAAAATATCGAGATGAATTATGTGCCACAATATCCATTAAATGTAACTGTTATGATCTCACGTACTGCCATTTTGGGAATTTTAAATATGAAAACTGCTCAAAGTGTCCTCAAAACGAGCATTCGAAACGAGCAAAGAACAGGTGGCGAAAGGAATATTGTAGCTCGAAGAATATTATTGAAAACACAAGTATTTCATATTTGCACATATCATTTTACCATGAACATCAAGTAGCAAATGCGTTTTCGACTTTAAATGTAGTATTAATCTACAAGGTAGAAAAGTCATGGTTATTGAAAATCAGCCCAGTTTTGACTCTGGAAGTTTTCACCAGGCCCTAATAGAAGTTTTTGGATTATAATTTTAACATGTTTTCGAGCCAGAATAGCAATTTCAACCTTGAAGGTTGTATTAAGCTAGAGACTAAGCCATGTTTAATAAGCCCTGGTTTTTAAAAATCGGATCACTTCGACAAAGTTATGGCTCTGAAAAAGTCCAACGTGATTAGCACTTCCCCATTTAAGAAAATTTCCAAACTTTTAAGTGACATAATTGGATAAAAAATATACCGATTTAAAAAACAGTGATTAAGGAGGGTGAATTGCTGTACAAATTATAAGACAATCAGCTCCGAGCCCATAACGTATATACATTCTTAATCAGGATTAACAGAGTAGATCTCTGACTAAAGCATTCTTAGTTGTTAATCATGTTTTATCCTCTCGATTAAAACGCCACTTAAATTTGGAAACACGATTCAGTAAACATTTCTTTTTGCTTGCTCACACAAAACAACAAATTGATGCTGTTTGCACTTGAAGTGTCGGTTTTATTTGCCTTCTTTCATGCTGTTGGCCATTCAGGCAGCACCTGCAGCATCAATTGCGCCAATTTGCCAATGAATGGCCACTTCTAAGTTCCATTTCCGATGTGCTCAAACATTCTGGATACGACCGCAACCCTTTTGTCAGTTCGGTGTCCGGTCCATCACTTTGTATACCTTTGGGTGTTGGTCAACGCCAATCAAGCGCAAAACCATTTTTGACATGCTTCGACATGCGAACGGGTGGACAATCGCCAAACAGTCAAAGAGTCATACAGTCTAACCAGGCAACCAACCAAAACCAACCAGGCTGCCAGGCAGTCAGGCAGGCAGGGAGGCAGGAGCAACAAGGACTTGCCACATGCCTGGACAATGACAATTCAATTACAGAAATGGAAATAGCGGCAGGCATAAAAATCAAATAAAAGCCCGGGCATAAAAGTCTCCGGATAAGCAAATAAAATCAGTGGGCAATGTGATTGCTGGGGCGTGCTAAAAACTGGGTGACCATTTTCCGGGCAGGCCCATTTTGGCTTTTTTGATTAAGTTCGTCCATCTCCTCTCTCTCTCTCTCCCTCTCCAACGTGTGATTGGTTGTTGCTTGTTTGGCTGCCTGGTTATTGCGGTCAATTGGCAATTGGTGTCCATACGCACGTAGAGTACAAATTCTGCTCCCTTCCCTTGACCCTTGCAAAGTTCCCACGCACAAGGGGGGGTAGGGGCGATGTTAAAATCGTCAGAGAGCCAAAATAATTTGGCTAAAAGTGCATTCGAATGGACACATCAACATTTTTGGCTTTCAGCTTTGTGGCTTTTGTGGTTGACACCTAATACAAGCTAAAAAACTGACAACTTCTTCTTCTTCTTGGTTAGCTTTAAGCCGTGACGAAATTACAGCAAACAAGTTTTGAATTGGAGGGCGGCGGCATTTGGCTATTGAAAATTCATAGCCAAAAATTTATTCATGGCCTGCTGCCTGACTCTTGGGGGCATTAATATTTAAGCAGCCGTCGTCCGGCTGTGACTCCTGTCCGGAGTCCACCTTTTGCGGAGAACGTCACACAAAACTTTCTGCGGCCACCGAGCGACGGAGCTGTCAGTAACGGTGTCTCCAGCACATGAGGGCTACATTTTTACGGCTTTAAGGTTTTTCTTTGCGCTCAGCCTACATCTTCCTGCTCCTTTGGCTTACAGTGGTGTAAATGGAATAAAAGTTATAACAAATATGTATGTTATTTCTAGTGAATGCAATTATTTGAAATTTATAGCAAAAAGTTAAATTAATAAATAGTAATAATATCAATAACAATAAATAAATAAATAAATTTATTGAATTGAAAAAATAAATAAACAACATACTTTTTTGTTTAATTATTTAAGTCATTACATTTTTTTTTGTCACGTAAAATATGTATATTCCAAATTTGAAGACTCTATCTCTTGCAGGCTTGGAGAAAAGTTTTGTTTTAATGGGCCCAGGATATAAAAAGTAATTTGTACAAAGCTTATTAATTTATTTAAAAAATAATAACTGCAATTCTATCAGTCTAAGTTAAATGTATCTATATATATTTTGGTTGTTGTTGTTTTACTTTTGCTCCACTGTGCCGTCCAAGACACCCTTTTGCATCATTTTGCAGTCGAAGTCGTCTTTTAACCCGTCTGACGCTCGCATAATGTCGCAAAAATGTTCAAACTACACATTAATTTTTGATAAAATGGCTTTCGACTCGCTGGAAATTGTCTCAGTACCCATTTTGCTGGTCGTATTTCGGTTTGTTTGTTTAAAGACGGGCAGGCAAATAAATAGATATTGGTAAAGGGTGGATGCTACATTCTGCACATTTATTTCCCATTATTTATTTGTCATTTAATTCCAAAATGTCTTACAAATTACGTACTTAGTTATGGTGAGCATTAACCAATGGCTAACTGGGCAATCTTTCGTTAAATCAAATTTGACTGTATTATGTTTTAACAAATGCAATTTTGTTCGGTTGATTTTCAAGCTGCTTTTGACCGAGGTTTTTGGCCTCGAGCTTAGGATTTTTATTTTGTGGTGGGCTGACTGAAGTTGAGGTTATGGGCAGGTGGCCATTCGGCTAACAAAAATTCATTTATTTTCATTTATTGTTTCACATTTCCCACAGGACGGCGAGAGTTGCAATTACCGCAATGCTGGAGTACAAGAAATACACCCAAAAAAAAAAAATCATTTGAGGGCGAAAAAAATATAGCCGCGATGCGTCGCACACAGCAAAGTTTCCTTTATTTCTTCTGTGTTTTATACTCTTAATGTCATAGTTAGAAGAGTATATTGGTTTTGGTAATTTCTGTTTCAATTTTGAAGACAAAGTTATGGTTTAATCGTAAAATGAGCTTCGAGCCAACATTGCTTTCCTAACGTACAATGTATAATTAAACTAAAGGTCAATCCATGATCAAAAATCCCTGATTTAGCTGGTCACTTTATTGACTCGGCTCTAAAGTCATTTCTTCTTCTTCTTTTATTGACAACTTTCTGAGTCATATATCTTTAGCAATTTCAAAGCTAGACTGAGTTGCTAGATTGTTGGTAAGCTCTTTTCTTGGATTCAACCAAATTATTATTCAACTGGTAGATTGGCAACAGAGTATTAAGCAGTCGTTTAGCGCCGACAGCAACATTTTCACTTGGTTTTTTTTTTGTTTTGTTGGTGGCTAGTGAATTTTATTTACTTTTTACTGCCCAGGAGTGTTCATAATTTTGTTGACTTGTCGTGTAGATTGTAATTTTTACTGCAGGACAAGCGCAAATACATAATTGAATAACCAGCATTCGCGTTTGCGTCCAAAGTAAACCCCAAGCTGAATTTCTTCACAGAAAGGGTGCAGCAGATTCTTGGGCAGGACGCGGATAAGGACGAGGACGATGGCCCGAGTTGGCTGTCGCTGCAAAAGTTTTAATTCAATTTTTTCTGCGTTGTTAACTTGAGACGCAGTCGCAGGCTGAAGTTGATTAATTTCGCATTTTTACGCTTGATTATAAGCATGGAAGGATGCAAGGAGCAAAGTATATTTCTTGCCTTCTCTTCACGCACTTGCTGCCAAGTTTTTGCCGTTCAACTTTCCAGCACGCGAATCTTTTTTCGTGACTAAAATATGGCGTCGAATCCTTTGGGAAATTTCGATATCACACTTTGTTCGTCATGCCTTCCCCATGTGTGTGTGTGAATGCTTTCACACAAGCAATTCCTGCTGCCAGAGTTCATTACACATTCGAGGTTATATATATATACACACGCACACACATACACTCCCAAATATATATAAAATGAAATGAAATGTCGAAATGAGCAAAAGTAATGAGCAATGCGATGGGTGGAGAACGAGTAAAAATGGCCAAAGAAATGATTAACCACAGGCAACCAGTCAGCCAGACAGAGACAAGGCACAATACACCCCGTCCCTGCATCCTTACACTTTTCCATGTGGTTGCCCCACCCAGAAAAATCATAATTATTACGAGAGCATCATTTTCTTGATGGTTGGGGTTTGTGATTTGCTGCAGCAGTTAATAATTGACGTGGCTGAAAGTGTGTCGATAAAATTGCACGTGTGATTGCCAATTAAAACAAATTATTTGCTCTTTCTCCGCTTTTGACAGGTATTCCCCCCTACAATAGTTACTTTCAGTGTGGCAGAGTCATTTACAATATATGTCATTGGATTGATGAGCATTAGATATAAAGAAAAATATATATATTGTAGCAGTCAAACTAAATTATATTTCTTTCTTAACTTTAATTTATTCACGATTGATATCTTCATCTTCTTTAAGTTTTGTGATCGAATAATTTATATCGATCGTTATCGATATCAGTGTTATGTACAGATGTTAAGATCTCCTATTACGTAATTTTTTGCTTATATTAAATCGTTTGCCAGTAAAGACTTCAATGATTTTATCCAGACATCGAAACCAAGTCTATTTGCCTACAACTGTTCGTGCTGCAAATACATATATTAAAATGTCATCGTAGAGCCCAATAGAATAGAATAGTACATTTACCCATACATATGTAACTTCTTTTGTTTCTTAGTAATTACCATTATGTTCTATAGATAAAACTATAATAGAAACCTTTTAATTGATTCTAGAATATAATTTTATATTTTCTATAAAACCGAACTTTTACAACGGCTTCTATTCTCTTTGCTTACGCTCCATTCACAATAGATAAAATCTGAAAACAGAAATTTTACGATAAAAAAAAACAACTTATGCATAATGGTCTGCTGTGTTAAGAGGTTCTAATTCCAAGCATTTTTGGAGAAAGTTTCTTGAACTGAATCAAAAAACCAAACTGCAAAGAATCGATACGGCTTTATAATACTTAAGAAAGCAGATCATTAATTTGCGATGCAGAACAGCAAAAAGAATTTGAAGATAGAACGCAGAAGAAGCTGACAATAAATCAAATTGTATCTATTGTTGTCTATGGCTACATAGTCATAAGTATGTAAATTGTGAACATACTTATACTCGAAACTAGCATTTAATTATTCGATATGATGCCAAATTTGCATATGACAAAAACAAAAGAACAACAACAACAGCAATCGTATTCTATGTAATTACGACATGAAATGAAGAATCGTCAACAGTTAACAGTTTTGGTATGATGACTCAGTCTCAGTCCCAGCCTCAGTCAGCTGGCGGCTATAAACGGATTTTTCTTTTCTAACTGGCTGGCTGTCAACAGTTTGCCACTTTGGATGAAGGCCACAAAGCTCTCTTTAAAGCACAGCTCCGTTCAGATCACTCGAGACTGTTGGCGGCGATATGAAGCAGTTTCAATTTAATATTTGGCAAGCACATGAGTGCATGGGTTGGGTACTTTAGAATTATTGCTTTGTGAAACAGGTAAGAATGTTATTGTCAAGTGAGCTGGACTAAGAAATACCCTGAACTCAAGACTGAGTCAGACAATGCTATGTTTGCTGTCATTTATAATGTGTTCAGATTATGCAAACCACTATTTTATTATTCCTAAAACAAGTCAGCTATTTTTTAAATTTCGAAATAAAATTCGTGCATTATATTGTAATAATTGTTATTTATAACTTTTTTTTATTTTTTAAAGATTGATATATGAAACTTTTCTGAAAGTTAATAAGTTAAATATGTTTGGTGCCAGTCTTTCTACTTTCTTAAACATGGAAGTCATTTCTAAAAATAGGAGATTTATTTCTGCATCTCAAAGCAAACACAATTTTATGAAATATTCTTTAATTCTAGGGCATATTTTATTCCGAGTGTAAGTACATAATAATTGGAAAGTAATTAAACATAGATATTTTGCTAATTGGCAATTACATATAATGGTGAATAATAATTTATTGTTAACAAAGCGCGCGTGCAGAATCACAAAAACAAGCAGTAAAGCTACCGACTACCAACTAATGTCTAACTACCAGCGATCCCTCCTGACCCTTGACATCGAAGCGCTGCGATCGTGGGATGGGCTCCGCTTTGCTCTTGATCAAATACTTGGCGAACTCGGCGGGCGAGCCGAAGGATTTGATTGGAAACTTGCCAAAGCGACCGTTCGTCTTGGACACCACATAGTAGATGGGATAGATTCCGGGTGTCATCTGGACGGGCAGGTTGGAGCCCATGAAGTTGCCGCTAGACTCCGTGGGGAACTGGAGCTGCTTCTGCTGCTTTCTGTTCAGCTTCTGCTTGGGAAAGGCTTTTAGTTCGGGCGTGTACGTGTATTTCAAAACACTCGGCGTTGTTTCACCACTACTAGGGATCCTTGTAGGACGCATACGTTTCGAGTCCAAATATTGGCGCTGTCGTTTCCCATGGGAACCGGGTCGCAGTGTTTGTATTTGGAAAAGTTCCGAATTCATGTGGTTACCGGTGCGATCCTGCTTCAAGGGCAACTCATGCGGACTGACCCGAATGACCTTTTGCGTCTTATTCTCAATCTCAATGATATCCTCCTTGATGGTCTCCTCGGGCTTGTCAGCCAGGCACCCGATCGACATCAGACTGATCCACGTCAATAGGAGCAGCACCTGGAAAATAATATTTATATATTCCCCAACTTAGAACACTCACCAAAAAAACCACAGTCCCGCAAAAAATTAAAAGAACATCAATCAAAAAATTTACCAAATGTAGTCGATTGGCAAACATCGTGTAAATCGCGATTATAGAATATGTACAACGTCAAGAGCAAGCTACTGTCTACTGGCTCCGGGTTCCGGTTTCAGCCTCTGCTTCTGTTTTTGTTTCCAGTTGAGATCTCAGCTTCCACTCCGAGTTTTGCGACTTTATTTAAATGCTGCCGTTTGACGACTGAGCTCAGATCACAGCTTGAATCGGCGCTGTAAGCTTTTCAGCTGTCTAACGTTTCTTCCCTGCCCTGCCCCCAGCACTTTGCCTCACTCTCTTCTCGTATCGCTGATATACATATGCTCATAATATACATGGCCTTTTGTTGATCGCGCCAGATTGTTCTACCAGATTTGCGCCAGCGCAAATTATGAGCCAAAAAATTTATGTAGCGTCGAGAAATTGTTAGTTTTTTATATATTTTTTTCCGATTTTTTTTTATTTTTCGCATTCACCTGTTCAACCAGACAGAGAAGTATAATAACTTGGTCATTAAATTGGCGACGCTAAGCGGTATTTGGCTTGAACTCTTAGATCTTATTTGTTTAGTGAGTACTTTGCTTCCTTCTTTCCCATTTGTAATATTAACCACTGTGCTTAAATTACAATTGCTCGGGCTTTTTTATTGTGCAAAAGTATATTTTTTTTTAAATAAGCTGAAATTGTTGTATAATTAGAACTCACATTCTTGGTGTATAATATATAGATGCAGTCTTAATACTCAAGCAAAGTGGCATTAAATGGATATAAATTATTGCTTTAGCTAAAAATGATTTTTATTTTAATTTTTTTTAACAATGATAATAAATATGCTAATGTGCAGTTTACTGAACCGCGCTACAATATATGGCAATTAATTATACAAAGAAAAATATACTTAAATATAAATGTGGACTATAAAATGTTTTCTGGCTCAAAATATACAAATAATTTTTTAAATTCAATATAGAACAATTTTTTTTCTGTCCATACCCATTTTGGAGTATTTTAAATAATTGAAATTGACATCTTCTTTCTAGCAGAATCTTTACCAATTTATTTTAATGTGATAAATATTTATGTTTTTATCTGCAAATTTAATCTACAAAATCTGTATTCTAGTTAGTATAGCTTTGTAGGCAATATACAACTTCCTAGTTGCATTATAGTATAATATACTTATTTAAATATAAAATAGATCCACAAATAAATAATACGGTATCCAAGCTTCGTCATATTGCCAGAATATTTCTACTATCTATATATTTGTATTTTTGTGTCATTTGTCATCGCCGGAGCCAACGATCGACCGCACAGTGGGTCACACTGCAAAACCAAGAGAAGCCATCGACATCTTCACCAAAAACCACAAAAAAAAAACAACAAAATAAACAACAACAAAAACAATAACAACAACTACAGCTACAACAAACATTTGGCGTATACATAGATCAATTTGTTGAATAAATTTTGATTACCTCATTGATTAATTTGTTTGTTTCGTAGCGGCAGCGACCTCAGTCAGTTGGAGATTCCATTGCCGGCAAACTCTAAGCTGCTTAATAGACTCTACCCTGACCCCCCCTATATCAAAACTGCCCCCCTCGCAGCAACACAGCAATAACTTGGTTTCTGTAGCCTCGCGATGCCTCGTTATTATAGCCTGACAAAGTGCATTATAATGTTATTGTGAAGTTTGCAACTCATTGGAGGTGACATCAGAAAGTATATATATATATATTCGTGATCAGCATTTTTAGCAGATTCGATATGGCTATATCCATCTGCCAATCTGCCTTTTTCTATGTGAACTAGTGAAACTAATCAATATTGCAATATATCTTTTCAATTGAAAGATGAGGTCTAGTTATCCTAACCACAATAAACAATTATAAGTGTATGAATTATACAAAAAAAATCCACCTCGGACAAAAACTTAAGCGAAATTGACCGACGACAGTTTGACTCCGTTCTGTAAGAGTATGCAATCTTCGGCATGCCAAAGATAGAAATGCTTCCGCGCTGTATTTGTTGTAATTTTTTTGTAGATACAATTATTTGATTTCAAGCATCATTAACTATGCATTGCTAATTATTGTAATGGAATTATTTATGATCATTGGCGAAATCAACTGCGAATTAAAGCTTGTTGCCCCTCAGCGCGTGTTAAATAAATATACTTATAAATAAATATATAAATAAAATAATAATAAAAAGACTTCCCCATGAGCAGCACGAAACGAAATTCAACTTAAAGTTAATTCAATTGTTTTCATATTCGCTTGTTATTGTTCATTATTTGCAGCAAAGTAAATGAAGGTAAATTGTTTTCCTCGCCGCAAAAATTGTATATTTGCTTAATGGTTAGAGATTATCTTAAGCGGGTTTAATGAGTAATAAATATAATAACCATTTAGACTTGGAAAATAATTTATAATTGTTATGGTCATAAAGCTGTCATCAGCGATATACTAAATATATTAAGACTTGATAATCAATTTTCAACGGGTGCAAATACTTTAATTTTGAATCTAATTTGATGGAATGTGCTACCAGCAAAAAATATACGTGAAACATTTATTTAAGAGAAGCAATTTAATTTGCCAAATTATAAATAAATTCTTAATTCTAAAGCAAAGATATAGTATCACCATTAAATTGATATCTTTTCTTATATTTCTTGAATTTAGCTGTCAAAAGTTTTACGCATCTTATCTTTAATGTAAATCTTTTGTAATATTTGGATTACAGAATTCTAGTTTGAAATATCTAAACAAACAAGAAATAAGTTATATATTATAGTTATGTAATGCCTAAAGCAAAATACGAATTTCTTCCAAGATAAAACAAGATAGCTTTAAAACTGCAGAGATAGTTATTAAAGTAAGAGACAGATAGTCGGTGATGACGATCAAGAATATATATACTTTATGGAGTCGGAGATGGTTTCGTCAATAATATATTCTGCATTGTAAGTTTAAAATTATAATAAAATATTAGTATCTGCTCCTATTCAATTTCTATCTGCGCTTTTAACTCCAATTTGGCCTTTATTATTTGTGCATATCCTTTTTCGACTTGACTCCTATAACTCCATCCTATGTTTATATACAGGGTATTATATAGTCAAACGAGCATTTTTGTTTTTTAAATTTATATTGAAAAAAACACCTTTTTTTACCTGTTTTTTTTTGTGCGTAAAGTTTTTTGTTTGGCGTCTGTATTCAATTAATATGCATTCAAATTAGATTAATGAATTTAAAATGACCCAATCTGAACCCGATGACAGTCGCTGGCGATTAAATAGCTTCATTAATCACACTTTATTAGGTGAAACTGATGGAAGGTGGCTTTAGCTTTAAAAGCATGTTTAAATTTGAGTTGAGTTAAAGAAAATATATGATTGAACTAATTTTTTTATATATCAAATTCACTTTATCTTTGCATCGATGCCAAAAACCATTTATCGCCAAAAAAATATACAAAAATCACTTGGCCAAAAATGTAAAAGTTTGGCGTCTCACAAAACCGCAAGTTAAGTAACCAAAGCAACTGCATCCAGACAGTCGTAAAATGTCAAGACAAAAAGGATATATGTAGAGCAGCAGCAGCAGGAGCTGGAACGGGAGCAGCCACTTCCATTTGCATTTGCCATCTCCATCATCATGTTCAATGGCATTGTCGCGCCATCGATTGTTATTCAAAGCAGCCCATAATATCCAAGTGGATGTCGCCAAGATGCCTTGCAAAAAAGGGTTTGGGTGTGGGGGGTTGGCTTTAGTTGTGGCAAGTGTTTGGGGAATTGAGCAAACGACTCAACAGGTTTTAGCTTTTAAGCCCTTTTGTTATACAAAAAAAAAAAAAAAACTCACACACACACAGCACCCCGCGCCACACTCTCTCTGTTCTAGTCAAATTCTGTAATCGCTAATGGATTATTTAAAGTGCGACTTTAAGGTGAACCAAAATCTACTGCTCCCTCCCCGCGGCTACAGTAATTAGATTGCTAAAAAAAAGGGTTTTGCTGGTCAGTGATGTGGGTTATTCTTTGGCCAGAGGTCAACATACATATGTGTAAGGTTGTGTGTGTCCAAATGGTGACCACAAAATTAAGTCTCTGGCTTTTTGTGGTCCCCGCCTGCGGCTAATGTACGCCAAAATCCGCCGCATTTGTTTAACGTGTGTTTTTGCTGGTTTCCTTTTTATTTTTACTTTTTGTCAGGCCGGCCATAAATTACATATTAGCTATAAGGATCTGTATAATTTACGAGTGGGTTAAAAACATGACACTAGGTCCAAATAATTACACACACCACCCAAACTCGTTACACTCAAATCTAAAAAAGCAAAACTTGGCATTTTTTTTGTTTACTGTTATAGTAAAGTGAGATAAGGCTGACTCAGTTTTTATTCGCGTGGGGTTATGCACCCCATTCTTGGGGTGGAAAAGTTCAATTCAAGTGCTAAAGTGGCGTTGGCTTATTGTCTCATCACATGTCAAGTAAGATTCTCTCTCTATCACTATCTCGCTCCCCGTCTCACTCTGCCTTTTATTACATGACAATTACCACAATCACAGACATATGCGAGTGCTACATTTACACCCGGAATGTAATCGTAAAAAAGAATGAAACAGCACTTTAGGTGGCAAATAACCGTTATGTGGCAGCCACTGTTCAAGTGGAAACTATTGTTGCTCCCCACACTACACAGAGTCTCAAATATTGCTTATCATTATAGAAAAAAAACAGAATGTATCTTTAAATTTCAACAAGATGAACTGAAGTAAAATACTTTTCTTTCCAGCAAGGTTTAGGTAAATTTCTAACGCAGTAGTTAAAAAATCAGATTTAAGCAAATGACATACATTGATAAAAACCTAATCGATTCATAGAAGGAAGCCTTTATTGCTTTAGATTAATACATTATTTTATGTTTGCTTAACATTTTTTTGTAATGATTGTTTGTTTTGAGTGGAATACATATTTCTTATGGAATATACAATTTATCAAAAAACATAGCTTGCATCATAAACATATATCTAAAATGTAGATAAAAACATATAAGTATATATCCAAAAATTATGTCAGACTAATATTTTTAATCTAAAAATTATAAGATTAAACATTGTATCTTTAATATATAAAAAGCAGGTCAAATAAAGTACAACTAATTTTCTCTTCTGCATGGTTTAAGTAGCTAGTTCTGGTTAAAGTCAATCTCTTACGCCTAGCTTTAAAAATAACATCTCTTTTTGCGCTACATTACATAAATAGAGATAGACGATTTTGGTCTGCTTGATATTTCTTGTGGTCAATGTTTAGTTTTTAGTAGAATGAATCATTTAATTTAAAACCCAGAAAAGTATGAGAGTGTTTAATTTGCAAATATTCAACCAGCGGGTAAAAAAAAATAAATATTTGTGCTTGGGAGCTTAATAATTCGTTGGCAAAAATGCTTTTGTTAGCCATTAAATTATTTAACGGACTCAGCCACAATGGAGTACAGCATATGGGGAGTTGGGGTGAAACACTTCCCTCCTTGACGGCTGCTGGCTGCTGGGCAGTCGCTCAAGCTCTCAAGCTATGCTGCACCTAATGTCGAGCATCCAGGCTCTGGTCTCCACCAATGCGACGATGGCTCCGCCCCTGAAATGTGTGTGGGGCGCTTGCTTGGAAGCCAGACAAGCGGCGCCAACTGCGCAGCTGCAGAAATTGTTGTTGGTCTCGTCCAGTTGGTCGAGAGGGAGGGAGGGGTGGCGCTGCTTGCTAGCTTCTGCCTGCTGCCGATGCCAATACGGACCGGCTCCAAAAGGCGTTTAAGACTTTTGTTCCATTCCCAGACTGTTTCACTTCGCGTTGTGAAAGTTAAGTTTGCAGCGCGGCACCGAACTCCATACGGCGGGGGGAGGGCAACTGTAGGTGGGGATGCATGAGCATATAGTTATTTATATAATATGTATATGTTGTGCTATGTTTGACAACTACAAATAAATAGTAGACATTGTTAGTTGGTATGCGAATGCAAAGGCAAAGGGCTGCCTGATTAACACAAAGATTAATTACTATTAGATGCCACGACAGCGTTGTCATGCCTGCATTCTTGCCACATTGTCAGTTGCGGAAATTAGATAAGCATATACATATATGGCTTATAGTCTAAGTATGTATATTAATTCAACATTTGAAAGTTGAATGCAAACTTGGTCTACAACTTAAAAATTTATAGTCTCAATAATTATTGATAGGATAAGATCATTGAAGCTATTTTACATTGAAGCTATCTAGTTTGCGTTGAGTTGGCATTCAAACCAATGCTCCATCCAATGCCAGAAATCTATCTAAATTATCTAAATACTTTCACTAAAAAGACAAAACTTTATAACTGAGGATTTTAACGTTTTATATCCCCATTAAGCCATAAAGAAATTTATCACAGATTGAAAAAAATGTTGGTAAGAGGCCACTAGTGACGTAGTAATTACAATACTATAACATTGATATCGGTTTCGATCAATATAAATTGTGTCATCACCTTGAAGAAGAAGAAATCAATCGTGAATAAAGTAATATAAGCAGACGTATTTGAGAAACAAATATAATTTAGTTTTGACTGCTACATAAGTATATCTCAGTTTAATCACAGTAAACTGAAGCTAGGACTTTAACTCTTGCTATCTTCAGATTTATTAGAATTTTAAATTAATAACAATATAAAATTTGTGAAGATACCCAAAAATAATTGTAGTTACATTATAATAAGACTTTTAAAACTATGCTGTTGAATGAATAATTACAGAAAAAGATAGATTTCCTAATCGAATTCTCCAGGAAAATCTTTAACTTATCTCACTGATAGTAACCTTAACTCTGTTTTGAAAAGGCAGATGCTGATTAGGCAATTATTCCCATTAGAGGGTGGCTCATAGTTCCACATTGCAGTGCATCCACTATCTAACTACATTTTACATTCTGCACTACCATTGCATTACGGTTGGATGTTTCCAGTTTTGTTAGCTTTCAACAATTTGCATCCCGAGCACGTCGAGCCAATTAGCGTTAATGCAAGGCTCATAATTTTCACACCTTACGGCAGCTCTACTGAAATCGGCCGCCAAAACACCTCGCCTCCAGCAAACAGCAACGAGTCTAACCAGAAACGGAGGCAAATGAGTTGCTCCTGGAAAACCAGTTTATGTGCAAACGGATTGGGAGAATGGGGTCAGCGTCACATATGTACGCATGCAAATGAGAGATGGAGACAGCGAGAGAGATAGAGAGAGAGAGTGAGAGAAAATGAAGAGGGAGCTTGTTGGAGCTTGTCCGGCAAATGGAGCACGTCAATGCTGCATTGCGGTTGCTATTCCGTCCGTCTGCTTTTTGGACCATAAAACAGGGTTTTTATGGAATCACCTTGTGTGTGTTTGTCTGAGTGTGTGTGTGTGTGTGTTGTGGCTTCTGCACCCAGGCATATTGTGTGTTTGACTGTTTTGCAAGGTGTTGATTATGCCTTTGATATGCAAATGAACCGGTTTTACAGTCGGAGTCCAACCTCCGTTCGCAACCCCTTCGATGCTTGTGGCTAAACAAATGGCGCTAATGATGGCTGAGCAGGCCAAGATGACACCGATGACACCGCCTGGCATCCAATGATACGGACACCATCCGGCCATCTAAAAGACTTGTAAGCTCAACCCAAATAAATAGAAAGGGTTCTCTCTAAGCACACGTCGATTACGTGCCAGCTCTCTTGTTTTCATCCCCAATTAGACTCATTAGGCACAACATACACACACACACACACACACACAGGCATTATAATGTGACCATGGAGGAGTTAACCGAAGGTGCGAATGGAACTGACTCTTTTGGAGTGATTTACGACACAAATTACGAGCTTAAATGGACAAACATGCGTAGTTTTAATCATAGGCATCCATTAACGCCCTCGAAAACTACCATAGACTATGTACTATGAAGGACTCGGGTCCCGGGTTCCGGGTCCCCAAATGGGCATAAATGGAATGTGTGACATAAATTAATTAAGTTTTTCTCACGTTGCCAGTTCACGCTTGTTGGCCAGCCTATTTATGCAAAACTATTTCCACAGGACACGGCTATAGCACGCCATTAGCCAGTTGTTTTTATAGTGCCTCAAAATTGCTCAGCGGGGTGAAGTTACACAAGGGCTAATTATTAAGTAATATAATGTAGACGTTTTCATTCCTATACACAACTAATGTAGAACTCGTGTTTCCAGTTGTGGGTGTAAACAACGATTGGTGTTTTAAAACACATATTACATTAGAAAGGAAAATAATTACGCAATTAGTGTTCTGGTTGCGTACAGACAAGTGTCCCTTACTAAAATTAAAAGGATTTCTATTTATTTTTGATATTTAATGTAAAAAAATAGTCGAACAAATCAAATTTAAAAAAGATATTTTATCTCTTTTTTATCCTTCTATCTTAAAAATATAAATAAATATTTAAGTAATTAAAAAACTAAATGTTATTTCAAGCTAGATTATTAAGACTAGGCTATTTGGAATTGCTTTAGAGGTAAATAACCTGAAAGATGCCTATGTCAATGCACTTAAATATATTTTTGTTGTTTGCTTTATATAACTTCTCAAAATTTAGGTCAGGCATCATTGTTCCGATTCATTTTTATGACCCCATTCTTGTCAAGCTGTTTTCTCTCTTCTTGAAAGCACTTGAAATGCAAATAAAAATTCAACAAGGCAAAAAGAAAACAAGTTGCGCATAGAAATCGGCCTCACGGGAAATTATAAGCATTTCCTTAAAAAAAAAAGGAAACGCAAAAATATTTAAAAAGTTGCGCCTAATTGTAAACGGTTGCCACCGATGGATGACACTTTATGAGTATTTGGGGAGGGGCGTAAGGACTTTCGCATATTAAACACTTAAAAGAGAGAGAGAGAGAGAGAGAGAGAGAGGGAGAAATAAAGTGTGCGTAAATTGTACACTACAATTGTGAGGAGGCATGAAATTGAATTAAAACGGGCCACAAAACTCTACCATCCATGCAGAGGGGTTGGAGGTGGTGGAGTTCGAAATGTGGCCGCGCCTGGGGCGACGGAACACGGGACTTAACTGGCATTAATTATGACAGAAGGGCGCCGGACGAGTGCCCAGCAACTGGACAGACAGACGCACATGTCCATATCCGGCCAAGGGGAGTGGGTGGATGGGTGGACAATGCAATGCCAAGGCAGGTGCGTGCTCTGGCAAACATTTAATTGACCAGCAAACAGTGCAAAAACCTACGAAGCAAAGGACTTTGCCACAACTGACACAGTGGCACAACCAGGTAGGTGGACGCTGGCCAAAGCCTGCTGATTCTGGGTGCACTTACAGTTGGAGGCGTGGATACACTCTGAAAAAAATATGGCCTTGAATGTGACTACTACCAAACGAAGGCATTTTCTAAATGCCTGGCAGTTTTAGGTATAAATTATAATTCAGAGGATGTAATAATGAGGCTTGAAGCGCATCTGAATGAAACTTCACATATATTCTATGAGCAGCTTCTTTGTTTACCACGTTACACGAGCCAAACGCATCAGATGCTCACACTTAGACAAAAACTTATGAACATCGAATTACTAATCGCATTATCGGTCGGTATTTTACATTTATAGTGAAACCTCAATGTTGGCAGGTTTACTCTGGTTATTGTGTAATCATCGGCATGCTCTACTTTGTATATGCTCTGTACATTTCTCAGAAGTATGTTTCTGAAGAATAGAAGCGCAGAAAAAAAATACAAATTATACTAAAAATCAGACATTTTCGAAGCGATTTTAATGTTCTAAATTCGATGTCATTTTTTGCTCTGAGTGTACGAATTGCACTCATTACATTTACGTTAATTCCATTTATATTTGCAATTGTTGTTGTTGTTGTTGTTGCATTTTTTTTGCTGTTGTTGCCGCTGGCAACCTTTACGTTTTTGGAGCCCCACCTGGGAAAGCACATTAAATAATTACCACAAATGGGCTTGGCGATAATTTTTGCACCAAGTACGAGGTCGCGGCCTGGGCGACAAAAATTTTAATTGTAATTGCGAAAACAATAAACAAATGTGCCACGCACTGTCCCCTAACCCCTCTCCCTTGTTCGCTTCCTCAACTGCAGCTCCAGCTCCAGCTCCAGTGCGTAGTGCATCCATAAATACACAAGGGAAATACCCATTTGAATCCCATATATATATATATACAAGAGAACTGCTGCATTGCAATATACCCTAAGTATTTTAAGTCACATGGTCACATGTGTGTATATTTATATAAATTTCTGTAGAGTTTTTTAAACTGGCATTCTGTAGTTTGAGGTGCGCTAAAGATTGAAGCATCTCTGATAAAAATATTCTTGCTCAGTATATATAACCAATGCCGATTTATTATTGATGAAATGTCACGAGTCGCAATATAACCCTTTGTGAGCAGTTTTACTGGGTACAAGTACAATCCGCATTTTATTTAATTATTGCCAAAGGGCTGCGCTTTATTCGACGTTGTAAAAATTGCAGGCAAGTTTGCATTTAATTTGCATACAGCGTTGCATACCTTTGGGCGGTGAAATCAGCCAACAAATTTAATATGAAGCAAACATTAAAGCCAAATACAGAGCAGAGGTGTCAACGATCTCAGCTGGTCGTCTAAAAGACGACTCCCAAGATGGTAATTTTCTTGTTTGCTAACTGACTATTATTTTAAATATTAATGCTCAACTGGAATGTGGAATTTAGCTCAACTGCCAGCTGCCAGCTGCCAGTTTCATCATTTGGCAATAGTTAATTTTTGAAAAATCTATGTAAATTAAAACAAACAGTTGTCGCTGTCAGATTGAGTGGCCCATCGAATGGGGCCCATTGTACACTTTCGTGTACTCAGGCTCATTGGCCAAGTATCTTTTAATCTCTTATTAGCGGCTTATTATCCCCGCGGACATTTCGGTCATTAATATGCACAGCCGTGTTGGCGTCAGTCTTGCCATTAATTTTAATGAGTCAACAACAAGCACAACAACAACTACTTGAGTTGAAAAAAGGATTAGGTCTATCTTGGTGCTCTCAGTTAATTACTTAATAATTTGGGCAGGTGTTATTTTTGGCCAGCCAATTTATAGAGTCTCCCTCTGCAATATTAAATGGCATCCTGGAAATCTGAGAAAGTAGCTGTGTTAAGGCTATGAAGGAAAGTAATTACAATTACAAACAGCAGGAGCAAAGTTATAAGCTGGTTATGCATATTAAGTCTATATTTTATCAATCTTGGATTACTTATGCGAATAGATTTAAGATAAAATAAAATACATGTATAGAAAGAAGTTTTTGTAAATAATAATGATTAATAAGGTTAACAATAATTTCTTATAAAACATATTCTTGATTATCTTCAAAAAGTATATAAAAGTTTTTAATAAGGGATTAAATAAACTGAAGCAAGCAGTTCTTTCTAATGTTGCTTATAAGTCGGAATAGTATTAACCACAATCAAACTTAATAAATAAAATAAAAAATGATCTAATTTTAACAACAAATGATATTTGCTACTTAATTAACAATGTTGCCATTTTCTAACAAAGTCATAAAATCGCATAAGCTGTCGATTGGCAGCTAACTAATAGCGAAATTCCAATGTGGCTCTAATAATTTTTGTAAGGAACTAAATTTGATTGCTGAACACGCACTGCTGTCTTCAAATTGGATCTGAGTATATATATATATATGGATGATGATGACGATGATGTTGATGATGATGATTCATCAGGCGTAAGCCAATTTCACATTAATCCGTAATTTGCTCTTTGACGGCGGGGCGGCTAATAATTTTTAATAGGATTCGCATGCCATAAATGGTCATACTTGCCACTCGTTTTTAGGCTGATTGCAACTGCTCAGCCACGGGCCGGGGCAGTCTTGTAGACCCTCGAAGCAGTCACAAGTCGTAGCTTGATTTTGGCTTTTACTGGCTGCGGCTTTGATGGAATGCCATTCGAAAATGCACAGCACGTGCAGCAGGCTAAGCAGCAATATGTAGCATGTGTACATACATATGTGTCGCTGGTACACTTAGCGAAAATTATGCTCTAGAACATAGATCGACCTGAAAATCAGAGGTTCTGTTTGCCTTTAGATATACGTAATAGAAATAGGAAAGTAATCAACCAATAACTCCATTATATTTCTTGAAACTTTTTTGTACAAAAAACTAACTATTCGATATATTATTTCTTAAATTCAGAACAAATCTCATTAAAAAGCAGAAATTATAACGTTGCTTTAAAAATTATATTTGTACATTTTAATGAAATTATAGTTCTTAATAATACAAAAACAAAAAACATGTTAATAATGTTTTTGAATATTTATAAGTTTGGTAAATATAGTTTTCTATATGTATGTATCTTTAGAAATAATAATTCTGATTTTAAACATTCGCTTTATGTATATGTATTGAACTTTCTTTAGTTTCTTGTATATTATATTTTATAATTCAAACAGTTATATAGAACCATATTTTCTGAGTGTAGCGTCGCTCTAGTAGCTAGTAGCTAGTTTTAAGTAAGACCATCTTAGTATGTAATTTATTGGCTTTAATTGCGTGCACTCTTGCCAGTAATTAACAGTTAGTTGGCGACACTTTTAATTGAGTTTCAGCCCTTTATAATAATTTATGAACTGCTTCGGGCCATATTCGGCTAACATTGAAACATTTAATCAATGTTCGAAAATCTGAAATCTGTGCGCTAACCAAAGTTGTTGTTTGGACTCAGTTCTCTCCTCTTCTCGTGGCTTATAAATATTTATAAGCTGGCAGACCTAATGACAAAGTGATAAGGACAATTAAGGAGAAAGCTCACAAGCGGCAGGCAACAAATAAAATGTGTCAACGCGTTTTGTGAGCATTCCAATTCCACATGGCGATCAGAGTTGTAAACTCAACAAACAAACAAACTGCCTGTAAAATATTACTCGCATCTTTGATCACTTGTCATCCGCGATGATGATGAACGATCTGCTGTGCAGAACACTCGATGACTCTGCCAGTGAAACTATGAGCTGCTCCAGCTCAGCTTCCATCCATCCATCCATCCATCCAGCAGTCAAACGACTACAACTCGTCCTCGCATTGCATTCCGTTGCAAAACCAGTTGACAACACTTGCGACAAGCGAAACGATCTCGCTTTTTGTGTCTTCAACAGCAGACAAACATAATATAAAAACAAAAACACATAACAAAAACCAAAAAACTAAAAACAAACGTGCTGGCCAAGGTGTCGATATCGCACAATGGTTATAATGATGGGATCTGCACCATCCAGTAGAAAAACTGTGGCCGGGGCGGGAAACAGGGACAGGAAAAAGAACGGAGACCCAAGTCGCATACGCAGCAAAAAAGTGAAACGTGGCTTGTTGCAGCAAATCGCTGAGATGCCATCGCTGATAATCAATAATTTTTATATTTTTGCCACATCGCTGCCAAGTCAACATTTAGCCCGTCCTTCCCTCTCTCGTCAGCGTCGGCATTATACTCACTCAAAGAATCCACAAACTCAACTTCAGCAAGCAAAAGGAGAAGCCTGCTCTTCTCTAATATACAATTTTGGTTTTTGCTTTTGGGAAACTGTGTTGAATGCGTGAAATTATTTGTTAAGAGCTTCGATATACAGTAGCTGTTGTATTAGCTCTATATTTATATACATATATAATATATAGTATTTTTAGTTTATTATGTCTCTTATCAGGATCAATGGAATTATCTTTCCAATAATAACGATACATTTTTGAGAGTGGTAAGCTTTGATCCGTCCCTCAATTGTAAGTTATTTATAGATAGTTACTAAGGCCTTAAGTACATCTCCGCCATATTTTCACATATACTGAACCAGTTAGCAGATGCGCTTGATATCCTCTGCGTTATTTCGTATGCAAAGTGAGCTGACAGCCTGAAACTGAAAAAGCCATTTACAACTTGGTGCAGTGCACATTTGACTGTACTGTAGTAATGTTATACTGTGCAGTGTATGTTGGTCTCCTGTGGCAACGCACACTTAACCCTAACTACAGTTGGTACCTCCCCTCCAACCCCATCCTCATCCCCACTCCAACCCCTAATCCAATAATAGAAGGGTTTTCGACAAAGTGCAAATTCGTGCACACGGCGACAGGCACATTTCCAATTGGCATCAGCAGAACCCGCTTTGAGCTGCTGACACGTTTCAGATTTTGTTTTTTTCTTTCTTTTTTCTATTTTTTGTCAGGCTTATTTATTTTTTGTTAATGCGCAGAAATCCAGGCAGTTTTGCTGGCAAAAATGCGAACATTTCCATCAAAGTTCGAATGAAGGCGGTTCTTTTCTAACCCTTTGATGGCGACACGCACAAGCAGATGCGAACTCAATGTGGATATGGTTGCGATTGTGGGTGGTAGGTGGTGGGAGGTGTGTTGTGGCTTGGTGGTCTCTACTATGTCATTCTGCATGTCACGTCACGCAACCACCCGTTCCTTCCGTTCGAACATGAAAATCGCATCGGCAAATTTCAGCTGATTAGATACTTGCCGAGGGTTGCTTCCTCAATAGAAATTATTTATAAATTTAATTTGATTTCAATGAAGATCCTACCATTTTGCATACGTTTTGAGCAGGGTTTCCATTGTTTTTTTTTAACAAAGTTTGACAAAGTGTCATAGTAGAAATTCATAAACAAGAATCGAAGAATTTACATGTTTAAACAGTATCATTTAATTTTATTCATAGTTATTCATACTAATTCATACTGTCCTTTAAGGGCAACCCTCGCAGCATATTATTGCAAGCCTCGAAATGAAAACCATTCAAAGTCTTATTTAGCTTCAGTAACTTTTAACCGAGTTCGACTCCCAATGCCCGACTCTGAGCAATTAGAAGTCTGTCCGTTCGGCTTGTGCCCCAAATCTAATGGTGATTGCCACACCGCTTATGAGCTGCAATAATCTTTGTATACGTTAGCTAGCCTCTAGCCTGTATCATGTAGCAATCAAAGCTCGGCCGGTTCCAATTAAACAAACACCAGTGGGTTGGGTGGGAGAAGAGTAAGGAACTGGCATTCATTCCGAGAGTGTTCAAGTTACCAGTCGCTATTGCGAAATGAAATCAAAAGTGCTTCTCCCATTTTGTGCAGATTGCGTGGGTGAGAGGGAGCAGAGCTCAGGCCACAAGGGGGGAGGGGACAGTAGCAGTAGCACAGTAAACTGAGCCGCAGACATTGAGGCAATTTGACGTGCAATAAAATTGTTGGTTCTTTAGATTTGGCCAATGTAAGATTTTTGCGAAAATGTGCGGCAACATGTAAAACAACAACAACTAGAGACAAAGATTTCAAATGTTAGGCTTGACTATAAAAATACTCTATAAACCTAAATTGTTATTATTACATAATTGTAACCATTTTTCCTCAGTAATTTTTTAAGCCATGTTTCTTTTTTTAATATCTTATAGAATATCTTGTGATATTTTATATAAAATTATTGTTTTTTAGTTTAAACATAACAGATTAAGATTTATTAAGCTTATAAGTCCACACATCTAATACTAAACAAATCTTTTTTGTTGACTCTACTCAGCGTTAGTTCTTGCCCATTGCGAAATGCATTTTGTTATAGGGTAGAATAAAAAAAAGGGGCCAAACCTTTATGAAAATATCTCAAATTGGATTTCTGACCCTTTGGTCAGCGATGTGTGAAGGTCCTTGGGCAAAATGCGACTGGGCATTTGTATTTGCATCTAATACATAAACATAATGCGTTAATTTAAAAGTATATTCCGGCCAAAAGGAAGACGGCCAAAGATGGCTGGACAGAAAACCACAGAAAACAAAAAATGCGCACAAACAAATATGCAAACATTTGCTGCTGGGCGGTAATCAAATTTGCGATGTGTTTTCTTCCTCTTCTTCCTAACATAAAAATGTAAAATATGAATTGCTGTGCAGGTTTCCCCCAAGGACATGTTTTTTTTTTTTTTTTTTTGGCAAGACCACAGGACATGAGCGATACAAATAAACAAATGATGTAAATTTCATTTCCACATTTTGGCATCAGTAAGAAAGAAAAAAAAAATAAAAATATTCCCCACTCAAATTGAAAATATGAAAAAGCCACATAAACAAATTACATAAATTTATTTTATGGTCTGAGGTGATTTCTCAAATAAAACTATCCCCCCAAAAGCAATCCCTGAAAAATACTGACAGCTGAGAACGGCATAAGCAAAACTTTTTCAACGCATTGGAATTACTAAAAGTTCAGCTATTGAGGCATTTGCATTTTATTCACATTTGTCATTCGATTTGTGTGGGCTCTTAAATGTCATCGGTCTAGACATTAAAAACCACTTTTCCGGAAAAAAAAGTGCCAAATATTTGACGCACAAAATGTCAATGTCAATTTGAAAAGAAAATACCATAACCCACACCACTTCTTGATGAAATGAATGATTTGCTTTTGATTTAACATCAATCCGAAAGGCAGGTGCTTTTAAAATTTATTGATTTACGCATTTCCGAATGACAAGCGTAGCTTTGACAGATTTTATAAAAATAATTTAAGAAATCCTTGCAGAACCGAAAAGTGAAGTTTGATGTCCTTTTTTATGTGTCTATCCAAATTAGCATATTAATTGGGTTTGATAGCGCTAGTTATATGACTTGAAAATGTTACCATGATATACATATATATAGAGAGATATGTTAGTTGATTGCCGCAGAGGGCACTCGGGGGTGCCATTAAAACTGCACACATAACACCAATTTTGCAGTTGGCTCGTCCCGAAAACAAAACGAGATGGGACCACCCCCAATAAACCTCACACTCTGTCCCATTTCCATTTCCAGATCACAACGATTAAAATTATGCAAACACATTATGCGGCAAGAGCAGGAGAAGACCGTATCCCGTAAACACTCAATATTTGTTGCCGCAAGAAAAGATTTTATGGCATAGCAAAAAAAAAGCCAACGCAAAAGTAAATTGCTCAGCTATTTTCTATGCAAATTAGAAAACAACGTTGAGGCTGAAATAAATCTGATAGAGAAACATATAAAGCACTTAAAGCTAACTACCTTTACAATTAGGTGTAGAAGAAAGTGACAGATTTATTCTTCTGCAAAGATACAAAATAACATTATAAGAACTGCTAGTTAAAAATCCATTTAATTGAGAGGATTGTGTACAACACACTACACTCCCAAAAACCTCATTTAAAAGGCGGAATACAGATAAATATCTTTTAGAATTTTGTTGGAATTGAAAAATAATGTGATTATGGGAGTTTTGAAAGGGACTTGAGAGAGTAAGAAGTTTGTCATAATTGTTTTGTTTTTAATTATAAAAGTGCAGATTTAATCTAAAAAAAAACGTTGACCAAACTACCGACTATAAGCTACATATCTTGAAACTATAAGCTCTATGAAGCCATGACATCGCAAAGGAAAAGACAGTACAGTGGCAAGGAATATCTCGACATGGGGGCAATATTGCTAAATGGCTTCAATAGGCAGGATACTACATATGTATGTAAGCACAGACTTGTGTGTGTGCTAGTGTGTGTGTGAGTATTTGTGTATGTGTGGATGTATCTGCCTATTCGAGTGTCCATTTTTAATTAACACTTTGACAATTTGACGCGAAATGCATTTTGTGTGCTTCTAACAAACTGTGACTGCGATTGTTGATGCAACTGCGGATGCAATCCGTTGAGTTTGCGGCTCCGAAAGACACTGCATTGAATGTTGCATGTTTAGAATACAATTGAAGTGTCAGTGTGTGTGTGTGTGTGTGTGTGTGTGTGAGTGCCACATACAGAGTAAGTGTGTGAGTTAGGGGCATGTTGTTGCAATAGGAACAGGAACTGAGGCCTGGAGTCTCGTCTCGTCTCGTTCCACGACTAATGGCTCGTCAAGGGGGTCAAAATCCCTCCACACAGGACTCGGAACTGCCTGCTAAATGTTGCATGCGCCTGTGTAACCCAATTACCGTTACAAATTACTCACACCTCTTGAATGGAGGGGGCGGGGTGTGTATGCCACAGTTTGAAGCAAGGGGTTAAGGGGTGCGGAGTACGCTCTAGACACGCTTTGCATAATTGATGACAAATTGAAATCATGTTAATGTTTCTCCATACACATATTTATATATATATAAATATATATATATATACATCTTTGTACACGAGTATTATTGGAGTTTGCATCACTCTACAGAAAGTATAGAAATTTATTGCATCGGCCCTTGCAAACTCCTTCTGCTTGTGTTTTTTTTTTGTAGCTGCAGCAGTCGCTAACTTTGCCATAAATTCATCAAGTAGCCAAAATCAAATTGCCAATGGATCAATTTGTGGTTGTCAGTGTTTAGCTACCAGTGTTGGACGTCTAAGCCCCAAGGGTCGTATTTGGTGGTCGTAAATCGAAATGAGCCTCACATAAATTTTCAATTGGTCAACTCGAACGTGGAACCTGTGAATTTGTGTTGGATGCAATGCAAATGTGGTGGCTTCAAAACACACACAATAGATATGTTTTTTGGGAACTTCATTTGGCAAAAAAAATTTTGGCTCTGGCTTTAAATTTCAATCGAATAATATCGGTTAACGGTTCCGGTTTCGGTTCCGATTTAGATAATTGAGGAATGGAGAATAACCAAACCAGTTCTAGTTCCAGTTTTGGTTCTGGCTCAGAATCTATCGATTAATTTCGATACACAGTTCTCAATTCCGATTTGATTTCCTGGCAGAGTATGTCTAGCTTCGGTTCCAGTGCTGGTTGTTAACCTAATTTCGGTTAACTGTTCCGATTCCTGTTTGGTTCACCTTTTGCTGACAACTCAGCAGATGATTTTGTTTTTTCTAATCAAGTAAATATTTGTCAAAATTGTTAAAGAAATGCTCGCACCAAAATTACCAGTCACGCCAGCGGAGCTTCTGAGCACGCTGGAGTTATCCGGATCGCCGGACCTCGACCAGCAGATCACCAATTGGATAATGTGGGATAGGAATGAGGCAACGCTGAAGCAGGTGGTGGATGCCGTCAGTAAAAAAGATTGGGAGGCGTTGCGCATTCGCCTCTGCAACACCACTTCCTTTGGCACCTGCGGCATGACATCGGTAATGCGAGCGGGTTTCGATTCCATCAATGATCTGGTTACCATTGAATTTGCTCAAGGCCTCAGTAACTATCTAACGGAATTGTATCCCAGTGTGCAGAAGAGGGAATCTCAGGGCGTGGTCATTGGGTTTGATGTACGTTATAACGGTAAACGTTTTGCCCAACTGATTGCAACAGTTCTGCTGAATAGCCGATTTCGTGTTTATCTATTCAATCGAATGGTCCCAACTCCATTCATATCCTTTTCGGTGCTGCATCTAAAGTGCTTGGCAGGCATTGAAGTGACTGCATCGCATTCTTCAAAGATTGAAAATGGCTTCAAGGTCTTTTGGTTTAATGGGGCGCACGTTTTAATTCCACATGATAAGAAATTGCAGACGGCCATGCTCAATAACATGGAGCCACTTAACTCATCTTGGGATCTCTCCATACTCGATGATCACCCGCTCTACCATGATCCTTACCGTGAAGTCTATCCAGCCTACTTTGAACAGATGAAGAGCCTGTTGCCCTCCACATATCTGGAGACGAATGAGTGTAGTCAGCTGCGATTTGCCTACAGTCCACTGCATGGTGTGGGCTTCCCATATATTCGTGAGGCATTCTATCAGGCCCGATTGAAACCAGTTATTGTTGTGCCACAGCAAAAAGAACCAGATCCCGATTTTCCCACTGTCAAGAAGCCAAGTCCCTTAGGTAAGCAGTGAATATGATCAAATTCCCACAGATGAGTTCTTTAAATTTCAATTTGAAGAACAGAAATGCTTAAAAGACAAATTTTAAACCTAGAACTTACTGTGCTTCAAATGATAATTGCATGATTCATGATTCTACAGTTCTTATTCTTCAAATATCTTAAAACCTAATTGTTCTTTTTAAATATTACATTTTTGATTTTAAAGATTTTTAATTTTTTTATTTTGAAAAAGCCAGTGGATCTATTGATTTGGCCATTAAGAAAGCGGAGGAAGAGCACTGCACCATTGTATTGGTTAACGATGCGGATGTGGATCGTCTGGCAGTGGCTGAACTCGATCCCCGAGGCAGATGGAAGAAGTTCAATGGCGATGAGCTGGGCGCTCTTCTAGGCTGGTGGGCACTGGAGAGCTACAAGATCCGTGTAGCCAAACCTGATGTATCGAATTGTATAATTATTGGCAGCATTGGTAGCTCGCAAATTCTGGCGGCAATGGCCAGAGCCGAGGGCTTCACCTTTGTCGAGACGCTGGTCGGTTTCAAATGGATGTGTAACAAGGCTCTCGAATTGGATGCACTTGGTCGGACGGTACTATTTGCCTTCGAGCAGGCCTCTGGCTATATGTTCTCGTTGAATGTGCCCGATAAGGATGCCATCAATGCCACCTGCCAGTTGGCCACTATGGCCTGCCATCTCCGCAGCACCCGCAAACTGACTCTAATCGAGAAATTGCGAGAGATCTACGATACCTATGGCTATCATGTGACACTCGCTAACACCCTAACGTATGATAATATCGGTAAGATAGCCAAGGTCTGTGATAGGATGCGCAATTTCAAGGAAAACACACCGGGCACCTATCCCCAGTGCATTCTGAACGGTGAATTCGAGGTGGTTAGTGTGCGGGATCTGACCTTGGGTGTGGACACCTCCTATCCGGATCGCAAGCCTCGTCTACCGGTTAGCCCCAACAAGCAACTGTTAACGTTTACTTTCAACAACGGGATGACAATCACATTCCGTGGCTGTGGATCCGAGCCCAAGCTCAGGATTTTCTCGGAAATGTTTGGACTGCCCGAGCAGAAGAATTGGGATGACATGAATGAAACCCTACAGCGCATGACTCAAGCGGTTATCTATGAATTTGTTTCACAAGTGGATGAGGATTGACGGATGACGGCTTTGTTCCTATACCAAGATATTTATCATACAGTCTCTAATTGCATTCAGTAAATTGTTTCAAATTTGAATACCTTTGAACTTAATCTAATTTTAGTTTCCTTAGTTTCTTAGCCCTCATTTTTAATTGGAATATTTCAGAAGGAATATAAATTAAGAAATTTCATATAAATGTTTGAATTTCTGAAAAATTTCTACAAATATAAAATAAAAAAATTCCCAGAAACTTCTTTTTCTAACTTTAAGTTAAAGATTACGTTCTGAACGACTTGGAATCTTATTAATAGAGGTTTATTGTCCAGTTTCTCTACGAATTACAAACACATGTGTAATGCTGAGAAAGGCTTCTCACACAGATCTACTATTGTCCTTTGCACATATGAGCTGATATCAAGATGCTAACACCAAGAATGAGCAAACGTCGACAGCTCATTAAAGTGTCGGAATAGCGAACTGTGGGGCGCCACAGAAGGCCAATTATGCGTACGGGGCAATTGCCCTATGCGGCATTAAAAGGAGTTGGGAGTGTGAGGAGTGAGGGGGTTGCAACGATATGTGTGTGTATGTGGGTGTGTGTGTGTTTGCCTTTGAGCAGCAGCATATCTGTGCAAAAGTATCTGCGAAGACAAACACTGAAATTTTATAGTTCGCTGCCTAATTGCACTCTGGGGGAGTTTGAGCATCTCTTTATTTCTGCAGCAGTCCCCGTGTCCAACGAGTCCTTGTAATCGTTGGCGATTGTACGGAATCAGCAAGTCGGCAAAAATAATGAAAGCAGTGATTAAGAGCAAGGGAAAGAGAAGGTAAAAGTGTCCTCTCCTCTCATATGCTCTCACTGCCTGCAGACTTTATGCCCGCCCAGTTTTGGGCGGTAAATAAGATTGTTAACTTGTTTGTTTGGTTTTCCAGGTCAAACAGAATATTTCAATAGTCCAAAATGGAGTAAGAACATGTGTGAGTGGTGTGTTCAGTAAACAGGTGAAACGGTAAACATTTTGGGTTCCCAAAGGCATCCGCCGAATTTATATCAAGTCAAATTTTAAGCAAAACAAAGCAAGATAAACGAAACGCAGACTCTCAAGGTCTAAAGGTCTCTGTTCTCCTTCTGTCAACCATTAAATATCCCCAAAATACAAACTGAAAAAAAATATATTTAGACATATATCGCAACGCACACGAATTAAATATTAATCATTGTCGACGAAGCCCAGTCGTTTTCCATTTCAGTTCCCAGTTCCGAATTCTCAGTTCCCAGTTCTCAGTATCGTTTCTTCCCCTTCCCATTCGCAATCCCATTTATCCAACAACTCCCATTTTGAAAACGTTTCGTGTTTGCATGTGTGTTTAGGTGGGCGGGTTGCACGTTTATTTGGTTAGTGAAGATACGCGAAGGTTAGTGCATTATTAAGCACTGTTTATGCGACATTAGGAACATAAAAGGCGACCCGACGGTCGCGTAAATAACAAACGAGACCACGATTCTCCCTCTAAATGAAATGAAATGAATGTCTTTACCTCCTCAGTTACGAAATGCTTAAAAAAAAATTTAAAATTTCATTGAAAATTGAATGGGGCACATCAGGCGTATCATCTATCTATCTATATATTTATCTATCTTTCTATCTATTTGTATGTAACTACACTGAGAGAAGGATTGTGATCTGAAATCAAGTATAACCCGACTGCTTTTAAAAAGTTAAGCACAACTTGAATGTTTCTTAATAATTATAATTCATTATTTATTTCAAATAAATCAGTTAAGAATAACTAAAATGTGCACTGCATACTCATTACCAGCATTTTTGATCTGAAAATATGTAAAGACAAATTAAAACTGCTTAAGTTATGAACAAATTAATCATTAAAAGTACTTTCGTAATCAACATAATTGAATTGTACTCATTGCAAACATTTTTGTACTTCAAATATATAAAAATTCTTTAGTTCATATTTTTAGACTGTCAAACACATACCAACAATTTTATTCTGTGTTTTTTAGCAACGTTAAAACTTAATTTATATAGAAAATAAGCGATTTCTTTGTTTTTTCTGCAAGTGTAGAAATATCTATGTCCAAGTGAAATTACACTGCAATTGTGCTCGTTATGTGCTGATATTTATGAGCATACTGTCACAGCAGCATCAATGCACCCAACCAAAGAATAGAAACCAATTGGACAAATCACCCCTGCAGCACTGAGGGACTGCAAGGGGTGCGTCGGATGCTGGGCGTCTGTGTTGCAACAATGGCATCTTAAATTCGCATTTGAAATGAGGCGCTGCTAAATTGATTACGTGGCACTTGCTCACATCATCAATTTCAGTCCATATGCGCGACAGAATGCCAGCCGGCATTCGGGTTAAGGGCTGCTCTCAGCCTCTGACCATCATAATTGTGATCCACCCCACCCCCAACACCAACCGACCACCCGCTCAACTTTTAAAAAAAAAAAAATGTATAGAGGAGTGCGGTGACACTCAAAAATTTGTGTGTTGCGTTAATTGCAAGCATTTGTTGACTTTGCTTTTTGCGGTTGCAGTTATTCACTTGGTTTCCCATTAATTGGGATAAGCATCGGTTAAATAATCTGTTGTTGCTTTTATATATAGGGGGATGTAAAAGTACTTCAAGCCTAACAGAGCTAGCATATGTATAAAAATACACTTGATTTTCTAATTTGATTTTTACATTATAGAAGTTAAACATTTCTTTGAGTTAAGAATTGTAAAATTGAGTATTTAATGTTAAATGGATAATTTATTATAATTATATTCATATTTAAAATATATGTATGTATGTCTGATTAATATGATATTTTATTGACATTTCATAAATGTGAACATCTCCAGCAAAATACGAAAATGAATCAATAATTTATATTTATATATATATATTTTTCAAAATGTGTTTATTTCTAAACAAGACACAAAATTCATAGTTTTTGATTATTTTTTATAGCGTGAAATAGAAATTTCAATTTAATATTCCACAAAAAGTAGGGCAAATGTCTGTTTTAATAAGACTTTTATCTAAACAAATGTTTAGTAAATATATTAAAAATTTAATCAAAAATATGTTATTTTACCAGCGTCTAGAATTGATTTGGTAAATTAGCAATTCGATTTTTTGACAGATGAAATTTCCATAATGTTCTAATGGTTTAATGGCAGCTGCAATGATTTGTCTATGACATGATTTGTTTTTGTATTCGTTGTTGAAGTTTGTTATTGTGCGCTAGGTTTATTATTGTTTTCACTTTTGTCGCATAAAAATGACAACAAATTAATTTGACTGCCGCGAGCGGTTTCCCGCTGTGTTTTTCACAGTCCTGTTGTATATATATATATATTTTTTTTTCGATTCTTTTTTTCCTCGGTTTTATGAGTGCACGTCCTTGAGTACCCGCCAATAAATTATGTGGATGCAGAGTCGGAACTAGCGATTCAGAGGGTATAATATCATAGAGCAACCCTCACTCCCCTGGCACGAGGAGGGTTCTGGGGTGGGGTGAGTGCGATTCGGTCGACGTGTTTGATTAGCTTTATTAAATATGCAAACAATGAAATTTGGATTTTTTTTTTGTTTTTGTTCAAAAAAGTGGAATATTTTTCGACGTTGTACAATTCAATTAAATTAGCGTGCAGCATGGATATATTTATTTGTAATACCAATGCCATTGCAGAGTCCTTCAGGACTCTATCTACCTCAAAATTGTTCTGACTCAACTCCACAGATTTTCAGGGGCGCAACAGACGATGAAAAAGTGTAAAATAAAAAACCTAATGCATTTGAATTTTTAAATATATTACATTTTTTTTTGGTTTTGTTTCTGGTAGCAAAGTTTACCGTAATAAATAAAAATGTTGCAGACAAATTTTTGATGTGGTCTCGCGCCCATTATTTAACAGGAAACGAAAACCTTTGAGATTTTGGCTGTGCTATGAATTCATTAATAGTCAGCTTTGCAGCTGTAAGAATTTAAAGCACGAAACATATTTATATATTGCGAGCTCATTTTTGTGTATTTTTAAACAAAAAGTTTCTACGTAATTCTAAGCAACTTACAAGTCCATGTACGGATAATCAAAAAAATGGGCTGTGGCATAAGATTTTCTTAAGCGATTGCAATTTATTCCAAAGCACCAATAAGAACGAAACTGAAGCAGTTAGTAAGAGCGAAATGTGTTTGAAAAGAGAACGTGCCATTTAAAGAGAACTTTGGCACTGCTTTATCGACTCTCTCTCTCTCTCTCGTTCTCTCTTTTTGACTGACTTGGCCCAAATGTGGTCTGAGCTTCAGATTTAAGCTCAAATAGATTTATGTACTACTTTCAATGGGATAATAAAGCACAGTTTAGGGGATTATTTTTTATAGTTTCAAATTTATGAACTCAATTTAAATAGATTTTTTGGGAATTATAAAAATGATGAATATGCCGTTGAAATTAAATAAAAATTTAAAATTATTTTATTTAATAACTAAGCTTATTCACTAAAGAATACTGCAACATGTTGTCAAAGGGGCAAAGTCTCCAACGAAAAAAGTAAATATGTCTCCAGAGCTGTGAACTTGAAATTCGGCTTTGAATTTTATATGGATGTTTTTTTTTTCATTCTTGTCAAGCATTTCGAGTAGGTGGATGAATATTTAGGTATTCCCAAGGGTCAGTGGGCAAGGAAAAATCCTCGTGGAAAGGATGTGCATATATGTGGATATAGATACATGTATGTGGATGGCACTGTGCTTTGGGTCGGTTTCCACCCTTTTAGACCTTTGCCAAAGGGATGCATTCACCGTTCGTTTCATTCACCGTTGCCCCGGAAAGTAACAAATAACTAAATGTCAGGAAAGTGCACATATTGTTGAGAAATGGTTCATTAACAATGTCAATTAAAGTTTGCCGACAACCCAAAATAATTATTTTTGTACAGCATTTTTAAAAAACCGAGATCAGGTACAGAAAATGCATAAAGCCAAAGAAAATAACTATCTAATAATAATATATATATATATATATATATATATATATATATATACTAAATATTTATTTTTACTGATCAGGGATCCTGCTGCAGAAATAAATTGAGATTCTTGGTCGCATAGAACATGCAGACATACGGATTTGACTATATCGACTCGGCTACTGATACTGGTCAAGAATATATTAGATTATCAGCTTAGCTGGATTAAATATTAATATATGTTTATACCTGATGACCTTGAGTAGTCAAAATGTTAGTTAGTTACTCAGTCAATTAATAAATCAGCAATTAGATTTCCTCCCTATTGAAATTTCAACACTCTCCTATAGTTTTGTTTGAAAAGATTATACCGAGAGAGGAAAATTAAATTACTATGACTTAAAATAATACACAAATATTATCGGCTATAGTTTAAAGTACAGTTAACCATTCCAGTTATCGTACATCTATCTGTAGTTGCTTCTCCCTTATTGCTCGCTATTTGCTTCTCATCAATTATTCGAGAATCAGTCGGACTTCATCACTGGTTCTGGATTTCAGTCACAGTTGGCTACTGATGCTCCTGTTGCCTGCCTGACTGCCTGACTGCCTGAGCATTGTTTAACAATTAACGGAACAAGATTGTTTAACTTTACCTAAACGATTTAAGTCAACAGCAAACAGCAAACGAAGTGCATCCACTCGACCATTGAAGTATCCATCCACATCCTCAATGCCATTCTCGTCCCTGTCAGCAGCTCATCAGAAAGGCAGCCAGCATCAGTATCTGAATATTGCTGTTGCTTCCGCTTCCGATGAGGATGACAACGGAGACTCACTTTTTATCGAGCTTTTTTTCAGTTCCAGGCAAATGGTTTTTTGCTGCTGCTCCTGCTCCTTTTGCAGCTGCATCTGCATTCGCTGAAATGGCAGGAAAAAATATTGCCTGGCGATTTTCGTCAACGTTTTATTGTCAACAAACAGTTTTTGTTGATTTAGCTTCGTTTTTTTTATGACTGCTACTTCTTTTCGGACAGGTTGTTGGTTTTTTATTTGCTTGCCGATTACACTGCAATTCAGAACCAAGGTAGCAAACCGGTTTTGAATTGAACTGGTTGCACCTCGGAGTTTCAACTCTTTTGGTTGTATGAGTCACGAACTTGGAACGGAATCCCTATTAAGAGAAACAGCTCAACCTAAACGATTATTACTACATTCTAATCATAATTATACCGAGGCTAAAACATTGCTTCGAAACGTAATCCGAACAAAGTACAACTTAAATTTGTATTTTTCTTTTAGTCTTAAAGCTGAGCCACAATTGCAAGTAATCGATTGAGGCAGATATCTATCCGCCCACCCAGATTCTATATTTTGTTCATCGCATTCGATACTATTCAATAATTAAATTTAGCTGGCATTTTGGCGTTCGACGTTCACTCAATGGAATTAACTGTTGTCAATTATCCATGTGAGGACTCGCCGCTGCTTTCATGCCTCTAAATAGCAAAAAGTTAAAAAAAAAAAAAAAAACCCGGCCGCCAATAAAATGTCACTTGGCCAGCATTGAAGTCATCGTCATTGGAATCGGCGTCGCTCGTGTTTGGCGGCGTCTGTGCACTGAATTTGGATCGGTGTCCGCTCTCTGGCCAGGTGGCGTCTCTTCTGCGGTGGCCAAGACCACACAAGTTGCTTAATTTGTTGCGCTCCATGCCAGATGCCTCCTGCTACAAGTTGTCTCCGCTTGACTCCCCATCAATCAGCGGAAAGTGGCTTTTGTTTTTTTTTTTTTTGTGTCTTTTGGTCTCTTTGCCAACGCGCCAATCTTGTTTCATAAAAATTCAGAACACGACTGTCACAATGTGCTTTTTGCGTATTGCTCGACTGCTTGAGTATTCGATTGGATTTCTGCCCAGTCCAATAGTCACTATGTCCATGACAGTTCCACACACATTGCGAATCAGCAGCGAGCTTAAAGAGCACATTGCAATCATTCGTGGCAACACACCAAAAACCAAAACAATTACTCAAATATCTTATGATTTTTACATATGCAACCAAATTTTAACGATTTATATTATTACTCGGTGGTTCCCATTAATGCTAAGATGGCACATTGAAAATTATGTTTATGATAGAAATAATTAAATACAAATTAAGTCAACTTTGCACGATATCCTAGATGCTTTAATTTTGTATAATTTGAAAGAATGTTTTCGAATTCTTAGTGAAACTAAACTATCTTAATATTTAGACTCATAATCACGCATAGATCAAACAGCAAATGAGATCGTTATTTGTTGGGTTTGATTTAATGCATGCGCTAATAAATTCATTACACTTTCACAATTACGTGGAATAAATTTTAATAAAAGTCGAGCCACACATGGAGTCGAGGCACACGGTTGAGTGCTGAGAACCCGTAACAGAAGGCATCTAAACGAATTACCCGCAAACCCCAGCATAATCAAGTAAATGAATAGTCGAGGCAACAGACGACAGACAACAGCTGAAAGGGGTAAGAGCCGTGGCCCCAAAAACAGTTGCGGCTGCAGAGATCAAAGTAATTAATTATAATAATTAAAAACTTTTGAAAAGCCGTGCGCCAAGTCGACAGCCAGCGAAGTTGAGAAAAGTTTGTCTGTCAGCATTGGCAAGGTGGAAAGCGCGGCGGTGCAGGTGGAAGGGGAAAATGGTGTTGAGGTTATATGCTCGTGTGAGCTTATTATATCCTCGACAATTGCTAGAACGGGTATACACAATGCACACACATGAGCTACAATCAATTGGAGAGAAGTTACCTACCTTGTAACCCACTTTTGTAATAGATTCTAAAAAGAAAATGTATCGAAAATAAAAGTGGGCATGAGAATGAAAAATAATACTTACCTTTAAAAAATATTCATTTAAAAACACCGAAAATGATTGGTCAATATTGCTAAAAATCGAAAAAAAAAATAAAAATAAACGTTTACATATTGAGCCACGTTTAAAAGTAAGTAGGGTATTTACATTGTCGTTTAGTTAATGTGTGTCAACCTGTATTCGATGCGACTTTTGGACGCTGTAGCAGCTAACATTTAAGCCAGTGCCAAAGTGCGTCTACCTGTTGAGATTTGGGGCAATTCCCCGAGCAAATAACATATTCATATCTTGTCTTGTTGTCGGCTGCATCTTTTGATTTACATGCCTATGCCACCACCCCTACCACCCCGGCTTCCCATTAGGCATACTGACATCATAGTTTGCCATTTGCCATCGTGTTGTTTTAATCAGCGCTAACAGCTTGCGAGAGCTAGTTTCTTTTGGCATTAGTGCTGCATCGTTGAGTAAATTTGCTGAAAGCACTTACCAACACTGGATGTGCACATGCCCATGCCTACGCACACGCCCACCTGTCATTGTTTGTGCCCAGTGGAGCAGGATGTGCACTTTTTGCTAGATTAAACCACCAGGATGCAATCATCTAAAGTGTCTAAGAGCTCAACAAAGCGGAGAGTCGATGGGCGTTAAAGTATTCTACGCCCACTTGCAACCAATTGAATGAATGTCCTTGCAAAATGAAAAAAAAAAATAAACAAATAAAACCACACATTTGTGAGTGTGTGTGTGTGTGTGTGTGTTTGTTTATGAAGTTTACTTCGTATTTCACATCAACAGGCTCTTGGCCATTAATCTAAAAGACACTTAATTACGTGGATATTGGAAGCTGGTCTTATTAGTTTTCCACTTGCCATCTCTGTCAATAGTGCTATGCATCTCATGGTGTTGATAATTGCCTTGTTTGTCCTTGTAGTCGGAGAAGGTGTGAATAACTCCTTGGGGATGTGCATTCTGGGATCCTGTAGAGGACAAACCATAGCTGGCTCCTAATTGAGAAGTCGGTGCCGAGCCCGAAGCGGAGTCCTCACCAAAACGTTGTCCAATTTCAAATGTCGGCCTAAAAAGAATTAATGATGAAAATGTGGTTTAGTTTTTGTATATTTGTTTACTCACTGTACAATGTGTTGAACAGTTCCGCCGCTGTAACTGGTTCCATCAGGATTTTGCACATGATGTGTCGAACTGGTTAAAACTTGTCCATTGCCCGACGAGGACGAAGATGATGACGAGGATGAGGATGACGATGACGATGACGATGAGACCTGACGACGCAGACGTCTCAGCAAATGAGCATTAACAGGATGCACATTCGATTGGTGACCCTCGGAGTCCAAAGTAAAGAACGCCCTTGGCACGAACTGTCCAGCATCTGTAAAAATAAACATGTTAACACGTAATATAAAAGTTCAAGTTAATGGATGCATATTATCTGTGACGAATTCAATTTGCATATAAATATACATATAAATATATAGATATATATGAGTAATTCCATTTATAATTATAAACTCTTAAACAATGTTAATCAGACGAGTGTGTATATCCAGTAGCTTAAACACATATTTCTGCTTTAAAGGTTACTTGGAAAAAATATATACAAATTATGAAATGTTTTGATCACTTCAATGAAGTACAGCAATTTAATACTTTGATGTTGTTTTTTCGATAATTATATTATATATTAATTATGATTAAAATTTGATGTACTCACGACTATTTAATTATTATTTTTAGCTCAGCTTTGCTTTGGCTTTGAAGCCAAGTCAAACATAATCATAATGAGGAAGTAAACTCAATATTAACAGTTAAAAATATATTTTTAGATATACTCATAGATATTACTCCATAGTATTTGTACATATATCTTTATATTTTGTTAGGAGGTTTTTTAAAATCTTAAAACTTCTGAAATGTATCGTATACCTTATTGTGCAAAGAAGATTAACATACATTAATCGATAATTGGGCTATTTCTTAGTATTTTTATTACAATTTATTGTTTTTAAATTTAAAGCTCGTTTGAGTTTGCAAACGTAGACACAATAAATTCTATTACTTTACACTTTTTCTTTTTTGGCAACGTAAATGTTTATACATATAGATACACATTCACATTGTGTTGCCTCTCTAGCTTATAATTTTTGTGAATCCCATATACACACATTAGCATACACGTCTTAAAATACGATAATAATGAATAAAATAAAGATGAAGATGATAATAGCAATCGTTGAGTTTGTTTTCTAATAACCAATACGCGTTACTAATAGAAGATGATGTAATTGAATCGCTAACTTTAGCAAGTTCTCTACTAAAGTTTTGACTGATGACGCATGATGAATCCAAATGATCATCCACATGATGATCATCATTCGCACTGATCGTACTCACCGGAAGCGGCGTATACGACAGCGAAAAGAGCCAAAGCGATGACTGTGTACTTCATGTTGTTAAGTTAAGCTACGAAACACACACGGGTCTAACAACGGGTTCACAAAGCACAAGCAACACAGATAAATTAGTCAGTCAGCGCGACTGATCAACGAAGATGTACAAAACGAAAGACTTAGGCGACGAACGCAACACTTTAAAGATCCAAAAACGACTAAACTTACGTTGTCGATGCTGCCGGCTTTTATATGGAAATTTTTTCGCGCTACTACGTCAGCAGAGAAGAAGAAGAAGAATAACAAGCTGCCCAAAATCCAGGCCCAAGCTGAGACGTCAAAGCTTAAACCGAAAACAAAAGAACTTCAAGTAATAAAATTATCAAAGAAAAATCTTTAAGAACAAAAACTGGAAAGCCAGAAGCGAATACTTGAGTTACATTTGGTAATTTCGATGATTCAACGCAATTATTTACTGTATTTTCGTTTTAATCCAGACACTGCTAGTAGATATTCCAACGAGAAATGAAAAAAATCTCATATTGGAAAGATAATAAAAATAACTAGCTAAACAAGATAATCAATAATAGGCGTCTGTTAATTTGGATTACTGGCAGATTTTTGACAAACTTGATTTTGTATAATTTTGGTTTTTACTTAATCTTTTTTTTTTTGTTTTCGTTTTTTGTTTGTTTGTTTTATTATTCAGTGAATTTGCTCAGGGCTGCATGAGTCTCCCGCTCAGTTGGAAGCTTTTTTTTAGCCTTCTCTTTGGGCCAAGTGTAGCTCTTGAGTTTGGCGCATTGAATTTATTTTCGCTGACCTTATTTGTGAATTTTTTTACCTAAGCTTCTTATTTCGGTGTTTCGGCCAATAACCTCGATCTATGTGCTTAAATGAGAACAAAGTGTTTGAATTCAGAGAACAAATGATTTTCTTTTTTATTTACTTTCAGCTTTATGGGTTATATTAAAACTTTAATGTGTGTTTTCTATCTTGCATATATTTAACGATTTCTCCAAAATCTAGTAGATGTGAGTCTAAAAGATAGCTACCTAATTTTAAAAATTAATAATAAAAAAAAAATCAAGACCGGATTAATTTGATAAACAATTGCCACGCGATTTAGCAAATCGATTCAAAGGTTTGCGACATAAGATATCCAAAATATTATTAATATATTAAAATATTATGTGAATTTATAATTATATTAATATTTACCAGTTTCTTATATAACATCAAATAATAAAAAGTCAGTTAAGCTTCTCCTTATAAAATCAAGTTACACAACTTGTCGATACCCTATACCAAAGCATCGCATTACCTTTGTATATGTGAGGAGTTTTTATTTTTACGCCTGAAATATTGTCAGTTACATATATTTGCGTAACTTTAACATTCCCGTTTAATTTAAACGAGTACAGGGTATAATGGAAACAGTAAGTTGCTCAACATGTCAATAAAAAAATCGCAAGCCAGTAACAAATTCAAATCATCACAAAATATTCAACAGACAAGCAGCATTAAAATTTAAGCCTTTTTTTTTGGTTATATTGTCTATGCCAAATATTCCACTAGCTTAATCTACCTCTCTGCCTCTATGTCTCTCTCTATGTCTTTCACCTCCCTTTGTCCACGGCCCAAAATTAGTCAACATAGTACTGCGTTTTATTATGACTTCCTCTGGTTATTTTTATACCCTGAACCCATTAAAAATGGGTAAAAAGGGTATAATGGTTGTGTGCAAATGTATGTAACAGTCAGAACGAAGCATATTCGACCCCATAAAGTATAAATATTCTTGTCCGTCTGTCCGTCCGTCCGTCCGTCCGCCTGTCTGTCTGTATGAGCACTCAGATCTCAGAGACTATAAGAGCGAGACTATATATGGTAAAAATACCGAACACAGCTTGACACTTTATATCTGGATTTTAAGTTCTCGCATACCTCGGGCAGATCATTATTGTTTTATTTTATCGATAAGTGCATCCGTTTTACGAATATATTTATATATCGCTTTCCACAAGCCACAATTTTAAATGCAGAGATATCTAATTGATATACATATTACATTGACATATATTCTATCGACTGCCCGATCATCAAAATCTATCCAATTTATTATTGAACATGTGCAACGACTCCAAAAATTAGAGGAAACTCTCAAGTGAATAATTATTAAAAATTAAAAAAATTTAAACTTAAAAACTTTAATAGAACGTTGCTAGACCAGCACCTATATAAAGGAATGCATCACCGAGAAGGTGGCCTTCCAGGATGGCTGCATCTATCTGTACCGAGCTAGAAAGTTTATTGGATGGATACCGCCAACAAAAAGGCTATTACGCTATGTGTAGGATGCAACTGTAAAAGATGCGTCGTGGCATCGTGCCACTCACTGTCACCATATTTCTATAAAAATAATCATAACATTGCTGGACGATTATAAAACTAAATATCGAAATTTATGCAGGACTATTTTTGAATTTTGATCACGTTTATGCGTAAAGATTAAATAAAAACGCTTCTGCAAATGGTGACTGGGCACTTTTATGCTCATTCGTAAAAATAATCCCCTGTTTTTTAGACAAGAACTGAGAGAATGGTGAGCAAAAGAACGATTTATTATTTTCAGTTGAGAACTGTCGGGACATTTATCATTTGTGTCCGAGATGTGGACACTGGCGAAAATTTCGACAACAACAAATTTTTGGGCTTGCGAAAACTTTTCGCCCTCGGATGTTCGCAACGTGTTGAAATTACAAAAATTGTCTACAAATGTGTTAAAAACTGAAACGGGCCAGCCATAATAAAAAAAAAAATAATACAAGAAATAAAACAGAAACCAAAATAAAATATTTCATTCACACATAGAGACAAACGGCATAAATTTCCTTTGAGAATAGATTCGTTAGACGCTACAAAAAATGACCTGAACTTGGCTGATGAGAGGGTGTCTGTTGTTGTTGTGTGGTTGCTGTCTTTTTCGGGGGCATTTGCGGCTCAAGGTGATTATGTTTGACAGGCGACCTGGGACAAATGCCTGGACATCTACGGGACATGGGTACTAAGTGCTAAACTCGAATTCGACGTGCCGAAATTGGCCTCAGTATTTGTGATTTATTGGCCTGCGTTTCCCATTTAAAGCATCACATCCTCCTTCTCCCCCCCGCCCCCCCCCCCTCCCTCACACCGTATCACAGGCTTTTTAATTGTTTAATACAGATATGTATATATATTAATACTAAAGTATCCTAAAGTCTCCAAACAAAATACCACATTTTAATATTTTTTTTTGTCACATTGTCTGATTTTCAATTATTCACTTTTTAGTTTCATCATTCAAAAAAGCAATTCGCCTGAGAATTATTATATATATTTTTCTTATTTTCATATTTCCAAATTTAAGTAGTTAGAGCAGCTGAACCTTTAGATACAAATTATGCCAAACATATTTGAATTTTCCAATGAAATTTTAAAGATTATGACTCATAGATATGTTGGGTCCAGAATTTTAAAGACTTCACAGGGCAATTTAAGTCTATAATTAAAACAGCAGCTGACCAACTAATTAATTACCATAACGACTAAAAAATCCGACATATTTAAATGCTTCCTGGAATATATGTATAAAATATTAAAATATAAAAAAAGTACAAATTGATTTCATATGTTTTGCTTAATATAGAACTGACAAAATCGTTATAAAAATTGTGATTGTCAGCTGTTAAATTGTCTTGCTTGTTGCCCATTTGGATTAGGGTTGTCAACAGTCAACAAAATGTTCCAAATTTGGCCCACTGTCAAAACAGGCTACAACTGTTTACCGCTGGATTGGGCTTGTGGATTGCGGATTGTTTTCCGGCATAGTTCGTCCGGCGAATCGTCACGCACTTTGCTGATTTCTCCGGTGATTTTTGCAATCAGAAAATGTGCACAAAATAATGCATGGCAGTTGCTGGGACATGATTAGTTTCCTCTACCCACAATATGAATAGCAAGTGCCATGTACCAACACATTTCACGGAGGCCAATCCGTTTGTCAGCTTCGCATAGCAACTAACTCCCAAATAGCTGGATGTCCACCGGAATGCCAAGAAATCAAGAGATTCACCAAATTAAAATGTAATGAATGCAGCACAATACATACGACTACGTGCTGGTCAAACTTGAAATACAGTGAGGTATGTGAAATACGCCAAGTGCATAAGAATAAGTCCGACAAGCAGAAGTGTGCTCAATAACAAAGAAGAAATCTAAGAACTCAGCTGCCTAGTATGCTCGACTACACTTACAAAAAAGAAGTAAACCAAAAAAAAAAAAAAAATTAAAAAGAGTGCTTAAATACATATATAAAATATATTTAATGGGAATTAAGAAATCATAGTATTGCTGTTCTTTTGAAAATATTTCAAATAAATATTAGATACAATAATAAAAATGTTAATTAATAAAATCAAAATGCTTGGTCATTGATTTTGCTGAGTGTATAAAGACGCCATATGCCAAGCTTTCGCATATTGCAGTGGTCCTGCTGGAATATATCTGAGTTCCGCCAAAGATTACTGATTCAGTTACAGATAAAAAGCATATGCCATATCAATGTCCACAACTTGGAGAACTATTATTATTTTATCTGCGATTGCATAATTCGGCTGTGTTTTCCATGGGAAAGGCAAATAGTCGTAATGCCATTTTGGCAAACTGGGCACACGCCCAGACATGATTGCATCCGCCCAGGAAGCTGTTACGGTACACATATCCTTCCTTTCTTCCATCCTTCCGGCCGGTGTATCATCCGCAATTTTCACGCCCACTTTGTTTGATGATGACAAATGTTGTTGCGTGTTTGCCGATTTGCGACGTTTATCAGATTGAAACTCGCCTCTCGCCATTCGCCTCTTGCAGCCCGTAGTTGGCATAATTATGTTTATTTTCAGATACACAGCTCCCGGCCTCATTTAGGTCACGTGGCGCCAGCCCAGCAGGTCGAACGGGGGAGGGTATTGCGGAACTAGCGGCACGTGCTAATCGGCGGTTGCATGTTCCGTGTTGCAAGCAACCCCTCCGGATACAAGCCCGATACAAGGCTGATAATTGAAATCGCTAAGCCCAACATCGAATCGGAATGGCTTCATTTAAGTGGTGACCATTTCGGAACGCCGAAGACAACTAACTGCCTCTTCTTCCAAAACCTTACACTGAGTTATATACTCGTTCTCGAACTGAACAACAAGATGATGAGCACTTAGCTGATTGTCTTTGACCACATTTCATATATTAATTGATGCACATAAAATAATCTTTAGGTAATGATAATCTCTTGATATGAAAAACCTTTCTTCCGCTCGATAACTATAAGATTACAAGAAAACTTTAACAACAAATCGGAGATCTGAAATATAAAACTTGATTTGTAGAAATTTCCAGAAAATTAGATTTAGATTCTTCGTACGCTACTTAAAACTTTGGACAAAATCCATCAACATCAGACTACTTTATAATACCGCTTTTTTTAGGAACAATTGGTTGGTTTTATTTTTAATTTACAGAAAAGTTTTGATATTGCAAAGACTTCGTAATCTTTGTTATTCTAAAGATATCCACTATTTATAATAATTTTACACTTTAAATCACATTTCTTCGGCTTATTAAGTTAATACTTCTTTCGGTATACCACTAAAAAACTCTCCTTGCATGCACAAGTTGACTTTAATAGCCTGTTTTCTTAATTGGCAGCTGCTTGAATTTCAGCTTATTAAAGAAGATGAATGCCATATTTAAGCACACATACTCATAATCACACCCACTCACACACACACACACACACACACACACATGCGCTTATGTTCTGCCGCCCTGCGGACTCATAAATTATGAATAAAAACCTCACACAGTTCTCAACCCGCTCCCTTCCCCTCTTCAACGACTTTATCCAAAAAACTTGGCAGCCAAGAAGTGTGCTAAATATTTTAATACATGAAACCATAAACCTGAGTATTTATAAATTAACTTTGCCATATTCACAGACACACACACACACACACACATAGGGCACACACAAAATGGCTGACCCAAGGACCAAGGACCAAAGGACATATGCGAGTGAGCCTCATCAGGCATTCTCACTAATGTGCCTGACTTAATAATAATCAAATTTATATGCATGGTTATGTGCTTTAAGTGATCCGTGTTGCCAATAACAACAACAAGAACACAAACAAACAAAAGGACGCAGAAGGACGAGTCCGAAACTGAGACTGTGGCTGAGACGGGGACAGAGAAAGAGGTATTTTTTCTGTAAAATGCAAAGTGTCAATATCTGCAAACATATCCCAGCTCAAATGAGTACTTAGAAATGCCGGGCGGGAGTCAGTCGGTCTTGAGACGAGTCCGGATGCCACGCCCATACCAAGTACCGTTAGGTTGTTTGTTGTGTGCTGTGTGCTGTTTGTGTCCAGCACTAAATGGCCAAAAGGTTGCTCTCCTGGGAGTCGCCCATATATCCTGCATATATCCCGACTGCACTCTTTGGTCCACTGCAGTGTGCACATGATGAGTCTTGAAAATGTTCACAAAAATTAATTATGAATACTGTAAGGATATACACAATGCTATAGCATACACTCACACACACACAGTTTATTTATTTTGACAAACATATTTTTTATTTAATTATTTTTGGCCATCTTTTTGCAGCGAGGACCTTTGGCTGTGTCGAAAGTTTGCCAGCCAGAGACAATAAACACAAATTACAGTTACAAATAACGCATATGACCAAATTTTTTTGGCCAGAGTGAGAGAGATAGAGATTGTACAGCAGGGCGCATTAACCCCTTTTAAAGGTATTTTTTTGTAGGTTTTTGGGGTGGGTTACTATTGCAGAAGGACTCGCTCCTGGTAATCTATTGCCGCAGCACTCGACACGTGATAAAAAAACAAGTAAGTATGTATTGGTCGAGAGAGCTCGACTAGATGATACCCTCAATCCAATCAGTTTTTAGCTGCAACTTGGGAAATATAAATATCCGATTTAATGCCATATTTCTTTAACATTCAGTGGAAATATATATTTTAAAAACTGCGCCTTTATTACTATCGCTAAGCAATTTGATCAATATATCCGAAAAGACCCAAATTATCGATAACATGTAATTAGCTTTAGCTACTTATGATGAACGAGAACTTATATTCCAATGTTGAATGTATCTCTTATAGTTTCTGAGAAAGCAGCATTTATACAGACAGACAGACATAGGTAAGTTGACTTGGATTTCTGCCTTTTACATACCTTTGTACAAGTTCATAGCACTCTGTCTATCAATTTTCAATAGGGTATACAGAAAAAATTGAAATAAATTACCAAAACTAAAGGCACAACAACTGTTCGCATAATGAAGTCAAATTATGTATATGCGGCACAAACGAGGAGGGCGTTGGACGATGGGTGCGCCCTAGCGAAGGACGCAGGACTTGCAACAGGACGAAAGAAATTATGCAAATCGCGAAGAGCAGCGGCAGCAGCAGCAGCAGCAACAACAACAACAACTGTACAAAACAACAACAATTGAGCCTCGATTTCGGTGAGGTGCCTCCGATAATGTTTGCATCACACCCCCAACTGTGCAACAGGCCGTAAATAGTGTTGATTAGCGTCAACATGCATTTGGCCCAAAAAGTGTCACAAGTCACTTGAGACGTGACAGAGACGAGGAGTGGGTAGGCACTAGGAGTGGGGAGTAGCTAAAGGTAGCTAAAGGTAGGGATAGGGGTTGGGGTAGGGATAGGGGTAGGGGTTATTGACAACATCGTCCAGTTTCGTTTGGCAAACGATGTTATCATTTAATTCGTTGAAATTAACACGAACATTGTTAACTGTAAATGAGCTAATTAATCTAGTAAATGTGTCATGCAAGGCGAATGTCTCCCCAGTTACAGTTTTAATTCCACCCCCACCTCTTCACGCAACAACGTAGAGTAACATGGAGTCATCCGCATGCCTCATGCCACATGGCATGATGCGAGCATTTCGCGTTTTTGTGGTTCTCCAGAGGATCCACAGCACGCATATTTACAACGGTCTCATTCTCTGGTCTCCTCCACTTGCCCACTCCTCCACACCACCCCTCCCATTTTATACTGCAGCTGGGAGGCACTCCCAACGGGCACCCTCTAAAACCCAAATGAGATGCACACGTCGTAAACTTACCCCGAATGTGCTCTAAATAATTTACTAATCATTTTAAGCACACACAATTCTACATTTTCCAAGAGTCAAAAGGAGAACAGAGTCATAACTCAGTGACTAGTTTTGCATATAAGCAGATAGGATGAGCAGAATGAGTTGATCGAGAATATATTTGTTGAATTTATATAGTTTATGTCTCGCAAATGTCTACTGCAATAAATTGTCAAGGATAAATATTTTTATTTATTAAGAAATTTTATATATCTATTACTGAAATTAAATCAAACACAATTGTCTCTGGTGCTCATTTCAAACATATTCGTACTTTTAATTTGGTTGAATTAAAATTGATATGAGAATTAACTTTAAAACGAGAGTGCTTCAAATAAGTAAGTAAGAAACTCGCTTATTTGCTGTGATAAATAATAAATACTTAAAGTTGTAAAAATGATCAACCGTAAAAGCAAAGTTGTATAAAATCGAATCCAGCATCACGATATTTGAAATGCGATTTACTTATGCGAATAAATAAAAATGCATAATATATTTACTTATGGCTAACTGACATCTTTTGGCCCGGCCAAAATGCACACGCCAAAAACTCAAATCAAACTGTTTGCCACTTTTGGTCACTAATGAACTTTGCACCCGTCAAAATGTAAACCATTTTCAATAGCGCATTTTTCATAAGATTTTTCAATTGATTTGGTTGCAGTTGCAGCTTATTTGGCATTCGTCGTATTTATGGCATGTGGCTCCAATGTTGTTTTCCCTTCTTTCAACGTTTATCAGACGCGCCGATCGCTGAGATCGACCAACTGGTAAATATTTATGAATAGCGCATTTTTTTCATTTTCTTTGTTTTTTTTTTTATGTTTTCTGCTTTGGCGTCATGTTTATCAAGAAACAGGTATTCCATTCTGCTTCTGCTTCTACTTCTACTTCTGCTTCATCTTGGGGGTGATAAGCTGCTGCAGCCCAGGTGAGGTGTGCGAAAAAAAAACCAAAAATAAAACAGTTCAAACACCTTGAGAACCTCTCGTTGAGAATGCTCAAGCGTAAATCTGAGCATAGTAAAAAAAAAATGGTATATAAATATATACAGTCGTACTTATGTAAACGAAACCTTTTTTTTTATCAGTATTTTACTTATTTTTTGCTCCAACCTTTCCCCTCGGCGACGTTTAGCAAGCGCTTTGTAAATATTTAAACTGTTCTCGATTGTTTTGCAAAATCGTTGCATTTGGTCAAACACGTGTTTGAGATAATTTAATTAAATTTTGCTTGGCTTTTGTGTTATTCTTCAGCCACGTGCCGCAGCTGAACGGAGCTCAATTGAGCTGTAGCTGACCTAAACGTCCTTCGTCGTTGCGACCCACAGTACACCAACAAGTTGCACTCAAAACCCGAACTTGACTCAAGTGGCAAACACTTCACCACCCGTTTGCAATGCTCGGGGGGCTGGGGTAATTTCTCAATTGTGGCAAGTGCAATTTGCCACACACACGCACACCTTAAGGGCAACAGAGAGAGAGAGAGAGAGAGAGAGAGAGAGAGAGAGAGCACATCACTTTGATAAGAGTATCAAAGTATCTCTAACTAGCATGTGCACACAGAGAAATCAACGAATTTTTCACTCTAATCAAGTATAAACCTTGTCAACGGATAATTTTATATTTATTTATTTAATGTCAACTAAAGAGTTAACAAATTTTATTTCAGTTCGATTTGCATAACAATGAAAATTTGAAATTAAATGTTTTTGAAAGCAATAAAATCACTTAATTGCTTAAGGAAATACACTTCTTAAGTAAATGCTAGCATCATCTAAATCTAAATAAGCTTTAATCAAGCTTTAAAGTTCGCAAATTTAGCCAAATATAATGTATTCTGACTGATGTGAATTTGGTTGATGTATGTATATCAAAAAATACAATATACAAACTTAAACTCTCTCCCAGTTATACTGGCACTTCGAATCGCCCATTTCTCTGAGTGTATGTGCAACTTTCTATTGATACTTTCCATTGATACTATCGCATTACTATCTGTGCCTCATCGAAACTTTGGTGGTCTTCGGCTTGGCTTTGTTTGGCTGGCAGACAAAGCAACTGTCATATGTTGTCATTTCCAAACATACTTTTATTGTTAAACAATAAGAAGCGACGGCATCTGGCATCAAATCCGCAGAGAGCACAAGTCTACACACACAGACACACACACACACAGAGAGTGTGTTTAAACAAATTCCATGAATAGATGATGATGACTTTGAAGAACTTGGTCTGCTCAACTGAACCTCCAATAAAGATTCTTCGACTCAAACAGAATCTGTGCAAGAGAGAAAAAGACTGGAAACAAAAAAATGATTTATGTTTGACGAGTGCTGAATCTGCTGCTGCTGATGTTGCTGCTTCCCTTCACATTACTCATAGCTAATTTGCATATTGGTCTGCTTCGAGGATCCCCATAGAACTAAGGACACTTGAGAAAAATGCATAAAAGGAAACTAATTAAAATGTTCGCGCCTCAAATTTCCACGTTTTCCATTTCCCCGCTTGGCTTATTTATTGCCTCTGCACTCTGTGAATGTCTTGCATATGGCATAAGTCAAAAGTATTCCTTTCGGCTGGTTCCCTTTTCCTTTTCTTTATGGTTGACAAATGGGGCATTTACATGCGAGTCTTTCCTTTGTACTTGTAAATTATTCATGGCTGCGTTTTGTTGAAAATGGCGTCTGGCCAAATCATGTGGAACCTCATCAAATTAACAAAATGAAATAAATTAAATCAATGAATTTCATTTGCAATAATAATATTTGTATTGTACTCAAGATATGAAGGCACTAATAAATAATTAAATATTCATTTTTTATTTGTCTTAAGGAATTACAAATCGAGTGATTGCCTCAATGCACACTTCAAACAAGGAAAATCTTAGATCTTAAATCTTATGAATGCCAACAAATATTTTGATTGCTGCTAAAAATATTTAACAGCACATTTACCAAATCAAACCTAGCATAATTATCTTAAGATATTTTAATGAAATGCTGTCTTAGGCAAATTCTAAAATTCACTATAAATTTAATAAACCAACCAATTTTATATATATATTTTATGGGTTCGAAAATACCTTCTTCTGCCTGTTGCATTCCAACGCAACATTTCATTACACCCCTTTTACGCATTTTTAATTAAACTGTCTTAAACTGTCATCTCTGTCACTTGAGCACTCTTCATGCCGTCTCTTTCCTTCTTTGTGTTGTTGTCCCTGTTCGTTTGTTTTGGTTAAAAGTCAATCCGCAGCATTTGTTATAATAAGTAGCCGCTTTTCGGTTGTTCGACAAAACAACTTTGATAATCCCTTAAGTCGCAGGCACTGTTTGTGTTACAGTTACAGTCACTGCCAGCATTTAATTGTCAGTCATGAGTACCAATTGAGAGAGAGAGAGAGAGAGAGGGGTGCCTTGGATTAAGTTGCCCGTCAAATTTATTTAGCTGCTGCCATCAAATGTAATCCAATTGAAAACAATTCAAATTTGCTGCTGTTTTCCAATGATTTTCAATGTTCACCGCCAAAACAAACAACATTGTGAACTGGAAAGGGTGGTGGGGAGTACGGTTTTGGGGAGGGGTGAGGCAAGGGCTGACAGCTGCCGGGCGTAGGTACAAAATTCGGTCCCATAGAGAGAAGGGGAGAGAGAGAGAAAGTCCCGTGGAGAATACCGCGTGATAAAAGGGGTTAATCGAACGAGCGTCCGTTGCAGGTTGCGAGTTGCAGAGGGAGTTGGGAGAGGGAGTTGGACCCACGAGTGGGATGACTATTCGCTCGGGAGCATCCAAGTCGCCGTCGAGTTGTTCAGATTTGTTCAGTGGTCGACGATGCTGCCGCGTTAATGAGTGCCACATACTTTTCCATTTTTGGGTTTTTCGTTTTTGGTTTCTGATAGCCGGCAAATTCAAATTATTGTTGGGGTCGACTTTGACTTTGCCAGCCAGCCAGCCAGCCAATTGGCTAATTAGCGATGTCTGGGGACATCTTTTGTTGCCCTTTCGATCCGAGGAGCATTAAATATTGTATTTGTACTTTGAAAATGCCAAGCGACTTATTGACACGCGTGTTCCCAATTCTGTTGGGAGACATTTCGACTGTCACTAGATTTCTTCAAAATATGTAAATATCACTCGTAAAATAAGTAAGTATTTACAGACACAGAAAATCGGGTATTCCTTTTTGGGCTTAGAAATTTGGCTCAATTCGATTTTGAATATTTATAATTAAGTGTGAAGCATCCTTTTTAAAAAGCTGCCATAAATGAATGATGGCACAGATGAGTTCTTGTATGGAAAACTGTATTGTTTAATAAGTAATTCGGGCCAAACTCAGTAGTTATATATATTATTATATGCCTAATAATTGTGAAAGAATTCATCTACTTTGGACAATTATATCATATAGATTTCGAAAGACAATTTGCTTAAAGGAAAATTAGATGACAGCCGCTTTTTGTATTGTTTTATATTTTTCTGTAAGTGCATTTCCAACTGTGAACATTTTTCACTTGCAGCTATTGTTTAGTACTGACTTTTCAATAGATATATATATATATCTGTCTGTGTGTGTGTGAGTTCATATGTGTGTATTTGCATGCAAGCATGAGAAACCCTAATGAGATTAAAACACCCCTCAAATTAATTCACAGAAGCGCAAACAAACTCTTTGACTTGCAACCCGCTCTCTTTCTCCCTCTCTCTCTCTCTCTTTCTATCTTTCACTAACCTACATACACCTACCTCTCTCTTTTTCTCTCTAGTGAGCATAGTGAGAAACCGCAAATGCGGAAAATGCAAATTGTTTGCCTGCTCAACTGACTTTTTGACTGCCTGTTGTTTTTCCTGATGAGGCGTGAAAATTTGTGGGCGGTTCGGCTGATGTTTGGTAATTTTAAACATGACACGGCCCGTTGCTAATCCGGGGGTAAGTAGAGAGCTCGTAGTACGAGTACGAGTAGGTACTCGAAATTTGTTTGACAACTTGCTTATGGAAATGGGGAAAGTCCAAGAAAATATTTCATTCTTTGTCTCAGTTTTGTTTTCGAAACAAAGATAAAAGCCAGAAATTGGCATATTCAAATGGTAAATGTTAAAATTATAAGAAATACTGGAATTTAAAGTGATTAAAAAAAGGAAGCAACATTGTGATAGAAACTACAAAATGAATAAAAGTAAATAAATAAACTAATAAAATAACAAAACTTATTTGTATACTCAAAATGCAAAACTAAAGTAAAAACCAAAGCAATACAAAAATATAAATAAAGTAATAGAACAGATGAAATATTTTCGTCTTTTTTAGAAATTTTGATGACTTCGAATAATAGCAATAATTTGAATATTTAAATTTGACGCGCAATGAAAAAAACTTTTGAACGTTTCACTATTTCATTCGTTTCGCTGTTGCACTGCTCGTTTTCACTGCTTTGCCGACACACTGTGCAAAGAGCAGCAACCGCTTGCTCTCTCGCGAGCAATGTGTGTGCGCTCTTTGGCCGACGGGATTAAGTCCCATTGAAATGGCATTGGCCAATCAGCGACGGGCACTCAATGACATTTTGTTCCGATTCCCAAATGGTTTTCCATTCGCTTTTTGGTATGGGGCGTTGACACTTTTTGGCTGCTGCTTTTGCTGCCGTTGCTGTTGTTGCTGCTGTTGCTGCTGTTGCTGCTCTCATTGCCTCGCTGGGCCCCGAAAAATTGTTGTCAGTCGCTGCCAGGGAATAGGCCATAGATAAGCCCGACCTGGAGTTGGCACTACGCAACAATGGCTCTATGTGGCACCCACTTGGAGGCACCTCCAATTGCCACTGTGCCAATTCACAGCGTTCCCGCAACTGTCTCTCTCTCTCGCCTTGCTCTGCTGCAACTGCTGCTGCTGCTGCTGCTGTTGTTGCTGTGTCTCGCTCTGTTCGTGTCTGTCTCTCTCTCTCTCTCTCTCTCTCTCTCTCTCTCTCTTTTACGTTCGCGCCCTCGTTTGGTGGATGCTCTGCTGACAGTTCGGTTCCCTTGTGCGCACAAAAAGACAGCAACAACAAAAGGAACAAGAAAAAACCACCACTCCCAGCGATAGGTTAGCTTTTCCATTCGTTGTTCTTAGCCAGTTGTTGTGTCTTATTGTGCACCCTCACACTGCTCACATACACACACACACATACACATAGACAGACACACACACACACGCACACACACTACTGCGCTGCTTTTGTCGCCTGTGTTTCGTTTCCAACTCTCGTTGGTCGTTTGGCGGCGCTGCCGGCGTCGCTGTTTTGCGCTGCACTCGCTGCGGCTGCTGCGCAGTTGCCTTTTCGCAGTTTGCAGCAGCATCGGACGGCAGCGTAGTCGGATTCAGTTGGGGTTTAACAGCCACTCGGGACGGTAGCGCGCGACGCTTCAACTTGTGTGTCTTGCGACAGACCAATTTTTGCACGAAAATCCCAAATTCTCTACGGTGCATTGGCACTTTACACCAGAGGCCTACACACATACACACGCCCACACACACACACACACACATGCATACAAATACATATATTTAATACAAAAATCAAAAAGCGGGCCGAAAACACAAAACACCCAATTACAATTCAGTGTCGATTTGTGCGTCGCCATCAAAATTAAAGGGCTAAACTTTAGTGGCAGCTGTATCTGCATCTGTATCTGTATCTGTATTTGTAATCGTGCTCGCTCTCGCTCTATCTCTCTCTGTCTCCCTCTCTCTCTCTTGCTCTCCAGAGAGATCGCGAAAGTGACCCAGACATATAAAAAAAAAACAACAACAGCAACAGTAAATAAATAGTTGAGTGTGGCAACAAGAAAAGTATTCACAACGGCTGCCACAATTGGAACAACGCCCGCGGCAAGCAACTATACGAAAGTGAGTGAATATCCGTACGCTGATCTCCACCAGCATCATCACTTCGCTAGCACAGCGCCCCTGACCAGCACCGAAAGCTTCAAGCTGCGCTCCGAGGAGCCGGTGCCGGGCTTCAGCTCGGCCTCGCCGTGGCCAACGCTCGAGCTGGGCATGGAATGGGGCAGGAAACTGTATCCCACTGCGGGACCCCGATCGGCGGGCGGATTAATGTTCACATTGCCACCCACAGCGGCGGACATGAATCAGCCGCGGGGACCAATGACAGCCATGAAGGATGAACCACTCAGCGGACGCTGGGCAATGCAGCCAGTTGTCGATCAGACCAAGTAAGTGTGATTTAAGCCAACCCAAAGTGTTCTGGGACAAGTTTAATCAGCGCAAATGCCCACAATGCAATCCTCATCTAAGCCATCTTTGATCTTAACCTTATCGATTCAAAAAAGAGTTCATGAAAATTAAATGTGCCTTGGCTCAATTTCTACTTAAAGAAGTGTTTTTAATCTGTCCTAGTTATTACGAAATATTTGTGTTGGTTTTAAATGCATTGCTTTAGAGATGTGGGGATGCCTTAAAGGACATTTTTATTAATCAGAATTTAAGTAGTCATTATCTAAATCTCCCTTTGTTAACGTTAATCCTCAAATAATATGTAAATTTGCAGAGAAATTAACGAAGACTTTGTTAAATAATTTTTGGTTAAAAGTTCTCTCTTCTAATTCTACATTTAGAACAGGAACTCGATGTCGCATAAGTCTTATCCGAAGTAGCTTTATCTAGTTCTATAATAATTATTCTTTATGGTATTTAAGGAATTTTAATCAAGTAAAAATCTTTAGTTTGTTGAAGTCCAAAGTGAAACAAAGAGAAAAAACAAAAGTGAAGAATTGATTTTATTTCTAGTTTTCCAATTGTTTTTACAAATAATTATTTTCTAGTTAATTACAGTTAGGCTTCAGGCAGTTAACTAACCGTTACTTTCCTGCCAAATAAATTGGATAACATCTTCAATCGAGTGTAGCTTAATCCTCTTCTAAATTTAATTTAATATTATTGTAGATGATTAAATTTGTGCTTCACATAATTTTTTATGAAAAGAGAGCTACAAAATGAGTTACTCTGATCAAATGTATTTATTACCAGATAAACACACAACTTCAAATTCAAATTTATGGCTTACGGAAGCTGCGGCAACATTTGACCCCAAAATAAATGCCTTCAGCAACATTTTGCATGTTGCGGCAACAAGCCGAAACTGAGAAAAAAAAAAGTCTCCACAAAAACAAAGAGCGTTTGTTTACTTTTGCACAAAGCCGGCAGACGTCCGAGATAAAAATGCCCCCACGAGGGAAAGCTATTCGCAACAGCGTCAGTCAGTCCATTCATCAGTTAGTCAGTTAGTCAGTTAGTCAAACAAAAAGGGGGCTTTTTACGATGCACAACAACAACAACAGAAGAAAACACTCAAAGTTCCACTCGAAATTGAGTGAAGCACGGAGTTAATTCCTTGTTCATTTTTGGGGATGCCGCACGCACTTTCTGGGGTTGACTTCTGATGCGTTGGGATGTGCTCCCAGAGTGCGTAAGCTGCTCAAAGGGATGTTTTTTTTCTTCTGTTGTATTTTTTTTTTTGTGGCGCTTTACTTTCGCTTTTACGGTTCGCCTTGGCGTTCATTTCAATTGAATTAGAAAGAAGAGCGCCCCTGGGCTGTGGGGTTGCTAGAAAACTTTGCCCGAAAGCTTCTCTTTGTGTCCCGGCTGTGTGTCCTCTTCTGTTCTGTTCTGCTTAGCTCTGTTTTGTGGTGTTTTGTGCTGTTCTGTTTGTTTAGTTGCGTCTGAGATGTTTCTAGCGTGAGATGTTCGCGCCAAGAAGAAGTGCGCGTGTTGCCGTAATAGAAAGTGCGGCTACGAATCAAGCATCTACAACGACTGTGAATGCGAGTGCGAGTGCGAGTGCGATTGTGAGTGTGAGTGCGAAGATGACAGCGGGCTTTCATTCAGTGCATTTAGCGACGGCAAATCATCATCAACAGCAACATCAGCAACATCAGCAACAACAACAACAACAGCAACATTCACACTCACAACTAAACACTCAGGGACACAATCCAACGAACAGTAACAGGCACAGTAACACTCATAATCATCATCATCATCATCATAATAATCATCAGCATTTGCAGCAGGAGGAAAATCTAAATCTCAATCGGGATCACAATCATAATCACAATCAAATACTAAGCAATAATACAAACAATAAAATAATGCGCTGTGATGTGAGGTAAAAAATATAACTGTGATATGCCATCTAAATTTATGCTTCCCAACTAATCCTAAAAGATCTCAAAAATTATACGATTTTATAAAAAATGTCAAATAATTGAATAGTTTTCTGGCACAATTATTTTTTTTTGAAATCTTACTGCGTGTTTGAAAATAATAAATTGCGCACTCATCTGACTCAAAAATGAGGATATTATTTTGCTTACTTTCCATAATATCTTTATTTTGCTTCTTGTGAAATTATAATCCCAATTTCCAATATTATTTGTGGAAGCCAATTTTTGACTGATGCATGTTCTAGTTGGAAAAGTTATTTATTTATAATTCCCAGTCAATCATTTTCTCAGTCAAAGCCATTTAAATGTTCAGAACATAATTTTAATAGACTTGCAGAAAAGTTGTGATTTTATATCTGACAACATTTTCGTTGTTCGCTAATCTTGAAAATGTCATAAAATGGTTTTCAACATATGACATTTATGTGATTCTTGTTTGTAAACAATTTTTACAGTTTTTGAAATACAATATAATCAAATCGAGTGTATTATTATAATGCCTTCAACCTAGGCGAGTCTCCTTAACAATTTCAAAAATATGTTTGAATCGTTTCAGCTCATATTTGATTATATTATTATAATATTTTGCAAACTATTATTATCCAGCCAGTACCCACAAAACTCAACTTAAAGTTCAATTTATTGTTGATTGTGAGCCGAAAACTTTTTTGAACAAAAGCATGCGCAAAACTTTGTCCATGGAATAAATTGCACAATTATCGGTCGTCGTACTCAATATTTTGTAGGTAGAAAATTTTTGGCAATTTATTTATTTATTTATCTATTGTTACATATTGTACTAAGTGCGACATGCAACATGCAACTTGCAACATGCGACATGCAATTTCGATCATAAATCAGAAATATTTGAAATTTATTTCAACAAAGATTGCAAGCGAACTGCAATCGAGGAAACAATGCAACAATGGCCATAAAATGTTCTGCTCCTTCTCCAATAACAGCAACAACAACAACAACAACAAGGCGCAACAATATATGGCAAATAAAGTGTCCTTTTTAAAGGACACTCGATGAGAGTTCAGAATGCGATGCGAGTGCAAAGTAAAAAAAAAAAAACAAAATGGAAATTCACGTGCGCGAAATAGTCAAAACGTGACCACGAGTCCTGCCTCCTGCGTCCTTTTCACGCTGGTACAGCTCTGGTCACCTGGGCATCGATTTCCGACAATTAAATGTTGGCATAATAAAATCAACAGCAAAACGGCCACAAAACGTTTTTCGCAAATTGGCGGCAAGTGCAAACAAAGGAACAACAAGCAACGAACAAAAATATATATAAACGTTGACAATGACGGCGACCAAGTCGGAAAAGTCAACAATCGAGTGCTTAGCTCCCAAGTCCCCTCCCCCCTTCCAGTCATCAAAGCATTGTAGTGTGGGAGTAGCTGATGGAGAGGGGGGAGTAACAGAGAATCGCAATTTTTTATTTGCTCGTTGGTTTATATATTTTGCTGTTCACTTTTTTCTTCTCTTTTTTTTTTTTTGTTTTGGAACGGCGCCATAACAATAACCTTTCGCCCAGAATGTAACATGTCTCTCTGTCTGTCTCTCCGTCTGTCTGTCTGCCTGCCTGACATTCAGTTATGTGTCGTATTTTGGTCGAGAGCTCGGCACTTGTGTGTGTGTTTGCCATTTGAATCGCATCGAACGGGAATGGCATGTTACCTTCCCCTCTAATCCTCATACTCCTACTGCCAGCTTTTCTGTCTGCTCCTGTGTCCTGGCAGAGTCCCTGTTGCACTGGCCGATTTTCACCAACTCGGCCTCAGCAGCCGCAAATTGTCTAATTTCATTTACTGTCGCTAAAATGGCCAAAATTGAAATTGCATTCATGTAGTGCACAGAGGCGAGAATTTTGTAATCACATTTGGCTTGGCGACTGCAAAATTAGTTAAGCCTATCAAAAATAAATGTTCTTCAATGAAAAATTGAATGGAATATGACAGAGATACTATTTTCATAAATTTGTTCTTTTAAGCGTGACAGTTTATGAAAGTAATCTTTAAAGGCTACACAAAGTTTCTTTTTAATTGGCTTATCAGGATTAAGTATTCATTTTATGTCCCGCTTATTTTATTATAAGCTAATATAAGCCTAAATAGCTCTATATTTATTAATGAAGTCAAACAAAATTAAAACAAAGCAAATAAAGCAATCACATTTAAATGAAAGAAGAAGTCAGAAATCGCTTTACAATATTTATAATGTTGTTTTAACTGTATAATATTAAACTCCAATATATAGTATATTTTTTCCATATGTCGAAATTGCAATTATTTCAATTTAATCCTCATGGAATTTATTAATGTACTGCTGCATATAATATGTGTAGTTATTTGCTTCAAATTAGAAACATTTGCTGTGGTTGACGTAACCCAAATTAAGTCGGAGTTGCAGTCTTCGATATATTCGTGGTGTGGGTAGGATAATTTTCAAGCGATTTATCATTTGGAGCTATCATTAGCTGGGAGTTACCCAGTTTTGAACAAGTCCACTGGCATTATCCTTTGGCAAATGTGTATATAATTGCAGACAAGCAGATAGTGTATATACCGGGTATATATGGAGGGGATTGGGTATACTTCTTGACATTTCCTGAATAAATAATACAAATCTGATAAAATCAGCATTTTCTAAATTAAATTGTTCGTTATGCATATGAAACGAAACGATACGAAAGAGAAGGAGAATAAGAAGGAGAGAGAGTGGGTGAAAAAGAGAGAAAAGCGCAGCAGGACTACTCGGCCGTGTCCGAGGGTCGCATATCCTGCGGTAGTTAGCATTGTCCGGTAATTGCGCTGACAGGCCCAGACAGGAGACCAGGACACGAGTCTGCCATAAGGTGAGCAGCCCACTCACCGTTGCAGGAGCAGGAGCAGCAGCAGGAGCAGGACCTGAAGGAGGAGACACAGGAGTGTGTGTTGACATTTGGCATATGTGGAAAGGACAAGCCTTTGGCCCATGTTCAAGTCCTTGTGTGTCTCTCTCTGTGTGTGTGTGTGTGTGTGTGTGTGTGTGTATGTCCTGGCCTTATAATTACAGTGTTTGTGCTTGGCCCACATAACATAAACATTTGTCGTTTGTTTGCCGACTCACGAGTCGCTGTTTAAGTCTCCATCTCCATTCTGCTTTCATTTTTCCCCTCTCTGAAGCTGTTGTGTGTTAATTCCTTTGTTCGTCAGGATTATTGTGTCACGTTGAAGTTGCTTATGCGCTTTTAATGATAGCTGTCACTGGACTCTGGACACTGACCACTAACCACTGTATACACTAGACACTAGTCACTAACAGCATACACTTGAAAACATTTTGATAACTTGCCTAACCTTGAGGTCTGTGTTCTTGTGACCAATTTTTAAATGAAAAGCTTCATTTGTTTATTTGCCGATCAGGTTTTCCAAGTTCTAACTATTTTTATCTCTGTATCTAAACGAAATGAAGAATTTTTACGATGGCTCATAAAAATCTAGTTTTATACTTTTCAGAAAAACCAACCAACAATTATTTCGGTAATAATTCTTGCCTGTATATTTATTTAAGTGTAGCAACTGACAACTGTCCACCGGCTGCTGGTTAAATGTCACTGTCAAGTAATTGAGTCGTCCCAAAACAATGAGACATATTCGTTGGTCTAATTGCCTCTAGACCTAGGCCTAACTGTCTAGCTCCCTCTCAGTCCCTCTCTCGCTGCCTAATAGCATAATTAGAAGGAAACCTGCTTTTAAACACACACATTTTTCCATCCGTCTAATTGCAGTTTGGGCATTGGACGCGCCCACTTTGAGAAGCAGCCGCCCAGCAATTTGCGCAAGTCAAATTTCTTTCATTTTGTGATTGCGCTCTATGATCGGTCGGGGCAACCCATCGAGATCGAGAGAACGGCCTTCATGGGGTTCATCGAGAAGGATACGGAGTCGGATTCGACAAAGACAAACAATGGCATCAAGTATCGATTGCAATTGCTCTACGCCAATGGTAAGCTTAGATACCCAAGTGAGACAAATCACAAGAAACTTATCGTTTTTTCATATTTACAGGCGCCCGACAAGAACAGGACATTTGTGTCAGACTCATCGATTCCGTAACTAAAGCGGTAAGTTAACACATTTATTGGAGATATATTTCTGAAAACTGTTTAAATTATTATGAGAACACTTGCTATTTATTTAAAAAAATTTTATCGGTAAAAGTAATATTTGTGTTTGTTAGATACACAAAATAGATAAAAAGATACAGTTAACCAGGACTTTTGTGTTTGTAATCTCTTATCCAGAACAGGCTAACTCTTAAATTAGTTAATCCACATTTATAAAAATATTAATTATAATATCACGCATCTTAAACCTCAAACACATAATACTCACAGTGTTACAAAGAAAGTTCTACTTCAATTTTCTCATGTTTCGTCTATAAATTGACAAAATGTTAAATTTTACTAATTTTTCACTTATCTTTTTTTAGTTTTAATAATAACTCTTCTTCATAGTTGTTTCAAGTTACCAGAACTTGTGTCCCTTAAGAGATCTTATTATCAAAAAGTTGAACGTAACATTAGAATTATTTTCCGATTTTATTAAATCGCCAGTTTTCTATTCTATTTTCATATGAAAATATAGCACACAGTTTTAACCAGGGAACGTAAGAATTTGTTGTTATATATTTACTTAATGGTAATTATTTTGATTCAGCGATTTTAACAGGCTTATCGGCTAACACATGTTAAAGTTGTTGTCAACTTTGACAGCAGCATGCAAATTAACGCATTCAATCACTTTAAGAGACCAAATGGACAACTGTATTTGATTGCTACACTGACTTCCATCGAGATTAATTTCAATACACTTAAAGTTCATTGCCACTCACCTCACTCACCTCACCCTCGTTCCAGGCAACTGCTGCTGCTGCTCAATTTTTTTAAGTCAGAATGTTTTTTGCCACGCAATCGAAAACTAATTTCTTCCACTTGGCTGTGCACTCGAAGTCGCACAGCTCGTTCGCATTGGGTTTTTCAGAGTTTTTGCTGATTCGAGCATAAGTTGCATTTGAAATTGATTGTCACGGCTAATTAAGTGTGTCCTCTCTCTGTATGTGTGTGTGTGTGTGTGTGTGTGTCCAATAAATTGAGTCGTCAAACGGTGCTAGCTGGTCCTTTAGTCCTATCCTCCAGGCCAGCCAGGCAAACGAGCATTTTTCGTCGCGCCTCCGAAAGGGGTGTAACTGAGACAGGATCTGGGCCCAATCCAATTGAACATGGTTAATGCGCTTTGTTGTGGGTGCTCCGTTGTTATCCTTCTTGCTGCAGGCACGGCACACAAGCCCCGGCTGCACCATATGTCAGCTTTGTGTGAGCCTAATGCGTGTACGCTGCCTTCTTGCCTCTTGCCTCGTGCCTCCTTGCCTACTTGCCTCCTTGCCAACTGCCTCCTGTTCCCCCTTTTTTTTCAAGGGCAATTAATTTCTCGAGTGACAAATTTTTATAGACATTTTGCTCGTTTGTTCGCCTGTCGCTCGTTCGCTTTGCGTGCTTTCTTTCTTCCATCGTATTCCATTATTTTGTCGCCCATCGAGGGCGTTCCTTTTGCACCCCGATCGCAATAAATTTGCCCACAAATTATCGATAGCCTTCCCTTACCCAGGACAGATAGACAGACAGACGGACACACAGACCGGCCACCAATATCGGCGAATCCATTATGTTTGTGTGTGTGTGTGTGTGTGTGTGCCAAATGGAATTTAATCGCAAAATATTTAACAAACTAAAAACAGACCTAAATCACATTACAAACACTCCATTAATGAGCAAACGAGCTCTTTTGATTACCCAATAATGTCAACCATTTATTTGCAACATTTTCTTGAACAGCTGAATTCAAAAGTATTAACAAGCAATCGGAATATAAATATTTATGGAAAGACTCAAAAGTTACCAAATAAAATCAAAATATTTTGCAGTGGAACGAAGTAAAAATGCCAATGACGAAGTGTTAAAGAAATTGCTGGCATGGCATTAAATAATATTATATTTAATAATAATAATATTAATAGAAGCAGCATACTGAAATTACTAAAATTTAAAGTAGATTTGAAGTCTTAATTTCATCCTATTATTCCGTTATTCGATATAATGCATTATTAAAATTTAATAAATTAATTTATTTATTATGCCAGAAGGCCATTAAAAACAAATTAATACATATTTAGAAATATTACGAATGAATAACTAATATTATATTATATCATTAGTACAACAAACTTTAAAAACAATAATATTTTAAATATTTCTACCAATATTTTTAACAAAGATGGATTTTTGAAACTTTCCCACAACTTTGGTGCAAGAAGCTACCCCTTAAAAAAGCTCCCCTCTCAAACATTTAGCTGTCTGCCAGAGATGAGTTCCAAATGTGTTGTGCAATTGCCAAAGAGTCAAAAATAGACTGAGTTACAAAAACAAAAAAAAAAGAACAATCATTTGATCGGATTAGGTGGGCTTAAGCTGCATTCAACTGAAGCTGACAGAGTTACTGCTATATATATAAAGCAATACAAGTAGAGCGCGAGCTGGTCAAAATGTCATCCCTTCATTTCACTTTTTTGTGTCATTTTTTGCATACGCGTGGCAGGCGTTGGCTGCTCTGTTTTTATCTGAAGCATAAACAGTGCGTAACAGGTAAACAAGAGCAAGGCAGGCGTACGTTATTCCCGTTATTCCCGGGATAAGCGACTACTCCTTATCAGGGACGACGCAAGTGAAATTTAAAACTGTAGCAGTCGAATGCGATTAAGCGACAACTCTCCGGGAGAGAGAGAGAATACATTGTCTTAGGCATTGATGTGAAAGCAATGGAAACAGAAAAACGGGCGGACAGTTGTCACGTGCCGAACCCTTGCCTCCAGCTTGCCTCTAGCTTTGGTGATTTTATCGCTGCAATAGAGGCTGTAGTAGTAATGTAGCAAATCATCGTCATAATCATAATTACATTCGATCAGATAACGCCCAGCGAAGGCGCCGCAATTGCAATTTGAGCTAACGAGCAACAGCAACAGCAGCAGGAGTATCAGGAGCATCAGGAGTACCAGGATCAGAATGAGTACGACTCAATTGCTGCTCATATTTCACAATGTATTCGCGGCATTCTGGTCGTCCTGTTTAGTCCTCGTTCTCATCCTGATGCCCACATAAAACAAAAGCGAGTGCCAACTGCGACAACTGCCCAAAATCCTTTGGTTTGCCCAGCCAGTTGCGCTTATCGCGATTTACACGCATTATGCGGCCAGCACCAAAAAAAAAAGCGCAGCGAAATTCTAAACCCAAAGAGCGAACTCCCAGCGAAAAACGAAGCAGGGTGAAGAGCAAAGGGGCGATTGGCGATTGACGATAGGCGGCGATTAATGCACTCCGATAAGCGAGGGATGCCAATATGTACTGCAAGCATATATGTTCGTTTCTATGTGTGTGTGTGTGTGTGTGTGCATATTATGCAGCTAGCCGAAAAATGTGTGCAGCCAGCAGCTAATGAGTTGCCTAAAAAGCACCGATATTGCTGCAGTTGTGACGCCATTGTGCAAAAGCAAATGAATATGTCAGAGATGAGCAAATATTAGAATTTTTACTAGTCAAAGTCCCGGTTCAAATGTATATGAAAGTATCTGCTACTGCGAGTAGTTATTGTGAACATATTTTAAATGAAGCTGTTTGTATGTGTATATTGATAACAGAGTGTATTTATCAATTTAATGAGCTCTTATCATAAGTGTTTAACGATGCACTCAGAGAAAACCCCTTTCTGAGTATTTTTATACATATTAATATCTTACTAGAAGTAAGCAAGTTCTGCATTTTATAACTATAATATAACAGTCTATATAATATAACAGCTTCTTGAAATAATAATATTTTCACTGATCTACTTTGACGCACAAAACGTGCTTCTTCTTTTCTGGGTGTGTGCAAAAACAAGTTTGTCGCAGCCATATTGTAATATTGCGCATCACTAATTGACTATTGGCACATGCAAAGCAGCACCAACAACAACAACAATACCAATACAAACACATTCATCACACGCCATTGCGGTATTTATCTCTCGTTCGCTCTTCATACGCATCCTTCAGCCGACTCGCTCGCGCTTATGTTGCTCCTTTGTCTGCTTGCATCGTGTGTGTGTGTGTGTGTGTGTGTGCGTGTGTTAATTAAGCGATAATATTAATTTGTGTGTCAACACTTAAAAATAAAGCGTGAAATTTTCGATTAATAACACATTTCACATTTCATTTTGCCATTTTATCCGATGCACAAATGCTTTTTGTTTTTATTGCACCCCGTTGTTGTTATTATTATTATTATTGCTGTTATTGTTGTTATTGTTGTTATTGTTGTTGATGTTGCTGTAGGCGACTCAATAAATTCAACAGATTGTGCAGAAAATCTGCACACTTCCATCTCGACAGTCGCCATTTGCTGTGCTGCTAATTTGTTTGTGTATGGGCATGCAAATTCACTATATATGTGTGTTTGTGTGTGTGTGTGTGTGTGTGTGTGTGTCTGTTGTTGCAATGCGATTAAAAATGCTTTCACGGCAAGTGCATTTCCATTTCTGCGGTCGACCCTGCTGAAGCAAAAAAATGCTGCACTTCATATCGCCCTCATTATGCAAATTTACGTATCTGCAGCAGTTGAGTGTACATGTGTGTGTGTGTGTGTGCGTGTGTTTAAATATCATTTATGTATTATATATGTAATCTCTGTACTCCTAAATCGTCGACCTTTAAATTTCGCTTGAGTAAGGCGAATTTGTCCTTTTTAAAACATTTCTAAATACTTATATCTGCTCTTACTATGCAATATATCAACATTTCTTTAACAACACACTTGAGAACTTAGATATTTATTATTCACTTTAGGTACTTCAGCTGTAAGCTAATACTGACATCAAATTAAAACAAAACCAAATCAGCCAGAATTCATTCAGTAATAAAAATTAGAATCCTGCAATTTAAAATCATTTCTATAACTAAAACATTAAAAAAATGTTCTGTTAGCTTATGTTCAAAATCTATTCATCTAAATAATTATTTATTACAATAATACGATAGAAATTTGCTCTTTTTATACTCAAATTTAAAGCATTTAAAAAAAAATAACCGTAGATGCAGCGTGTGGATGCAAATGGGTACTTTAACCGAATCCTTTTTCAAGAAGTGTTTCATTTTTATTTTGTTGTGCCTGCCGGGATGCTGGGTCCTGGAATTTATGCGGTACCCCAGTACAGAAACTGGCTCTGATAAATGGCGCTTTAATAAATTAAGAGTAGCCCTCGATGCCTTTTTTTCACATATACACAATGTGTTTTTTTGTTTTTTATATTTTGCTCTTTGTGCTGGGTGTTTTTTTTTTACAGTGCCTGCCTGCGATAATTTATCTTGTTTGGCGAGATTTTTATTTTGCACGTTAAATATGCAGGATGCAAGTGCGTGAATAATGCAAAAGCCGCTGCGCTTTTTATTTAAAAAGCGATAATAACAATTTGTGCAACAGAAACAAAAAAACAAAAACAACCAAAAGAAAAACAAACAAAGCATTTAAGAGCGTCGTGTTTGCAACATTTTGATGCAAAACGTTTAAATTCTAACAGCCACTGTCGATTGGCAACTCGTCAGTCGCCGCTTTCATCATCATGTTCAACTGCAACTCCTCTTTTCCCATTTTTCCCCAGTCGTCACATCATCACTCGACTTGTTTTTTTTTTTTCTTGTTGTCTGTTGATTTTTGTTGGCTATTTTGTTTTTTGCTGTTATCCTGTTTGCCTGTTACTCCTGCGCTGGCTGGTTGCCAGCTAGCCAACTAGGCAGACCAGACCAGAGCAGCCGGAATGATAAATCGTAGTTTAAACGCTTTTACTCCCGTTTTAGTGTTCATCCGTTTAGTTTTTTATTAGATGCACCATTTAGCGGCACTTTGCCAGTCAGATTTTCTCCAGATTTCTAGCCGCACTAATTGTTTCAGAGCTCCAATCGCAACAATGATTGATGGCTTTGTTGCCATAGCTACAAGTTCAAGCCAAATGTTTATGTATTTTTCAATGGACCACAGTCGAAATTTGATGCGGGCGATATTTATTGTTTAATTAAGCGGGCATGGCGCTCCACTTAATTGAGAAATTGCTGATTACACACATCAAGAAATTACTCAATTTTTTTTTTAACATAATAGTATATTTCAGTATAGTATACAAAATGTTCTGCATAAAATTTGTTAATCAAACTGTTGGTAATAATCATTTTCTACATATATATATATATATATATATTTATATATTTTTTTTATCATTTATTTATTAAACCATTATTACTGGAAATACATTACTGATAAATATATATATATATATATATATATATATATTACTATTGTTAATCTCCTTTCATCACTAGTCCAGTTGACCAACTGTCCAACAGTGCCCACATCTATTCAATAAAATCTAATGTTAATATTAAAATACAAGTATAAAAAATGTATTTGCAATAACATTGAAAGTCCATTAGAAGGACGCATTAAACAATAACAAGAACAACAACAACAAACACTCACATTTGTCCCAAAAACAAACAGGAAAGCTATCCTTGACGAAGGATGAGTTTCGTTTCAGGGCTTGGATTTGGAATTGAGCCTGCTCTATAATTAGCTGCACTTGCTTGTCCCACAAAAAGTAGAGACAAAAGCCCAGGCTGGTAACTGGTAACTGGTAACTGGCAACTAGTATTTGACATTGAGCCCGTAAGGCTGTTGGTTGTGTGTTATCCTTGCCTTATAGTTGTTGTTATCCCAGGACTTAGAGAGCATCCTTTTGTTAAGGGCAAGGCTGTTAATGTTGTTTTTTTGTGATGGGGAGGTGGGAAGAATTATTAACCTAACAAACGGGATAATAAGGGATGATCATAATTTTACATGTGCTACCTTAACACAGCAGGGGGGTGGAGTGGAGTGGGTTGGGATGGGCAACAGTGCCTGGCTGACTGGTTGCAGTGAAATTAATTTCTGATTATCTGTTTGAGGCTGGCCGGGATGAGTCTCAGCTAGAGACAACCAAAAACAATGCACATATGCTGAGGACGTCACAGGGACGCACTCGTCCTTGACGCAAGTGGCAAGTGGCAGCATTCGCTGGTGGATGGAAAATGTGATCCCCTCTCCTCTGCTCAACCATCTAGGTAGTTATGGTTATTACTTTTGCGTGTATGCATTTTTACGGCAAGGACGCTGATAGTGATGAATGAGGCAGTCCCCGAGTACCAGAGAAGCCAGCCAACCACTTCTCCCCCTTGTCGCATATGCCGTGTTTTTGGCCCAACTAATTCATTGGATGAGTGTTGGATTACACAGGGACAGGGACAGGAACAGGAACAGAGGACGGGGGAGACACAGCAACCCGCTTTAATCATTTTTAAATTAGAGAACTATGCGCCTTTTTATTTTAGCTCACTGCTCCTGCTCCGGGGCCAATTCATTTTGCAGTGGTTGCTGCTTGCCTCGCATTTGTTTATCTATTTGTTTTTGTTTGGCCAAAGGCGCAGACACACAACACACTCGAGACCGAGAGAGAAAGAGAGAGTGAAAGGGAGAGGCAGCACCCAACCCAACTCGAACCACCTCCCAGCTATAGCATCCTGTTGGAAATTGCAGCAGATTGTCTGACAAGAGAGAGTTGCACTTGCGGTCACCATTTCGCCCCCGCCTCCTCTTGAAGTGCGTGTGCACCGCACATGGCAGGATTTTCATTATTTTTTCTTTCTGTGTAGTCTGCCACTGCCACTGACACTGACACTAAAATGTTTTGCCCCTCTCAGTGTGTGTTTTTTTTCCGCCTAAATAAATACAAATACCACCCAGTTATTATTAGCCAAAATTTGGGGTCTTCGGTTCGAGTGTGTAAATATTTGCAGTGCATGTAGCATGTATATATATGTATATGTACATGTATATATGTCCCATATGTCGCGACCTTCTGATCAACTCGCAGCTCTCGAGTAGTTGCACTGTAATTAGCATTTATGTGTGTTTCTATTTGCCCTGTGCCACTTGAGTTGAGAGAGGGGAGGTGCAGGTGGTGCTGATGGGGCAGTGAGTGGGGTTGATAACAGGTTCACTTTTTAGGGTAGACTGGGAATGAGTTGGACGATAGATATAATCAACAGAGGTGTGCAAACAGTTTAGTTAATCAATAAAAATAGAGCAGCTATTACAAATGGCTTACTGATTTTGTGGAAAATTTCAGCATGTCTACGACAGACTGGATTCAAATTTACCAATGCCATAACTTGATCAAAATGTAAACAACTTTTTAAATGCAATGTCTTCATAATAATTGTTTGATCTCCAATTTAATACTGCATTTAAATCTGGAAACTCTAAATATTCCAACTCAAAAGATAGCCAACTTATTCCAAATTGTCTACTCCCATAACTCTAAACATTTTGTGAAACAATCTCTATTTGAAATTCATGTTACAATTCTACCCAAAATAACACAAAGCCGATTCAGCCAGCTAAAATGGATACAGAATAAATGAAATCAGTTACAAAGCTTTGACTATAATTTGGTTACATTTCCTACAATAGAATAGGAATAGAAGCTAATCAGTCAGCTTATTCTCAATCCCTATATCAATAGATACTAATCAATCTCAATTCCTGATATCAATAGTTATAAATAAGTATTATGTGTATTTTACTCCAGGCAAATCTTGGTATATATGTTATCTCGTTGAGAAAATAAATAGCTCTACATCTGCCTATGAATACCCTGTTTAATCAGACTCGCCTAACACTCCCCTTTCATTGATAGCATAAGCTCTCGCATAAGTAAGTGAGATATGTGACTTTTGGCACATGTCAAGAGCATCTAATAAGCAATTACTTACAATTTGTACACGATTTTCTTCTCTTGCAGGCTATCATCTACGAGGGTCAGGACAAGAATCCCGAGATGTGCCGTGTCTTGTTGACGCACGAGGTGATGTGCAGGTGAGTTTCAACAAAAATCAAAAAAAAAAAAAGAAGATAAATAAATCAAGGATATTCCGTTAATAATCTACAAATGATTTCGAATGCATTCACTTCTTACTTGCTGCTGTGGTTCATTCCATCTTTTGTCTTACTTTGTAATCCACACCTTTCGACTCCCTTGTCTCAGGGGTGCGCCCCAGTTGACTCCCCGGGGCTTTGCCTAAGTATTAATATATATTTGGCTTGCGAGCTTTGCTCCAAGCCACTCACTCACTCAAACTCAAATTGTTTGTTTGAGAAGTTCTCTTGTTCCGTTCCGCAATTGGCAGCTACGCTCATTTGTGTTTTTTAAGCGTTTTCCGCCTGATTTTTCAAGTACGCATCTTTTGTTTTTTTTTTTTTATTTCTCGATTTTGTTTTTTTTTGTTTTTGCTTTGAGCTTTTGTGAGCGCTTCTGCTTTAATATTGTTGATTTTTTAGTTTACCTCCTGGCCCGTCCTTGATGTCCATCTCTATTCCAATTTTTTCCTATTTTATTCTATTCTTGTCCCCTCCCCCCCACCCACACACCCGTGTCTGTCCAGTTCATGTTGCCTTCGTTTTATTTTTACGCTCAAGCGCACGCGAGCTGAAACGTATAAATGCCAGCCACTCACCAAACCCCCCCTCTCTCTCTCTATATATCTCTCTCTCTCTCTGTCTCTCAGCCTCTGCATCGTCCTCCTTTTCTATTCTCTCCTTCTCTCTATTTCTCTCTCGCTCGCACACATCTATCGCCATCTAGCATCATCATATCTCTGGGCAGTTCACCCTTCTAGCGCCCAAAACAGAGGCTGTCAGTTGAAGGTTGACTCGAAATAACACAAATGAAAATCTATTTCTTACTAACTGACTTAAATATACCCTAGGAAGCTATACGTCTTAAGCGGAATATTAAGTTACCTAAAAAGAATCATTTCAAACAACATCTCAATATTCTGAACGCTCTAATTGCCATTGGATAATTTTCTATATCTATAATCTTGCAATGCGTTAACTTGGTCCAAACTGAACCAATCTTTATCAGCATTATTTGGCTTCGAGAAGAATTTATATATTTAAATTTGGAAATACGTTTTCCCGTTAAATTCAAAATTTTTGAGTGCCCAACATTTTTCTCAACATTTGTCCATTTTATAATAATTATTATTATTTTATAATATTATTTCTAGAATTTTAACTACCCCAGCATTAACAAAAATATTTTTAAAATTATTTACTGCTTAATTTCAGTTCACTTTCATTTCTTAGCGGGATATACCCGCACTAATCCCCCACAAAGCAAATGGGTATTAAAAAAACGGCGCAGCAAAAGCAGAAACAAACAACCAAAAAAAAATTACGCAGATTCGTCCCCGTTAGCCTGTCCCCCCTCCCCACTCCAGCCACCAGCAGGCAACTCCATTCAGCTGCAGCTTCAGGGTGCGCGTTGGCCAGCCATCTTTTATTATTTCGGATTGGCACCCAGTTTTTATGTTTGCGTAGCATTATCAAAACAAGGGGACAACGCACAGGGGTTGACTTTGGCTCCCCCACACCCCGTCCCCCTTTGCTGCCTGTACTGCTGCTGGCCTTAGCTTTTGGCTTGGCCAAGAAAGCAGCAAAAATCAACAGCTTCGCGTAACACAAAGCAAATACCAAACACAATGGCGACCGGCGTTAACTCTTGGCGTCTCTGTCGCAGTCGCAGTCGCAGTCGCAGTCGACGTCGCAGTCGTTGCTGGCAGCGACAATGGCATCTTCTTTATCGTTTGGCATTTCGCCCATTTTAGTCATCCATGTTTATGTTGCGTACAGGACGATGCCAAAGCTCAAGCTTTGGCTAAAGCCACCCAGTTAGTGTGCCACCCCTTGAACGAACAGAACAACATGCCCCATTCCACATCTCCCAAGCCCCATACCCTTAAATATCATTTCTGCCCGGAGGCTGTGCGACCAAAAAAAAATTACGCAGCCATTGAACTCAATGCGTTTGCATTTATATTTGTGTGTGATTTGCCAAAAAAAATATGAGCCAAATGCATTACTTAAAAATAAATATAGGCGAATCTAATTCTAAATTTGTATATTAATTATTAAAAAATATATATTTAAATATATGTTATTAACAATCCATCCTTTTCTTAACAATAAAAAGCCAAAGATTAGATTTTAGATTTATTAAACAAATATATTTATATATATATATTTAAATATATCAGTTTTTTTTTTAAATAAATACATTATGAAAATTTTACATTTCAAGACATATAAAAAATATATAATTATCATAAAAATGGAAAAAAATACTTTCGAACTAATTAAAAATCAACTTAAAAAAGACTCGCAATTTATTTAAAGCCAATCAATATTAATTAAAGCTATTTCGATGTATTCTTTTTAGTATTACAGAAAGTAGAAAATATATTTATCTATTTTCATTCGATATATTTTGAGTTTTACAAACCTGTCTTTTTCTGATTTTTCGCTATTAGCTTTAAGTGGCATCAAACTACATTTACTTGAAGTTTTTTAACCAATTGATTTTCTTTGTACTTAATTTAACTGCAGCCGCTGCTGTGATAAGAAGAGCTGTGGTAACCGCAACGAGACGCCATCGGACCCCGTCATCATTGATCGGTAAGTAGCCGCATATCAAAATATATATGTATATATATATATATATACATATAGATATATATAAAGATATATGTATCGTTTGCAACTTCAAACTGATGTGCCATAGCACAAAAGATGACATTTTAAGCTGCTTTTCATCATCGTCGCTGTGTGCGCTTTTTATTTGTGCCTGTTTTGCGGCTTGTATGCGTATCGTTGATTTATTGGCATTATTATCAACTGCAATATAAAACATGATGCGGCAACATGGCCAGGACCAGTACCACGACCAGGACCAGGACCAGGGCTAGGGCCAGACAGCAACAGGGACAGATGACACTTTGAGCTCTGGCAGCACACGCTCTTTCCCTCTCTCTCTCTCTCCGTGTGTCTCTCTAGTTCCTTCCCTCTCTCAGGAAAAGCGTTGAAACTCGTAGCTAGCCAAAAAAAAAAAAATATATATATATAAATACAAAGTTCATCAAAAATGGCAAACGCAAATTCTATTTTCATAAATTGTGAATTGTTGGAATTGTAAATTGTAAATTGTAAATTGAGACGAGTGCTGCACTCGCACAAGGCAATCTGACACCCAACCCCCGCACCCCTCGATTTGTCGCTCCTGCCACCGTCTGTGCTTGTGCCTGTGCCTGTGCCTGTCACGTGTCAGGCGAATTATGTTAATTGTATGCACATCCTTGCGGCTGCCGCAGCCACTTCCCTGTCAGAAAGACCGGCAGACCACCAGCCGCGAGTGCGTCGCTTCTAATTGGCTTCGGAAATATTATTAGAGAGAAACACAAATTGTTTGCACACAGCATAAAAAAATAATACATTTATATATAAGTAGCCACAGTAGGCGGGCAAAAGGGGGCGTAGAATATACATTTCATTCAAATTATTTAGGAGCCTGTGAATTTTTGTGGATAATAGTGTTTGAGAGCAAGTGAAGGGAGTACTTCTCAATGTACAAGACTCCAATTTATTGACACTGCATTTAGAGTTATTTATTTAAATTGATTTAAGTTAAGAAGGACACTTGTGAAGCTGAAGCGTGAAACAGTTTCATTTTAAATTAGTGTAGGAATTTAAGTAGATAATTATGCATAATTGCCTATTAATAAAGACCGAACTAACTATTTCCTAGTGATTATATATCTATAGCTATATATTCATTCAGCAGTTGAAATGCATAATTATCCACTTCAGTTGAATTAAATTGAATTGAATCCAGTCATTTTTCATTTACTAAACACTACACGTTCTACTGTTTACCATGTTTGCATAATCGATTTCCCAATGAGTGATTCGAATGCCATATTGGTCAGATGGGTCCTCGCGGCAGACTTGTGAGACAATTTCCATCGCACCTTATGCAGATAAAGATCGATTGCGAGATGGCACAACAACATCATTGTTCTTACCATTGGATCATCATTGAATATCACATGCTGCGGTGGTCCCTTCGATTGGATCAAGAAACGGGTGTTTAAAACTATTTCTCTATTGGCCGCATTTGTATATGGTCACACTAAATTATCAGACAAGTCGTTTAAAAACCAAGGTGGTATTCTGCGAAAACTGAGCCGGCAGCCATCTAAGAGCAACAAAAACAATACCAAATACAAGCGACTTAATGATTCTATTATATATTACTATTTTACAATGGAAAGCAAGACCAAAAGACTTATACTAGAGTCGGAGTTAGAGTTGGAGTCGGAGATGGAGATGGACTCATTTAGGCCTTCGTTGGTTACTGGCAATCAGACCATAATTGGTGTCATAATTAAATTTAATTGATTGCTTATTGTGGTGTTCTGAGTTGTGTTGTCAACTAAGTATGCGAGAAAGAGAGAGAGATGTAGACAGAGAGACAGAGAGAGACAGAATCTGCTTTGGTTGCAATTTGCAAATTAGGAAATATATTGCAGCTAAGCCAAGTTAGTCGTGCGCTCAACAAAGAAATACATTCTTAAGCTTAAAAAATTGCACTGAAGTTCAAAATTAGTTGTTGTCAGCAAGGAATTATTTTAACATTTTTGTACAATAGTTATTCAAAGTAGAAATTTTTGTTTTTCTTTATTAATGAACTCAGAAATTGCCTTTAGAAATTCTGCTGCTTCAATTACTTCTGAAATAATTTGACATTTTTGAAATATAAGCCAAGAGTTCTTAAATTTAAGCTCTGATTTCCAAATTCTTAATCATATTAAATCAATAATAGTTTTTGTGCAGTGTACTTGAATCAGTGCAAAATGCAATGTTTTTTTTTGTGCCCACATTGAATGGGTGCGGCAAGATCAGAGCTTCTCACATTTATGATCTTGTTAAAATTGCTGAGCGTGTTTTGCTGCACGCTACGTGCTCCACAATGCCATCCGATCCGTTGCAAGAACAGTTATTGCGTGGCAACTACCCGGCAGACTGGTCAGTCGCATCCCAACCGATCTAAACTGGACTGGTATCCACGTGCGGAGGCGCGACACTTTGCGCTTGATATTTACGATTATTAATTCATTTTTCGCCTGTTTATGTGCGCAATGCGATCGCCTTGTTAGCCAACCGGCAAACTGGCAAACTGGCAAACTGGCAAACTGGCAAGACCAAATTGGTTAATCCCGCCGCAGCACATTCCCAACAAGATGCTGCTTCGCTAGCTGGACACTCGGCACATGTCGCATTTGTCAGTCGGGCTGTAACTTTTGTCGGCAATGGGCAGAGAATCCGCATCCGAATCAGAATCAAAATCAGAGCTATAGCTACAGCTTGAGAGGCGCATATCAATCACCGCTTCCCCAATCAGAGCATGGGGCGGCATGGATCACAGATTGAGTTTTGCTCATCCTGTTGCAGCTCCTGTTGCCGCTTCTACCCCTTCTCATTGATATGTATGCCTTGCAGTAGATCATGCCGCCAACTGTGTGTGCCTCGTTCTGCGTTCGCGGATAATCTATGTGGTCGCAACTAAATTTTGTTGCACAGCCGACATGGCCTAAAGCGCTAACTTGGCTGGGGGTCCCGCACATTTTGCCACTCAGTCAGCAATAACAACAGCAAAGATCACTGCCTGAAACTTGTCACAGAGCGCGCAAGAATTGGAACTGATTGAAAATTCCGACTGTGGCCAACAGACGCATGCATTTCAAAGTGGCTCGTTGCTCGGCTTGGCTTCACTTGGCTAAGCCAAAAACTGATACATATGACAACAACAACAACCGGGCAGACAGAACGCCAAACACATCGCCCTCCCAGTTGTTGCTACTGTTGCTACTTTTGCTGTTGCTGTTGCTGTTGCTGTTGCTGTTGCTGTTGTTCATGCCACTTGCATGACGCTCGAACGTGTGCCGTGAGAGAGCTGCCACCAACAACAAGAACAACAACAACAACAAGGAGTCAGTCACTGGCTGGTTTGGTTTCCACATGTTTTATTGATGAATTTCTGTTATTCATGCAACGATCGGCAGTTCTCTACCAGCCAGCGATCTTTACAGATGCCGAAATTGTGCACACAATGCTCTGTGAGATCGCACAGTGGGACAAAAGTAACATGCACTAATCAGTTCGTAAATGTTTACAATAATATAATCTACTTCTAACTTGATGTGATATCCCCATCTATATCACAAAAATATTAACTGAGTATAGATAAATAAATAAGCTAACGTTTCATCAAATGATATTTTCTACATTTCTACACTTTTGCAAAAAAAAAATAGATATTTTGGATTCTATTTTTGGGTACCTCATTTTGCTATATTAATTCAATTAATATATAATGAAATATCAATAAAGTGAAGTCAAATAGCGTTTATCTAGTATTAAAAAAAATATATATATTTTCCTTGGATAGTCAAATTTGAAGTTCTAGATGGTAAACAATTTTACGTTGATTTTTAATTGCTTCCCAATTAAAGAACAAGTAAAAGTATTTTACTCTATTTGTAATATAATAATGTATTAAAGTATTTTGAGATATGAAGTTTAAGATATACATAAGTTAAATTTGAGATATTTAAAAGTATATTTTTTTACCTATGCTCAAGTTTATTACTTCACACAATCTGTAAAGCAGTTGTAATCCACAACAGATCATTAATAAATATTTAATCAAATTACATCTAAAATCGCCTCAACCTAATTACGATTAAATTTAGTTGTAGTTATTTGCAGTATTAGTCACAGTACCTACATATATAGATAGCTTGCGGATTTGCAATTACCAGCGGCGTTTGTTGAAAACTGACCAAGCTGCAGTCTTCCTCTCCAGCCCCTCCCTCTGCAGTCTGCCTCTCCAGCCTCACCTTCTGCAGAGTCGCTTTACTTTTCCACCTCCGTCTCCAGTTTAGCTGCAAGTTGAGGCAAGCTTTTATTTATGATTTGCGAGGACACTTGAATCATTGTGTGTGGATCGATTGCAACGTTTGCTACGCTGTTTTTTTCTTTTATTTTTATTTTTATTTTGTTTTGTTGTTTTTTAGGTATGCGCTTCGTGTGTGTTCCATAATTAAGTGAATTTAAAGAGCACTTTGGCGGTGGTCGCATTGTCGCCACCGTGGATTCTCTCCTCTACGGTCTCTGTGGTCAGCTGTGGCATTTGTTGTGGTTGTTATTGTTGTGGTTGTTATTGGTGTTCTCATTTTATTGGTTGTTGTTGCTGGTTTCACACATTTTCGGTGTTGGCTGTTGAGCTTGAGCTTAAGTTTGATTTTGAATTTGGGTATTTTGTTTTCCTTATTTGTTTGTTCAATTTTTATCTCATTTCATGTGCCCATTACGAGGCACATCTGGCGTATGCGTAATGACGCAAATTATGCCAACACACACACACACACTCATAACTCCTATGGCCATTAACGATTATCGCGTGTCAAATGTTCGCTTCGACTTTTTAATTTCAGTAAATTGTGCGCTGCACTTTAAGGAACACACAAAACAAAGCAAACCAACATCAGCCACAACATATGTTAGGGGGAAAATGCTGAAAATTGCCATTTGGAAGAGTGGCTGGTCAAATTGATAAATAGAACAACAAACAGAAGCTAAAAGCTAGCCAAAACAATCCGAAATTTGCCGCTTTTGCATTTATCTACGTCATTGGCATTTTCTTCGCTTTATTTCAATTTTCTATATTTATTTTTTTCTTTTGCCTGCGCGACAAATAAACTAAGTGCAAACTTACCAACAAAGGTGGGTAAACGCCTCCCACCTCCTCTTTCACATCGTTCACCCCTTAAACCCACTTTAGCTCCACGTTTGGCGACAAATAGAATTGATGTTTTTGTGGTGTTCAGTTTGTTTACAGTGGCGTACAAAATTATTTGTTTACCTACTTTGCATATTGTGAATTAAACTTAAACTTGCACCGATTAGTAATAGGGTCTTTTAAGTTAGGTTTCTCTGATTCATTCTCAAGTTATTTTGAGAACAAAGTACATATCTTATATACATCATTTTTATAGTAAAAAATCTTGTATTTTATTTAATTTCTTATCTTCACTTAATAATTAAATAATATTGCATAAAAGACAAGTAAGAGCTTTAGCGACTAGACCTTTAGTTAATTCATTATTTCAAATTTAGCCGATCTTCCCATTAACTGACTACCTTGCCTAATATGCCTGGCCACGACTGTTGTTTCAGAGTATTGGCTGCGTGTGGCAAGCAAATGTTTTTGTGGCCATTGCATGCCTTGATAATCGCGCTAAAAATGATGACAAAACTGCTGCTGCTGCTGCTTCCGCTAGCTGCTGCTAGTTGTGGCTACAATTTTTAATTTTCTAAATGCATTCAGGCACACCATTCGATTCCTGTTCCAGGTAGGCGGTGTGGGTGGGGCAGCCATGAGGAGGAGGGTTAACAAATGGACGGGGACGAGTTTGTTGCACGAATGTGCGAGTGAGTGTCTGCTATATCACTATCTCTCTCTCTCTCACACACACACTCTTTGGGGTAGCTACTCATATATTCAAAGCGACGCAGCAGCAGCAACAGCAGCGGCAACAGCAACAGCAAAAAGTAAATGTAAAAAAAAACAAAAAAGGCAGACACAAATTTGACGGCACTTGTGGTCAGCAATCGACAGGCATATGAAATATTGGGCAGACGCCGCAAACAGACAGACATACAGTCAGACAGTCAGACAGACAGAGAGACAGAGAGACATAGAGTGTGCCTGAGAGCGGCAATAACAGTTAATTATCTAAAGAGATAATGCCGCTCGTACATTTGCCTTTTTATCGCCAGACAATTTCCCCATAGATATCTTTTGAAGTTGAACTCGCTGGTTCTCTCTGACAAGTCTGCAACCAGACTTGTAAAATTTCTTAGCCAGGTTGCTGGCTGTTGACTGCTGGCTGCTGGCTGCTAACTGCACTTGATTCGCACCTCATAAATCAATGGGGGCATCGAATTGAATTTTTGCATTTCAAAGAGCTTGCAATTTGCATATTTGTTGCCTGTCTATTGAAATTGAATTATTAATGCAAATTTTCACACGAGCTCTCTCTCCCTCCCTCTCTCTCTCTCTCTCTCTCTCTCTCTCTCTCGCTATCTGCATATCTTTCCATTTAAATGGCATTCGTTGTGAATCGTTAACTCCTGGGAAAAGCAGTTTATTAAATCATAAATATATATACATCTATATGTATGTGTTCTTTTTTTAAATTGCAGATTAAAATTCGCTCGGTTTGTGTGCACTTTAAAAACGATTTGCTAAAAATTATAGCTGCTCAAATTACTTGTTTTAAATTTAAAATTGTTTATTTGCTGTAGCAGCTATCTTCTCCAATTTTGTTTTGTATATTAATAAGGAAAAAATTCAAAATGATTTAAATAGTTACATCAAATATAGAGTTTATTTTAAGCATCACTCCAAATTTAACAGCCAAATAGCTTACAATCTAAACAGGAGCAGGACTTCAGTCTACTTGTCAAATTGTTTAGATTGATATGGATATCCGTCAAGATTTCGATATATAGACATTCCCACTTGAAGTTGCTTATAAAACACATATGCCAGTTGAATTACCATGCATACGATTTAAATAGTTTAGAGTTAAACATCTTGAGGGACCCAATGAATTAACAATCATGTTGTGTGAGCGAAACTAACTGATGTGCATAATTGAAATGACCGCGATGTTATTTAAAATTTACAGATGCAAACATTTCGTCTGATTAGAATCCGTCGAACGGAGTAGAGTACAGCTCTTGTTTGGGCCATTTCCTCAGCCATTTACGCATGCTGCATAATTAATTACATTAAAAGCGTTAACTGGCAGTCAACATACACACACACCCACTCACACACACACACACACACACACATATACCCCCTTAGATGAGTAGGTAGCAAATAGTTAGCATAATTTGGGCATTTCAATAAGGTCGATAATTTGATGGCTCAGTAGTTCGCCAAAGGTTAAGAAGCGGATGCAAAGACGCAGACCAAGTCGAAGTCGAAGGCGACTTCGTCGCTGACAGGACGTTGGGATAAGTATAAAGAGTAGCAAAAAGTTAAAGGCTGTAGGCACACAACAAGCACACCCACACACACACACACACACACGACCACACACAGCTGCAGATACAGATACACACACAAAAGAAGATACATTTTGTATTTGTATCTTTGTCTGCTTGTATCCTTTATCGATGTCTGATATTTAACCTCTATATATGGTATTTTTATGGTCACACACACACAGACACACACACACACATGCTCAGCATGCGTGTGCTTACAGAAATAATCAGTTTAAAGATGAAGAAATCGCAAACAACAAAAACAAAGTTGCCATTGTTGTTGCTGCTGCTGCCCGGTAAAGCAAAAAACAACAACAGCAACAACAACAACAAACATTTACGAGGTATTTCCCTGGTCCCAGCGGCATGACATTGAATCCCAAAGCAACCCCCAACACACACCCACACACACACACACACACCCACACACACTCACACACACACACAGAGAGAGAGAAAGAGAGAGAGAGAGAGAGAGAGTAAATAAAGACGTACCCACAACAAAACGCAACTCTACCAAAAACTGCGAGATTCATTCACCAAAATGAACACTGCCAAAAGAAAGCTCTCTTTCTGCTCTCAAGCGACAACAACTCACTCAACAATTATGACTCAACAAATTTGGACTCACTTTCGCTTTCGCTCTCAGAGTCTGTGGCAGGATTAAGCGCAAGTGTTTTCAACAAGTTCCCTTACAAATGTTGCTTTTGCTTTTTTTTGCGCTCTTCCGGCCAAAAAGAAAAAAATAAAATAAAATAAAGGATGAACCACAGGCGAAAGCGAAAGCGTAACAAAACACAAAACACAAGAAAACACACACACACACACACACACACACACACAAACAGAGCATAAGTAGAAAACAGCCCTCAAAGTCTATATTACAATGCAAAGACCCCAAAAGCTATGAACTCTCAACGACAACAACAACAGCAACGAAGACGTTCAAGTCCAAGTGCGATTTTGATAAGGATTGTGTGACGACGCGACATTGAGGCGGGTGCTGGTGGGTGGCAAGCAAATCTTTACAACTGCTTACGGGTTTTTGGGTTTGTGCTTGTTGTTCTCAGTGAGCCAGGGAAGGTATGGTGTGTGTGTGTGTGGGGGGGGGGGGGGGAGGGGGTTACGTTCATAGAGATTGGGGTCCTGCGGGCTGTTCATTTCTGTGCGTGCGCCGCGAAGCGTGCAGCGTTAAGTCGAGAAAGAGCATAAATAAATAAAAGTTCCAACGACAATAGAAAACAGCAACAACAACAACAGCAGCAACAGCACCAGCATCATCAGCCCTGAACCTGAACCTCAACAAAATGGTGACGTTCGACGCCATCTCTTCACTGTGTGTGTGTGTGTGTGTGTGTGTGTGTGGGTGTAGGTGTGTGCGTGAAAATGCCATGGAAATGGCGGCAAAGTAAGTTTACACAGTTTTGGGCGCCAGTGTCACTGTGTGCACTTAGAAAAATGATACATTAACTAGTAACTGAAGTAATTTAAAAAAAATAGTATTTCAAAAATGCAAACTATTAATTCTAAATTACAGAATTAATTTAACTAAAATTTCAAAAAGGCAATGTCCTCAACTGAATATATCTATTTGTATTTATCGCTCCTGTTGGCAAATTCTAATTTTTTCCCTTTGCAGTGTGAATTGGCTACGGATTTGTAGCGAGTAGACGTAAATCATATTTTGTTGGTATATTAATTAATTAAGGTATAAGGTTATTTCTTTAACAAAATGTATTTCATAAATTTTAAAAGTGCTTTTCTAAAATCCAAAAACATATATAGTTTTCAGGGCTACTTTCTCAATACTATTTCTCTGAGTGTACACGTCCTTCTGCGTTCGTTGCCTGCCATAGTCATTGAGTTTATGCGGCAATAAAGTTGAAAATTTTGAATATTATCGTTAGTGAAAAATTAGCGCCAAGTTGCCAGCCGCTGAAATACGTATATACGTATATAGACAGACAGACAGACAGACAGATAGACAGACAGAGAGGCAGGCAGGCAGAGAGACAGACAAACAGACAGACATTGTGGTAGCTGCTTCTCACCTGGGCGATGGCGCAAATGGCGTGCGCCAAAAACGCTTTGGGCCACATTCTGTTAACGCCATCTTCAACTCCCGCAATGGCTGCGAGATAACATCGCCCACTCGACAGCTCGAAGCCAAAGAACTGGGAACCCAAAGCGATTTATGTGCCAGCGTATTCATCATTAAATTGTTGTGCGAGCGATGCAAAGATAATGTCTGTTTTTGTTGCTCTTGTTGCTATCATTGTTGTTGTTAATTTCATTTGCTGCTGCTGCTGCTATTGTTGTTGTTGTTGTTGATTCACAAATTTACAGTTAATCGTTGAAACATTTCATGGAAATTCAACACAAATCGCCAGAAGCTTGTTAACTTGTTTGTTTTTTATTGCAATTGAGAGCGCTGTGAAAGGAGGATATTTATATATTATTTATGTGTCTATAATTATCTCAATTTGGTCAAGTGCAAATCGATCTATAAAGTGTATTTCAATCATCATAATTTAAACACCTTAGGGAAATTAAAAAAAAAAAAACAGTTAATGTTGTTAACCAATGGAAACTATCGCCAAAAACACGGTTAGATAAAATGTATTCATGAAACTGTTTCCGCACAACTAATATAAATGCCTTAAATATATTATGAAGCTGTATTTTCTTGATGTAAATTATTTTTCAATAAATTTGATCCCCTTATACAAATTATATTCACCATTTCACTGACTGTGTCTGAATCCGAATCGAAATCAACGCGCATTTAAAGCCATAGCAGGTACTTAATAATGTTGAATAGCGATTGGCAGAACCCGCGGCCAGGTCTTCACCCTCCCCCACCAACCCACGCCCATATCCACTCACACCCACATCCACATCCACACGACACCACACCCTCTATCTCCAGGCAAATATGAATGACCAATTATGCAGTTCGTTGGCTCTACGTGCTCCAGTTGCCAATGGGCTCAATGGACGCTATTCTTGGCCATTTAGCTGGCCATGGACAGAATGTCATGTGCGGGCGTTTGATGATGCGTAGCTTTTCATTAAATGAAAAATTTTCGCGTGGCTGGCAATCGAGAGAGGAGTGCCAGGACAACAAAGACGATGTCGAGCACATAAAGAAGGCAACCGAAACTTTGTTGCCGCTGCTGCCACAGTCAAAAAGACAAAGATGGAGACACTTTGATTTATTGGCAGGACACGAGCTGAATTTTTAATTGCAACACAAATCGCTTAAAGGTCCGAGTTGCCCAAAAATCCTGTCAGATTAAATTGAATCAGCAAGGATTCTCTCAGAGTCGCTGCTATGCAAAGTGAACAGAATTCCTACAAAATGTATAAAAACGATTTATGCTGCAAGCGTTGTACATTCGAGGAGTCTGGGAATTTATGCGTCCTGTCAGCATATTTGAAAACATTGTAATTCAAGCGTGCGACTCGGGATACTTCCGAGAAAGTCAATTAGCTGCCCCTAAAGATGCACACACAAATACACACACACACACACACACACACACACTGAGAGAGAGAGAGAGAGAGACACAGATATTGGGGGTGGCTGCAAGTGAAATTAGTACCATGAATGATCCGTAATAGAGTTAACCTAAGCTGCTCTCAATATATATATCCACTCGATACGTATTCAAATTTCAGTTGCAGTTGCATCTGTGAGGGTATCTGCCACAATATACGTATATATGTAACTCGATATTGCATCTGACAGATACACGGCGCTTCAGTCCCTTGAGGGACAGCCGATGGCCGTGTTAATGATGTTTGTTGTCGATGCTGTTGTTGTTGTTGCTGTTGTTGTTGTTGCTGCTGCTGCTTCCACAGTGGATAAAAAAGAAAAATAGAAAGAGACATCTGGTTTCATTCCCAGTCCGCTGTCGAAGTCAAACTCTGACTTTGAACAAGTTCACAATCAGCTCACAACTCAGCACGCGTGGCTCTACATAAGTAAAATATATTTATATATATATATATATATGTATTTATATATGTACATTTATGTATAAAGCTCACTATTAATTTCGCCTTCACTTGAATTGACTGATAAGCCAAAATTCAGTCATGTGTTCAATTTGTGTGTGATTTTTTTTTTATCGAATATGCACTCTAAATTTCACATATTGAACATTTCCAAAAATATTTGTTTACTTGCTATCGTAAAAATGTATCTTTTTATTAAATGTACACTTTTTAACACAAAAAAATCCAAATAATAGGCAGAAGTGAGTAGACTTATAAATAATCCAAATATTCCTGTTAAATATTCGAAAGAAATTGAATAGCTAGATTTGTACTATTTTAAATAAAGATCAAATATTATTTTTAATAATATCTGATATAAGACAACATAAATTTACAATTTAACTTCTTTTAAGTAAACACATTTCTAATTTTTAAAAATAAACTGTTGAGGCAGTTGTCAAACAGATATTTCGGCATGGAGTTCAAATAAATGGTATTAATTTTAAATTTATATGGCACTGCTCTCTCAGAACTATACATATTTGTACTCTAAGCGGTGATTTGAACATATTCTACAAGTTTTATTGGCATTTTTCAACCTGCTATAATGTTTCAATATTTCTAATTGCTTAACACTTCATTTAGACCTAGGCTGAGGTAGTCTTAATTAAGTATTTTTTTCAACTTGTCTAGAATATATATATGGAAAAATCTCAAAATATATATATGCATATTTTCGTGCACCTTTCAACACATCTCTCACATCACTCAAGAGGACATCCTCTTGAGGAGCACTTCACAATATCGACAATAAACAAATTTATGACACATTAACTGTACATATGCGCATATGCAGATGTGTGCCTCTTCTGTTCCTGTTGTATGCCTATTGTGATCCTGTTATGTTCCCCTTGCCCCAAATTCGAATACCGAATCGAGTGACACGCCTCCTGCACTAATTTGTCCAATTTGTCGAGTGAGAATACAACAAAAATGCCACCAAAAAAATACATATAGAGAGAGAGAGAGAGTAGCGAATATTGCCGCCTGCTGTGGCAACAGCAGCCAAATATTATTTCGGCAAATAAAATCAACATGGAGTGCCCGGTGGGTGTGCGGAGAGGGGGTGGTGCAGGCAAAGGGGCTGTGGGTATATTTTACCATTTAAATGCGCGACACACGGGTGTCAATTTCGAATATATATCCGCATATATATAAATATATATATCCTGCCTGCAGGACATTCCATTCGCATAACTGTCACCCCAAGTCCAAGCGCTTATCACACGCTGCGCTGTCGCGCCCCGAGGCAACAACTGAACCGGCGGGGAGGGGAGGGAAGGGATAGTAGCAGTAGCAGCGAGAGCAAGTGGATTGACTCAGGCCCCGAGGCCAGACACATCTGCTGCAAAATGATTGTGTGGCAGCAACAGCAAAAGGCGCAACCGATCATTAGCAGCTCGTAAAGAACAGGAAGCGTTAGCCTCAAACTGTATCTATTTCGATATCTGCTTTATCTATGAGCAACTGGATCGTAAAACTTAAATTTCTTTCTTTTTTTAAGTGAGACATAAAAATCTATACATTTCAGCAATTATTAATGAATGTCTTTCAATTCTGTGTGCTTGCAGCTTTTTTCTCAAATTCTTCTTGAAGTGCAATCAAAATTGCCTCAAGAATGCTGGCAATCCGCGGGACATGAGAAGATTTCAGGTGGGTCTTATTAAAATTTAAATTGAAAAAACTTGCGAGCTAAATAAGAAAAGAAGAAAATTTAAATCAAGTTGTAGATATTCAAATTAAAGAGATCTTCTCCAACTTTCCTAATGTTATGTTTTCTCTATTTCTTCCTCCCAAGGTTGTCATATCCACCCAAGTGGCCGTTGATGGACCACTGCTGGCCATCTCGGATAATATGTTTGTGCACAATAATTCCAAGCATGGCAGACGCGCTAAGCGATTGGACACAACGGAAGGTACAGGCAACTCATCCCTGTCCATTTCCGGTCACCCCCTAGCGCCCGACAGTACCTACGATGGTCTGTAACTAAATTCCAAATTAATTCGATCAGTTTAGTTTAGTTTAGTTAGATTTTTCCTTGATTTTTACATTTACGCGAAACGTATTCATTTATTTGTTTCTCTCTTTTATTTCCTGAATGGTTTTCTTTTTGATTCTGTAGCAATTGGCAAACTGAAAACCCATTTCTTCATTTATTGTGCACTACACAAATAACATGCCCTAGTATTAAGTAAATCGACCTAGAAATAATAAAGATATCTCATTAATTATTGAAGAAATAAATGAGATTTTTATTATGTATTAGAGAAGAGTTTGAATGAGATATTTCTGATGAATTTGCAATGCTGTAAATTTAAAAACTTCCCACCTAAAATCCATATTTCAACACACTTTATTTTCATGCAATATTTAGTTAAAATATGTCGATTTTCTAAAATTCTCGGGCATAGATATTTATTCAAGTGTACAACTCCCAACCACTGCATCCCACTGACCCACTCAACTAACAAGATTTGTAATGCTTACATATTTTTAGGCCTCTACCCACCTCTGCCAGTGGCCACGCCCTGTATCAAGGCGATATCGCCCAGCGAGGGCTGGACAACAGGTGGCGCCACCGTGATCATTGTGGGCGATAATTTCTTCGATGGATTGCAGGTGGTGTTCGGCACCATGCTGGTGTGGAGCGAACTAATCACATCGCATGCGATACGGGTCCAAACACCGCCCAGACACATCCCCGGTGTGGTTGAGGTGACGCTCTCTTACAAGAGCAAACAGTTCTGCAAAGGATCACCCGGTCGCTTTGTCTATGTCTGTAAGTGTTCACTGTGCGACAGCCGCGTGTCGTTAGCATGTCTAAGCTTTCCGTTTCGCCTCAAGCAGCACTCAACGAACCCACAATCGACTATGGCTTCCAGCGTTTGCAGAAGCTCATCCCACGACATCCCGGCGATCCCGAGAAACTGCAAAAGGAGATCATACTCAAGCGGGCCGCAGATCTCGTTGAGGCTCTCTACTCGATGCCCAGGTAAGCGTCTCTGCCAAGAACACTCGGCGCCTTGCAGCAGCATCCTCTAATCCTTGTGCCCATTGCTGCAGCAGATCGCCCGGCGGCTCCACCAGCTTCAATTCGTATGCGGGTCAGCTGGCAGTGAGCGTACAGGATGGCTCTGGCCAGTGGACAGAGGATGACTATCAGCGCGCTCAGTCGAGCAGTGTCAGTCCACGTGGCGGTTACTGCAGCAGCGCCTCAACGCCCCACAGTTCGGGTGGCTCCTACGGGGCCACAGCAACCACCGCCAGCGTTGCAGGCACTGCGAATGGTTATGCGCCTGCCCCGAATATGGGAACACTCTCCTCCTCACCCGGCAGCGTCTTTAACTCCACGTCAAGTAAGTCCAGCAGCAATCTTGTCGTTTGTTTCCCCTTCGTCTATATTCAAATTATGTAAACTAGTTTTGCACATTTAAAAGGCTAAGTGCACTCAGGAAAAAAAAATAGATAATGTGTACTCAAATCAAGTAGTTTAAATACTGCTTACTAAATGAGCTTGAATCTAGAATTTAGGAACGTTTTATTTTCATTTGAAGTACAAAAATGCTTATCATCAGCATAATGTACTTGCTCCGAGAATATCTCTTTTTATTTATGTAAAGTTATATCAAAATTGCATGAATTTGAAAATATATAATCGTTGGAATTCTATTCTAACTATTGTTTAGTAATTCAAAGAAGATTAGAATGCAAATTTTCAAATATAATAGCATATTAACAAAAATGTATTTTTTATTATTTGTAGATAACTTTCAGTTATTTAACACTCTTAAGTTCTTATTTAATTTAGCCCTCTTCATAGAGTCTATATGTGTATGTATTTATTTTAGTTTTGCTTATTAGTTAACCACTCAAAGAAAAACAAAAAAGAAAATAAACCAAACAAAACAACCTACTCAAAATACTACTAACTTAAACACCCCCCAAACACCCTCGCCAAACAAAAAAAAAAACCAAGTGAAACAAAATTGCTCAGCAAGTGCATTTTCGCCATTAATCCCCAACAGTGTCCATGTCGACGCCTTGGCATTCAGCTCTTGTGCAGCATCATCATGTCGCCGCCGCCTCCACCCACTCGCATCACTATCCGCATCCGCATCAGCCCTGGCACAATCCTGCCGTTACAGCAGCGACAGCGGCCGCAGTTTAAGTGCAACAGCAGCAGCAGCAGCAGCAGCAACAGTAGAGGCAACAACAGTATATCATTATGGATCAGGAGCAGCATGCAACATTGGAGCAGCTAACACGCCCACACAACAAACACACACGCAGACATACACATCACACGGCACACTCACACACACACAAACTCATAGAGCACTAGCTTATCGGACAGCGACGCCCCCAAATGTGGCAACATCAGCGAAACAATCACATCGCGTGGCGCCTGTTGACATTGGACAAGAAGAGTTCACTGATAACAATGCTGAACTCAACCAACTCCAGCGATAACGACTACGGTGAGTGGGTGTGCGTGAGTGTGTGTGTGTGTGTATGCTTTCGTCGAGTTGTGTCTGTCATAAAAAAAAGAACAAAACACATTCACCACAACAACAACAACAGCAACAACATCAACACACAACCAAAACAAAATTCAACGGTATTTATAATTTATTTTCCAAATTATTTAATATAAGTTGCGATATTTGTTAATCTAAGTTTTATGTTTAGGAATATGTAGAAACTTCCCACAGTTGCGGATATGTGTTAAAACTGAACAGTTTTAAAGTAACAGAAGGTCATTTTAGATTGATACTATATTTAATTAGTGAAACCCTTTTTTGGATCAAGTTCATGTAAAAAAAAAGTAAAAATGGATTATGTTAAAATTGTGTATAGAAATTGATAAAAAGATATAACAATAGTATTAAGAATAAGAAAACGAAATAAATTCAGGTTTAATTCAGAATTTCTTCTCGATAAGCAGATACAACCCAACCCAGTATTAATTCGCACAAAGCTAATTTTGCTAAAGCTTTCATTAATGTCTAGAGGATAATTATCCCGCATACAAGTTTATAATTTCTGGAAAAGTATTTTAATTATTTTAAGCACAGGCTTCATGCTTTCAGGGTTTATGGGTTGTATATAAATAAATAAATATTCATTAATTCAATTTTAACGACTTGCTATTTCAATCTTATCGTTGCAGGGGTCAGCAGCTTGAGCTTCAATCCATTTGCCCTGCCCACCTGCAATACACAGGGCTACAGCACCAGTCAGCTGGTGACATCAACCAAATAATATTATTATTAAATGAGGCTATTGGCTACTGCTCTTGTTTCTGCTGCGCCGATGCCCCAAGTACAGCGATGATCCTTGCATCCTTGCATCCCGCCCCCGTGGTTGTTGTCGTTGATCGCCAGCAACGTAACCAATGAATCAAATCAAATGAACACACTAAAAAAGACGCTCGAAAGTGCAATAAGCGATGCAAATGTTTCCCCAAATTCAACAAAATATTTAAAATATACATTAATCTATTTATTGTATAAATATGCAAAATGAAAAAAAAACAAAACAAAACAAAACGTTGTTTATTTTTGATTGATTACTTTTTATAAATGTCCTTGTAAATTATTAAAAATTCACAACCCAAAAAATAGTTTTTTAAGTCCATATCACAAATAACTGAAAACATATGAAAAAAAAGCAAACTCATAACATATCGTGGGCTCTAAACTAAGATCTAAGATAATGCAGTGTCTATAATCGAATCCGGAATTAAATTTTCAAATGTTTCGGTTTCTAGCACACTTCAGATTTGCTTGATTAATCGATATATGTACATAAATACACACATATATATATAAATATATATATATATATATATATATATATATATATATATATATATATATATCTCAAATATTTATTGGATATAATAATCGGAACTGTGAATAGAACAAATTATACCAATTTACATACCTACCATATGATGATCTAAAAGTAATACGAAAATAATATTATACAAAAACAGAATAAACTTAAATAAATTTTTGGATATATCTAAATGCTTGTATACGAAAATTAAATACCAAAAAATAAAAAACAAAAACATATATACAAAACAATATATCGTGACATTTTTCGGAGATCGATTAACAAATTATATATTTATCATATCTCATATCATTTTCCAAAAGTTATACGAACAAATTTTGATAAATACGCATTATTTTTTTGGTATTGCCGAAAACGATGTCGAACTGACAGAGTAGAGAAAAACCATAATCAAAATGATATATACCTAAATAAAAACATTAAACAAATAAACAAATAAAAAGCAAAGAAGAAAAGGTTGGGCTAGCTAATTACACCCGATTATATTCAGCCGATTGCACTGTATTAAATAAATTAATTAACTTAACATAAGGGATACTAATCAAAGATTTTGGCAGACATATCGTGCACTTAGTCGATCCCATCAGAACATATAAGCACACACATACACACGCCCACACACACAGACATACATATATTAAATTCATACATCATTTAGTCTAGACTCCAATAACTAACACATCCGCTATTCAAAATCGAAGATTAATCAACTAACGATTAAATGCCCAACATTTGTTGACTAGAGCTTAAGCGTAAACATATAGATATGTAATTATATATATATATATAAATATATATATATATATATATGACAAGTATATATGTATATATACATATACATATATATATATAGACGGTATTTGGGGGTGCATATACATAGTAAGATTATTGTTTATTACTCGATCTGTAGGGTTTATTGTAATTGATATTGTATTATATATGCATATTGCTAGAGACACATACATTTATTGAAAGCTATATAGAAGCAAAAATTATTAATAATAATATTGCATTAATGATATAAAACAAATATTTCTAGTTTCTAAGCATTGCATAAGCCATACAAATTAGCTCCAGATATCGATTTGTAAATTATAATTCTAGTAATACTCTCTGTTTTGTAAATCTCAACAAGTTATTTAAATAAAATTTATTTAAAACATACATAAATTAATACCATTATCAACGTACTTCTAACAATTATTTACATATTAGAAAATCGAGTAAAATCAAATAAGTGCTGGGGCTGCACAGAATATAGAGTTGGTCCTTACGATTCTAACGCACCATGTCCTTCGATTAGCTCTCAGGATTTGGCCTAGTTTGGGCTAATTGTGTGAAAATACATTCGTTTGGGTCATAACTCGGACACATCTTACGGAATCTTTATGGGAGATATTTGTTTGAACTTGTAGTAAGCCAAGCTATTGCCATTCAAGAAACTTCAGTAAGAAAATGTTCGACAAGAAAAATTACAAAAAATTTATTGCTGAAAGAATAGTACTTTGAAATAAAGATAAGATTGCTCATAACTCGGTCACATCTCTGCGATTCATGGCAAGTCGTGTATCACCAAATTTGTTTTGATTACGGTTACCAACTGGCCAAAGGGCTTTCAAATCGTCCTTGTGGCTCCTGAGTAAACAATGAATTGGTGATTTCGATTAACTTCCATTAAAATATATCAATTGAATGCAGATTTATACATGAGCTCCTTGAGATTCTAGCTTACCATGTCCCCCCAAAATCTGTTAAGATTTTGCTCAGTTAATACTATTTCCGTGACGCATTCGCGTTTTGTATTATCCTAAAAGTATGCTTTGAACTTGCCGGCATTGCAGATTTATGGATTGTAAAAAACCAACAAGAGTCCATAGCTGTCCCACAAACTATGACACACAATGACTTGGGAGTTCTTAGGTAAATTTATTAGCGGTCAGTAAGAGTTTTGCATTAAATATTTGAATACATGCATACATTCTAAGTTTATTTATATGTATATATATATACATATATATATGTGTGCTTATAGTTTAATTGTTCCAACTAAGATTGCAATATGTACGTAAGCATAAGTAAACATAAACATTTGTAGTCTACATGAATAATTGTTGATAAGACAGTACATGTTACTTTTTTCCGTTTTGTGTTTTGTTTTTTTTTTTTATGTTATATGTTCTTTTTCCATATTGTTGGGTAAATTTAAAAGGATGAATAATCATGCATAGCTTATGGTTGTTTTACTATTCAATTTTAGTCGTAGTCTCCTCACTCTCTTTGTACAGTAACTCATGAATTTTCGAGCGCACGTACATCTTGCGGCTCACCGACAATTGTCGCATAACAGGCACCAGGCTCAGTGCAAAATAGTAATCGTCATCCTTCAGCTGCTGCTCTTGCTGCTGCTCCTGCTGCTGCTGAATGACGTAGCTCAACTGTTCGCTGACGGTGGTCAGGCGCTCAATCGATGTTTCCAAGTTATTTTTCAACGTTTTTGCCGCACTTGTGGTGCCCGAGACGACTGTGGCGACAACTGGCACTGAGGTTGTCCTGTTGCTGCCGCTGCTCATCAGGGTGACCTTCTCGCCGGATTCGAGCATCTCATCCTCGACCACTTGGATGGGACTGTAGCAGAGCGGATCTTCACTGTAGATAATGTCCTTGATATCCTCGCTGACCTCCTCGTTCTGCTCGTATTCCTCCCACTTCTGGGGCAATGCACCCGAAATCGATGCGTGCACATCGATCTTTGGTTTCGCAACCCGAATCGGTTCGCGCACCACTTTTGCCTTGGCAATGCGCGATGTTTTCTCTGCAACAAAATAGCAAAATGTAAATAGAATATCGGTTGCTACTGCTATGCGATAAGTCAGATGCCAATATATATCTATGTTATTGCCGGCGCCGTAGCCAGCTGTAGTACAGGGCTGGGCGTCAATTTACCGATAGTTTCCAAAGTTTGTGAAAAGTTGCTCGGGATCGATAGGTTCGTCAATAGGTCAATAATTGTGTGTTACGATAAGCCCGCCATTTTTTTGCCTTTTATTTGTGTGCACATACCTTTCTTTAGTGTAATGACCGCGGTTCGGCTAAGGGGCCGTTGCTGTATAGGATTGACGAGAACCTCGTCGGAATGCTTGTGCCTCAAGTGCGTCCACAGATTGGTTGTATTGTTGCCCTTCAGATTGCTGGCCATGCCGCCACGCGATATATTATTGCCACAATAGCGGCAGACCGCAAAGTTTTCGCACTCCTCATTGATATCGTAATGCTGCCACACACTGCTAACGCGACCTTTAGGCATTTTGATTGCGATTTATTTACCAATTTACTTTGCGCAATTACAATTACAATTTTTTTCCACCAAAAACGCAATAGCGATGTTAGCGTTGCTGGCTGACCGTGTTGGAAAACTCTAGCAAAAAACAGTGTTGCACAATGACTAATCGAACATAACAAAGAAGAAAAAAAAAACTAAATTATTTATTAACTCCAAATGAAGTAAATCAACATTTTTTTTGCAGGCAAACAATATGATTTTAATTTTATTGCACATTTTAGCAGAAGTCCTTTATTACATTTCTATGCTTTTAATTATTGGGTGGCGCTTGCTATTCCTATTTGCATCTTGTGTACACACGCACAGCTGACGATTCTCGATTTTTATTAACACCCAAAAAATAGGAGGTGCAATTTTTTTTTTTAAATCCAGTGCCAGCAATACCCGAAATTATTCAGCATCCCGTTAATGTGGAGTAAAACATATCACAACACTATTAGGACACACACACAAACCAGCAGAAATTGTGGCGATGACAACAAAAAACGCAGCCCGCTCTGTGAACACGCGTGGCAGTGTGAGGGGGCGTGCGTGAATATCAGATCCAAAACTTACCGTTAGTCGTGTGCAAGCATCTATGGCGCAAAAGGCTGCCAGTCCCAGTTTTGCCGCTGTAGGACAAGAGATCGCCACAGGTTTTACAGCAGGCATATGGCTCAATACGATCATCACAGGAGACCAGGTTAAAGAAACGCCAAACGCAACTCTTTGCATTTCGTGGTTCGACCAGCTTACAGCGCTTGTCACCCGATTTCAGAAGACTTCTCAGCTCCGATTTCTTTTCGACATGCATTGTTACCGTCGAATTCCTATCAAATTAACAAATAATATGTAAAACCCAAAATGTAAAATCTACTTTGCGACACGCATGTCACGATTTTTAGTCACGCACAAAACCGTGTTGCAAAGCACGATGCACCAACAAATATGCGAGACTTACAACACTTGCTTGGTTAGCAGCAAGTGACTGTGACGTCACAAGCCATTGAGTTGAGCATTAATTTAAAAATAACTTAAATAACTTATAATGTTTGTAGAGGTAACAAATTACGCTTCTGTTAATAAATTAAGTACACTAAATAAATTATAGATTTTATTTTTAGATATTGGTGTCATATAACTGTTGTGTGATTTCTGTATGATTCACATGAGCCCAAGCACCGATAAAAAGTGGTAGTCGGCCGATAGATCACTGACAAATCTTTATTAAGAATCACACTACCAGCTGCTATTTGTTTTTATCCTTAATTTGATTTTTTTTTTGGACGCAGCTACTGTACGCTGTATGAGCGGAAACTCTGTAAATAACAGTGTGTAGTACAGCTGCACACTAGATAAAGTGTAAATAACTCATTTACATATATGTATGTATATGGTAAGCGTAATTGCACAATTCAATTAATCACAGATGTCTAACAAATATTTAAAGAATCACACACAAAATGAAATCACAGTCGATTTGCTATAACAACGCAACAGTTCGATCCAAAATCGAAACTGGTGAATTTAAGGTGATTTCCAAGCGAAGTCGAAGTCGAGTGTGGAATATATTTGCCCGGCTTGTGGATCAAAATGGAACGGAACTCAAGAATGTGGTTTGCCGCTCATGTCCGAGTATCTTCAAGTTCCATGGCAGCACATCGAATTTGGTTAGGCACAAGTGCTACAGAGATGCCATTGGTTCTAGCCAAAGAGACTCTGATGTCATTAACCGAAGATCCAGCGATTTTGAAATGAGCACTGAAGAACAGGATTATAGCGTTGATCCACTGGATGATGTAAAGAGCTCCGAATCAGTGCTGGACGACGAGTACACAAAGCAGAAACTTGCTCAAGTCCTCGCCGAGTGGGCCGTCGAGAATTGCCGAGCATTGGATATTTTCGAGGATACCGGATTAAGGAAGCTAGCAGCACTATTTATTGAATTAGGCGCTTATTTTGGTAGCCAAATCAAAGTGGACGATCTCATGCCGCAGACAGCGGCCATAACTGCGAATATATACAACTGCTATCAGGACACATTAGAAAAGGTGCGTCGGGATGTGTGCGTGGCAAGGACAAATGGATTTAGCATCACATGCAACACTCGAACAGATAACGTTATGCAGATTACACACCTATGCCTGATTATGCACTATATCAAGGATGGCATGTTGTTCACTCGTCTGCTCACAGTTGCCAACCGGGATGCGGAGTCCTGCACTGGTAATCATCATCAGCATATGTGAAAATATATATATAATAAAAATTTGTTTGCAGGCTCCCTATTGAAAGCACAAATCAATAAAATTTTAAGTAATTTCCAATGCGTGTGGGACGAAGATAAACCCATTTTTGTAACATCGAGTGAGTCAATCAGAGATGCCATCATCGGAGAAGGGCAAGTGAATTGTATTAGCAAAATGCTGAGCAATGTCATTGAATGTGCATTTAAGGAAGTCGACGCTCTGAAGGATATGTTAAATCAGGCCAAGGAGCTGGTTAAATATATGCAAAACTCTGAAGCATTCTTGGACTTGGAGACCCCATTGGTCCACTACTCGCCAAACGAATGGAAAAGTATTTACCACATGCTAAAGTCAATCGAGTCACATTGGACCGAGCTTATCAATTTATGCGGTGACTTAAGTGGCCATAACCAACAGGAAATTTCTTCGGTTGTCAATCTTCTTGGACACTTTGAGAAATGCTGCCGAACTTTGGAGGATGAAAATTTGCCAACTTTGCATTTGGTCATTCCACATTTGCACCGACTGCGAAAACAATGCAGCCAACCGAGTCAAACTACAGTTGAGTCCAATATGAAGCTGAAACTGATGGATCTCTTAGAATCACTGGTGCAAAATCATATTGTCGAATTTCATAAGATGGCCATGTTTCTATTTCCGCCAACTAATCAATTGCTTCAATGTACACGGACCGAAAGAAATCAGACAATTGAGAAATGCAGGATGTTAATGAAACGCTTCTGTCCCCAAGAGAGCAGCCAAGATTGTGATACGTTAGCGACCGTCAAGCAGGAGGTGGATGATGATGATCTTTTCTCTGATTTTGTATCAGCGCACGCGCCCGAGGATAGGATCCTCAAGGAAATACGCAGATATTCCGATCTTTTGGTGCCACTTTCCGATGGTTACAACGTTCTCGATTGGTGGTATTTCCACAAAGATACCTTTCCACTCTTGTACCAAATAAGTTGCAGAATTTTGGGCACACCTGCGTCAAGTGCAGCCTCGGAGAAAGTATTAGCAAAAGCGCAAAGTTTACTAACCCGCACGAATTCTAGTAACGGTTCTCGTCATTATATTGCAAACGAAATCATGTTTTTAAACAACAATTCTTAATTAACTACTCAATTAGTAAATTAATTTTAAAATATAAATAACTAATAAGAAAAATATAAAAGGATAATGCAACTGGTTCAAATTTATTCAAATATAGTGCTGTACACAAGATGAAACTTGAATCAAGTAGGCCATTGTGATGTATTCACATGATTCGATACTTTAGCTATTTAGTTCTGATAGTTTGTGGCGGTAAGCCGATAGCGAATTGATAAGTTTCAGTGTTTTCAGCATACACTACCTATCGCCGTTGTCCAATACTCGCGCACAGAGAAAATTTTGGAAGAGAAGAAGCTAGTTGTTATTCGATCTTTCGTGCATTTCAAACTAATATAATTGTGTTAAATCAACTGTAATGCGAGTGCGGTGTGTGTAAAATGCATTTGTATGAAATCAGGCGGTAAAGCAAATGCATAGATTAAGGAGAATGTGCGTGTGCACCACGCACACATTGTTAGATTTTTCGGTCCCCATTTCGCTGCTGCTCACAAACTGACGTCAACGTTGGCGTCGCTGCATACGTCGCCGTCGTCGTCGTCGTCGTCGTCATCATACGCCTTGTCGTCAATGAGAGCGAAGAGCATAACAGTGTCTACCAATTTGACGGTATATCGTACATAAAAGAGAGAGAGACAATGGTGAGCGCAACAGCAACAACAACGAAGTCAAAAGAAAAATGTTTTCATATTTTATACTGCCTGTCATCGCGGAAAAGTGGAAAATTGCAAAAAACCGCAATTGCCACGCCAATAATTTTGCACTAATTAGCCGATTGCTGACGCGACCTAACCAAAAACTGCATTTCTCTGTCAACAGTGACCCCAAATTGCAACAGCTGATGCTGTGTGGCAAAAAAAAAAATCATTGTCACCTCTCTGTCGCTGGTTCTCTGCTGCTGCTGCTGCACTGCTTCTGTTATTGTGCCAAGCACAGTTCCAAGCTATCCCCCTCTCCCCTGTTGCCGCCCACTGAAAGTTCACCCAGTGAATGATTCACATTTTTCTTTTTCTAGTTTTTTTTTTTTCTTCTCTTCTATGCTTTTTTATGTGAATTTTTGTTTTTGTTGTTGTGGTTCGCTGTGCGCTGCGCGAGTTGTTGGCAAATGCGTGCGCGCAATTAATTTGCAAAAAAAAAATAAAAAAAATTCGAAAATTGTAACAGTGCTTATAAATATTTATGCATTGAGTGTTGTAAATATATATTTATAAATGTGTGTGTGTTCGTGATTTTAGGCTGCTCAACGGCTGAAGTGAAAATTCCAAGCTCGAGGAAAGATAAAAGAGAGAAAGAAAGAGAAGCGAGAGAGAGAGACATAATAAGGAAAGTGTGGAAAATACAACAACAAGAAAAGCGCGCTTGGCCAGCGAAGAAAGAAAAGTGAACTGCAAGTGCAGCGGAGACTGGGCGTCGGACAGCCAGTGTTGTTAACCGTCAACTGTCATCCCGTCCGACGTCGGCCTGCAACTGTAAACTGCAACAACAACAGCAACAACACCTTAGTCAGAAAAGTCTCTACGGCTTGGTAAAACTGTAGTAAACTTCAGTGTCATCGTGTCATCTGCAACATGGATGCCGAAACACAGGAAATACGACAGGTAAACATCTAAATATATATTTTAAGCCATTACATACGTCATTACTCCCCGCTCCCCACGCACATGCCCAAATACATGCTTCTAATAAATATTTTTGTTTGTATGTGCATATATATATAATTATATATATATATATATATATGTGTGAGCTCTCAAACTAAAAATCGCGCTCATTAAAATTCCTGCAGCGACTGCGACGCTGACGTCGACGTAGTCGCTGTCGCCGTTCAAGTTTGCCTTAACGCCTTTGCAAATGCGCTCATCAAACGCTGCCAGCGTCTCTGCCAAAGGCCATAGGCGTAACGGCTTTTGACGACGCTGACTTCGCTGCTCAGGCCACCTACTCTCTTTCGCCAAAATGGTGTGCTGAGGTAACCGACGTCGTCGTCGCCGCTCCCACTGACTGACCGGCCAAGTGCTTTAAAGCGCCTTAATATGCGACCGACACCTACTTACCGTTTGACTGGTTTTTTAAAAGCCAATGCAAACAACAAAATAACAGCAGCAGCAGCAACAGTGCCAGAGCAATCAGTGTGGCCAGCTGCTGCGTTTTATTGTTATTGGCAAACCCCCTGCTGCCTGCTGCTGCTGTTCAATCAACTTTAAAACTCCATTCATGAATTGGTCTCACAGCCGGAAAATGCTTAAAAACATATTCTCGCTTTTGCCACTTTGCGTAAATTGCTGTTGTTGTTGAACTGCTGTTGCATGACCTAATCGCTATGTTTATAAAACACAGTGTACAGTGGTCGCTCAAATATTGGCAACTTCGAAGTTTGTCCATAAAGATTATTAAATTTAATTTAAAAAATTCAGGAGAAAATTTAAAGTACGATAAAAAATAATATGTATAATTTTTTTAAAGAAAGTATGGCACACCCAAGTATTTGAAATATTTGCGAATTACCACTGTACTAAATTCATGTTTGAATATGTATATGTGAATGTGTAAGTAAATTTTTGTATGCATGTTTAACGCACGAAAGAGAGACAAAAATGTAACTGATTAATTCTGACTGTTGTTTGACTCTTTGACAGTTTGGCAACCTTCGGAGGTTCTCGGCTTCACGCGTGCATACAAAAAATTCACATAGACACATATATGGCAGGGTTTGTGTGCTTGCGTGCGAGTATTGGTCGCCCCTCCCCCTCTGCTTGTACGCCCCTTCGTTCACAAATGAATTTTGAACGAAGTGCCTAGAAAGTTAAACGCCTCACAAGCAGCAGCACACAATAGACTTTATTTCCAAATGTTTATCTAGCTGCCATTCCGTTTTTGTTCTTGTTGCTGTTGTTGCTGCTGCTGTAACTGCTAAGCTCTTTAAGCAATTAGCGCATTATGGGCTTTCAAAAACACAAAGAAAAAGAAACCAATATCAAATTTAATCGACAGCTTCAAACGTTTGCTTGCGTTTTCTCTCTCTCTCTCTATCTCTCTCTCTCTTTCTCGCTCTCTCTCTCGCAGGCGTTCGTTCTCTTCATACTGCGAACCTCCAATTTTTTGTGTGTTCCTTTTGCATTTAAATTTAGCCCATCGTCGCATTTGTCTGGCATGCCAGATAATGACAAAATTGAAAAAAAAAAGTCATAAATAGCGCCAAGCCGCAATTTTTGAATTGTGAGCATTCCCATATGAAACGTGTATGTACTCAAAAATACACAAACACGGACGCACACATTAGCACTTTTGTACATGCACTTACATACAAAACTATGTCTGTATGTGTGTGAAGTGACACTCAACTAAAAAACTATGCCATCCATGTGGGTGTCCAAATCAGAAGCGATTTATTGCCGCTGTTTATAGTTGTTGTCGTTGTTGTTGTTGTTGCCGCTGCTGCTCTAGCCTGAAATGTTTACATTTTCGAAATTTGAGTTACGAGTATTTATGTAACTCCCAACACACACACTTATGTAGTCAAAACAAAAATAAATACAATCCGTATACAAAAAAGTGCAGTTTTTCGTTGCCAGTGTGTTGTGTGTTGGAAAGTGCATGAGAAGATAAACTGGTTGCGCAGGAAGTGTGTCCATCTGTCCACAAAGTCTCTCTCTGTCTCTGCCCACAGGTATTGGCCAATTCGCAGAGTTCGACAACGGTCTGCGACCTACGCCAACAAACATATTTGACACTAGACACGTTAGTGTTAACCTGTTGCTCGACAACTCCACTCACTCCATATCATCAATTTTTAATTTTTGGATTTTTAAAAATAATTATGCCTAATATCGATCATTAGCTATCGCATATCCAATTACTAAATCAATCGTCAAGGCTCCTTTTTTTTAAATTGTAAGGAGCTTTGCTTTTCCAAAGTTCAATTCAAAATTGACTTAGTTCGTTAGTAAAATGTTTCTCTACGATTATAGTTTCAATAATATGAATCTGAGATTGACGACATCTTTATCTTGAACATTTCGAGATTTATCAAAATATAAACATTTAAATCTGTTCATAGAATGGCTTTGAAAGATAATATATATATAAATGAATCACTTCTAAATTACACTCAGATACTTTCTTTTCTGTTTCGTGTTCGCTTTTTTGTCGCTTAAAAGTCCTAACAATCTTATCTTATTTACATGCATATCAAAAAAAAGTTAGATGTTTTAAAAATCTATTATTTTTATTTCCAGTACATCTAATATCTAATATTTACATAGAAATAGATCAGAGCAAAAGTTGATAAGATGTCTTCCTCAAATTGAATGCCTAATTAAATACAATGCGTATAAATTGTCCAAAAGCGAAAGTAAACACAACATACACTTTACTTATCAGTCGTCGCCACATTCCAAACATAACATAAAACTATAAACATGTGTATGTACAAAATAAGGAAAAATTGATTCATTTGAGCGATAAGACGACGACTAATAGAAACACAGTTAAGGAATTTTGGCTCTTATCTGAGCGGCACTTTTGGCTGTCAAAGTCTTTTGAATTAACTGATCGTCGTTTTTCTCTCTCGTTCAACCTGTCTGTCAGATTGTTTCTTGTGTTCCCCGCTCCGTTAAGATACCATGATGAATTACAAAGTTGAACGAAACGCTGGCGAACAAGGAGCCTCGGATAAAAACTAATAAGCGGCTATTCTCAAGTTGCTTCTACGAAAATGGGCACCGATTACTCTGTGTGGCAGAAAGAATGTGGAGACTGTGGTGTGTCGAAATGATTAGTGGAAAATGCAGTTGCAAATTGAAATCACTCTGCCGACTGACGATGCATTTTACTGCCGCTGCTTCTGCTGCTGCTGTTGCACTTGAGATTCTAAAAGTTGCAACAACTACTGTGCCTTCGGTCTGGCCATTCCCTCTTGTTTTTCATGCTGACTGACCATCAGTTGAAGCAGACAGACACATTGAAGAAACGGCGCACGCCAAGAGCCAAACACACAGCGAGTTTATCGAACTCATATTGAAGATTGTACGCATGGCTTCACACACACATATATGCAGCCCAGATACAGATACAATTCAACAGATACACATACAGATACTCAGACTAAACTGCAGAGTGCACAACTTAATTGCTAAAATATTGAAATGCACTGGAAGGTTTATTTCTCTTCGACTTTGGCTACTCCACAGCGATCGTAATTTCTTACAAAAAAAAGTGCTTTTAGCCGGATGTTCAATTGAATGGAGCATGCTCAACCAAATTGCGCTGTTTTTCAACAGCAATTATAGCTTTGTTTTTGTTGCTAATCAATTCATTAAAACAGCAAGAAAATAGAGTTATACATTTGAACGTAAATTGTTCAACTCAACAAATTTTAATATGCACTTTAAAAATCTTACTTTTCTCACGATTGAATGAAATTAGGGAATCAAATTGGAATCGTTAAGCCAAATAAACATATCGAAATGCTGAACTGGAAACGAATTTCGGTTCGGTTTGATTACACTGCTTAAATTACTATATTTGGTTCACATAATTTTAAGTCAAGGGTTATTTGGGTCCAGATTGGTGTGAACAGCTGTCAGAACAATGGTCTCTCATTTCTCTCTATGCTTATTGAATAGGAAAATGTACACAAATTTAATAAAACACGCCCTAAAATACCCCGTTTCGCTCTCAATTTGCAGGCTCGTCAACGTGCTTCCGTCAAATGGCTGCTGTCGAAGGCGTTCAATAATCGCGTACCGGACAACCTGAAGGAGCCCTTTTATCGTGATCACGAGAACCAGGAGCGCCTCAAGCCGCAGATCGTTGTCGATTTGGGCAATGCGACAATTTATTGTCAGACATTGTCCAATCTGTACTCCGATCCCAACTACCAAAGCTTAAATCACTGGTCAATATTACAGACGCTAGCGCGCAAGGGTGTTCCCGTTGCCGAGTCCTCGGATATGCCCATTACCGAAACGGTATTAATTCAAACGAATCCGTTGCGAATTGTAAGTCAAATAATGCAAGTTTACTAAACCAAACTAAATTGAAATCATTACACAGAACGCCCACATGTCTGTGATAGAATCGCTGATGGTTCTGTATGCAAAGGAAATATCATCGGGCGACCGCGTCACGTCAGCTATTCGAAGGTGAGCAGTCAGAGTACTCTATATTTATATATTTATATTACTTGACTAAAGTTATGTTTAATTTACAGAATATCTGGTAGCAACTATCAGGTGCCTCCGGGCCAGAACTATGAGCATGGCCTACTCGCCTGGATATCGCACGCGTGCGCTTCCTTAAAGAAGCGCATCGTCAAGGAGCTAGAGTCAAGTGTGCCGGATGAAATCGTAAGAATTATATTTAGAAGTCTTCATTAGTTAGCAGTTACTGTCAACTGATAGGAGTTCTTATTGTAAAGAATTATGTATTCAAGTAGAAACCAGAAATGCTAATTTCAACAACGTTTGCCTAAAGTTAAATAATCGTAATTTTAAACTGGTTTTAAAAAAATTGTGTTGTTAAATCACAAACTTATAAAGGTTGTAAAGTTATTTTAAGTACTCAAATTTTTAAATCAATGTGAGTTATTTGTTTTTTGACTGTTAATTTCCGCAGGGTACGCGTCTGCAGACGCCGGATATACCGCCCGTGCGTGATTTTCAGGATCTGTGCGACGGCATCTGTTTGGCGCTGCTCATCTCCTACTACTGCCCCAAGGTGGTGCCGTGGACAAGTGTGCGCATCAATTATCTGCCGGCGGTGGAGGACTCCATACACAATATACTGCTGGTGAGCAGTTTTTCACAAACGCATTTGCCATACGGTGTCTTCCACATGACGCCCGAGGACATCACCTATATGCGAGGGTGAGTTGAAATGACATCCCCCCAAATCGATATATATGTGATATTTAACTTTCTGTTTCGCTTTCGACAGCTCAATGAAACTGAATCTGGTCTTGCTTCTGACGGATTTGTTCAATCTGTTCGAGATACATCCGGCGAAATGTGTTTGCTATCCAGGCATGGATGGGCAGGGTAAGTAGCACAGTCCATATTCGAATATTCCAAACAATGCACCGCATCGCATTCCAATCGACCTCTATCTACCAAGTATCCACATCCCTTGGCCCTTGTTGTGTGTTTCCATCCAGGGCATGTTTATAATTAGTCGTCTTCGTTCTCGTCGTCGTCGCCGTCGTCATCGTCTTCGCCTTCTTCGTTGTGCTGTGAATATAAATTTGCCACAAGCATCTTTCGCCTTTGATTTGCTTTTGCATCTTTTTCTGTTTACTCTTTTTGTTTCTTTACGCTGCAAATAATATGGTTTTCTTTTTGGCTGCCACATTATCAATAGGAATTCTGTAAAATAATTCGAACTAACTTATTGATTTTTGATTTAGAGCAAACAAGCAAACTTTAGTTGAGTATCCTTTGAGCATATAAGCAATGTTAGGTAAGAGGAGAAACTCACTGCTGGAGAAGTACTGATGACTATGATTCCCGTTATCATCGAAGTGTAGGTTAAAATATCAATACACAATTATTCGAAGACACCACGCAAATTGCTTTCAAGAAGCTCACACTCAATAAGCAATTAGTAATAAGGCAGCTATAATTTAGAGTAATGCAAACAGTTTAAATCGAATTCACCTTCTACTCCCAATAAAGAGCGGTTGCCCTCGCATCACAAAACATTGAAAATCACTGTGAATCATCTTGTCGTCGATCAATTTGATGCGCACTCATTTAATTTTTATCATCATAACTGAGCAATACAAAGTAGTTAAGTTAATGAAATCGATTTTAAAACTTGATTCTCTTTCTTTGTTTATGTGCCAAAAAAGCTTTGTGCAAACCAAAACCACAAATTACCACAACTGAAATGGGGTCTTAACACTATGCTCTTTTTCTCTCTATATATACACACACATGCAACCACAACAACCCACAACTACAACAACAACAACTTTGAATCTTTTGACCGATCTGTTTTCACGCACCTGATTTACGTATATATATGTGTACATATATATATATATATATATATATATATATAATTATATATATAGATGTCATCACCAGGCGCCACCTGGGCGCCAATGAGCACGGAATCTGTCATCGACGTGGGCTCACAATGCCGCCCGTAACGCCCATACCCGATTTACGGAGCGATCTTGACCAGCCGCCCATTGGCTCCCCCTCAAATCGGCCGCCGTTTCAAGGTTTTACATCTTCTTCAATTCTTCTTAATTGCTAATTTTCATTCGGACTCTTACCACAAATTCAGAGATTTTTGTGTGTCTGTGTGTAATTTTTTTTATTTTTTTTTTTTGTGTGTGTGCCCGCCCCAAATGCCAGCCTCAAACCTATTTTCCCCCTGTTCAATTCCATTTGTTTGTTGTTTCCTTGTTTCTTAACGTGAATGTTTTGCATTTTCATTGATTGTTTGTTGGTTTGTTGATTGTTTAATTGTTAGTTTGTTCGTTTGCCTGTTCTCATGATTGACAACCACCCAAAACCCCCCACACACTCTGCCGCCGCTTTGTTCTTGCAATTATGTACTAAACAAAAAAAACAAATCGATAACTGTAGCATTTAAGTTTACTAACAAAACAGATCTGTGCATCTACAACACAATTTTATGATGATAATTTCATCCTAGAAAAGAATCTTCACCCGCAAATAGTTTGTATTGAATGTTGCTTACACTTGTGGCACACATCTCGGCATTGTTTTCAAAAATATCCTGCTGCACTTTCTGCACCCTTTTGAGCCCAATCTAATTATAGATGAGGAATGCATGATTCCAGAAAGGAAAAAGAAATCAGAGGTAGAATGAGAAAACTTTTATGGTTAATATTATAGCAATATATAATATATATAAATATAATGTGGTTAATATTATAGCAATATATATATATAATATGGTTAATATTATAGCAATGAGGAAAGTAATCGTTAAAATAAAATAAACTTTATTTGCGTGTGGTATTAAGGAACTTATATTCCAAATTTGAAGTCTCAACTAGTTCTTATAGTCTCAATGCTCGTCAGAAAACCACAAATGTTGGTGCTTATCAGGAATATATATACTATCCAAGGTCGGAGATGCTTCCTTCAGCCTTTAAGGTCATTTTGGATAACTACATTATATCAATTTTAAAAAGGGTCAGGTTCTAAATAGTTCATCAAGCAAAGGAAGACAACTAAAAGGTTAGCAATTAAAATTAAATGATCAACTTATTTAAATTAGTTGATTAATAAATGAACATTTTAAATAGCTTTCCGATTTAAATAAATCGTTTAGTTTAAGGCCCCACATTATATTTATTAATTTTCTAAGTAGCTCTTAGTTTTCTTGAGGCTGAATGAAATCAGTTTTTATAATAAAATTTCGCACAAGTTCTGCTTACCATAAAATATAATTCAAGCCCCAACGAATGTTGAATTTACTGTCTGTTTTTTGTATATACATTTTTGCTTTCACTATTTTAATATGCTTATTTGATGTTGCGTGAAGTTGTTATTTCTTATGATTTATGGGACTATGTTTTATGTGTTTTGTTTTTGAATTATCTTTTGTATTTTTAGTTCCGCCCACAAATTCATTTAGCGGCGGCTTAAATCGCAGAACAACTCCGCCCACCGAATATCAAACGATGCAATCAAATCATTTTGATGGCAATCCAGGCGAAGGTAATTAATGTTAACAATTGAATCACTTCTATTTTTTATTCATTTGATTTTTTCTGCACTTGAAGCTTTTAATTTGCAAGCCCTAAAACCCTAAAAAATGGCAAATATGTATTTCTTTACTTATGTTTTTCCTATTGTTTCTTTCTTTTTCTCGCAACCACCGAACTCGACCCACACATGCTCAAAAACCACTCACCAACGTTAAAAAAAAAAAAAACAACAAAAAAAATGAAAAATAATATAAAAAACTGAAACCACAACCAACAATTGTAAATGCGCGCCTTTCCGCCCAACTGACTCCCAAATCCACAACCACCAACCACGCCCGCGCCTCACCTCGACGTCTCGTCATCGCCATTACTCGCTCGATTCGCATGTGGCATGTGGCATGTGGCCAGCAGCGTTCGTCGTGCACAAGTCGCGTGGCATTACCACACTCTCATCCATGCACTCGCAACAGCAACAGCAGCAGCAACATCAGCAGCAACAGCAGCAGTATCAGCAACAGTCGCAACAACAGCAGCAACAGGAGCCATTGGTTCCAGCTCGTTTGCGTCAGGCTAAAGAAAAGAACAATGTCGAATCGAAGGCAGACGAGAGAGGTTTGGTTTCGCTGCCACTCTATTTAAACGCATATTTCATTTATTTTGTTGTTGCTCCACCTACTCACCCACCTACCACCAACTGCTCCTCAGATCGTCTCAATTAAGTTTCATGCATAATTATGCAGTTTTATCTGTGAAATTGTTTCTATTTAGTTCCATTAACAACTAAAAAAAAAAATAATCGTATTCCGTTTGCAAGATAACAAGTAAGATTACTGCAATTTTTACTGTTAATCTGCTCATCACACGTAGCCAGACAGCTTGCAACGATGAGGTGCAGACTTGTTTAATAACTGTATCTAATTGATTCTCTTAAAAAGCATATGCGAAATGCACACAACTAAACTTAGCCGTCTGAGAAGGCAAAAGCGGTTAAGGGAGTCGTTTAACCAGCTTTTGAAAATACTAAACACGTTTTCCGCTGATACTGATTTTCTGAATAATCGAGTCAACCCAGCCATAAACTATATTCTATAGGAAGAATAAGTGTGCTTACTCTATATGTCATACGAAAGTATGATTAATTTATTACACACGACTACAAAGGTTATTGTTTAGATCTCTCTTGTTGAAAGAAATGTAATTTGTAGGATTAGAGAGAAATGGTTATAGTGCAGTGCTTTGCATGAACTTTTTCTTTTTTGGGTTTCGCATAATCACTTTTGAGTTTGTAACTTCATCTTTTTATTTTTATTGGCGTGTTTTAATTTGTTGTCTACCTTACTTAAATCTTATATTTGTTTATGCTATTAATTTTATTCACAAATCAACAATCGAAACAGGCGATTTTGTCGCTGCGGGTCGACCGAGTAACTGGGAACAGAGCCGGCGTCCAAGTTTTGCAGGTATGCTACAAATCTCTCCAGTCGCTGTTTTCCATTTCCAAAGTGTGCTACGTATTACTGTGTGTGATGTGAATGTGCCCAATATTAAGTTAACCAACTATCTATCCAATGCGAGTAGTTTCCCATTTAATTTGCTTAACTAATTGTGTCTTGTGATATTTCAGGTCGTCGCTCACGACGCAACTCCTCCAGCGAAGATTCACAGTTGACAATTGAGAACTTTGGCGGCTCACAGGATCAACTAAATACACTGGGCACGCGCTACGAGCGCGAACGGGACAGGGACAGGGAACGCAAACTGTCCAATACAAGTGTGGGTTAGTATCACAACACTCAACTGCAGCTTCCAATTAAGCAGGTAATAATAAACTCTTTTATTACTTCTATTACTATTTGCAGAGCCTGCTGTGGCATTGCGCTCCTCTGTGGCAGATGCTCGTGGCACTCTGCAGTTGGGCTACGATACGGATTCCGGTTCCGAGAAACAGGATCGCGAAACTGAAAAGTATTCAATGCGTCGACAGGCAAGGTGAGTAGCCTTGTCCACTAAATCAATTAAAAACATTTTACTAACGCCTGAACTTCATTTAATTAGCAGTGCGGATAATGTGCCCACGGTATCGGCGCATAATCTATCGAATGCGGGCAGTCCGTTGCCGGCACGTAACAAGCAACATTCCATCGATAGAGATTACAGTCATGCACACGACCACTTCAATGATGCCAGATCTACTGGCTACGATCCGGAGAGTACGCCTGTGCGTAAATCATCGACCAGCAGCATGCCAGCGAGTCCGGCCGCTTGGCAACTCGAGATCTGTGACGATGATATGCGCTCAATCGAAAATGCCACCAAGTTGTCGACGATGCGCATGAAACTGGAGGAGCGACGACGTCGCATTGAGCAGGATAAGCGCAAGATCGAAATGGCTGTGCAGCGGCATCAGGAGAAGGTCTGTCAGGTTTGTTTCATCGCTAGGGATAACAACAAATAATAATTAAATATTTGCATTAATATCGCTGTTCTTGTCGCACATTTAGGAGGACTTGGAATCGTGTCCCGACGTCTTAAAGTGGGAGACGATGAGCAATGAATCGAAGCGCACGCCCGAAATCGATCCAGCTGACATGGACAAATACCAAGTGAGTTCCCCGCCCCCACGCTGCATCCGCACACAGAATTTGTGTTCAATTCGAATGTGTCTCTGCCATCGCAAAAGCTTGATATTGTCTTAACCCTCGGATAAATGTTAATTCGCTTGTCTCTCTCGTTTTATACTCTATCCGCCCCCACCGCCTTCCCCCTTCATTGTGTTTGTGGTCGCTTCGACATAAAATTACAAAAAATATATAAAAAAAAATTAACAAATTGTACACAAAACACACACTGACACCCACCAACACACACATATTAACACACACCCACTAAACACTGCTCATTGGATGTGTGGATGAGAAAAAAAAAAAAAAACCACAACAACAACAGCAAAGCATCGCCATTATGAACATGAATCTGCAGGATATCCAGCAGGATATCCATCGCCTGGCCACCCAGCAAAGTCAAATGCAGGCGCAGCACTTGCAAGCCCAGCAACTAATGCAGGCTCAGCAAATAGCCAACATGCTGAATCAGGTAAGCGCGCACCCACCAAAAACCAAAAACCACCCCAACACACTCCACCACGACGCACACCCTCCGCCGCGCCGCCGCCGCCGCCAGTCCACTCACTCAAAATTACCAACAGAAAAAAAAAAAACTAACACAAATTAATAATTTTGGCTTTGTTCCAGTTTTTGTTTGTTTTTTTTTTTGTTTTTATCTCTCGTCTGCATTTTGTTAATTTTTGTTTATTTGTTGTTTGACTAATTGTATGTTTAATGAATGAATTTCTGTGTGCTTCCTCTTTCCCTCTCCCGCTCGCTCTTCTAACCGCATCCGCAACCGCCTGCGCAACAGCAACAGACATATGGCTCGCAACAGCATCTGTCTGATCATCACTATCAGCAGCGACCCATGCAGCAAAGCTTTGGCTCATCACCGCATCTTCCGCAGGCGTTCAATGCCCCAGTCAGCGCCTACAATTCCCGTCCGCCCAGTCGTGACCCCTACCAGCAACAGCAGCAGCAGCAACAGCAGCATCATCATCCGCAACCCATGCAAATGCCGCCGATGCAGTATGTCAACGAGCATGGCCAGTATATGTCGCCGCCCGCTCACTACATGCAGCCGCAGAGCCTCTACAGCGACAATGGAGCGCCCTACAACAATCACTCCCCCTATGGGGGTGCTCCGCCTCAGCCGCAGTATCAACAACATCCGCAAAGGAACAGTGTCTATGATGAGTACGGTCAGCCGGCGAATCACTTTTACCTGCACGAATCGCCACAACAGCCACCGCCGCAGCATTCGCATCCACAGCGACGCACCTGGGCGCATTCGGCGGCAGCTGCTGCCTACGAGCAGCAGCAGCAGCAACAACAGCAGCCACTCTTGGATGTGAATGCCTGGCAAACGCAAAAGAAGATGCAACAACATCAGCAGCAGCAACAGCAGCCAAATTGGCCAAATCGACCGCCCTCCAGCGCTGGCGCCTCTCAGGGCTTTGTGCTCCATCAAAATGGTGGTGGTGGTGGTGGTGGCGGTGGTGGCGAGTTGCAGCATCTATTCCAAATGCAATCGTCGCCGCAGCACATGCAACGCATCCAGTCCGTAAGCGGCAACTCCAACGGTGTTCAGCGTCAGCAATCCTTAACGAATCTGCGCGACAATCGCTCGCCCAAGGGTGCGAATATGGGGCAGCAACAGCAGCAGCAGCAGGCAATGGCAATGGCGATGGGTCAGCATGAGGATATGATGGCGCCGCAGAGCATTTGCTTCATTGGCGACGAGGAGGATGTGGACGAGCTGGAGCGCAACATTATCGAATCGATGCAGTCGACACGTATCTCTGATTTTGTGGTGCAACAGCAGCAACGATTGCATCAACAGCAGCAGCAACAGCAACAGTTGCCGGCAGCGCACAGCGGACGCGGCAGCAGCTCTGAGGATTATGATAGTGGCGAGTTGATTTCCAATAAACTAAATATAACCAGCGGCAATCTCACATACCGCATACCGTCGCCGTCGCGCCCCTCCATACAGGCCAACAGTTTTCAAGATCCGCGTGGTGGTGGTTCTGGTGGCAGCGGTGAGGAACAGCAGGCCGAGAAGGGCTTCTACATATCCTTCGACAACGATCAGCCGAAGCGACCGAAGCCGCCGTTGCGCGCCAAGAAATCGCCCAAAAAGGAGCCCGGCCGCGATCTTGTCGACAACCAAGTTGTCTTCAAGCGTGAGTCGCTTAGTCAACTGCACAACATCAACAACAACAACGCCTTCGCTGCCGGCGTTTCGCCCGGCAATGCCACCTACAACAAATACACAGACGAGCCGCCAATCCAGCTGCGCCAAATGGCCGCATCAGCGGCCGAACCGGCAGGTATGGCCACCGAGCGTCGGCATCTTGAGGACCTCACCAATCAGCCACAGCAACAACAACAATTGCAGCAGCAGCAGCAGCCGCTCTCCCCCTCCCGACTCCGGGCAGAGCACAGCAGCAGTAGTGCCGAGGCGGCGAAGAACAAAGCACTGGTTATTGGCGTCGATACGGCCAATCTGGATCCGGTAAGAATCCGAGTACGAGACACACAGATCAGTTAATAATATTTATTGCTTGCAGGAATCTGTGGACGAAATGGAGCGCCGCAAGGAGAAGATAATGTTGCTGTCCCTGCAGCGCCGGCAGCAGCAAGAGGAGGCGAAAGCGCGTAAGGAGATCGAGGGATCGCAGAAGCGAGAAAAGGAGCGCGAAAAGGAGGAGGAGCGTGCGCGCAAAAAGGAGGAACAGGTGGCACGACGTGCGGCCATATTGGAACAACATAGACTAAAGAAAGCCATCGAAGAGGCCGAGCGAGAAGTGAGTCACAATTTGATATGCAACAGTTGCAAATACTAATGCACATTGTGTATTGTGCTGCAGGGTAAAGTTCTGGATCGGCCCGATCTACATGTGAAACTGCAGCCGCAGTCATCGAACGCGTCCACGCCACGTCTAAGACAGCAGCGTGTGACGAGGCCACGCCCTAAAACTATTCACGTCGACGATGCCAGCGTGGATATCAGTGAGGCTTCAAGCCTCTCCAGTCGGGGCAAGAAAGGCTCAAGTTCAAACCTAACCGGTGAGCGCTCGGTTAAACTGGCCCACTTCTCGAATTTGTACACACAACAAAACAACAATATTCACATGTGTTGATTTCTTTGGAGCATTTCATTAACTGCAAGGCTATTAAAAAAATTAACGTGGTCTTAATGTTAAAAAAATGTTTAAAAATCTACTAGATAGTACAACTACTTGTACTACAAAATGAACTTGTCTTGACATATACAATCTGTAACTAAAATATCTTGTTCGTCCGCTATATAATTTATGGCTTAAGGAACTAGTTGATAAAACAAATATTTGCTTGGCCACAATACCCTACTTTATATTCCATATAATTTATATATATTTTAATTTATTCTTTTGTATGAGAACGTGCTTAATCTATTTTTACTCGTGCACTATCCAGAAAAGAACTCGAAACAAAGCCCTGGAGCGCTGATGTATTAGTTTCCCTAAATAGTAGTATATGTATACCAAAGATCCCTTGCAAATTGTGTATAATGTGTGTGTGAATTTCGGCATTGTCGAAATTGCTGTTCTTGTGTTTAATTAATTTAGTGTTCTTGTTTTTTAAACGTATTTTACTTTTGTATTTGTTTTGCTAATTTGTTGAATTTTTCGTTTTTGTTTTAAACCTGGTTGCCCCATAAATATGTCCAGGCTACGGTCAACTAAGCTCAAACTCAATGAAAAGAGATTTTTATAGGGGCTCGCAAGACTCCCTCACTGTTAAAGGTAATTTATGTTTGAATTGTTCTCATTGTTTTCATTTGTTGATTACCATTTGTTAATATCATTTTGTTATTGGATTTATTTTAAGCATGCGTTAAATGGAATTATTATTAATAATTATAACTATGTAGTCACGTTTTTGGTTTGGGGCCATAATGGTTTCGATTTGATTTAGTTAATCAATTATTATTATTTAACTAATACAGTAGTGATTGCAATGAAGAAGAAGAATTGTATTACATTAAGTCATAACTACTAATCTCGTTCAACAGAGTCACCCGATGATTATCCCAGCACAAGTTCAACTCCGATTGGACGACGGGGATCTTACAAAACTTCCAGAGGTTGGTGCTGGGTAACAAGTACTAAGCATTTGTAGTTTTTTTTTTCTTTTGTTTTTCTACTCTTGCTTTTATCGGTTAGTTTATTTTGTTAACAAGCCAAAAAACAAATTGCCACAAAAAACTTGGTGTTTGGCTTGGTCTTCTTTGTGGCTCAATTAACACACAACTTTTAATTATTATATTTTGTATTTTTTTTTAATTATCAATTAACGCGTGCTTAGCGCTAGAAAATCACGCTATAAATCACCCGAACTAAAACTAGTTATAAACAAAACGCATACTTAACATAAATTAATATTAATTATACTAATTGCCAGCGCACATTTTGTTAAGCATCTGCATTCGGGAAAATTGCCAGTGAGTTTTGATAAACGCTGTGGGTGAAAAGGTCAGGTTTTTCTGGATTTTTATTTCTTATTTTTGATTATATTTTTAACACTTGTTGGTTTTGGGGTCAAGATATAAATTCTCTTCAATTGCATATTCATATTTATTTTGTGTTTGTGACTCATGATGAACTTTTGTAAGAAACTGAACTTGATCAATATATATCGTATTATGCACTTGCGGCTCTTGCGTGTCTCCCGTGGTGCCATTTTTACAGAGCCTGCTGTCGAAAGGGGCCGCACCCTGTCGCGTATATCAGTTGCTAAGGGGAGCACCCTTAATTTCCGTGGCCGAAAGTCCAATTCGCTAATGAATTTGTGCGGTAAGAAGCGTTTCACAGCTAAAACAAATTACAAAAAAAAAAAAAAAAAAAGCTGCTTGCCTTTTACTTTTACTCTCTTATCTATCCTTACTCGATTCCTGCTACTTCATGTTTAATTTGTGTAATAGTTTTAACTATAATATATATATTATATATTTTTGTCCGTTGGTTTTGGTCTCAGTTTCTCTTTACTGCATTTGGTGGCAGTTTCTTTTATTTCTGTCTCTATTATTATTTAATTAGTCTGAGTTGCGTTGTTTAAATATTAGAATTTATTTTATTTTCAATTAAACTTTTTCTTTAGTTGCGTATCTCAATTTATAATTCGCTGGTGGCAGTTTTTTGTGTTCTCTTTAGTTATTTATTATTTTTCTATAACTTTATTATTCTTAGCTTAAGAGTAATGCAGAAGAAATAAAACCTTATATTTTCTTAATTCCTTTTGAAATCAAGTATTAAAAAAATACGCTCGACATATTAATAGATATTATTATCTGCATTACTCTTGTTTAAGTTGTATACAATTCTGCCAGTAATAATTTGAATCAATATATTCATATTTATAATGCAAAATTTGAATTTAAGTACAGTAAAATAAATAATATCAATGAATTCCTTTTCCAATATATAATTATACAACATTTAAAAAACAACTCGCTACTTAAAGTTAAATACAAAACTATTTTTGTTACCTAGTTTTTAGTTTTACTTGACATATTAGGTTTTATGGCTCTCATTTTTTCTATTAATTAATTTTTCCTTTGCTGACTAATTCGTTATTATGATTAAAAAAAAAAAGGAAGCGGTAGCGGTGTTTCAAGCCGTAATTCTGGGTTTGTTAAGCTGGCTGATGGCCAAGTTTGCAAACTTGTCCAATAATTCGCAAGTGGTTCTGGTTTGCTTTCGTCATGTACTGTCCGCTTTTTTGGGAAACAGGACTGCCATTCTTTGATTTTTCCTCAATTGTGAATTAACTCAGACACGCACACAAATATGCACACTCACACCCACCAACACCCACACATACACACGCACAACTCAGACTCAGCTCATATATAGTCCTTAAATAACTATCACATTTGAACGATCTAAAAATGAAAATTGTTTAACTAAATTCAATGCACACATTCTCTTCTTTTTTCTTGTTTCTTTCAATTCAAAAACTTGTGTACAAAAAAAACCTCGAACTCTTGATTGATTGATTGATTGATTGATTGATTAACAACAAATGTTAAACAAAATCTAATAACTAAACTCGATAACAAAAATTATAATGCCTTAACACCACTCATCGCTCGATCGCTCCCATCGACGTCATCCGGTGGCGACTAACAAATAATCATCAATAATGCAACCACATCAACCAAATGAACTTACTGCATGGCTGGTAACTCTGAAACTGGGTTGCCCCGCTCTCTCTCTGCCTGTCTCTCTACCTGGTCGGTGTCTGGTGTCTCTCTGGTTGTTGGTGCTCTGCTTTTATGTGGCTGTGTTGATGCATGATGATGTGTGATTGATGATGATTGATGATGATCGCCTCGATATCCCCGCTTACCGGTTAGACACAGATTCGGGACTGGGACGAGCAACTCCGCCACGGCGCGCACCGTCACCAGGAATGACGGCGACAGGTAGGCATATGCCATCACCCTCTGGACCAGGCTCTTTGCCGCCAGGTTTGTTATCGAAGCGTCGCGGATTTGATGATGGATCAAGCGATTTCTCTTTAACTGCGAATGCAATCATGGAATACTCGGGTTTGTACTTAGTTCCAATCAGAATCCTCAGTTATACATCCACAACAACAAACAACAACAAACAAACAAAACAACCATCATCATAATCGTACATAAAAACACCATATATATACATATTGGTTCTTCATACATATATACATCACTTGTACATCTCTCTCGATCTCTTCTTAGAACGCCTCATACGAATTATGTCACTTATTGTCTCTTTAGTTCTCTGATTTTTCATTTCTTAGTTCAGTTCAGTGTTCTATTTTTTTTTTTTATCATACCAATTGGTATTCGTCTGATCTACATTTATTATTGGTTTTTTGTTATCAACTACATAAGTCCTCGGTACATCATACATATGATTTTTACGTTTTTCTGCATATGTGTATTGTGTAATTAGGGATTTCTACATGCAATTGCAACAATCCATTCGTTCTTCGGTTGCGTCGTCAAATCCGCGACTTCGATAGTCAAACCGGAGATGTGTCTCCCATATACAAGTAGTATTTTTAAATACCACAAAAAAAAAAAATATATAAAAAAATTCAACTTAACCCCCAGATTGGCCCAATTAACCGCTTCAAATATTTGCAGACTTTAACAACAAAAATTATTTAAATCAAATGCAAAATTGCAAGCAATTTATTTCAAAGTTTTTGATTCTATATAATTTTCTTGAAATTATGATTTAATTTGTAATTTCTTGGAATGTTTCGCATTTAGTAGCCAATTAAGATAAGCTAGTTGAAAATGTAAGTACTTGCATACATATAATTAATTCAGCGCTTGAGGTGGGTAATTCTTAGCGTAATTCGTCTAACAAGTTTACCAACCTTAAAATGGACCTATTACACTTTGAAGTACCCTTGAATGCTGCAGCTTCAACAAAGAATTGACAAGATTGAAATTCGATCAGTGTAACCTGTAGCATTTACTCAAGCTTTAATATATGTGTTGATATAATGTATGCTCAAATTGCACGTAGCCTCCAGTTTGCATTACGATAAGAGTTAAAACCTATTTTTATTGTTTAACAGAAGTTAAGAAGCTTGCCATTAACACTGAGTAGAAATTCACAATCAACTTAATTAAACCAAAATTGAACATAACTCATTGAATTATGTTAATCGACAGGTCCAAAACTGTATAAGCAACCAGCGGCCAAATCGAATCGCGGCATTATATTAAACGCCGTCGAGTATTGCGTTTTTCCCGGCGCCGTCAACCGTGAGGCGAAACAGAAAGTGCTGGAAAAGATTGCACGCTCGGAGGCCAAACACTTCCTCGTACTCTTCCGTGACGCGGGCTGCCAATTCCGCGCCCTCTACAGCTATATGCCCGAGACGGATCAAGTGACAAAGCTGTACGGCACGGGACCTAGTCAAGTCGACGAAGTCATGTTCGATAAGTTCTTCAAGTGAGTAACCCAATTACATTTCAGTTGTATGTTTGCAATTCTAACATTCATCTCGCCCGCTTCCAGATACAACTCAGGTGGCAAATGCTTCTCACAGGTGCACACAAAGCATCTGACCGTCACGATAGACGCCTTCACAATACACAATTCGCTGTGGCAGGGCAAGCGGGTGCAGTTGCCCAGTAAAAAGGATATGGCACTTGTGATTTAAGTCCAAGTATCGTGCAACAACTGCGCATAGCTGAAACTGAATCAGCGATCTTCTAAAAGTCAACTGCGAATTAAAAAGTTTTTTTTCTTTTAAAACGGCACCGAGTGATTGCTGTGCTTGGGTTTTAGGCAGGGTACAGCATATTATGGCTTAATAACTAACTGCACACGTTTGAGCGACAGTAAACCAATTGGAATTTAAAAAAAGAAATATATATATATATACATATAGATATATATAGTATTGATCATTACAATGCGATTTGGAATGTATCCAGCATAAGAAGAAAGCTAGAAAAAAGGAAAAAACGAATGCAAACTCAATAGGTAACTCCCGACACAAAAGCCAAAATAATATCCAGCGGATAACTTAATCATTTTTGTCACACACCCACAATACACACATGAAATTCAAAGAAACGGAACAACACAGATATTGTAGAAAATCTTTATTTTATTAATTTGTTTTAAATTGTTATGAAGTTTTTTATGCGAAATCTTGGTTACCCTTTGGCAGATGCGGATATTGTGAGAGGGCCGCTGTCAGGGGCCAAGGGCCCACAACTAATTTCGCCAGTCGACACTAATTTTAACGCCACTAGCTATTTATTTGTAAGACTAATTAATATTTACTTTTTATGCGAGTTTAAAAAGAAATAATACAACTAATATTTAAACAGAGATACATACATATATACCTATGCAACAAACTGAAAAAAGACTTTTAACTGGCTGACATTTTAAGCTGTCTTTGTTGTACAAATTCTACGGAAACACAAAATTGTGTGTGTTTTTTTTATATATATTATTTTACTTATTTAACAAGATTAAATACAGTCAGATGCTCCAATGAAAAAATGCAATCGGACTTTAAAAATTGTATTACACAGATCAAACACACTAAATATTTTGAAAACACTTCTTTTTAAGTCGTTTTTTTAAATGTATTTTATATATATTTTTTTGGGATTGGCTTCCAACAACCCCTTTGTGCCTGTGGCCAGGGAATCTTGCAAGTGTAGCGGTAGGCCCTCGAAAACGCAGATATTTCACCATGTTAGCGTAAAACTGCCATCAATCGAACTATAGAATTTATTGTCTATATGCTCTGTTTTAAAACTTATACACTTTTTAGACCGCTCAACCGTGCACCTTAGTCCCTAATTGACACTCATCCTGTTTTTTAATTTACATACATGCATATACATGAATAAAAACCGAACTTTTTTTTAACTCTTTTTATCCGTATTATAATTTTAACTGAGTTCTTTTAGTGGCTGTTTTATTATATTCTTTTTAATGATATTATTTTTGCAAAGGCCTCTGTTTAATATACTTTAATCAATAATAGAGATAATATAATAATATATGTGAAGACACTAATAAGGCATCAAATCTGTTTACCGCCATAAGTAAAATGATTATTTTCGGCATTAGGCCTATTGCAAAGGGAAAAGTCAAAGGGTTGATTCTAAAGAACAAATTTATATATGTATGTTCTATACTTATGTGTGGTGGCTTCAAGGCGCCCTTGGCGTGAAAGGCTCCAAAACATTAATGAATTATAATGCAATCTAAACATTATTATATGAAATGTAATAAAGTTATTAACAATGATAATTTAACAAATCACAAATTGCAACTTGTGTACTAAAAAGAGGATACTTTAATTGTACATGTTTACATTTGGAAATCATCGCGCATGTCATTGTAGCGAAGTACATGCTCCTTAATTTTGGACCCATCCACCCAGGTGACAAAGTCTTGCAAGTTGCGGGAGACAAGAAAAGCAGGATCCTTAACCATTTCGGGGCCGACACGAACATGTCCCTGCTCAATGAGATCGGTGGCATGCTTTAGATTCTCCGACATTCGCACTAGAAGAATATATATTATTATGCTCTGCTTATTCACATTATCTCCAATTTGTACTCACATTTTACAACGATGACGGGCAAACGGCGGCGACAAAAGTTGCTCGCTGACATTTTGCTTGCTGTCTCCAAAGTGAGATGGTCATTGGCAACTCCCATAGCATGCAGTTTATTCATGAGCATTGCTGAGGCCTCGGCCTTAAAGGGATCCGCTGCATCAAGTCTAGCTATTTTCTCCGCCAGCTCTCTAACTTCACGAGCCAATTTATTGTATCTAAACAAAGAATGCATTTTATTATTAGCATTTAATATTTATATGACGACTAGGAACTCACTTTGTGTAGTCCTCTCGTTTTTGTATGTGATAGCGACGCAGGATTTTGTTCTCCTTGCCGCTGTTGTCCACTTTCCATGTAATGAAATCGACCTTCTTGAGCAATTTCTGCTCATGATATTTCAGCTTGCGGACCATAATCGTATTTTATTTTATTATTTTCTAAATGCTATTTGCACATGTGCGTTGTTTTGTGTGAGTGTTGGGAAGCGCTTGAGCGGCGTTTGTTGACAATGCGCTCGCAGCTGTTCGACACAGTGTTGTAAGCTGTAATAAAACTAGCTGGCTGAAATAATTTGAGCGCAATTGGAAAATATTTCTGTGAGATTTTGTTTAAAGCGCTATGGCGGCAACAGTAGAGGAGGAATCTACAGCGAAAACAGCAGTTACAAGCGAAGAGGATCCACTTGGCGAGGAGCGACTCGGCTATGTGCGAGAAGTTGGCGCGCAGGCCGTTTGGAGCTTGTCCTCCTGCAAGCCAGGTAAGCTGCAATAAACATTAAAGATTGCATATTATTTACCTATTCCTACTCCAACTTCTGAGGTTTTGGCGTTGAGCGATTGCGGGACAACATAATGGATACATACTGGCAGTCGGATGGCCAATTGCCACATTTGGTCAACATACAATTTCACAAGAGAACGAACATCAGCCAGATTTATATATACACCGATTACAAGCTGGACGAGAGTTACACACCCTCTCGCATCTCCATACGATCAGGTACGAATTTCAATGATCTGCAGGAGCTGCAAGTAATTGATTTGACCGAGCCGAATGGCTGGGTTCAAATACCCATCAAGGATGGCAATGTGAAATCACTGCGCACCTTCATGCTCCAAATTGCCGTCATTTCGAATCATCAGAATGGTCGGGACACACACATGCGTCAGATTCGTGTCCACGCCCCCTGTGGTGGCGAGGGCAAACATTATCCCTTGGAGCTCTTTGGCAAATTCGGTTCAGTTGACTTCCAAAAATTTGCTACCATACGTTAATTAAAAATATGTACGAGTAGGTTAACTAGCAATTATACACCCTTAATTTGTCTTTATTAAATTATTTTTTCTGAAAAGCAAATATTCTGTGTAATATTCGGTAAAGTTTGTAAATAAAATAATCTTAGATTTACTTTAAATAAAAAGAAAATAATTATGTGTAAATTTAAATAAAAAGCATACTTTCAGGGATGCACAATAAAAGCATAGTCTCTGAAAAATAAAAATAATTAAAGCACACTTTTAGGACATGTGAGGAGGGAATGACAATTGCTTTTCAGAAATGTCGCTCGTACTCATCGATTTTCGATGGATAAGTTTGATAGAATCGCAAGATCCAACTGTATTCAATGATTATGGGGTCATCAGAAAAATTTCATTCTGGCAGGCTGAGCGAAATTGGGTACAAATCATAAGATCCTTGTTTTTGTGCAAATTGCAAAGATGATTTAAATGCCAGCTTGTTTGACGCAGGAATCGACAGGTTCCTCAAGGATATGGCCGAGTTATATTTCTATTGTTTGGCGATGTATACGTCCTTATTAATGTTGTATGCAAATTTATTGAATTTTCAAATTGAATGGCAACCTATCGATTACAATCAGTTGAATATATTGTGTATTGTATATATAATCCTAGATGCTTAAGTACAAATTAACAAATACGATTGTGTTTTTTTTTTTTAGAGTTAAAATTATTATCGTTATTGCGATGCAAATGCAAATGGAAGTAACAACAAAAAACATTTGTGTACAAACTTTTATGGAAGTTTGTGCGAGGCTCGATTCGAATCTCTGCCCAAAATAAAAAGTTGATCTTATTGTATGATTCGAATAATGTGTGTTCGATTATTTTGTAGCAGCTTTCATTGCTTTGTAATGATCCTTCTCGTCAGCACCATCCGGCGACTCGCACTCATAGGAAGTTTTCATCAGCAGATCCTCGGTGAAAACTTCAGCCTTCTGCAAATAGGCCACAACGCTGGCCAGTTGCTCGTACGGACAATCCAATCGTTGGCATTTATTAAAGATACGCAGCTGGGCGCCAAGAAGTGAACACTTTTCAAAATTAAAGTATCCGTTGGCGAGTCTAAGTCAAAGCAGAAATCAATAAGTATTATAATATGAAGTATGCTTTAGGATGCTTGCCTGGTTGCGTGACTCTCGTTGATGGCACTGAAGTCCTTGAGGAACAGCGAGAAGAACGGTATAATGGCACGCTCAATTTTGTTGGCATCCTTGCGTTCTGAGCGCCAAACGGCTGCTTTCATGGTCGAGCGGTAATTTTGGAAATTAGAGCTGGGATCCATTTGATGTTCCAATCCCTCAAATTTGGTTGTCTGCACTTTGGACCACTGCAATCAAAAAGATCTACTTACAATCAGCCATTGAATAAGTTTTAGATTGCTGCTAACCGTTTTTTTAAGCCGCGATATTGCCTTCATATTTAGAGCCATCAAAATGGCCATTAGGCTGTTGAAATTGCCCGTATTGAAGCACTCCAAGGCGGTCTCAATCCAGAACTCAACCATCTGCACGCGTTGTGACTTTTTGCAAATCTGTTGAGGTAGAGAAAAGGAGTTGAACGAGTAGATTTATATAGTTTTAAATGCACTTACCTTGAGTATCTCCGTGGCAGTCAAATGGGAGACCTGATTAAACCACTCAAGATAGGCAGCAATGCTGATTTCGGGCTGCTTGCCAGAGCTGCAGTTGGAGCCGAGGGTGCTTGCCTTTGTTTGCGCAATGCACGTTTTGAACTCGCCCGTTTTTAGCATTTGGACAAACTCCTCGAGACGTATCTGCGAAAGATAGGCATATTCGATGGCATATAGCTGATGGGCCAGTTCAAAGGCGCTGCTGCACTTGCTCTGCACATTATCCGATTTGTAAACGTTGGCAGCGAAACGCTTCAGAGATTTAATACTACTCTGACGCCCCAGCGAGCTGGCCGAGGCTTGCTTGGCCAACAAATACTGCAGTTGCAAGCGATTGTTTCCATCCAGTTGCTGCAGGGCGTCGGGAATGCCGTCGAGGAAAGCACTAAATCCTACGCTACTTTGCTGCCTGCGCAGTTCATGCAAGAACGTCTCGTTACGAAAATCGTTGGGACATATGCGCAGCCAGTGACTGAGTAGACGTAGCTGGACGTCCTCTTGTCCCCGGCACTGTTGGATGATCTCTGCCAGCAGCTCCTGCATCGAGACAAATAAGCGCGCACAGAGTAGAAGTGTGAACTCAGTATCATCATTGCTGCAGCTGGTGAGGAGCGTGACTAGCACGGGTAAATCACCAGCGGCTGGCAAGTCTTTGGTTTGGCAATCCTTGACAATGTCACAGGACTCTCGGATCTGTAGAAGCGTGCTCTGCAAATGAATTGAGTGAGTTCCAACCAGTTGCATTTACCAATTTTTGATTATGATTGGCTTACCAGCTTGGCGACAGACACCGCATCGTCGGTTTCATCAGCTGAGCTGGGAATGTCACAATACAAGGAATCCGTTTGGGCGTCGCGTCCCTGTCCCTGTCCATGTCCCTGCATATAAGGCGCACTCATCGAGACACTGTGAAAGAGGCCGTCGTGGCCGGAGTCACAGCTGCTAATATTCGAAGACTTGTCGCCCAGTGTTGTGGCATTGGACACATTCGATGTGGAGCCAATCACCTGATCCGACCCAGTTATGGCTGAGCTGCTCGACACCAGTGAGGCATTCGAAAAGGTTTGATTCAATTGCCGGTCAAGACGATCGGCCATTCCATGCGGTTCTCCATCAGTTGTTGTACCTTGGGAGGAGAATGTGGAATTCGAACTTGTGGGATATTTGAGTGCATTTTCCGGCGTTGCACGTGCTAAGGAGTTCTCCTGTCTGACTGGCTGCCAGATCTCCTTCTGATGCGACTGATGATTAAAGTGCTCTTTGGTTTCCACGGTCCGTTCGTCCAACACCTTCCCGTTGCGTGAGACAAGCACCTCCTCCGTGGTCGTCAGCGAGGATTTGACTGTCAGCGATGTTTCCACCTCGATGGGCTGCTGCGCCAATCCGGCGCGAAAGAGCAACTGATTCAGATGCTCCACAGCCGGCATCTGGCCATCGAGCAGGGCACTCTTAATGGCACTGGCATCGTCTGCCGGTAACCCATCCAATTTAACTGGCACCCCATTGATGAGCAACACCTCCTCCTGCTGCACCGAAGACGAGGTTTCGCAGTCAACAATTTTCACATCCTTGCCGAAAAGAGATTCAACTGCATTCATAATGTCTTCGTCCATTTTTTTTTTTTTTTTTGTTGGATCAGTTAACAGTTAGTCAAGTGGGTATGACAATTAGGTGGTGGTGGTGATGGTTGTTGTTGGCTTTGTATTGGTAAAATGCATATATGTGTATATGACCCTGGGGGTGGTTTCTTTGGATTAATATCAATGCACGAGACTAGCAAGCACATTTCTGTAAATAGGAATCGGAATTACAAACACACGCAACATTATTAATGGCGAAACGCGGCACAATGGGTTTGGTTAGCAAACGAATACGAAATCGAATACGAAATTAAGAACAGCCTTGTGACAATGGGGTGGTGACAACGCCCACTTTACCAAAAAGTGGGTTGGGTACCCCGGTTGCTTGTTTGCTGTCTTATTAGAATTCTTTTTTGTTGCTTTTTTTTGTTTTACTACACACCTGCAGGTATAACATTGGGTATTTGCGCACCAAACGACGCACACTCGTCATCTTTTATGGCTGCCACATTTTATTCAACATTAATTGCTCGTTTCCGTTTGGCAAATTAACAATTTCGCTTATGCTGCCGATTTATTTTTATTTATTTATTTATCTCCCACACCAGACAGTGTTGTGTTGCTGTTCACGAATGAGTGAGCATGGAAAACAAAAACCTAGCGAACTGATTCAGTTCACAAACACATTGTACAACACTGCCAATGAGCGCGCAACAAGGCATTCACAATAATTCAATTATATATGTAATCGTTTTGTCAAAATAATGTCAAGGATTTTATCTGGTATAAATAAAAAATCTAAGCGAACATTCAATGTCAGCTGAAATATAATTATTTGCAAATTTGCATCGGTGAATATAATTGTTCACTAATGTTGCAGCCCTGATCTTTACAAAATTCGTAGTTTTATCCAAATATTGAAAAATGTCGCTGGCTCGATTCAATATAAATATATACAATGCTTATTAAAATTTATTTGTTGAAATAGCAGTACAAGTCGTTATGTGAATAAAACAATATTGGTATTGTTGGATATTAAAGTATATTAAACTATTGGATAACTGCACTCGGTGGCAATGCCACAGAAGTTTTTGCCACGTGGCAAACGGAAATAGCCCTCCTCGCCCCAGGCCTTGTCCCACGAGTTCTTCACGATCCAGAAATCTTTGCCATTCTCGCTGCCATAGCCAACGACCAAGATGGAATGATTCAGCTCACCCTTGTTGCACTCCTCATCCTCGTAGATGCCACGTTTGTACAGGAGCAGACTCTCCAGTCCATACACCGAGCAGGCAAGTGGACCCTGAGTGGCAATCACAGCTTTCATCGTCGCCTCGTCCTTTGGCGCAATGGCAGCAAATCCAGTAATTTGTGCACCCGAAATGTTCGATTTATATTTGCATGTATCCTTCTTATCCAAGTAGGGATAACTCTCGCCCTTGGCAATCCCATTCTGCTCGTGTATAAAATTAAATGCGTACTCCTGGAAGCCACCATCACAACCGTCCAGACCCAGATCCTTCCCACCACAATCAACCAGATTCTGTTCCGACAGATTTGGCAATTTGCCCGTCTTACGGAACACATGACCCTCAATGGCACCAGTTGCAGCGAAGGACCAACATGAGCCACATTCGCCTTGGAACTTAACAGGCGTCACTCCGCCCTTCTCACGCCAATCAAAGGACGCCGGGAGAGGAACTCCCTTTGCCACCGTTGGTGACAAACGATGTGCCCTTGCTTTTTGCCTGGAATATAAGTTAATTGGAGTTAATATTGATAGATAGATAGATTGAGCAAAATCTATTAATCGATGCTCCCCAACTTACTCGCCGCTTGTTGACTTCCTCAATCCCGTGAGTTGCTTAAGGAACTCGGCATTTGACAGATCAGCAAAAGCATTCAGAGCCAGCTCATAGCCGGAGGCACCGCTAGCGAATGCCGAATTCTTGGCATCAACCAAGGATTTATGTGCACTGAAGATACCCTCGCGCAATCGCCGATCTGCCTCATTCAGATAGGTTTTGCCCGATTGTGTCTGATGGGGAGTTAAAATAGATTTCAAATGCAATTCGATACTGTTAACTCTATCAGCTTACCACAAAGTCACCAAAGTCCTGCACATTGGTGAGCCTTGGGGGTGAGGGAAGTTTGCTTGCAAAACTTGATAATCCTTGCTGAAATCTATCTGCCGCATTTCTAAAGTTGGCGCCAAACTGGGCTGAGGCAAAAGCCACGCATAGGAGTAGAGCAAACGCCAATTTCATTCTGATCTGTAAATAAATAATATAAATAAAAGTAATATTGACATATTTCTTAAGCAACTTTTATTTTCCTCTTTACTATAGTTATTAAATTGGTCAAAATTGAGTTTGAATTGTTGTGATTTTTTTTAAGGAAACTCCAAGCTTTTTAGAAAATTAATGAACCATATTTTTAACGATATGCTACTAAGATTTGCTCAGCTGAACGCAGAAAACAAACACGTTAAACGAACATCAAATAAACATTAGAAATACACTTGCCGAGGATCGATTTTTTTATGTAATTTAAGTTTTCTCTCTGGTTTTTAATTATACTCGGTGCATAATCTGCTAAATATTTAATATTAGCAGCGATTAGCAGGTAAAAAAATCCAGAAGACCTTGCACCTCAATAAGATGAAGGTGATTAAATTCTGAAATGCACTCATGATTGATTACTTGATGACTTGCTTTAAAGTGCAATTAGCAAAAATTACGTAGTACATTAAATTACGTATAAGTAATAGTTAATTATTGTATATACATTCACTTTGAGAGATTAATTTTTGTTCAACGACTTGCACTCAAGATACGTCCACAAATACTATATGCATTTCAAACTATGCCAATATTAACCTATCTGGTTCTGATCCGCCAATATAAATGTGAGTTTAAGTTGCAAAAAACTTGCTTTTTATAGCAATCGCGATAATCGTAGTCGAAGTCGGAGTCAGAGTCAGACTCGTAAATTCACTTCAAATGTTAAGGTTGGCACATTATTCTCGTGATTTAAGCATATATGTAATTCACAAATACTGTGTTTAATTAAAACTGGATGTTTATCAATTTATAGGTAGCATTTGAAATCTTGACTGGTTTGTGGAATTATAGTCACTAATTAACACCATGTCTAGCAATGTTTTTGTTTTTACCCTATATACATTTATATATATATTTGCATTTACTGCTCTATTATGTTTTTTTTTTCGAAGATTACCACAGAGAACTTGTTTTGGGTTTAGTAAACAAATCTTGAATATAACAATAAGAAGTACTTATTGTTTGCTTATCCAAAAATTACAAATAACAAAAACCGTTTTAGTTATTTTTCACACATTTTATTAGTTTCACATTTACTTTAAAATACTTGCACTGAATTTGCGCCTACAAAAGTTGTATATTTAATATAATGCTAGTATTTACCTTTCTGGGTCTGATCCGCCAATATCAATGCGAGTCTGAGTTGTCAGAGACTGCGCTTTTATAGCAATCTTGATCATCGTAAATTCAATTCTGCGTTTTCATGCAAATTATATTAGAAAAATTTAAATACGAAGCTTATTTCTTGGCTCGTATTATCATCGAGATATGTATTCGCATATATGTGAGACACAAATACTGTGATTATATTTTATACCACAAACAAAACTGGATGTTAATCATTTGAAATCTTGACTGGTTTTTGGGATTTATAGTTATTAATTAGCGCCACAGTAGCAATATATTTACCCTATATATATGTATATATTAATTTGCATCTGCTAACATCTTATGTTTTTTCCTTTGATAACCAAAGGAACTGGTTTTGTGTTCAGTAAGCGAATTATGATGAGAAATTTAACAGAATAGATAATTTGACATCATCGAGTCTGACTGATACAGTTAAATAAAGACAAATAAAATTAATATATATATTATATAGAAATAATTCTAACATTATTTTGTGTTCAATAAAAGAAGTTTTGTTAGAATTTGCACAAGTACAAAACTTTAAATTCGTGTTCTTTCTTGTCTTGTTTGTTGTCCTAAATGCTGAAAGATCATTTCAAGTTCAATCTTCGATTCCCTCGCCATATCCCATGCATTTTCCAGCATCTGACGGCGAATTTGACCGACACTGTCGGCGTTGGGCCGGTTACTGCAGCTGTACTATCTTGCCAGAAAGATCTGCTCGGCAAACAGCAAGAGCCGTGGTAGACGCTGTAGTACACGAACTGATATATAGATGGGGCCTTCTATTGAAAAACGTTTATTATTATTATTTATTAATAATCAGCCAATGTACTATGATTAAGTTGTAAGTACCTTTTATGTGTGGTTATAATTCATTACCTATCTATTTTTACCGTAAAAGCGATAATTCTTATGTTTAATAAATATAGAAGTCAACTTTAATTGATACCAATTTAATTCGTATAATTAGTAAACACAATGAAATAATTGAAAATCAATTTTTAAGATCTCATAGTTGGTGCCATAGTTGGTGCCATAGTTGGTGCCATAGTTGGTAGAATCAAAGGACGGGCTGTGAGTCTCGGTTCCTGGGGCTCTTCAGTAATGGGCGTGGCCACTGGCAGTAGTACAATGGGTTGGCTCAAATCCACTGGAGGTGCTGCCAAATTGTTGGTCATCTCAAACATCTGCGAATTAGGAAAGTTTTACTGTTGCAGAAATATTCATTTGATTTAAGAGGGCTTACTCCACTCGGTGCAAATATTGAGCCTCGTTCAAGCTGAGGTAGAGCCGATGCAAATGCAAAGGATGCAATAAGAGCCAGGATCATTACTTTCATGTTGTTGTAGTATGGTTTCGGAGTAACTTAATGAAGGATGTCCTCACTTTTCAAGTGCTGTCTTTGCAATGATTGTGCATCATTGAAATTCCACTTTTATACAAACACCTTTCTCTTTGTAAACGGTTGCAACCGAAAAGTGCAAGTGTAAAATGTTTATTTTAATTCTTAAAATTCAAAGTACTTTTAAGCTTCCGCTGCGTGTATAACCTGATTGTAAATAATGTATTTTGGCATTGACTGCAATTAAAGTAAGCGAGTATCTCTCAGAAGCCGGCTTAAAATTATATAAACATTAAGTTATGTGAAGTTAATTGACAGCAATTCAACAGTGCTGCGACAACTTTAAAATACAATTTTCCATTGTGGTACTGCTGCTGCATTCCACCTCCTAAGAGACCAGTGAAGGCTTGCCTCGACTGTTTCTGAGGGGAAGTTCAAAGAAAATTAAATTTCAATTCAAAGCTATTTACTCTTCCAGCTTACCAATAAGTCACCAAAGATCGGCACATTCGAGAGTATAGGATTTACTCCTTCCTGCACTCTATTTGCCACATTTCCAAAGCTGCCAAGACCACCAAGCTGGGCTGAGGTAACAGCCACGCATAGCAGTGCAGCAAAAAACAGTTTCATTTTGTTATGTACATTTTAATAATAGTCACATTTAATAGTTACATTTACGTATGTCAAACTATGTCATTATTTACTTTATGATTATGATCTCCCAATAAAGTTAGAGTTTTAGTGCGAGTTTATAGAAATCTCGACCCTCATAGTCGAAATCGTAAATTAAATTTTGCGAAACTTGTTTTGTGCTTAACAAATTTTGATTATTATTTATTGTTTGTTTTAATTATTTATACATACATGTCATTGGAATGAGATTTATTAAAATCCACCGGGGAATCACATTTTTATTCCTCATACCGTGAACCCATTAAAAATAGGTAAATGGGTATAATAGTTTTGTGCAAATGTATGTATCATGAAGAAGGATGCATTTCCGACCACATAAAGTATATATACTCTTAATCATGATGAACTGCCGAGTCGATATACCTATATTCGTTTGTATGAAAACGCAGAAGTCAGAGATTATAAGAGCTAGAGACTTCAAATTTGGCATATAAGTTCTCGTATTGATACTTCCTCCATTTCCTCCGTTTTGCCGATTGTCCCGAATAAGGTCCCAATTTGAAAGAAGAGACTTCTAATTGATTTATTGCATACGTATACATACTATTGATCAACTGGTCAAATTTCAAGGAGATCGGATTAGTAGCATCATACTTATAATCGAATATGTGTTATCATTTTGATCTCACTACTATCAGTATGTGTAAGAAAGGGACGGCGTTAACGTAACACGAAACGGTTATTCTGTTTTATTGTTTTCAGTATTTATAGATCTTGGTTGTTATTATTTAATGACTCTTAAATTATTTTCATACAATGCAAAATGATAAAAATACGTTTCCCTCATATTATTATGAATAATCAAATGTTTTGTGATTTCAGTTACCAGTTAGTTCAGTATTTAAAATCAACCAGTTGTTTTGTTTTGTAATAAAAATGAAAATAAATTTCATAATACGTACTGTATTATATGAGACTTTGAATATTCACTTCCTTAATTATAAGTAATATATTCATAAAGAGTGACATAATTATAAGTGGTAATTTAATATTAAAATTTAAAAAAAAAAAATATTATTATTACTTTAATTATTCTAAGTGTAAATAATAAAATGTAGCCTGATTATCTCATATTTTAGACATATGTATATCTTAATTATTAATTGAGGCAATCAATCGATGTGCTGTGATTTTGTGTTTATAACTGACAAAGCTTCTGTTGTGTGATTAACTTGATTGATAATGCAATTGTGCATCATGTATCCTTATACATTAATGACTTGCATTTCAGATATCACATAGAACACAAAGCTGGAAATATAAAGTAAGAGTTCTCAAGAGTACGCGACCAGCAAATACCCAGGCTCTAAATTAAAAGATGAATTTCCATCTATGAATCATATTATGAGCGATTAATTCGTTGGTAGTAGCAATAGTACCCGAACTGATATATAGATGGCGCATACTTTCAAATGAAAAATGATCAATACACGCGATCAAAATTCATTGATCTGAGTATAAAGCGATTTCTCTAATCAGCCAATCAAATATAATTAAGTTTTAATTACCTTTAATGTATGATTATAATAATTTAGTAGTTTTTTGTAAGTTTAAATGCCACTATGTTTAGGTTTAAATAAATATAGAAAGTAACTTTGATTGATGATAATTTAATTCGTACAATTAGTTAACAGAAAGGAATGATTCAAAATCGTTTTCTAAGATCTCATTATTGGTAGAGTCAAAGGACGAGCTGTGAGTCTCGGTTCCTGGGGCTCTTCAGTAATGGTCAGCTCAAACATTATAATTGAATTATTACATTTTAAAGTGCTTTTAGTTTCCGTTGCCGTATGTCGTTGACGCGCTTTTGAATAATGAATTGTTCATTGAATGCAGTTGATTATCTCTAACAAGGCTGCTTAAAATGATGTATATATTAAGACATATTTTAAAGTTATGTTGCCTTAATCGAGAGTGCACCTACTGGTTAGCGAATGTACAGAGCTGAGAAGAGTTCTAATACACATTTTAGATCTTAGGTAATTTAGATATGATCTTTATATCGCAAATAACAACCTTATGAAACAATTTTATCGCACTTTGTGGGACAAGTGAAAAGCATGAAAAATGATTCCGAAGTTCCGCTCTCAATTATCCCAGTTACCTGTTTCTAGTGTGCTTATTGTTGTTTGTGTTGCTGTTGTTGTTGGTGCTGCTGCAGCTTTTCAAACATGTACGTGAGGAATGTTTACCTTTTTGTGAGTGGTCTGAGATTGCCGTTTCAGCAAAAGAGAAACTTTTTATGTACGTTCGTTGGACCCTGCCATGCTTTTCAAGGTTGTCTTCAGAACTTCAAGTCTGCGTCTCTCTGTCTGTGTCAGTATCTCCCCATTTGTGTGTATACAAAGCTACACACATATGAACAGCCGTAAAACTGTATAGACTCCTTTCATTAACCACTTTCCGTGCACTCAAAAAAATGTATGAAGTGGAACTAAAAATGCACTGGGGACCACAATTATAATCAATCATAATTTTAATTTAAAATCTGTGAATATATATTAGATATTTATCCTTAATTCCTAATCGACAAATAAAAATAATTTAATTTTCTTTCTTTTCATTAATACTTCATTAAAAACTAAAACCTCTTGACCCCAGTCGACAATATTAAACTGGAATGTTGGTATTTTTATATGATTTTTTTGAACATTCAGACAAGCTTGTGAGTTTTAAAAACTTCCATTCGGCTTTCGGGGTATGATAATTGTCTAAATTCCACACCTTTCCGTTATAATTTTAAATGCCATAAACTTATTTATAGCATATTTAATATATAAAGTCAACGTTATTTATTTATTTATTTTTTTTAAGTGTGTTAGCAACATACTCAGTCAGTCGAACATCAAACAAACTCAGACTTCAAGTCAAAGTCAGAGACGCCTTACCTTCGTCTGTGTCTGTGTCTGTATCCATAACACAATAAAAGAAGAAATTGAAGATGCTGGCAAGGCAGAGAAAAAGGCTAATGGCGGGTGGGAGAGTCTTCTTCTGTTTAATGTGTTCCGTCCACTGTGAGCCATCTATCTAGTCTCCAGAGTCCAGTGCCCGGTCCGTCACGTCTTCATTTTCAGCATCGTCTTCATCCAACAATGAAATGAAGCAGCACATAAAATATTGTGTAATGCGCTAGCGTCAACTCTTTGAAATCCTCTTAAAATTAAGAAAAATGATTTGCACATTTGCCCAGCACAAGCCAAGCCCCAATCATAATGATGATGATGATAGTTTCCAGCCTCTAGCGAACTAAGCCAGGAATAATAGCAACAACAACATTCCACAAGCCACGCTTTAGAATTTAACACATAATTTATGGTTATTGGCTTTTAGGCTCTATACTGCGATGAGTTCAAATAAATCATAGCTTGGCTTTAATACTCAGACTGCCTAAAGGAAGAATAATTCTCAATTTTACATTTACCAAATTCGTTTTTATTAATCAAGAGTTTTTTTTTGTGTTTTGTCATACAATTAAAGCATATAGTATATGTATTTGTATAATTAAGCAGTAAATAAGTGTGTATCTTAACTCTTTTAAGCTCTCTTCTCTCTATCCTTCTCTCGCTCACTCTAAAGTTGATCATTAAATTTTTACAGGGAGAGTCTGGAGTAATAGTAAAAACTGTTGGGGGTCCGCAGAGAGAAGCGTCATTTCAATAGCCTACCAAGAAATGAACATTCCTCAGTGGAACCCAACAAACAGTGGCCCAATCATCTTTCCGCTCCTCAATTTAAAAGCTGTGTGGCTCTGGCAACACTTTGAACTTGCGCGAATCCTCGTTGTTGTTATTGTTGTTGAGGACGACGGCAGATGTTTTGCCCAGGACACGCATGGCATTCGAGTAGTCGGAGTCGATCTGTGGAATGATTTGCTGCTCATTGGGACGAAGTGTGCGTATCAGATCACTTAGCGAGAGCGATGATTGTGGCGTCATTTCATCCTTGCTGACCACAGCAGCACGCTGCAGCTCCTGCGAGCTGGTCATCTTCTCAAAGTCCTGTGCGATCTGCTTAAGACGCACCTCAATCGCTTGCGATTCCGTGGTGCTGGGCAACGCATCTGGCCTGGCCGACGACTCGTTGTGCGAGTCTGTCTCAGGTTCAGCCTCCGCATCGGACTCATGATCTGCATCCGCATCGGATGTGTCCTCCTCGTGCTCATCATGCGATTGCTGCAACTGTAACTGCAGCTCCTCAATCGAATGCATCTCGTTGTGCAGCTCATTGTCGTTCAGCGGAAAAACGTGCTCCTTGACGTCATCGCCATCGCTCAACTCGCGCGCATGCTCACCGGACGAATCTCCACCAACGCCATTATCATGCTCGTGCTCGTGTTCGTGGTCATGTTCATCGAAATCAGTATCGCCGTCAGCATCGTCGTGTTCCTCAACATCCGCCTCCAGATCGGCATCCACATCACTAGCAGCAGCAGCCGCATCGGCCAGCGAGCGATCGTGATTCAGCTTGAACCACACCGTCGACGGCTGCTGAGAGGCATCCGAGGAGCTGTCTCCGACCAAAGATGATTTTGGCTTGGCGAACAGACTGCCGCTGGTGGACATGAGCAGGGGCAGGGCAGTTGTCGTTGGTAGCTTGACGAGTGCTGCGGGTGTGCGTGGAGTCGTCGAGGTGATGGGCCGTCTACAATCGGAGGCGATGAGGATAAGGGAATACACGAAGAAACAAGGAAAAACTTCAGTTAAAGATACTTATGTGTTATGGCATTTATTTATTTCATATGCACACATTTACCACTTACAATACACTCAGAGAAAAAAGCATTTATGAAAACAGTAAAATTAAATTTTTAATACGTTCAAATCCTTAGTTATTTTTAATGTTTAAAAATAGAAGACCAAGTCTTAAAAGTTAAAAATGTAACTTGTAATAAAAAAAGAAATCAAAACTTCCTTTGATTTAGTTTTCAATTTAGATAATTTCAGAAACGTTTGAGTTAATTGACTACCTTTCGTTAAGCAAGTAAGCAAGCTCTTGATTTAAGAATTTCTTAGACATGTGTTAAGATCGCATCTGCTTAGAAATGAGAGAAATCGTACTTGGCTTTTTAGTTTTAGAACTTCGTTCTTTGGTCTAACATTTTCATAGTTGATTTATGTACAAAATTAACTTAGTTCTTTCTCTGAGTGTATGTATAGTTAGATATGTGTGCACATATGTCGATCGACTAGCAGCGAGCTTGGCATTATTGGGTTAGTGCGAAAGAGCGAGTCTGAAGCTAAAGTTAGTTAGTTGAACACAAATCTTGGTGACAACAGCAACGATGGCAACAACAACAACAACAACAACTATGGAAAGCTAAGCCCCAAACCACCACTTTTTAGCAGGAGTCTCGAAAGTGGCGCTCAAATGGCCCCAAAATATATTTGTGCAAACGGCAAAGGAAACTAATGAGTTTTAATTAATTTGTAAAACCGATGTTTGCTATGAGTTTATTATATTTTTCTAAAGTTTTACAAACTGGATATTGTGATTTTTCATTTTCATTATTTTCCTCGCTGATTGCACAAAGTTTTCATTTTGTTTCTTGCAAAATTTTTCGTGATTTTTTCAGTTATTTTGAGATTTGATTTGTTGTGATATTTTAGTTAGTAATAGGCTGATAGCTGCGCATTAGTCTTCTGTATTAGGTATTTAAACATAGATACAGATATCCAGATTCTGAACCGATTTCCAGAATCTGCATATGTGTGTGTTTGTGTGTAGTAAATTGTATAGTTTAACGATTTGGGGTTTAGCTCACCTATTTGATTTAGTTTTGTATTACTTTCTGAACAGAACGCATCGATAGCGTTTTGTTCCATTTTTGTAATCGTGTAAGTTTGAGTGTGTGTTTTCTTTATCTTTTTTTCGATTGTGGTCAACTAAATTAACTTTAATTAATCGCGTATTATTATCAATTTGCTCAATAGCGTTATCTGTTTATAAATATATGTATGTTTATTCGATTTTGTGTTTGTTTGTTTTTTGATTTTTTTTTTTTTTGTATTTGTTTATCTTAATTAAGGACATTCGCTTGGAGTGAAATTTAAGCATTCGTATAGCGATTTATTTTGTGTTTATACTTAAGAAAGGGGTAAATAGTTATTGTAATTCGGTTATTTGATTTAAGTTTATATAAATGATTTTTATTTTTATTTTTGATTTTTTTTTGCTTGTTTTATAATCGTGTTTGTTTTTAGTGGCGCCTCATGCTCTCTTTCTCTCTCTCTTTCTCTCTCTAGTTGTCCTTACCCCTGCGCAGACGAGACCGGAATGCTGCCATAGTTATAATAATAGCAACGAGTCTGCTCGCAAATGAAATCCTTGACGGCTGAGCAGTCCTCGGGCATCCATTTCAGCGTCGGCTGCTTCAGGATGACGCAACCCTTCTCGGCACCACTGCTGCTATAATAACAAAAACAAGGAAAAGAGAAGGGAAGAGTGCATGAAATGGTTTAAGGTAGCCTCAAGTAGCTGCAAACTGAAACATTTGATGACTATAAGGATGAGAACACCCAGGGATCTCTTACCTGTCGCGTGCCGTACGCTGCGGCGAGGTGTTGCTATTGTGATCGACGGGATCAAGCAGTCCAGCCTGGATGGCATCGGCCGAATTCTCGAAGAAATCAAAGGTCGCATTGAACGGTAGTCCGGTGCTCATCCATAGGAACATGCCCGTGCCCAAGCGATTTCCGGATGTCCAGAAATCATAATTGCCATAACCGGCATTCTTCAGATATGTGGTCATCGATTCAGCCTTCTCCTTGGTCTCGAACGAGGCCAGCTGCAGTCCCAGTGATCGGCAATACTGATACGCCAGGAAGTAGTTAAGCTCCGGGGAGTACGGATTCATCCGACTGATGAAGTACTGCACACCATCCAGATGTATGGTCGTAATGCGTTGACCTAACCACAAAAAAATAAAAATACATAAATATAAGAATAGAAGAACAAAGAGACAAATCCAAGTCCAAAAATAAAGAAATAATAAGACAGAATTAGTAACCGCTCAGACTGTGGAAATTGGGGAACTAGGGGTATACTGTGGTCAATGAACTCCCCCAAATGGAAAGAGAGATACCGCTCTGAATACTGAGTAATCGCAATTTGTAACCGTAACGGTTTCGGTTTTCGGCATCGCATGCGTAATCGGCCGACAAAAACTATTCAAAGTAAATATCATTAAATAGGATTACCAAAACGAGCAATACCAATGACAAAACAGAACCATGTCTATAAAACCAAACAGTCGTACTCTTGGACTCTTGGAATGTCGTTGGGGAGTTGTTGGCATTGTTGATTGTTTAATGTCTCTGGGTGATTCATTATACTGCTAATGATGATGATGACCAGAAGCTTTAACGGTCTCTGACCCTGGTGAAGCAGATACGGATACAGATGCAAAAGATACAAAAGCAAATTACGTAAAATCCAATGAAAAATAATGGCGCTGATGACATTAATTAGCTCAGAAGCCACCAAGAACGAAAGTAACTGACTCTTAGATTTTTATTTTCTTTATAATTTGTGGGGTTTTTTCTTCACCTTCATCTCCATCTTCATCCTCATCTTCATCTTCATCTTCTATAATCGCTTTGCTTTCATTAAGAAGACGATCTTCAAGATGACAATGACTTGTCTGCTTTGGATTTCGGACATGGGGCAACAGGTAGCTGAAAGGGTCGTCCCTCTTATTCTTTCTTTCTCTCTAGCGTTCACTGTTTCTCGGGTCCTCTGTTTAGGCCAGTCAGTCGGAGCGTGCTAAACAAATACAACAACAAGCCGTACTCTCTGTGTGTATTTGTGTTGGGCCTAAAGACAAACACCCTACGCCGATTGCCAATGCCGATGTTGATGCCGATGCCGATGCCGAAGATACTCATTTTCGTTTTCAATTCTGAATCGGTGCCTCGCAGCTAAAACGGAAGACTGCCTCGACGGATAGTTGCCTATTTATGGAACTTGTCATGGATAGGTAAGCGAGTATGCTTTATGTGTAGTTATATATCGACTCTCAGTGGGCCCAATGTTTGCCACTCTGTCTGTTTGTCCGACTGTCTGTCGTTTTGTATGTGTATGTCCGACCAAGTGTGTGTGTGTGTTTGTATATGAAATTATTTCCGGTGATTTAAATGCAAGACACACACGAAGTCAAAGTCTTCTGATTTCATTAAGTAAACGAAGGACTGACAGGTACACACATTAATAATACAATATATATCTTCTGTCTGCGTTCTTCTTTTGTCAAGTGTCAAAGGAATATGCAGTTTAATTTTGGCAATTAAACCAACTCTAAATAATATACTATCAAATTAAGAGCGACAAAGCAGAAATTCCCTAAAATTATTAGCTATTTATTTATTTTTTTACTTTAATGTTTAAGCTAGCCAAGAAAACTTAAATTTTTTTTTGTATCAGAATAAATTCATAAAAAATATTATATGGCTTTATTATTAATTTAAGATTAAAGAAAACAGTTTAAAAAAATCTAATATACTCATAATTTTTAAGGCACAAAAATGGTTACTTTTTTCGAATAATAAAACAACAAAAAAATGCTACAGGTCTTGTAGATCAAAAAACGATTCTGTCTTCGAATTAAATTCATAATAATAATAGGGAAATGCAACTGGTTTGCATGGATTCGCAACTATAATTGAATTAAACAAGCACAAATGCAGTCCAAATCGAAACAAAATAGCCACATTGAATTGGAGGATTGGACTTGGAAATAAACAATATGAACTCCCATCGAGCAACCCAATAGTTGAGCTACTCTCTTGTTGCACTTCCAGTTTGCCGTCTCCAAACCTACTTGAGCACTATAATTCGAGGTAATTACAATTCGCAGAGGGGATCCCGCTGCAGGTAGATGATAGAACCACGAATCTAGCACGTCTCTAATGATGCACTCAAAGTCAGTTTCAGAGTCGGAGGCAGTTCTGATTGTATTTGGCTCAGATCCTGATTTAAGTAGCTGGAGGCGCAAATGTGATCAAATGATGCTAAGCCTAGTTATTTGTTGGCACCTAAATTCCCTCTGGTTGGCAGGAAATGTAATTATTATGCACGATCGCCTAAAGATGCAGTTCGAGATAACGAACAAAATTCGTTAAAAAAAACAAAACAGGAAAGTGCTTTGAGCTACCATATGAATACATAGACCAGTTGAAAGACATTAATAATCCAGTCATTGTTGGCAAAATTTCTCAAACAAATAATATACACAAACACAAAGATTGATAAATATAATGTGATTTCTTTTATCCATTTCAATTGTCTATGAGCCCCTGTGAATATCTTCAAAACAATAGCTTAATTCATGTAACTTTTAAAATTGTCAAACATTTTATCTTTTTGCATCAAGAAATTAATATTTCCAAATATGAAAATCATTGTTTCTTAATTCTTTATTTATTTTCATTCATAAAGCAATATAAAAATAATCTTTGTCTCTTTTCAAAAAATGTTATTTGATAGTCTGAAATCTAATAAAATAAAATTTCGATTTTTTTAAGATGCTCTTAATAATAGTAGTTGTAATTAGCCGTTGATGTATTTATTAATACTAACCTGCAGCGCATGCCAAAAGGCTGAGCACACAAAATAAAATAATTTTGGCCATAGTTGTTACTTCAAGAGGTTATAATAACGACGAACGCGATGAAGCTGTTGAGATCGAGGAAGCAACCGTTGGCACTTTTCGACGCGTTCACTGTAAGCCTTCGACTGAACTGACTGATATCCAGGCTATATCACGCAACCGCGAGCCGTCAAGAAGCTGAAGAAGAAACAGAACGCCAACACTTCCAATTCCAGTTTCCAGTCACAATGTGAACTTCCTCTTCCAATACGCGCTGCACGACACGAATTGAGACGACGATGGTCGATGGACGATGGACGATGACTCGCACCCAACAACTCTCACACACACACGCACACTAACTCTCACAAATAAATTAACACACACTCACATACACACAGGGAGAGAGACACAGAAACAGACACTTGAAGGCGTCTGGAATCCTTGCACTAAATGAACACACAAATAGAACTTGATGACTTTCGGCTAAATAGTGTTCGGTTCGGAGTTTAGTGCGGTTGTTGCCTGGCCAAGTACACAATGGTAAATGTCGTGAAGAGGGCCACGTTGTTAGCTTAAAAAGGAAATTGGCGGACAGAGGCCTTAGGGCCAATTCATATGCATCATATGTATGTGTGAGCATGAATGAATGAGCCAGCAATGGAAAGCAGCAAGCCAAAGAATACAAACACCAACATAAATGTGACAGTGCACTCAGAGGAACAAATGGTATAGAACTTCTAACAGATTTTTCTACAATACTAAATGTCAATTGTGTGCATGAATGCTTAGAATATGTGTGACACGTTTTAATTTTTGAAAGTTTAATTTTTAATTAAAAATATTAGCAGTATTAAATTTTAAGAAGTCAAACACTTTAGCTAAAAATAAGTTATATATCAAATTTTTAAAGAAAGCAAAATCTTCAAAGTGGTATTTTGTTGTTACAAAAAATGCACTAGATATAAAAATGTAGTTCTTGACGAGAGTACACAGTTCGACATCTTTTTTTCTGAGTGTAGAAGCCAGCAGCAAAGAAAAGACAAGAACTAACCCGAGCTCGATTCCAAACTCAAACCCGAGCTCATTTCCATTCCCAAAAGCCGAACTGCTATTTGCGCATTTCGTGGATGTGTGATTGCTAGCCCAGGAACATTTGGAACGCTGTGCGTGTGTCAGTATGTGTGTTTGTTTGGATGTGTGCGTGCTTGCGATCGTGTGGTTTGATGTGACTTCTTGGTCTTCTTCGCTGCGGCCCGAGAACTCACTGGTAGACAAAGAGCGCAATAAAGCCGCGACGCTGCCATCGCTGCAAAGGTACAGACAAGCGGGCCAAAACCAAAATACCAAACACAAAAACACATACCAAGACACACACCAACACACAAACATTGCACGTCGTCTTACTGCTGCCCATCATTCCAATGGGAGTCGCAGTCTCAGTCGCAGTGCGCTGTTCATTGTTACTTTTATTCTTTCTCCCACAATGTCGGGCTTGGTTTTAGGTTCTGCTGGTCCCACTTCTCTTACCTGGTCTCGTCGCCCCTCCCCCACTACCCCCTTCCCGTGTCACACAGCTACAGATACAGCTCCAGCCCTGCGCGATGGTTCCATTAATTTGGTACGCTATCGCAGTCAGCGTCGCTGTCGCAGTCGCACTCGCAGTCGCACTCGCCGTCGACGTCGCAGTCATCGTTTGTCTTTTCGACTGGTTTGTGGTTTCGGCTTTTACGATCCCTGCCTGGAAGCGTGAAATGTAGTAATCATCTTCTCTTTTGCATTTTGACAATAATTCTGCGGGTGCCCCCACCAAAAATAAAAAGCCATCAAGTTGCAAGAAGACAGAACGAAAAAGCCCCGCAATATAAAATGGTAATGTTCATTAAACGTTCATAACTACTATTTGCATATGTAAATGCTGAATCGGTAAAATATTAATTTGGCTAAGAATACGAATTTAGATTTTAAGTTAATCTAATTACTAACTTTTAACTTTCTAAAATTTGCGGACTTAAAAATTGTTTCATTGTTTCAATATATTTTAATTTAGCAATTAATGATTTCTTGATTCATTTTAAGTTCTAATAAATGGTATCTAACTGAATTATTTTATTTTAGTTTTATTTTAAGTGAAACTACACAAAATAAATTCAGATCGGTAATTTATGAATGATATTAATTTTGGTAAATCTTTATCATTCATTTACTTGATTATCTATTTCCATCTCCAGAATCTCTTTTTAAATTACATAATTATATTAAAGAATCTTTACGTTGTTGACGCGTTTTTCTTTTAGCTTCAGGCTCAACAGGAATAAGGCTAAAAATAAAAATATGAGTTAAGGGCCAAGTTATTCGTTTTAATTTATTACACCATCGCCTTGCTGGCATTATTTATTTACTGTGGCATCTTTCACGGTGTCCCATAGTCCGCAGGGTCTTCTTAATCAATAGCTAATCCAATTCGACACATGGATGGGTAAATAGGTGGATGGCCTGGATGGTCGGGATAGCTGGGATTTGTGTGTGTGTGTGTGTGTGTGTGGGGTATAATTACAGTATACAAGCAGCGAATACGAGTAAATATAATAATGGCCAGGTGATTAACAGTCATGGGAAATGGAATGCATTAATTTTCCCAGTTTTGCCAGGCCCTCCTTCGATCGCCGACCACTGCCAATGGAGATGGCTACGGCGATTGCGATTGCTATGGCTATGGTTGTGGGACGGGTACTTAGTAGTAGGGCCCGAAAGGGCTGTGGCTTAACCTCAGCATGTATCTAGGCGGCTGTTGACTGCTGCTGGGCGGCAGCAGCAAAAAAAGTTGGTACTGAATCCGTGGCAGCACCTTAAGTTTTAGCCTAGGATTTAGCTGGGGCCCTTGGGTGTAGCCTGTCTTTTATATAGTTTGGGGAGATGGTTGGGCAACCCCATCACCTGCAAAGTACATCTTAAAAACCTTAAAGAACTTCATAAAAAGTAATGAAAAATAAACCTAATCTGTTGAGATCGCATGTATATTTACACATACATAATATATATTTTATGTTTCAAAATATACCCTACTAGCCCATTTCAAATGGCTAATAAATTCGAGCGAATATGTGTTGTAAAAATTCAAAGAATATAACACATATTCAATCATAAATAATTAGTCGACGATTATAAACTCTGACTAATTAGTTAGTTATTCAAATCAACAAACTCTTCGCGGCTGCCTATGTATAATTATCTTTATTAATGAGGTCTTCGATTATGAAAAACTTTCTGGATTAAAAAAATGGTTTTGATTAATTTATAGTTAAAGCAATCTTCTCTCAGCGACTATTATTCAATGATTAGCATTATTAAAAATCTCTTCAATTAAAAAAGTTATATTCTGAAATTCCAAAAAAATGTTTTAATTCATTCTTTATACATATTCTTTAAGTTTATTATCAGAAATATTTGCTGAAAGTTCAAAGAATTATTTGCTTTGGAAAGCTTATTTCGTTCAAGATTTGGGGGGTGGTAGGTTGCAAGACGGGCAACCCCTCTCCCACCCATGACTACACCCATGTCTGACTGTGCGTGCGTATGGCAATCAAAATTCTATCGAGGAACGCACCAAGATTTTGGGTCGCCCTACGTGTAACGTTTATTGACGTTGTTGCTGTTGGTTGTTGCTGTGGTCGAAGCTGCCGCCGGGCCGACAGTGCTGTTGCTGTCGCTGCCACTGCTGACGCTGACGCCTGTCGACGCATTCAGTTTAATGTGACCGCCGCGTCGCGTCAGTTGGCTCCTCGCTATCTGGATTTACTGTGGCTGCTGCTGCTGGATGGGGCTGGGAGTTTACCGTCTAAAGGCAGCTATTTGGATGGCCTTCGTCTTAACAGCATTCATCCATATCCATCTATACATGTTGCTCTTCCTCGCTGGGTTTTTTTTACGGCTGCTGCTGCAGCTTCTAGTTGATCTTGTGATCTTCACCATTTGTGTGTTTGTGCTTGCTTTGTTGGCTCGTCTTCGTCTTCGACTTCATTTTCGTTGTTATTGTTGTTTTTGTTGCTGGTGCTGTTGTATCCCTTTTTTTTCTCTGCTTTATTTCATTGCTAGTTTTCGCAGTGACTTGTTCGGGATCTAAAAATAAACTTGGCACAAGATTGAGGAATTTAATTCGCCTTTTGGTAGAAATCCTCGACTTTGCAAACGGACTTTGGCAACAGCACGCAGACAAGTAACGAGCTGGCTACGTTCGCTTTATTTTTGCAAACTAACCACTACACACACACACACACACACTGATGTAAATAAATATTTGAATCTGTATCTCTCAGGTGCGTGCATTGCTCCTGTATATCCAGTATATTCACAATCCACTTTAGCGTCAACTTCAGAAATGACGATGATGACATGGTCATGGCATGCTACCTATTCAAAAGCCAGCGGGATAGCTTTAAAAAAAAAACAACAACTAATAGTATGCAGGCAGATTTTCCGCATGAAGTCAAAGGATTAAGCATTTTACACTTGCAAAAATATAATTACAAAAAAAAAAATGTTAAGAAAATGTGTAAATTGTCCTACTTCTTAAATACTCAACAATCACAGCTGATATTATTTTAATATAACTTAAAATATGGGTTAATCACTAAGTACTCTTCAACTATAACTTTTAAAACTTGCCTAAAAATGATTTGAAAAGAGCATTTTCTACTATCTGACATTCAAATCTGTAGAAATTGTCTTTTATTTTATTGATATTTTTAGAAGCCACTAGTCACTAATGCACAATCCGCTTTAATAAAATTATAAAGATTATATGAATAATATATTTCTATTTAATTCAAGATTAGATTCAATAATTTTCCTGTCACATATATTAAATTGAATATTAATTTAATTCATTTTAATTTTTAAATTTTTATCACTCATATAATTCCATTGAGAAGTTTTGACCTCTTCCAATTGTACTTGAATTTAGAATATCATTATTTTTTCTTCGAGTGTACGTTCACTGAATACGGATGTCTTTGTGGATCTCTTACTGCCATCAGGAATGACATCGAGCTGAAGTTGAAGCTGAAACTGTTCTGAAGATCACATCATATTTCCACATGCATGATTTCAAATCCAATGTCTTGATTTTGGGGCAACAGCAACAGCAGTTCCACAATTCTTTTCGCCTAACTATCCCATCCCGGTGGACGCTGTTCAGTTATCGTGTCCTTGATCCACGAAGGTCATCAGCATTTGCATCTTGGCCAGCACTTAGGCCATGTGTCGTGAGGGCCAAGCCCACAAAATCACATAAACAAACCAGAACAGACCCTCCGGTTCATTCATACATAAATTCATATGCACAGCCTCATCGAATTCTGTGCAATAAGTTATTAAAATATGCGGAATCGCGGCCAGCATTTGCAATATATGCTTAGCATAACAAACGAATTATTAACTCGAACTAAATTGCAGACAAGCTATACAAAAACGATACGTACTCTGAATCTGTCGAAGTTTAGGTGCCCTAAGAAAGATATTTACAAATATATGTTATATTTATAAATTGACTTTGGGAAGTCATCGCTCTAATATCAACTGAAATCGCGGATGCTCTGGCATAACATTCTACTGAAATACAATCGATATATATAAAGGAGGATATTAATTTAAAAAGGCTGCTATCACTAGAATAGAGTTGATATATATTATATATCCAGTTGTTCTCGCTTTCGTGCATGAGTCCATATTAATTTAATCCTAAATGAATGGAATTCATCATGTAAATCTAAATGGCTTAAATTGACATTTATATAGCATCTGTTCTAACTATTTCCATAACATATTTGGCAAATCTAACCTATCAAATCTAATTATGATTTTATCTGTTAGCACTGATACTTAAGCGGAAAACTATCAATTTAAATTTGTTAAATACTGAAAATATCCTTAAATGCATTACACAATCTTGAATTTAACAAAGCTGAATACTTGCTTATGTTTCTTATCTTAATTCAATAGTTTTTTTTATATATATCCAGCTCATAAGTTGATAAATGAACTTATTCATGCGTTACAAAAATCGTGACAAGGTTGTCATATCTGCATGCTAGGGTATATTATCTGAGATCTTGCTGGTTCTTATTGGACGCTTTGATAGCGAGCAAGCGATTTCTTTTGTTTTTGTCTTGACCATAACCATATCAACGGTAAATAATTTCGATCACTAAGCCAAGCTAAAAAGACACAAGACACAAACGAGGCAAATGAGCTTTTCGCATGCCCGATTCCCGATTCCCGATGCCCCATTCCCGATGATCGTTGCCTGGTGCCTAATGGGCTATGGTTGCACAGTAAAGCTGGTAAAACTAGCTGGCAATCAAAGAGAATGAGGACGGGGCAAATTTGGCCCATGCCGATGATGTCTGAGCAACAACAACAAAAACAATAGCAGTAACAAAGTTTTGAGTTCTTCTTTGTGTGATTCACGTCATTTCGAATTCCATGTCAAAAGGTGAAGTCAATTCAGTGTTTCCAGCGAACTGGGCACAAAAATCACGACCAACAGGAACAGCTAGCAGCACCAACAACTAAAGGCAAAGCTAAAATAACAACTGCAACAGGGCAACACGAAAATCGCGTTGAATGGAGATTATTTAAACTAATTTGTTGCTCTTAACTGTTAGTTGTTAGTCTACATACTACTACTAAGTGTACTTAACACGACTGACTACATGATCTTCAACGTGTCTCAAATTGAATAAACTGACTCACAATGGATGCACAGAACACAGATTCTCTCTCTCTCTCTCTCTCTGTCTTTCTCTTTCTCTCTGTCCAATCGACTAATATGGCTATTAGGGCATTTTTTGCAGTGCAGCGAATATCAAAGTACGAAATTCAAAGACGGAAGTTGCCTTTTACCGTTTAAATGGGCAACAAAAACAGTTGAGACGATTATACAATTCTTATACCTATTTGTGGCAAACTGACGGTCTGACAGATGGGCACAGGCCTGTTTTTTTTTTTTTTTCCACTGACAGAGTCGTTACACACTCACTCATACGAGTACACTCAGAGAAAATTTGTGTACTCTACTCGAGCACTATCGACTTTGAATTTAACTCTAACTCTTTTTCTCTTTGAATATATGCTCAAATATGTATAATTAAGAGTTTCGTTATCTGATTTTTCCAACAACATTTTCCATATCTTTTTGAGTGTACTCACTCACACACACGCGCTAGCATAACTAGTGGCGCGTCTATTTGCGTAATTGAAATGCCACCGCCAACATCTCAGCATTTTAGCTAACATTCAGTGTGAGTGTGACTGCAAATGCGAATGCGAATTGCGGATGCGATTACGAATGTGAATGTGAATGCGGGTGTGAGTGTGAGTGTTTGAATGTGAGTGTGGGTAAGTTCAAGAACCTCTTTGAACCGTGACTAACTGAATGACTGATAGCTGAAAGCTAAAGTGCCGTGCAAAATGCCCGATTCTGCACTTGACCGACGCCCAGCCAAAGAACCTAGAACGGAGAAGCGAGAATCCAAAAGCCCAGCTGACATCAAGTACCGAGACAGTGTTTAAGCCATAATTACAGTTGCCAGGGGCTTAGGCCATGATGATGGACCACTGGAGTGGCTGCTGGCTGCTGCTACATTAAAAGAAAACTGACTGACTAACTGACTGACTGTGTTAGTGTCGCCTACAACCAAATCATTTGCTGCCTTTAGCCCAAGCTCAAAGGGCACATGTACCATATATAATGTACATGTATATGTGTATGTCGAGTTCTCACGACATCAACAGCAACAACAGCATCAGTGAAACACGCCAGTAGCCACACTGAGACAAGGGCCTCAACTCAACGTGTACGGCTCTAATGCACACTGGGGAAAATTGACGAGGACGCCCATAATCAGCGTAATCAGTTCGCAGTAGCCAAAAACAATCTCTAAATGCATAGCAATGCCTTATCAATTTTTTATTATTTAACAACACACAAAGCTCAATTCAAATTTGATTAATATTGTCATTTAAATAGTAGAATAATTAGCTAATTAAATTCACACATGTTTTTATTATTATGAGTATACATTACTGACACCAAATTGCAGTCGAAACTATTCACTTTAACATACTCATATGTACCCTTAGTGACTACAGACTTTATACTCAATCATATTCATTTAAATAATTTTAAGTGTAAAGATTTTGTTTGCTAAACAAATGTTCGTTTGTTATGTGAATGTTCTTTTAATACCCTTGTAGAGGATATTATAAGTTGACTTCTTGTGTACAAATCTTTTTGTGATACTAATAATTTAATATATTGATATGTAATATCGGACCACTAGATCATATAGCTTTCATTGAAATTACAAATATGGTAAATTCTTTAAGTTTCTAGTAAAATTTACGAAACAACAACTAAATTCCGGTCGGCAAGGGAATGTAATCTTCGGCTTGCCTAATATAACCCTACAGAGAAAATATCATGAACTTTAATGGAAATTGTAGCTGAGTTCGCCTTATCACATCAAGTGAGTTGTAAAGGATGAGCCCAAGATTTATTATTTACTTAGGCAAGCCGATCACATTTTACACACACTTCGTTCAAAGGCCAAGACTGACCAAGAGGGCCAAGCTTAGCGTTAATCTTGCAGAGCAGAGTAGAGAGTATATTTATCAGTGCGTGTCAGTTTCAGAGTGGGGCTTAAGAAAACACACTCACACACACCTGTCTGCGCCCAAGGGCGTCATAACATAGTGGAGGGTCAATGCACAACCTGGCGGTGCGACGACCCTGAGACCAAAGTAATTAACAAATCAAGAAAAATGGGGAAAAAAGTTAAGCTGGCGAAACTCCACATCAGATGGCTAATGATCTAAAGCTCAGACTAAAATGATCACATTACAAACATGCTTATTTAGTCGTTGCTTTAGCAATTGATGTTAATTAATGACAGCAATTAAGAGTTAGAACATTTCAAAAGAAAGACTACACACTACAGATTCTATCCCAATATTGGTAAATATCGATCAGCGATAGCAATAAAAATCACAATTTTATGCCAATAAATTTTTATAAAAAATTTTCACATTTACGAACATAAAAAAAAGTGTAAATTAATATATTTCTAGAACATAATTCAAAACTAGTAGCTCTTAGTTATATACTACACAAATGACAAAAACCGACTTTGCACAAGAATATATAAAGAATATATAAGATATGGAATGAGTGATATTTGCACATGAATTGCCGAGCTACGGCGATGCGTCTTCTCCAAAATAGTTATGCGATTTTCTATTGCGGGATAAATAATTTTGTGCTCCTGAAGGTATTTGGTTAATATATCGGTATCGGTAAGAGTCAGCGGTCTGATCTGTGGATTTCTAGGGTCCTTGAAATATTTGTAACCATCACCTCCACTTAAAAGATATCTGCTAACTATTACCCAATAGTATTCATCTTGATCTAGATGCTCATATTTCGGAATCTTGCATTCGGAGCATCGAACATAGACGGATGAAATGCGTTTTCCCTTTGGATAATTGTAGTTGATAACAAATCGAATACCAGACACTTGCAAAAATGCCCCACTTGCTGCTGTTTTGCGCACCGATGCCGAATACTCCAGTGACTTGACCAGATCCTTGCCCAGAATCCGGGTGGCTATCATTTCATGCATATACGGTAAAACCGTAATAATATCCGCACTCGTAATAGTTCCCTCAACTCCCGCATCGATAGTCGCACGTATTCCTAACTCAAATTTATAATTATTCCGGTACAACACGGCTTCTACAATGGATAACATACCTCCTCCGTTATATAACGCAATTGGCGCATCCGTCCAATAAATACCGCCTAAGTTCTCAGTAACACGAGCATAGACAATGGCATCTGTGATAAGGTTCCCGAGATTGCATTCACCTGCCCGACAATGATAGGCATCGCCATCTAGGTAAGCCTTACTTACGCCCACCACTTGATCCTCAAGCTCTTCGATTGCCTTCCTCTTGCTGTCCAAAAACGACTTGACATGAGAATCATGTTTCACTGCGCTATCCAATAGCATGGGTGCACCATCGAATGTGAGCAGGCGACCGCCATTATCAAACTATTTCGTATACAAATAATGTATTAAAGCATGCAAAATAAACTATAGAATGCTGTAGTCGAAAGAGCTCTACTAAGAGATATGATATGCTATGAAAAAATACATTTATTGCCATCGGAAATTGATTTGTTGGACAGGACATACAAAAATAAATAAATTCCTTAATTTTGAGAGTTTTGCTTTTAGAGATGTGATTTGATACAGAGATAAATATATTCTATGACTTTGACACGCAAGGGAATATTTATATTTACATTTATTAATTTCCAAAACTTACCTCCATATCGATTACGCCCAAATATTTTGTAAACGCATAGGCCTGAACAACAGGAACTTGCTGGCCATTTGATCTGATTACCACTGTTGGATAGTTACCCACCGGTTTCTCCTTGTCCGGCGGACTGCCAGTGGAAAGAAACGTATGCGAATGTCCACCGACGACAAGATCAACATTCTTGCATCTCTTGGCAATTTCCTTATCCATCTGATAGCCAGAGTGCCCAAGTGCGATTATAATTTTGACTCCTCCTTTTGTTAGTTTTTTTGCTTCAGCACTTGACATAAATTCAATAAAATTAGTATTTAATAGTACAGCTAATTAAATACAATTATTACTTAATCATTGGTATTTCTTGATAGAATTCCACATCGTTTAATGCAACTAAATTTTTGGTTTCCGGCGTTATATAACCAATAATGCCAATTTTCATATCGAATTTTGTAATAATGATTGAGTTTACCAAACTCATGATGGCTTTCATTTTAGGAACCTTTGCCAAATCCAAATTGGCGCAAACAACGGGAAACTTGACCTTATTGAGAAAGGGCAGCAAGCCCTCAATTGTGTCATCGAACTCATGATTGCCAAGTGACTGAATTCCTTGTTAATATCATGTATTGAAGTTCAAGTTAGGAGCACCTACCATTGCATCTGGGTTAAGCATATTCATGAGATCGGCTGCCAGTTCGCCCTTGAACAATGTATACCAGAGTGTACCCTGAAAGGTATCTCCAGCGTTTAGAAATAGCGTCGTACGCTCGGCTCGGATCTGTTCCACACTGAAAAAAAACAAGCGGAATAGATACTACGACGGATACTATCACAAATTGTATTTTCATGAAAGAAACTTACGCCGATTTTATTCTAGCAAAGCCCCCAAAGCATAATCCCTGCTCATCCTCTCCTTTGTGGCAATTCTCACTGAATCCCTTCATGGGGTCATATCTAGCGTGCATATCATTAGTGTGTACAACGGTTAACTTAAAGCCAACTCCATGTTTCATCAATAATAGAATTAATATACAATTCCAACGATATTTGCACAATGACTCCATTCTATTTGTGCTAAAACAATAACTCTTTTATAATACCTCTTATATGTAAGCTGAGAAACAGAATTAAAACTGACATTACAAAATATATTCTATTTCGTTTTACTTCCTAATAGAGCACCAAATTTTATTCGAATAGGTTAACTCAGTACCTAGCATATTTTATATAAATTTCTAGGCTAGCTTAGTTGTCAATTCGAAGTTAAAGAATAGGACAATATCAATATAAACCAATTTAAACCAAATGAAAACTTTGATTAAATTAAATAATTAAATTATGTTACAAAATATATGTAAAAGGAAGTAAATAATGGCCATCATTATCATATCTAACGAATCTCCTACCAAATCAAAATTGCACAGTTAAATCGGTTTAAATATTTCTCACACAAAGTAACAAGAGGAATTTAACACATGATTTAAAAATAATTACAAACAGATTTCAGTATTCAAATACCATGTTTAAATGGCATGTGATTTTTTTTTTCAAGAAAATATTAAAAACTCTCAGTATTTAAATACCAATTAATACTGAAATAGAAATATGGCGATTTGTTAAAATTCTCGACTGACTATCAATGAGAATAGCAGCAATGCCACGGAGCTCATCATGCCAATGGACGATGCAGCCGATTTGCTTTCAGCAGATCCTCTAAACACTATACGTCCCTCCAGTGCCGGATAGATAATTTCGTGATACTTTAGATACTGGAGCACAGCTTCAAAAATTGTTTTCTGCATACGCATCGTCACCGGATTGGATGCATCAATCATGACATGGCCATCGCCACCATCAAATATGAACTGAGGCACAATCACATTGTAGTAGGAGGAATCATTTAAGCTGCTATACGTAGGCACTGAACAGCTGGAGCAACGCACTTGTACAGAGACCACACGATGGCCCTCGGGCATATCCGGATTGTAGACCACATGGACACCGGAGACCTGCAGGAATGCCCCATCGGAGTCCTTATTTCGAACTGCAGCCGCATGCTCGAGGGCATTCCTAATCGCCTTGCCTGTGATTCTCGTTACATAAAGATCATTCTCGAAGGGTAGGACCGTCAGTAGATCGCTCTGTGTGATAATGCCATCGGATTTCCTTTCAATTGAGCTACGTATGCCTGGGGAATAAAAGTAAATATTTTATACAGTTTTATCTATACACATATCATAAAACTTACCACCACCCTGATGTAGAGCAATCGCAGCGTCTGTCCAATAAGCACCGCCCATATCTTCCAATACTCGACTGAAGATCATCGCATCGGTAATTAGATTTCCCATATTGCACTCTATGGAACGACAGGCGATCTTACGTCCCTCCAGATACACCTTGCTATGGCCCACAATCGACTCCTCAATTGCCGTAACATTCGCCCGGTATCGCTCCAATAGGTTAAGTATTTCCTTATCTTGTGGCACAGCCGCATCGAGTAGAATCGGCGATCCATTGAAATCAATTAAATTACCATCTTTATCAAACTGTTATAAAAACAAAATAAATGATTATTCATTTCTCTTGAGGTATATGTAATCTCCGCTAACCTTCACATGTAATTTGCCCAAATACTTTGTATAGGCGTATGCCTGAACTACCGGCACCCGTTTTCCACTCTTTTGAGTGACTATCGTGGGATATGGACCATCAATACTCTCCACACTTGGTTTCTCTCCATTGAACAGAAAGGTGTTTGTATGTCCCCCAATAACAATGTCGACTTCCGGACAGCTTGCCGCTATGTCCAAATCCTTTTTATAGCCAGAGTGACCCAAGGCAATGATTATCTTGTAGCCTTGAGCCTTAAGTTTTGCAGCCTCTGCACTGTGAGTATAATGAAGACATAGTGTGTGGATTTATCAGAATTAAACAAGTCGAGAAAGCTCGACCAGGATGTACGCTGTATTATATTGGATATCGATTTGTATCGATATTTGCGAAATGGAGGCAGTCATCAATAAATACTTTCGAATACAGACACACAATGGCCAACTCGATTCAGATGTTGATTGTGATCAATAATATATATATTTACATATACTTAATTCTTTAATTTCTTCACTAATCGACCACTTCTCTACTAGTGTAAAATAAAATCGCCAACTTACTTAATAGAAACAATTTCTTCTTTGAAATCCACATTGCTTTTCAATGAAAGAAATTTCGTATCTGGCGTCACATATCCGATTACAGCAATTTTAGTACCATTTGCTTCAATTATTGTCGAATTGGCCAAATGCTTAGTGGCAGCCATTTCTGGCTCATTAGTAAGATCCAGATTACAGGCGAGCACGGGGAAGTTCACCTCATTCAGGAGGGGTATCAGACCTTTGACTTTCTGATCAAATTCATGATTTCCCAGAGACTGCATTTTTTTTTAAAGAAAATATTTTATGAATATTGCTAATTATAGTATAAATGTTTTGGTCTTACCATAGCATCCGGTTGCAGTTTGTTGAGAAAATCACTGGCGATTTTATCCTTAAAGATTGTAAACCACGCGGTTCCCGTATACGTATCACCAGCATTCAAATAAAACACGGGAGTGCCTCCATTCTTAGCGTCTGCTCGGTATTTTCGAATTCTACAAAATGATAATATACATTTGGCATATTTAAGTTGGTTTCGTGGTTCACTTACTCGTGGGCGACACGTGCAAAGCCGCCAAAGCATTTATCCTTTTTGGCATCCTCGGGCGGGCATTTCTCACTGTTCACATTCGTCTGCTCGAATCGGGCATGCATATCATTATTGTGTAGTATGATAAACTCAGTAGCCACCACGGGCTTCACTTCTACAGGATTTGCATCTATACTGTTTCCAAGCAGCAATACGATGGCCAAAATTCGCCATTTCGCAATCATTTTCAAGCTGAAGCTTAGGGAGCTTTAAGAAAAAATTACAAAAATAATGCGTTTTATCAACCATGCATAACTAATGAGTTTGGTTAGACTAACTTGGTAAACAGACTAGTGATGCTAATCAAGAATATATATATTTTATCAGTCGCAGACTTGATTGCGGCTAAAGTTAACGAGCTGCATACAATCGACATGGCAATTATACAATAATGCAGTTAAGTAAACAGTAATGCTAATTAAATCTTTATTTCATAATTAAACAAGTAAGAGTGCTGTAGTCGAGTGAACTCGACTACGATATACCCTGAACCCACTTATTAAATATATTCTATTATAATTGACAAATTCACCTTTAAAAAGATTTGCACTAAAATGCGAGCAGCTCAGCAAGCGCCCTCTGCCGACAAAGAAGTGAAGCACGCAATACACAAAAAAACATATTCAGGCTCGCGTCGATTATCATGCCATCTCATTCCCACACATACGCTCTCATAATTATGCATAGAGAATTTGCTGGCGGCTGCTGATAGAAATGAGATCAATATGAGAATACATTTTCGACTATAACTTGGATGTTTCTTAACCGATTTTGACGAAATTTGGGCAGTTGATCAATAGTATACATATGAATATTATGTATTAATAAGTAGATTCTGCCTTTAAAATTGAGGCATTTATTGCTATCGAAAATTTAATGTACCGATATTCGATAAACGAAGGCAATTATCGAACAAATAACGCAAAGTTGATCTGCGCCTGGTATACGAGAATATTCCAAATTTGAAGTCTCTAGCTCTTACAGTTCCTGAGATCTGCGTGTTCATACAGACGGACGGACGGACGGACAGGGCTATATCGACTTGACTATTGATCCTGATCAAGAATATATATACTTTGTGGGGTCGGAGATGCTTCCTTCTGCCTGTTACATACATTTGCACAAAACCATTATACCCTTTTTACTCATTTTTAACGGGTTCAGGGTATAAAAATGTAAGGTTTTGCTTAAGATTAGAGATTTTTTCTACAATGACCGGTGCTTATCTTCCACATGAGTATACCAATATTATTATTATATACAAACGCTACATTTTTAACCAACTAATTCAATGACAATTACTGTGATCCAATCAAAATAACTATGATTATATATCGGGCTGCCTGCAGCTAAGTTAAATCACTATTCAAATGCACAATTTGATTTGCACAGGTAAATTTTTAACTATACAAAATGAGGGGGAATCACTATCCGAGTATTTGATAACCATCATGTGAGTCTAGCCTTCCGAGTCTAACAGTTAAACTCATTTAAAACTGATAGAATATCTTAAAGCATTTTAGTTTTTTTTAATTGCATAGCGAACGTGACACTATGCTTAGACTTCCACTTAACTATTATAATACCTTCTTATATAATTTCTTGATATTTAGCTTATAAGTTGAATTGACTTTTTTCATTTCTATGGCTTACACAGAAATCCGATTCATTACGACTAAAGTAAACGAGCTGCATACAATCGACAGGGCAATTATACAATAATGCAGTTAAGTAAACAGTAATGCTAATCAAATCTTTATTTCATAATTAAAATATGTAAGGTTTTGCTTAAGATTAAGAGATTTGTTCTACAATGACAGATGCTTATCTGCGTAACACAATGATAAATATTTGGAGAAATCATTTGCTTAAAAGTAAGTACCGAAGTACCTCCATATAAAATTAATTGCTTGAGTTGCTCTCACATCAAACGAGTTATCTTCAGATATATATGTATCGGATGGTCAATTTGTAAAAACGAATAGACAAAGAAGTTTCGAAGAGATGACTGCGGTTTTTCACAAACTGAATTTTTGTTTACAAACAAATTTCCGCCAAGATGTTTCATGCACAAAATTTGCTTTGTTTTCATTTTTTGCTCGCGTCAATAAATTAAATTTTGAGTAGAAAACGAAATACCTCAGATACATATACAGTTTTGTGCATACGATTACATTTTTTTAACTGCAGCTGCTTATAAAGTTCTTCAGATTGAAATTCCAAACCGTCCAAATATTTAGTCTCTGTAAATCAAATGGCTTATTTGAACTCGCGTTGTTAACATCCGAGTTTTTATTTTATAATTACTTGTGTATTAAGCACAATTTGAAAACTCATTTAACCGAGATATAACTTAAAGCAAATTATACTAATTGAATATATGTTCAATTTTAGAATGAGTACTCAAATTTCGCAACAATGAATGACAATTGGAACATAAACAATCGCAAACCACAAGCAATTATTTTAATGAGATTGGCAAATAAAAAAAACTAGTTTGTTTATTTTTGCAGATACTGAATATGGTCAGCACAATGTATTACTATCTGGTAAATAAGTAAGTGTGAATACACACGTACTCACTCACAGAGTGTGCCACAATTAAGCAGTGACAATTTGCAGATTCAAATCGATTGTAAAAACTTCAAAGTGTCAAGTTGCCTGGAAACAGAGCCACAACAAACCAAGTTATGTAAACTTAGGAGACACACACACACACACACACACACACACACATTCACAGAAATTTAAGCATATGTTCCCATTTTTTATTTTAGTACGTACGACAACTGCGATCACAGAACGCAACCTGTCAGAAAGTCAACCGTTTCCAACGACGTCCACAGACGCACTGCCATTTAAACGGATTATGTGGGAATGCCGGCAGAGAATCAGACAGAGATATGTCGACAACGACACCAACACTGACATCGACATCTGACTTCGCGACGCTGCTTCAGTTCTGCAAACTGATCTGTTATTTATCGTGTTTTTTTGTTAGCACTTAATGAGAACGCAACGCCCACAAGCATTAGGAGAGGAGTCGTGAATGCTGAGAATAAGAGAGTAGAAATGATTTTCGTTACATCTAACAAAGTTGCTCAGACACTTGCACAGCCATCAGGCCAACGGCCAACATCTTCGCACTGTGTTTTGTAAGAGTGTTTGAGTGTGCCTAAAGAGACTGAGTGAGAGTGAAAGTAGAAGATGTGCAGTGAGCATATTTAGACACGCTGTTGCAATGCTGTCTTTCGCTAGCGGTTACGTTATCGCACAGTCGTTATCAGCATCGGATGTGTGGGTCAGGCGACCGTACATAATTGCTTAATCTGCTCAAGCATACAATGAACTCGTTGTTGATTTTCCACTTTTGTATCTGCAGCTAGCCGGCGAATAGGCATTTTACTTTTTCCATCAATGTCGTTTCGTGTGAAATTTAAATTAAAGTGAACGGCGTCGCATTTCACAAGTGCATTCGCTCGGAAATTGAACTAAAGTGTCTGTGAAAAGGACTTACATTTAAGCCGCACACACTTCCAGACCCGCCAAATCAACACACACAACGCTTATGCGCTGCATATCACGAATTTGAGTTTGCAGAAAATGTCGAACTTTTTAGCTGTATTTTATTTTTAGTTTATATTATGCATAATATGCTTATGCTGTTTTGTAACTGTTGTAGAGATCGAATATTTCAAAATAAACGGCAATGCATTTGTATTGATTTTGGCATTTTATTTACATATTTTACATTCATACACATAAAAACATTTAAAAATCTTCGCATTTAACTTATCGCATTGTGCTGAGATTGTGATTGTTTACGATTGCTTATCACAATGTTCTCGACCACATAAACGACTGTTGCGACTGTTCCTACAGTACTACATATTTACTTATGCTACACATAAATACTAGACACATATTGACGACACACATGAGCCACAAATAGATGTGAAATTTTCAACTCATGTGGATCATTTTAGATCTAGAAAAGAAACTAGCAAAAGGTATGGTTTGCTTGTGCTACAGATCTAATAAGGGCATTGGGGATTTATTTTCACATTTAAATGTGTAAATTCAAACTACAAAAGTTTTGCTATACAGTGCTGTAACTAGTTAAAAAATCGCGTAATCAGAGAGGACAGCATAATTAAAACTATAGAGCCCATAATGCTAGCTGCCGAATCTTTGGGTGCTCGGACAACGATACGTCCCTCGATTTCTGGATAAACATAACTACGCGCCTCCAAATACTGTTTAAAGGCAGACTGGTCATTCTTCTCCAAGAGTTCCGTGAACGGGTCAACATCCTCGACCAGTTTGTAGCCATCGCCTGAGTTCAAGAGAAACTCCGAGACAATTACTTTATAGCTTTCTGATTCATTCAGATTACTATACGTGGGTACATTGCACTCCGCACAGCGGACTAGCGCGGATATCACCTGTTGCCCCTCCTTTTCATTGTAGTCGTATTCTACTCGAATACCGGCAAACTGTAGGAATCCTCCGTTCGAGTCCAAGTTTCGCACATAAGCCGAGTGTTCCAGAGCGTTTCGCAATGTTTTTCCCGTAATACGCGTTATATATAGACTGTTCTCAAACGGAAGTGTTGTAAGTATATCGCTGCCAGTAATGGAACCATTTGAATTCTTCTCAATTGAGCTGCGAATGCCTGGAATTGGAAAGAATTCATTAGATCTGTAATATCTACAAACAAAGGTTGACTTACCGCCGCCTTGTAGCAAGGCAATGGATGCATCAGTCCAGTAATCTCCATCCTGACGCTCTAAAACCCTAGCGTGCACCATGGAATCCGCAATGAGATTGCCCAAATTACATTCCCTCAGGCGGCACACATTGCCGCCCTCCAGTTCAACCTTGGTGTAGCCAACAATCGTATTTTCTAGATGCGCGATATCTGGACGATATACCTCCAGTAGATCCAACAGATCCTGCTCCTGTGTAACTGAAGCATTCAACAGTATCGGTGATCCATCAAACTCTATTAAATCGCCCTCGGCATCGAACTGAAAATAGATTGATTGCATTTATAACATAAATTTATATGCTATATCTATATGCATATTTGTTGATTTAATCTTACCTGCACATGTATCTTTCCCAAATACTTTGTGTAGGCATATGCCTGCACCACTGGCACCTTTTTCCCGCTTGGCTGCACCACTGTGGTGGGATAGGGTCCTCGCACAGCTTCAGGATTGGTGTCGTCCTTGTCAGCGACGGGTTGATTGGCATCCAGGAAGGTGTGCGAATGACCACCAATGACTATGTCAATGTCGGGACAGTCTCGAGCTATCTCCTGATCCTTCTGGTAACCAGAGTGGCCCAAGGCAATTAATATTTTGATGCCCTGCTCCTTCAGTTTCTTTGCTTCAGCACTGTAAATATTCGCAGGGTGTTATAAATTTTAAAACATGGGTATAAATCTGTCAGCATAACTTACTTGATAGACACGATTTCCTCTGTGTACTTAACATTGTTTTGAAAGGAAAGATTCTTGGTATCGGGAGTGAGATATCCAATCACACCAATCTTAACTCCATTTATCTCTAGAATTGTGGAGTTGGCCAACTTTTTGGTATTTGCCAAATCGGGTTCATCACTCAAGTCGAGATTGCAGGCCAAGACGGGGAAGTCCACAGCGTTGAGGAACGGTATCAGGCCTTCAACGTTCTTATCAAACTCGTGATTTCCAAGGGACTGCCAAATAGTTGAGTAGTTCATCATAAATTGAATTGATTATCTTGCTGAAACTTACAATGGCATCCGGCTGTAGTTTATTAAGAAAAGCGCTGGCAATCTTGTCCTTAAACACCGAGAACCAGACCGTGCCCGTATACGTGTCACCTGCATTTAAATAAAATACGGGAATACCTCCCTTCTTTGCCTCCTCGCGATATTTGCGAACTCTGAAATCGATTTTGAATGAATGCAAATTTCCAGTGCTAATCAAACCACTTCACCTACTCGTAGGCAACGCGAGCGAATCCTCCATAACAATTGTCCGTGTTTGCATCCTCGTGGGAGCAAGTGCCACCATTCTTATTCGTCTGCTCAAATCTCGCATGCATGTCATTATTGTGCAGGATTATCAACTCAGTGGCAACGACTCGAGGCTGAACAATCGGATTGGCAATAGTCTGACAAAGCAGTAAAATGCATGCCACGATTATCAGGTGATAAGCCATTCTATATCTGGAAGGGTATGAGTGGTTATTCAATACAGATAAGACATATACATAATTAAATATACAGCCTTTCTAAGAATGTTATATAAAATGTTGTATCCATAACAATATTTTATAACTTCACTAAGCTTGACTGTATATAGCATAAATATAAACGAAATAGTTATTCTCACTTCTTGATCTCAACTGGAATAATTATTAATCTTTTGTAAAACTAATGATTTCATTTATCTTAATAATATAACAGTTTAATCTATATGATATTTGGGGATAGATAGATTCATTTCCGTTTCATTAACAAATATCTCGCTATCAGCTAACATTGAAAGCCAACCAATATTTAGAGCTTATAATATGGACTAAATCTAATCGCTGATAAATCGCTAACACATGCACTAGATGCGAAGTACGTCGAATTGCGTCGAAATTCGAGAGATCTGTCATGGACTGATTTGTGGTTCCTTTTAATATATATTATTTGTGCTGCTAATCACGCGTACTTATTTATGAATTGACATAGATACGAGGTGACAGGCACTTAACGGCAATAAAGAAAAACGCGATTACTTTTGTTATGGACTATAAAGCCGATCAATTAGCTGCTAACGAAGAGATGAATTAATGTAGAATCACTCTCGCTCTCTCTTCTCTCTCTCTTCTCTCTCTTTCTCTCTCTCTTCTCTCTCTCTCTCTGTCTCTGCTTCTCTCTCTGTTTCTCTTTCCTCCACTCTTATGTGGATCTGAAAGAAGTTGCTCTCTCTCTCTCTCTCTCTCGCTGTCTCTCTCGCTTTCTTAGTAAGTCGAACAAGTATAAAGATTGACATTATGCACGATAACAGCTGGCAGGTAGAACTAAGAATGCGATACAAATTGCTTTTGGTTAACAATCAAACTAAAACACGGCACACATTTACGGTTCGCTTGCATAGTCAATGCTATTTCTTACTATTTACGATGCTCTCGACACACAATCCGCTAACAAACTGGCCCGAAAACTTCGTGGAACAGCGGCTATAACCAAAATACAACTACTGCAATACCGTACATTTTGTGTTTTTTCGGATTTGCTTTCGTTTTTTGTTTTTTGACTCGCTGAGCGATACGAGTTGCGCGAGGCTTGTGATTGTCTCTTTTTTGCTGCCTTTGCTTTTATTTTGTGTTTTCCGTTGCTTTTTATTTTTTTCTTTTTTTTTTTAGCTCTGTTTTAGTTGATGGCAATGATTTTTAATAGCTCTATTGTGTTGACAGATACGAGACCACTACTGCTGTAATTGCCATTTGCGATTATCTCTTCTTTATTACGAACGGTTATCAGTAACCAGGACACCGACGTGTTGCTCTTATCACTCAGCCAAAATCTCGAACCGTTATGTTTGGAGTTAAGCGGTAGCAACAAGTGCACGCGGGACACCTCATCAGCAAATATGCATACGTGTGCGTGTAATCGCAATTTCTGAATTATTACTCCGTGTCTTACATATCATAGATAATGCGGTTACATACACGTGCAAAATATGCACTCAGCGAAAAATATATTATACATTTAATTAGAAGTCTTCTTGAATTTTCAAGTCGGTTTTGAAAAAAATATGATTGTTGATAACAACTAAAAGTATTAATCAAGTACAAAATACTCATAACAAAAGGCAAAGTATTATATAATTAAAAAAAAAAAAAACAAATTTGTAGCTCTAAATTTAATTAATTTAATTAATGATACAAGATGCTTAGATATTATCTATAGTTGATATCAGTATTGATTAAGAAACTTGTTTACTTAAAATAATGTTCAACAAATAACAACACAAAGTATTTAATTATGTCTAAAGTACTCATATCTAAAATTGTAGTATTAAATAGGTAACAAAGTTTTGGCTTTAAATTTAAATACTTTAATTATTATATTTAAAGATGATATCAGGATTGATTAACAAACTTGTGAGTTTATAATAATTTAAAAAAAAAGAAGCTAATGCGTAATTTAATAAATATCTTTAAAGGTTTTTAGAATGCAAATGTCAAAAAATGAGAACAATCTCTACTTAACTTAGCTCAAAAGACTTTCAAAATAAAAATTAATTTATGAAAAAATAATATAAATCCCGTCTGTGTTTCATGATAATATTTCAACTTGACCTATGTAATACAACGATATATCATTATTTTAAAGTGTACATACATCAATAATATAGGGTTTATTATATATTGGACAGCTGCGCAAACAGAGAGTGATGTTCCCACGCAAATATCAACAAAACAGACAAAACACATTTATAAATATAGAGATAATCTGGCTACTGTAATATTTCTTAAAATGCTGTTTCATATATATGTCTGGTTTAAACTCATATGCCATAGTCGAAATAAGTGACAGCCACACATTGAAGTTGCCTAACATTGTCAAAAATACAAACAAAAACGAAAGTTCTTTTGAACAACAGCAAGTATAGAGCACTTCAGCTATCAACAGATGTTATTCAAAAATTATTTATGAATATGATAACAAAGTCATGTTTTGTTGCTCAATTGTAAATAATAAAAAAAAATAAGCCCCAGTTAAGAAATGTGGAATCATCTGTCAGTTAATAAGGCACATAAATCATTAATGTTATACATTTTTAATGACATCTGCTTTGACATTTCAAACTATTTATTTATTGGGCGCTCTTCCCTATAAAATTACGCGCAAGATCTGCAAAAATGCAATCTTTAACATGGTGGTATTTAATTATTTAATTTGAATCACATACAATTTTCTTTTTACGAGACTGTAAATCAATTTCTTTCAAATTTTCTCTTTCATCTCTCTTTCAATCTCTTTCAATAGATTAACCAGCTTATGTAGACTTAAACAATTTATGTAAAGCAGATGTTTATAAACCGGTTAATTTCGCCCTTGGGTTATTAACCCTGCAAAAATAAAAAAAAAATTAAACAAAAAAAATCATCGATGCCTTGTTTTTTTATTTGTTAATTAATATTATATATTGATTTCTGACTCAGTTATGTCTCACTGAGCACGATCAGATACCATTTAAATAAGCAAGTACACTTTCAAAAGGCTGAAGGTCAGTGCACAAATTAATTACCGCTTCTGTTCATATATAAAGTCATATATAAAGCTAGAAATTAAGTAATAAATATTTATTATTATTGGAAGCTTTATGCATTTAACCCAGATTTGTCGGGTTCAGTAATTTATTCTCTTTATCTGTTAATGATTTGTTTACATATTGAATTCATAAATATATTTACATTTTATTTGATAACAATACGACCATCTACTTCGGGATAGACAAAGTTGTGATTTTCTAGATACTGTTGAAGCGCACCCTTGTCATCTTTTTCCAATAACTCTGTTAAGGGATCAACGGACTCAGTAAGGGTATAGCCATCGCCTCCGTTCAGAAGAAAGTTCGGTACAATTACTTTATAGTAGGCCGTTGCATTGAGATTACTGTAAGAGGGTATAGTGCACTCGGCACAACGAACTAGAGCGGATGTCACCCGTTGTCCCTCCTCCATGGCATAGTCGTAGACCACTCGAATGCCCGCAAACTGTAGGAAACCTCCGTTGGAATCCGTGTTCCTAACTGTCGCAGAGTGCTCCAAGGCGTTGAGCAATGTTTTGCCCGTAATACGCGTCATCACCAACTTGTTCTCAAACGGAATCGTTTCCTCCATATCCCTGAAACTAATCGATCCTAGGGTGTTCTTATAGATTGAGGTACGTATACCTAAAAATAAATCGCTTATGTTAAATAATGTAAGCTATGTGGCATCAAATTTAAACTGACCACCACCACTAATCAAAGCAATGGGTGCATCTGTCCAGTTATCCCAGGGGCTCTTATTCTCCAGCATGCGAGCAAAAACCATGGATTCGGCAATCAGATTACCAAGATTGCATTCTCTCAGCCGGCAAATTCTGCCGCCCTCCAGAAACACCTTGGTGTGACCGACAATTTGTTCTGCTCTAGCCGAAATATGTGGTCGATAGACATCAAGTAAGTCCAACAGGTCCTGATCTTGAGGAACTGAGGCATTCAGCAGTATCGGTGATCCATAAAACTCTATTAAATTGCCCTCGGCATCGAACTAAAAAAAAGATTGATTGCGTTTATTACATAAATTTATATGCTATATCTATCTGTATATTTGTTGATTTAATCTTACCTGCACATGTATCTTTCCCAAATACTTTGTGTAGGCATATGCCTGCACCACTGGCACCTTTTTCCCGCTTGGCTGCACCACTGTGGTGGGATAGGGTCCTCGCACAGCTTCAGGATTGGTATCGTCCTTGTCAGCGACGGGTTGACTGGCATCCAGAAAGGTGTGCGAATGTCCACCAATGACTATATCAATGTCGGGACAGTCTCTAGCGATCTCCTGATCCTTCAGATAGCCAGAGTGACCCAAGGCGATTATTATGTTGACGCCCTGCTCCTTCAGTTTCGTTGCTTCAGCACTGCAGACATTTGTAAACTGTTTTAGAATTTTGTCTTATAGGTGAATCTCTGGCAGAGTTACTCACTTGATGCATACGATTTCTTCATGGAACTCCACTTTGAAGACATAGTCTTCCTTAGTTTTGGGCGTTAAGTAACCGATGACGCCAATTTTAGTTCCGTTTACCTCCAGAACAGTTGAATTGCGTAATTTATTGGTAGCAACCAAATCGGGCTCTTGCGAAATGTCCACATTGGAGGCCAGCACGGGAAAACTCACATCATTGAGGAATGGCACCAACCCTTTAATATCCACATCAAATTCGTGATTGCCGAGGGACTACAAGAATTGCAGGTAAGCATTAAGTGTGGCTATTAATATCTGATACAAGATCTCACCATGGCATCTGGCTGTAATTTGTTGATAAAGGCGCTGGCAATTTTGTCCTTGAAGATCGAGAACCAAGTAGTTCCACTGTATATATCACCTGCATTTAAAAACAGTACAGGTGTTCCTCCATTCTTCGCATCCGCGCGATATTTTCGCAGTCTGAAATGGTATTTAGATAGGTTAAGTGTCACATATTAAAAACACTTTAACTTACACATGGGCGATACGGGGGAATCCCCCGAAACATTTAGCCTTACTATCGTCGTCTTGGCTGCAAGTGCCACCATTTTTATTGATCTGCTCAAATCTTGCGTGAATATCATTATTGTGTAAGATAATGAATTCAGTTGGAGCCGGTTTTATGTCAGTGATGCGATTAGCCTTAATTGTGTGATTGAAAATCAGCAAACAGATTAAAATCCACATCTGCATAATGGAGACTAGAATGTAAATAATTTCTTTAGTTAAAATATATAGAATAATATTCTTAATTACAGTCATTATTGAGTTGCAATGACAAGCCAGACATTGTCTAGAGTATGGTAGAATTTTACGGCTTTTGTATGACTATATTCATGGGTAATTACTTATATGTATTACCTTACAATATAACTACCAGTTTATAATTTAAAGACCTTTTGCAAAACTTAGTTTATTAGGTTCAAATTTGATTCGATTTGAACTGTCAATTTAAATTAGATTAAATAATTATTAGATTGTCATGAAATTAGGTAAAGTCAAAAACATACACGTATATGTTATATATACTCTTTACAAATTTGAGGTTATCACAACCTTTAACCTGAGGCTGATTATCCACATTACATAGAAATTGAATATATAGCAGTGACTATATACTTGACTTTTAAGTGGTATTAATTTCTAGACGCTTACATGCACTCAGCACACGATCTGCTCACAAACTGGTCTCAAATCGTTTGGAAATTGACTTTAAATTTAAAATATTTCACTTTGAGCAGGTCGTTGAGACTGTTTTTTTTTTTATAATTTTTGCAAAGAGTACAATCTGATTGCGCTAACACCCTATAAGCGGGAGAGTCTACTTAAAATTCTCATTATTTTAATATTGTTAATTTCTATAATAAAAAAAATCTTCTTAAATACATACATATAACTACATGAACTATATTTAAAGAAATTAATGTGTATTATAAAAGTACACTGAGAAATATTCGGCAATGAAAACGAATTTAAAAATTGTGATTTCAGACTGAAATGTGTTTGATCTCGTAAACTATATAACTATGTATATTTTTGAAAAATTGTAATACTTTAAGAAATTAAAATAATTATGCAATATTTTTATGAGTTAAAAATACATATTATACTTAAATACGTCAAGTGTGCTGCAGTTAAGAAATCTTGTAAACAGGTTGTTTTATTTTACATTATTACGAATTATTTAATTTGTTATATTTATTTGCTTAGCTCCCAAGGAATATGACAATATATTTTAATTTGTGTTTCTTTATTTATTAAACATTAACAAGTAATAATTATAAATCAAACTGGAAGTCTGCAATATGAGTCGGAGAGACAAACGGATAGAGTTTGATTGAGATTAGGAATATATATGTCCGTGAGACATGCTTCCTTCTGCCTGTTACATACTTTTACGCAATTTTAGCAGACTATAAATAAATAAGTGAGGCAATTATAATATATAAATTCTTAATTTTGTGTTAGACTATATCAAGAATTTTTGACAGTGTAGCATAAGGTGTTCAGTTATCATCACGACGATGGCAGGTCAAAGCGTATTTTGGAGGGACACAAATCGAAGAGATATTCGAATGTGAAGCGTGCCAGCTGCAAATGTTCGTTGTAAAGAATACGGACTGTCAAATGCGCTACATTACATAGCACGCCAATAGAGTAGAGTATGCCAGAGTGAGGGTAGCCGAGAAGGAACAAAAACAGCCACGAGACAACGGCAACGGAAAGCGGAAAGGGAAAGGTACACGAGGAACGAGGAACGGAGAGGGGACGAGATAGCAGCAGGCTGCTGCAGTTAGAGAGCAGATTGTCAGGGGTTGATTTTCGATTGCAGCACAATATCCTGTAGCCTGGCCACGGCCAGCCAGCTAGCCAACAGTCGGTAGTCGATAGTATCCTGTTGCCTTCCCGCTTCAGCTGCCGACAAAAATTCAAACAGCTGCAACAATTTTCGTTCGCATTCTGTTTTTTTTCCTCGGCACATCCCCTAATGCTCAACTCTGCTTGGGGTTGGTTTTAGCAGGATCGCGCTGTGCTGCAACAGTTCGAGCTGCGCTGGGGTGCATTCTACATTTCAGTTGTTGTGATCGCCAGGTGAACGACGGTTGTGTCGCGCTACCGAAAGACCAAAACCCAAACACCAAACTACACGCAAAACTGAAGAGGATTCTTCGTCCATGTCTGGAAAACTGATTATGAAGCGCAAACGTGCAGAGCTGCAGCAGGAGTTGGCCAATGAGTCGACGGCGGAGAAGAGAAATCGCTTGGAACTGGAGGCGAGACCAAATACACCGCCGACGGAGTCGAGTAGTAGTAACAATCCATCCATAATCCAAAATGCAGCAGCTGCACCCAATAGCATTTTACTGGAGGCACTGCAAAAGATTATGGAACTGCAGTCCGAGCTGGATTCATTCGAGCACGATCTGGATGAGCGTGAAGCCAGTGAGCTCAATAGCGATGACGAGGATGAAGTTGATCTGAATGCCGAAGTGGCAGCTGTTAACTTCTCACCTAATCCTCGGCCACCTTCAATGCCTGGTCGACGCACAGAGGCAGAGGCATTGGGATTTGCAATGTGCGCCAGGGAAACATTGCTCTTCCTACAGAGCGAAGGTATCTCAACGGAATCTCTACTGTACAAGGCGCTACTGGGCAAGCTAGTTGGCCAAAGCGATGGTCTGCTGCAAGCCTAAGGAAAATAATAATGTGGCATAACCCCATCCTCCAAATCCTCCCTTATCGGAGTTCATTCTAGTCAATTTACTGCAATTTCATTGTGAGTAAAAGAGAAAAAGGAGATATATATTGTGCTGCGATCCTGAATGTAAAAATGGGATAGCTACTACAATTGATAGAAATTGTAGGTTTTAAGGTTGTTTACTCTAGTCAGTTATTGTGAAGCAATATAAAAACTAATTTAAGTTATATTAAATAAATAAATTGTATACATTACATGAATATTTATGTGTTTCTTCTATTTCAAAGTTTCCAATTGAATCCTTAATAAACTGGCAATATTTGCTAGTTATTAATTATAATAAAAGTCTTCAATGCAAATTACGAATCAGCTCTGAGCTGTTTGGTTCGTGTCCTCGCTGCACGTGTCGTAGCAAGCAGCAAGTGCAAGCAATGGCAGGCATAGAAAAACTAAACAATGAAAAGCAGGCGGCATTGTAAGGGAAAGGAAAGTGTAGAGAGATGAAAGGGGTGCGGGCACGGGGTTGCAAATTGACATCAAACCATTTTGATCATCAATTGTAACCAAAGATATTCAACCCTTTGCATCTATAACTGCATTTCATTTGCAACCCTATAAACTAGAAAATTTATATAAATTGATTTATATAATTTACCATTACGGAATTATTTCAAATCATTCGCACTCTACCCACATTTTTAAGATATAAACTCTTTTCCCCTTTAGGGATAAACTCATAGCATAAAAAAATTCAATTTCAGCATATACTTTAAAATATTTTTTATTATAATTTGTATTATTTAATTGTACATGAAATAATTAATGAGAATATCTCAATATTTTAGTTGTATTCGCGTTTGTCTTCATATTTGTTATTGTTTTTAGGGCGGGGAAATTTATTTTAGTATTGAATATTATATATTTTGTATTGAAATGGTTTGTGATTTCTTTTAAACTTTTTTTTACCATCCATTTAAGTATTAATAGATATAATTTAAATTCTGTAATTTGGTTTTGGGAACCGTCTTTTAAGTATGTGTGTTTCATAATTTGTATAATTTATAACAATAATATTACTTGAAATAAATGAATGTATTTTTTCGTATTACTGATATTGTTTTATAATCTAAATTTTAATTGTTTTCAACAATTTAACGTTCACATTGTTATATAAGTAAATGTCTCTTACGTTTTTCTTTAGTTGCAACAATTTGCGTTTTTGGACAAGATATTCATTTATCATTTATCGGATTTTCATTATGTTTGCACTAACAATAGGTTACAATTGTTATATTCATATCCATTGGAGCTCAGCTTACGTAAGTTATATAAAATTATAGTTTAAAATTACTTTAAAAAAGTAGAGGGAATTCATAAGTACAATAATGTAGAATACTTCATTTCGACTCGTATAAACCATGATCAAACACCGAATTTAAAGAATGTTTTTTTGACAATATGTATAGATAGAATTACATTTGGCACAAAAATACATAATTATTTCAAGTTTATTTTTGAGGCCACCAGGAGACTTAACATTATATAATTTTGAAATTCCATTACAATTTCCAATTTGGGGGTAAGAACAAATTTTAAATGAGGGAACTTAAGTAAAGTAGAAAATACAATTGAAAAGAAAGTACATATTTGAGCTTTTCTTTACTCTCCCCACCTTATTGTGTAATTTTTCATTATAATATTTTAGTTTGTTTTCTTTTTTGTTTGATTTTTTATGTTTTAGATTTTGTTCGTTTCAATAAAGTAATCATTTGCAGCAATATCCACTTAGGGATTTCTTCATCTCACAATCTCCGAATAATATATAAATATGTACTTTAAGTTACGAGTATTTTAGTCATATTTTTTATATATAAATATCATTATATTTTTGATGTTATTCGTTTATTTAATTCCTTTGTTATTCGAATGTAAATATTAAATTCTGTATGTATATAGATATATTTATTTATTTTAAGTGTGCCCAATTATATAGTTTTGAGTAATTAAATCTTATAGATTTCCAGCCCTACTGCGCGTTAGTTACACAAATGTTTATTAATATATATACAACTCCATCTCCAGAATAAAAATGCAAAAACTATTGTCATTAAAAAGAGATTTTGCAATGCCAATAAAAATCATAGATTTACAATAATGATTGATTTGAGTCTATTGCTTGCATAAAACAATTCAATATTCAGGAAATACATTACATTGAAACTATTTGATAACATAATTTTATTCTGGAGATCGAGAAGTATATATATATTTATGTTTTTGTGTATTCGATTAAGGTTTATATTTTGTTCTTTTTAGCATATCTTTTTGTAATAAGTAATTAGTATTATGTTTATTGTTATTATAAATATCAAAGTATCAAAGCCAGCTTGAAGCTGTGCTTATCTAATTATTTAACGGTTATATCTTTTAATAATTTTAGTTATTAATGCACGCACTTTAAATACGATTATCTTAAAGATGTTTTTGCTCTTTGTGTAAATATATATTAAAAAACTGGACAATATATCCTTGACATAAATTGTCCATCGTCCCACCAGCTAACACCCAAGTTAAAACTTCAATTTGTAGATCCAGCTGCATTATCATCCAACGATTTCCTTGCACTCAAAAATATATCATATATTTAAGTGTATATAATGTATATGTTTGTATTTATATAAGTATGTATATATCTTAAGGTTTCCGTTTGTAAATATTCATCCCTCTTAGTGTACAAAGTATTTGTGGTGTTGTCTCTCGATTTGTTTGTTTCTTGTTATTGTTTAGCATTATTCTGTTGGTGTTTTTGTTCTTGTTCTTGTTCTTGTTGTTGCTGTTGTTGTAGTTATTGTATCTGTTTGATTTTTTGAATGTGATTAGAAAAACTGCACTGGCAAGAACGATATCTCACGAATATGAAGCGAAGGGCTGTAAGAAATGCAAGTTGTATTTAGAGAAATGTGTCTGGTCTGAATGTTGACGGCTTTCATCTTATGTAAATGCAAATAAATAGCTATCCATGATGTTCTCAAATTTGTGATTAAATGTATTTTTGATATAAATATAATGGTATATATACTGTATATATTGAAGCAGATATCATGCAATTTGTCTATGTATTAACATTTCCATATAGAAGCCGTGACAGGATTGGATTGTGCAAGGAACTAAGGAGTAGTGCGGAACTGGACTGGACATGTGAAATTGTTGTTTATGTTGTTGTTGTTTTAGTGTCCATTTGATTAAGTGTGCTCTTTTGATTGCATTTTTAATACCTTACTAATAGCATACTGGGCGCAGTTGTAGCATTTGCTGTTGTTGTTGTTGTTCTAGTTGTTCTAGTTGTTGTTGTGTTGTTCTGCTTGTTTGGCATGTTGTTCTGGATTCTACTGCATAATGTATAATTGTTCTTGTTGTTGTTTTTGTTTTTATTGTTGTTGTTGTTGTTGGTGCTGGCAGCTACAGCATTCTTTTGGCCATATTTCGAATCCGTTTGGTTCAGTGTATAGGAGGATATTGAAAATGTCGTCATGGTCACATCGATGGAATTCATTTTATTCCTGTTTAAGTGATTGTGTTTGTTGTTGTTGTTGCTTTTGTTATTGTTGTGCGGTGGGTAATTTTGTTGTGTTTGTTTCTGTTTTTCTTGTTGTGTTTCTTGTGGTTGTCCCAATTTCGACGATTTTTGTGGTTGATGTTGCGTTTGATGCTGCGCCATAAAATATTAAACATTAGTTATTTTAAAGCTTTCGCAATTCTCAATAATTGTTACCTGAAAACAGTCGCTTTTGTTGTTATTGTTGTTGTATTTGTTGCTGCTACACTCGTGTTTATCATAGCTCGGCCTGAAAGTGTTTCTCCTGCTGTTCCTGTTGCTCCTGCGGCTGCTGCTGCTACTGCTGCTCCTGTTAAGAATTGATTTGGCTTTCACGGTCGGTTTGTGGGTATCCGGCATTGAATTTGTCGCACTAATTGTGCCGCCTCCTTTCACACCATCTACATTATTGCTAGCGTTGCTCGGCCCCAGCAAATTTCACCTGTTAACGTGATTGCGATTGTGATTCGAATTTAGGCCAGCTGCGTTGTTTGAATTCGATTGCGACACAGAGCCGCCACCTAGAAAAGTCGAGTATTATAAATATTATTAAACACATGTCAATATATTTCTATATGCCATCAATGATACCTGCATATCCCGGAGAGTGTTGGTAGTAGTCACGTCTCGAGTAATCCGTTTCGTAATCTTGAGTCTCATAGTGTCCACCACGGACTCCGCCGCCACCGCCAACACCACTGATGTTGCCAACACCACCCAGGATGCTCGTGGGCGGACCATGCTGGCCATGACCATGCCCGCCATGTGATGCATAACTGTAGCCGTCGTAGGACTGATGCAGATCATAGGATATACCATCGTCGTAGCCGCGACTATAAGAAAGCCAGACAAGCTGGTTAGTGGGTAGTTTGGGGTATGTAGCAAAAGCTCACCCGTAAGTTTCATCCATAGCAGTTCTGGCCTTCTCCAAAATGGACATGACCTTCTGTTTGGGTGCCAGGACATTTTTGCTAAACGATGACTGCTGTGAGCCTCTGCCAATAAACAATTAAAACAAATTGAACAAAAACTTTGCATAGCTTAAGGGATTTGGACTCACCTGTAACCGTGGTGGGACACATTCTTGGACATGCCCGAGCCGGCACCACCACCACCACCGCCGCCGCCGCCGCCGCCACCACCACCACCACCACCAACACCACCACCAGCACCAGCCACAGAATTAGTCGGACCCGTGCCACCCATGGCATTAACGCCAACGCTGCCGCCACTGCTCTGCATGTGTGAGACTTTCTTGTATGTGTTCTTGGCATTGCTAGTGGTGTTGTCGGCATCGTTGATGCTGGTGCTGTCCATCAGTTCACGCAACTGCTCCTGCCGGATAATATCATTGCTATCCGGAATCAAATACTTTCGCAGCTCGGCCATTGCATACGCGATACGCGCATATGCCTCTGCAGGAGGCGCAATTGTTGATATCTCCACATGCAGATCACTGTTCAAATGCGCATACTTTGGATCCTTGGAGCTGCGCAGCTCCTCCTCCTTGGCACGATCCCGCATCGAGTTGCGGCCGAGCACAGTCATCTTGCACAGCGTCTCCTCCTGCAGGCGACGCAACGAGTTGCCCTTGGGTCCCAGCAGCTTGCCCACAAAATTGAACTGTAAGCAGCAGCAGGATTGGATTAAGATAACACTTGTATAGGCATATAAAATAGGGATAATCTAAGAGTTCCTTGAAGATCCCTCCACATTTTGCATATAAATTTTGTACTCGATTGTTTTGGTTACCTTCGGATGCTCGCGTATGGGCACCAAGACCCGCTGTGATATGCGCAACGGCTTTTCTCGATAGATATCGGCATACTTCTGTTCCCTCGATGGTATGCGACCCGTCGTCTGCACCTTCTCGATCTCTGCCAAAATGGATACGATTTAAAATGTACATGTGTCATTTATATAGATATTTGTATTGATTATGGCTTACCACCCTCGAGCAGCTTCTCGGCAATGGGAAACTTGCGATCCATGCGATTCTTCTCGGCCATGCAATCGCGTATGTATTCGCTGGCCTTCTCGTTCAGCTGGACATTGTTGCCGCTGCCCTCGGCGCCGCCATGATGATGATCGTGGATGCCACTGTCTCCGTTGTGGGCACCACTTCCACCGCTGTTGCTAACACTTTTGCCGCGCGTCTTAGCGCCACCAACTCCTCCTCCTCCCCCCACACCGCCGCCGCCACCATACTCATTGGCTTCATCCTCGTTGTAGGTAGAATAATCGCCGTTGCCGTCGTATTTTTCACTCATATTTGTGGGTCAATTAAATGGCAATCAGCAAGCGATTTTCAATTTTGGCTACTAATCAATGACCCCCATACACACAATCAGCTAAAATGGAATAATTGTGAAATATAAATATATATGTATACATATATATATAAATATATATATATAATTAATATACAGACATCAAATGTGAGCAGTCGTTTCAGCAGCAACAACCCCTGCATAAATCAAATTCTTAATCACTTTTCATAAACGCATTCAAATTCAAATTGCAGCTCCCCCCTCAATCGCCCCCTCCAACAAACCCCTTAAACCTACCTACAATTCACTCACACTCATACACACATACAAACACACACGCATAGGGCAAAAACAACCACCGTATGAGAAATTCGAAGTCAATTTGTTGCCCAAAAATGCGAGACCGGTAAAATTTTTTTTTGTGATTTTCTTTAATTATAGCTGGGAATTTCTTAGATTTTTACCAATTTTCAAGTACTGCTCAGCTTAGCTTCAGCTAAGTCTGTCGTCTGTCCGTTTCGCTTGCTGCACTTTCACTTTTCCGTGGGACGCAGTTGCTGCCACCTACTTATACATATATATATAAGCGCACACATATACACAAATACATACATACAATTATTGCATTTTTCTTGTGTGTTTCGCAAATATGCGTTGTGATCACAGCGCTTCAGCACTTTATTTTCCACACTTTTATTCCAGCAATATGCACAGTATTTTCCTTTTATATATGGTTTCTACGTATGGCGTTTAATTTTTAAGTTTTCTGCACGGTATGTGTTTTTTTATGCAATGGCTGGCAATTTAGTTTTGGTTGTTAGAGCGAGGGCTGCACAATTGCGAAAAACAATGCACAGAGCCTGAGAGCTGCAGCCAAGTTAACTTCAATTCGCAATTCGAAAATCAGCTGAGTGGGACTTTTTGCATTCGCTGGAAAGTCTTGTTTGAGTCTAAGCTCAACGAAATCTTCATATTCTTGTTTTCGAATGTTAAAATCGAAATCAAGTTTTCGGTTTTTGGCTTAACGATTGTGGTGTTTTCGATCTCGAAATATATTCGATTTAGTTACACACTGGGTTGTGTCTTTGATGCTCGAAACTATTGTGTCATCGAACCGGGTAGTTTCGGTCTTACTGTTTTCGTACTCGAAATACAGCAGTCTGTCGAAAGTCACTTTTCGATTTAATTGCACACTGGTTGGTGTGTTTGCTTAACTATGGTGCTCGAATCCATGGCGTTTCAAACTAAGTATTTTCGCAAAACCAAGTTCGACAAAAAGCTAAATTTGACTTCAGTTGGAAAGTGTTGGTGTCCATGCTTAACAAATGAATTCCACATTCCAGTTCCATAATTCATAGATTTTGGTATTTTCGCGATTGCTGTGTTTCGTCACACTGCTTTTTGCTTTGTCTTTGCAAACTTTTATTTATTTGCTTACTTTTTTATTTAAAAGTTCTGTTGAAGTCATTAGCATGTCAAGCACTGACAAATCAAATTCGTGCGTCGAGACGCCGACAGCACCCGAATGGCTATCGAAACTAGAAAGTCGACGCGAATTGTTGAAACGCTCGAAACTAGGACACGAATCCGGAGCTGGAGCACCCTGCGGGGAGTGCAAGGAGAAGTGTCCAGGGCTGGATTTGCACTTCTGGCGCAAAGTATGCCGCAACTGCATGTGCCGCAAGGATCAGCACCTGTGCACCGATGACGACACCGGCTGGGCACAGTTCGAGATTCTCGGACAGATCCGAGCGAAGCCAGCTTGTAAGCTGATCATTTAAACTGATTTGACTCCCCTATACTTATAAGTATATATATCATTAATCCACGCCAGATATAAAGATCAAGGCACTGGCCAACCAGCAGGTGCAGGTGGAATGGGTGCCACCGAATGCATCGCCCGATGTCATCACGGATTACATGGACAAACTGGGTGCCGCTCAGATACCCGTCACGGGCAGCGATGCTGCACTCAAACGCAAACAGCAGCTGGAATTCCAAGTGCCGCCACACGATCTCGATGCGGCGCTCTGCGACAATCTGAGTGAAACGGAGGCGCAACAACTGCAGCTCTATGTGCAGAAGCTGCGCGAACAGTGCGTCGGCCAAGGCATCGTTGTCCGCGTGGGTCGCTTGGGCCATGGCCAAGTGGAGCACATTGGCTCCATAGGCATGCAGGCAGTGCCATCCCCGCCAGCTGCTGTTCGGAAGCTGTTGACTGCACTAGGTGTGCCGACGCAGGTGGATGCCACGCTGCAGGAGTTGCTATCCAATCCGAAGCTGACGCATGCGCTCAGCGCACAGCAGGCGGCGCATGCTCAACCCAAGCTGCTAGTCGCCTTCTCGGAGCCGTTGAGCGATTGCACCACAGAATTTGATGAGCAGCCCGCGCTGCGTGCGGAAACCAAGCTGAAACTACTGGGCATTAATCGAGCGCAGATGCAGAGTCTGGTTACCCATGGCGTCATCTATGACAAGCTGCTGGGCCTGCTTAAGGTGAGCAACAATTCAATGCTGAATACTGTCTTAATCTAAGTCCAATTGCAGGTGAAGAACCTTAACATATCTCGCGATGCTCGACTGGGACCCATTGCTGAGTTCCGCAAGGAATACGTGAGCAATCCACAGTTCAGGGCAGAGATCAATACGGTGTGTCCACCAGCGACGCAGGTGTCATCGTCATCACCATTGAAATGTTCGACAAGCACACCATTCCATTCGCCACTGCCTACAAAGAATCCGGCGCTGGCACGCTTCGGGGAAAACAGGCGTCAGGATACGCCGATGAGGCGTGTTAAATTTGGAGGTGTATCCACCATTCTGTATGACTGCGGGATGCCGGCGCATATCGACTATGAACGGGATCCGGTCTTTGCCCAAATTGTGCAGGCGGAACCATTGAAACAGGCACTGCAGGAGGCGCGTGCCTGTCGAGCTGCAGCATCGGTTATCATTGCCCCAACGCCGGCGGCAACTGGTAATTTACAACAGCTGCCGGGTCTGGCGCCCAGCATTCGCGCAAAACTGGAGCATGTCGGTGTGGACAAACATATGCTGCAGTCAGCTGTGGCCAATGCTCCGTACTACAACCGCCTCTATCAGACACTGCAGGAGAAGGGCATTCGACACGAGAAATGCCAGCTGTTGGAGCCGCTCAAGCAGCTAAACGATTGGCTGCTCAACGATGAGCAGCTCCTGGACGACATCGACAAACTCTTTGCGGACATGCGGGCAGCAAGTGGTGCTAGCGACATTAGCTATGGCAACGATTTACTTCCCAACTCAGCCAGTCACGATTCCGGCTTCTACTCGAAGCCAACGACTCCGGGCCAGGCGGGCGAGGAGCTCAACGCCAGCCTTGGCAAATTCACAACGATTCCGGGCATCGAGCACATGAACATGTATCCCAGCTGCGCCGGCATGCCCGACCAGTTTCAGCAACTCCAACTGGGCGACGATAAAATACCAACGGGTGAGCAAGAAATTTAAATATTTAAAAATACGGGAAAAAATAGAAATACTTAGAAATGCTCGCTCACTGCGAGAAATCGGGAGTGTAAATTGAAAAAATGCTGCTCATTAGTTGAAGTTAATTTTGAGCGAATAATCTGCAAATAAGGCTATTATAATTTACTAACCTATTTAATTGGTCATCTCAGATATAATGCCTTTATATTATAAATCAGCATGCTGGTCGGTCAGTCTGTCCAATCATATATACATAGAGTATATATTTTTGTATATATTTTTCAATCTTAGCAACGGCATCCACTTGTTGCGAACTCCAAGTGCATGGTAATGAATTTATTTAAGTTTTCTCAATCTTATGCAGCTCGCAGCTATTTGACTTAAGCCAGAGACTTCTGATATTAATATTAGTAATATATAAATAACATCAACATGGTATGAAAAAATGGACAACTTATTATCTTGTCAACCTCTACTCTATCATTCCTGAGATTCTGATTTAAGTAAGCACATGACTAACTAGCTTCCCTCTTCTTGCTTCTCTTTTCATTCCTGAGAATCTGATTTAAGTAAGCACCAGACTAAGCTTCTCTCTTCTTGCTCCTGTCTTCATTCCGAGACTCTGATTTAAATAATCACCTGACTAATTAGCTTCTCATTGTTGATACTGATTAGCTTCTCTTTTCTTCCTGATACTCTAAATTAAATAAGGAACTGACTAATTAGCTTCCCTTGCACACTCACAGATTCAACGGGATCGTTGGCTGTTCCTGTGTCCACTTTCAATTGCCGCGACTGCAATTTGCCGATTGAGTTCGGGGAGGTTGCCGTTAAGACGGAGCGTGCTGGTAAGGAGATTGCCTGGCATCCGGGTTGCTTCAAGTGTCACACGTGCCGCGAACTGTTGGCGGATCTGGTGTACTTCTTCCACCATGGCCTGGTGTACTGTGGTCGCGATCTGGCCATCAAGTTAAAGATACCGCGCTGCAAGGCGTGCGATGAGCTGATTTTCACCAAGGAATATACCGCTGCCGAGGGTGCCACCTACCACATCAAGCACTTCTGTTGTCTGCAGTGCGACGAACCCTTGGCCGGACAACAGTACATACCCGAGGAGAAGTCGAACATGCCGCTGTGCCTTCAGTGCTACGACAAGTTCTATGCCGGCACATGCAAGAGCTGCAAGCTGCCCATTGGTCCGGCAGATCAGGGCGTCGCTTGGGCGGACATTCACTGGCACAGCAATTGCTTTGTCTGTGCGGGCTTGGAGTGCTCCAAGTCGCTGATCGGTGGTCGCTTCTGCGTCAAGCAGAACTTGCCCTTCTGTAGTCCGGCCTGTGTGCGAAGCGTTATTCCAGCCTAAATATTCAAAAAATTAACCAAAACAGTATTTCACAAATACGCACAAAATATAAATATGAACTGATAGATTATTATCTATATATGTATAACAATCCTAGCGTGCACAATTCCCATTTGCTTGAACTGTATTTGAAAGTGCCTCAAGTTTACACAATATATTATACACACATATATGTATATATATATACATATACACTCCAGTAATGCGATTTTTAGCCGTGCCAATAGTCTATGAATTTAATAGTTATATATATATTTACACAATCGCAATTCAAGTTTATAGACTGCTTGCATATTCCAAAAGCAGAGTATTAAATTCGCTTTTAAGTTACGCTATTTAGAAACTGATTTTAAATGACATTTTTATAACGCACTTTATATAATAAAATGTTTGAAATGAAATTGTTCCAATTTTTGAGGGAATTTTCCGCCGGTGGGAAATAAGATCACAATATAAACGGGGAATGGGACAATAATATGATTGAATTCCCCGTTAACTTAAATATGCCAAATCCCCTTAGACATAACTTCCCCATATGCAAAATGTATAATAAAACGTCGCTTGATTTTTGTATTATTTTTACGTATTTGCTGGTAGTTTTTATTGGTAATTGCATTTTCATTATTAATTAATCATAATAATTCCGTTTTTGTATATTATGTATTATGTGTATGTATAAAGATTGTTGCTTTGTTTTATGTTTTCTTTTGCTGTTTTTTTTTTTTTGTATTATTATTATTATTTGTTTGACATTTTGAGTTCATTGCAAAAAGCGAAAAAAAAGGGAAAATCACATAATTTGCTGAATTACAAGTTGAGTTGAGAGGATTTTCAGTTTCAGTTTCCCCCTCCCCAAGAGGGATGTGGGTTGAATACTCTTCTTACTAGTTCTTGTTTCTATTTATGTTTGTTTCTTTGTAGTTAGGTATTATGATTAGTCTGCCTGCCATCAAATGTTTTGCATTTATGTGTTTATTTTGTTCAGTTCGTCATATGCTAAATTGTATAGTGTAATTATATGTCTGTCTGTACTTTTATATCTATATGTGTATATTTATATAGGTATTTCCTGGTACTCGATAATGCTCCTTTTATCCCAAAAAACACAAAACGGCCGAAGTGCCAGCCATCGGTTATCGATAAAAAGGTTGTCATCACTAGTGGGACTCCTCTGCTCGAGTCATTTTCTGTAGGATCGATCAGGCGACAAAAATGTTTAGTTGACTTTTCTAAGTATGTTCAGCATGTTTTCATTTGTTCACAATGTATCCCTCATCATTCTTTTGTGTTTCATTACTCTCTTGAGTGCTTTTACCAAATTAGTTAATTTGTTTTTTTTTTATCTTAAAGTAACACTTTTGTTGCCCCTCTATTTTTATTCATTTTTTTTTAATATTTTTTGTTTTGTTAAATTTTAATAAGTATTAATTACATTGATAATTAGTTTAATTATTATTTCTGTTCGTAAACAATTTTACATGATAGGATTTTAGTTTTAGTTTTTGTATGTGTGTATTTTGCTACAACAAAAAACTATGCCTTACAAATAATACTTTAGTTACAAGTTTATTTTACTCTTTTCGCTTTGCATTAATTTTGTTCACCATTCATTTTCTCTTTCTTTCTTTTTCTTAACTTCTTCTACTTTCGCATAACTAAAAACAATCAACAAAATGAGTTAAGTTTCAAAGTTAAAATAAATTGTTTTTTTTTTTTTGTAACTAAATAGTGTGGATAATGAAGCGGAGTTGGAGGAAGTTGGTGGGGGGTGGTGGGTGGAGGAGGAGAGGGAGTTGTATTTATAGTTTAAAAACGAATACTAAAAGTTAGAGCCCTAAATATTTAAAATTGGGTTATTTTTGCTGCAGTTTGCGTAGAGCTGCATAAGAGAACACTAATTACAAAGCATTGGCAACACTGGCTGCGGCGTGGTGAGTTCTGTTCTGTGGTGTGATGAGGTTGTTGCCAGCGTTGCCACACTGCTGTGGCGGCGCTTGCGGTCAAATCTCGCATTTTTGTTTGTTTTGTAAGTTAAATCTTAAATACATATAACTATAAACAGAGCTGGAAACGGACACACGCTTACAAATTGCAGATTGCAGATACATAATTTAGATTCACACACACATACGCATCCTAAAGCTATACATACAAAAAAAAAGTCAAGTTAAATGTACGAAAAAAAGTAAATTTTTCTGCCATCTGGGATTATTTGCCTTTAGAACATAATAATGCGGCGTGTTCTTGTTGTTGACGTTGCATGCAGTTGTGTCAGCTGCCACGTGTGTTTGAGTGCTGCTGCTGATGTGGTGTAGCTAGTGAAGTTTCCTTTTCTACCCCATCCTGCCTCGTTTGATAAGTGCTCCTCCTGCTGTGCCCGTTCCCGTTCCGGTTGTTGCCCTCGCACGACCTTTGGCGGCGTCGGTTGTCAACAATTCGTATAGACGCCTTGAGTGTAATACAGCTCGGTGATACGTTCAGGCAGCGTGCTGTACAGGTTCGTGATTAGGTCGAGCGGCAGCCGAGACCACGCCTCCTTGATGCGAAAGATGAGGTCATCTTTGCGCGAAAATTTGCGACCACCATCGAAGACCTCGCGTATCAGCCAGCCCCAAATGTTCTCCATGATGTTCAAATCGTGGGCAATCGTTGGCCACTTTTGCGTCTTGAGTCCCTCGGCATTGAGCAACTCCTGGGCGGTGGGCAACGCATGCGACATCCAATTGTGATCCTGCAGCACAAACTCAGCACTCTGTCCTCCCCCACCTGTACCACCACCGCCCAGTTTGCTTACGATATTGGGTCGTTCGCGGAGTATGGCTTCAATGCAGGATTCGGGTCGCTGCTTGGCAGAGGAGACATCCAAATGGATGGCGCCACCGACGCAGATCATCAGGTAGATGTAGACGGAGTTGCCACGCGGCCGTTGCGACAACGTTCGTTCATAGTTGCGCAGATCGTGGAAGTAATAGGAGAAGCCATCGGGCCCATCCAAATTGAAGCGTCGCTCATCGTGGAAGACGACGCGGCGCCAGTGTTCCTCGCTCCACACAATGTACGTGTTGGCGAAATTCAGGCGCTCCGTTTGATTGTATTGCGAGAGCAATGGTTCCGTTTTCAGTTTCTTGGCACAATTGGCAGAGCCGGTTGTGGTCGACGCCGTCGAGGATGCTCCAGCAGCCGATGATGAGGAGGCCGATGACGATGACGACGAGGATGATGACGACGCTGATGAGGAGACGGCAGACGACGTAGTTGCTGCTGCACTCGCTCCTGTTACTGTTGTAGCAGCAGTTGCTGCTGCTGCAGCTGTTGCACGCAACAAGGCATTTGCAGCAGCAGCAATATTGCTATTGCTGGCAACAACTGTTGCTGCACCCGACGCTTGCTGATGATGCGCATGATGTGCATGATGTGCATGTGGATGGGGATGGGCATGTGGATGTACATGTGATGGATGACTGATGATTGTGGGTGAGATGCTGGAGCCATTGGATTGCTGGGTGGGCGCATGACTGGATGCAGTGCCGCCAGTGCTCGAACTGGCCGCCGAGAAATTGGAGTTTTGATTTAACGCATGGACAGGCAAATGATTTTGTTGTTGCACCTTGTGCTGCTGTTGTTGCTGTTGTTGTTGCTGTTGCTGCTGCTGTTGTTGTTGTTGTTGGTAGTAGGGATGATGATGATGATAGCTGATGTGCTGCTGATGCTGATGTATTGTTGGCTGTTTCAGCTGCAACTGCTTCAGCTGCGTCTGCGACTGTGCCAGCAACTGTTGCTGCTGCTGTTGTTGTTGTTGTTGCTGCTGTTGTTGTTGGTGTTGCGTTGCATGGCTTGGCGCCTGGACGCCCACATAGTTGCCCTGATGGTTTAGATAGTAGTGCAATGCCATTAATTTATTGGCACTGTTGGCACCGCTCGCGTTGCCGACTGTGCCACCCACCACTTGGGTAACGGGCACTGTTGCAGCTGCCGCAACGTTGCTTCCAGCAACTAGTTGCACTCCTCCTCCGCCTCCTCCACCTGGATGATGGTGGTGTCCATGGGCCGCAGCTGCGGCAGCAATGGCGCCCGCACTTGCGGCCAATTGTGCAGCAGATTTCGGATCGTAGATGAACTTGTTAAAGTTCTGCAGATCGTCAGGACTGAGCACGAGCGTTTTCATTTGGGTGTTGTCGCCTCCGTCGTCTCTTGCAAGGATTTATTTAGCTGCTTCTCGCTCTCTTTTCTTGCACGCTTCTGCGTGCAGCTTTGACAGCTGTCTGGCAGCACTTGTCTTACGTAAATGCAGGTGAGTAAGTTAGTGAGTGTGAGTCTGTGTTGTATTTTGTTCTGCTTGCTTTATGTTTGCAGTGTGGCAACACTGGCCGCTTGCCAAGTGTTGAATTACGCTTACGCACAACGAATGACAAAACGACAAGACGACGACGTCGACGCACTTTCACGATTGCTGATTCTCAAATTCGTTTGTATATTAACGGTTGTTGGGCAACACCGAAACGTAGTCTCTCTCTCTCTCTGTCGCTCTCACGTGCAGGCGGCTCTCTTCAAGTCGCGCTCACTCGATCGCCCGTGTGTATGTGTGTGTGTGTGAGTGCGTGCGTTATCAAAGGGCTCTGCAGCCCTGGCCCTGTGCTCTGCTTAAGCTTGCTGGAGCTCTCTCTCCTCTCTCCCTTCTCTGTCTCTCTTTTGCCCAATTGCAAAACTCGTAAAAAGATGTCGGTTTACTTTCCCACGTACACATTCACGTGTGTGTGTGAGTTAGCAGCTCCCTATATATACATATATGTATATATGTGTATGTGTGTGGCGCAGCTCTTTCAATATGTTATCCTCTTTTGTTGAAGTGGTTTTTCTTGTCGGTGTTGCCGTTGCCGTTGTTGTTTTCGGCTGCTTGCTGTGTGCAAATGTTTCCTTGTTTCTTTATTCTGCGTGCCGCTGCTGCTGTTGTTGCTTTAATGTTGCCCCTTGCGCTGTTACTCTTGTTGTTGTTGTTGTATTGTTGCTTTTCGGTATTCAGTTGTCGTCGACGTCGATTTACCTGGAATAAAATAAGAAGCAGGTATGTGAGTATGTGAAAAAGACTCTTGTTTCACACTTTTCATTGTGTGTCTTATACACACACACACACACCCCGATTTATATAAAGTGCACTCAAAATGCACACACACATGCAAACTTATGTTCATATGTATTTACTTGCGACTTGCACGATCCCAAAAAATAAATATATATAAACATGTATTCCAATCGTTTTCTTGGTGAAATCTTCTTTGTGCACGAAAAACATTTCTGAACAGATGTTCAACGTACTCAGATTTCAAGTCCCCGTTTACATATATTTTTTGTTGTTGTTCCCTATGCCAAAAAGTAAATAAAAAGGTCGTCAGCGTTGTCAGCTCTGCTCTCTTTTTGTCGTTTCTTTTAAAATGAGAGCATAAGCACACACACACACACACTTACAAAACTCACGCACGCATATATATATATATATATACATACAAGTGCACTTCGTATTTTGGAAATATTGCCAGTAGTTTTGGGAATTTTAGCGAATTTCACTTCGCTGGTATTTTCTGCGGCCATCTTTATTTACTTATTTTTTTGCATTGAGGATGCTGCAGTTGAAACAAGTGGCTTGGGTCAAAGTTCAGCTGCTGTGCGAGACAGAGATATGAAGCAGAATAATTTCCGGGACTAACCAACACAGGCCGTTGGCTGTTGGTTGGGTTGAGGTTCCGGCAGGTGTTGGATCTAAATGATCCCATATATTTGTCCAGCTGTTATAAAACATGTTTCGATCAATTCACAACCACAAAAACACAGCAACAAACAATCGTGCGAATACACAAGCGTTCCTTGCCTGGAACGAAAACCGGTTGATTTGCTGAACTATAAACGAAACAAAACGAAACGCAAGCGTTTAAACAAGAAAAACCACAGCAAATTTTTAAAATAGTTATGCTGTTACATATATATATATACATATTTTGTTGTTGTGTGTTTGCTTAAAATCAAAAGCTGACCTAGTTCCAATTTTTTTAAGCTAACATTAAGACAAATAGTTTGAAATATTTGCGTTTTACACATATAAAAAATATCCTTCCAGTCTATGCAAATGCCACGAATCTACGTTTTTTGTTTTTGGCATCCCTGGCACAATGTTCAACATAAATCTACCTTATAGACAAAAACGTATATTTTTGTGCAATTTTGTTGCGTGTTGTTGTTTGTAGCTGGTGTAGGGGCAAAAAAAAAAAAACGAAGCCAAAAATAATTTTTGCTATTTTGATTTTTTTTTCGGACCATCATCATAGAGCGATAACGCCACGGCATTATGTATAAATGTATCTATGTGTGTATTTACGTACATACATATGCATTGCAAATATATATACATACACACATGCACACATGTATGAATATTAAGTATATACACAGACACGTAGGCCAAAATGCTGATTTTACGTGTGCATATTGCGAGCTTTATCATCTGACAAACGATTCGGGTCTATAGACACCACGAGAACGAGCACGCACATGCTCCAATCTCCATCTTCCAGCCACGAAACCCCCCCCCCCCCCCCCCTGGACAAACGCCTCACTCCGCCAATTAGCTAATAAATTTGATTACTTTGTATTCGCTGGACTCGCAGCCAGCGTCGCCATTACGCCGAATCAGTGCTGACATTTTGGCCTTTTTCCAGCTACCCGGAAATCTAGGATTTTTGCTACTGTTATTATTATTTGTTTTTTATTAAAAAAAAAAACATTTTGTAAATATTAATAATAAAATGACAATTATTTCTGGTCGATCTGTTCGCTTTTTTGGTAATCGATAATAGCTGACCAATAAGAAACTTTCTTTTAAGGAAGTAGCAAATTTTATGCTTTGGTGGCAGATTCAGATTCCGACTCATTTCTCCAGCCATAGATGTTGCCGCAGTAATAATGAAATAAAAACCAAGTTTGCACAACGGGGATGAAAACCAGTTTCAATACCAACAAAATTTTGGAGTAAGGGAAGAAAACTGCTGCTGCTGGGACAACATTCGCCTCTATGCGAGAGCAATTCTGTGTATGTGTGCATGGGTGTGTGTGCCTATCTCTTTGGGGTTGTTCTGCCTGCGGCTGCTGACTGTTTTTTCTTTATGCTGCGGCTGCTGCGGCGACAGACAGCAGGCTAAGAAGTCGGTCGCATGTCGGTCACTTTTGATCGAAGAAGCGAGTGCAGCAGCTCAAAAGAAGCCAGCTGCTGAGACCAGTTCTGAGAATACCCTTTGATGAAGGCTTTCACTCAGAGTATAAACTAAATACAATGCTAGTACTACCGAGTAAAAAATTGAAAAGTAAGAGGAATTTAATATTAAATATGAGAAATTCTCTTTTTTTGTGTATAGCAATTTAGACATTGACTACAAATAAATATATATATATATATATATATATAATATATATACAACTGTTCGAAAGCTCGGGAAATTATATTAAAAAACTAATTAATTAAAATCAAAAATAAATTAACTGAAAATTCCATTATACAAACTGAAAAGTACTTTCTTTTCAGGTGCTTCTTTTAGTTTTAATCTGATAAATTCCCTTTTTGTCACTTTTACTAGAATCAACTGTGGAACCGTTACAATATTAATATATGTATATATACATATATATATTTATATATATGAATATTTAAACATTCAGTTATTAATATATCCACATACAATTGTAGCAGTAGATCGAAAGTTCAGAGAATTACATAAAATGCGATATTGGCGTATGATAAAAAAAAATATCGAAATTGCAATGCGCAATTCTCTCCTGTTGTGATTGACATTTTATTTGTATTTTTTTCTTTCTAATTTGTTGCGTTGTGTAGGGTGTAGTGTAGTGTGTGTTGTGCAAATAAAAAATATAAAGATAGATGGACATTATGTACATTATTTACACACCATTTGCGATAAGATATTGGCAAAATACGAAAGGAATTTTGCTACGCTATTGCAGCTATTTGCTATTATTATTATTAGACTTTAAGCGATGACATGTTTAAGTGACACGAGTAAATATAGCAATTTATGTGTCTGCTTCTTCGTAAAAATTTCCCTTCCCTTTACACCCATCAACACAAATCCCTTTCAAAATCTGTTCAATGCTGACTAACTCAAATAAAAATAAAAAACTTCAATATTTGCGTCATAATGTCTCAGTCATTTCGGTTCAGGGAAAAGGTGTTTATTATTCGCATTGATTTTTATATTTCCAATATGATTCACGATTTCACTGTTCACTGTTCACAATAGTATTGCATTTAACACCAATTATTATTGATTATTCCGTCTATTCTCCTATCACAGATGCTCTCTTTCCACTTATTTGTAACGGCACTTGTTTTTCCTTATCTCCTTTCCTTATGCACCACATATGTAAATTTGTTATTTTTGCTTGTGTGTGTGAGCAAGTCAAATGCGACAAAATGTGAAAAAGAGTGAGAAAAAACATTCATGGATTACGCGTTGCGGGTGGCACAGAATGAGAATTGGACCGTTAAAGCAAACAGTTAGATTGTTTTCTATGGCGTCGCTTTTTACGTCGCATCAACGTTTTACGTTATGCATTAAATGGGAGCTCTCCTAGATGCACTCACATACAAACATACGCACACATGTACACACGTATGTAAATATCCAAAAATATAAACGACACCAGTAACAACAAAAACAAAAACAACACTCAACGCTGTACGTAATAAAATCCCTTGCGCTGCAATGCAGTCGCAGCAGCAGCGCAGTTGCTGCGCAGCCAGCACATGCTTCGCTTCTTATTTATAAATTGAGCCAGCCCTTATGTGCTCAACTCTGTTATATACATCAGCCAGTCAGCCAGCCAGCCGTTAGCGAGACATACATACACACACATTGTCTCTCTACGTACTACGTGCGTGCATGTTTGTGTGTGTTTGTGTTTTGTATGCGTGTGCGCTCTTGTGTGTGATGCCATATCGTCGATATTGAAAGTATGTATGTATGTATGTGTGAACATTTGTACATAACATACAATGTATCGACGTTGAAAATTGCTTGGGTTTGCGAACAACGGGACAACGACGACGATCTGATACGAAGCGATACCTTTTTTTATTTCGTTCGTTAACATTTAATTCTTTATACGTGTATCACATGTATATATGAAGAGAAATATATACGTATGTATGTATTTTAGTATGTATGTGTGTACATATCATTTTCATTTTCACGGAACAAATATGGCTACACAAAGCTGCTTTGAAAAACGCTTACGCTGCTCACATTTAAAGCTTATTAAAACTTTTCACACTCACACCAATTTAATATATATATATATAAATATATATATATATGTACATAAGCACATGTACACATACATATGTATGTATGTAATTAATGGTTTTTTAAAATTTTTTTTTATCAAATATTGGAAGAAGGAACGAGCATTTAATGCTGACTGGCTGGTTGGGGACTGGCGTAGATTCCGTTTGGGTTGCCGTTTGTTGGTTTGAGTGCGTGATTACGCCATTTTCTTTACTCTTGCACGCCCAATTTCACATTTACCTTATTCTTTGTTATAATTTTGTAATTATTTTATGGGTTTTGCTTGGCACACCGCGAACACTGTGTGTGTGAGCGTTTTATTCGATGTTTATATTTATTTGTTACACTATTGGCTATTGGATTTATTGCTTTAACGATTTCTTAAATGCATTTTTCCCCAAACGATTTATAAGTTTTCACCACTACCACACACACGACTTGTCGACAAACCCGCTGAGGTTACAGAGATGACACCCTCTCGATATTTTAAAATTTATGGGGCTTTCTACGATACGAAACTATGTCGATATTTTTTGGCGATATATTGAATTGTGCAAATGAGTTATAGTATTTATTTAGAGTAGTGCAACAAAAACATTAATTTTGTGTGGTGGCTATTTTTAAAGAGAGAATAATGATCTAGCTCTATGCATTAAAAATTGTTTTTAATTTTAAAAAAATAATACAGGCTCAATTACCTATCGATACATAAATACTACTCTTAGACTTCTCATCGCCAAGTGGATTTAACAGTGCTGCTCGCTGCTAATAACAATTAGGCAAATGTTATTATTGCTGTTACGCCTCCCAATGAGATCACAGCTGTGGCAGCTAATTGTTACTGATGAAAACGAGCATTTATTAAAATTTCCCTCCATATGTATTAAATTTTTGAATAAAGGATAATAAATAGACAAGGTTTACAGCCATTATAAGCATTGATGTGCTTTTAATCGGTTGGATTCTGTATGACAATAAGAATAAAGTCCTTATCGGGAGCCACCATAATTTCATGTTTCTTGGAACGAACTCGCAGGAATGTCATATCATTGGATGGATCCAAATCCCGCACCACACTTCTCGCCTTGTCTGCCAGCTGACTCATCAGACCAGCGTATTGAACGGTTGTCGTGTTGTCAAGCGTCGACTTCACCGGAATACCTAATAAGCCAAACATTGAGTTACTTTTCCATTTATATATATATATATGTATTTATTTAATTTGTATTACACTACCTTCATTGTTGACGACAATTGTGCCGACGACTCCCTTGTGACTTTGGATTCGCTTCAGCGTCTCTTCTACTTCTTGCGACTGTCAATATTATTTGCGATTTAACTTTAATAAGTAACTTTTGTTAACAACTTACCATTATTACTGAGAATTTGGATTTGTCGTCAACCAAATTACTATTTTGCAAAAAGGAAAATAAACTATTGTTTGTTCGATAGCGCAGTGTGACCAGTATGCAAAAATTAAAAACAGCGCAAATAATTGTAAAAAAATGTCAATTATTTAGTATTTCTTAGAAAATTCTATTGGCGCTCCCTTGCTTTATTTATAAGATAATTTTAAAAAGAAAGCTCATACAATTATACATATTAATCTGGAAAATACCACATTTATTAAATAAGCCAAGTATTTGTCACCCTGCACTACATAATTTGACCCGCAAACCTATAAAACAACCGTTACCGTTAGATACTTATCATGACAACCAAAAAAACTAGAATATTACAAAATGTTGACTGACTTTTTATTTGGATAAATATGTTCAAGAGCCCACCAGCAAAGGTAATATTTAATTAAATTTCACTAGTTAAATTGCTAAATAAGAATTATTTTGAAGCCACCTCGAACAATTCGCTATGTGGAAGAAGCCTTCAGACAGATTCAGGAAAAGAAAAACATTCGAGATATTGTGGTTATAAATGAACTCGGTCATCCGGTTAAAAGTACCATGGAATTTGAGAACTCGGTGAAATTTGCCGGTTTATTTCAAGAACTGCGCGGCAGAATGGAGCGTGGAATGAAGAAAATTGATCCCACTGATGAATTGCGAATGCTCAGAGTTCGCACAAAAAGCCATGAAGTACTGCTAGTGCCCGATTCCAAAATAACTGTAATTGTCGTACAAAATGCAGATAAATAATTTTATTATTCTCTATTTTTTTATAATTACTCGATTTTGTTGTAGAGTGTTAAGTGGTTAACCCATCGTTAACACGCTGTTGTTTTACTATCGAAATTGCTATCGATTGTGTGTCAGCTCTAGTATTTTGACATAAGGCGCTGATGCGGCACTACTTAAGCTCTGTTATGGAAATGTTATCAAGTAAACTCAGCTCCAATTTTTCGGTTTACGGCATATATAACAAATATTGTTTATACAAGAGCAATAATTACAAATTTTCTGTCGAGCTGCATACAAGAGCAGTGTTGGTATTTAATCGGAAAACTTGCCATTCGCTGTTAAATAACATGGTTGCAAAATGTTAGCGTAGCAGTCGAATAAACATACACGCAACACACATACGCATTCAGAGTTTTGTTGTGTTCGGTTCGCTGTGTGTGCTATTTACGTCGTAATTAAACTAAAGAAATATAGTAAAAACGCTAGCGCGTAATTAATGAATCAAATTTGTACAAAATTTGATCCATTTCGTGTGTAGATTGTTGTTTGCTTTGTTCGTTTGTTCGTCGTCGTCGCGCTGTGATGCCAAAGTCGCTGCTGACGTCGCGGCTAAAGTTGATGACGTCGCATTCGAGCCTAAAAAGGCGTTGACAAGCAAACGTTGAAAGCAGATTAAAGCAGACACCACAAAAGAAATAGAAAGAAAATAAAAATCAAATTCGAGCTAATCGCAAGTTGGAATTGCTTTAATCTACTGTGCATATTTATCTACATATTCTTATATATTTTGAGTGTCTGTGCATATGTGCAAAAAATAATAAGAAAGAGTAAAAGTAAAGTGTGCAAGTGTGCGTAACATAAACATATAATTTACAAAGACGAACGCGACACCCACAAAAAGAAAAGCAGAAAAAGAAGAGTAAAAAAACGTACGGTAAATGCAGCGCCGCAAAAATGAGCAGCATAACGCTAAACGAAATGGTCAACGTGACACAGCAGAATTTACACGATCTATTAGAAATTTTCGAAAAAAAATCATTCGAGGCGGCGGCCTTTGAGGAAGGCACAACGGTAAGTTCACCACACCGTGACATTATCTACATATGTATGTGTATATAACATTCACATATGTATTGAAAGGCACGTGCACGTGCAATAACAGTAACTAATAGCAATAACAGTTGCGCTAACATTGCTGCTATCCTGTGACCGCTTCAAAGTTCACTTTTAACAGTGACTTTAAACTGGTCAACATACTTTACCAGCCGTCAACCCCTTGCGCTTCGATTTGGTTGCCGCGCCCCAAAATTGATATAAAATCAGTCTTATACACCGCTCCACTTTTACTAGAAATCGATGAGCTCGTCTCAAGACTTATTTCACTCAACAACAACATGCTTGAGTGGCTTTCTGCTGCTTCTTCTACTACTTGACATGCTGTGCGACTTTTTGGGGTGTTCTCTTTCCTCTTCTGCTTCGCTTCTTTGCTTTGCCCTCGTTTCGAGTTACGGTTATGTTTGTGGGTGGGTGTGTGTAGTTTTTGACACGCACTTGACTTATTTGTTTGACAGGCCTCAACTCATTACTCAAATATTTACCGTTTACTTCTCGCAGCACAGTTTTTAATTGTGCTTACAATTTTAGAAATGTGAACTTAAAACTAAAAAAATAAAATAAAATGATGCAAGGCACTAAGGAAATTTTATTCGAAATGAATTTCACCAAAATTTGCATAGAATTTTCTTTAATTTGTTTCACTGTTGGATTTTTCTTTAACATTTTTCTGTTAACGTTGAATGTAAACAGGCCGCTAAGCAATAGCCGGCAACAATAACAACAAACTTTCATACATGACACGTTTTGCAAGTGTGTGTACAAGTACAAGTACAAGTGTGGCCTATGCGTTTGTGTGTGTAAAAGAGAGAGTGAGAGAGTATTTAGATATGTAAATGAAAACCGCAAACAGTTGGCAGCAAAATTAAAAAAAAATACGTAATGGCCTATACCCTATACCTATACCCCCTCTGCGTAACTTGCGCGCTTTGTGCAAAAACTGATAAAAAGCGACCAACGGTTTGCAATCAATTCAATTGATAAATAAGAAATGCATTTCAACTTGAACGTAAACATTTGTCTTGGCTGCCTGCTTGCTACTTTGTTGCAGCAGTTGCTAGAGTTCGTTTGAGAATGTTTGTTTAATAAATATTTGCTACTTATCAACGCAAATAGTTTTCCTTATCAGTGACTACACATATTTAAAGGTAAAAACGTTAGAAATGCCCTCGCAAACCAACTTAACTTTAATATGAGCAATGATCTTTTATTATTTTATTTAATTAAGTATTTTTTTTTTATTATTATTTTCTTAAAAGACTTGTCAGATGAACGCTTTCTTAGAGCTTTCAAGAGTTGATATCAATAATTCTAGTAAATTATTCCAATAATTCTGTCGTGCTCTATTTTCATCGGTTTCTGATTGCTTAATCAACACGATCTGGTTTTATTAGTTTTAGTTGAAAACGAAACGAAAAAACAATTTCAAACTGATCAAATTACTTTAGATTTGACAACGGAAAATTTTAAATATATTGCGCAATTTGGTTGAATTTAGCACGGACGACCGAATTTATTTTTATATTATTTTACTTGATTATTTATTTTTTGATTTACACGAACCGATTTTCAAAATCAATATTTTTCTGGTCTTTGTTTGGCAGCTAGATAAGAACTACATTGATATTTAGAAACACACGAACACTGCTTAAAGCCCAAGGAGTATATTTATTCTTCAACCTGCCTGAGTTATTCTTTCTTAGAACCGCAGATCTAATCGACTAGGTTTAAAATTAAGTTGCTTATCAGAAAACTGTAGTTATCGATAACTGTGAGCAGCATTTCAATTTGAAATGTTTGGTTTCTCAGTGGATTTGTTTTATTGGTGTAGTTATTTAATTTGTTTGTATTTGTTTTTTTTTCTATCCGTTCGTCGTATTTTATTTATCTGCGTTCTGTTTGTAATTAAAGAAATGTGTATTTATAGCTTTGATGGCGGTACGTGAGCAAGCAATTTGCGTTTTAGATTATAATTATTTTCGACCTTGCATTATGAATAAGCGCCACATCCACTCAACGAATCACAGTCGCAGTCAATTTCAGAGAGATATGGCAAAGTCCGACCCATCCAGGTTAATTACATAAGCGAATGCAAAGTGAATATTTATTTAAATACTATAATACGGTTCAAAACTAATTTGTAAAACTAAATAAAATAGCATTTACGGTGAACGGACTCCTATCTGCAAGTGTATGTTTCTTTAACAACTATATATATATAACTATATATGTTCTTGATCAGCATTAAATGTTGAGTCGACTTAGCCTTCTGTAAAGGCAAGCTGATCTAAGAGATTATAAGAGTTATAGACTTTAAATGTGGAATATAAGTTCTCGATTGCCATTGCATCTGTCTTGCGACTATGGATACAAATCGATTCTTATAGCAATGCAAGACACAGTTGCAAAGATATAGCCTGTCAATTGATATGTATTATATATGTAAATCAACTATCCGATTTTCATTAGAAATGGATAAGAAAAATAGATTTTGTTATCCGAATTTTCTTTTCATAGAGAATAACTGCTAAGTCGAGGGTATATTTTAGTCATGTTCTCCGACCTAATAGAGTATTTATATGTTCTTGATAAGCTAGCCAAATGAAACTTGGAATCAACCCGTCTTTTTGCCAAAATAAATCACAATTGAACTAGTTGGTTGCACATCAAGAACTTTAATAATTGTATTTAAGCACATCTAAAAAAAAAATTGTAACTTGTACACATATACATTTATATAAATATAGGTAGGTTTTACATTCCACATTTTTCTTAGATTTCTATATAGTATATAGCAGCAGACACCAGAATTCGTCCTGTTGTTTTGACCTTAAAGAATATTATCATAACCTAGTGTGATCAATGATCAAAAAATCGTTCGTTTATCTAGTTGAATTTCATTTAATTGTTCTTCTTCTGTAATGCTCGTCTCAGCTCCAGTTCAAAGTCCTCACACTCCAAATCGAGGCCACAGCCAACGCCATCCTTGTCGAGTTTGCCCTGCGCCCAGAGTATCAGTTTCACCAGAAACATCATTTTTGGCTCCATGCAAGCGGCCTGCTCATTCTCAATCATCGCCATGCAATCCAACTCACTGCTAAGCTGCTCATTCCGGCACCTGGGCTGCGATCCACTTGGCTGCTGCTCCATTTGAAAGGGATCCGAGCTGGAGGATGAGCAGTTGGCATTGGTCCCCATATTTAAGTGCTTTCGCTCCCGAATCAGCTCGATGAGGCGCAACTGTTGCATGTGAAAGTACATGTAGTTGTCGCTCTCGTACAGCTTGGGATATAGTTTCTTGGCCAGGTCCAGGGCATACTGCAACTGTCCCGCTCGGACCGCATGCTTGACCCGTGCCAGATGCTCCGGGGTATTTTGGGGTCCAACCGCTTGGAGTTTGGCCGCCGTCTCGAATTTTTTCGCTGCACCCATGTAGCCGTCTGTCAAATATAAATTCTAACTTTAGGTATTGCTTGCAACTCTGTTCAATCCTCTCGAGAGTTGTCTCCCTCTCCATATTTTATAGAACCAATGGTTCAGTTCTCGGTTTGAGTCCCAAATAGTAAAGTAGTTCATAATTGTTATCATCGTTTTGTGGCTCACAAGTCCCATCATCGTTCAGTTGTTCAAATTTGGAACTTAAAATTTCGTAAACTAAAAATAAAAAAAAAGAAAGAAATTTGCCGAAAATTATTGACATTTCAGATTTGATTGTTGAAAATTAGAAGAAGAAAAAAGAGCGATAATGGGACTTCAATGACCTACTGAACGATAAGGCGATAAGTATAATTGATGGGGGGAGCTACACACATATATATTTTAATATATGTATATATATACCCACCTGTTATCAGATATTTCATTATTATGCGATTGATGTCCACCTGTTTGGTCTGAAAACTTTTCATGCGCTGCGCCCAGCCGTCTTTCTGCTCATTGCCCGCCATCTTTTCGGATATGTTGTAGTTGAAAAAAATTAAGCTAATACTGATTGAATGTTTGAAAATATATTAATATCGAAAGAAGGTAAATTGCGAAATAGATTGATTGAATGAATAACTGTTAACTATTATAAATATGTATTTCAAAATCTCCTATGTCAAATAAGTTATTTCTATCGAGAAAGTTGTTTGTTAGTTCTTCTTCTCAACATTACGCATCCGATCCTAATCGAATTTATGAACTTGATCAAACCTGCATATAACAAACGAGAAATTATATTCTTTTGATGCTGATCGAGAATATATTTAGACTTTAAGGTATCGGACATGCTTCTGCGTGTTAAATACTTATTTTCCATATTTAATTTGTTCACGATTTGATTGGAAAAAAGCTAAAGCGACAGCACTGTTTGTCTTCAATTTGTGCAAATGTCGATAATTAGGCAGCAACTGGTCTTGAAAAATTATGAATTGCAAAAAACATGTTGCTTTTCGTTCAGGAATGTTGGCAAAACAAATGCAATGTGTTGAGCATTTGAATATATATATATATATATACTTTATATTTCAGCCTATCTCAAACAGCAATTTAATAATAAAACAAGCTAAGAATTTAGAATTGCTTACAATCAGCTTTAATCAGATGTTGCCACAGCGACACCCGATTAAATATTAACCTTCAAAAGTTCATTAAAAATAACGCTGGCAAAAAAAATTAACAACAAATATATAACAGAAATGCAATAATGCGAAAACAAACAATTAAAAAAAAAAAAACCTAAATAAATTAAAAACAAAATTGAAACTTATAAAATAAAATTTTCACTTGATCTTTAGCACTGAATTGTGACAACTATCAAGCATTTACTGTACCAGTAAACAGCCGTGTTTGTCATTAAAATTTATCATGTTTTTCTATTGCCGCTTTAAAAATGAGTTTCGTTGCTGTTTGTTTGCATTTTGGTTGTTTCTATTACAAACCTTGCCCACTGACATTGAAATAGCCCAGGCAGAACAACAACAACGGCAACTGTGTGCGTACACTGAACAAAATAAGTGGATATTTAAAATTCCCGCTTATTTTGCATTGAAAGTGAAAATAGCATTTCTTTATTTTCTCATATTTTAATTAATTTTATTTAAAATATCAAATAACACAATTGAAACATAATATTAAAATAAACAAAATATAAATAAAAAAAACTTAATACAAAATTTGTATTTATTTATTTAAGGAGAATATAAAATACAAGAATAGAAAATATATTAAAGTAAAATTAAAATTAAAATTAAAATGTAATAAACTATATTCAGATAGACATAACATAAATCGGAGGTTGATGCTGATTAAGACTGCATCATTGCGCACCTACTCATCTTTTTTGTCAGAGTAAAATTGTTGGAGTGTGCGTAGAAAAGACTGTGAGTGGGCGCCAAAAATGAAAATTATGTTTGTTGCTGGCCAGCAGCTAAAAATAGCTACAACTGAAATGACTTATCATATTTTGAGATATACATTTGTGTATATATGTGTTAAGTCTTAATAAATATATTAATATAAATAAGTATTAAGTATTATTATTATTATTTACATAGTAAACGTTATATTCTCATTTCACTTTCTGTCTTTGCTCAGCTTTTTTGCACACTGCACAGCAACCCACCTGTTGTTGTTGTTATTATTTTTCTATTTATCAATTGTTGTTGTTGTTGCTTAGTTGTTGGTTTGTAGCCAAAGTCTGATGGTGTTCAGCAACATGCCAAAAGTGTTAAAGAAAATTGCAAACAAATGCATCAGGCTGTAGAATTCCAGAGCCACCAGGGTGAGAAAAGCCAAAAATAAATGATCCTCCAGTTCGAGAGCCATTCAGCAATTTTTTCGTTTTTTCTTAAATATTTTCACTTTTCTCGTTTGTAGTGCAAAAGCAGTTTTGCACAAAATTTATTTTAAAAAAAGAAACAAAAACTGGGCAATTGAAAATGTTTGCTGGCCTGGCCCAGGCTGAGGATGCGACTGCGATTGCGATTGCAGGTAGCTGCATGTAGCAGGCTTGTTTTTGTGTATACTTCCTGCAACCAAATCGCTTCCAGTCTGCACAAAACGGAACGAAACAGAAACATTTGCAACGCCCACGCACAAATTGCACATATATATCTATTATACGCTGTTAGCGAAGGTAAAGGAGTATATTTGATTTGGCACTGTTCAAGTGTAAGACTTGCAACTTTGAATGTGTTTTGTGTAATCTCAAAATCTGAGATTTGAGTTTCTGGTATATATTTGTCTAAGGTTTGCTATCCTTATTGGAAACTAGGATATCGATAACTGCAAAACCATACATCTCTCACAATTTTAAAGCTGTTAAATTTACGTAACGATATTTATTTATAATATAATTATGTATATAAAAAGTAAAAATATATGGAAGATACTGGCTGTTAACCTTTTACAGACAACTCCCATACAAATCTATAGCTAGACTAAATAATTTTAAAAATCAGTAGTTTAATAGTCAATCCCGATATGCGGATATATTTTGGCAGAGTATGCAGCAGCTGGTTACGCCCTCGCACTGCAATGTTCTCAACGTTGTTTCCTGTTTTTGGGGGTTGTTGCATGCTGCCTAGCCAAGCCAGCTGTGGCTTCACAGTGTGTCCTGGCTAAGGGGGCTCTTTCCATTCTTGTGGGACATTGTTAGCAGTGCGCAGGACGATGACGTGGCATTTATTTAAGCTTTGCTGTTGCTGCACTTTCCTGTGCGCCTGTGCCGTCTGGCATCAACTGTGTGTGTGGATGCAACTACGTTTTTAGCGAGTCCCCACAGTGCCACAGTGGCGTTCATATTTCGCGACTGCTCCACTGTACCGTTGTCGTTGTGTGGGCGACATGGAAATTGCAGACAGGCGCTCATAAATCAAATAGGCATTAATTTCCAGTCGCTGCAACTTGCAACTCGTTCGCAACACACTGTCAAATAATTACTAAATAATTACATACTGGAAACTATTACAAATATGCTTACTCATTTTTAGATATAAAAATATCATTTGTAGATCAAATTACAGCACAGAGCATTCTGAAATTGTTAGTGATAAATTGTATTGCTCTAAGCTTAATTGTATTTTAATTGTTATTATGCCTATTTCAAATTTTAAATATTTAACGTTTCATTTACGCTTTGTGTTTTGTATTTGCATACTTTTTTTTTAATTTGTTTATGAACAATATATTTTTATAACCTCAAACGAATTTTGTACTGAATCGAATTGCAAATATATATGTTGAATGTTGGGTACAAATCAAAATCATTTTTCAGAAATTTATTTATATTTGATTAATTAAAAAAGGTTAACAGCTTATAAAAAGGTATATATTATTATTATTATTATTAAATTGAAAGAAAAAATGAAATAAAATAATTATAACCTTAACATTTCCTTATATGAATTAAGGTATATTGTATGCTCATATATTGTTGAGCTGTAAGTGAAAATAATTGATCTCCGGACACTTTGGATTCTTGACGTTATCCTTTGAAGAGTTTTTCTGCAGCAACATCCAAGATAAACATATTCCATTATCTGCCTATCATTATCTGAAGCAAATCAGGTCTTCTTAAAGCTGCTCTGTTTTGCTAATCTAAAATTCTAGTGTTTTTTCTTTTCATAGTTTTAACTTTACACCCACTGTGCGAATGAGATTTTGACCTTAAACATTTATGATTGCCTGTTGCATGAACTTTCGGGTATGGAAGTTATGTGGCCTTGGATTGATGGTCGCTTAGTTCTGTTAGACGCCTTGTTTATTGCGTTTGTCGAATGGCAACTGACAACTGTTGCCGCAACGTGCGTTGTTCGAATTGGAGACGACACTTGGGACAGGTACGCATGAATATCGTGGCAGTTGCCAATTGGAAGAAATGCTAACGGGAACTGCAAACTGCAACTCAATGCGTAGGCGCATGTCCGGCACATAGAGAGAGATAGAGAGAGGGAGAGAGAGAGAGAGAGGAGGCAGAGAGAGTGTTTAGCTGCAGCAGGAACTGAAACTGTAGTTTGGAGCTGGAATTGCACTGCGTGTATAGTTGTTGGAGCTGTTGTTGTTGTTGTTGCAGCGAGCGAGTTCGATTCGAAACCGATTGCTGTGAAATTTTCCAATTTTTCCAGTAAATGGAACCGTCGCCTGGATTTGGATGCTTCTACCGGGCATTTCGATTTTTGACCCAGACACAGCCACCGAGCTGAAAACTGGGTTTGCATGATTCCTGCTAAACTTTTCCCCCATCGCCTGCTAATAATGAGAATAATGCTTCGGCTACTAACTATTGCGTCCTGAATGCCTGCTAGCGAGCAGATAAAATCGATAAGAATTTAAATGGCGGGCCAGTGATTTTTTTAACATCATCCATCAGCCACAAATTGTTGAAAGCAACGAGAGATTCGTTTTGGGCGCACAGAATTGTGGAATGTGATTTGCTTGCCACATGCGCTTAGCAAATCAAATGTAATCAATGCCAAAGCTGGCAATCGGAAATTGTGTTCTTGGCGTGATTTTGGCAATCGGAAATTGTGTTCTTGGCGTGATTTTGATAGACAAAAAAAAAACATTAAAAGATTTCATTATGAACTTGAATTCGCTTTTAAATATGTTAGGAAATGGAACAAATTAACAAACCGCACAAATGAATTATAATTTAAAGCATTACATACGTTCGTCGACAATAATTATTCATGTTTATTATTATAAACAGCTGGCAAACTATTTAAAATTTGTTATTGAGCTATGGCGAACAAGTGTATTCATGCGAATATGAATTTTTATAAATATTATTATTATTTGATAGTTTAATAATGGTAAAAAAATTGTGATTTATATCAAGTAAAATATTTTTTAATTTTTTATTCAACCCAAAATTTCTTCTACAGAAATATTAAGTGTTAATTGAATTTGAATCGGTAAAGGTGCTGTTTCGGTTTCAGTTCCGTTTTCCATTTCCAACAACCCATTAAATACAAATTTTGATAAACATAAAGATATACCCGCTTTTTTTTTTAGCTTTCTATCTCTATAGAGTAGTTTATAATTGTATATAACAATTTTATGATTATTTAACTACTAAATTAGTTTCCGCTACTAGTAGACAATACTTAAAAGGCAATCCCTATGAATGTTGCAACATCACTGTGGCACATGCTAACGAAATAAAAATGATATTTACGGTAGTAATGATGGGAGCTCATCATCATCATCATCAGTGACGGCATCGTTAACAATGACCTCTGCGAGACTTTTGGATGAACTGATTGCCAGGCGAACATGAAAAAACAGACTGTGATCGGATACCAAATTGAAAAAAAATCACACACACATGCATACATACATTCACTGTTTGTTCGTATTTATCATGTTTGTGTGTGTGTGTGTGTGTGTGACTGTTTAACACTTGTCAGATTGAAACCGAAAACTCTTCCTGATTGCAAACGACCTCAACTTGATGTCATTTGCTTTCAAATAATTAAAACAAAGCTGATGTTCAATGTGCAATGCCTATTTCCATAAATGTATGCAAGATTGCAGTTTCCTGCTAAACAACTATTTATAGTCTTTATACGCTTGCTGAGGGTATTATAATTTTGTTGTAAAGTTTGTAATGCATTGAATATATATAATTTATTCTTGATCAGCTTTATTAACCCAGTCCAATAATATTGCCTCAGTTTTTAAGTTATATTGATGAAAATTGGAGCTATTCGCCTTTTGTTGAAGTCGAATCAAATCGAATCACTATATTATATAGCTAATTATAGTCACGACATTAGTTGGAACTACTTTTTTATTTACAAAGTTATCCAGACTGGTGAATTTCTCCAGTTCCAACTATCATCATGGACCAAAAATCATTATTACTAGACAATTATATCATTAAGCTTTCATAGGGAAGATCGCTAGCCTTGTTTAATTTATAGTCAATTTAGTTGTGTACTTGTAGAGAAAAATATATGTAAATATTAACTTAGATGGGGAAATTTAAAATGACCTTGTCTAACTGCATATTCAAATCACATTAATTGTGCATATTCAAAATGTTGTTTAGTCTGAAATTATTATTTTATTACCGTTCAATTTACAAAAAACATAAAAATGTCAAATGATAAAACTATTAGTAGTCAAAGACTGAAGTTTATAATTTATTATTATTATTTACTAACGAACATGTTGAAGAATTTGCATAGTGTTGTTTACTCACAAAATTTAATATGTAGAGATTCCAAAACACTATAAACACAAAGAGAGGAGTGTTTAACGAAAACGTGTTTGGCTGTTAAGCTTCTGTTGTTGGGGTCTTTGAACGCAAAGCAAGGCTGATAATAACAGCAACAACAACAGCAAAAAGAACAACGGAACTTAACAGAATGCATGCTCGAGTCGAGGTGTGGTCAGTGGCCCGAACTCTCGATGTCAACTTGTTTTTCAGTGCTGTCTGCCCTGTGAATAATTCATTCAAGAAAATCCATTTTCCGTGTACAGTCAATTGATGAATATGCATGAATCAAATACATACATATAAATATATATGTGATGTCCGTTGATAAGCCTTTGCCAAAATGGCAGCGAAGTCAAACGAAACAAGAAATGTATATTTGTATTTTACATGCCGCTGCTGGCTGCCTTTCTGTGTTTTTCTCTTCTTTTCATTTCTTTTCTGGTTTCTTAGCAGTGCTGCTGCTGCTGGTGCTGTTGGCCTGGTCTTGGTCTATAATGGCGTTGGTGTTGCTGTCGCTGTCCCTGTTGCTGTCGCATTGGTGTTGGTTGCTGTTGGTGCTGTTTAGTTTCTTGATTGCGGAAAGCGCAGCAGCGCGGCGCTGCAAAGGAAAAATAAAAAACCTAACTGTGTCGCGGGCAGCAGCGTCTTTTTCTGCTTGCCCAGCATTGGCAAAGTCTTCAAAATCCGGGTTTGTAAGAAAACTGCATTTGCCTGAGCCAAAGAGCCTGGCGTGAGCGAGACAGCGAGAGGAAGAGCGAGAGATTGAGATATATGAAGACAAGACGCGAATGTTATAAGCAGCAGCAGCCAGTAGCAGCAGCAGCAGTCTTCGTCTTAAAATTTGTTTTTTTGGGTCACGGCAGCTACAGCAGCAGCAGCAGACGATGCTGATCGCTGCTAACAGCGACGACACCGCTACGTCGACTGCAACTGCAACCGCAGCCGCAAAACTATTGCATTGTAATCGCAAAGAGCGAAAACAAACAAACAACAATATCAACAACAATAGTCTGCAAAACTATTTTAATTTCGCGCGCTCTCGCGTCTGTTTGTTGTTTTTAAGTTTTACAGCGCCTTATTAACAGGCGCACAGCGAAAAAAGCACAGTCCCCTTCAGCTGCATGCATGCTGTGCTTACAAAGAAAATAAATATGTGCACTATACAACAACAGCACACAGTACACAAGTACAAAAAGTGCAACAACAATAACATGAACGCAACAGCACAAGCAAGCAGTTCAATACACACACAAGCTCGTGCTTGTAACAGTGGCGAGCGAGTGTAACAGTAACAACAACAACAACAGCAACAAACCGAGCAAGTAGCAATTTCCCTCCTCTACTCACTGTTTCACTCACACTTGCAGTGCGAGACGATGCGAACAAGTTGCCGCTAAAAAGACCAAGATGTGCACACACACACACACACATGCAATGACGCTCCTTGGCGACTGCCTCTCTTCACACTTACATTGCTTGGCCATTTGTGTGTGAAAGAAGATATTTGTCTCATTCTCATTTAGTTAATGTAAACAACAACCAATTATTGTTTGACATGTGTAGGTGTTTAGAAAATATTTACAAAATAATTACTTATAATTGTATGTGCATATATTTCTACAGCTGCTCAACAACAATTATTATTTCTTTTTCTTTCGCTGCCCACACTCACACACATATGTTGTCTGTGCCAACGTTCGCCGCAGCAACTTTCTATCACTACAAACAGAATTTACTCTCCCGCCTACCACAAAAACTCTCATAGAAAAAACACACACACATACGCAAGCACAAATCGACAGACCCAGCGGCTTTTGGTAATTGCGTTTTAGTGTTTTGCTCGTTTGTTTCGCTCTGCATAGTTTTCTTTGCACACACGCACACATATATGTATGCATACAATTTGTGTGTATGTGGGCGCCTCTTTTTACCACGTTTGTTTTGGTATGTGATTCGCTGTTTTGCTAGTTTAACGCCGCAGTTATTATTATTTTTTGCGCAGTTTTTGAGACTTGTTTGTTTTTGCATTTATTCGCATTTCTCTTTACTATGCTTTTTTACTTGCTGTTGTTGTTGTTATTGTTGTGGTGCTTTAAACCTGTTTGGTGGACTGGACGGCATCCATTTCTGTCAAGGTTTTGGGTGGCTTGACTTGTGCGTGTTTAGTTTCTTTATATTATCTAGTTCGTCGTCGTCGCCGTCGTGTGGGACAGATGTTTGGGTCGCCTCCCTCCCACTCCCCTCTGGCCTGATTGTAATCTATTTTTAGTTGGCTAAACAACCTTTACAATTCTCCCAGATTGGCATTAATAAATGTGTTTTTCGCTTTTTGCTACAATTGCAATGCGTATCAGAAATAAGCTCTAGTTTTGCATTTTAGTTTTTGCTCGCTGTTGGAATTGCAATAGTTGCAGTTGGAAACGATGGAATGGAACGAGTCGTGAGAACTGAGTATGATTTGCGAACATGTCCCATTTTCATTCGTTCTAATCTTTAAAAAAAATTTTTGTTGTACAATTTGTTAATGGAAATTTGACAACAGGAATTGACAATTTAATGGTTACTTGACGTATATGTTTTTTTTTGTTTTTATGGATGATAACCCTCAGAGGCCGGGATCCAATGGCGTTTTATTGAGTCTCTATCTGCTCTGATTATAGCTTATTTAATTTGTGAAACGCGTGCCTTTTTTTCCCCAAGTTTATTTTTAAATACTATTTTTATTTTTTGAACACGAAACATGCTTAATAATCTAATCTATGCGATATTTAATATTAATTCAGCGATTATGTCTCTTTTCCCCCACCCCAGGAGTATGGCATCTCAAAAAAATGCGAATTTCTGTTCAAGCTCGACTATAGCCTCATGAAGCTGGACAATACGAACGGGCTGCTGAGTACCCGTTATCCTGGCCGCATACTCATACCGGAATTCGAGCATGGCCACATGGCCAAAACACTAATACCCAGCAATGGCGCAGCTGGAACTGGCTTGGGAGCAGATGGATTTGGCAATGGGGGTTGTTCAACGGGCGCAACGACTGCGACAGCGACACCATTGAACAGCACTGCGGGGAGCAACTGCAGCAATGGTGGCGGCACCAGCAGTATCAATAACAGTTCAGCCAGCGGCGCTGGTATTCAGGCATTTGTAACGTTTGCCAATCCGTTGCAGCAAACGTTGCAGCAGCCGTTGGTGCAACAGCAACCGTTGGTGCAACAGCAGCAGCAGCAAGCAGTGCAACAACCGGCTGTGCAACAACAGAACACCATCTATGAGGATCAGTACGATATACAGCGGATGCGTGAAGTGGTCACCATGGCGAAATATGCACGCTGCCGGCAGCGTTTCGCCGTTCCCGTTATTATGTATCGTGGCAAATACATTTGCCGTTCAGCGACCCTCTCTGTCATGCCGGAGACATACGGACGCAAAGTGGTTGACTATGCCTACGATTGTCTCAGTGGCAATTATGCGGCACCAAATGGTGAGGAGAATGAGGCGGATGCCACAGACCTATCACTGATCAATCACATGCATGATGGGGCCCAGTTCAGCTACGACGAGGTCATCAAGAGTGACATTCAGCTTTTACACACACTCAATGTGTCCACAATTGTTGATCTCATGGTTGAGAATCGCAAGATCAAATACTTTATGGCGTAAGTCTGGTCTAATCTCTGAGAATGTGCTCCAGTTGCAGGTTCTCCCTTTTCGAGCGATCACTGTAATCTCTATTTATTTCTATAGCGTCTCATCATCGGAGAAGGCCGATCCGAGCAAGCACTATAAGAGCTTTAATCTACTATCGCTGCCGTATCCGGGCTGTGAGTTCTTCAAGAAGTTCCGGGACAACAATTACATGGCCAAGAATCTGCACTACAATTGGAAGCAAGCATTCAACGATGCTAATATCAATATACCCAATTTGGGGCCCGCTGCCGACATCGATATCATTTGGCCTGAATATCGTGACTGGGATTTGGTGACCATCACACAGAATTATCTGCGCGCCACACTCAAATACATCCAGGAGGATAACTCTGGCCTGCTCATCCACTGCATCAGCGGCTGGGATCGCACGCCGCTCTTCGTCTCCTTGGTGCGTCTCTCGCTGTGGGCCGATGGCCTCATCCATCAATCGCTGAATGCCCTGCAAATGGCCTACTTTACACTGGCGTACGACTGGTATCTGTTTGGCCATCAATTGCCCGATCGCCTCAAGCGCGGCGAGGACATTATGTTCTTTTGCTTTCATGTGCTCAAGTTTATCACCGATGAGGAATTCAGCATTGTGGAGCATCGCAAACGCACCAAGACATCGAGCAGCAGCGGCAGTAGCGTCATTGTCATCAAGTCCGACTGCTGTGACGATGAGCCGCTCAAGGAGTGAGTTAAAAATCTCAATTGAATTAATATCGGTTATAATCTAAAACACACGCTCAATACAATCGAAATCCAACTAGATTTCAAATGAACCCATAACATTATTAATGAATCGATTGTTAAAAGTTTTAAGCGTTTCATTTAATTATTTTTTTAATGTTCTTGTTCAGCGAGCTTGCTAAACTAACTTCGAGTTACGAATTCTTCATGTCAATCTTTCTATATATATACATATAATATATACACATATTATATTTCTCAACTTGAATGCGTGCCTTCAAAATAACATCATTAAATAATTATACATATTGATTAATGAGTAAGGCAAAAGCACACAGAAATAATATTAATAAATAAATAACGATCATCGACTTGAATGGGATAAAGGGAGGCGAAAACCATAAGAAAGTTAAACTAGTTAAAAAGTTTGTGAATTTTTACTGTGTTTGAGTAACAATCAAAATTGTTTTTATTGTACAGCTCAAATACAAATAGACTTTATTATTTATTGTACTTTTCATTTTGATACCTTTGACTACAACTTGTAGGTATAATAATAAATATATAGAATATATATATCTCATCTGAAAAAATTTCCTATGACACAAATTACAGACTTAAGCTTAGTTAAATAATTGGATGCAGGGTATCTGCTAGTCGAGCACTCTTTACTGACGTCTTCCCACTTGATATAATTATCAAAAGCAATTAACTAATAACTGAATCTTTTACTGTTTTAAACTTGCAGGGATTACATTTTGGCCTTCGATCAAGACAGCAACGATAGCTACTCAAACTGTTCCAACTGTGATATGTCGATAACAGATAACTTCTATGCCACAACAGCAACAACAACAACAACAGCAGCAACTGCAGCAACAACAACTTCAATCCTTAATCAGCTCACAAGTCGATCGCCAAATCCAAAGCGGTAGTAAAGACATTTAAAGTATTTACTGTATATATATGTATTTATGTACATTACTTTTATTTAGATCCCGCACCAGTCCCATTTCTGTGCCGGGCTCGAATGCGAGGCAGCGTCAGGAGTCGACTTCGTCGAATGGCAGCTGGCAGGTTGTCACGGATACTGGCTCCATTGATTCCATGATGAATGGCAGTTACATGATGCGCTTTGTGACGCAACAACAGAATCAGCAGCAGCAGACGCCGGCAGACAATAACATTCCAATGTGCAATGGAGGCAATGGGTATCACTGCAGCAGCACCACCACTAACACCAACAATAGCAGCAGCAGCAGCAACAACATCAACATGCCTAGCGGCGCAAGCAGCAGCAGCAACAACAGCAACAACAGCATCACCAACAACACGCACGGTTTCCTCAACGGTTCCTCCTCCGCCAAAGATGTGGGAAACGGCATTGCCGCCGCCGCCAACAACTCCTCGAAGCACTGCATCAATTTGTAAGACTGAACTTGACTATATATTAAAATCGTGTATTAATTAAAATTCCTTTTTCCAGACGCAAACAGCGTTTAAATGCTGTGCGAGCGATTTTTATACAGGCGTATGGAAAAACGATTGGACTGAAATTCAAGGAGGGCTCCTCAATGAACCTCACCACGTTTATTGGCAATTTGGCGGATCAGCTCTTTTAAATGCTTAGACTGGATATGTGCCCCCTCCCACTACCACCTACCACATTTGATAGTATGCCACAATGTTGTGGAACCCCAGATCATCATCAAACTGACTGACTGACTGACTGCTGGGTTTTTGTGTGGCTTTGTTGTTTGTTAGTTAACTTGTTAGTGCTGCGCAGTTTTTTTTTATTACCATGGACTGTATTTTGTAGACATGTTGATTTACTACGTTCTTGTAACTCTTGTTGATAATGATAATAATAATAATAATAAAACAGAAAAGAAAACCAATACATATATACGTAGAAAGGCAAACAAATGCATTGTACAAGTAGCCAAGTTCCTTGCTCGCCGCCCGTTTTGAATGAGACAAAAAGAAACCACATCCGATATATATATATATATATATCTTATATGTATCGTATATGCGACAACAAATGTGTACCCACAGCTGCTGCTGCTGGGCAGCGAGCAATGTCTTTGTGTGTGTGTCTGTTTTTTGTATTTAGCTATTTTGTTTTGGAAATTGTTTTGTTTAGTAAATATTGCAAAATCAAATTAGATAAAAAAAGAGAAAATAAAAACAACATAGCTTTAAGTTGTAATTTATAGTAATGTATTTTTTAAATAAACTTATTGTGCATTTGATATAAAACTAAAGAAAGACGCATCTTAGAGACAAAAGGCTGTGGAATACTGGCGCTGCTCATCCGAAAGCTCGCCAGAGGCAGATAGTCATCAAGATTGAAACGCTTTAGACGCACTCGCACTCTCTTCACATAATGCTTGACATTCTTGATCGGCACATAGTGCAACTGACGATTTTCTGTTTCCACTTCTTGCTGTGGCTCTAGTGACTCCGCTTTAATCTTCAGTGGAGACGCGATCTCCCTCTCATCGTCGTGGGGGTGCATGCAACGTCCGTTGCTAATAACCAGACTGCTCTTCAAATTATTGACAATAATTGGCGTAGAATTCTTATTTCTTTTGTTGCGAAACGAATCATTTTTCGTATGGGATTTGGCGGGCAACTCCCGGAGGCGGGTCTTCTTTAGAAATACATTATACTCGTTTTGCACCCTGTCCTCGTCCTCTAGCTTCAGTTCGTAAACGATACATTTACTACGCTCCGCATTGAAGATGGTATCAAGGACCTCAACCTCGAGACGCCTTTGTTGCTTCTCTGTCAATTGCTTTACAAAGGACACCTGATTGAGCATGAATCTTTCCGCTACACTGCATGGCTTGCCGTTCGAGGTGATTGATTTTGACAATTTTTTGACAGAGTGAATCTGGTAGTTGATGGCTCGCCTTTGCCAGCGATGGACAGATGGGCCGCAGGAGATTCCAACGCCGCTGGAGCTCCTCAACTGAGAAGGGGGCACAGAGCTTTAAGTCCTCGTAGCCCTGATTAAAAGCCTTCGAACAGGCGAACATCGTTTAGCACTATCTGAGAATTCGAATTTATATTGCCGATGTTGATCTCCACTTGGGCTACATCCGCAAAACTTTCGCTGTCCATTCTGAATAATTAGTTCTTAGGCGACGATTTTCCTGTTCTTCCCCTAAATTCAAAAATTCATTATTTAATATTATTAAAAACGAGCCGAACACACTATCGATAAAAAGTTGCATGTTCGTGTAATTTCTAGAGATGGACTCCATTTATTTCATACTAAACGTTATACGCATTGTTGCACATCGGCTTTTTGGTATTTTTGCAGTATAATTGACACTCATCCCTGGACTTACGATTGAAAAACGAATCCGATCATCTGCAGTATCATTCAAATTCTTCCATATTTAACAAAAATAGTAATTTAAGCTAACACTTTTGAAATTCAATATAATTTTTTTCACCTATTGCTGTTCTAATTTAGTTATTATATAAGTAAATAAAAAAAATTTAAAATTTCGCTCATTTCAGGGTTGTCCATATGTCTTGCTCACATTCTTTCGCTGTGCAACACTAGTTTTTAAGCATCTGCCGGTGATTTGATACACAATATACACAATCCACACATTTTGCACATTATTTTAGTGTCACAAAGTAGCAAGAAAGGTGAAAATAGAACGCCAAGATGAGTGGCGGCACTATGTTGTATGGCGGCGATGAGATTGGCGCTTTAGTCTTCGATCCTGGCCATCATTCGTTGCGCGTGGGATACGCTCAAGAGGATTCGCCCAAAGCTGAAATACCTTCTGTGGTTGGCATCGGCAGCAGCAGCGGCAGCAACAACAGCAACAATGCGCCCGACACGAATCTTGATCCAGAGACCAAAACAGATAACAACGTAACATCAAACAGTAAGTACGATTTTACCCATTCGTTTTACACAATTTCATGCCCCCTTCCCTTACCTCTTCTCTCGCTCAGACGCCGACGCGCGAAAATATTATGTGGACACGAATTATGTGAACGTGCCTCGGGCGCAAATGGAGGTGCAGACGTATATGAAGGATGGCATGATTGACAACTGGGAGCTGTTCGAGAAGGTTATCGATTATGCGTACGCGAATGTCATCCAATCGGAGCCGGAATATCATCCAGTGCTCTTCTCGGAGGCATCGTGGAATGTGCGCAACAATCGCGAGAAGCTTACGGAGCTCATGTTCGAGAAATACAATGTGCCGGCATTCTTTCTGGTAAAGAACGCTGTGCTCGCCGCCTTCTCCAGCGGACGTGCGACCGCTCTGGTGGTGGACAGTGGCGCCACACACACGTCGGCGGTGCCCGTGCACGAAGGTTATGTGCTGTCACAGGCTGTGGTCAAGTCGCCGCTTGGCGGTGATTTTCTATCGCGGCAATGCCGACAGCATTTGGAGAAGCACAACATTGATTTGTCGCCCGTGTATAAGATTGCCTCCAAGGATGTGGTCAAGGAGCGCGATAATGCACGATTTACACTGCGCAAACTGCCGGAGAATCTCACGCCGTCGTGGCAGAATTATATGGTGCAGCTTATGATGCAGGACTTTCAAATGAATGTGCTGCAGGTGCTGGAGAATCCATTCGATGAGCGTGTCGCCTCCCAAATACCAATGGTCCACTATGAGTTCCCCAATGGTTATCATCAGGACTTTGGATCGGAACGTTTCAAAATTGCCGAGAGCCTGTTTGACAATGCGATGCTCGGCGCAGGACAACTGGCCTCCACCAGCGTTGGCATGTGCGATGCCGATGTCAGATTGTCACTCTTTGGCTCCGTTGTAGTCACAGGTAAAAGCAATTTATATTTTAATCATATAACAGATGGTTTATATTAAGAAAGTGTCTGCTTTTTAGGTGGCAACACTTTGCTGCAAGGCTTCCCCGAGCGACTCAATCGGGATCTGCAACTGCGCGCACCTTCGAACACACGCTTAAAAATGATTTCAGCCAATGGGAGTGTGGAGCGACGATTTGGCGCCTGGATTGGTGGCTCAATATTGGCCAGCATTGGCACCTTTCAACAGATGTGGATATCGTCGCAGGAGTACGAGGAGGCTGGCAAGAGCCAAGTGGAGCGCAAGTGTCCCTAAGCCAAACACACACCAAGCAAAACAAAATTCCAATTTTAATTGTACAATTAGTAAAACCAATACGACGATAATTTTATTTGCTATTATTCAGCTATATAATGCGCACCTAATTCCTAATGAGCTACTCCTCTATTTTTTAATAATAATATTTCGAGAATTGTAGATTTTGATTTTGTATTCTCTTCTATTCGCGAGACTACCTCAGACATTTGACAACTTTTCCAACATCTTTTAAAGTTAACACATTCTGATTATATTTCTGATTTTAATTTATGAAAATATATAGGTTAATGCGAAAATAAGCACGGTGGTCTACGTATTCTTTGTCTGCCCCAAAAAATGATCATATTCTACCTGCATCCTTGGAAGTAATTTTTTTTTTGGTTTTAAGATGAAATAGATCTTGAATCCATATTGGTAGAGTTGGTCCTTGTGCTTTTAATGTATAGTGACCTTCAATAGTCTGTTTAACTTGGCAATTTTAAAAACTATCCGAATGTCCTTTGGATCACAAGTAGTCCTTGGAGTGACGATTCTGATAAAGCAATAAAATTACTCATAATCCAACGCCGATAGGGACAAGTCCTGTGAAACATTCTTTCTAAGCCACAATCATTGAAGTTTAATAGAGATTGTCGTTGCGATTCTAACACACTATGTCGATAAAAAATCTACAAAGATTTGGCCAAGATTGAGTTATTTTTCTGATAAACTATTGTGCTTGTCTATTTTCTCAACCTAAAACTGGGCTTTACAAATGTTGGTTTGCTGAGACTAGTTAATATAGTAGATATTAATTTTAACCCTAAGAGTATGCTTTAATAATTTGCATTTTAAAATAGATTTCAACCTTCTGCTTACGCCTCTTGTGGTTAGTTTATTTGAGTTTCGGCAAACGTTATGAGATATATACTAAAAAACATCACAAGCCAAATGCATTAAGAGTTATTCAATTAATTTATAGTAGTCATTGTACGGGATATGTTGTAAGTTTAAGTTGAAGCGCTCGCAGCTGCCGGAGTTTGTGTTTCTCGTTTGGTTTGGATAGGAGTTTGATTATCTGGCTGAATAGTGAATTCCTTGGCTCCGCGGCCTGGCTCTAGTTCATAGGTAATGGAGATAGAGAGTAGTTTAGGCAGACGATTCTTGGAGTTCCTCTTTGGGTATGCTGGCAGAATGACCGGCTTGCGGCGCCTAATTGTGTCTCTGGTTATTTCGGTGCAGAGCTTTAAAAAGCGTCACATGGCACCGGACATGGTATTGTTGCAGACGCATTGCTGCATATCCAAAAATGGAATTTATTAAACTCAGTTGTGGAATTTCAATAATTTGGTCTTACCTTAGCATTTAGAATATCCTCGGACCAATCCTCCTTGGCAATGCGGCCCACAGCATTCACCAAGATGCGCTTCACTTTCACCACATTCTCGGAGAAGGTTCTGAGCACATCTTGGACGTTGACACCCTCACAGCCCATGCGCCAGCAATCGTAATCTGTAGCAATTGCCACCGAGCCATATAACAGGCCCGCTTCCTTGGCCAGCACAACTTCGGGACAGGTGGTCATATTAATCAGATCACCGCCCCACTGCCTGAACATATTACTCTCCGAGCGGGAAGAGAATCGCGGTCCTTCTATGGTGACAATCGTTGCCTTGTCATGGGCGGCATATTCCAGCTCCTTCGCCGCATCGAGCAGCGTCTTCCGGGTGCGCTCACAGAAAGCTGGATACATGGGCAGATGGCAGACGCCATTGACACCTGCATGCTGACCATCATAGAACGTCTGTTGTCGCTTCGTGGTGCGATCAATAAAGTCGTGCGGCACCACCAAATTACCCGGATGAATGTGTTCCCTTAGCGAACCGCAGGCGGTGGACACAATCAGATGTGTGCAGCCAATTTGACGTAGAGCCCAAATGTTGGCACGATAATTAACATTCGATGGCATAATATCATGTTTGCGTCCATGACGGGCAAGGAGGACGCACTGTACTCCACCGATTTCGCCTTCGATCAGCGCATCCGATGGGGCACCATAGGGTGTCTCAATTACCTTCTCCTGGCGCTGCTCCAAAATATCCGGATCATCCAGACCAGAGCCACCAATGATGCCAATCTATATACATATATATGTGTATATATATGTAATATGTATATGTGTATACTGAAACGCCTGGACTCACCTTGACTGGAATCGGGTCCAGATTTGTATCTTTACATTTAATGTGAATCATCTCTCGTATCTCGTAACAAACGCCGGATTAGCTATATGACCGCAGTTCAGGTTAAAATGTGCTTAACAAACTTGTCAATGCTTCCGCGCTGATAGCGTTTCGATGCTGATAAGATGTCAAAAGTGTAGCGAAGCTGAAAATTTTAGGCATATTCATTTTTAGTGTTAGGTATCTGGCTGTTAATAAATTTTCATAATATGTAACTAAAAGTTAGCTATTAGCTCGGACTATGACCTTCAGCTGGACATTAAGCGTTATATATTCAGTTGTCAAATAATATTACAAGCTGAAGAGCACTCCAGACTCTTATTAACTTAAACTTTAAAGTCTAGCCTCTTAGTTGTCAAAAATTATTCGTTTTTCAACACTCCACAAACATAGTCTGGTCACACTGAATCGGCAAATGTAAACAGCTGACTGCCGCAAGCGTACACGTGCCGCCAACAGTAACAAAATAAAAGAATGGAATTTGTGTCGGACTTGCCGGGCAACGATATTGACGATATCGAGGATTTAATATCGGCCGACGATATTAAACCGCGTGAGCGCTATGAGAACAAGAAGAGTGTCACCGTGCGCGCCAAGAAGCGAGCGCCAATTAAGCCGACGCTAAGCGATGACGACAAGGAAGAGACGAAACCTCAGAAGATCATACACGAGAGTGTTATTCCCGGCACCCAGAAAGTGTATGTGAAGACATGGGGCTGTGCACACAACAATTCGGATTCAGAGTATATGGCCGGCCAACTGGCATCATTTGGCTATAAACTGAGTGGCAAGGATGAGGCGGACTTGTGGCTGTTAAACAGTTGCACCGTAAAGAATCCCTCTGAAGACACGTTCCGTAATGAGATCGAGGCGGGAATGCGCAATGGCAAGCATGTTGTTGTCGCCGGCTGTGTGCCACAGGGCGCCCCCAAGTCCGACTATCTGCGTGGCTTATCGGTAATTGGTGTTCAGCAAATCGATCGAGTTGTCGAGGTGGTTGAGGAGACGCTCAAGGGACACAGTGTGCGCCTGTTGCAGAACAAGAAAGTGCACGGTCGTCGTGTCGCCGGTGCCCCCTTATCCCTGCCGAAAGTGCGCAAGAATCCGCTCATCGAGATCATCTCGATCAACAGCGGTTGCCTCAACCAATGCACTTACTGCAAAACAAAACATGCGCGCGGCGACCTCGCCAGCTATCCCCCCGCTGAGATCGTCGAGCGTGCACGACAGTCCTTTGACGAGGGCTGCTGCGAAATTTGGCTTACGTCCGAGGATACAGGCGCCTATGGACGCGACATTGGCAGCTCGCTGCCAGAGCTCCTTTGGCAGCTGGTCGAGGTTATACCCGAGCACTGTATGCTGCGCGTCGGCATGACAAATCCACCCTACATTCTGGAGCATCTCGAAGAAGTCGCCAAAGTTCTGCAGCATCCGCGCGTCTACGCATTTCTCCATGTGCCTGTACAGGTAAGCAGTAAGAGATCTATCCTATAACTATAACTATATCCTGTAACTGTTCGCAGAGCGGCAGTGATTCAGTGCTTGGAGAGATGAAGCGCGAATATTGCCGCAAGGACTTTGAGCATGTGGTGGATCTTTTGCGCTCTCGTGTGCCAGGCTTGACAATTGCCACCGATATCATTTGTGGCTTTCCCACGGAGACGGAACAGGACTTTGGGGAGACAATAACGCTGTGCGAGAAATATCAGTTTCCCAGCCTATTCATCAATCAATTCTTTCCCCGTCCAGGCACACCAGCTGCCAAAATGGAACGCATACCGGCGAATCTGGTGAAGAAGCGCACCAAGCGTCTAACAGATCTATTCTACAGCTATGAGCCGTATGCGGGACGTGAGGGTCAACTGTATACGGTACTGGTAACGGAAATCTCACACGATAAGCTGCACTATGTGGGTCACAACAAGAGCTACGAACAGGTGCTGCTACCTATGCGTAAGAATTTGCTGGGCACGCGTGTACATGTCCGCATCACATCCTCCAGCAAGTTCAGCATGATGGGTGAGATATTAGATGAGGAAGAGGAATGGACACGTTGTGCCAACACCAAACAGACGCAACTGGAGACGAGCAGCAGCAGCAGTCGGAGAGATCGCTACATGGGCATTGCCTTAATAGTTTGCGCCGTGGCATTCCTGCTGCAGCTGCTCGTACGATTGTTAAATCAGTAGATACATTATAATAAAATACAAGGCGCTAGTTCTTGAATTGATAATTTAAGTAACGGTTTTTATTTATATAAGCCTAAGAATATTAAGCATTGGCCCCTAACTTAGTACTCCTCGGAGGGTTCGGTGCCAAAATAGCGATCGCCAAAGTTACCAATCCCCGGTATAACATAGAACTTGCTATTTATCTCCGGATCCAGAGCAGAAGTAACAATTTTAACCTGAAAACAACGAAAATATCAATTATAGTCAATACTAATAATAATCTTACTTACTCTGGGAAAAGCATACGCTATCGAATGGACACCGATCTCGGCCATTAGCAGCGAAGCAAGAATGATGTTCTCCTCGGGCACATCGTGATCGAGCAGAACTCGAATGGCCATCATTGCAGCAGCACCGGTGGCCACCGTGGCATCCATAAGTATCACTTTAAAATCTTTTATGTCTTTGGGCAGCCTCAAATAGTAGAGCTCCGGCTCGCCAGTTTTCAGATTCGTTTGTATCAGAATCTTGCCAATGCGTATGTCCTTGCAGACATCACAAACGGCCTGCTCCATGGTCTCGCCAGCTCGCAGAATTGATACTCCACATATTTTGCGCGACTCCATGCGCCTGCCCTCGTAGAGGACCCCCTGTGGCGTCTCCACACACGTCGTCTTGAAGGGGAAAAGACTCAACGCATACTCAATCACCAGTCGGATGAGACGCTTCGAATAGAAGATGAACTCGTCCCGCGACGTATTCTTGCAGCGTATAAATGTGTGCAGACCCTTGATCTGTGGCGTCGGATGCAGTAAATGCAATGAATCAGGCATCGGCTGATCCTTGTACGAATTTGCTAACGTTTCGCGTAGCTTGAAGCCGCGCTAAAATACATCAAGATTTAGTCGAATTATATAAACGAATAATATTAATGCTAATCTCATTTACAAGTTGGAGTTGGGTGTGGACGTGTTGCACTATCAGGGCAATGGCCACTGTATTCTCGCCACCTCGTGGCACGATTATGTCAGCATGCGCCATTGTTGGTGCTATATAATTAGCATATGAGGGCTTTACCATATTCAGGTATTGCTTCAGCACGCCTTTCAAGTCGCGTCCACGCTGCGAGATATCACTGTAAGCGCACCATTAAATTATTCACAATCTCTCAACTCAAGTGATGAATACACTTACCGTTTGAGCCTTCTTGCTAGACGGATGTCCGGATCTGTGTCCACAAATATCTTCATGTCGAGCAGCTTCAGCACCTCGGGACTGTGAAAGGTGAGTATGCCCTCGAATATGATGACATTGGCACCGTACATGGTTTTCTAAATAATAGTGTAATAAATAATTTCAGTTAAATTGCTGTCAATTAAATTTAAACAATTATTAAAATGTGGTCAAGTGCATAGAAAGGGAAATCAATTGTTAAAGTTGAACAACCCTCAGTTTCTGGGATACTCACCGTCTGGCTTTCGCGACCGTGCGTCACAAAATTATAAACTGGCACTTCAACCTTGCGGCCCTCCTTCAGTTTGGTAAGTACATCGATAAGCAGCTCGATGTCGAACGCATCCGGATGATCAAAGTTGTATTCGTTGATGAGTGCCTGTTCATGCTGCTTCTCATTTAGGATCTGGCAATGTGTTTAGAGACTGTACTTGAATTGTATTCTCAGCGCTTAGAGTCTAAATACACTCACTTTATAGAAGCAGTCCATGGACAATAGGGTCACCCATGGCACATCGAGACTCTCGATAATCTTTTCAGCGACAGTCGTCTTGCCGGATGCGCTGCCACCGCAAATGCCTGAAAAGTAATTTGCCACAATTAATAGAGAAACGGATGGGGTAACAAATAAATTGGACGCACCTATGACAAAGGGTTCAACCTGCTGTCCGGCACAGTTGTACCATGGCGGCCTACCGGCCGTATAGATAGTGCGATTATTGGCCCGTATTATGCATTCGGACGGATTGGCTGTGGTCGTCTGATTGCCAATGGATGTGGTGCGTTGTCTTCGTGCCGATCTTCGCATCGGCGACTCCAGCGACGATTTCGCCGGCACCGTTGTCGGTGATGCCGGACAGCAGTTGAGCTCACCACCCGTTGCAGCTGCATCAATAAATAACGGTTCCGTTGCATCGGACCGATCGTCGCTAAAAAAAAGTTAACATACATAAAAAAAAAAATAGGTCAGTTAGCCGTAGTTCTGTTACCAAAATAAATAAGACGTTTAAAACATTATCGGACATTTCCGGTTTAAAATAAAATCAGTTCAAGTGCCAGTCATAAACAGTGCAAGTAAAAAGAATTCGAATTCGATCCAGTAAATTAGCCGGCGATAAGATGCCACACGACTTTAAGCGACTAACGAAATTGTTTACACATCATGGTCAAAATTGTAAATATAAACATTAATTTTCTTAGTCATCGTTTAATCTACAAATTCTGCAATGTGTATTACGCATTTTTAAGAGTGTTGCTAAATTTGAGGAACGCATTTACACATATTATTTCTGCTTCAATGTGAACGAGTCTCTCAGTTTTATAGCAATCTTGATAAGACTTGGAATATAACCTTATTTGTTGTTGCCGGCTTTATCAGATCTCTGTTTCAATAAGCTGCCATAGGAACAATCGGTCGAAAGATGAGTATTTGTAAGAAAAACTTTTCTTTTTTATTAAGTTATGCCTATCAAACTCGCTATGTATGCCAGTTATCGGTCGGTTTTAAAATGTATAGTGAAATTTAGATATTGTTATTTTATTCATTCTTGTATTCTTTGTTCTATTTTATTGAAAGTTATACTTTGGGAATTTACATTTACATATACTCAATGTGTAATTAAGACCATTGTATATTATTATACTCACAGACCAAAGTGGAGTATCTTTGTGTTGTGCAATGTATTTTAATTAATTCGAATTGATTGTAATTAATACGAGCAACAACTGTTTCAATTAATTGCCTTCCTTTGCTGACCTCAGAGTTTCGAGAGCATGTCAAATAAAACCTATATACTACATATAAATATTAGAGAATATAAACAACAAACCGACACCCAAACTATATATTTCGCGAGTTTATTTGTTTTCCATATTAACAGTCTAGACAATGCCCCAAAGATACAGACCTACGTACAACAAATACAAATGTAAATACAGTGTCTCAAACCTTATTTCAAGCAGTGTCAAGCAAAAATTTTAATTGCCTGTCAAAAATGAATTATACAATATTTTTCAAAAATTCCAAAGACCTATGGTAGGTACATATATTAACCACCAAAATTCATATATGAGCCCAATAAACTGGGTTTTCCCCACCAACTAGGTCGGGTTATGTAAAAAAGTACCTCAATTTAAGGTCAAAGCTTATTTCAAGCAGTTACATTATGGACACCTGGGTGCCATAAAACCCGGATTTTTTACGTCAGGTTGATTATTTTTGGTATAAATAGACGAATACTTCGTACTTAGTTTAGTTATATCCGGCATCTCGGGAGCAACCAGCCAACAAGGACTATGGGCAAACGGACTACTATTGATCAATGGAATCTCATCCTGGAACACTTCCAAATGGGATATTCACATCGCCAAATAGCTGAAATTGTCAATCTAAGTAAGACAACTGTATACAACATCAATCGGCACTTCGCCGATGAAAATCGGATAGAGGACAAGAGCAGAATGGCACCAAACAAGATTTTCACCGAACAGGAGGAGCGGAGGATCATCAGGAAAATATGGGGAAATCGTAAGCATTCGGCACCAAAACTGACCAACTGGTGCAGGATAAAATGGGGAAAAGTACAGTGTAAAAATTGTGCGCCAGGTTCTGCGCAATTATGATTTCAATGCCCGAGTACCACGGAGGAAGCGATTTATAAGCGCATAAAATAACGGGACTAGGATGACGTTCGCCAAAATCCACTTGGACAAGGATTTGGAGTTCTGGAACACAGTCATATTTGCAGATGAGTCCAAATTCCAGATTTAAATGTTATTGAAAATTTGTGGGCTCTGCTGGAAAATAACATCCAGAATTACAGCATATCCAGCAAACAGGATCTCAAAAATGCTCTGCAGGATGAGTGGAGCAAGATCAGCCCTGAAACTACCCGGAAGCTGGTATCTTCCATGAATACTAGGTTAAGGGAAGTTGATAAGGCTAAATGATATCATACTAAATATTAACATCCTTATTTAAGTTTATATACGCCAAACGCTTTGACATGTATTTTGGATATGATTTCAGTTTTTGACTAATTTAAATTAATATTTTAATACAAACTAAAGTTTTTTTCTCATACGTGATATAACATTAAACCAATTGGCATTTAAACATCTTGAGTTTGTTTCCTTGTTTAAATTTTATTGCACTTTGAATTTTTGCTTGACACTGCTTGAAATAAGCTTTGAGACACCGTAGATATATGCGAAAATGATTTCACACTCAGAAAAGAATGCGAGAATGCCCCAAAAGTAAATACGAATCTTCACATTCCCAGAATTAAACCAGATCCAACATAATAATGAATGCGAGCGAAGAAATGTCGGCAAATAAACTGATGTACACTGATATATAATACGTTCAGCAAATGTTAAATGCAATGTCGATAAGGTAACTTAAATATAAATACTGATAGCAACTCACTTATCCAAGTTAATAACGATACAACAATTTCTTTTATTTACAATTTTAAATACGCTGCGATAAAAGTGGTCACACATTATGACGTCATAGACTCTCCATCCCTGATTGACTTGGCTAGACTAACCTCTCATAACCTATGCACACTTTATCTAGCCAGACAATGGGACGCTATTTCAGATGAAAGCATCTGACAATTACAAACATACATATGTGCATATATTAATCGTACATACATACATACATATGTACGACAATATGAAGTCATCGAGCGGGTTGCATATTTAAAAAAATAAGTTCTTCCTAATGGATGTTCTATGTTGCAGCAGCTACTGCGGCAATTTAGCTAGTTGTTTATAGTTCAACTACGTCTGTAGCAGAGACATACATATATATATAAATATATTTCTCTGTATATATATATATATATGTACAAATGTAAGCAGCATTGACGAAGCAGCAGCAGTGAGAAATAGAATGGAATGGAAAGGGGACATCGTTGTAACTTGCTCGTTTCACGTGTTGCGCCCAACAGGTTGGCAGGTCTGTAGGACACACACAGAAAGTGCAAAGAGAGCGAGAAATGGGAGAAAAGTGCATACGAATACACATTATGTTCAAGACGAAAGAAAATTTTAAGAGAAAAAGAGAAGAGGGCTGCAAACGTGGCTTGATCGCAGCCATATTGAAACAAAGCAGCAGCAGCATTTGATGACGCTATACTTGTTTGTGTCTGCTGGAATATACGTAGTCTTCTTTTTTTTTATTATTTGTAATTCCAAAACGACGGCGACTGACAGACACGATGATAAACGATATTAAAAATAACGTTAATTAAACACAGCAACAAAAACTGGGCAGTGACAACAGAATAATTAGAGCATGGTTTACGCACACACATACACACATGTATTTGTATTTGTGGGTCTGGGCAAGTATATGAGAAATAAACAATCATAACAGATGATCAAACACTGACATATAGATAGACATGCATACATACACATATGAACATTTACATATATGCACATACATTTTGTAAATAAGTAGAATATGTGAATAAAAATGCAAATGATTTACATGTGACTGTGACCGTTGCTTTTCGCTGCAGCCTTCACCTTCGTCTTCTTCAACTGGTTGTGCAGCTGTAGCTGTTGTTGTTGCTGTTGGTGTGTTGCTGATGCTGTTGTTGTTTGTGTTAATAAACCGGGTGAAGCAAATACTGGTGAAGATGATGAGGCTGAAATTCCATTAGTAGCGACATCTTTGCTGCTATTCTTGTTGTTAGTATTAACCGTCTTACTGCATAAAAACGTGATGCTGCTCATTGTAGCCAAGGAGCCAAAATGCGACGTAGCAGAATTTAACTTGCTAAATGGGTCAATCACTCTCGCATGCACAGACACGCACGTATACGTACACACACATGTGTTGTGTTTTTACTGGCGCTTACTTAGAACAGCGTGCTTCTTATTTTTGATTTTTACAATTTATTTGTATTATTGTTGATCCTTATATCAACGTATTGCAGCTGTTATTTAAATTGCCGGCGTCGGTATCAGATAGCAATCGTGTTTGCAGAATGACTGAAAAATGTGAAGTGTGTGTGAAGAAATCGCAATCGGGGAACTGTCTATTTTCTCAGTTTGTCTGTCTGTCGATTCGCAGAGCTAAGGTTATAAGCAACTGACGACGTCGACAAAGGTACAGCCGAAAGGTAAAGCAGCTACTTTTTGTTGTTGTTGTGTTTGCTGATTCGTTGCGTTATAACTGTGCTTGTGTCTGTTGGTTTTTTTTTCTTTTTAATTCTGCTGCAGCGCTCTGTCGCGACGTTCGACGGCGAATTTCAGTACCGAATGAAATTTAATTTGACATACGTATGCGGGAATTTGTACATATGTGTGTATGTATGTATTTACACGATGTTAGGTATCTAACAGAACCACGCTATATCACACGCTTAATTTATATATATAGATATAGATATACAATAGATATGTGTATGTCTATGTCTATGTAAATCATATATATGTATTTCATTAAACATGCATGTGAGTATCTGCATACATGGGAATGTTGTTGCTGTGATTAGGCGAATTTCTTATTGCGTGCTCAACTGCTTAACATGTGATGAATGAGTTTTGTTGGTTGGTGGATTTGTAAGCATCACTATTATCACCACATCACTTCAAATGCATTTGTGTTTACCTGTCGGAACTCGCGGAACTCGCTGGATTGTAAAATTTGATTTGTTTTGTCTGGGTTGCAGACATATTTGCCCAGTTTTCCGTGCGACTGCAATTGCAAACACGCGGTGATTACTTCGACGTCTCTCTCTCTCTCTTTCTCTCAGCGTGAATGATTTAACGTGTACACATGTCGCAGGTATTGAAAAATGTGTGCGCAGTTGCGTTGTTTCTGTAAAATGGCCATGTTGCATGTTCTGTATGTAATGTGTGAAAAGTAATTGAATAAATTATACATTTATTAAAATCTAAAGCAATTGAAGCATTATGGGAAATGATAATTCGGGATTGCTTTGCTCAGCTGATTTTCTCAAAGGCAAATGCAAATAGAGCAATGTTTACCCAACACTTATATGCATACGCAGCTCAGCTGTTCTTTTGTGGTGGTTGGCAAATAAATAACCGATAGATGAGTCGTCGGTATTAATCATTTTTAACACTAAAACCAAACTACGGCCTGTGAATGTAAAACTGTGATTTCTCTGACTTCTGAATGGAAATAGAATATCAGAAATATGCTGCAGTCATACAGCAGTATTTCATAGAGAATTGCACAGCAGGCGAGCGAGCTTTCAATACTGGACCCAATTTTTGAAAGGATCATTTAATGAACTGTGATCCAGTGATAGCGGTTATCCAAATATCGTACCATCTCGAATGCAGCTAGTGGACGCAACAATATCAGATAACTTCGTTGGTTGCCAGCCCTGGCTGTGGACAAAAACTTTTATAATAATCAATTGTTTATGTTGTGTCGAAATTGAAATGGAGTAGTTGTTTGCTTTGCTGGTGCTTCTATTAATTAGTATGGCCTATATAAACATAGCAGAATGGACGCCCGACCAAGTAACAGACTGGATCAGAGGTAAATAAATCTATGGATCCCCCCCATTAACAGGTCAAGGAAAAGAAGTGCAGCAACAACAACCACATTCCTTTCACAACCCATTTTCAATGTAATTACAATTTGTGTACGTTTAATATTTGATGCATTTCCCCACTAAAGGTCTCGACGAGTCCATGGAAGGCTATTTATACGAATTTTCAAAACACAATATCGGTGGACGAGCCCTGCTTAATATACGGCCATATGAGTTGGAAAATTTGGGCATGAAGGCCATAGGCCGTCAGGAAATTGTCCTTGAAGCCGTTGAAAACCTGCGCAACTTCGTAAGTGTACCCAAAGTGCATCAAAGCTGCTGGCGAGAATTGTGTTCCAGCGGTAACCAACAAGTGCTTGCCATTTTTTTTTGTCAATTTGGCGACAAGGAGTGGAAGTAATTCTAAATTGGATTCAATTTCCTTTAGTGTAATAATTTTAAACTGTAATTAAAGCCTGGAATTTGTCAGTCAACTATCAGTTTCAATTATTGTACTAATTAATACTCATATATATATATATATATATATATATATATATATATATATATAAATAAATAAATAAATATATATATATATATATATAAAATGAACCCCCAAAAGTCGATGACTTGTCGACTACCGTCCACGTTCGAGCACAGCACTGGTCATCATGGTGTACTGTTGAAAGTTACTGAACTTAATGAGGTCTTATATATTTCAGCACTATCACCTGAAGAATGATAATCTGCAGTTTATGGCGCTGCATGTTGGAACCGCGGCGCGCAATTTGCACCGCGAGCTGGCTAAAAATCATGCGGATAGCACGAAGATTGATACGCGAATGCTGCATGACATAACGAGAACGATTGCGACGCTGAAGCCGCTGATTGGGAACTTGGAGCGTTCGCCATTTCGCAACCAGGAAATGTATCGCGAGTATTGTGGCAATGTGCTGCGCTGTGGCTTGGAACTGGCTACGATAGCGCACAGGGATCGCTTTGCAGAGCGACCAGTGGCACAGATTCGGGCAACAGCTGAGCGCTTAGAGAGACTGGCGAACTTTATCATACAGGACATCTCGGATCCGATGGTGCTCCAGCCGGCCTCCCTCAATCTGGTGACGCTGAAGAAACGCGAATCGGATCTGGGCTTCAACATTGAGTCCAGCTATAATGGGATCCATCGCGTCACGGACATCAAGTACAACTCGCCGGCCCACAACTCGGGCAAGATCGAGGATGGCGACGAGATTGTGCAGATCAACTATCAGACCGTTGTCGGCTGGCAGCACAAAACGGTGCTCCATCATCTGTGCGAGGCGCTACCCGATGTGGTGCTTACGGTGAAGAAGCGACCGAAGCACACCAAAATGTATGGTCAGATCTATATGCAGCCGTATCGGCTGCCCAGTAAGAAACGCAACATGGCCAGTCGCTGGGCAGATAATCTACCCAGTCCGAGTCCACGTGCTACCTTCCTCACCCTCGATACGGCGCCTAAAGTCCCATCCAGCGAATCCGAGGGCAGAAGCGTCAAAGTGCCCGAGCTGGTGGGCGCGGAGCGGGAGCGTAAGCGAGATGGTGTAGAGCAGGTGCAGGCGCATGCCGGCGCCTCCGATTCGGATTCCAGTTGCAGTGATATACCCACACCGACCGATCCCAAGTCGGTTAGTCGTGAGATGCGATTGTATTATCCAAAGCCGCGAGCACTGCTCCAGCGACGCAACACAATTTGCGGCGATGAGTTTCTCAGTCAGAAGCATCCGCATCTGGTGATCCCCTCGTGGCATGAGCGCAAACCCGGCGTCAGCGGAGGCGGTGTCGGAAGTGGCGTCGTCGGCAATACGAACGCCATCTGTGATCCTGGCTCGCCCAGCATTCGTGACAAGTCCATATCCTTTGGCTATGGGTTGGAGATTGCGCCCAGACCGACGACCTGCATCGGTATGGCGGCCAGCGATAGTGCGGACACAGCAAAGAGGCTGTTCAACGAGACGCGCAAATTGAAGCAGCTAACGGAGGCAGGATTGGAGTCGCAACAGCAGCTGCAGCTGCTCGATCGCTACAAGCCCGGCGTTAGCAAAGTGGTGCGTTTCGATGCCAACATGAAGGTGGAGGATTATGTGGTTAAGAATGAGAAATTTACGTGCAATGTGGAGAACACCATACTTGAAACGTTCGAGCCGATTCCGTTTGCTGATGAGGGCGATGAGGATGCGCTGGAAACATTGCGCAGCTGTGCCGGGGAGACCAGTGCCGAGTTGCTCCAGGCCATGGAGCTGGCCACGCGTAAGACGCCGCCGCTGGCGGAGGCCATCAATACGCCCTTAATCCAACAGCAGAATCGTCGGGGCCGTCTCGACAAGAGTCACAGCACGCCCGCTTATGATAATTCTGGTGAGGAGGCTGGCGGCAGCGGTGCTGGAGGTGGAGGTGGTGAATCCGATACTCCGCCACCTGCCGTTGAGCCTCGCAAGGAGTTTCTGCTGGTGACGCCGCCAGCTCCGCCGCCACGTCCACGCAAGCAAAGGGAACTGACGCCGCCAGTGGTGCCACCACCACCACCCAAGCCAGCGAGCATGCAACATGCAGCAGTAGCGGCGGCAGCAGCAGCAGCAGCGGCCGCTGTAGCAACGGCAACCATCGTTGCACCCGTGGAGCAGGAGATCAGTGAGCTGCTCACGCCCAGCAAGACGCGCACATTGACCCTAAAGAAGAAGCACAGCCTGATGGCCAAGCGGCGCAACACAAACCTAAAACTCCTAGGCACAGGTGATATCCAGGGACATCTATACAGGCGAACAAAGAATCTACGTGGGGTCACCTACTGGGCACGCATCTATTTCGTGATGCTGGACACAATATTATACGGGTTTCGCAGCAAGCAAAGTTCCAATGCGAGTCTGGTCATCTTTTTGCCTGGCTTCACCGTGTCGCTGGCCAAGGAAGTGCATTCGAAGCCGCATGCCTTTAAGGTGTATCACACGGCGAAGAGTTTCTACTTTGCCGCTGAGTCGTTGGACGCACTGAATCAGTGGGTGGAGTTCTTGCGCCTGGCCTCGCTCAAATTGCCGGCGGTGAGCAGCGAGTCGTGCACCAGCAAGGATCTCTACTCGGAGAACGAGAGCTCTGGCGAGGAGGAGAGCGATGTGCTGATTAACACCAATCTCTGTACACCGTCGCCGCAGGCATCGAAGGATGTGATTGCAACGCTAGCTGCCTCGAACGCCTCCACGCCTACGAGCAGCCTGAGCAGCAATAGTCTAAAGCATGATCGTGGCTATTTTGACTCGCTGCGCAAGTTCACCATGGGCACTTTCAAGAGCAATACGACCAAGAGCAGCTCGAGCGATATACCCGTTCCCACGGCCAATTTTCAAACTTTTCGCAAGGTGCCCGGCGGCAGTTGTGGCATCCAGATTGGCGCCAATACTCCCGGCTATCATGATCCAGCACAGCCACCAACCACTCTCGTCTCCCCGCCAGTCAAGTCGGGGCAGGAACATCTGACGGCGGGTGGCACTCTTTCGCGCAAGCTGTCGCGCAGTTCCAGTCGCAGTTCGGTGGTCAGCATCTCGTCGATCAACCAGGGACCACCGAATTCGCCGGCGCCCACGCTTAGTTCACTGCAGCAGGGCCAGAGCTATGACGAGGAGGATGAGGAGAGCAACAGCCCCAGTCCCAGTCAGAGTGCCAGTCCCAGCCAGAGCCAGAGTCCGAGCAGCAAATCCAGCTTGAAGAAGGTGCCCTATCAGTATCTGCACGCCTCCAATCCCAATCTGGAGGTCTTCGAATATCATCATTCGCATACGAAAACGTTCATGACCAAAAAGGCGGGCGGGCCTGGTGGTGGCGGCGGCGGCGTCGGCAACGATGGTTGCACCTTGGATCCCCATCATCAGACAAATAATATCCAGGGTTATATGACCCTAAAGGATTTAATGTTGCGCAAACAGCTCGAGGAATCTCAGGAGATGTACAACAATCGTGTCCATCTCGGTGTAGAGAAGCACAATCGTCATTTGCGCACCGATTCCAATGCGAGTCAGCAGACGTTGGCGAAGTCAGCTTCAACGTCATCGGCTGCCAGTGCTGCGGCTAAGCCACCCGGCAATGGAGAAAAGCCCGCAAAGATTCAGAGCCTGAGTCTGCCCAAGACGCCGGACTATGAGTTTAGCTTCAGGCCCGATGATGAGAGCATCAAGCGGACGCGCACCAAGGAGGGACAAAAACTGCGCGATTTCGGCTACGAGCTAATCTTTGGCGATGAGCCAGCAACGAGCAGCAGCAGCAGCGGGTGTCATCACAACAACAGCAATCACAACATCTCTCGGCTAACCAGTGCCAATGAGTACGAGCGACAATTGCTGCTCCATCAGCACCAGCAGCAGCAACAACAGCTGGAGAAGGGGAAGCAACAGCAGACGAGCACACGCTCCAAATACTTTTTGCGTTCGCAGCATTTGTCCAGTTTCCTGCACAAGAGCAGCAAGAAGCAGCACAACAATGAGTCGAGCGATGTCAACTCGATCACGTCGAGCAGCAGCAGCAGCAAGAACAAGAGCAAAAGCAAGTCGAGCAGCACCAGCAGCAGCGATAGACGCTTCCCCTTCACGCCGATGACAATGACCCTGCCATTGAACAAGAAATCCAAGTCGAATCATGCGCTGGGAAGCGAAGCCATCGTTGGCAGCCACATGGCCAGTGGCGGCAACAGCAGCAGCAGCATTAAGAAGAGTCAAACATATAATCAGGATTTGCGTGATAAGATCGTTGGCACCAAATATGACGCGCATCGCAAGAATTCAGCACCGATACCCATCTTCTCCAAGCTGTCCATATCATCGACGACATCCTGTGGGTCCAGTGCGACGCCAACGCGTCCTTCCAAGGAGAATCGTTTTCTTGGTTCCCCACTGCTGCATCGCACGCTCTTTGGCCATCATCATCAGCACCATCATCAGCAGCAGCAGCAGCAACAACAACAGCAGCAACAGCAGCAACAACAGCAACATATTCATCATTTGCCTTCACCCAGCAGCATTGATCTGGATGCGGATTGCGATCATGAGATTTTCACGCAGGTCATTTTTCCCGCACAGAATAGTCAGCGTAGTTATCGTTCCAATACCAATCTGTGTGCATCTGAGGCGTTGCAGCCGCCATTGCCACCGGCGCCGCCACCACCAACAGCTGCAACAGTTGCACCGGCAGCAATAACAACAGCATCGGCAGCAGATACACCAACAACAGCTGCTATTGCTGCTGCAGATGCTCCACCAGCAGCAGTGGAGCCAGCAACACCAAAACTATCCAATACCAATTCTCTAGATTCAAAAGCCGCCACTCCGGATTATCCCAATATGGAATGTCCGCCGGTTTTTCGGGAGGAAACTTATTCGCTCAGCGAGCCAAATGCGAGTCTATCCCGACTCATTTTGCGCAACAACAACACCAACAACACTAATAACACCAATAACACCGACAACACCAATAACGTCGATAACACCAATAACACCAATACAAACAGCATCATCAATAGTCCCAGTGGCGACGAACATCAAACCAAGGTGTGATGTAAACAATTGTGAATGCTCTATATATATTATACAGATATATATATATATATATATATATATATACATATATATACATACTCGTATTGTTATAGGTATATACATATATATTAACAAATTTGTCTACTATTTTTGTCAACTTCTCCACACACACCACACTGATCCTTTTGTACTCAACAATATCTTTAGATTTATTGCATATGCGCCTTAATTTGCATTACGATATTTTCGTTCGATAACTTTTTGTATTACACACATTTAATGAAAAGTCTGTGCATCGAAGAGAATATTTAGTAGAAATATATATATATATGAAATGAAAATGAAAACAACAAGCTAGCAAAGAATAGTAATGAAAATTCTTTATGATTTGCCTTTATAATGTGATTAACCAAGTTAATCGACAGCTGTTTGATTTGCTCAACAGTTCATGTCTAGCATATATATATATAAACATATATATATATATATACAGTATATATACAGTAATTAAGTACATAAATATACAGACATTTAAAAACAATTGTATTGTAGGGGTCTCCCACTGGTTTTCGAGGAGCCCAACAAAATGTTTTAGTTAGTATATACACACAAATAAATCAATACGTAAAATAAAGTCAACTGTATATAAAATACACAAATGATTCTATTCATTTCTATTGCTCTGCGGGTAAAATTTGTCCAAGTATTTAGGATCTTAAACGGCCCTAGAATTCCTGAATGCAGCTCAGTTCCAATGCACCATGTCCTTTAAAAATCTAAGGATTTGGCCAAGTTTCGTTGTTGTGAATTGGACTTTTGCTTTTGTTTAATCGAAATTCTTCAGAATTCTTCAAATGCAAAAGAACCATCGACTTGCATTCAAAGGTGTCTACGATTTGGCAAAAAATCTTCGGAAAAAAATTACACAAGGGTACTCCTTGTGTAAAATTATAAAAATCTGAAAATCCTTCAAAATCTAACTTGGCTTTTTCAAGGACTATCAGGATATCTTTCGAGCCACTGATTGAAATAAATAAAATTTAATTTATTTGCAAACACAATTGTTCATATTTCTGTAATATCCCTGCGGATTCTAGCGAGTCTTGTGTTAAGAGACTTGTTTTGACCGGGATTACCATTTGACCAAAGAAAATTCAAATTGTCCTTGTAGTTTTCGAGAACCAACTTTTGCTTGTCCACAAATTGAAATTATAGTTCTTAGATAAGCTCATAATCTTTAAATGCAGCTCGACAGAATTGCTCCAACAGGGATTTGACCGGCTTTGGAGCTATCCTTGCAAATAGTTACGAACCATAGCCCTGACCTGGCATCTCTAAGAGTATGCAGCACGAGCTTGCAAATGTAGTTTTGTACACAGCCCAAGAGTATGCAATGGATTTCCAGGAATTAAATTGATTGATTTAGAATCCCCTTTTATTCACATATAGTTTTTTCAAATAACCAAAATGTTGCTGTGTGTAAAAATATGATGGAGTAGCATTTAACATTTAGACCAGATCTTCGATGAGCTTTTTCACCTCATCCTCGCGCAGCATGGTGAACTCCCTCTTGCTCGTTGTCATGGTCATCAGTTCGACATTCGTCTCATTTAGTTTCTCCTCCATTACCTGCTTGAGGGTGTTCAAGCACAAATCGGTTGCATCACTCAGTGTCATCTCTGGTGTGTATTTATCCTGTAGGTTCTGTTGGGCGCCCTCGCTGCCCGATCCGATTGCTTTGGCGCTGTAGCGTATGTAAGTGCCGGATGGATCCATATGCCACAGTTGTGGCTTCCCATTCTCAATGCCGGCAAAGAGTATGGCCACACCGAAGGGACGACTCATTGCCGCAGCGCCATCGCTATCACCGCTATCGCCAAACTGTATGGCCAATGTGGACACAGCCTGGGCACAGGACTCCACGGTCATCTCCTCGTTGTAGACAAACCAATGATTCTGGCACTCGACGCGTGCACGCTCGATCAATGTGCGTGCATCGGCCATCAAACCAGATGTGGCACAACCAATATGCTCATCCACCTTAACAATCTTCTCCACAGTCTTCGGCACCATCAGCGGCGAAGTAATGCGCTTCTCCACGGCCAGAACAACGCCTGCAAAATGCATACTAATGTAATATTACACTTAAGTATGCGACAAATCCGAAACTTACTGTCATTTGTGCAAATGCCGATGGCTGTAGAGCCCAGCTTGATGGCCTCAATTGCATATTCGACCTGGAAGAGGCGGCCCTCTGGGGAGAAGGTGTTTACACCTCTATCATACTCGGAGCGTGTTAGAAACATGACTGTATTTCGCCTGCAAGTACCCCAAGAGCATAGAAAATTAGTTGCTCATGACTCGTTTTATATATATTATTGTGAGGCATGAAATAATTACTTACTGTTCTTTCAAAAAGCCTCAGTGCAGACAAACAAACCAATTTCCAAATGCCGGAATGACTTTTGATGCTAAAATGACTTGCGTATAAAAATGACAGCAGCGCTTGAGTAATTAGTGCTGTAAAATTTCCGTAGCAATAGTGTTGCATAGAGCGCGCAGAGTGAATATGAAATGCGGTCACACTTGCTTCGTTCGCGGCACGACATAATTTGAATTGTTAACATCATGCAAAAAGTAAACTCTATCATGCATACGTAAAATCTATATAATGCAAAATATAAGTTAAAAAAACATAGAAGCCTTCAACACAATAAAGATTCTGGCATACGTCTGGGGTTGATGGAGAAGCTATAGGCTCAGAAGGGGGCTCAATAGATCTAGAAGGTCGTAGTGCAGAGAACCCAATAATAATAATAAAAGTTTAAGAAAGCTCTCCGACCCCATAAACTAAATTTGAAATATAGATTTTCGTATACCACGCGCAGATCAAGTTTGCGTAATTTTATCGATAACTGTCTCAATTTATCGAATATCGATACATTTAAATTTCCGATAGCAATAAATGTTATAATTTTAAGATCGGATAAGAAACACCCAACTTATAGTCGAAAATATATTCTCATATTGATCTCATTTCTATCAGCAGCCGCAAGCATTTTCTGTATGCATAAATATGCGAGCGCATGTGTGAGAAGAAGATGTTATGATAATCAACGCGAGCGTCAATATGTTTTTGTGCGTATTTTGCAGAGCCCATTTACCTACGATTGCGTGTTTCACCCGTTTGTCGGCAGAGAGCGCTTGCGAGCTTCCCGCATTTTGGTGCAAATCTTTTTAAAGGGGCATTTGCACAATAATAATAGAATCTATTTAATAACTAGGTTCAGGGTATATCGAGTTCACTCGACTACAGCACTCTTACTTGTTTATACTCGATTGTGGCTTTACACATAACAGATTTATTTATATACTTATAATCTTAGACATCTAATTTTGGATAAATCAAGCGAACAATAAACTATACAAACAACTGTTGCGCACACTTTTTTTGACCATGTGAGAAAACTACAATTTGTAAAAGATGAAGATATGCTATATTATTATGCCCATCTTGTATTGTAATTTAAAATCAAATGTTCATCATAATTGCCACAATACGTACTTATGTAAATGTTGACCAGTTTTCAAGGATTTATCTCAAAGATGTTGCACAATCCACTCAATACCGCGGCGTGGTGTTGTTTCTGACTGATTTACAGACACTTAAACCGTCGAAACGAACACCACTTGAAGTTTAATTATAAACAAAAGGGCTAGACAATCTCTTGAGCGCAATTAACTAGTAAAAACTACTGTTATTTCGGGATAATAAATTACTTGGTCAAGGTTAATGCTGTTGCACACACAGACCTCATCAGATCTCAACTCTTACAGATTTGAACTCTCTCCAAAGGGAGAGGCATCCATCAACTCAAATTGAAGGTCAGTGACCAGAGCGACAGTTGGTACTTGTAAACAGCTAGTTATGCTTGTTAAAAATGCTTGTTTACGATTTGCAGGAGTTAAGCACTATTGCGCGTATGCCACCAAGAACTGTAATTACGAATTAGTAGCTCTAATTTATAATTATAAACGCAATAATGGGCAATTAGTGCGCGAAATGTGGCGCTCGGTTTGATTATGAAATAGAATAGGCATGTAAATGCTGTTATTGTTGTTGTTGTTTTGCTGTTGCACTTGTTGTTATTGTTGGTGTTACTGTTTCGCACACTGTTCATTTCAGGCTTATTGTCTCGTTCCAGTCACCGTCTCTCTTTCTCAGACTGTCTTCCGCGTCTGTTTGCAAGTTTCGAAAATGTTTTTATTTTTTTTTATCATTATTGTTTAATGCACTACTAATGCCACATGCCAGCGACTATATATATCTATATATATCTATGTATACTATGAGTGTGAGTGTGTGTTTACATGTGTATAATTAAATTCGACTTTTTTGTTTTAGCACAAAGAGTAAGTTGCATGTTGGCTTTTAAATAGCCAACTGCTTTTATTTTTTTTTCAATTTAATGACTATGATTGCACAAAGATATAGAAAACATAAAAAGCGCACAAGTATACATATACAGAGTCACGGTGACAGCTCCTGCGGGCTGTAATCACGATCATGCCACATCATGCCACACATCGCCTTAAGTTGAAAATGTCTTAGGCCAGTTTATGGCGAATTTTACTCAGCTATTGCGTACCTATATTTTCATGGAGCTTTAACCCTTTGGCAGATACATTTACCCAACACACAAGACTGGCCTCGATACATGTTTATATCGATTACAAAGCGACCGAACGTAATATTGGCCATAAAGTATGACATATGTATGTATGTCTTGGATCAAATATCAAACGCATTGTATTTAACCTTCTTATTGTTATTGCCACTTGCCACACATCTTCATAGTGGTGGTGCTGCTGCCGAGTCAATAGCACTTAAAAAGCAAGCAAGCCACATGATTTACATAATCTGTATTTATTTGTTGTTTTAAATGTGATATGATATTGTAGTGGGTATTTTGATAAGTCGCAACTCGTATCTAAAAACGGAACTGAAAAAGTCAAGATGCCAATGTCTAGATGAAGCATTATATAAAGCTTGAAATCGGATAATAGCTACAGTAATTGCATATCATATCATGGTAATCAAAGCCACCACCAAATATGGCAGCATATATTTGGGTCTGTGTAACGATTTCCTAGCTATTGTTATAGGATAACGACCCTGTTACCTTGATGTAATAATATATCATGCATATGGCTCCTTAGCAGTCCGTTTGCCATCCCGTTGGGAAACGAGTTGTTCATGTAACAAGATACACACCGTTCCCCAACATTTCATTACTAAGCCAACAACATTAGCAACTTACAACAAGTAAGAGTGTAGTCGACACAGAGACGAAAATAAATAGATATGTCTGAACTGAGAGATACCTAGTATGTGTGTATCTTTACCCATACATATGTAAAATGTACCTAACAACTGCTGGGACTTTTAATCGATCTTTATGAAATTTATACAGATGATCAATTTTATTGTACTATAAGTACCTTTTAGTAAGGCTATATCAATAAAATTATGTTTATCATTTGCACAACAACTTGAGGCATAATACCCATTTTACACATTTTGAATAGGTACAGGGTATCTCAGCAACAGCAAGTTGCGAATGTGCTTTGCGCGCAGTCGCAACTAAAGTTGTTGCTGCTGTCGTCTTACCGAGGAGCAGGTAAAGTCACGGGGTAATGGTGGAGGGGGGGGGGGCGAGCGAATGGAGATTAGTGAATTGCGTTGCGATAGACCAATTTCTTGGTGTATATAAGCTTTGTGCAGCAAGTCAGCGAATCAGTACCAACTTGTATCTCGTTATTGGTATAACACAGATTATTGTGGAGTAATCGTTTTCCTCGTGAAACGTCAAAGCAACAGCTCAACAATGCGAATGGTAAAACTCCAAATTCAATTCGTCCAGTGTATAAATTTAGTGTGTGGTGTGTGTGCGTGAAGGAATACCCCTATGCTAAATATAAATATACATATACATATATATATATATATATATATATATAAATATCTATATTTACATATATTTATGAATATATGCATTTCCGCATTATCCTTTTTGCAGTTCGTACTTCCTTGTCTCGCCGTGTGCTTGGCAATGGCCAACTGTGCTGCCATCAAAGATGAGAAGGCAGTAGATACTGCTGCTGCCGATGATGGCAAGACGGTGGAGAAGCGTGGCCTACATCTGGGTGACTACCATCATCATCATCATGAACATATCAAAACGGTGACTATTGAGAAGAAGGTGCCGGTGCCCTACACAGTGACCAAACATGTGCCCTACACGGTTGAAAAGAAGGTAAATAAACATTTGATTTTCTTTATTTAGTTCAAAACCTAATCAAATGAAATAGAGTGAGAGGAAAAAGAATTACAGAGACTAAAAAATATTACATAGTCACGAGTTCAAAATGAAAAGAAATTGAAAGAAGGTGGTTTTCCAATATTCATAAAATTTAATTACCTGTTCCAGATTCCCTACGAAGTTAAAGTAGAAATTCCACAGCCCTACGTAGTGGAGAAAAAGTATCCGGTGCATGTCAAGGAATACGTAAAGGTGCCCGTCCATGTGCCAAAGCCCTACATTGTGGAAAAGAAAGTACCTTATGAGGTGAAAGTGCCCGTCGACAAGCCCTATGAAGTGAAAATTTCTGTACCCGAACCGTATGAGGTAATCAAGAAAATTCCATATGAGGTTAAGGTGCCAGTGCCACAGCCCTACGAGGTGATCAAGAAGGTCCCACATGAGGTGAAAGTCGAAGTGCCTGTTCCGAAGCCCTATGAAGTGATACGGAAGGTGCCCTATGAGGTGAAATACGAGGTAGAAAAGCCCTATAACGTTGAGGTTGAGAAGCCCTACGATGTTGAGGTTGAGAAACCGTATACAGTCGTTGTAGAGAAGAAGGTGCCTTATGAAGTTAAGGTGCCAGTCGATAAGCCCTACAAGGTTGAGGTATGTATTAGCTTGAAACGAAAATATCTTAGTATGATTGAAATATTTTTATATATGTTTATGTTATTTCGATTAGGTGGAGAAACCATATCCCGTCCACGTAAAGGTGCCCGTACCACAACCGTACACAGTCGAGAAGAAGATACACTACACCGTCGAGAAGCCAGTGCCCTATGAGGTTAAGGTGCCAATTGAGAAGCCAATTCCCGTCTACACGGAGGTGAAGGTGCCCATTCACAAGGAAATACCCGTACCACACAAATACACCGTAGAGGTGCCCATATTCAAGCATCACGAGCACCATGAAGATCATCATGACTACCATCATCACGGTGGTCACCACTATTAATGAAAGCACAGAAAGCACAGAAAGCACAGAAAGCGAGCACAAGGAGTAAACGAACAACAAGAAGAACAACCAGAACGAGAAATAGAAAAGAATGTGAGAGAAGACACATGGACATCTAGCAGAAGAGTCCTTATCACATTCACGCAACTAGGCAACGTTGAGCTGGACGTTGAACGGGTGATAAACACAAGGAGTTGGAGTAGGAGTAGGAGTCAGAGCAGAAGGAGGAGGATGGAGAAGGAAGAGGAGAAAGGAGGAGAAGAACAGGTAGCTAGTGAGAGGACAAACTAACTAGCTACTTGGTTAAGCGAGATCATGCGAACTTTCCATAAAAATAGAAAAACAAAAAGAAAAAACACCTTTTCGGAATTTCGCATAAGTTTTGAAGCCAAATGTGTTATACTTTTATTTGTATCATTGTGTAAGTTTTTTATTTAAATTATAAGCGAAAGAAACACTGAAAAAAAAAAACAAAAGCGAAAATTGCATTAAATTGGGCGGAACGGGAATCGGGGCAATACCCAGTGAAAGTGAAAAGCAACTGAGGCAAAACACGCTAACGACGAAAGCGAACGTAACAAATTGAAAGGAAACTGAAAATTTAAAACTGAAAACCAGTTAAGAGTTGTTGTTGTTGTTGTTGTTGTGTCTGCAATTTTGCTGTGTGTATTCTTGGCCAGTTCGTTATGCAAGTGAAACGGAGGCGCGATTTGCGATTGCATCATAGCTAAATAGCTAATTACAGGAAGCAACTAACAAGTTTGCTAGCAAAACCATTAATCAGCTAGTAAATATCAACATATTTCGCAACATTTTTTGTTTTTGATTTTCTAGTTTTATTTATTTTTTCTTTAACTGGTCATGAAGCGCGTTTTGAAAATTTTCGAGTGTCCATTCTTATTCATATAGGATTTTTGCAATTTTATTTATTGCCAATGTATTGCCAACAAATCTGCAATTTGTGGCGCTTAAGTTTTATTGCTGAAACTCAAAACAGGTCGAACCGAATACAAGATACGATCGCTCAATTATTTAATGCCCTCGTTTTTTGGCACAAGTGCTTACAGTAACATTTATCACGACTGTGTTTCGTAACTGCAATAATTACAATTGTAACGCTTTGTGTGTGCGCTGAGCAATGCAAACTTTAAATATGCATTTCATTCATTTGGCAGCTTTGAATTGCCCGCCACAGGTGATGAAACACCCTGTGGAAAACCCGTCTCGATTTGTTCCACACAGGGTGATTGTTTTATGTGGATGGTGTGGAACTTGCCAATCAGCTGTTCGTGCAGACGAGGAAGAAGAAGCAAAACAGCATCACATCTGACAATAAACAATAACTTAAAGAATATTTTATTTAAATTGTGCGCTTAAGAAATGGCCGACGATGGAGAAAACTCAGTGGACAATCGAGCAACTGATGATAACAAACCAGAGAAAATGTTCACGCTGAAGAAATGGAATGCAGTCGCAATGTGGAGCTGGGATGTCGAATGCGATATTTGCGCTATTTGCCGCGTCCAAGTAATGGGTGAGTGTCCAAGATATTGTTAATTGTTATTGTATCTGTTTCACTTTAGTAGCACGTCACGTTTCTGGAAAACACAAACAATAGAACATTGGCGTTTTGTTATTTCATCCACAATTGTAGTAGAGCAAAAGGAGTAAGATCTGGGAGTTTACAGCGCATTTTATATGTCCAATTCAGTCGACAGTATTCATTAGATTTCTTGGCAAGATGTACTAAAATACATTTCAATATTACTCATTATTGAAAGTTCAATGATTCAAATGTACTATTAACACATTTATGCATGGGCCAAGAAATACACCCCAGTCATAGCGACAAAGAGCAAAAAATAAGAAATTCTTCTGCACAGATTCCAGCCTGCTTTGGTGAATCGGATATTGAGGAGACCACACATAAGATCCGTATTTCAATTGAAAAGTATCTTCGTCGAATAAGGGTCATCAAATTCCAATGAATTATGATCTTCCTGCTCGGCTGAAATCAGAGATCGCTGTAGGCTTTCACAACAATTGGAGTTGGCAACTGCCTCCATTCACTAAACACTGCTCGTATACATTCTCGATACGGAAAAAAACGTGGGAGGGCTAAATTTTGATATGGATTTAGACGATTTAGACGAAATAATTAACGTATTTGTTGTGCTTTATCGGACAAAAGTGAACTGAAACTGATACAACTGGAATTCGAATGCAGATGATCCTGTCGACTAAAAAAAACTATTGTTTTTAATATAGAAATATGAAAGAAGTTCCATTTGGCCTTTTAAATTTGGTCAAAATTTACCCGAAATTTAAAAGCAAGGTCATTTTGAACATATTTCGATCTCTTTATTAATACTGCATTTCAATTTTAAAACACGAGTCGTGGTCAGAATGCATGTTAAAAATTAATGTTAAAAAATTGAATTTGTCAATCGTCAACAATTTAAATATTTTGATCATCTTTATGCTGATGAGTATTAAATTCTTATATATATAGGTTGTACTTGTTTTTGGAGTGCATAATCGGTGCATCTAATCCAATGAATGCATCACTCTTTGGGTTTTCATCGCTTGCTTTCGGATTGGCGTAACGGTAGAGATAAAGCGCTCAATCACGAACTGTTAATTAACTCGGTCACTTTGTCTATAAGTATATACATACGTCCAATATTTTGTAAAGATCACTATATAAGCCGACTCAAACTGATTGCGTTACAATTTTCGCATTCGTCTCATGTGCAACTTAATATATGGCTGTGAATATGAATTTAAATAGATTCTACATGCACGCCAGTTCGTTGCAAAATGAAAATCATATATGTATATTGATCACGTATCGTATGCATCGACATTGTGCAACTGTAAAATGCATTTCGAAGGTCGCAAGCAAATACTTGACGGCTTTTTCAAAAAAGAAAAGAGATAACTTAATTTCGACTCATTAAAAGACAGTTCATTTCATGTTTTATATATTTATATATATTTTTTTAAATTAAATTATTTTACAGTAGTCATTTAAATAGATAATTATGTATATATGCGCAGTTGTTGCGTTTGATATTCTCTATATAGATTCATTATCTTTGTTGTTACATGCTGTACTAATATTCGAATAGCCAATGGTTTTGATATCTTTCTTTTGTTTTGTGTGAGGTGGGGGCTCTTGGCTGTTTTGGATAGTATTCTTTCGCTTATATACTAAAAGTTTATATATGTCATTTCTCTATAACGACAAAACTTTATCATGTCTCGGTCATATCTAGTCATCAGAATTAGTGCTAAACTCATAATTTACACAATCATAAAAACTACGTGGGGCGGGGGAGGGGGGTGGGGGGAAGAGGGTCGTGTGTGGAGGTTCTTAGCGATATAAATAATAATAATCATAATAACAATAATAATTATATATGTAGAAGTAAAGGAAATTCTTTTTTTTGTTAAGAAAAACATGCGCGTTCTCTCTCTCTCTCTAATTATCGATATCGGTATTATCGATATCGATAGCGATAGTTGTACAACTTAAGCACTAAGGCACTAGACTAATATTTGGTTTGATCGTTTCAAGATCCTGCTTTCTGCTGTTGTTGTAGCTGTTGTAGTTGTGGTTGTTGTGTATTGGATTACATGTTGAAGGACAATGGCTTAATGTTCGCCACCGAAGACATGCGACGCACGCGTCCCATCATCTTCCTCTCAATATCCTCGAGTGTCTTGCCCTGCGTCTCGGGCACGCAGAATATCACAAAGAACATGCCAACACAGCAAATGGAGCCAAACAGCCAGAAAGCGCCATGTGCGCCAATCAATTCTGTAAAGCAAATAGATCACATGATTAATAAGATATATTCGGATATATAAAGATATATAATATATATATATACATATATATTTATATATATATAACGCTCTGCTATAGATTCATTCTTGAATCTAGCACCAGACAAGCATAAAAGCTTAGTTTAAGGAGCTTACTTATCATGTCCAGGAACGACTTGGTCACCACAAAGGTGCAGGTCCAATTGAAGGCGGTGGCCACCGATGCCGCCGAGCCACGTATTTTGGCGGGCAAAATCTCGCCCATCATCAGCCAGGGAATGGGACCAAAGCCCAGCGAGAAGCCCAGAATGTAGACGACAAAGCAACATAAGGGCAACAGGCCCAGGTTGGATACATCCATGCCGTTGGACTTGCAATAGAAGAAGCCGCCCAGCACGAACAGAGTCAATATCATCGCTATGTTGGACACATATAACAGAATCTACAAAGAAACAATCAGTGGAATCCCAATTAAAAACCATGTTAAATAGGATTGCGTTTAAATGTCACTCACCTTACGACCGGCACGATCAATCAGCAATATGCCAATGAATGTTGCTATAAAGTTGACCGTACCCACAATGATGGTGCACACATTGCCATCGAGAGTGGAGCCGGCATCTTGGAAGATTTGGACCGTGTAGAAAATGACGGCATTAATACCGCTCAACTGCTGGAAGAACATCAGGCCCAGCGAAATCGACAATGGCTTCAGGTTGCTACGCTTCAATAGCTCTAACATTGTGTTATGTGTCGCCTGTCTATCGGCATCCGCCTGGGTGCGCATGAGACCCTTCAGTTCCGGCTCCACATCGGCCTCCATGCCACGCAGCCAAACGAGTGCCTTGCGTGCCCGCTCCTCCCGACCGCGGCTCACATACCAGCGCGGCGTCTCCGGGATGAGGAACATCAAAATGAGAAATGGCACAGGCAATGCGCCACCGAGGAACGCCAGCATTGACCAATCCATATACGTGCCGGCAACAAAGCACAACAATATGCCAATATTACCAAATGCCGTCGGCAGCAAACCCAACGTGCCACGCACTTCCGGCTGCACAGTCTCGCCCAGATACACCGGCAGCGATAGCGATGCAATGCCCACACAGAAACCAGCCAGAAAGCGTCCACACAGCACCATGCCCACATTGACGGCACAGGCGATCAGCAGCCACGAGATGATAAATGGCACAGCCGTAGCCAGAATTGTGTTGCGCCTGCCCAGATACTCAATCAATGGACCGCCAGCAATGCCGCCAGCGAGGCCAGCAAGTGGCATAATTCCACCTACCCAGGAAGCCTGTAAATGATTCCAATATAAATGGTCTTAGTACGGTTTTGCTTGGTTTCATTTAATGCTGAGCGTTGCTTTTTAAGCCTGCTGCTAGTTATTTTCTAAAGCGTTTCAACTTGGAAACATTTGTGTCCCATTTTATGTGCGACTCTTTCTCTAAAATTGCACATTTAGTTAAGTTAAGTTAAGCTATATAAAAGCATTATTATAAATTCCAAAGCCTTCTATTTTAAACTTCGTTGCTTTCTCAAAAAGTCAGGAGCGTTTAATATATATAAATATATATTAAAACTGACGACTAGTTCGTCTATACAAATAAACGGATATGGGCAAATCGACTCGGCTAGGTATGCTGATCAAAAATACAAACTAAATTTATATACGCTCTGCAGCAGTATAACAATGATAAACTTGCAAACTATTTTCAATTAAAAAAAAACACGTTCATAAACAAAATCATCGACATGCTTTTCAAGCAATTTAAGTAAGTTGTAAATTCAATTAAAACTGAATTACAGTGAAGCGCTTTGTGTATTGAAATTCGATGGTATATGGGAAAAGATTTAAATGCAAACAGAATTATAATGTTTAATTTATGCAGCAAGAATATATATACAAATTTATAAATATTTTGATTGAATAAACCTGTCCGACTTTTAAGTGTTAATCATGAAATGTTCTAGCAATCAGTGACGTCAATTCCTGTCCTAATTATTTCTGCTTAATAATGGGATCAACTCTCAGATTTTAAATTTAAATTCAAATAACGCTTTCTTCAACTTTAAATGTTTGTCAAATATAGTATCTTTTCTGATTCCTCCCACTCTTGCATTGAATTTTGTTTAATTTCAAACTTACGTCTTCAGTGGACACCTCAAAGGACGTCAAATTGCGATCTGTCATGGAGACCAGGGCGGGTGAGGTGTAGGCGCTGGAGAAACCCACAACTAGGGAGCCCAAGGAGACGCTAAGCGCAGCGAGCACCTGCAATAGAAAGAGAAAATAATATTTAACATTAGAATGATTGTTGATTTGAATGGAGCGAGACTTTTGCTTGGCCCAGTCTACCTGAGAGTAGGTGCACTTGGCCTTCGGCTCCTCCACGGGCACCGAGAAGGACACATGAGTGTCCGCACGCATTAGAATCTTCATGTTTAAATGAGATTAGCTATCGTAACTAGCTTTCACAACAATTGGAGTCTGGCAACCTTGCTGGCAAAATGCACTGCCGCCTTTCACAAAAACACTGCTCGAAGCCTTGCTCGATGCGGAACACAGAACGTGGGCGGGTGAAAAATTGGACTTCGATTTGGATTTGGTCACCGAGACGGAGACTGAGACGGAGACGGAGATAACTAACACATTTGTTGCGCTTTGCCGGACAAAAGTGAACTGAAACTAAAATCAGTGAAATTCGAATGCAATTCGATTTCAGAGACAAAAGCTAAGCTAGGCCGTTAAAATTTCGAGTACGATTTGTGCGGTCACGTACCATATATATATATATATATATATATATGCATACAAACTATAATATATAATATATGTACGTATTTATGTATGTGTATTTGGCAAGCAAAAACTGATAGATACGGTTGCTTATCAGTGCATATTCAATCAGTGGCCAGTGCGCAACAATTGATTATGTCTCAGCTCAGCTGAAGCTTTACAAGCAGCCTTCACATCAGCTTTAACATCAGCATCAGCTTTATTATGCTCAGCTCTGAGGCACAGCTGTTGACATCAGCTTATCACGCTGTTTACGTGTGCCACCAAATGATTCTCCAGCTCAAGATTAGTACACACACAGAAAACACTTGCTCTCGAGTTAAATGTGCAAAAATTCGGTTTATAGCGGTTCTTTATATTAATTTGATTTTATTTCTGTTCTTGGTGGAGAGAACTAGATGCGACTCGATTAATATGCAAATTGCAACTAAGTCACATTTGTCCAGCAGACAGCAGCAAGAACAGATGCAATATGCACTTCACTTGCACACTTAAAAAGTCTGACTTTCCCAATGCCGACGCTTAAATGCTCTTTGCCGAAAGGTGTTCGGCTTAAAATTAAAATCGATTATGTTCATAAAAGAAAGTCTGCTTATGAGATAATAGTTGATTGCTTAGTAGGGAATTCTAATTTGAACACTTGGTGATTAAACTAAGATTCTTTGTAGTTCTCTATCACTAGTTGTTCCTGCAAAAACTGATAATAAATGATTTCTAATAAGAGAATTCTTACTTGAACACTTCGTGATTTAACTTAGATATTTTAAAGATATCCTTGACTAGCTGTTCTCAAAGACACTCAACTTTCGAACGAGTATTTGGATGGCAAATTGTATATGATATTTATATATCATATCAAAAAACAGATTTCTTTTTATACTAGACTGTTACTTAAATATCTTGATAATGTAGATGCTCATACAGAAAATAATCCTTGTTCCGTTGACAGCTATATGCTATAGTAATGTGATTAGACATACTTGTACATATTTAGCGCATGATATTTTAGACTGATATATTTTAACTGTCATTAGGTTTTAAACCCCTATAAATGCTGATCACAAATTATCTACTCGTAGTTGCACACTAGATTATAATACCCCAGCACAGAGTGTATCAAAAAGGTAGATTATATGGAGGCCACTCATCCATTCATCCATTAGTTATCAAGGCGCTCTCTCCCTATCTCCCTGTCTCTCTCTCTCTCTCTCTCTCTTTTGCTCGCTGTCTCGCTCTCTGTGCAGTGAGTGTTTATATTTTTAGTCTGGGCATAAGTAACTAACTAAGTGCGTTATTTCAGTTTCAATTTCAATTAAAGAGCGAGTGGGTTGCCGGTGATGGGCAAAGGGGGGGAGGATGGCATTAATCTAGGCCTGCGAAAATAGACCAGCCACGCGCGTCTTATTCCCAATGGTGACCCACAAACGAAGCGCTCTAAATTGTTCAAAGATTGAATGCGAGCTTGAATCTGTTGTTGTTGTACTTTACGGACAATATGAATGGCATTCATAAGGCCATTACCCATCAGAGACACTCATAGCTACTACTCACATGCACTCATACACACTCGTGTGTACTCGCTTTTAGGCGCCAGTTTAGCTTAACAAGCCAACAATGGAGACCGGGTAACATTTTCGATGTCTACGTCAGCGTTTTAGCACACAACAAATCCTATGAAAACGCAAACTAATCCATTATTTTGTATTATTTATAGATTCATTTCAGAATTTACTATTTTTCGGTACTTGTTTGTATTGTGTACAATTTGATGGGTTAACTAAAGTGTCAATATGATAAGAAATTTTAAATATTTTGCTTCTGATCAGCTACAAATATTTAATAAATAAATTTTCATTCTTTTTTCTGATGTTGAAGACACAAAACTGTTGCTGGTAACACAGCGAAATATATTCGAGAACAAAGATTAAAATTACTCAAATCGCATTTTTATAATACTTGAATAAGCACAATTTTAGTATTCAAAGTTTCCAGCACATTCACTATAAAATTTGACCTTGAGATCTTTACAGATTTTCCTGCTTTCCAAACAATTGTCAAAGGATATTTTCATTAAGATTTGAAGAACATTGAATTCGGAGTCTCAAGTAAAGCACAAACTTTGTTTCGAGCTCATTTGAACTTGAACTGTCTTTGCAAGAATCAAAGTATCCGCAGCAATTTCTTCGCTTTCAATTCAAGCTGAGCAATCATCAATAACTAGTTTGAGATGCCTCTTTAGTCACTTAATATAAGTTGCTCCGATTTGACCTACCTGTGTCCATATATAGATGGGATTCGTTGTGGGTCTGTAGACCTCCAGCTTGGGTTTGCCATCCTCGGTAATTTGTCGGACAAATGGCACCGCATGACGGATATTTTCGCCACGCTTGTTACCCATCTCATCCATTTCGTAGAGTCGACGACTGTAAATCGAAGAAAGACCAAATAACAGTGTTGGTCAATTAATGAATTTCAAAACGGAATTCAGTTTGAGTTTTGACTCTCACCTCTTGCGTGAATCGGTGCTGATGGAGCGCTGCTGTTGGAAATTCTGTCGAGAGCTGATGAAATCTTCGTCGCTTTCGCTCTCCAGATCCTTGAGGTCGATAATTACTGGCTTGGTGATGTCCTTGGGTCGATGTATCAGACGCTTATGCTCGGCGTCCTCGCCCTCCTCGTCACTGTCGGTGCTGGAGCCGTGTAATACTTTGTCTAACTTGAATGTGACCCGCGGATCGAGACTCTGATGCTTGCGACCTTGGAATTCGCGACGGGTCTTGTGAAACTCCTCCTCCGACGACGACTCCTTGAGCAGATCCTCCAAAAACCGAGTGCCCTTAATATCCAACGAGACGTGCTTCTTGGCCTGAAACTGACGGCGATTATCGCTGGCAAGTATGTGGCGCAAATCCTTTAAGATGCCCTTGTGATCCACACTGGTCGCCTTCTGCTGCTGGTAACCAACGCGTTTATCCTCAAAGCTATCGTCGTCGCTGGTCTCAGCGGCAAAAGTTGCCTTGATGTTGTTGTTGTTGTTGTTGGCGCTTTGTTGCGGCGCCCTCTCAAAGGAGACACGCGAACCCTTCAACGATTGCTTGCTGCGACGCAGCTCCTCATTCACAATGCTTCGCTGCTGGCGATCGCGATGCGGCTCCAAGGATGTGGGTGGCGGTGGCAGTGTCGTCAATTCCAAGCTGCCACTGGCACGCAAGTTGCCACGTTCTTGTTGCAGTTGCTGCTGCTGCTGCTGCTGTTGTTGTTGTTGTATTTGTTGTGGTGGCTCGTGGATGTCATCGTCTTCAAGCAGTGGGCGAAATGATAACGGCTGCTCGTCATCAATGTCATGAAACAGACGCAACGGTTGCTGTTGTTGCTGTTGCTGCCGTTGTATATGTATATGTTGCTGTTGCTGTTGTGGTTGCTGTTGTTGTTGCTGTTGCTGTTGCTGTTGCAGAAATGGGAACTGCTGCTGCGGATGACGCTGCGGTGCCGCTTGGGGAAATGGAAATGGATCCTCCGGTAATATTGTGTCCAAACTGGTAGCCGTATTCGATGCCGACAGATTGCTCTCGACACGATGATAGCCCAGCTCCTCCTGTTGAATGCGGTTAGAGTTGAATTATGATTGAGTATAAATACATATTTGCATGCCTTAATATTGATATAGACTACAACTTAAATCTCAATTACGCACTGAGACGCTCGCTCGCCGTCGATTACCATTCTCGACTGTTCTTGGCTGCTCGCCATTGTCAAAGGTCAAATGCCAGCATTTAGCTGTTCCTTGCTTATCACCAATCTCAGCTCGATCAAGTCTCAATTCGGCGTTCGTGATTTGCTACCTTATGATTTCGAAATCTTACTATTTTAGCAGTCCAATTATTCTTGGTTAACAAATACGTTTAACAAATAGACCAATCTAATTCATAGTAAAAGGTTCTGATTTCGTAACTTCATTGTGAAATTTAGCTATCTAAATTATTATTATTATTATGACTATTAACTATAAAATAATACACATTTATTTGGCTATTAATCTGCAATACTTGTTTCTTTTAATCCCATTTATTTGGCTGTCCTTAAGCGTTGTTCTTGACTAGTTGTTGCAAGTTAAAAACTAGATGTTTTTTTTTTTTACCAATTAATCGACATCTTTATAAATATGTCATTTTGCTAGGGTATCTTGTGGCGGCTGAGTGTTTATTTTTTTCGGAAATCCGCATTTTTGTCAGCCTAGAGTATTCCAAATTGATAATGCTAAATACAAATTGTTCAATTGAATCTTTGTAGCTCGTGCTCGCGTGGTTATCAGAGACGTTCAATGACTTTTAAGAACGAGGTCTCAATACATTTTCAGATCGTGTTGTCTGTGATGCTATCAGCATCGCTGATCAGCTATTGTAACCCATTTGCAGCCCAAAAAAATAACAGGAATTACTTTACACAGTCCGAATAAGAAATTGTCGCTTAAACCATTTACAATCCAAATAATCATATTATTCATATTTAAATTAGAATACTTACACCGGCTCTCGTTAGTTTCTCCTTTATTTTGCCCATTGCGCTGCTCAACGGTTGGTGGTGGTGGTGGTTTCCACCTCCACCTCCACTGCTGCCACCGCCGGCGCCGGCGGCTCGATTGTCGCGTCCACTCATCTTATCAGTGAATTGTTGCCAGGCTAATGTTGAACTTGAACTTGTTGCTTAACCTTCGGTTGGGCAGCTCAGCTACTCTTATTAATATGCGACAAGACACTTGACTGTTTGTTGTAATTGTAAACAAGGTCTCGATACACTTTATTTGTTTCTTTACTTGTATTTTGGATTTTGTCTTTGCTGCAAAGAGCGACAGAGATGGAGAGAGAGAGAGAGAGAGAGATAAGAGTTAGTCGTTTATATTTATAGTCTATGTAAATCTATATTAATTTACGGGTGTTGCACTTGAAACCGTTCGAAAGGTGGCTATCTAAATTAAACTAATCAGTTTACATATACTATATATACACTGTCTGGCCATAATGATGTTTGCAGTCTTATCGTGTCTCAAGTGCTTTTTTTTTTGCGAGCCCTCCGAAATAATTATTGCGATTTATGGGGCGAAACACACCCACTTTCCATACATTCATATGTTTATATTTACGAAGTGTATAGATATATAAAAGATATGTCTATTTGTCCTTGAGAGCACGCGCCGCTCTTGCTTTGAGTACAGTTGCTCATAAAAGTATGTTCAAACATTTAAATATTTTGATTTAGTTTTTGGTTCGACAATTGCTTAAATTTTTTTTTTTTTAATATATATATAAATTTTTAAATTTATATTGGCTCTTTTTAGTTTATTTTTAATGTTAATTTATTTCAAAGTGATGTCGATTTATATTTATTGCCTTTTTAGTGCCAAAAATTTGTAGTTCTGTCAGTTTATTTCCGCAACTCACTGTTTGGCGCCTTTTTTCACTTTCACAAAAATAGTTTGAGAAAAATGTTGTTGTTTATATTTGCAATTTTTGTTTTTGGCATGTGGCGGCAGTTGGCAAAAATATGTCTCCTCTAAAAAATTTTCCACCTACAAATTTCTAACTTATTTCTATTGAAATATTTTTGCAGTGCTATTTATTAGCTGTGACAGTTAGTTATAATTTTAGCTAGTTTTGTGTTCGCCATTTGTTGTTCCTGCGTCATGTGATTCTGTTTCTGATGCTGATGGGATGCGTGGGCGCCATGACGTCGACAGCGACGCCGACGCTGACGCCTTTGTGGCTGCCTTCCTTTTGCGCTCTCTCCTCTGTTATTCATTTGCCCAGCAGTGATATAACATTGTGCGATTGACTTACATTCGTATATCCATATGTGTGTGTGTGTCTGTCTGTCTTTGTTATTGCTGCATTTGGCTTACATTAGTTGTTGCTTTTATTTTCAATTCACCAAGAAGTGTGAATTGGCCTTGAAAGTGTACATATGTGTTTGCGTGGACAGGTAATGAATCATGGTGCGCACACACAAACACACGCATAATTAGATAAAACGTTATTGCAAACGGACAGACTATCGCCAATGAGCGATCGATCTCCAATAAAGAGCAGACAGACAACGACACACACACGCACACACTAGCAACGTAATGCTCTTAACCCTAGCTTTAAATGCGCTCTCTTAATTGGTTATATTCTCTTAAATTGTGCTCACGTGCCGTGAACGTCACTCGCTCTTCCATCGAGCAAACACACACAAAGGCGCACGCACACAGCTGCATATTGTTGATGTGATGGCTTATTTGTCAACAGTGCAACGTTGCGAATTTCAATCTGTAACTTATCTTTTTTTTTTTTTTGGATATTTATTTTTACAGTAAATTTATGCATGTTATTTCTGTAAATATTTTTGTTTTGTATTTTTGTTAATTAACAAAGACAAAGCCTTTTTGTTACATATTTCATTTATTTCAATTGAGAGTCGATCACATTATTATTGTGGTTGAAGCTTCTGTGACCTTTTCACTTTTGCGCGTTCAAAAACCTCATTCTTGAAATTCGTAATGCCCGAGAAATACAAACAATATATATATATATCTTTCTATATGCATATGCATTCAACTTTCTAGCTGTCTAAATATCTGCAATACGTTCATCTATGTTGTGTATATTTGCGAAAAAAAAACAAATTCTAAAATTAACAATTTTTTCATGGTCAGGCGTTCTCTAAAATTGGTTCAACTGTTTGCAATTTTTTCTCTTTCAACTTGTTTTAGCCTCGCGTCACTTTTGCCAAATTGCCACAAAAAAAAACACACACACAAATTACGTAAAACTAATGCATTAAATAACTTCAGACTAGCTTCCAGACGGCGACGCTTACAAATAATGCGCATAAATTTACACTAATGATTGACGCATAAATTTCTTACACCAGACACCTTAGAGACTTTTTTTTTATTTTCAAATATAACAGTTAAATTTTGTTAGTGTTGTTTGCATAAATTTAAGATACAAAACGACGCGACACACACAACTTGATAAGAGTACGACCGGAACTTGAAACGCGAAAAATATAAAAGAACTATAAATAAGTAACAAAGCTTACGAATAGCAAACGGATCTAAAAAACTTTCGCAATTTTACTGAATTTGTATCTATAAATTGCATATTTTTTTATTTATATTTTATTTTCTTAATGAACGTGTAGTTTTTGCATAGTTTCGCTTTTGCTTGTACGAAGCGAACGCTGAAATATTTTACCTTTTGAACAAACTACTAAATGTGATATCCACTATTGTGGTACTGAAGTACGAGATTCGAATGCGCAACGTTTATATAGCGCACAGCAATTCACAGAAACTCGTTCGAGCTTTTTTTTACACACTGGTCGCTGCCTGAACGGTAAAACAGGCGAGCATGAGAGAGAGAGAGAGAGTGAGAGCGCCATGGCTCTCCCACTGTGTGCGCCTCTGTATGAGTGTGTGTGTGTGTGTATGTGTGTATGTGCTAGTGAGCAAGGAAACTGAACTGAATTTTTGTGGAACAAAGTCTGCGAAGGTCGAAAACATGGCATGAATGAAACGAGGCGTGTATGTATGTGTGTGTGTGTGTGTGTGTGTGTGATGACGACGCCAAAATTAGATGATAGATGAGTGGAGAGCAGTGTCAAAGGTGTAGGAGTTGGTGTTGTTGTTGCTGCTGCGGGTGGTTGGTGATCGACGGAGCTACTGCGCTGTCCGCGAGTGCCACGCTTTCGTTGCTGCGCAGCTTTATGACGCATTTTGAGCATCTCTGGCTGGAGGACGTGACGCGACACAGTGGCACCATCATCAATGGTTTTTATTGATTTGTTTTGGCTGCTGTCGTCGCTCTCTCCACTTTGGAGTCGTTTTAATTGTTTGCCTCGCATGCGTTTCTTGTTTGAGCCAATTGATTTCTATTTACACATATTTTCAATTGAATATTATTAAATTGACTTTGAGGGCGCGTGCAAATTCTAATTCCTGCTCAGCCTTGAAGCGCACTTTGCGTGGCTTCTTCTGCTTCAACTCAGCTTCAGCCTCTGCTACTTCTTTCATTTTTCATTGCCAAAAAAACAAAAGAAAATAAAAACAAATCCATCCCCATCAATTGTGTTTATAATAATTGTGGCATCATCGTCTGCTATTATTGGTGCCAATAACGCGCCCCCAATTGTCGGACGGGGGGCTCGTCTTTCTATGTATTTCAGAAAATGGCATAAGCATTGCGTCTTTCTTCAATGAGTCCGCACAATTTGTTTCAACTGTTGCTGCGGCTTAATCGGGTTGTATGTGCACATAAATATTATATTAGAGACACAAGCAAACGCACAAATGTATGAGTGTGTGTGTATGTGTGTGTATTTTATCTACATACATAGATAAGCGGAAAGTTTTTAATTACAATATGTGACTCATTTAGCATAGTGTTTACTCGATAACAGGTCTATCACCGGTGGCATATTTATTTATTATTATTATTTAAATTGATTAGAAATTAAATATTTTGAGTATTTCGCTTATACAGGGTATTAAATAGATCAGTATCATCTGCTACAGATTTAAATATTTGCACCTTAGCCTATGACCGTCATTTGCCCTTGACATTAGCTTTGAATACATTTAAACAACAGCAGATCAAGAGTTATAATTATATTTTAATTATCAAGGTTTCACTGCAAAGCAAAAAAGTAAAAACCACATAGATATGCTCACACACACACACACACATACATGAACACACTCATGCACATAGAACAAATATGCAGGGGAGGTCAAACACGAGTCACCGTCACGAGTGCAAAACCCGTTTATTTTGCCAACCAAAAAACGCTGTTCGCAGTGCAGAGAGCACCTTCAAAAGAGAACTTAATAATGGGTTGCCAAATATGGTACTAAAAGTTGATGCTAAAAGAAAGTGCATTCAACTTAAATGTACATTGGCTCATTTCTAAAGTCAAAGCAAAGGGGATGATATATTGATACATTGTATCGGTATATATCAAACCATGACTTATTCATTTCTAAATAATTTTAATCAGTGCTGTTTCATGAACTGTTTATTACATAAAGTGTTCAGTGTTTAAAGATATAATTATGATCCTTATCGATGTTATACTATGAAATATTTATAAACGTTTCAATTGTCACAGTATATTTGCACTGTAATAAAAGCATTAGCATGACGCAACAGAAAATTCCACCTGCTCATTCTTTCGAGCAACTTCAAATCACAGTCAGCCAATCGGCAGTAAGCAATCGGCAATCGGCAATCGGCAAACGGCATTCGCTTGCCTTTTCTCGCTTTACCTATTTTTAGAGCGAACTAAGCAGAAAAAGGCAAAAATTCGCGTAACAACAACAACAACGACGAAAACACAGCACAGCAGACGAGCCCCCAAGACTTGGCGGGCACCGGCTGCTGAGAGCTGGGAGAGACAACAGAAAAAGAAAAGCAACAACATCAACCAGAGCACAGCAGATCTCGAGAGAAAATGCAGCACTTGGGAACACTGGGATGTAAACTGTAAAAGCGCAAAGAAAATAAAAAAAATAATGTAGTCGACGCAAAGCTGGCGTCGCGATGCCATCCATCGACGCAGCGCATGCGCGCAGATTGCCAAAAATGCTGATGTAATTGCCAGTTATTGCGTCAGCCAAAATTGTTCTTTATGTGTGTTTTAGTTGCCAGAACATAAAGTTATGAGCAAATTAAAATCAATTTAACGAAATCATTAAAATTTAATTATCTATGGCAAACCAATGGCAGCGCACGATCAGAGAATCATTTAAATTTCAGCACATGACACGTAGTCGGCAGAGAGAGAGACATAGAGAGAAAAAGAGAGCGTTGCTCGAATCGCAATTACTCTCGCGACTCTCACACACACATGCAGAACAGCGCGAAATGCTTTATTGTAGCCAAAAATGCTATATTTAGTATGCGAAGCCGAAAAAATTGTACAGCCAAAAAAAAAAGGAAACAAAAGAGCAACGTTTAAAATTTACTTAAGCATGTGATGCCGCACGTTGCGCTTCTCAGCCGCTCTGCGTGTCTAGAAGCCATTGTATATTTATTTTAAAACGTGGGTCCAACATTTGGCACATGATACATGCGCAAAAAAAAAAAAAAAGATTAATAAATATATCCAATATGTATGTGTGTATGTATGTGTGGAAATGTAATAATGGCGGTTCATATGACGTGCGAGCTTTGTGACTACTGACGAGCCTCCAAACCAACTAATATACACGTACAAACAGCAGCACACACACTCACATATATAATATATATATATACATAAATATACGCTGAGCGCAATTTAAAAATAAATTTTATGATTATAAAAAATTGGCATGAATTGCTAGTTTTGTAAAGTCGGTAGATAATGCTGGTGATCAAATGTGGGTTAAGTTAACACCTAAAATGAACTTTAGACTTCTGTTGTTGCTAATATTAATTAATAAATTAATCATTTATTGCGAATACATTTTTGCGAAGCGTACTTTAAACTTTTTACTTGACCAGATGGAAAAAAGCTCGCAAGCTCCAATGTGCAAAGTTGTCAACGTTTTTTTTTTTGCTATTTATTTGATTTTTTTTTTTTTTGTCAGATACGCAGTGAGCAGGTCAGCATACGCGTGCCGTGACTGACTGCATGTGCATGCAACGCAAGTGTTTGCTCTTGATGCACGGACATAGACACTTACTCATTCACTTAATTATGGCTAAATGGCAACGTAAGCCAGCAGCGCCCTTCACTCAAGGTCAGAGGGTCTCACTCCGCTGACCAGATCAAAGTTTTTTGCACGACTTCTTCTAGCGCCTTTTAAAGCGTATTGCGGCGATCTGACGTACTTTTTTTATTAGTCATTTATTTTAGATAATAATGTGTTAATTGTATAGTTTAGCATGCAAAATAGTAATAAATGGATAGTTGGATAGTTGAAATTCTATAATTGGTACGAAATAATGAGCAAAAAAATTTAGATTCTGTTAGATTTGCATATAGTTTTGACTATAAATTCTGGGAATGATAAATAGAATGTTTTTTTATGCAAACTGTATTTAGGGATTTTATCTAAGTCAAGCTGATTAAACATAAAAATTAATTTTCATAAAATTATTGTGCATTTTTGGAATCTATTTATTTAAATTTTAAAAAAGTGTTACAGCGAAAAAAAAACTTTAAAAAATGTATATTCAAAATTAACACAACAAATAAATATTTTAAATTGTGGCAATATAAAAATTGATTGAATGATTTGAAGCAATTAACAAATTTATCAAAACGACTGATTGAATGTATCGAGTCTCAAATTGAATGTATTTCCACAACAGTAGACAGCAGTAAAAAGGTTTTAGTAACTTTCCATGCATTTTAATTAAACCTTTAATTTTCGTGCAATTATATCCTATGTATAAAAATAGCAGATAAAATTAAACTTCCAGTAGGATGAGGGAGATTAACAGATAGAGAGAATAACTGAGAATGAGAGAGCATCGCCACGTAGCGGCTTGTCAAGTAAGCAATCGGCTGTTCTGTAGGAACAAGCCTCGGTGGCGCAGTTGGCAGCGCGTAAGTCTCATAATCTTAAGGTCGTGAGTTCGAGCCTCACCCGGGGCATGTAATTTTTTTATTTTATTTATTGTTCATTCTGAATTGCGATATTTTTTTAGATATATTTTTAGTGATTTGTAGAATATATTGTTAAAATTAGACAGCAGCAGCCCAATATAAAAAAATTAGCCAAATTAAATAACAATTGCGTGCGACGAACAACAATAAGCACAACTATTAAATTATGCCATAAAAATACTGTTTCTGTTTGCTTTTCCAATGCTTTATGAAAGTTAATCTGTCTGTCAGATACGGCACACGCCCGTTTGCCAGTTATACGTTGTGAATTATAATAATACAATGTATTGTCTGCTTAGTGCTAGTAGTTAATAGTAACAACGACAGTTTAAGTTCAAGTTAGTGACTGTAACAATTACAAAACGACATTATAAATGACATTCATGCGGCACTTGGAATGTCTGAATTTTTTGTATTTTGCTTGTAGCTAGAAGCAAATTGTAACGGAATTGGAAGCGAGTCAGCTGTGTGTAGGAGAGGGACAAGTATTCGGAGTTGATATACTTTATTATGCTAATGTAATTGAAAACTGAGCGCAAATTGTGCGTTTCTCAGTTTCTAGCTAAGCAAATCAATATTTACAAACAAGTCAATATTAAACGGCAATATTTGAACAGCACTACTAAAATAAATAAATATTCCATTGAATAATGCTGATTATGCATTATTTAAAATAGTAATTCCTCAGTCTGATGTATTGTCATAGGGTATTTAATGTGCGGCATTTAGAATATGAAATGTAACTATTGTTGATTAATTGAATGCACTATTGAATATTTATACAGATGATCCTTTCAATAGAGTATTGCATACACACATACAGACATACTTACAACTGTGTTGAATGTCTGCTCGGAATGTTCTCGGCTCGAACACTGTTTAACAAATGTCGAGAATGTTATCAAATGCATTTTCACATTTTTCGTTTCTCGATTGCCGGGTTTATCGCTCAAGTTGTAAATCGTAAGGTGCACCTGGAATTAATCAGACACCATTATGGAAGATAGAGCAATACATTTAAATATTTAAATACAATTACATACTAACATCCATAACTTAACAGTGCAGTGTTATGTAAAACGTGCCGAAAACAGTAGACTCTCTTCCAGTCTTCCAGGCATTTGCAAAGCGTAACACGCCGTCAAGGTTAGTAGTGCGATTTAAAATATCACAATAATGTTATGCAATTAGTAAGCAGGGCATTATCTTGCTAACAACTTGAACAAGTAGCTTAATAATTATGATAGGGATTTGTTCCTACACGATTATATGTTCAATAATATGATTCAGTTCTTTATTGATTATCTTGTGAAAAAAGTAATTTAACTATGGTTTTTAAAGGGTTTCGTCAAAGTCAGAATTGTTTGATTTTACAAGAGGACAAAATATGGTCAGAAAAACATTGCATTCGAAAATCACGAAATTAGTTTTGCCAAAATTATGGATGCTTAAAGACATTGAAGGGCATTTTCTTTATCGGCTTCTCTTTTAACAAAGTTATTTGAAGAGACAACATAAATGATAATTATATGTACAGTGTGTTGCGTGCATTAAGAGATGCGTGGAAAATTTTATGGAAATTTACCAACAGGGGAAACGAACGACATAAACACACACATACATATACATATACCATATGCAGAAGAAGTGCAAACATTTAGAAAGACAAATGTGTAAAGCAAAAGCGAAACGAAAATTGAAATTTTCCATTCATTTGTCGAACGCGTCAGAAGATGGGATGCAATGAGCGAAGACTCATTCCCCCACCACCTCTGCTCCTCCTTGGATCTCCTTTAGTACTTGAACGCTCTCTCACTCTCCCAACATACACATACACACACACATACACTCTTCCGATTTTGTATTTTGAGCAACAAATAAAAATTACAAGTTTACAGAGATTTTTGTTGTTGTGGTTGTTGCTGCTGTTCTTCTTTTTGTACTTGTTCTCATTTGTCCTCTGCCTTCGCTCTCACTGTCTCCCTCTCGCTGCATGTGACTGCGATCATTCACCGTTCACATTGCTCACATTGGTTGGACTTCGGGCATTTCGACCCACAAGAGGAACTTGCCAGAATTGCCTGGTTCGACCTCTGCCGCCCCTCTAGCCTATACCTTGGGTATCTGCACGTATTCACAAATGCCACGAGATCGATCGACCAGTTGCCAAAAAACAGATGGCGACAACTAACTTGATTTCCGATTTCATTTGTTTTACAGGAGTACATTTTTAAACCAGCCCAAACTTTGGCAAAAGCAATTGAATTCTTATTTAAGTAAATTTACATTAATTTTTTAATATATATTGCAATCTTTAACTACCCGTAACTATTTACACCATAATATTTATCTTGAAATAATCAATATCAATATTTCCACTCCATATTAATTGTTTGCTGTATGTCTGAAGATAGTTAATTAAGTAAACCTTCTCTGAGAGCACCATAAACAGTTAACAGTTAACAGTTTGTTATTACATTTTCCCGTCTGCTCTTTGGTTAACAGTTCGTTGGTAATATTCACACCTTTTAGTTGGGTCACATGTGCGAGTTTCCACAAATAGACGCTGATCAAATTATTCCAAGTATAAAAAAAAAGAAAAACAACAACTCTAACAATAACTTTCCACACACAGTTTACTTGCTGTGTACATTTCCATTGGCCATTGCAGCGTCTTCCGCTGAGTCCAAAAACATCTCTACTCTTTGCGATTACTCTTAGGCCCTAAGGCAGCCTCTGATGAGCGATGCACCTAAGAGCGCAGTAAACAGAGAGAGAGAGAGAGCAGAGTACAATTATTTTTGTGTAAGAGCAAGAGCTGGCCGGTTTTGGGGGCACGTTCGTTATGTTGTTGTAGTTGTTGTTGTTGTTGCGCGCAAGACAGGCCCCCGAGCATGACGTCACGTAAGCACGACCGTTACAGCAAAAGCGTTGGAGAACAAGAAGAAGAAGAACAACGCTGACTCGAAAACGAGTTGTGTGAGCGAGAGCGAGAGAGCAAACTTGATGTGTGTGGAATATAATCGAAATAGGGAGTAAGAAGTAAGCAGTGGAAAACATCTGACCAATATTCCAATAGGTTTTCACCATCGATAAGACGCAATTCTATAGAAACGATAAAAAGAGGGCCGCTCGAATTCGTCTCTTGTCTCGTTTTCTCCCCTCTGCTCTCAGCTCGTGTGTGTCACAAGTGTTCAAATAATCGTAGCAAACAGTGCGCTAACTTTAGACAGACAACCATTTTTCCTCGACTCTCCTCACCCCGCACAGCCCGCGACCCGTTAACCTTGAACTTAACACTTGGCAATTATGGTTACATGCGAGTGGGGCTAAAATTAGAGACGTGGCATGTTTTGCATATTCCGAGTCTGAGTCTGAGTCTGAGTCTGAATCTGAATTCATTAGGCCCGGTTCATTGGCTGCCTGTCTAGTCAGGTGTTGCAAACCGGTATTTAATGTCTATTTTTATAGTTCGATGTCTGCTCGAATCAGCCGATTTGCCTAATCAAAATATTTCAAATGCCAGTTGAATAAGTCTGGTTTTCGCTTTCTATATCTATTTCTAGTGCCCTTTCATATGTAAATAAAAATAATGTGCATGTGTGTATTACGTATTACGCCGTAACGCTAGCAATATTCTGATGTGGATGCATACATTATATCTATAAAGCTTGAATCGATTTGCCCTACAACTGTTTAGATCATTAGAATGGGATGAAAATACCAAGAAATATATTATACATACAAATTTCTCTTAATTGTAAAAGTATTTTTTATAGGTTCTCATTTAAGTAGCGTATAATTATCAAATCATACACCCAAATATGTTATCTACACACTTCAAATGCTATTGGGTATATAAAAAGTGTGATAAGATCCAATTGGTTTTTTATTATGCGTCTAAATCTAACATGTTCAATAAAAAAAATTATTTACGTTTCCGTTCGAGTGGAGCAATATATTGTAGTTTCCATTCCGCTTAGATACGTCATATTAGTCTAAGGAGTAGTAAAAACATAAATTTATTAGTTCTATGAAAGTTTCAATTCAAATGGGAGCCTCTTGAAGTCTGCTTGCTATGACCCCTTCACGTGACATAGCAAACAGCTGATAGCTGATAGCTACAAAAGAATTTAATTTTTTTTTTTTTGCATTGCTCGTCAGTCACCTGAGTTCTGAGTTCTACGTTCTGGTTAGTGGGTACTAGGTCTGGCTTTTGTGTCACGTCATTTGTCACGTTTCATTTGCCAGTCTGTCGCTGTCTATTTATTAATGCCTGACAAGGCACATTTTTAATTAACACGCTTTAATCGCTGTAGACTCTGTCGCCCTGCATACTCGTTCCCATTCTAGTTATCGTATCGTTGCATTAATCGAGAAAGATGCAAAATGCGGACACACCCCTTTTGAACTGGGCCCACAACTGATCAAATCTGACTGCACTCAATCAGTTGTATAATCCAACTGTATGTTGAAATCACGCAAAAAGACACAGCTGCTTGCCATACTTAGCTATGCATACACGTGTATATACAGTGTCTCAGAGCTTATTTCGATCAGCGTCAGGCATAAAATTTGAAGTGCTATAAAGTTTAAACAAGGATTTGAGATCCTGCTTGCTAGATATGCTGTGATTCCGGATGTTATTTTCCAGCAGAGCCCACAAATTTTCAATAACATTTAAATCTGGAGACTGGGCTGGTGGAATTGTCATGTGGGGGCATTTCCAGATAAGCCAGGACTGTACGAGTCCGGCCTTATCCTGGTGGTCGTTCTCCTGTATTAAGGCACACATTCTTGTAAATTTGTTATTTCAATAAACACCAAATGTACGACGCCATACCATGACACTTCCTCCGTCGTGCTGTGACTGTTGCCTTTAAGTTTTTGGGATTCAGCTCAGTATTGAAGTGGCGCCACCCATAATTCCGTTCGTTCGAGCCAAAAATGCTGAATTTGGACACATCTGCAAATATGACTGTGTTCCAAAACTCCAAATCCTTCTTTAAGCGGGTTTTGGCGAACGTCATCGTAGTCCCTTTATTTTTTGCGCTTATAAACGGCTTCTTCCGTGGTACTCGGGCATTGAAGTCATAATTGCGCAGAACCTGGCGCACTTTTTCCGCATTTCATCCTGCACATATTGAGTCAGTTTTGGGAGCGATAGCTTAGGTTTTTTCCTTATTTTCCTAATGATCCTCCGCTATTCCTGTTCGGTGAAAATCTTGTTTGGTGCCATTCTGCCCTTGTCCTCAATCCAGCTTATGGTGATCATGTATTCATTTTGATGGTATATATATTTACCTGCCGTCGGTCTTTGGAATTTTTGAAAAATAATGTATAATTAGTTTATGGCAGGCAATTACAATTTTTGCTAGACACTACTCGAAATAAGCTCTGAGACACTGTATATATCATATATATTCTTGCCTGACACAGAGATATACGACTATATATATAAAAAATATATTTCTCCCATCGCCAGCAGAGTACAAATACTGTGTACTTCATTAAATTACGCACTTTACTTGCATACAGCAGAAGTTTTCCAGTGTTTTTTTTTATTTATATAGATCAATAGTGCTAATGATATGCATCAATATATGGAAACCCAATACTATGTGTTGTTTACTCAATTACTAATTAAAGATATATAATAGGGCAATATTGATTTTATCCATTATATATTTACGTTCAAAATACATTTTTAACTTTGAAATGCATGTTATTTCAAACAATTTTCAAGCACTCTTGTGCCACAGTTAGATTTTCGATATATACTGTATATTTTTTGTGTACGTGCATGCATAGATATATATATATATATAAATTATAACATATGTGTATTTGTGATTGTTTATTGAATTGATTGGCTTCAACTTGCCCAGACAATTAATACAATGGATGAATTCCAGCTTCAAACAAATAAATATGTAAATGATGAAATATTCATTGGGTGTGATATGATTAACGTGTTTCTACAAATTACAGCCTTAACCTATTCCATATTCTAGTATAAGTATTAGTAATAAATATACATAAAAATAAGTTAAAATCTGAATGATAGACACCAGACGGTAAGGATATATTCACCTTGGATGCGTCCGTAGCAAATTGATCCAAAGAGGTTTTTGCAAATAAGTACATAAGAGAATATCTCACATGTAGAAACGTTTAATTTAATTCAACTATCTGTATATCATATGTCTTTATAGCTTTCAACAATACTATATAATTTTAAAGCATTGGATTGCTCAAAAGTGGAACTTTATATTGGTACATAAAATGCTTGGAATTGAAAATATATTTAAATATATTACTCAGTGTCGGGTTTAGTCCTACCCTTCTGTAATAGCTATGATATGGTATATTATGATCGATTGTGATCGAAACGCAGCTCGTTGTAAGGACACGAATGCTTCAAATGATGTGCTCTCGTATCATATCGAAGATGAGTCTCTCCTCTGAAATATCATTTTTGGTTCTGGCCATCAGGTTATAGAAATCGAAGTGAATGTTGTAGAGAAATGGACGATAGCCGTTATATCCGTGATGGGCAACTTCAATGTATTGACCCTAATGGAGAGCTCCACAGAGTTGCGCCCAACGACCTTTAAGCGACAATAGTCGTACTTGATAACCCCATTGTTTGACGGTAGATCCTTGCAATTGACATATGTGAATGTTAATAGGCATCCCAACGAGTTACGAGTTACAAGTTACGATTAATCCGGTTCTAATTTCATGTTTTTCCGGACGGAATATCAAAACACCGAAAAGCACTTAAATCAATCTCATTTCAACTAACAACTGACAATGCGGAATGCTATTAAATTGTTGCATAAATCTACTTAATGATCAAAGCTCCATTTTCTAATCTTTGTTATTATATGTACATCGATAACATTAACAATGAGCATTTTAATTAATTAATAACTAACTTTCAATAATCTGTGATAGAAAATTGATAAATCCACCTAACTCTGTGTGTATATTTGAAATGTCCTATCAACATTAAATTTCTGTGGATGACCCTATTCAGAGTCTTGGTAAACACCAGCACTAAGAATAATTTTTATGATTATGATTAATATACAGAATGCAAAAAAAAACACAACATAAAAATTAAAAACATAATGTACGATTCTTTTGATCGTCTCATATTACATGGCCTAGTTGAAAGGCCAATAACCGAATCGAATCGAAAATCACAAAAAACCCAATTAAATGGCTAAAGTTAATACGCATTTAAAATTAATGTTGTTATTGTTTGATCAGCTCGATTGGCTAATGACTGTATAGTAGAAAATATAAAATTCGTGGAAATTCATGGAAAAAATATGTTAACAATTTCCTGTTTTTGGTTTTCAATTACAATCCAGAAATGCACAAAAGACAAGAAAGAAAAATCAAAAAATAAACCATGCACTTTTTCACACCAAATATGATTAAGAATCACAACATATGTACATAAATACATATGTACATATGTAATTCTTTGACTCATTCAATGTACAACTTTTGCCCTTCTCCCTCGGGATATGTTTTATCACTTTTTTTTTGGCTCAGTCAGCAACCAAAGCGGCCCACCCAATGTGGCGTATACTTGTTGAATCTCCACACACACACACACACACACAACCCCCAAAACCAGTTTGTTGTCGACGCCTTTACGTTGTGCGATTACCAGTGCCAAATACCCTATACAAAACGAAGAAGTGGGCATGCTCAATCAGCAAAAGAAATAAATGCAATTTCCACATCACATTGAACTGAATACAACTGAGACTTAACTTTAAAGATTTCTAAAAATATTTCAATCTTCAAAATAAATTGTTGGCCATGTATAAAAAAACCTGACAATTTTTACGAAATCTGTGCTCATAATTATATCTTGTAATAATTTGCAGAAACAGAACTTGTCCATTTTGCGTCATGGACTTTAAAGCATTACTTTACTTAAAGAGAAACATAATGTTTCTAGTTCTTAATAATAATTATTTCGTAGCATATTGTGATAGACGCAATTAATTTGTTTGGTTTTAATTGACGGGTTCGCCTTGGTATAATGATATGTGTGTTCTGAAAATCATACAAGGTGGCTTAAAAAAAATAAAGCAGTCATGATGGATGCTGGCTCTCTTTCTCTTCACTTCTCTTTATCTTTCTCTGCTTCATATCATAATTTATTGTTTGAACCAGGGTGTCAAACCGAAGGCGATTCAGTTTGACACCCTGGTTTCAACTCGTTTGGATTTCGAATATGAAAGGTCGCAGGTTCGATCCGCGAAAGAAATGTTAAAAAAATGAGTGTTTTCAATTTTTTTTAATTATAGTTAATTTGCTTTTAAAATGCACTCTTATTAATTTTTAAAATCTTTCCTTTAGTATAGATTAATAATAATTAAATAATTTCAATGTGAATACTACTGTCTTCTCGCAAAGGTTCAAATTGGAAATTATTTGGCAGTATATTCTTATTGGCATAGTGCTTTCCAATATGCAACGCTGAAAAGTATGCCATTATTAATGTTTTCTACAAGATTCTGATTCACAGTCAGCTGTTTTTTTGCTTAGGCATTAAGAGTGAATAAAAATTAAAGACTTGATTTGTTTGCTGCTTTTGTGTATAGGGTATATCATAGTCGACATCAGATTACAACATTACTCTACTTGTTTATGCTTTCAATATAGGCAGTACGTACTTATAAATTTTTGCAAACGCATTCAGATTTTAAAATGTCAACACCAACACCTGCATTACAAAGTGGCTCAGGTGCCTACACAAATCTATATATACATACTTATAATATATACACCTATGATAAATATATATACATATATGTCGTACACTTTTGCATTGTCAGTGACAAAAGTTTTACAGTAATTCTGAGAAAAGTTTTTTGTTGAGTGAAAAATTAAGCGAATTTTGTTATTACATTTTTTTTTTTACATGTCAGTGACCCCTCTCCCACGAAAAGGCTCCCCGATTTGCTTTCGATTTATTGGATTACATACTTTTCATTGAATATTGAATGAATGTATGTGAAATTACCAAAAAACAACAACAAAATGTTGAATGAAATCATAAAATGTGCCAATTTAACGACAAAATACACTCATCAAATTGCATTGCGAAATCTGAAAATGAAATCAAATCGAAGCGGAAAACGAAGCTTTATTCAATATTTTAGCACAAAAAGTTATGTTTCAATCCGGGAAATAAAGGAAATATCATTATGATATTCACTGTAGGGCAACTTACACTATTTTTGGAGAAATCAGGTTTAACTATTTATAAATAATTAGTTAGTTTTTGTTGCATACTACAAATATAATATCTTAATTCATGGGCATTTTATGTATAATCTTAGAGATTATAAGCGCTTTAAACTTTAACTATAACTTTAAATGTTAACTATAAAAGTTCTCGTATACCAAGCACATATTATGTACATATTTAATTTTAACAATTACTTCTATTGTTTATCCAATATCGATAAGAATTTATTGCCACAAATTTAAGACATAACTTGCTAATCAGAAAACGATATACCCTTTGACTCTAAATTGATCATCAGTCAAAAGACGGAAGAAAATCGTATATATATATTTACACTTGTTTTGCTTTACTGGGACAGACAGACAGACGGAGAGTATTTGCGTCATCTGTGTTGGGTTGTTCGAGAGTAGCCTCTAATTGGGAGCCAATAATGTCGCTGTTGTTGTCGCATTTGGCGAATCGTTGACATTTCTCGATGTCGCCTCAAGTGCACTGTGCACTCGAGATCAGTGACGTAATTCTCTAATTAATTTTGTTGTATGTTTTTGTGTTGCAGATTCGTGTTTGCGTTGCCAGGCGGAGAACAAGCGGGATGTGTTGGGTCGCCAGGATTGCGTTGTTGTTTGGGGCGAGTGCAATCACTCTTTTCATCACTGCTGCATGTCCTTGTGGGTGAAGCAGAACAATCGCTGTCCGCTGTGTCAGCAGGAGTGGTCCATTCAGCGCATGGGAAAATAAACCACGTCAATTCTCAAAGTAAAAGGACCGCAGCCTCAGTAAAATAGCCTTTGTTTTAGCTTAAGCGGAAAATAAATAAAAATAACAATTATTTAATACAACCCAAACTGTGTAGTTGGTGAGTTTGCTAAAGTTATCGTACAATTGTACTTTAATAACTAATATATAAATATTGAAATATTTATAGGAAACAACAAAAATATTACATGCCCCGGGTGAGGCTCGAACTCACGACCTTAAGATTATGAGACTTACGCGCTGCCAACTGCGCCACCGAGGCTACATTCTTGTATCCGCTTAAAAATCTACTTGTAACCAGAATTATTCTAGATATCAGCAAAGTTCCACTGCTTGAAGCTTTGCAATGTGTGTTTAGAAATGCTCTTGTAATTATTTCATAGGCCACCTGCAGGCGCAATATGAGCTTTTGTTCGAGAATTTTACGTCAAAAACTCCACTTGACTTGTATAAGTTATTGGCAAAGCGTCCACCACCTGTCCCTTTGGCGCAGAGGATAGCGCGTTGGACTTCTAATCCAAAGGTCGCGGGTTCGATCCCCGCAAGGGATGTCAAGTTTGAACTTCAATAAAACGAAGTTTGATTAATTTTTTTCTTTAATTTTTAGTCTAATTTTAATCACATTTAATTACAACTGAAGTAACAAGGTGCCGAAGGGCGCCGATTATGTTTTTGGCTGCAGAGACGGTGACAAATTGCGCTCTAAAACAGAACTATTCAACCGCAATTTCTCCACTTTAGCGGCATTCTCCACGGAGCTCTCGTCAGCTAAACGCTTAATGCGGATCTCTTGGATGGAAGCTGCCACAAAAGAAAGGGACAAACTAAAAGCACATTTCTATAAATATAATTGAAGTTCTACTCACGACTATATGGCGTGTATTTGTCCGACAAGAGATCCTCCAGATTATAGCCAACAAAGCCCACAACGGCTGCAATCGGTAGTGTTATATAAACAGCATTGCGCCGCAAAAGGGCCATAACTATCGGCCACATTTGAAAATTTTATTTAATGAAATAATCCACTTCTGCGAGTAAAGATGGAAAATGACAACAGGCAATTGCAATTGACACTTGCTTACAGGAATGTACTAATTTTGGATAAGCAAACGGTCACACCGCTGCGACGATGAATTGTGGAATCCATTGCATCATTGTCTACATCGATATACCTTGTCGTTTTGGTCAACTAATTCATAAACAAGCAATGAGCCTTTTCTTGCACTATTGTAGTTAATATTTATTTAATAAAACATAGAATTTATACACAAAATATTTTGTTTTTCAAATATTTGAACCTAACCGCGCAACAGCAGGCACATAGTCGATACATTGAATGTAACAGAATTATGTTAGATGCAGCTGTTAGATTAAAGGAATGACCAAGGCAATTTGAGCATAGATATGTTTAAATTATACATAAATATTCTGTATTCCAACACTTGCTGTTAATTACCATGGGCTATTGACTTCCACAGCTGACTTTTTCTTATCGCATATTGCATATCGCAAGTAAAGATGAGCGCAAGCTGAACACAGCTGATTTGCATCGATTAATCGTATTCATCGTTACTTTATGGGCTATCTAGTCGAAATTTTCACAAGAAAAATAAACATAAACAGAGCAAAGTTAGAGCGAGAAGTACGAAGAGTGGCCCAGCGTTATTTAATACTACTACAATTGAACGCTGCATTTGCAAAGAAAAATTGTCGTTTGAAAACAGATAGAACACATTTAATATCTAATCGTTTTGTGTTTGTTTGTTTGTGTAGGCTCTTAGCTTAACCGTAATTGTGTGTCATAAAAATAACTGCAAATAACAGTCGAAAATACAATAAAAAAAAAACAAGAGAGAAAATGTTCGACAGGGAAAAACGGATTTACGCATTAAGAACCAGTTGGCTCAAACACAGTTGCACATTGTTATAATGTATAATTATAACGACGCAACAGCAGCAGTGTAAAAGAACAAAGAACTTCAGTGCATCAACTACCAATTGGTACAACAACAAGAACACCAGCAGCAGCAGCCGCAGTGCGACGCATAATTTCCTGCTTACCCACACACAGACACGCACGCCAGCAGAGACTGAAGAGCGTTTGCTGTTGCGCGCGTGGGAAGGGAACGCCGTAACGGCCGGCCAACAAAGAAAAATATCTCCACAAACACACACACACGCAGTGAGCGAAAGACAAGAGTGAGGAAGAGCGAACATAAGAGAGAGAGAGAGAGGGCAACGACAGCAATTCGCGGCGCATAAAATGACCAATTCGAACCATCGTCATCATCGAATCGATGTAAGTAGCTTCAATTATGTACATATGTGTGAATTAAATTATTGCATACATATGCATGTTTATATACGTACCTTATAATGCAGTTACTTCCTTAAGTTCCATTCATACGAAAAAAAAAACAAAACAAAACAAAAACCGAAAACAAAACAGAATCTGGTTTGTGGGAGTCTGATATTAAAACCAGTCTTTGGAGAATGTGTTGTTTCCTTCCTTTTTACTTGATTTCTCGTCTGGACTGGCTGAGAATGCAATTGAAGCGCAGTGCCGACAATAATAAACGGCAATAAATGCCAAAAATCAACAATAAACCGTTTCCTCGACTGTCATTGGCTATTTGATTACAAAAACAAGTGCATTTGTTTGTGTGTGCGTATATATTCGTATTCATATTTGTTGATCTTTTGTTTGCTCGCATCACCCACACACACAGACACACGCACATACGCACTAGTAGAAAACTACAGACGGAGAGTAGATTGCCCTTTCCGCTCATTATTTTGACTTCCTCTCCCCCCTTCGCTATACAGATGCAGTTGAGTATTTGTTCTTTTGTTGTGAGACTGAGTCAAAAACTCACGCACGCACGACTCAACGCTACGTTTTTGTGTTGAGTGTATGCTTTAAGCAGAAATGGGTAAGAAAGCAACATAAGTAATTGATATTGACACTGATTTCAAATTAGTATTAATAATAATGAAAGCTAAATTAAAATAAATTAAAATGGGATACTTCAATCTTTGAACATCATATTTTTTTATGGGAACTCCAAACATAAATAAATATATTATAAATTATAAATATGATAAATGGTTTTAACATTAGCATTTATGTAAGTGCTAAAATAAATTGTAATGCAGAATGTCTTGTGTAGTGCGTTTTGCTCATTCGTGAATCACGCGCTCACCTCCACTATGCACTCACTCGCTCACACATGTACACATGCATACATAAGTACATATTTCCTTTTCTGATTTCTTTATGCTTATTTTTATGGTGAAGTTGGTTCTTTGTCGCCTTTGTTTGGCGCTGCCCGCTTGCTACTCCAAAGCCCCACACTGCTAATAAAAGTGCAAGTGGCTGCCCCCGAACTTATGTCGCACTGTTTGTCTTTTTACACAAAAGTTAGCAGCGACTTTGGCAAAAGTGCAATAAACTCGTTGCCGTTAACGTTGCTGCTGCTGATTCTGCCTCTGCCTTTGCCGCCCACCTAATGCGCAATGTCTGCCTCGCTCCACCTAGTGTCGGGAGCTTCTTGCGTTTGAAGTCTTTAATGTAAATACATACATACACACTGGCAAATGTACATAAGAGCAAGAGTAAGAGTTAAGAGTTTATTTTTTGACTCATCGCCAGTCGCCAAATTGGAGCCAGAGTGCAGCAGCACGCAACCCGCAGCCCGTTCTCCCCTCTATAGTTGCCAGACTCATGCTAATTGCTGAGGGGCTGGCGAAGTGATTCTGTTGATTTGCGTTCTGGTTTTCAATTCTCAGCTGTTTAAAATAGATTACGATACAAATGTAGTGACTCAAATGTGTTTACGTTTACAGTTAGTTTGTGTCTGGAACGGCGATTACAACCAAAGGCAGAGCTTGTGCATTGTGCATTGTGCAAAGAAAACAGCTGACATGCAAAGTGCAACTGTCTGGCAGCACTGTGCACAGCCAGTTAAAAGTGAAGGCATATTTAGATGTAGAGCAAATGATGGTCGGTCGGTAGGGTGTGGGGGGCAGCGTCGATGGCGGCAGTTTATGCAGCAGCATTGGAATTTTTAGTTGCCGACATTTGTTTTTGTTTGTCGAACGTTTGCGCTCTCTTACTCTCTTTCACTCGCACACACACATGCATACGTACTCATTGAGACTATTTGTGTTTTGTTATTTTTGTGGGTGCATTGCACCGCCCCCATGCAACGCCCCCGCGCACGCAACGTGAGCACTATCTGCTCGTGTGTGTGTGTGTGCATGGACATATAAATATAAATGTATGTGTGTGTGTGTCAGTGTGACCCCACATGCAATTGTGAGACCCGAGCGCAGCGCCATTGAGCTTCAGCTGTTTAGCTTTGCTTGCTGGTTGCTCGCTCAGTTACCATTCTGCGCTCTGTTGTTATTCATGTAAACGCTGCTGTCGCAGTCGCTGTCGTCGTCGTGGTTGCTGCTGTCATTGTCTCGCGTGTCTGCATTTACTCTGGTTGTGTGTGATTTTTAGGTTTTTTCCAGCGCATCCCACACAACACATTAACAGCAAAGAAAAATATCCATTAAAAAAAATCAAATTAGTTGTGTAAAAATCTATTGCTGAAGAGAGCGCGTGGGTTGGATGCACTATGTAAAAAACGTCGTAGCAGCAGCAGCAACAAGAAAAACATACGGAAAATTCATCAGTTTTTTAAACATAAACAAATGGTACGCGCTGCAGTTTATTTATTTGTGTGTGTAATGTGTGTGTATGTGTGTGTGTGCACATTACGTTATATTACCGTGGCTAGTTTTCGTCTTCTTGCTTTGCTTGAAAATCGTTGTTATTTTATCCCATTTTTGTTCTCCGTTTTGTGTTGTCAGCTGTTTTGTGCTTTTCTGTCTGTCTTGTCCCAAGACTTCTGCAATTGACAAATTTGCTTTTGTGTGTGTGTGTGAGTGTCTATGTGTGCTATTATGATAACGCTTTTTATTCTATTGCATTGTTTTTATTGCGCCTTGTTTTTGATTATTATTTTTTGCTTGCTCGCATAATTTTGATTGGTACGTGCACACACACACATGTTAATATATATGTATGTACGTATGTGTATAGGTACATATGTAGCCCAGATATGCACACAGCTGACCCAGTTTTTGTTTGACCTTGTGGCCTTCGTGGAACCATTTACAGGCCGTCTCATGTACATAAATATATATTCGTTTTGCAGCATGTATATAAATATATATGTGTACTACATACATACCATATTGTATGGCCTATCAGTGCAATAACAATCAAAACCACAACGTTCGACTTGTTATATATTCAAAATCCCTTTGTACATTTTTTTGTTTACTTTTTAAGAAATTTTATGTGCACACACACACATACACAAACTCCGACCTCTCTCTCTCACTTAACACATTTCCCCTTATCTATTTTACTGTCGTTTTTATATTGCACACCTAACGATTACAGTTTGTTTTTCACACAGTGCTGCTCAGCTGTTGTTTTATTTTGAACCTTTTCTTATACTCTGCTGCCGAAGGAATAAAGGTGTATATGAGTTTTGTGTTGGTTTGAGTTAGAGTGGAGAGTTGACGCTTAAACGCTTAAAACTTAAAATTTAAATGAATTTATGGAATATATAAACGTATAAAATATTGAATTTAATTTAAACATAGTTTTATATACAATTTATTGTTGGCTAGCAAAAAATATAAAAATAACTCAAAGCTTAAATCACAATTTCCCTTAGTGTTCCAGACAGTTTCAATACAATTTAATGGTTAGACTACCTTCGATGAACTTCTTAAAAGGTCAAGTTGTCGGCTTTGCCATTTGAAAAAAAAAGAAGGAAAAAAAGAAAATCTCTGTTACGCTTTCTCAGGGTCGTTGCCTTCGAGTCATTAGCCTCATAAGTGAAAAAGACTCCTTTGCACCTTAGATAAAATGCTGAGCTGTCGCCAACAATCAAATGGAAGGTTCTTAAAGTCCTATCGGTCCTTTGGCCTTACCCACCAAATCGGGGGATAACGACCTGACTCTAATGTTAATGTGTAAACAAAATCACTCACGTAGCAAACATCACATGCTACCAGTTGCACGCCACACACAATGAACAGTTCAAGACAGTTCAGAAAGTGGCCGTTCTTTGGTCAATATATTAATCAGCTGTGTCTGCGTCAATTTATGGCTTATCAAAGTTATCAACCTCTCCAAAAACTGCACACTTTCAAGTCAAAATATCCATTTCATTGCACACACACATATGTATTTATTTCTTTATAATATGTATGTGTGTGTGTGTGTGTGTGTGTGTGTGTGTGTGTATCATGCTTGTGATTTAATCAAAATCAGTGGAAATGAGTGTGACCATCGCATCTCGTTGTGTGCCCAAGTCAAGACGAAAAGTGTGCTACTTATAAAGCAATACAAATTGTTGCGATTCACTTTATTTGCAATGAAACAGAATTATGCCAGCGATTCATACAAGAGTCTTGGGTGTGTGTGATATGTGTGCCACAACTATATGCATGTGTAGTATATATACACATCTGGACAGGAAAATATGTGGGAAGACAATAACCTGGTGGCAAACACCATGCATGACTGATTTTTTGTAGTTAATTTATTATGGAATTCTTTACATTTTGCTGACTAACGTTGCTTTTAGCATCGTTGCCAAACAAATTTATCTGATTTTCATCTTTTAAGAGAATGTTGTGCAATTGTAAAGAATTGCTGTAGTTAAGCAATTCGTCATTTTTTCCTTGATTTTAGATCTTACTTAGTTCTATCCTCTATATTCTATCCTCAGCCCAGTCGTGATTTCTTTGGCCCATTTTATATTATTTGATAGCTCAGTTAAGCATTTATTATAATAAACTACTGAAAACAAAATCAATAAAGAAATTTTAATAATTCATTAAGAAACAATGTCGCCATACTTACAAATTAATATATTGTGCTTAGGATATGATATTCAAAAGACTAACAAGTTATTGTCTTCATTTTATTTTATTATCCAGATGTATATATATATATATACATATATATATATATGCGTTTTTTCACCTTCTTCACAGTTTGCTTTTGCATTGTTGTTGTTGTTGATAAGTCTGAGCACTGATTGAGTTTGAGATTTTCCATTGTGATTTTAGTTTTCATCCAAACTGGAAAGAAATGAATATTTATAAGAGTTGTTCTGTTACTTGATAATAAATAATTCATAGAGATAGAGTTGTGCTCAATTAGGCCAAATAAAGCCCATACTTATACCATAAAAGAAATGATATGTGTGCCTATATTTCAACTATTATACCCAGGCAATCTTACATACATCTATATATGTACATATGTATATTCAGCATGTGTCATTTCCACTATGTAAATGTCAATTTAATTTAAAAGCATTGTCGCTCATCGCATGCTCCTCCAATCAGCATTTTGTAGGTCTTCAATGTGACAATCATCTTTATTGATATTAATATATACGTATGCAAGAATATACATATACATACATCTATATATGTACTATATATATATATGTGGATATATATATATATATATGGACATCTTTATATACTCTTTAAAATAAATACAACTGTGCGCAATTGAATTGGCTAAGCAGACAAAATGAATGTTCTTGAAATATTTTTAACATTTTTTATACTAAGAATCCATTGACAAAAAGGTTATAAAATGAAATTGTGCAATAGAATGTAAAAGGGGCAAGCAATCCCCATTCCATGGAGTATTAGTATTCCTAATCAGGATCGATCTAGCCATGTCCGTCTGTCTCAGAGACTATAAAACCTATAGACTTAAAATTTGAGGTGAACGCAGCCCACATATTATATATATTTTTAATCAGGCTCAACAGCCATGTCCGTCTGACTAAATGTATGTTCTCGTTTACCATATGCAGATCAAGATTACTTTTTTATATTATCGATAATTCCACCGATTTGCGTTAATTATGGAATTGCCAGTTTATTGATCAACCAATAACTAAACTACTCTCAGCATTTGTGAAAAGAGAGCAGCAGGTTAATAGATGCATTTAACAGCTGGTTTCAGGCACTAAGCGTATTGAAAGCTTTTAGTTCAACAGGGTCTCTTGGAGTCGAGTAGAAAACTCTTGCTTGCTAACACTGGAATTATTCTAATTTCTGGAGCTACCACGCATTCATTGTTTAAATATATATATAAATATATACATTCACTCTGGTTAGTTCCAGTTATGATCGGCTCTCCATCATCGAGTTCTAAGCAGATGCTTGTGATGGCTTGTGTCATTGTATACTTTGTGGTCGCTTTTTAGCTGACATTCGCGACACGTTCATTCGATTGCCATTTTAAATTGACTTTGATGATTTTTCATTTAAGCTGAATGCCACACATTTATATTTATATATATATATATAGGGAGGGTGAAGGGGGTTGTGCAAAAGCATGGCACATGGTCATTGACTGGTCGTCAATTTTTGGGACTCATTCAGTCTGAGGCGCAACTCAAAGCGTGCGAGTTGGGCGCACACATTTCAATTATTCAAACATACGAGTAGATCACTTATCCATATAAACAAAATACAAAATACCAAAAAAAATTAAAACAAATTTAATATGTGCATACATAATAAATAAATTCAATTGCTGTGTGGTTGTTGTTGTTGTTGTTGATGTCAACCTTGGGCAGCATTTTAATTTCTTTTAATATGTAATTTCTGTTGTTCTATTTCCCACGTGTGCACCCCACAACATGAGCAGCAGCTGCTGTAAAGCAATATCAAAATCTAAACCAAAAACACTAAGAGAAATCAATGTTTTTGTTGTTGTTGTTGTGTAAAATGCCAACTGTTATCTGCACTTAATAATAAATACACAAAGAGAAGCAGCGATTAAAGTAAATGTGCTGCGACAGCGATATCTAAAAGAAAGAACGAAGAAAAAAACAAGCAAAACAGCAAAAAAAAAAAAAATAAATAAAAATAAGAAAAAGAGAGCAACGCAGTCAGCAGTCTCTTCTGTTATCCATAAATCTTGTGGATTGTTTATGTTATTAAGCAACAACGGAAATAAACAAGAAAGAGAAAGAGGCAACAGCGACGCGACTTGCCAAAAGACGCAATTTGTGAATAATTTAATCGTGCATTCACACGAAGACGTCAACCTCAACGTTCGACGTCGGCAAATAAGCCGAATCGAAGCGAGCGTTTTAGAGAGAGCTAGCTAAACAGTTAAAGCAGCGGCATCAACAGAAAAAAAGTCGTAGGCACGACTAACGGACATCAGTAACACTAATACAGTGACAATTGATGTTTGCTCGCAGTGGAATTAGCGCTGCGCCCAATGCGGGCAGCGGCAGAGCTGGTAGCAGTGAAAGCGGTGGAGATGGTGGTGGAGGAGGAGGGGGAGTCGCTGCTGGCAGCATTGAATTGCTATGTCCACCCAGCGGCAGCAGCAGCATTAGTGGCAGCGGCAGTTTTAGCAGCGGCAGCGGCAACAACAGCATAAGCACAACGGCCACAAACAGCGCCAGTTTTATTAGCGTCAGCGTTAGTGCGTCAACGCCGGCGTCAGCGTCAGCATCGATTGCCGACTGCGGCGAAAGCAACAACAATGCGAACGCCAATCCTAATCTGAGCTTACAACTGAGCAACAACAACAGCAACAGCCACAACAATAACAATAATAATAATTCTACTAATGCAAATGCAAACAACAACAACAATCACAATAATTACGGCGGCAGTGCAAATCTAATCAGCGGCATATGCACCACCATTTGGCGCACTGCAACCTTTGGCAGTGCAGCGCCCATCGCCAGCATTATGGCTGTCGCCAATAACATCAACGGCAGCAGCAACTGCAGCAGCAGCAGCAGTAGCAGCAACAACAGCAATAGCAGTAGCTGCGTCGGCGCCAGCAGCTATTCATCTAGTGCGTCCTCAATTTCGCCTGGCATCGTCGATGAGGTGTGCATTGTGGAACAGCAGCTCTGTCAGCGTACAGTGGCCACCAACACCAACTTGCACGCAATGCAGGACAACGAGGAGTCTGTAAGAATACAAAAAAAAAAAAAATCAAAAGAATTGAAAACAAAAAGAAAAAAAATCGAATCTCTTTGATTATTTGTTTTCCACTCCACCCACTCGATATGTCATCTCTCTCTCTCTCTCTCTCTCTCTCCCTTCTCTCTCGCTCTTTCGCCTTCCATCAAGGCTACCATTTTGTACCATTGCCTTCCAACATCGCCACGCCTTTAAATGCCATAGAGTAATAAGCGCACCGATCGTTTCCAACTGGAAGGTCAAAACAGCTGAGCTAAGGCGAAATTCGCCTCGGCTTCTTTTTCGCTTGTTTTTCTTGTTACTCTATGTGCCACTATATCTCTTTCTTACTTGCTCTCTTCTCGCTCGCTCTTCTCGCCGCGCATTGTTCATCAATTAATTTGTAATTTTTTTTTTGGTTTTTATTTTAAAGAATTTTTTTGGGGCTCAATTAGATTGGGAGTCAATTGTTTTGTTTTCGTAGCAAACCCATCAAGATTTTCAATTAAACAATCACACTTAATGAAAAATTGTATTTTGTTGTTGTTGTTGTTGTTATTGTTGTATTCAAATTGATGCCACATGTCGCTATCTCCATTTCACAGCAAACATTCCTAGGCGCCACGGATCTGGACGATGAGCTAATCAAACAACTGCCAAAGGAGGTACTGCTGCGAGTCTTCTCCTACCTGGATGTCGTCTCACTATGCCGTTGTGCCCAGGTGTGTTGCAACTTGTTGATTAGCCTTCGCTGTGTTGTTGTTGTGGTTGTTCACCTGTCTAATAAATAATTTACACATTTGCAGGTGTGCAAATATTGGAATGTGCTCGCTCTCGACGGTTCCAGCTGGCAGAAAATCAATTTGTTCGATTTTCAACGTGATATTGAGGTACTTTTTAAACGACAGTTAAACAATTGTCCTTCATAATTATCAGATTATTTATCCTGCCACTCTCTCTCTGTTGTACTACAGGGTCCGGTGATTGAGAATATATCGCAACGATGCGGCGGCTTCCTCAAATCCCTATCGCTGCGTGGTTGCCAATCCGTGGGAGATCAGTCCATCAAGTAAGCTAAATATATTGAATATATTTAGTAAAATAAAGCGAGCTTATAATAAAGTATATAAAGAAAGTATATAAAGAATATATAGTATAGCAGAGCGAGCTTAAATTCTTATTTAATTTTGAGCAATCTCAACTAGAACTAGAACAATCTGTTATCTTAATAAATGATTTAATTTTATTTGCAGAACTCTAGCAAATCACTGCCACAACATAGAGCACTTGGATCTGTCGGAGTGCAAAAAGATCACAGATATATCAGTTACGGATATAAGCAGATACTGTAGCAAACTAACGGCCATTAATTTGGACTCGTGCTCCAACATAACGGATAATAGCCTCAAATATATATCCGATGGATGTCCGGTAAATGCAATTAAATAACATCACCTGCAGTTTACAGTGTAAAATAGTTTCGATTTCCCATCCATTTTTTAGAACCTGCTGGAGATCAATGCTTCCTGGTGCCATCTGATATCCGAAAATGGCGTCGAAGCGCTGGCTCGCGGTTGCATTAAACTGCGCAAGTTCAGCAGTAAAGGTTGTAAACAGATTAACGACAATGCCATCATGTGCCTGGCCAAATACTGTCCCGATCTAATGGTGCTAAATCTACACAGCTGTGAGGTAATCGAAACGATTCAACTGCATTTTTAAATCGTATAATGTTATATTAGTATATACATATAGGATAGTACTATTGAATACATGCTAGTTTGTATATTATTCAGCGACAGACGAAGTTTATGTAGTCAACTATATAGATAAATAGATTCTAATTTATTTATTTATTTCATGTCAACTAAAGGCAGTCGACACAAGTTAAAATTAGATTAAATTAAATTAAAAATAAAATTGAATATATAAAAGATTTATAAGATTTCCTGGCGTATTTAAATGCAAAATGATCGAAAATTTGTGGCATGGATTGTTGAAAGCCTAGAAGAAAAAACTAAAAAACAAGAAATTCTAAATTCTCGACTTCTTCCTTAAATACAATAAATTGTGAATATGCCTCCATCAAATAAGTTGTATAATCCTAACTTTATTTAAATTTGTATTTCATTTAGACGATCAGCGACTCGTCGATCAGGCAGCTGGCTGCCAGCTGCCCCAAGCTGCAGAAGCTGTGCGTGTCCAAGTGTGTGGAATTAACTGATCTCTCGCTGATGGCGCTGTCACAGCACAATCAGCAGCTGAATACACTGGAAGTGTCCGGTTGTCGCAATTTTACGGATATTGGTTTTCAGGCGCTGGGACGCAACTGTAAGTACCTGGAGCGCATGGATTTGGAGGAGTGCAGCCAGATAACAGATCTAACGTTGGCCCATCTCGCAACCGGTTGTCCCAGTCTCGAGAAACTGGTGAGTCAACCAACCCTCTATTAATTGATGATAATAACTTAACTGACTTGTGTGTTTGACAGACGCTATCACATTGCGAGCTGATAACGGATGATGGCATCCGGCATCTGACCACGGGCAGCTGTGCGGCGGAGAGCCTCTCTGTGCTGGAGCTAGACAATTGTCCGCTGATAACGGATCGCACGCTGGAGCATTTAGTGTCCTGCCACAATCTGCAACGCATCGAGCTCTTTGACTGCCAGCTCATCTCACGCGCCGCCATACGCAAACTGAAGGTATTCTTTAAACTCTAATGTCTATGCTCGATTTCTAAGTTTATTCAATTATCTATTTGATTGTTTTTTTTTTTTTTATAGAATCACCTACCAAATATCAAGGTGCACGCTTACTTTGCGCCTGTGACACCGCCAGCGGTGACAACTGGACACCGACCACGCTATTGTCGCTGCTGTGAGATTCTCTGAGATACGGCCATTGGCTTTGCCCGTAAGATTATGCGCAAATCGGCCACGGACTGATGCTGGCCTGTCTCGGCAATCGTATTGATTGCTATGCTCTTGAGTCTAATGCTCATCTCGTTGCTGTATTTACTCGGTCTGCTGGATGAAGTCTAATTAATAATGTTCAGGACACGGAACACATGCAACATGCAACACACTCTAAGACAGACACACACACACACACACACACACAAACAAATATAACTGAAGCAAGATTCTAATATCTCGATATATTTTGAGCAACAAAATTGTAACGAAATTTGTAGTTCTTAAGTGATATGAATGATGAACCCAAGCTAACGATTAGTATTTAGTTTGTGCGAGTTTCCAAAACTCCCCTTCAACATTGTAATTATTGTGATTATTTTATTTGATATGCTAAGGATGTTATTTTAACTAGGACAGGCTTTTATCAAGTGTATTATTAGACATCTCTTTTCTGTTCTTTCTGTTTTTGCCACTCCTCCTCCATTTATTATTTCTGTCCATCTATCAGTTTAGCTTCTAAATGTACCTACTCATGTCTGTATGTATGTATACCCTATAATATTTGTACACACATAAAACACACACACACACACAACACACACACAACACACAGAGAAATCTGGAAACATGCATGCTGATTATTTTTTTCTTCTGATTTTAAAATAAGTGAGAGCAAATTGCATATAGTAAATCTATATATATATATATATATATAAATATATATCTGAGATTTTAATGAAGTCTAAACATGTCGATAGAACCACAAAGCGTTCACCAAAACACACACACACACACACACAAATCCACACACTTAAACACAAACACACCTTTCAGTCACAGTGAAAAACTTAGGCTATTTCCCCAATAACAGTTGCTATATTCGGTTTCCTTTGTTGTCATTATTTGTTTAGTGCCAGCTAAAAACCATAATTAAGCATACGTATATATATATGTATATATATATATATACATATATATTTTATATTTATATATATATATATATATATATACATGTATATACTAATTTAATCTAAAACATTTAACTTATAGTTATACTAACAACACATGCATACATGTCTCTATGTATGTGTGGCTGCACACTATCTCAACGAAATCCAAATTGTATATTACACCCTGAACAAAGCGACAAAAACAAACACAAAATGATAAAGATAACAACCCAAAAAAACAAGAAACGAAAAGAGATAAATAAAAATAACCTTTCAAGTGCAAGCAAGTCTTTTACACACAAATAAACCAAACAAAAACAAAAACAAACCAGATGGATCAGCGTTTCTAAAACACAACTCTCTCATACAATATATATATATTTAGTACATAAAATGAAAAATAAAAAAAATCACACACATGGCAAATAAATAAATCTATATATACATTATGAAAACAAAAAAACAAAAAACAAAATATATATATACATTTAATTCTATAACTATATACATGTATAATTGTCTATTTTGTAAATGTATTCCATGCCAAGCCGCCAAAAACAAAATATTCAAAATGGATGTAAGTTTTGCGCACAATTCGAAATTCAAAAATCCTATCCTATTTACTTTTTTTTGTGCGCAGATACTGGAACTATGGCTTAATAAGAATCGAACAAACAAAAAAATCATATAGCAGAACAATAACAATCCAAATGGGGTATTATTTCGTTAAAAAATTTCAAGAGTTTCATACTTCCCAAACTTCTCGTCGAATAAATGTGAAAAATAGTTGTATGGTTCGTCAATAATCTAAATCGAAATAAATCTTATGAATTCTGTCAGCGGAAAAAAATGCAATATAGTATTTGTGTAGTTCTTGTGTTTCAAACTAATTATAGCATTTTAAATACCAAATTATTGCTTTTAATTAAACTATCAATAGATAATTACTAAGTAATTGTATGTGTTTATAATTTTAAACCAAGAAAGCAAAAGTAGCTTCAATTTATTAAACAGATATTAATTTGCTTAATAAAATGCGTTTTGCTCAGCCAACATTGTACATAAATAAATGTGTGCGTTTAAATCTTAGTGTGTTGAGCATATTGTTCAGATTTAAAAATCTAATTTTTTTTATACATAGCGCTCATTTCAGTGTTACCAATCAGGCATTGATCATTTTGAGTAGAAAGCACAACACCGTTTAGTTGCATATATCGGTTATCGTCTAGCCACCATCATCAATCGGCGTACATCGCTAGATGTTATCAGTTTGTACATGTATTGGTTTTGCGGTAGACGAAGGCTTATCGAAATAATAAACAATTATGCGGAGATTTAAACAAATCAACATTTTCAGTTATACTTGAGATTGTGTGTGTGCGGGTAATTATGCAAAGCACAGCAGCTATAGGCACACCAAACGGCGGTGAAAGTGTTGTTGTTGTTGTGGCAGCAGCGAAATTGGTTTTCGTGGCTTGCAGCGCTGATTGTGGTTCACTTTGTTGTGGCATTCGCACTTGCAGCAGCGATCAATTTTCGCAAATAAAGACAACAACAATACAGTGAGCAGTGAGTGAACGCCAAACCAAAACAAAACGAAGAGAGCAACACAAGTGCAGAGGAAACAACAATCTGCGTGTTTTTTTTTACATTTTTGGTTTTCTTTTAATTATTTTTGTTTGGATTTCCGCTTTGTTTGCCAATAAACTTGCAGTGCTGTTCACGTTTACAGTTACCTATACATATATACCTGCATGGATGTGTGTGTATTTTGATACGTAATAAGTTCAAGGAAAGCAGAAGGCAAAATGCGAGAAAAAGAATGCAGTGAAAAAACGACGCCTATGTGCTTGGGCCTCGGCTGCTTTTCATTTTAAACAAGTGTACGAAAATGATGCATTAAATCGACTGTTGCACCTGTGCATGGGATGTGCGTGTAATAATTTTCTGTAATTCGATTTGAGGCGAAAGCAATCATCATATGTAATAGTAAGTCGAAGCGAAGCCGAATAATCGATGTGCGAAAATTTGCCATTGTCGGCTGTTAGATGCGCGGCTGAGGTGGCAAGCGGCAACAAAGCACAGCTGAGCATCGCTATATATGTGTGCGTGTGCGAATGCGATTGCGACAGTGTGCATGTGTGTAAAGTAGAGGTGTAGGCAAATCACAAGCATCAGCAGAAATCTGAAACAGGAGCAGCAACGGATCAGAAGACAAGTCAGCAGCTAGCAGCAAACTGCGTTATCAAAAAAAAAAATATTAAAAAACAAATAGAAGAAAACCAAACATGAAAATGAACTGCAATATAATGTCTATAATTAAGTCAACAAATTGATTTGGCAAAAGCCACAGCAACAATCAAAAGAAAAAAAGAACGAGAGAATCGAGCAACCTTGCAAGTTCTTTGCTCTTCTTTTTATTCGTGTGTTAAACGGTAAGTCGGCCATTTTGATTGCACATTTCACTTTGCCTTGCGCCTGTCTGTAAGAATTGCCAACGAAACATATGCACATATTTATTTATTTATACATTTGCAGGATATTATTGGCAGATCAAAAATTGAATTTTAATTATATTGAATATTCGGTGAGCTGCCAAACATCATGATCATACATGCAAAAATGTATGGCAGTTAGAAATTCAATTTCACAAGCGAACTTTGAAGATTGCGTTATTGAGCTTGAAACTTGTTTTACTCTGCACATACATACATACATACATATGTAGGAACGTTCGTCTAACATATGTGTGTGCACACACTTGCATATACATATATATACATTTATCTACATATTTCCCATACGGGCTACTCTTCTCTATATATGGACAAAAGTAAATGTTTTCAATTTACTTCTGACTGCGTTTCATTTAAATTTTGTGTTTGGTGTTTGTTGACAGTCGCAGCAGCAGTAAAAGATTCCTTCCCTTTACTGCCCATCAGCATACTGCTCCTTAATCAGCTGTGAATGACTCTCTCTCTCTTTTCTGTCATCGTTGTATGCTTTGTTGGATTTGTTTTTCCCTTGTTCTTGTTGCTGATTTTGTTCTCTCTCTCTCTCTCTCTCTCTCTCTCTCTCTCTCTCTCTATCTTTCTCCCTCTCTCTCTCTCTATCTTTCTCCCTCTCTCTCTCTCTATCTTTCTCCCTCTCTCTCTCTCTCTCTCTCTCTCTGCAGACTTGTTCGTTCAAACAGCGCCGCAGCTCGGGACAAAGAAACTGTTGACGCGTTCTCTCACTCCCTCTCTCCACTCTCGCACTCTGTCTCTATGTGGTATCCTTGATTTTATTCGCTTACGCTTTGGGGCTTCATTTTATTTCCTTTTTGACGATGCCAGCAGCAAGCAGACAACAAAGAGCGTTTTGCTCAAACAACGCTTGACAGTTAATTATTACGGGTTTTTTGTGTGTGTATGTATATATAAATATATTGAAATTCAATTGCATTTGATTGACAAGCATGATTATTATTGCTTGTAATCACAAAAAAAAATAAATAAAAAACAGACTATGATATCTAGTAAAATATTTCGTTGTATAGTTATTGGAGAATTTCGTAAACTGATAAAATTGAATTTCAAATTAAAATTATAACTTTATTATTTGAGTTGAAAAGGTATCTAAATAGCGCTGCTCATTGTCATAGTAAAGAAAGAAACAAAATCCAGAAAACACTGACTCACTAATAATTGAGTCTCATGATTATGTATATTCTATGTGGGTTCCGCTGACTGGGGAAGATAACACAAAATAAAATGCACTCTGTTCTAAGCTTATCAAATGTTGACAGATAGTCAGACCAGTATTTCGGTTTGATTATGTGCGAGCAGTCGAAAATCGGAGGTGGAGTGAAGGTCTGTGCACAGTTCAAAGTCGTAAATTAATTTTTTATTTTCCTAACAAAAAAAATTGAAAATGTGGAGCGAATATAAACACAATGAGTGTTTTATGGTTATTTGTTTGCTTCACAGGCTGTTGAGCGAGTTTAGCTAGCTGCCCACATGCATTGAACTAATTACATTTATTCACTGTTATGTCGCACACACAGACACATACGCATAACCATTTCTATAAGAAGAATTAACAGCTCTTTTTTAGAGTCGATCTGTCGTTGGTTGAGCAGAGTTCTAAATGAGTCTCAATGAGCACATCCTGAGTTCTTTTGAGTTGTTATTGCTGTATTTTTTATTGGTGGGGGTGTGGACACACTGACCAACCAAAAACAACAACAATAACAGCAACAGCTGCTTTTTGCGTTTTGAAGACCCACGCTACGCAATATTTTCAACAACAACAAGAAATTACCCCAATAATACTTGTTGTTGTTAAACTTTAGAGGTGGTGAGTGGGAGGGAGAGTGAGAGCAGCGCGCACAGTGACCCCACTGCTGCTGCTGTTATTATTGCTATTGCTTACTGCTTCTTCTTCCCGTTCCCGTTGCTGTCGTCGCAGCCGTCGCTTCGCCTCCTTTTGCGTTTTATTTTACGTTATTTGGTTTTTGGGTTGAATGACTTTGGACAACAAACAACGTGTGCGCAAAAAAAAAATGAAATAAAGAAAATGAGAAAAGAGCGTAACATTTGAGCGTTGCCAGAGAGCCCATTGAACCCACCAAAATGTAGACAGCTGATGGACGCCAGTTTGTTTGTGTGTGTGTGTGTGTGTGTGTTACTGCTGCTGACAGTTAGCGAGGCGGAGAGAGTGAGAGAGAATAATGCTAATGGGTTGGGTGGTCAGTGGGAGGGAGTAAGAGAATGGATGGTATGTAGATGTCTCGTGGCACCCTTCAATAACAGTTAACAGTTAAGGATTTAGTTGTTGTTGTTTTTTTTTCATTATTATTTGATAGACGCCCGTTATTGTTGGCTACGTTCTACGTTTTCAAGTGAATTCTATGGATGGGGTGGGGACAAAAGGGGAGCTAACAAACTTTGATGGTTTCGCTTTGATTGATATTCGTGTGCATTGTGTTTTTTTTATATATATATATAATTTGCGTTTTTGTTAACAATTTCTCTAAACACGTTAGTAGACAACGATTTGTTTTTGTTGCTGTTGTTGTTCCCATTTATTTACAAAAATAAAAATCATGAAGTCATCGCACGAAGATGATGAAGAAGAGACGACTGTGTCTTGTGTTTGAACTCCAGAAGAGAAATCCACTCTCGTTGATTTTTCGATATCTAATGCTTCTTATCTCATTATTATTATGTATGTTTTTCTCTTTTCAAGTGCGTCATCGTTGCGATTATTTGTTATGATTTTATAAGTGTATGAAAAATTATAGCGCAGTTTGAAACAATTTACTCTCATATTTGGTGCGTGATAGTTGGAAAATAATGATTTGTTACTGGTAGATTAGTTGCAACAAGAACTATACTCCAAATAAACAACAAAAATAAAACTGTTAACTTTCACACTTCACATTTTCATAATGCGCAGTTTAATTAAATATGTATAACAACTTTATAATATAGAAGATTTCTTGTTTCTTTGTAATGATGTTCGCATAATTAAATCTAATTAACTCAAACGTTCTCGCAGACAGTTGAAAAACCTTGAAATGAGACACATTGCCATAAGTTTTACATGTGTGTGTGTGTGTGTCTGTATACATATTTCTACACGTGTTTGATTGTATGTGTGTGTGTGTGTATTCACCTGCTAATATATTAATATTTTGTGACTTTGACCACTTCTCTTGTTGGTTGTTGCACTTGAGTTGTGGCCTCCCAGGTACGCATTTATTTGGTGGAGGGAGAGGTAGGGACACATCCGTATGTATGTATATAACACTTGTATATATCACGGTCCCTTGTATAACATTCGTCTGTAAAGCGACTATATTTGCTGACTATCAATCTCAAGCGTCAGTCCAAGGTAGACTCCCTCACACACACACACATACCTGTTCACAAGCAGAATAAGCACACACACACCACACAGAGCTCAATTTGAACAATTGCGTTCTTTACAATTTCACATTTACAGAAACGTGCTCTATAATTTCCTATTTCTGATATGGTAAACAGAGCCACACTCACACACACGCAGACACACAACTAACAAAGTTGCTAGACAAAGTAGAATTAATAACAAAATGTTGATAAACATTTAAACAGCATGGTTGATTTGGTTGTGTTTTTTTTTTACAGTTACTTTGTAAGGGGTTCTCAACCGTTTGATTAGCCAAACAGCTGATGGCAAGACAGTACACAAAAAAACAACTGCGCACAAACAAATAGACCCACATATGCACACGCATACGCGTACTAACAGAGCTTGTGCTTTTCTGAACACATCTCTACTCTCCTCTTCTCTTTTATCTCGCCCACACAGCAGCAGCAGCTGTGGAACTTTAACAAGAGGAGGTGAAGATCAAGAGAGAAGAAGAGAGAGCGCATGCTAGCAATTTTTTTTTTTTTTTTTATCATGGCCCCCTCACACAAACAGTGTGTGGCCATTATTGTTAGTGAAAATAAGCAATTAACTTGCTTGGGCGAAACAAATTTGATATGTGCACCCTTATACATATTTAGATATATATATATTTACAAATATATATACATAGGTATGTATATGTTAGCATATTGGGTAGCAACTTTATATTTATATGAAATATTTCATATCTCATAGACTGACCTTGGTTCAAGAATCAAACAAATAATTTCTTTCCCTCGAAAAGATACCGAAAAGGTTCGTCGGCCAGCCTTTCGTGACAGAGAGAGAGACGGAGGGAGAGAGAGATAACAAGCCTGTTTTGCCTCGACAAACCAATGTTTGTCTCTGGCTTCGACTTTTTGTTGTTGTTATGTACGTACTTAGTAGAAATAAAACGTGTTTCCACCAAAAAAAAAATTTAAGTGCGAGCATTATTTTCAACAAAATTTTCCACATCAAGAAAACATACATTGGTAAAAGAAGCAACATAAGCCAAAAAAGGTGCGTCGGAATAGCAAACAGTGAAACTGAAAAACTCAAGATGAAGTCATAATATAATTCTGGCTGACTTACATACATACATACGTTGTATGTACATATGTGTGTGTATGTCTGACTACTTCCAATTAAAAGCATTTGATGGAGCAGCTTAAATTCACGAAGTTTTTGTGCAAGTACAGAAAATAGCAAAACTATGCTAAAAGCCCTACCGAAAATTTGAATTATTTTTTTATATTTATGTTTGCCTATACATATTACAGATATATATAGCTATTCCGTTATCTATACTTGTGTATTTTAGTAGTGGTTTTTTGTGTGGTTCCCAAATGTGGTTCATTTGAAAGTCAAAGCTACCCTGCTAAACTTTCCGTAGAATAAAGTTCTGCTTATGGTTGTCCAACAAATTTGCAGTGATTTATTTTAGGAAAATTTGACCGAACATTTGTTTATATTTAGAACTTATAGATTCCTTATAACTTATTTTTATTTGTATTTGCTGTTGTGTGTGTGTGTGAATTTGAATATTTGCTTTGCAACAGACAAATCCAAATTTTCAAGGGTTCAACAATTTCTTTGCTGCTTTTTTCCTGTTTTGGCACAGGCGAAGAGGAGGACACAGACATAATCAACACATATGCACACACACACACACACTCACACATAGGTCAGATGACAGAAGTAATGGAGGAGGAGCAGAAGGATGAAGAAGAAGAAGAGCGGACCCAGACCAGAACCAGACATGAAGAAGAAGTAAATACGCAGAGCGTTTTCTTTGTTTGTTGTGCGGGTTCTTTGCAGACTCCTCTTTGTTGTCGACGACGATGATGATGTTGTTGATGATGAAGCCATTGTTGTTGTTTTTGCTGTTTGCCTTTTGGTGTCCTCCAACTTTGGCTTCATGGGTCATTAAAGTTTGTTTTTGTCGCCGCCGACGAAGACGACAACGACAAGTGATTATATTTGTGTGCCTGACATTGTAGACAACAGAAATCGCATTGCCATCAACTCAAATCATATCAGCGCAGGAAAAATAAGAAATGGAAAAAAGCAATACAATAATTATTTACATATATGCACATGTGTGCGTGTGTGCATTGATAAGACATTAATGCAACAAGAAAGAAATCAAAAAGCAAACAAACATAAATCGAACCTTACAATTTACTGCTGCTTCTGTTTTTTTGTTGTTGTTATCGGGACGCATGCTTGATTTTTCTGCCATGCTTATTTATTTACTTTGCAAAGCAAGTGAGCCAACAAGTACTCTCACACACACATATATACATAGAATCTTTGATATATACATAAGGCAAAAGCCAACAATTCAGCACTTGGCGACCTGACAGCGGCAGCGCAGCAGCAGACTAGTCATCAAACATATGGAAACGGGTTCGATGTGTGCGCATGTGTGTATCTGCATGGTTTGCTTTTGTTATTAAATCGCTATCACGAATACCAACAACAATTTGTTTTAATACTTACACTCACACACACATACATACATGCATACTTTGTTCTTATTTACTTGTGTTGCACATATGTTTTACCCTGCTTCTTCTTTTCCTTCTACGTATTTGAGAGAGAAAGAGAGAGAGCGTTCTCTAACATTTGGAAATTCCATATGGTTTTTGTATACATGCGCAGTAGCAACATTGTTGCCGTAGCAGCCTTATCAACATATGTTGCTAGCGCAAGTGTGTATCCGCGTCTTCTACGTATTTATTGGCATGGCAAAAAAAAAATCAAACTAGCCACATAAATGTGTACATAAATAAATGAACGACGTAGTTTCCATACATAACACACACACACACACACTCAAAGAGTATATAAGCCACGTTCGCGTTGTATATACATGTCTGTATATAAACAAGGCGCAGCAACAAAGCAAGCAGTCATCGTGTGTGTCTCTGTGTGTGTGTACATTTGTATTTATCTGGCGTGTGCTTCGCTGCCCGTTGTCGCTGCTACTGTTGCTGCTGCTGAGGCTCGCTCGCTCAGCTGTTTTAGAAAGTTGCTGGCAGCGCTCACGTTCATTCAAGCAGCGACCGCGCAAGCGACAACATCAAAAACGTCCCCAGGTCCAAAATCGACACAGTGAGAGAAAGAGAGAGACAACAACACAAAGCCAAAATAAAAAGCTCCCCAAGCAAAAACTTGGCTGTGCCACACAGCAAAGTGCAAGAGACCAAAAAAAAAAATTAATAAATAAATAAATCCCAAACAATAGCCAAAAACAAAAAAAAAGTATATCTAAACAGTGAACAAGTTTTCTCAATACAAAATAATCATATTTTATTTGTCCGAAGTTTGTCACTCTCGCAGTTGTTGTTGGGCCTGCTGACGTTTGTTTTTTTCTTTCCTCTTATGTTTTGGTTCGCGCTCTCGTCGCGTAGAGTAAACAGCAGTAGCAGCAACAGCAAATCGGACAGTAAAAGCGAAAGAAATAGAGTGAGAGTGAGAGAGAAGGAGAGAGACTGCCTATACGTGAGTGCTTGCGGGTGTGTGTGAAGCGAACGTCCTCCTTTAATTCAATTCATTTCGATTCGATTAAATTCACGTTGAAAACGCAACGCAAACCCGTTGAAAATTCAAATGCTACGTTCACATTTGGGTAGCTGCTGCCGTTGTCAGCTGCTGAGAACTAGAACAAAGCAAATAACAACAACCGCAACAACAACCAAACATCAGCGACATCAGCAACAGCGGCGACAAAAAACTACAGTGAAGAGTTAAAAAAAATCAAAATAATGAGCAGAACAGAACTGAAACACCTGAAAATAATAGTAATGCAAGGGGACATCAGTATCATCATTAAAAACTGAGCAAGCAAATCAATCAAATTTGAGCGAGAAAGTGTTGCAAAAGTGAACTAATTTGGTGATATTAAGGTTCGTATTTGCTCTCAACATTTTATATACATAAATACATACATACAATCCTATGTATGTATTAAGTGTGTGTGTGTGTGTGTGTGTGTTTGACGTCGCTGTGGCCACTCAGCTGTGCGTTGCGCATGTGTTGGTGACGTAATAATGCCAGAGCCACAACAGCATAACAGCGAAAGCTTATAAGCTTCTGCCCACCCACACAAACAGACACACACATAATATGTACATATGTATGTATGAGTGACACACGCTGTTAAGCTTTTCAGTCAGCGTCAAAGTTGAATAATTGCAGATCGCTCATGCACACTACACACACATACAGGCAATCACGCTGGGAGACTATGCGACGCCCCCTTTAGCGTTGGCGTTGCGCTTGTATAACAAATAACATAAAAACCAATTCAAATATCGCTCACTCTCTCAGTCACTCGCCTTACTCCACTCCCTCAAATTACTTTTGTGAATCTATGTGTGTGTCTGTATATGTGTAACTGTATGTGTGTAACTGTATGTGTGTGTCTGTATGTGTGTGTCTGTATGTGTGTGTCTGTATGTGTGTGTTAATGTATGTGAAGTCAGGAAAAATATATGCTTTTGAGTCGTTTTTTTTTTCTTTCGTTGTAATATAATTGACACACATTTTCTAATTGTGGCGTAAAGTTAACTTGCTCACACACACCAACACACACACATGCATATACAACGTGGATCATTTATCAAGCTTGTCAACTTTTCAGGCGCGGCTGCAGCGCTGCTAATCAGCTGTAACGGGGTGAAGTAAGGGAGGCGGGAGGTGCGCAGGTGTGAAGAACGAGGTAGTTAGAGCTCAAGTTAACAGCTGCTCGCCCGCTCGCTCATCTGTCTCACTCACTCACTCGTCACTCACACTCACTTCCACCCAAAATGGCCTTGTGTAAGCGATAAGAACTTTACAATTAGAGCGCAATGCGTTGCGCAACGTTAGCTTTAGCTTCACACGCTTAAATACACACACACATACCCATATACACATACCTACATACACATACATACATCATGCAGAAGCTGTAAAATCAAGGTTAAACCAAAAGCTTTTCTCTCGATCAAAGTTTTTAATCTTCTAACTGCTTTTCAATTTGAAATGCCAATTGGATTTATTACAGCTTTCACCTTTTTCGTCTACTTCTCTTATTTTTAATAATATATACACATAAATACATACATGCATAGATAATACAATGCCCAAAAATGGTCAAGCTAATTTGAGTCTCGAAATAAAAACAAAAATGAGGAAAAGCAGACAGCAAACAGCTGTTGTTATCTTATGTACACACCAATACACTCCTACATACGTGCATATGTACACACAGATTTGTATATGCATTACATATACAGACACACACAAACACTCACTCACATACACTTGAAAACTAATTTTGTTTTGCTTTCATTTCGTCTGTTTGGGGCCAATTTTGTACCTTATTCATTGCCTTGCTGATTGCGGTGTGGGGGGGGACGAAAACAGTCAAACTGTAAAAACCGATGAAAGAGCAACGATAATAAACACAAAATGCGTCGCGATGTTTGCTGCTGGCTGAGTCCCATGTAATTTTATACGTGCGCAGTTGGTAATGTAAATGAGCAGAGCCGAGCTGAGCTGAGTGAGAGTATTGTCTGTGTTGCAGCAGATAGCAAAAAAAAATAAATAAATCGAATGGAAACACTTTGCATGTATTCCATAATTAACACAAATAATAAGAAAGCGATCAAAGTAATACAAAACGCTGTTCAATGCGCAGGAGGCAATAATTGATGGGACTCTGCTTCTGCTTCTTCTTCTGCTACTACTACTTCTTCTTCTTCTTGTTCGTCTTTGGCTCGGTCGACGGCGAGCGGTCATTTGCTTTTGCCTCCTATTCGACACGTTTCTTCAACTCTGCGTTCTCAATTTGCCAAAGCAGCAGAATTTGTGTTTAGTTAAAAATAAAACGCACTGCTTGCACAGACACACAGACACAGCCATACACAGGCAGACGCACGCATACTTGTGTAAGTAAAGTAAATGCGTCTCTGTTGTCCTGTCACCATTGGCAACACTCTACAGGCACCCCACTCTCTCTTTCTCCTTTGCTCACGTGCTCACGTTACCAGACAAAGGAGGAAGAGCAAAAGCAAAAACAAGAGTAAGAGTCGAAGCGACGGCTGCTGTTGCTGCTGCTTACTTGCTTGCGTTTGTTTACAATTTAATCGTGTTGTTGTTGTTGTTTTTTTATTTACTGCGCACATGTGAGCGAAGTTCGTTCTTCTTCTGTCTACTGTGTGCGCTATGTGAGAGTAGTTGTGTAAGAGAGTGAGAGAGCGAGAGAGCGAGTCACAGAGTGTAACTCATTGTTTATTAGCATTGTGTAAGAAACAGGGTGTCTTCGTCTCACCACCTCCTCCAACATTGGTGCTTGGTTAATCAAATTGATTTTATTGCCAATTGAATAAGCACAGATAATGGCGCCATCTGAACAATGTCACTTCCCCCTCCCCATATTATGTACATAGATATATAACGCCTTGCTCAACTGCAATTAAATAACATCTATTTTCCCATTCTAATTGCAGCAACCAAACAACAAATAATGGAATATTAACAAAGTTACGAAAGGTAAGTTAAAAAATAATTTTTTTTATCGCTAGAGCGTATTAGTTTTTAACATTTCTAGGTCTTTTAGTAAATGCAAAAAGTCATGAGACTATTTTAATTAAATATTAATTAACAATTTGCCTTTAATTTTTCATTTCCTTTTTAAGAAATCGAAGGAAATGTTGCAATTTGTTTCTGATAAGAAAATAAAAAGAATCCTCAATAAATTTGTGCATAAAATTGAATGCTTTTATTTGAGCCTAAGGCCAAAATGCTTACAAAGTGGCATGCCACCTAGTAGTTCTATAATTGTATGTTTATTGAAATATTTTAATTTGTTTCTTTTTTTTTTCATTTGAAAACCTTGAGCTATGGTGAAACACGTGTAGAATTGTACGATTTCAGTCGTGTAATGCTTTACCTCATGGCCTCTCTCTCTACTTTAGTCTAGCCCATGATATGTGCTTGTCATGCATATGTATGTGTATGTATATGTGTGTGTGTGTTTATGTATGTATGGATTTGTCTATGTAGTTGACATCAAAGCGAACCCATATCCGTAGGTGCGGCCCTTAAAAGCAATACGCTCGTTCAGCTGTGAACCGCCAAAAGGCGGCAAACAGAGGATTGCGCTTACGCCTCCCCCCACACACACACACAAACACACATTCATAATAAATGTATACAAAGTGCTTATGTGTATATCGGATGGGGTACTTTTTTGTAATACGGGCACTTGGTAAGGTCGACAACGAGGTCAACAGCGATTTTGAACAGCTCTATTGTCTAATCAAAGTCATCTGCAAGTTAACAATTCACACATATACAATTCTTTGTGTGTGTGTGTATGAGTAATTGGAAATCACGTTTACAGGCATTGGTATTTAATATGAGTCAAGCAAAAGAGATAGATATACAAGAGAGATTAGTTATATATATATATATATTATACGTGTATATATATAGGTGTATATATATGTATGTGTATGTCTGCTTGTCTTAATTACGATGCAATGCGTCGCTGCTGCAACACTTCCGCCATATATGACACATTTATTTTCTTACTTGCTGTAGGTAAAATTAAATATTTATATTATACACTACATGATGTGTATGTGCATATATAATATAAATATATATATTTTTAATTTGGCTTTAATAAAGCTTTCATCGTGACGCACTTGATGGGAATGAAGGGGGGGGGGGGGGGGTGGAAATGGCGGTTGTCCAAATCAAAATGACATGCTTGAAATCATTTCCATATCCGCCGTACTTGGCGCTTTGCTTTCCACTGACTGCGCCACTCACTCATCAATTCACCAACTCACCACACAGGGAGACACACACAGACGTCAGCAGCAGCAGCGATCCCGTTGCGCGCCAGCCTTTGGCGCAATTTCATAATCAAATTGGCTGCTAAAAGCAAAAAGGAAGCAGCGCTGCAGCAGAGCAACGAACCACGTGAAAGGCAACAACGTCAGCGTCGGATATTTTTTTTGTTTTTCTCTTATTTTATATTGGTTTCTGTTGTTGTTTTTTTGCTGTTTTTTTTGTTACAACCGATGCAACACACTTTTGTTTGCTTTTCAAATATACAATTTGTGAACTGGTTTTTGTTGTTGAGCATATGCAGCGCCATCTAGCGTTAGTGTTTCTTAACCTAAATATATACTATGTATATGCATGTGTGTGTGTGGTTGAAAATATATATTTGTTCAACATTTATCTTTCACGGTTGTTTCCTTTTGTTTTCTTCTTTTCCGTAATTTTGGCTAGCACACAAAGCCAAATGCAATATGAAAATTTAAATAAATGCAAATTGTGCAAATACGCCTCAAGAAATCCAATGATGAATAAACAGAACGCACCCAGCTAAAATATATATATATATATATATTTCTATATATATATAAACACACACACACAGATCGGAGACACGAGAAACGATTATTGCAAAATCAAAACCATGCCAAGGACAGACGACCAAAGCGAAATTAAATTAGTTCACACAATGAAAACAAAAACTGTAATTGATTATGTTGCGTTTCTGTGCAAACTTGCAAAAAAAAAAAATTAAGAGAAGTAAATAAAAACGTTAATTTAACATCCATCTTGGCACAGCACACGCGCTCCTCTTCTTTCTCACTCCCGCACTCGATTAGCTTTCCTTACGTTAAACCGCCACGTTTCCATTTCGTTGGTTTCCGCTACGAGTTGCTTGCGTTAGAGCATTTCAACTGCGTCATATCATTTTGCAAGATGAGTGACTTTTCCTGGTACTCAAAAATAAAATACACAAACATTTTGTGCCTTACTGTTTTACCGTAAAAGAAAAAGTAGATTATGCATAAATAAATAAATAACAATAAAACTAAATAAAAGCGAAATAGCGATAATGTAATCAAATATTATTAAACCCCGCTGCTACTGCGACGTCGACGGCGACTGTTGTTGCGGTTATTGTTGTTTGGTCTGTTCGCTTGCCCTCATTTTCGTACGAGTTGTTGTGGTTGTTGTTGCTGTGTTTATGTGAATGCTTGCTTGTCTATTGTGGGCCAAGTGTATTTATGTGTGTGTGTGCTAGCGACCATAAACAAAACTGCTCACACACACAAATACACACAGACAGACACATGCGCAAGCAAACGAATACGGGCACATGTACGCTGAGCAAACATTGCCAACACAAGAATCATATGTTCTCTAACAGCACTCGCGCACACACACAGAGACACACATCAGCATATTCACCTCTCTTCCTCTCTGCTTCGTATTTACACATACACACACACACACACACACATACACAGATAGGCTTTGTCTCGCGCGCTAGTTATATATTGTGTATGCAGGTCAAGAAGAAACGCAAAAATCAAAAGCAAAAGTAAAGACAAACATGTTCACAACCTGACTGAGAGCGACACAGTCAGAGAGAGCGTCAAAAAGAGATGGAGAGAGAGAGCGTGCCTTTATTGTGCTCACTTACTTTTGTGATGGTTGTGGCAACATGTTGCCAGCGTTGAGCAACACACGCTTAAACAACAGTGAACAGCTGTTTGCTGGCACTTGCATGTTGTCAAGCGCAACTTTAGCAATATATATGTATATTTGTAGCTGCTGCTGACCTTCGGAAATGTTGCAAATTGCAACAAAACAAAAAAAAAAATGCATGTGGCGCGCGCTAGGCTTAATCTGTTAAATGACGTCACAGCTTTTGCAACATGTGTGTTGCCAAATGCATTGTGATGTGCCTTCCTCTCTGATTCTCTCTCTCTCTCTCTCTCTGTTCTATTCTCTGACTTGGCAACAGCTGCCTGATTAAGTAACGACCTGGTTGCCTGGTTTTATTTTTTGGGCCACATTGAGGCCGTGTTACTGTGTCACTATATACATATGTATGTATTTTGAGATGCCATTATAGCATCGGAAGGATCTGTGTCAAAGTAAATTCTAACAGTTGTTAAAATGTATTGCATTCAATGTATTCATTTGGGGACCTTCACAGCATAATTCAATTTGACATACAGGGTGCCACAGCTGACCTAGTTTTGCAAACACTAGCAGCAGCAGCAGCTGTTGGCATTCAAGTTGCGTTTATTTTGTCAATGCCATTTTTGCGCTAAAAGAAACTTTGAAAAGTTGTAGAAAAAACGCAACAACGAAAAACAGCATTATTATTGAAAGATTCTTTTAATTTCATGCAATTTCAAGCTACGATTAAAATTAAATTTAAATTAATATTATAATACGTATAAAAGTATTGCATTCCAAGACAATTACAAACTACGATGAAAATTCAATTTAAATTATAAATATAATACATATGAAATTATTTGTAAAATACTTAAAATATTTGCAGTAGTGAAATAAAAAATCAAAAGAAATACTTACAAATTATCAAAGATTAACTGAATTTGAGGCTACGATTATAATTCAATTATAATTAAAATTATACACATAAAATTAGTTTTCAATGTACATCAATGGACTTAAAATATATTTACAGAAGTGGAAAAAATAAAAAAATACGCTAAATATTTATTCATTTTTAGGCAATTACGAGCAACGATTTAAGTGAAATATATTACAAAAATATCAATATAAAAAATGTATGAATATTGTAAATTATACAATATATAGTCAATATATACAGTACTTAAAAAGACACAATAAAAAATGAAATATGACAATTAACATTTCTATTCTTTTTGTATCTTTTTGCAGTGTACTTCTGGTGCAGGAGCGTGCGAGGACGGAAATCACATCAAAGAGAGAGGAGAACGTTGATAAGTCGCCGACGTAAAAGCCAAAGGGAGAAATAGAAAGAGAGAGAGAGAGAGAGTGTGAGAGGAGGTGCGGAACGAGAGAGAGTGAGAGAGAGAGAGAGAGAGAGAGGGAGATAAGAAGCATCAGATGATACCCACAAGCGTCACGAACTCACCGCCAGCCGCTGGCTTGGCCCAAAATGGAGCAGCTGCTGTTGTTGTTGTTGTTGGTGGCGGCTCTGCCGCAGCAGCAGCAGCAGCAGCAGCAGCAGCATCGACAGCAGCAGTGGCAGCGCAGCAGCAAAGCAATTACAATTCAATTGTGCTGGGCTTGGCCTCCCTAATCCTCGAGGGCAGACCCATTGCCGACGATGAGTATCCGCTGCAGTTGCAATTGCAGCACGCACAACAGCAGCAGCAGCAGCAGCAGCAGCCTCAGTTGCAGCAGCAGCAACAGTTGGCATCAAGTTCAAGCAGCGGCCGCCATTCACCACGCCCATCAACATCGCGGGCAGCCATCAACATAACAACGAATCCCTATGCCTTGGCCAGCCCCACTCTACGCTCTGCCTACGGACACGCCTATACACACGCCTCCCCCCATGCCCACGCCCACGCCCATGGCCACGGCTATTACTCGCAAGGCTATGGATATGATTATAGACAAGGTGGCACCAGCAGCACCAGCAGCAGCAGCAGCACTAGTGCCACACATCAGCGTTGGACGCAGAAGCTCTGCCAGCTGCGTCAGTTGTCGCCAGCGGCACAGAGTATGACCGTTGAGCCCGAACTGGTCTCTTTGGCCATCAATGAGCAGAATACGGAACGCGGCGACTTTGAGATTGTGCGACGCGTCATGTTCAACAATCACCTAACAGCAGCAGCAGCAGGAGGAGGAGGAGGGGGTGGCCCAACTGGAATTGATACTGGTGGCGCAACAGGAACATCGTCGGGGGCACAGCTGTTGGCGGCTGCCAGCAGTTCCAATTCGAGTGCGGCCAGTTCACCCGGCGGCTCAGTGTCCAGTTCGGATAACATTCTGCACTCGTTGCAATCGCTGGCCACCACCTGTTTGCGGGGTGTTGGACCCAACACTGCCAGCAGCAGCAGCAACAGCGAGACGAGACCACTCCACTTGGACATTGCAGCAGCGGCAGCAGCAGCAGCAGCAGCAACAACAACAGTCAGCCAGACGGCAAGTCGTCTGTCGGATTACAATTGCAGTCGGACAACGTTGGGCGCCAGGGGAGGAGTGGAGGGAGTAGCAATAGGATTAGGTATGACTGGAGGAGGAGGAGTCTATGGTGGAGGAGTAGGAGTAGGAGTAGGTGGGGGAGCAGCCACATCAACAGCCACTGCCAGCAACAATATTGCAACTGGAGTTGGAAATGGGAACGGTAACTCAACCTCAACCGCAACCGCAACCAGTTCCAGTTGCAACACACGACCCAAACATGGGCCACACTGTGATCAGTTCCTCAGGAAGATGGGGCTTGCCAAGGGCGAGTCTGCCGACGCTGAGGAGCATTTCTGTGATATGTCTTACGTAAATATAACCGTGAGTAAATCAATTAGTGCCCCACCCACCCTAATCCTTGTTCATTATCCAATTGACATCTTTGAATGCTTGGCTAGTGTTCCCGCTGGCGTGCCCATTGCATGAAAATGGAGGCGATCTTGGCGCGCAGGGAGCCCGTCTGCATCGAGGTATTCCTGGGCCCCGCTGGCCATAAGATTCTGCTCGAGCAATGGATCATTAGCGGCAAGGAGAAGTAAGTTGCATGAGATTGTGGCAAATAACTAATTAAAATCCATATTTGGGGAATATAACAGTTATTATATAAGCCTTTAAGCAAAATGTTTCCCATTTAACAATATGCTTAGTAATAATAAATTAACTATATTTGGATAGACGATTTTGTAGACGAAAATCCTATTGTTGCACAAAAATATAGATCAATTTCCATTTTGGCTCCAGTTGTAATATATAAAAAAACCAAGTAAATTTGATAATGGATTTGGATATTGGTTTGGAATCAGATTAATATTGAATTGAAATTTTCAATTAAAAATATAGCCCAAAAATCATTTATAGACTCAGAAGAGAGTTTTAGTGCTTCAAAATTAAAATTAAGAGACTAAACACAAGTAGAAGATATCATATAATTATGTATGGTTTAGGATACTCACCGGTCTACAGGACAGGACAGTTGACAGGACTAAGAAGTCACCTAACTAAACTAGGTATTTGTAGTAGCGAACTATGCAGGTGTTGTATAATAGAGGAAGAATCCTCGATACACATCCTTGCAGAGTGTGTCGATGCAGCTTCCTTGGGATGCATGTTGTGAGTTTCAGGGACTCCTTCAAAAGGGGGCACAATAGAAGTATGAATCAATTGCAATGCAATGTATAAGGATGTATGTATAATCAATAGCAATATATATTTATATATGCATAAGGATCTATGTAAAATCAATCAATATGTAAACTTATATAAATAGTATCAATTTTATCTCATGGCTACCATTTCGATTTGCAGAGTGCCACCACCGACGATGACGCTGCCATCGCTGTGCAGCGCGATACGCAGCCAGCTTTACTTTTCCCAGATCGTTGCGTGGTGCGATCTGTTGCGCAAATGCGATCCCTCTGTCTACGATAGTGGACGTGTGATCTTTGCCACCGGCAACAGCACCACAGCCGGTGATTTGGCTGGACACAGCAGCAACAGCAGCAGCACAACGTCGACGACCAGTTCGGCGGCTGCTGCTGCTGCTGCTGCTGCTACGGCTGCCAGTTCGCGACGACCACGTTTGAACATCTTCTATAGGATTAGGCCATATGATCCCACCAATTCGACGAATGGGAATCACAACGATGGAGGATTCAGCGCCAAGGCGACTGTACACAATTTTCCGCACGTGAACATTGCGGAAAACTTTAGCGTTGCGGTCTGTGTGAAGAGTTTGCCCCGCTTCAATGGTGGCTTGCCGCACATTGCTCCACCTACAACTCGACGACCACCACCACCACCACCAACGTCAACGTCAACGTCAGCGTCCAGCAAGTCGCGGCCAGCGGCAAGTACGCCCACAGGGGGTGGTGGTATGTGTGCGGCCACGCCCACCGGTCTGGGAGCACGCATTGCACTATTGAGCACAACGCCACCCGGAACAAGTAGTAGTAGCTGTGATAAATACGAGAGAAGGAGAAGGAACGAAGAGCAGCTGCAGCTCGAACTGGAGTTAGATGGCGAACCAGGTGCGCCATCGGACGAGCTGGGCATCGGTCATCGAGAGCGACAGCTGCAGAAGTATCGCAAGCGAATGCAGCGACGCGACAAGAAGCGTGAACGCAAACCCTCCGATGATCCGCTCGAGGAGCAAATGGATGCGATGGACGAGGGCAACGATGAGGATGATGCCCCCGCCAAGCAGCCACAGTCACATTCACAGTCACCGGCAGCAGCAGCAGCAGCAGCTGTTCTAATCCCAACGCTGATGTCACCACCACGTCGCATTGCGATGATATCAACGGGCACCCAAACTTCGCTGAGCAGCTGCCAGAAATGTGGATGCGAGAAGACGTTGCTCTGTCTCAATTGCACTGCGGACGAAGATGATGATGATGATGTGGATGGGAATGGAGATGATACGAGTGCCTCCGAAATGGAGGAGACATCAATCAGCAGCAGCAGCTGCAGTCTGAGCAGCTCCGATCTCATTGTCGGCACACCGCGTAACAAGGCCGAGCTGCTCTTGCAGGCCATACAGCGCACGCCAAAGAATCGAAAGCCCAACCCAAAAGCAGCAGCACATAATGATCTCAAATCTGGCGGATTGCTGCAGACGCCAACTCCAAGTCAGCAGCAGCAGCAACAACAACAGAGTCCCAAGCCGGCGGCGCCAACCAGCGGCTGTCAGATGTGCAAACGTCAAAAGACGCAACACACTTTTGCCAGTGGCAAGAAGAGTGGAGGAGCAGTAGAAGCAGTTGCAACAGTTGCAGCAGTTGGACAAGAGTCAAAGTCCGCAACGAATGGTACAAATGGACACAGCAATAGTTCAACAACTGACAATGGCGATGCTGGCGATGACAACAGCATGGATCAGGAGGTGGAACAGGTACACTTCAATCTCTATACATAATACACATTATGCTTGACCTAATCTTCTCTCCTTTGTCTCCCACTCCACTTGCAGACCGCCTCGACCAAGCTGACGCCAAACATCGATCGTTGCACGTTGAATGCGGGGCAGGAACGTTGTCAGACGCCACCGGATGTTGGCGCTTGTGCCATGGATGATGAGCGCATTGTGGTGCAATTCAAGACACCCATCAGTCATGTGCCGCTCAAGCAGCAGGATTACCAGCATCAGCAGCAGCACCAGCAGCAGCAGCAATCACATCAACAACAACAACAACTTGGACAACAATTGTCCAAGGCACCAAGTCAGTTGCGTTTGAATTGCAATGGGATTATGCTGGACAGGGAGACACCATCGCCAATTCTATCATCGCTGATGCGCAAAGCGTTGCCCAAGGTCAATCTGAACACGATCTTCTGCAGCAGCAGCAACAGTGGCAGCAGTGGCAACAGTCCTTCCACCTCCTCCTCGTCGGCACCGATCAGCATTGACAGCGGACTGGCGTTCAGTTTTGAGCAACCCACGCTGAGCTATGCTCACACACAATCGCAATCGCAATCGCTATTGACGCCACCGGACTGCCATCAATCGTCGTCCAATTTGCATGTACAGAAATCGTATTCGGCGCCAACGTTACCGAATGCTTTGTCGGTATCGCCACGCTTTGCCAAACAGGCGGCATTCTACAAGCGTCGCTCGCGACATCTCAGCGATCGTTCGGATCGCAGCTCCCTCGGCTCCGATGAGCAGCTCTCCGACGAGGATCTCGAATCGGGCATGTGCAGTCCAGCTGGGTCGCCGCTTAAAACGCGTGCTCGTCTTGCCTCACAATTTGGTGGACGACCCCTGCTGGGCAATCTGGAGGAATCGCTGCTGCAGAAGCGTCTGCTGCCCAAAATTGAAGTCGCCGGCTTCCGCTTGCAGCTGGGTGCCTCCGGCGTCTTTTGTCCCAAACAGCGCACCATTTCGGCCTCCTCCTATTTCTATGAGCTGCACGGCGAAACACTGAGCACACCCTATCTGGTAAGTGGTGTTCACAGCCACCTAAATGTATTTCCACTGCTAACATTTGCGATTCCGATTGCAGTGCGAGATTCGTTTGCCGCGAAAGGGTTATTCTGTGCCGCTGATGGGCACGGTGCAGGCCACGCTCCTCAATCCGATGGGGACGGTGGTGCGGATGTTTGTCATTCCCTACGATATGCGTGACATGCCCAATCTGCATCGCACCTTTATACGGCAGCGCATCCTTGCCGACGAGCTGCCCTGCAACAGTGGCATCATTATGCAGCAGCAGCAGCAGCAGCAGCAACAGCAGCCGGCGCCGGAACGGGAACGAGAGCCGGGCAGTCCCACAGCGATGAGCACCACCAGCAAGTTGGGCCACTTTATCAGTGCCGAGCAAATGAAGCGACTGCGCTACTCCATACACCTGAGGTCAGTTCAATGGGGAACCGCAAATTTACATCAAGAGAGAACAACTATCAAAGGATGTCTTATTAGAATTTCCAACTCTTACAGTTGATCTAACGAATTCAATTCTATATTTATATATCTATATATATATATCTATGTCAGCTATATATGATAAGTAGTCCAATGTGGATCAATAATAACTTTTGTAACAAGTTACTTTGATCAGGATAAAAACCTTTTCATAATAGAATTAATTCAGAATATGTTGGCTATTTGATATAGCAGACCGATGTGATTGTGACATATGTCACCTATTCAACTATTGTTGCAGACAAAGAATATATATCTTTTACATATTTGAGAACAGCTGTCTAAGTCAACATAAGCTTAACTTAATCTTGCAATTATTGATTCATATCTGAACTTAAGAATTTGTACAAATTATTATTATTATTATTGGAATACCTGCGGTGCGATCTACTCGATCTATTGTGCCCCCTTCTGAGCTTATAGCTCCTGCATCCATCCCAGCTTCCCGCACAAATGCAAGAATATTTGCTAAGTTGAGGGATTCGATGCCTTTGAAACAATTGATACAAAATACTGACAAAATGATATTGTTGAATCATGCATCTTATGTAGAGGGTATTACTACAATATCAGTTTGTAAATACCAAGATGATATAGCTGCCACAGCTGCGATTTATCAGTTTTAAAGTTTAGTTCTGAGCAGGTAATTGCAATGCTTTTAAACAAAAGAACTGTTTAAGTTGAACATGTGAAATACTCATCTATATAACTGCAGTTATATATACGTAAAATGTATTATATATAACAGATATAACAATTGTTAATTGAACATTTTCAAAACACCATATATTTTTTTGGTGTTTTCAAATATATATCGTGGCAGAGAAGTTAAGTTCGCTTGACATAATTATGGCAAATATTTGTCCAGTTTTAAATGATGCACAATCAAATTAAAATCTCATTTATTTTTCAGATTCCAGACATCACGTTCGGGTCGGTTGTCGCTGCACACGGATATACGTCTGTTGATATCGAGGCGGACGGATTGCGATACGGCAGCGGCGCATGCCAAGGGATTGGTGGAGGCGCCCAATGAGCTGGTGACGGATACGCTGATGCCAACGGAGCCGCGCTACAGTGCGCGACAGGAGAGTCCCGGCAAGATTTAGTAGCTGCTAAACGCCATGGGCGTGGCATGTGGCAGCAACAGCAGCAGCAGCAACAACAACAGCAGCAGCAGCAGCAACAGTGGCAGTGGCAGTGGCAGTCTTAGCTTCTGTTGCTGTGGCTTCAGCAACGGTGGTGGTGGCAGCTTTGTGCGACGCATGTGGAAACAGTTGCATGCGCGCTGGCAACTCTGGCAGCAGTGCCACAAATATCAACTGTTGTAATTTGGACAAAATGTGTCAATCTTAACAATCGGGAAGCGAGACAAATTTCCAACAACAACAACAACAACAGCAAACAAACAACACACTACTGCTTTATTAGTTATTAATCGAAAATCTATCTCTGTCTGTTATGACAAGTACTATCCCGCCCCGCCCCTCTCTCCCCTATTCCATTTAAGCCCTCATTTTTAAGCCAACTAGTTTGAATTTGAATTGTTTTGTTTTAATGATATGCAAAAAAAAAAAAAAAAAAAGAGAACGAAGTTTTGAACAACAAACCAATCTAAAGATTAACAACTCTCTCTCTCTCTCTCTCTCATTCTATCTGCTCCCTCTCTAATTTCCTATATCTATCTTTGTGAAGGGGCCAACATAAAAAATCAAACAAACAAATATTTCAATTTACACGGGTCTATCAGAAAACCCGTTGTTTTGGGTTGGAGCAGCAGCAACAAAAAACAGCTAGACTCTCCACAGTTTAGAAATACTTATGAAATAGTTGCAACCAATCAATATAAATATGCAATTCAAGTATAGAATTTGAATGTGAGTGCGAGTGCGAATGCGAGTGAGTGTTTTTGAATGATAATCAAATTTAAGGGGGATACATCAATGAGTGCAATGAGAGCCCAATTCTGTTCTGGATTATGTTGAAGATTACTTTAATTGTTGACATATAAATAATGTTTGTTTCCCATAATTTTCTAAAGAGTAAATTTGTTTCATGATCGTTTACAATATTTAAAGAATTTTAAATATTTCAATACAGAGAAGAAAAAAATACACTTTCATTTAAAATCTCTCCAAATTTTAGTTGAATTTCAAATATTATTTGGTAATTAACCGAATGGGCTCTCAATAAAAATGCTTTTGATTAATTGATTATTGAAGTACAGCTCAAAGGAGAGTATATCAAAGTTTCTATATACGTATATATTTATGTAAAAAAGCAGCTTGATCAAAGCAAACCAAATTAAGAGCAAACAAATTTAGCAGATAATATTTGAGAAAAGAATGCGAGTTAAGACAGAAAATGCAAGGAGTGTGCAAGCAGTGAATTGGGGTGTATGAAAAAGTGTGTGTGATTGGCTGTGTGTGTGTGTGTGTCTGCGTGTGTTTGCGTGTGTGTGTGTGTGTTTAGGCCAGCTCATATCGATCGTTGTTGTTAGCGTTAGTAGTGTGTGATCTACAAGTGTAATTTTTCTAATTGATAATTGGTAATTCTTTATGCATTTGCCAATTGTCAAAACATGAACTTGGATTTCCTTTGTGTATTGAGTGTTTTTTAAAGCGTGCCTGTGATACGATATGAGCTGCTTTGATGATGAGGATCAGATTGGAGGTATTTCTCTATGATTAGTTGTAGTAGAACTTTAGTTAAATGCAATTCAACAATTTTGTTCTTTTTTTAAACAATAACAAATGCAATTTACATAATAATTAGTTTTGTTTTCAACTCTCACATATGCAATAAGTGCTCGAAAATGTTTGCAATACATTAAATATTTATTCAGATTTTGTTATATTTTTTGGTTTGAATTCAAGTGGAAGTTATTCAAACAGCTTCCAAGCTCACAACTGTACTTCAATAAATAAATGCTAAAGATACATATATATATAAATATATATGTATATATATAACTGAATGTAGAGTGTATACCCCTCAGAGTGTACATACTTATGTCTGTGTTAAATTCTAATAACTAAAACTCTTATTTCCATTGATACCTGACTATAACTATTGTATAACTCAACTACCACTATTAACAAATTTTTCAAATCTAGCTGGTATACAAAATAATGAATAAAAACAAACAAAAATAAGTTCCACACACCTAACAAGTGAAACTAACTAATGAAAACAGAAACTGCAAAGAAAAAAAATTAATAGTAATAATAATAAAAAAAAGAGATCACACACTAAAGAAACAAAAAACAAAAACAATCTTTCTTTATTTGTTTAACTGTTTTTAAGTAGAGAGCTTAATGTGCCCAGTCAATAGCAATTATATAACACCTATATACAAAATGATTCAAAATAAAGGGTTTTTGTGTTTTTAATCCAAAAATGAAACAAAAATTGTTTTATTTTGACGAGTGAAGTGGTAAAAGGACATATGTTCAAACAACAAATTAATATTATAAATTGTGAACAGGACTCCAAAGTAGGTTTTTGTTTTGTGTGAGTAGATATATCTGTTAACCAATTTGCTTATAAATGTTTAGTTTCTACTAGTCGCGTTAATGCGTTAATGGTTTTATTTAATTGAAATTAAAATTCTCATTGATATTATTTTGAATTTAATTATTGCGCGCTATTCAAACCATTTTGAGTAAATGTTTAAGTTTTTAGAGTAACCACACAGTAAACAGCTGATATTGTTAATATCAATTAACAGCAGAAAGTCCACTACTTCGCTTTGAATATAAAGTATGCTTTTTATTTAACACTTGTTGGGTTTTTGAGTGCCTTAAGAAATCTGAAATTATTGCTGCTTGTATTTTTAGAAAAGCCTGCAATAAGTGAATTCTCACTTACATTCGTTTGAATTGAAATAATTGGGCGCTGTTAGTCATTTTTGAGTAAATGTTAAAGCTATTGGAGTGACCACACGGCTAACAGCTGATTATGTTATTAGCAGTTGGCAGCAGAGAATCGAAGAAAACACTGTTACCTAATTCACGATGCGCTACAATTTAATTTCGCGTGCTGTCCGCTTACTAAATCAGAGTCACAACCAACGCGGAGTATATCTATTAAAACGTGCAGCGAGCAACAGTAGTAGTAGCAGCAGCAGTGCCAGCCTTAATAAACGCGATGAGGAACAACAGGCAGCAGAGGCAACAACAGAGGCGTTGCAGTCGGAGTTGCCGGCACGTGAACCACTGGTGAAAAACTTATTTGTGGGCATTGCGGACAAGGAGCTGCTCGGATATCCGGAGGTGATTGCACGCGAGGAGATGTCACAGTTGAAGAATGCGTTGTTGCCACTCAACAATTACTTTGCCGAGCAGCAATCGCCGTCGCAGTCCCAATTGGAGAGCCTCACTCAGCTGGGACTCTACGGATTGAATGTGCCGTTGGAATACGATGGCAAGGGCTATAATTGGAGCGCCAGCCTGATGGCCAGTGAGCCCGAATCGGGACACACAAGCCTGGCACTTGGCCTACAATCGCACCGGATTGTTGTCGATATGCTGCGAGAATTGGGCAGCGAGGAGCAGAAGCAACGCTATCTGCCATCGCTGGCCACTGGCCAACTGATTGCGGCCGATGCAATCTTTGAGTATGTGCCGCCAGAGGAGGATTTCTTTAGCACCCAGGCCATCTATGATATCGTCACAGCCACCTGGTCCTTGAGCGGAGAGAAGGCCTTCGTGGTCACTGCTCCGGTTGGCACGCGTCAACTCTTCCTGGTGCTCGCCCAGACACAGCAGATGAATGTGCCCGGCAACATTGGCAGGGGCTCCACCTTCTTCCTGGTCGACTCTAAGCAGCAGGGCGTCAAATTGGGTGAGCTGCATGCCACATTTGGTTGCCGAGAGGCGCCAATGCGTCGTCTGCACTTTGACAAGGTGCAGCTGCGGCAGGATCAGATCCTTGGCTCAGCACACGAGGGCAATCGGCATGCGGAGCATTTGGTGCGCTCCTCTCGCCTGAGGACCAGCCACTCAGGCATCGCTCTGGCCAAGAGGCTGCTCCAACAGCTGACCACATTCAGTGTGGATACCACACAATGTGGCGTCCAAATTAAGTGAGTGCCTCAAATTGCTTTTAATTTAATTAATTAACAATAATCTTCAATCCTATCTTTATCATTAAGTTAAGAAATACACTCAAAGAAATACGCTTACTAAATTCAATTAGTTTCGGGTTAAGGCTGTTGAAATTTCAATTACAAAAAGTTTAAAACATTTTTCAATTAAGTCTAAATAATTCTTTATTTTATTCACTCTTTAAGGCAACTATTTAAACCCATTCCTGAATTGAGAACAACTTGAGTATTTTAAATTAGATCCAATTATTTCAACTATTAATACAATTTAAAATAAAAATAAAATAATTTAAATCGATTAATTTTAAATTTAAGTAATACATTTTATGATCAAAAAATGATTTGAATTAAAAATGATTGAATTGTTCCGAAAAAAGCTTTGTATCTTGAAAGTAGAAATTTGATTTAAATATATATTTACATATATAGATAAAATGATGAAATTGATAATGAAAATGAATTCTTGCAGAGATTTGGAGTTGACCCGTGCGAATCTGTCGCAGGCAATGTGCTCGATTTATGCAATGGAGAGCATGCTCTATCTGACCGCTGGGCTGTTGGACGAGTTCCTCGGCCAGGATGTGACGCTGGAGAGTGCGATAACCAAATACTATACGCTGCAACAGTTGCACGCGATCTCCACACAGAGCCTGAGTCTGCTGGGACCACGCAGTCTCCACCAGGGAGAGCCGTCGGAATTGGCGCTCCGAGACACCGCCCAGCTGTTCACCCAGGGTGAATCGCTAAGCACGCTGAGCATGTTCATTGCACTGACGGGCCTGCAACATGCCGGGGTGAGTCGTCCACTTGAGATGCAATAAATAAATAAATATGAAATATTTGTTGCTGCAGCAAAGGATGAATGAGGGCGTGAGGAAATCACGTAATCCCCTCTTCCATCCGGGCCACATCTTTGGCAAATTCATGAGCCGATCGAGCATGGAGAGTCCCAAGACGGGCATGCTGCTGGCGGAGAATGTGCATCCGACACTGGAGCCAGCTGCACAATGCATCGAGCATTCGATTGCCCGTCTCCACATGGCTGTCGATTTGATGTTCACGCGGCATGGCAATGGCGTTGTCGAGCGACAAATTGAGTTGCAACGTGTGGCAAACATTGCGAGCATCATTTATGCCATGTGGGCGAGTGTGGCACGTGCCTCACGCTCCTATTGCATTGGGTTGCCACTGGCGGATCACGAGTTGTTGACTGCCTCAGCGATATGCACACAAGGACGCGACGATGTACTCAGACTCGCCACGGATGTGTTCAATGGCAACTATGTGAATAATGACAACAATCTGTTGCGCCTCTCAACGCAGGTGGCAAAGAGCAAAGGTTACTTTGCGGTGCATCCATTAACCTTTAACTTTTAAGTTTTTAACACTTTCATTCTTGTCACTGAAAACTGTAAAATCGGCATATTATTATTATATTAAAAAAAAAGAAACAAAAAACAACAGCAAAAACAATTCAAATTTATTGTAATTTTTTACAGTGTATAAATATTCTAGTCGAAAGTGCTCATCAAACTGACATTTTACTACAGCGTATTTAAATATTTGGTTTAGTCACAATGTAAACCCTTCACAATAATTAAAAATTTGTTTATATTAAAGACTTAATTAGTATTCAAACATCAGAGATAATAAAAACAACAACAAAAACTCGTACACCATTCCCACTCACGCAGCAGCAGCTTGTTGAAATAACGCTCAGTTGGCAAACACACTCAAGAGTTCTAAATTGCCCGTTGAGCTGAGTGTTTTTTGTTTGCGCTCAACGTGTTTTGGTGAGTCAAGTTGTACTCAAACTGAGCTTAGTCAACGCTCTCTTGAGCATACGCGCGCTGCGCTGCCGACGTCTGCCGTACGACGCTTTCAATTCCATTTCATTTCATGTGATTTGGGCTCATTTTCGTTTCGGTTGTCGTGCGGTTCACGCGCGTATTTAGCCCAGCGTGAGTGAAAAGTGTGTGCAAAGTGGCATTTGTTGCAATTGTAAGCATTTTCAAATACAAACTATGTATGTATGTGTGTGTGTGTGTCTCAGTGTGTGTTGTGAAAACTAGCATATTTAGCATTTTGGGCGGCTGCATTTTGTGACAGTTGTGTGGCTGAGAATACAAATTTTCGAAAAAGTGAAGAAGCAAAGAAAAACGCCCACGGCCAAAATTATTGCCTCGTTTCGGTGTGTCTGTGTGTGTGAGTGCGGGTATATGTTGTGTGTGTGTGCGCGCGCGATACAAGCAGTATAAGTGAATTGAGCGTATAAAATTGCTTGCAAAAAATATATAAAAAAGGAAAGGAAAAGAAAAGGGGAAAAGCGATGAAAATCAATTGGAAATTGCAGGCAAGCCAAAAGCTACGCAATCGCCAAATTTTATGTGTGTGAGAAGCAAAACACGACACGAATGTGCGCAGCAAAAAAAGACCAGCAATAAGCAACAAAAGCAGCGTCAGCAGCAGTCGTCGTTGACGTCGCAGCAGCTGCGGCGTTTTACTTGACACAGGTAAGCATTTAGATGAAAACTGGCTTCACGGCCGCATTGCTCTTCAAATTTTACCCCAAAATATGGGGTGTTACGCACAATTTGTATTCGAATTCGCATTTTTTTTAGTGGTTTGCTATTTTCGCAACCCTTTATGTGTTTGGTTTGGGAAGGGGGAATGTTTGATAAGATGCGAGCTGAAAGCACACAACAGTAATGAAATAAAACTCAACAGAGTGAAACAAGATGCATTTGAAACGCTTTTAAAGTTGATGTTGGAATCTAAGAAGTGATTTGAGTGCCAATTCCAACTAAACACACACACACTCACACAACGCACATCAAACGCTGCAAACAATACAGTACGAAGAATGTACGAAATAAAATATCAAAGAAATAAGAAGAACAGCATCAGCCAGCGAGCGGCAGTTAGCAAAAAAAAAAAAGAAAAAAGTTCTGCCTACTATTTCATTTCGTTTCGTTCCGCAGGGTATGTAACTTTTTTTTTGCCTTTTTTTTTTTGGTGTCGGACTCAGGGACAGTGTACGCCATGAGCAGTGGCACACGACTCACACACACATATATACATAATACATGTGCACTCGTTGATTGTAAGAGAGAAAGAGTGAGAAAGGGAGGGAGGAAGGGCAGCAAATAACAAGGAACAGAAGACAAGCCGAAAGAGTCACCGGCCAAACGATTCCACTGGATTGTATTTTTCTCGGCCCGTAGCTATGTATATGTAGATATATATATATATATATATATATGTGTGTGTGTAGCACAATCCATCAACACAGACGAGCGTCGGTTGTGGCAGCGAAGCGTCATTGACTCTGCTTGCTTTTATTTGAGATTTGCTCACGAATTGCTGTTGTTATTCAAGTTGTGTGTGTGTGCATAAATTGGCAGTGTGGGTGTGTGTGTATGTGTGTGGTAGTTTGGTGTTATATGCCAGCTAGTATTCGGCCTATGCCGGACAGACAACAGCAGCATCGCCGCCGCCGCCAAGTGGATTGAATTTGGATTTTATTTTATTTGCTCTTTGTTTGCCATCTTTTTTTTTTTTTTTTTTCGTTTCTTTTACGGTCCAATCTCGCAGTTCCCCCACACTGTGTCTTGCTTGCTCGCTCTCTCGCAGTCTGTCTCTCTTTGGCTGGAGAAGTGAGTACGCTTCACTGTTTACTAGTTATTGTTGGACATTTTAGTCATTTACCTTTGCCTAAGCTTTTTCAACTCGAATGTTATTAATCAATTAGCTTTTACCTGTGCGTTTGTGTGTCTGCTTCTGTATTTATGTGTGTGTGTGAAAAGCAAATGGCAATTACAGAAATAGTAGGAGCTTAATTTGTGTTTATGTCTTAAGCTTATCGATTGTACTTGAGCATTAGTAAGTTGGTGCAATTGTATATGTAAATATTGTATATTGTATATTATTATCTTGTCAAGTTAACGGTTCGCTGCTTGCGCTAATTAGCCGCTATTGCAGCCTATGCTAATTAATAATAGTTTATAATGTGTGTTTGTTTTATTTTTTATTTATAAGTTGGTTTCACTTGGCTGGAAATGTTTGCATTGGGGTCGTCTTAACACATACACTCGCACACACACACATACACAAATCGATTTCGCAACCCTCTTTTGCTGATAAACTTGACATAAATCATTTTAATGACGAATCACGCACACTTACACAATACACACATATATATATATATATATATATATGTATTTATATTTATACATATACGCACACATGCCTATTTGTTGTACATTTGAAATATTATCCAAACGCATAAAATCGATTTCTAATCGTGTAAATAAATGGCGACAAATGCTGCGCCCCCAAAACGGCAGGTGGCGACACAAGCAGAGGCAAACGCCACCAGATCTGTATATATATGTGTGTTTGTGTGAGTGAGAGAGTGAGCTTATATGCGATGCGAGTGTGTGGTTGGCATTTGTTTCACGGCGCGTCTGGTTTGGCCAGGCCCGTTGCCAATGTTGCACCTTGGGGCGCTCCAAAGAGTCATGAGATGCGCGGCGGGTACGAAATGGGAACGGGAATATTTGCGACGGGCATCGGTTGGCGACCGAAATCGAAACGACGAATGTGCAAAGCTAAAGCAAAACACAAAACCAAAAGCCAAAGCAGAGCAAAGTGAAGCGCAGCGAACAGAAAACAGCAATAGTGACTGCGGCTGCGACAGCAACAACGACGACGGCCTCGCGTCGTTTAATGGCAGATAAGCGTAAGCGAAGAGTTCGGCATACAACAACCACAAAAACAACATCAACAGTAAATGCCGAATGCAGACGGTAACAGCGACAACAACAACAAGAGTTAACAGTAGCAGATCGAGAGGCTATAAAATCCAAACCGAACACTTTTGTTGCTGTTGTTGGAACAATGAGAATGAGAATGAGAATCGAAATAGCGCTGACTGATGTCAGTTGGGGCTGCCCACTAATTGGATATGTTGGGTTTGAGTACGAATTGAGAAGTAGGAGCAAGAGCAACAGAAAGAGTTGACTGTGGTGGAGGTGGAGGTGAAGGTGTATTGTAATGGCACCAGGCACACACGTTTTATTTGTTTTGGGTGCACCCACACATACACATGCAAAATCACATTTGAATTGTAAGCGAAATGTGTAAAAAATCACACGCTAAATGTTCAACAGAAAGAGACAGCAGCAAAATAGGGACATAAATAGAGAAGTAGGCAGGCAGGCGGGCGAAAGTACGGACGAACAGATGGATAGATAGAATCAATGGATAACAGAAAATTGAATTTCTTGCTGGCTGTTCTATTTGTAGTTGTTGGCAATGCTTTGAAAATATTGGTTGTAATTGAATTTATGCCGTACGAATGCGACAGATGAGTGCGAATTGTTGCAAGTCCAAAATTGTAACCCACTCCCTCTTTCTCTCTATCTCTCTCTCTCAATGTGTTTGTGTGGCTCAAATTGTTTCGTTGGGTGCTCATTTGTAACATGTCCGACGACCGCCGCCTCCGCTTGCGTCGCTTTTAACGGTAAACAATATTTCATTTGATTTTGAACATTTTTCGTTTTTAGGTTTCTGAAGCAGAAATGTTGTTGGTTTATTTTCTGCGTTGTTGTTGTTATTATTTATTTGCTGTTGTTGTTATTGTTATGTGTGTATTGTTGTGGCTTACAAAAACATTTTTAATTAGCTTGATTTAATTGGATTTCATTTGTTTCGATGTTTGCCTCTCGCTCTCTCTCTGTCTCCTTTTCTGTCTCTCTCTCTCTCTATCTTCCTTTCTTTTTTCTTCCGTGTGTTGGAATTTCATACATATGTGTAATATTTTTTTAAATATTTATGAACTTGATTAAAACATTTTGCAGCAATTTCATTTTAAGATGTGCTGACTTTTTAGCCCTGTTCCCACTCGCTACTGCTGCTGCTGCTGCTGCCCACTTTTCGGGCAAAGAAAAAGACGACAAAAGCAACCAAAATTGTTCTCGTTATTCCCTTGGCTATTGTTGTTGTTGTTGTGGTTTCTGCGTTTGCGGCTTGTTGTTGAAATTGGTGTTCCTATTGCAGCTGCTGTTGTTGTTGTTGGTGCTGCTTTGGACACGCGATTGCCTGACTCTGTCACCAGGCGAAAATGGAAAAATGAGAGAGGAGAGCAGCAAAGAGGGGAGGCGAGGAGAGCAACCCCCAGAGCCTTAACACTATATGTACTTCATTATATGGGCATGACAAATGTGCCAGTGTAAATCGCTGCGTGTGTGTGAGTGTGAGGGTGGATGTGTGTAAGCCTGTTACACAGCGGAAAAAAAATGCATGCAATAAAGAAATGTGTTAATTGTTAGCTACAGCATTTTTCCCATACATTCATGCGCCTGCACATGGCATTATAATTGGTCTGGTCGCATTGAAGCAAACGTCTCTGACTCCATAAATTATATATATTATCTGGAGCAGCGTCAATTGTCGAGTCGATATATTTTTCTATGCAACCTAAAGCTATCTTTATGATATATGTATATTTAAATATGTATTTTACCTGCAGGCTGTACATGTATCGGAGCTGGTTGGATCAGATAACTCCACCAAATAGCTGTCATGGAAACAATCAGTCAATAGCTGAGCGCTTGTGTAAGCAACTTTTTTTTTTTGTTAATTTTAGACGTAAACTTAGTAGTTACGAGTTTCTTTTATGCTCCTAACAGTTGTGGCAAAAATCATCAAAATCTAACAACTACATCAGATAGCTTTCATAGCAGGAATCTGTTGATTTGTTAAATTATAGGGATATTTAGATATCGGCAGTTTGAATCCAGTCCAAAAGGGTATTTAATCTTTGGCATTCTTTTCTATTTTTTATTAAACTTGCTGAGGCTCTTTATCAGATTCGCTTGGTTTTTCAACCTCTTTGTTTTTACTAATCCACATTTTATTTATGAAGAATAGTTGCCCGGCAGAAGTATTTTTAAAATTTTTACCTAATGTCACTAATTACCACTAAAAATTCCAAATTTATGCTTAAATCAATTAGATTTTACTTATATTTAGGTATATTTAATATTATATATATATATGAATGTATTTCGTATGAAATCTCAGCTTATGGCATATGAGAACTTAATTTGTTGCCGTGTAGCAAGCGATTGGTAGAGCCTCCTGTTTATTGCCACAGGGCGCAAATGGCGAAAGTAACTGTGACATGGATTGTGACTGTGACTCCGACTGTGATTGTGACTGTGACTGCGATGTGGCTTTGCCATAAGGGGGCTGCTATCCCAACGAATTTAACGAGTTGCTGTTGCTGCTCTCTCTCTCTCTCTCGTGTGTGTTGCATGTATCTAGAAATGGCATATGCTGCATGCGTATCGTGTGTTTGCATGCTACAAGCATTGCCACACCTCCATCTTTGCCTTCTGCTTCTTCTGCTGGCTGTTAGCCTCTGTGTGTAAGTTTCAACTTGCATCTTGCCACTTGTATATGGTGTGCAGCTTGCAGTTTCTTATTTGCCCTTGTGCAAATGAAACGCACAACAGAGCAGAGATGCCGAGCAAACGAACTGCGTACATCTGTCACCATATGTAAATGCAAATCTTCCCTCCCCCTCCCCTTCTCATCGCTCACTTTGCCCCCTTGTTGCTTGTAGTTGCATTAGATACATGCATATTTATATATATAGAAATGTAACATTTTGTATCTATTTGCGGAAATTGTTTCAAATTGCATGACTTGCTTGCTTTGGATTTGAGATGGTGGTGGTGGGGGCAGTGTTATGTGTGTGACAGGGTTAGTTGATTCACCCATTTGAGCTAGAAAGAAACAAGAAACACCCACTCATTAACTAATTAAATTCAACTTGAATATGCTGAGCGATTAAGCTATTAAAAAACAAGCATTAGCAACCAAATTATTTAAAGTACTTATTTCAGTTAAACGAATAACTGTTGGGGCATGCAACAAAAATGACTTCATTACGTCTCAAGATTAGATGTGTTATATGCAGGTGATAAACTTGGTTTCCAAGACAATTTAAAAACAATAAGCTGCTTATAGAACTTAACCAAGACTTCAAACGGGCAAACGTTGCTATAGTAAATTATCATATATAAATCACTATATATGGAAACTGCATAATACATAATTTCAATTTCTCTGTGAAGTTGTTACCTTTGAGCAAAATATTGAAGACTCAAACTGACGAATTCTAAATTTCAGTTTGAGCAAATGTTAGAAGCATAAAAGAAACACGTAACTACTAAGATTACTTTACGCCTGTTAAAATGGTTAACAAACCAGTTGTTCATACAAGAGCTCATCTATCGACTGATTGTTCCCATGACAGCTATTTGGTAGAGTTATCTGATCCAACCAGCTCCGCCATATATAAGATAGCTTTTTAATTGAAAAACTAGTTTGCATAAAAATATATACGATTTGACAAGCGATGCTATGAACATATATATATATACTTAATGGTATCGAAGATGTCTGATTCATAATCATAATTCATCAAAGAGAAGTTCAAAGCTGGAAAATGCTAGAAAAATGTGACAATCGCAATTGGATTATGAATTATATATTATGATTTAGATTAGATGCGGGTGGTGTCCTTGCCATACTAAGTAAATGCTGAGCTGGTGGGCCTAGCTACATTGCAGCATAGCAGCAACCCACGCTGGTAGCAATCAGCTAGTTTGTTGCAAGTTGCAAGTTGCTGACTGCCACGCTTGCCACATGGTTGCCAATTAGTTGGACTTTAAGGAAATTCACCGAACAGCGATTCTGACTCTCTTAATGTCTGCCTCCATTCCCATTGTCTGACGCCTTCTCTCTATCTATCCTTTAACCTCAGTTGCACTCATTTGCTCATCTCTGATGAGAATTAACAAAAGCAAAGCCCTCGCTTGATTTACCCTGTACACATTAAAAATGTACAGTAGCATGATTTTGCGTATATTTTGTAGCAGTATGAAGCATTTTTAAACTTCTAAAGTTAAACTTGTCGTAGCTAAAATTATAAAAGTAGTAGAAAAACTAATAATATTATTAAAATTCACAGAGAATTTATTTGAAAAGTTTAAAATTGTATTTAGTATTTCTAGTTAACAAAAAACACGAGATTGACAATAAAAAAAAAACTGATATAAATATCAAATAGGTAGTATTACTAGTAATAGTAATAAAGAATAAAATTACAATAGGAATAAAATGAATGCCTGGAAAAGACACTAAGAGATAAATATATAAATAAATTCCATTGAAAGCACAGTAAATAAAAAGTGTCAGGAGCGGCACTATTGCATTTTATTTCGTATAACCCTTTAACAGTTGCTTACTACAGGGTATTTGCTAGTCGCACTCTCTCTTCTACAGAATGCTTTGCTTGTTTTATGTGCGTTGGCTCTGCACTGCGCTGCTCTGCTTTGCGTTGCATTGCATTTGGCTGCTGCTTTTTGGCCGCTCTCATTTATTTTACGCGACGCAGCCACAACAACAAGCAGAACAAACAGCCATCAGAGAAGTAGAGAGGAGAGGATAGGAGAAGATAAGGAAAGAGAGAGGAGCAGAGGAGATACCGCAGTTCCTTTTCATTATTTTGCAGGCGGCCGCATAAAAATGTCGACAGGCGAAGACCAATGCTCACTCACACACGCATACACACACACACACACACACGTATATACACACACACACGCATACACTTATACAAAGAGGGAGACACGCACGTACCTATATAAATTTTTTCTTCCGCACACAGTTTTTTTCCTTTATTTTTTTTTAGTTTTTTTTTCTTTTGTATGCATGAGTATTCAACTTCGTCTTCTGCTGCCGCTGCTGCTGCTGACCGAAGCTGCAGCTAAGCAGCAGCAGAGAGGAAGCGCAAAACTTTAGCCTGTGTTGTGTTTGTTGTTGTTGTTGGCAATGCCACCTTCTGCGCGGCACGACAGAAGGCATCGCACGATTCGACTCCTCTGGACGACGACCCACCTCCTCCCCTCCCCTCTCTCCCTCTCTCTCTCTCTCTCTGTATACTCCTTCTGCCCTCTGCCCTCTCGCTCTAACTATTGCTTTTGCCGTCTCGCTCGCTTGTCAGTTGAGTATGCTTGCCTGGCGGCAATGGCAGCCAGCCAGGCAGGCAGGCCAAGCAGGCAGGCAGTTGGGCATGCTGGCAACTCGGCTGGCTGACGAGCAAGTTTGAATTGTAATCCTTGTTGTTGTAGTTGGCACGCTCGCCTTTTGCTCATTCAACACTGTTGTTGTTGTTGTTGTTGCTGTTGTTGTTGATGTAGTTGCTGTCGTTGCTGTTGTTGTTGTTGTTGCTGCTGTCGCTGTTGCAACAACAACTCTTCTTCTCCTGCCAAAGCCCTGTTGCTACACTCGAATTAAATATGACTTAGCTTAGTATTGCATACAATTTATTTGTTTATTTTTGATAAGTTTGGTAAATATTTCAGCTCAAATTTAAAATATCTTACATCTAATATCTTAGTTTATTTATATATTTTAAAAAGAGATTAAAAGTATTGGCTTAAAGGAATATTACAAATTATTACTGTTTATTTTTCAGTTTCTGAATTTTTGTGTTTCGCTCAGTGTATGCAGCTATCCCCTCTGCTGCGCTGCTTCACTCAACAAACGAGCCTGGCAACCAACTATGTTCGACATCAGCCACTGCCTTTGTCTGCTTGCTCCTTCACGAACAATCCCCCCCCCACCCCCACCCCCCATAATACACATAGCCCTTTATCCTCGCCACTCTTGCACCCTTTCCTCTCCCACTTTTGTTGCACTATGCGTTTCCATCGTTGTTGTTGTTGTCCTTCTCATTGTTTCCCTTCAGCTCCACCAAACATTCTGTGCGTCATAACTATCAAAAGTTTTCAAGATATCGGTTCTCTTTTTATTTTTATTTATTTATTTATTTTTTTTTTAAACCAGTGCGAAAATTGAGACATTTTCTGACATTGATTTAAATACAGTTGAAAGTTGAATGGACTTGTTTTTCTTATCATTTCACTTCGAAAAATTGATCTACTATTTCTAGGGTTAAGGGTTTTTCAGGTTGGACTTCAGTTTGTTAGGGTATGTAGTGTTCGGTGTGCCTACGAAAACTGGTTCTTGTTGTTGTATTTTGATTTTAGTAGATGTTTGTTGTTGATGCCAATGATTGCAACAAAAGTCCTTGTTGTTGCCACATTCTTGTTTTGATTGCTGCTGTTGTTGGTAATACCCTTATTCGGAGCATATTAGCAGACAGCTCTGACTATATAAAGGTGTTCCCCTTACAACTGTCAAAAATCAAGAAGTTTAATTAAAATTCTAATGGTGTTCCCCTAACTATTAGATCAAAATAATAAGGTTAATGCTTTGCCTTATAGAATCAGCGATATGTAAGTAAGGTATTTTTAGAAATATGAATTACTCGCGGATTGAAATTCAACGAATCGTTTAAAGTGTTGAGCACATTTTATTGCATTTGCCTCATTGCAACATGTTAAATGGGTATACTCATGTTATACAAGAGTATGTTTAATTAACATTATTTAAGATATAGCTTTCTTATTGAGCACTAAATATGTGTGGGACAATTATTGGACATCTGCTGACCAGTTCTTAACCAAAATGTATTTCATATTCAATAAGCTTTTATATACACACACACACACATATTTATATATATATATTTATAGATAAGTATGCAAAAATCGAATAAACATTTTAATGATCACTTTGGGATTATTTTTCTCCATTTAACTCGTCCTTTAAACGTTTTAATATAATTAATATAATATATATAGTAGTTAATACATATAAAAGAGTATCTGCTAGTCGTGCTCTCTCGCCTGGAGCACTTTTAGTTGTCGTCATCTGCATCACCTGCAATTGGCATCCAAATGCAGGTCTATGCTTTTGTGTATATATGTATGTGTGATTGTATGTAAATTTATTATTTGTGTGAGTACACACACACAGACATATAAGTATGCCTTTCTCAACACTCCCACACACGTCACGCCACGCCTATTTTAGCTTGTGCTTATTGTTGCATGTCTTGTCTTGTTTTGTCTTCTTCTGCTTTCACAAATACATCTATTTTCCCCATTTCCATTAATAATGCGCGCAATTTTACTTGACATTATTCAACAATTTGCATCGATGCTTCCGCACCAGCAGCAGCAGCAGCAGCAAAAACTTTTGGCAGCGACAACAACAAAAACAACATGGCGGCAACAGCAGCAGGAAGAAGACGGAGAGACGACAGTACGACAGACAAACAGACAGACTCTTGTCAGTTGGAGCGAACACCTTTAGCAACTAGTCAGCCTCATTCATATTACGTTACACTGCTCACGCACACACACATATATACAAACACACGCGCACTCACACACATATGCAAGTACAAGCCGCAACATTTTACAAAATTTGCTTGCTTCTCACTTCCACTCGCGCTTCCCTTTGCCCGTGTGTTTTATGCGTTTTTTTCTTCTTTTTTTTGATGCAGTTTTGCTAAAGTTATCACTTGTTCCTTTTTCACATGCACAAACACATAAACATATACATATACATATAAACGCACACACTCTCTCACTCTCACACTCATTTACTGTCGCAGCTGCTCTCTTCTTGTGCGCCCTTTTCCGCTCATTTTGATTTAGTTATTGTAGCAATTTTAATTACCAGCACTTCAATGGACGACCGCAGCAGCAGCATAACCAAAAAATGTCTTAAAAAAAAACACAAAAAAAAAACAAATGAAATGAAAACAATACAAATGGCCCTGCTGCTGCTGCCGGAATGAAGTTGGTCTGCTTGCTTCTGCTTCTTGTTGTTGCTTTTGCCGGGGCTTTCTTTCTTTCCACTTTGGCCCCTGACAACCGCCAGCGTCTGGCTGACACCTTTGTCTGTCTGCCTTCCGCTTAACTGCGCTGCTGCGCCCACAATTTCAAAAAAGCAGCAGCAGCAGTCAGCAATAACAACAACAACAAGCATGTTCGTTAAATGTTGAATAAATTTTCTCATATAATCGTCGTCGCAGTCGTCGTCGCCGCCGTCGTCGTCATCGTCATCGTCATTTTATTCACCTCCCTCCTTCTACTCCTTCTCAATCTTTATACCACACTTCACATACACACACCCCACCCCACCACAAAAGCCGATGGCATGTGTTGTTGTTGCTGTTGTTATTGTTGTTGCTGTTTCCATCAGCGCGCTCGCTGCTGCCGGCGTCGCTGTCGCTGCGACTGCTGCTGCTGCTGCTTCGCACTTGGCTTCGCTTCGGCTTGGATTGTTGGCTGGTGTCGTTTGTCGTTTCGTTAGTTTAGTTCGGTAACTCGTCGGTCGCGCAAGCAAAAGCAAGCAAGCCACAACAACAGCGCAGCAGCTAAAGCTAAACCAAAACCTAAAAAGAGAAAAAAAACAAAACGCAAAAAGCGGGCGGCGGGCGAAGCTAAGAAAAATTACGACAAAATAATATTTTTCTGTTCGCGCTGCACAAATAAATGAAGTGTATGTGCGAAAGTTTAAGTGTTTGTGGGTGTGTGTGTGAAGAAGAAGAGCAAAAGTTAGCAAGCATAGCGCTAGCAGTAGCAGCAACAGCAGCAGCAACAAATGTAGAAATATTCTTCCATCTCAAGTGTATTTATCAATATTTAATATTTGCAAAGAAATTGAAGAATAGAAAAATACAAAAACAACAATGTGTATGCAGGAAGTGCGACAAATACAGATACAAATACAGATACAGAAATGCCCAAAAACCAAATCGTTTTGGGCCAAAGCCAAAGCGAAGCCAACGCGAGAATTCAGTCAAGCGAGCAGAGCCCAAAGCAGAGGAGGAGCAGAGCCAGAGCACAGAAACAGCAAATTCTGTCTGTCTGTCTCGCATATGTGTGTGTGTGTGTGTCTGCGTCTCTCTCATTGCATGTGTGTGTGTGCACCCTGGCCACCGTATTTTCTTTTGGCAGTTCAGATGTGCGTGTATGTGTGTGGTGAACTCTATGCCCTCTCACTCACTCTCGCACTGCTGTGCCTTGTGTCACTAGCAAAAAGGATTTAAAACTGCGAGATGCTGTTCGTTATTTGCTATTGTTACATACACAAACATATGCACATGCACATACATAACCACATGCATATACATATACACATGCACATACACATCTATATATGCATATGTACGATTTGCAGTTATCTAAAGCCGCCGCTGCACGTTCGTTACACACACACAACCACACACACAAACCAAAATCGTCAAATCAATAAAAACGCGAGCAAAGCAAAGTGTCGCCGCTATTCGCAGTTAGCGTCGCCGTCACAGTCGACGTCGACGTCACTTTGCTTTGCTGCTTAACAGTTGCCATTAATAACCGTAAAATTCCAATAGTGGTGAATAATGTACAACAACTGTGTATCAAATGTGACAGATGAAGAGCAAAAACACTAAACAGCAACGAATTTAACTGTGTGAAAAGTAGCGGAGCTAATCAAGTTTTACGTTATGCTTCTTCAGTCATCTACTTATTATGTGCTTAAACGAGTTACTGACCAATGCAATAATTAGCTACACAAACACAACATTCAGACATATGTACATAAATGGCGATTGCAACTCCAATAAGATTTATTGCGTCAACTTTAGCGACGTCGCAGCGGCGTCGGCGTTTCTTAATTTTTTTGTTGTTGTTTTATATTTCATGTATCAATAATTACGACGAAGGAAACAACGTTGAGAAAAAAAAACGAAATTGAAGCAGCGGCGCAATGAACAACAACGAATGGCCGAACGAATGGCATGGCAATGGCAGACCAACCAACAACAAGAACAAGAGTAACAACAGCAACAACAACTACAGCATTGGAGACATGTTTGCGCGGCAGCGTCGCTCATTTATTTTATGTCTCGCTGTCGTGCTTGTGATTGTTGTTGTTGTTCTTATGCTTCTTCTTGTTTGTTGCTTGCTTGCTTGGCTAGCTGCTTGCTTGCTTTTGTTATTGTAGCTGCTGCTTGCCCAGTTCAGTTTGTGTATGCTTTTATGCATGTGTGTGTATGTATGTATGTATTTAGGTATGTATGTATGAATGTATATATATATATAAATATATATATGTGTGTGTGTACTAAATGTGTTCATGACATGACCCGCAGACGCTGCTGCCATTGTTTTTGTTGTTGGCTTAGATATGTCGTAAGCGGACCGACGATCGCGTTCTGCTTGCTTTGCTACACTGTGCAAAGCAAATTTGCAAAAGAAAGAATAGAAAAGTGCGTGAATGCCGCTGCAGCTCACCCACTCTCTCTTTCCATCTCTCTCCTGCATCATTGAACAAATGGAAATCAAACTGACCGAATTTGCTCAGTCGGCCAGTTAAGTTTTGTTACCAAAGTACTCATTCCATTCCACTCATACCACTTCAATTCAATTCAGTTCAATCCACACATTCGTGTTGTGTTTCTAAAATACAATAATTTTGTTGCGGATTTGTGATTTCGATATTTAGTTGGGATTTTCTGTTAGCTGTTGTTGTTGCCGCCGCCATCCATTTGTTTTGTCCGCCCATCTGTCCATCTGTCTGCCGTCGCTGTTTGTATGTAAAAAGTTGCCGTCTCCGTTTTTCGCTGTTGTCTGTCGGTTTGTCGTTCAAGTTTTGCTGCTGTTGTTGGTGGCGGTTTCGTCCCGTTTCTCGCTGATTGCTTTGGCCTGTCGTCCCCCCCTCACCCCTCTCCCTACCAGCCCATTCACCCATGGCTTGTGTGTCTCTCTCTCTCGCTCCTTGTGTTCCCCTGTGCAGCGTGTTTCTTTTTCATGTTGTTGAATTTATTTCGTTGGTTTTTATTGTGGACATTGCCGTCGTTTCATGTCTTTGTTGTGTGTGTGTGTGTGAATTCGTCATGTTTTCTGTGCTGTAGTTGTTGCAGTTCCAGTTGCGGTCGTCTCGTAGAGTTTTTTATTTTAAGTATTTTTTTCCTTGGACTTTACCTTTTTCTCACACTCTTTCTCTCTCTCTATCTATCTAACTCTCTCTCTCTGTCTCTCTCTCTTTCCCATTGTACACAGCGCATCGCATTATCATTATCATCATCATCATCACAATAATCGTCGTCGTCATCCCTTCAAATTAAACTCGAACATTTTTGAGGCATTCATGATGAATGTTTTCTTTTCTTTAATTTTAGTCATTTGTTTGCCGCCGCCTTCTGGCTTTTTATTTATATTTCCAAGCCGATTCACGTCAGTCACCCTCGCAGTGCACACATACACAAACACACACACACACGGAGACACCCTCATTGCATCTGCATTGAATTTGAATCTATTGTTTTTGCACATTTGCTGCTCCTATTTCCAGCTCTCTTCCTCTCTCTCTCGGTTTCTCCCTCCGTCTCATTCCAAAAGTGGACAGCAGACTGGCATTTCGCCATTTGATCGATGCCTTATTTCCAGTGCAGCGCGTTTTTGTCATTTTTCCAGCAGCAGCAGCAGTATCAGTTTCCACTGGATGAGTTTGCATTTGTTGAATCACTGTTAAAGTGTGGGGGTTGTGTTGCGGGGGTGGGGCGGGGGAGTGTGTGTGTTTCAACGTGCCTTTGCAATAATTGCCAGACAATAAGCGAAACATTTACATTTATGTGAGTATATTTATATTAAGTGACAAATGTTTATTCTACAAAATCGCAAATAAATATCACTGTTGTTGTTGCTGTCGTTTTCATTTCAGCAAGTCGCGAGCAATCTAAAACAAATTAGAAATGTTGCAGTTGAGCGTAGTCGACTGCCGAATACTCTGCCTTGACCATTGAATAATAGATGTAATTTTAAAATATGTAGAGGCAAGCTAGAATGTATTGCCCAAATGTTGTAGATGTAGCTCTTAAATTGTGCGAGTTGCAGTCTTTTTTAGGAAATTTATTTCTTTATTTTAGCTTACAATATTTATGTATTATCAGAGTACAAGCTGAGTGCGAATTTCGTGTCGAAATGCCTACTTTTTATGTGATTAAAGGGTATAATTAAGAGTCAAGTAGTTAAGATCGCATTTATGGTTAATCTATTTGATATTTACTCAAGGGGTTTTCCCACTCTCTTCTTCTTTTTCTACTTCATTTTAGCCTCTCAAATAAAAAGCAACACGAAAGGCGCGCACATAAAAATTCCAATAACAATCATTTATAACAATTAATATAATTCCAAAAAAAAAAAACGAAAAAATAAAACCGAAGAAATACTGTGTTGATCTCCCCACTGTGTCTCTGTGTGCCTTTGAGTGTGTGAGTGTGTGTGTGAGTGTCTTAACCTGGCCAAGAAAGAGCCGCAATAAATTCGAAATGAAATCATTATTCAAATTTGAAAAGTATTACCCCCTCGAAAGTTAATGAATGAGCACTAACAAAAACGGAAAAACCAAACACATAAATGAACCACAGTAAAACAAACAAAAGCACAAAAACATCAAAAAACAACACAAACAACAACAGCAGCGACAAAGATAACAAAAAGAACGACAAACTTAATCGTTAAATTATGAAAATTACTTATAAACAACAAAAAATGGATGGAGAAACGCTATGAAGAATCAGCATTCCAATTGGAGAGCAGATTAAAGGGACAATCGATCCATGTTGTGGTAAGTTAAAGACTGCGCAAGAAACAGACAGATGTGGGAATTATTTACATATACATTATTAAAGGCAAACATTTGTTAAAAACCTTAGCTCATAAATTGCTTGCAAAATACCGTCGTATTTACTTTTCGCAACAATTTTAAACAAAACTACATCAAATTGCCGCTATTTCAGCCACTAAATTAGTTTTCGACTTTTTCTACTCTTTTTTGTCTTGGGGTTCACAGACATAAAGGCAGACAGACAGCTGGTACCAATTAAAGAAAAGCTTTCGCCTGCGAGCTCTTTATCCTGTGTATCCCTTTGTTGAATAATCCGATTTGAGCACTAATTAAATGTTCGTTTTGATCAAATTGTCTGTCTATCTGTTTGTACTCACTCTCTCTCTCTCTCTCACACACACACACACACACGCATAAAAACACATATATATACATACACACAGACACATACACACACATATATATACATACACACACACACAGAGACACAGTCAGCCAAATGTATATACACTTAAATTTGTCAATATTAGATTACATGTGCAACAAGCACTTTAATTGTATTTGTTGTCTAAGGAAATCAAATCGCAACATTTGAGCGCTTTTTGCGTACATAGACAACAAATGGAAAGGGTTGGCTTAATGAGGGAAGAGGTGGCTGATTCGGGAAATGGGATTTATATCTCTCTACTATCGTTATATTTATTGTCATTAGCTCAGCCGGATATTATGTATCAGATGTATCATACGTATATTAAATAAATACCAAAAGATGAATAACAAATTAATAAAATAAAAACAAAATATTGTATGTTTAATGGCAATCAAAAATTAAAACTGGATCTGGAGCTGTTTTTCTGATTTGATGACACATATTGAAACTTGAAACTATATAAACGTCTATGTCCGCGTCAGACTAACTTTATAAATGACTGCTATGATTACTGGCAAGCTAATAAATTAAATAGATAACATCAATAAATGCAACTCGATCAAAGTGTGTATCTACCACAATTTTAAAGCTAGAGTCATCAAAATTGAAGATTAGATTTAAGGTAGATTTGTGACTTTCCTACTTATACTTATACTAAAAGTTGGTCAATCCTTTAACTCACATAGTTTTAAAGATAATCCCATTGGTATCAGAATATTGTGCTGACGCTTTTACGCCCAGACAACTATTGTTTTTCTTATTCGTTATTTATTTAAATTTAAAAGTGTGTTTAATTAACAAAGAAGTTTTAAGCAGTTTTATGGCTATTATAATAGCTGACAAGCTGTTTGTGTGGTAAATATTTAAAGAGCCTGCTACTTCTTGACACATTGCAGAAACTCTTACAATTTGAGTGGCAAATACGATTCTCTAATCAAGCAGCCCTGGAATCATCCTTAGGCTTAGAGTGCCTACCAACTTTTGTTTATGTGCGATTAGAGATACAATGCAATGTGTGTGTGTGTGTGTAGATTACCACACATGTTGTGAATACATATGTAAATGTGTATCTGTATGTGTGTGTCTGTGTGTATTTATGTACACTTTTAATGCAACATGTCCAATAGTGTGTCCCTTGCCAGCCACCCTTGTTTACCACTCGCATATTGCATTGGCTGAAATGTTAACAACAATGATAGTGAGAAGGGGTGGTGAGCGGGAGGTGTGTGTGTGTGGCAGTAACATTTGGGTGCATTCAGTGCAGCCACAAAGAGTCGAACAACACACAACACCACACCACACACACATATGTATGCACTTGCATGCTGTACAATTCAGCAGCCCAGCACACCCCTTATAAATCCCATAACCCCGCGAACTGTGCACCCTCACCTTTATTTCGCAAATACCCCCCTACCCTCAGTCGTCCTCTGCTCTGTGTGTGCGTTTGTGTGCTTGCTCCAACTGATGTCAGGCCTGGAACAGATGCTGCTGCTGTGCTACTTGCACTACGCGTTGTCTCTACACTTGCTGGTTGTTGGTGCTTTTATTATAGCCCCGAAGCTCGCTTGTGAGTTTCCAGTTTGAATGAGTGGGCGGCACACACACACACACGGAGAGAGACACCAGCGAGCCTTTTGCTCCTGTTGCAAATGGCAAATACGTCAATGTTTCCGCTCCTGCCTGCGCTGCTCCCACTGCTGCTGCTGCTATTGCTACCGCTCCTACTACTACTACTGCTGCTGCTACTACTGCTGCTGCTGCTGCTGCTGCTGCTGCTGCTACTACTGCTGCTACTGCTGCATTTTGCTTACTCTCGTTTCGGTTTCTGCTGTTCCTTGTACTCCTTGTGCTCTCTCGCTCGCTCGCTCTCTCTCACTCTCTCTCTTTCGCTCGCTGTCTCTCTTTCTGTCACTCTAATTTATGGGTCGTCCCCGTTCAGCCCGTTTCGCTTTGAGCCTGCCATTTTCCATGCATTCCGCTTCTACCTCCACCACCAACTCTCTCTCTCCACCCTTCCATTGCATTCCGCCTCCTGCCAGCAACAACAACAACAACTTCAACTATAACTATTTTACCGTTACATAAATACCCAACTACAACTGCAAGCTGCTGCTGCTTCTCCTTTTCCTTCTGCTGTTGTCCGCATAAATTCATTTGTTTGCTGTTGTTGTTATTATTGTTAATACTACTAGCGCGCTCTGCTAGCGTCGTTCGCTGCTGTCACTGTCACATTCACATTTACACACACACATAAATATAGAGTTTGCATTGGTGCTCAGTGTTCGCTCGCCTTTTTCCCCTTTCGGCGTTGCCAGTTTCAATTTTAGTTTTGCGCTGCGCTGCCTTTCGTTCGGTTTGGGTTCGTTTTACTGGCAACTCTTCCTACTCCCGCTCCCAGCCCCCCCCCCCCCCCTTCCCCTCACACACTCTTGTGTTGTGTTCTGCCGCCCACGCAATGTGTGTCCTTGCGCGCGAGCTTCGCTTCCTCTGTGTGGGTACTGGCTCCTTACTCGCCTTGGCAAAGCCACACGCCAAACCGTGCGACAGCCCAGGGCTTTGGCTGGGACTCTCGACTCTGTCTCTGACCCAAACCCATTGTCCTGACCCGGCCCCCTGCTTCTCTGCCTCGGCCTCTGCCACTGCCTCTGCCATTGCCTCTGCCTTGTTTCGGTTCAGAGTTTACATTTTATGTGTATGTATGTATGTATGTGTGTGTGTTTTTTTCCTTTTCCTTTTATTTTTTTTTACACAATTTCCTTGAACGCGCGCAGCCAACAGACCCAAAACAGTCGCACTGTCCCCGCAACCAGCACGAACCACCACCTCGTAGCTGCTGCTGGTTACCGATATCCTTGATAGTAGTGTGTTCAACACACAAAACAAAATTGAAATAAAACAAGTGGACGACGAAGAGTCAGCAACAACAACCACAACAACAACAGCAGCAGCAACAACATGAGCAACAACGTCTCCGAGCTTTTGAGCTGCACTCAAATCCATTTCATTTAATTCCACTTCTCATGCTCTTCCTTCTCCCATTTCCTCTTCCTCTTTCTCTTTATCTGCCGCCGTCTCATTTTTCTCTCACTCTTTGTGCAGCATCGGGAACCACAACTGAATTAGCTAGCTGACTTCCTATACGGTAAAAGCAGTAAAACAAAAGAGAAAAAGAGAAAAATACGAGGCACATTTGAAACCACAAATTTTTAAATCCCTGCTACTTAAGACATACATATAAAATATTTGGCACATGCATTATTATTATTCAAAGTTTATTTTCCTTTCGTCTACGTTATCGTTTTAACAGCGATTCACTTTCAATTATATCTGCACATTTGGATAATAGTATTTGAAGACACATTTAATTTTTAAATCAAATGGAAACTTGAAAGTATAAGAACTGCCAAATTTAAATTATATTAATATTTAAATATATTTCTAAGATTTGTGCCTACGTGCTCTATTAATTATCTGGTTTGTTATCTGGTCTTCTTATAGTAGGTTGAAGAACTGTTAAGTTCTACCCAGGTGTTTTGCTTACAATTAAATTAAGATATTTGATGTTGAGGCTTCTGTGTAAAATTTTGCTCCTAACAAAATAAGGATTTTCTGCCAAAAGTCTGATTTAGTTTTTATAATACTCTGTTAATGTGCGATACCGAAATTTCAGTTAACATTTTTGTGTTAAGTAGTTTACAGCAAATATTAATATGTATACTTTTAATAAATAATCAACCAACTAATTTAACAGCACTTAATTTATTCTCTCTAAGTGCTCTACCATTTACTGTTTATCTGTTCGTGTTCTTTGGAAATTAAATATAATTATTGTCACGCCTGCACAATGAAGCAGTCTCTCTCTCTCTCTCACACACACACACACACACACTCTCCCTATCTCTATCTTTAAGTCTATACAGATCGAAATTTCTTTTGTTTTACTTGCCATTCCCATTTATTTTTTTTGCCGGCATATTTGCCAAATATAAATTGAAAACGTTTACTTTTCAAAATAAATAAACATGCGTAAATAATAATAACACCTGCAGTGGCGTATTAAACTAATAAAACGACTTGTTTTAATATTTTGATTTAATGCTTGCCTTTTGTTTGCTGCTAATGGGCAAAATAGTCAAAAAGGCAATCCATAAATAGGAGGAAGGAAGAGGGTTCGATAGAGAGTGAGAAAGAGACGGAGAGGGGTTAACGTAAGACAACATAAGACAACATAAAGACATATACACACACATACACACAGAAAATTGAAAGAGGGCAAAGTTGTTTGATGTTGCTGTTGTTGTTGTTGTTGCTATTCTGTACTTGTTGCTCCACAGTCGCCTTCGTAGTTGCAGTTGCAGTTGCAGTCTGGGCATAAAAAGAACGATGCACAACACAGACGGGCGTCTTTGCAACAGAAATGGGGCATAAAACAGAAGAAGTCCACCAAAGACGCGCAAAGAAATGAAGATCGCGACGTCGACGACGCAACTCGCTCGCGCTATCGCTGTCTCTGTCTGTTGTTTGCTTAAGTCAATAACCTCGCACCAACGAACACGAACACGAAGAAGAAGAAGCAGAAGAAGACCAAGCAAGCAACCAGAGGCAGAGAAGAAGAAGAGTTACACACGTATGTATGAGCAGCTCTCACTCACTCCACTCCTATCCACAAACTCCACCACTCCTCCGCCCTTTCTTCTTGCACTCAGCAAGAGTCAACTTGAGTAATGAGAAGAACAACAAATACAACAGAAAAAAAAAGGCAAAGTCAAAGTGAACTGGAAATTGTCGGAGCGTTAAAAAGCCGCCAACAATCAAATGACGACGGCAGCGACGCGACGCATAACAGGCAGAGACAGAGGCAGAGGCACAAAGTCAGGCAAGAACAGCAACGTGTACCTAAATCTAAATCCCCAAGAATTCCAGCAAAATTACAAATGCATGTGTGTGTGTGTGCGTGTACGTCGAGTCCAAAGATGATCAACGAATGCCGCAAACAAGTGAACATAAATAAATATTTATGTATATATGTATGAATGTATGTGTGTATGAATGCGTGTACACATGTAACAAGAAAGCGCCACGGCTGGAATTGAATCGCGTCAAAGGGAAGACAGAGATAGAGAGAGAGAGAGCAGTGAATATAAATCAAAGCAGCTCACACATATACACAGTTACTGTTATATATGAACTCAAAGCTCATTGCATATATTGCACTCGATATCGTTTACCGTTCACTTTTTTATGACACATGCAAAAAAAAGCTGTTAAATAATTAAATCTAGAGTTATTTGCATGCTGTCAACAACAAAATCAACGAATAAAATATAATTTTTAATTGGAACAAATATTGCAATAGTTAAAAGCTTTTGTGATTAGCTTTCGACGCTCATAGAAAACTCACCAACAAATAATGATTATTGTCCCAGTTGTCGTTGCTGTTGTTGTTGCTGTTGTTGTGGGTATAACACAAAAGCGTCGGCATTTGCCAAAGATACACAACAAAAAATATACACACACAACACACATACAGACAGAAAAAACATGCTCACAATCCAACTGCCAATTGAGCTTAGAGATAATCAAGAGCACAAAAAAAAAAGAAAAAACAAACAAGAAAATTCAGTGGTGGTTAGTGTGTGTGTGTGTGTGTGGGGGGGGGGGGGGGTATTGACGGGCACTGACGCCAGCGGCGACGATGGGCGGCGAGCACACAATAAAAAGAATTTCACATTTGTTATACTCTGTCAGTTACAAATATTGAAAGCAAGGATGAGAGGGATGGTGCGAGGGGGGCCGAGGGCAAGTTGGTCAAAGGCAGTCACTCAGTTTTGTAGAAGAGGATGAGGTGTGTGAGTCTGGTAGCATCGAGTCAGCAGCAGCAGCAGCAGCAGCAGCAGTCGGCGTCAGTCATTCGCTATGGGCAAAAAATAAAAAATATATACATATACATATATACATCCACATGTCAAGTTAGCGCAAAAATAAAAAAATATATATAAAGAAAAAATATCAACAGCAGCAGTCGTTTTGTCCCCCCTCCCCCCCTTTCCCACTCCTCTCCTCTGCCACCCACTGTGCACATACGCACGCTCTGCGCACCTTTTCATTGGCAGCGCGTCGACGTCGCGGTTGACGTCAAAACGTTGTCGTCAACGATAAATGCTCGAATCATATTGCCAACGCCAGCTAGCTGTTATTTCTATTGTTGTTGCTGGCGCGCGCTCAGCTCAGCTCACACCCTCCGACACACATACACACAACACGCACACAGCCTTTTGCTGCTGGCGTTGATGTTCGACGTTGACGACGCTTTGACCCGAACAGAGGTCCAACTGTGTGGTTGATGTCGTCATAAAAACCTTAAGCGAAGCAGCATAAGAAAAAGACACACCAACAACAAGAGCAGCGCAGTAGCGACATTTTTGTTCTTGCTGTTATTCTTGTAATGCTGCTATTATAATATTTGTGCACACTATGCGAGCAACATTAACCGTAACCGTTTCAAAAATAAGCAACCCCCCTCTCTCCCTCAGACACACACACACACAAGCAGACGCACATCTGTCGTCTGATCTGATGCGTGACAGACAAACAGACAGCAGCCACAGCAAGAAAGCGCAATAACTGTTATTAAAAGGCAGGAGTGCAGAGCAAAAATGGGCGCCACCTTTATTATTATTATGCTGGCTGGCACACATAGTGCTGTTGCTAAACGTTTGCTCATTATAATGATTAATTCATAATATTATGCATTTTCTTTTTCGCAACAGAAACCAAACAAAAAATAAATACACAAAAAAATGTTTAATTATCAACCACTGTGGAAGCGCGTCGACTGCGACGTTAACGTCGACGTCGACGTCGGTCCATTCATTGCCTTCTAAACACACTCGTGCTGTCAAAGGCGGCTCTCATGTTTCAATTCCACTTGTAGCAAGCCGAGCACATTTACTGTGTTTGCTCACTTCTTGCGCTCTCTCTCTCTCTCAGTCTCGTTCCCAGTCTCAGTCAGTCGTCGCGTTATCCCACAGATATTTGGTTTGCTTTTCGCTGCCGCTTGGCCGTAAATAATTTCGTTTGTCGATTTTTAATGTAAAAATTTTGGTGAAAAATATGTGAAATGTTTCTGCAAATGAGCCTGCTGCATGCAAAGTGCCGTTTTTCAAGTAAGCAACGCCGTCGCTTTTTCTTTGTATGTTTAAAAAAAAAGAAGGCCGACAGTCTGTCTGAGTCTCAGTCGGCGCTTAGTCAGCAGCGTCGGCAGCGCGGTGACGTCGTCGTCGGCAGCGGGGACGGTCGGCGTTTTAATAGTGTGTAAAATGCAAATGCAATAATGACTCTTCGACTGCAAACATTTTATGAATGAAAGTGATCAAGAGAAACCAATTCGAACATATGTAATATGCACAAAAAAAAAAACAAAATTCACTCATAGTTTTAATGCTGCTGCTGCTGCAAATCGAACGGCATTTTCTTTTTCGCTTTGTGTATGCATCGTTCGCCGTAGCGGCAAAAGAAGGGCCTGTGTGTGTGTGTGTTTCGCTGCTACGGCTTATTTGTATTTGTGGTTAATGAGTGGAAAAGTGTAATAAGTTAAAGGCTTTAAATTTGTTTCCAATCACTTAACGCATTTTCTTAAAAAAAAGTTGGTATTTGTTTTCGCCGCATCTTCTTTTTCTTCTGCTGCGTCGTTGTAAATTCGCTGTGTTTCTGTTACTGTTCCTGTTTGCCCCTTATATATGCAGGTGTAGTGGTGAACGAGAGAGCGTCGTCGTCTCTCTCTTTCGCTTTGCTCTCACGCACACAATAAATATTACAACAACAAGCAGCCGCTTCCGTTTTTTTTTTATTAGTGTGGAAGTTGTGTGGCGTGTGTAGTAGTTTTTTTTTTGTAGTTTTGTTGTGCTTTTCATGTTTCTTCGCTTTCCTCTTTGCGCACAACATTCGTACAGCGTTGCCAGCATTAATAAGAGCGAAAAAAGCAAAAAACAAAAAAAACAACATGAGAGCGCTCGTTTTTATAACTGAAATTTTAACAAGATGTTGATAAAAATTTAAAATTTTTTTTTTTTTTTTATCTAATTATAGACAATAACAGCAAACACAGCAATAAGAGAAATACAACTATAAGAAGAAGAAACAACCGCAAACTTTGTACTTTAACATGAACAAAAATGCCGGCGATGGCAGCGGCAACGATGGCAAAAACTCAAACAATCATGGTGTTGGCAAGGGGGGCGGCGGTGGCTCGAGCGGTGGCGGCGGCGGTGCTGGCAGCGGACAACACGATCCAACCGGACTGCTAGATGCGGCCTCTATTTTTGGTAAGTATAAATAATGAATAAAGTAATGCAAATATTCATAATTCATATTTTCTGTCTCTCTCTCTCTCTCGCTTCTTCTTCGTAGCGTATTGGGGCCGTGATCCGACTGGGGCTGCAGCAGCAGCTGCATCGAATCCGCTGTTTAATTCACAGTTCAATGCTGCCGCCGCTGCCGGCTTGGGTCTGCTGCCAAATGCTGCGGGCGCAGCAGCTGCCGCTGCCAATGACCGCTACTCATCGATGGCAGCAGCAGCGGCAGCAGCGGCCGGCGCCCATCATCATCAGAACACAATGGCCGTTGCAGCCTCACAGGCTGCCAGTTTAGCGGGTTTGCATCCAGCAAGTGAGTAAAATGTCGGCATCGACAAATCCACTCTCTTTCTCTCATCCCCTCTCTGTCGACCTCTTTAAATTAGCATCAGCGTTGCCAGAATTAAAAAATGAAAAATAAAGGCCAAATTTAAATTCAGAATTTAAATATCAGCACACAAAAAAAAAGCTCAATGCTCGTTTCTTGTTTTGAGCTTAAAGAAAATAACTAGCTATTAAATAGCCAAAATTTCAACACTGATTAGCATACGTTAAACGATAATCACAATAATTAAGCAAAAACTGAAGAAAAAAAAAATTATGTATATATAAAATAGCCTATTAAAGCAACTGCGATTAAAGCAATGTTGTCACTTTTTATTAAAAAAAAAAGTGCGTGCAACAGGAAATGAAGCAGGTTCGAGTATCCTGTTTGTTGTGTAATGTTGTGTGGTATTTTAAAGAGAGGAATAAAAAGAGTTTTTAATTTGGAATAAGTAAAAATTATTGTTTATTTGTGTGTGGAGTGCAACAGCAAATGTCTCGTCTAAAATCAAGCGCGATTCATTTGAAGAAATCTCTCCTAGAGCAACAAAATCGCTTGTTGTTCTTTACGCTTTGTCGGCTTGGCTTTAAAACAGCTCTCTTTTGCCCTCATTGCGATAAATGGACAAGCACATGTCATGTTACATAACATATTATCCTCTTATGCGCTTTGAAATAGAAACTATCTAAAATTGAGTGTAGTCCTATTTAGTATTATTCATTTGTATTCAAAATGAAATTAGTTTTACGTACTTGGTTTTATTGAATTTTACGGCTAATTTCAATTAAATATTGACAAGAAAATGCTTTAGCTTTATAAACTTTGCGTAATTTTATATTTAAATGTTATGATTATATTTAAATTTGCAACTAATTTATTTAAGTTATAGTTTAGATAATTGCCACTTGGTAAATTAGCTATTGCTTAATATATTTTTTATTTGGTTTTTTATTTCTCTTTTGAACTTTGACTTTAACATAGCAGTTAATTATCAATATGAATTATTGCATTTATATATAACTTTTGCAAATATTTGTTTTCTTGTATGTGTTAAGAAATTTGAGTTCTTTAAAATCTGAAATGCGAAATAATAACAAACTAAACCATAGTTTGGAGTAGATTAGTATCACTCCCTAAACTTAATATTTCTCTGTGTTTTGTATAAAAGATAAACTAATCTCTCATTGTGCTTTTGCAGGCTGGTGGTCCATGGCCCAACTGGCCGCTCAGGACTATTTTAGTCGACTGCAGGCATCGGGCTTGTCACCGTTTCCACATCCCGATCTTGCCGCCGCCTTTGGCCCCGCCGCCATGGCAATGGGCGCCGGCGGCACTGGCTCCACTGGCGGTGCGGGTGGTTCTGCGGGCATGGTTGGCGTTGGTGCCGGCAGTGGAGGTGGCGGTGGCGGCGGCAGCGGCAGCAGCTCCAGCAGCAAATCGAACAAATCGCGCAAGGAGAAAAGGGCAGCCCAGCAGCAGCAACAACAGCAGCAGCAACAGCAGCAGCAGCAGCAACAGCAACAGAATCTGACCAACAGTCTGAATGCAGCGGCAGCAGCAGCAGCCGCAGCAGCTGCCAATAATCCCGCCGCAGCATTGGCCAGCATGCATGGCTTTGGACTGCCAGGCACCAGCATGTCCCAATCAGTAAGCAGTGCCTCCATTTCAACGAGCAGTGCCAGCCATGGTGGCTACAAGGTGAGTGTGATTCCCAAGTGATTCCCCAACTTTGTGCGTCATCAGCTGAATGCATTAGAGATGGCTAAAAAGGGTATCATCAACTTAAATTTCTCTTTCCAATTTCGATTCTATAATTGCACACTTGGTCAGATAAATAGGTGTGAAAATAATAACCATGCATGACTGCTTTTTTAGTAAATTTAATGTGGAATTCTTTACATTTTGGTGACTAACTTTTCTTCTAGCCAAACAAATTTATCTGATTTGCATCATTCCAGAGAATGTTGAGCATTTATTATATTGTAATGAAGTAGTTTAGCAATTCTTAATTTGTTCCTTAATATTGCATCTTGCACAAGTTATTATTGTCTTCACACCTATTTTACTGTCCAGGTGTGTATATTCGCTATTCCCGTGGCGTTGTGCGTTTATCTAACTTGGTTTGTCATCATGTGCAACCAATTCTCTCAATTTGCAATTACCATTTAAATTTGAATACTCCTTTTTCGCAGAGCACGGCCAGCGCATATGGGAAACCATCGACTATGACGAGCAGCAGTGGGGGGAGTATCAGCAGTATTGGCAGTAATCCCGGATCCGCCTATGATCCGGTCACGCTGCACAAGGAGCTGTTGGCCATGCAGGCCGTTGCAGCAGCGGCCTCCGGTTCGGGAGGAGTGGGTGGCATGTCGGGTATGGGCGGCGGCAGTGGCTCCAACAGTTCCTCGAGCAAAAAGTCGAGTGGTGCAGGCGGCGGTGGTGGTGGTGGTCACGCCCACGGTCTATCCAACCTGGCCATGAGTCTGGGTGCGGCGTCGGGCAATGGTGGTGGTGGCAACAACAACAGTGGTGTAGGCATCATGTCCAGCAGCAAGTCATCGACCAATGTCAGCTCCAGTTCCAATTCGATGGCCGGCATCCATCCAGGAATGTCGATGTCCCCGCATGCCAGCATCTCGGGCAGCGGCTCGGGCAAGGATCGCGACCGGGATCGGGATCGTGACAAGAATAATCCCTCGCTGAATGCGCTCAACTCGCTGTCACAATTCGGTGCACTGGGAATGACGCCACAGCAGAGCATGCAGGCGGCAATGAATGCATTTGCAGCGAGTACGGGTGTCTCACCCAGTGCCACTGTCACCTCATCCGCACATCCCTCCCAGCAGCAGCAGCAACAACAGCAACAGCAGCAGCAACAGCAACAATTGCCCATCACAACGCTGGCTGGTGGCAGTGGCAATGGCTCTAAAAATAGTGCCAAGGATTACATGAGTAATGCGGCCATGATGAGCAGGTAAGTCAAAAGAATGAGGGATTAAGTAATTGCAATGATTTATCTCTTTAATCACTTCTCGATAGCAGTGAGCATCCGTCGCTGTTGGGTGTGCGTCTGCCGCCGGATACGGAGATTATCAAATATACATCCTCCATCGTGGGACCCAAGATACCTGGTAGTACTTCACGTGGTCGCAAGAAGACCATATCAGAAACAGAACAACAACAACAAGCCACACAGAAACAACAACAACAACACCACCAAGCAGAACAACAGCAACAACAACAACACCTTACACAACAACAACAACAACAGCAGAAGGATTTAGAACTGCAAACAACAATTTCCTCTATGCTTTCATATTCAGCAGTGCTCAGTCCGGCGAAGCGGGCCCGTCTCGAAATGGAATACGCAATGGCGGCCGCCGCACAACAGCAACAGCATCTGCACGGCATGCTGGGCGCCGCAGCTGGGATGTCGGGCATGGGTCTGGGCATGACCACCATGGATCAGTTGAACCAGGTGTCGAAGGCGGCACAGGCAGCGGCCACCGCATCCGCAACGTCAGCAGCATCGATGGCGACGAGCAGCGCTGGCCAGAGTCACAGCGGCGGCAGCAGCAGTCACAGCAGTGGTGGTGCTGGTCACAGCAGTGCTCAGAATGCCCAGCACTCCAGCAGTGATCGAGTGGAGGTGATCAAGTTGCCACCCACAATCACCTCGAATGGCGCCTACAATCTGTCCAGCAAGGGTTGCGGCGGCAAGGAGTTGCATGACCTCACCACTGATCCATCGCTTGCCTCCGGCGTCAATCTCAGCTTGAAGTCGAGTGCAATGCCGGCCAGCGGTGCCATTGGCTCAGCCTCAAATCCCATAACCATCGATGATTTCGATGCGCCTCTCAATCTGTCAATGAAACCCTCGGACAAGAGCAGCAGCAGCAGCAACAACAACAATAATAACACTCTTAATCAATCAACTGGAGCAAGTGGAGGTGGAATCACATCCGGCGTTGCCGCCTCATCGTCGCTGGGCAACCTGGCTGGTGATTATCAGGCACAGCAGAGCGGTGGCAATGGCGTCAATAGTCTGCAGAGCTTGAGCTCCATTACGGCCGCTTTGGGTGGCAATGGTGGCATGCCTGGTGGCTCCATTTCGGGCAGTGGTAGCGGTGCTGGTGGTGCTTCACCCTCACCAGGTTTAGGTGTTGGTGGCATGCCCAGCATCGGCTCGGGCGGCACATCGAATTCGGGGTCGGGTTCCGGTTCCGGTTCGGGTTCCTCATCGGCAGCGTACAAGGAAGGTCGCCCACGGAATTTGGGTCGTGGCGTCTCCAAGCCCAAGAAGAATACGGTTGCCTCGCTGCTGGCGCAATCTCGAGCCGTTGGATTGAAGCCGATGCTGGCGACACAGCAGCTGTTGCAACAGGGCGCCGATATCGTAAGGGGATATAGTGATTTTTTGTCAACTTTGCAAATGTGTCAAAAACAACTTTATCACTTACAGGAGAAGATACGACTGGCGCTCAGCGAGGCGAATGCCCACATGGAAACGTCGACGGACTCGGAGAGTGTGGCCGCTGAGAGTGGCCTCTCCGAGTCGGAGAGCGAGGATGCCAACATCTTGAATGTGGCCGAGTTGCGGGTGCCACTGGAGCTTGGCTGGAAACGGGACACCGTCATCAGGGGCTTAACCAAACAGGGCCAGATACGTGGCGAGGTCACCTACTATGCGCCGGGCAGCACTCTGCCCCTGAAGACTATTGGCCAAGTGTTTGCTGTGAGTTTGTAGGGATCATTTAAAGCAACTTTTTGAAATCTGCTCACTTTTTGAGACACTTAACACGCTCAACACACCCGAATCTCGACACGATTCCTGGGGAGATGCTCTTTATTAACCACGTTTTTTTTTTTAACTACTTTTTTAGCTTATGTTTAACAAATGAGAATTTGTGAGAATTTTCTTGCTTAAACTTTGTGTTAATATTTGATATTTATTTATTAATGATGACAAAGCAGCAGTCAAACAAAATGTGGTCAATTTGTTAATATTGTATTTGAAGAGCCTTCTTAACTTCTTCGTGTTCAAGTACAGTTTTTTCTGTATTACTAAAGATTAAATCCAGCGATACTAAAGTTTAGTGACAGACACAGAATAACTTGCATAAATTAATCATAATAATTCCTATTGGAATTAATTTAGTTTGCCTAAAATTGATATACTCATTGATATTGACTTTATCTCTAAAATGATATTTAGAGAATGTGCTATAAACAAATTAATGACAAATTTTAAATTACTTTTTTATTAATCAGTCATTAGATATATATATATTTTTGTAATATTCAACGAGTTTTCTTCGTCTCCCAAAACAACACTCAACAAATTTGCACAATTTTAAAGAAACAACTAAAGTTTATATATTAAACAAACCATTCCATTTGCCTACTTCTCTCCACAGTTGTTGGAGCAGCAGCCGTCGAGTTTGACGCGTGAGAATTTCAGTTTCTCGGCAAGGGCGATTGTTGGTTCATTTTTACAGCCGGCGCCGCCACCTTATGCGAACGATGGCGAATACATACGGATGACGGACGAGGATGTGGCCAAGCGGCTAGAGGATTTGAAGGTGTTTACGCGCCAAACGCTCAACGTGGAGCAGCGCATCGAGATTGCCAAGCAGCAGCAGGCAATGCGCGACGCCAAGAAGCAGCAGAAGGAGGAGGTGGCACGCAACAAGGAGAAGGCACGCCAGGAGAAGAACGCCAAACTGGAGCAACTGCGCAAGGAAAAGGAACTCAAAAATCAACAGGCGATCGAGGTGAGCTAAATGTCAAAACTAACTAAGTATTTATTTAAGTAAAATAACATCCGTTTTGCAGGAGCGCAAGAAACGGCAGGAGGAGCTGGATCGTCTCAAGCAGGAGGAGTTGCTCAAGAAGCAGCAGGTCAGTTGGCAATTTAATTCAAGGCTCTTTTCTCTTTTGCGTCTTAGTCTTCTCTCTCATTTTTGAAATTGGCATTTTCTTTGTAATATTTTTTAAATAGGAGAAAGAGAAGCGACGTCAGGAAGCAATTCTAGCTAAAGAACAGGTACAACAAGATTCATATTCCCCCTGATCAACCTCTCTCTCTCTCTCTCTCTCTGTCTCGCTGTGATCCTTCCATCTTCTCACGTAGTATTTTATTACGTTTTGTCCTTGGCCACTTTACAATTGCTATATATGTAAATAGATTCTCAAATAGAAGTAATCCTGTTGCTTATGTTTAGTTTATAATTCCAGTTTGAGTTCCGATTGCAGTTTGTTTAAATAGTTTAGATAGAACATTTTATGAAATTTCACTGATATAATGTAATAGTTAATTGATTGTTAAAATAAATTACTAAATAATTTATATTTACATTATATTTGAAATGGAATTTAATTTGATATTTGTTTGTAAACAATCGGAAGTCAATCTTATCTTTAAAAACAAGCTAAATGTTTTTACAGCTTTTTTGTTACAGACCCAAATATTATTATTATTTTTTTTTTGAATTTCCATTATCAGTTTCCCAGAAGACTTGAATAATTTTTCTTTTACTACCTTCCTTTGGTTTAAGGCCTGCATTTTGTTAGAATCCCATAAAAAAAAAAAACGGGGTTAGCTAAAACAATTTTTATTTTTATACACATTGATTATAAATATTATTTTGAGAACTGCCCATTGTTTGTAAGTAAATACCAATATTCTAAAAATATATTTATTGAAAACTTTTCGTAACTATTCAATTAGTTTTTACTTTCTGACTATTTGCGCTTCGGTTAGTTTCCAATCCCTACAATCCCAGAGTACGCCCAAAGTGCTCTTCCTCTCTCTCTACTCTCTCACTGATTATTTGTACCTGATACGATTATCTTTCGTACTCAACAGGAACTCCAGAAGCAAAAAGAGTTGCTGCTGGCTGCTGAAATGGTAAGTGGCACATCTTGCTTTAGGTAATCCTTATGCATATCATTCTAATTACAACTTTGTTAAAAGGAACGGGAACGTCGTCGCCAGCATATGAACCTCATACGGATGCTCGAGTTGCGTCGGAAATTCGAGGAGCGTGAGAAGAAGAAGCATCAGTTGGTATTGGATCGTCTGATACTGCGAGAGCGTCGGATGGCGGAGCGTAAGCGAGACGCAGAGATTCTCCAGTTGATACGCAAACCGAATGAGGATTCGGAGTTGCCGCAGGAGCTATCGGTGCCGGAACTGGAGCGCATTGCGGGCAATCGTCTACCCGGCCAGGCAATGGCCGATCTCCTGATGGTCTTTGAGTTCCTTCACAATTTTGGTGAGACGCTCGGCTTTGACATGGAATCGCTGCCATCGCTGCAGAATCTGCACGACGCACTCATCAGCGACAGCAATGCGGACGCCGAGGAGGAGCTGTTGTCGGTGATGACCCACCTGTTGGTCTGTGCCATCGAGGATCCGGGTGTGCCCAATCCGGGACGCCACACCACGTTACTGGGTCAATCTCTCCGCAACGCGGACATCACCAATTCGAATGTATCGGAAATACTGCGCATCTATCTGTATGCGACGGCCACCGGTGAGATTCGTCAGATGCATGGCATCACCGTGGACAGAGAGCGAGAGCGTCGTGTGCCCGACCATCATCAGGTGGATGCCGATACGGCAACGCATTCGGCCAAGAATCACGAGTACTACAAGCTGCTGCACGAGAACGATACGTGGAAACTATCGCATTCGTTGAAGGATCTGCCCTTTGTCGCACTGAATCCGACGAGGAAGGCACAGATGTTGGCCCACCTCTGCAATGATCTGCTGATGAACAAGGCGGTGCTGCGACAGATCGATGGCAGTTTGGAGACATGCGCCCAGATGCGCAAGGAGAAGTACATGACGGACATGAAGGTGCGCAAATACAAGGCGCTCCATCAGCGCAAGGCGCGCATCGAGGCCTACGAGAAGGCCCAAGCGGAACGGGAGGCAACCATGCAAGCCCTGTTTGCCCAACAGAAGCTCGACGCGGAACGGGAACGGGAACGCCTCGCCAAGCTAGCCGAGGCCGAGGCTGCCGAAGCTGAGGCCAGCAAACAACTGGCAAATGCTGTCTCGAATGAGGCGACAATTGATGGATTAGCTGCGCCAACGGATGGCAGCTGCATCATTGATTTGAACAATAGCGAGGAGAAAATTCACGAGGAGCACAGCAAGCAGGATCAGCAGCTGACGGGTGCAGCAACAGCAGCAGGCACCGCAGCCACAGCTGCCACAGCTGTTGCCACGGAGCAGGCAGTGCAGCCCATGGAAGTGGATGCAGATGCTCCAGTGTTGACCGGCAACAGTGGCAACATTGAATCTGCTGCTCCAAACTGCGATGTAAGTCCCACCAAAATGGACGAGTGTCCAGTGCTGAATGGAGCAGGTATTGCCGGAATAGCGGCCACTGCAACTGCAACTGTAGTTGGAGCAATCACAACACCAGCTCCAACAACAACAACAACAACAACAGCAGCAGCAACGGTTGTGGGTGTTGATGCAAGTATGACGTCAATGTTGCCACAGGCGAAGAAGAGCAGCGCACGCAACTCGATCAATGAGGATGGACACACACAGAGCCACGATGTGAGCATCATTGAGGATGACCTCTCCGATCTGGACTCGGAGATCACCAACGTCGAGGAGGACGAGGATAATCGCCTGAGTGCCGACGAGTTGCAAAAGAAGCTGGACAAGATTGTGCGCGCCTCGCTCAACTGCAAGGAGGCGCTGGAGAAGAGCACAAATCAGTTGAGAGCTGCCTGCTTTGGGCAGGATCGGTTCTGGCGACGCTACTGGAAGCTGCCGAAGGCGGGTGGCATTTTCATTGAGGCCCTGGAATCGGCACAGAATGACATTTGTGGCTATCACGAGGCACTCGAGACGATGGACGACGAGAAGCATGAGAAATTAAACAATGAGGAGAAGATGGACGACAAGCAAGCTCCAGCTGAAGAGCCACAGGCTGCGAATCCAACCGCAGACGCAGAAGTAGGAGCAGCCGCCGCAGAGCCAATGGAAGTGGATGATGCTGAGTTGGTGGAGACCACCAAGCAGGAACCAACGAATCATCAAGCTGCCAATCCAGTTGATGATGAGGACGACGATGATGATGATGATGTGACGGAAATCAACAAAGTGGAGCCTGAAATTGTCGATCTAGGCGATGATGATGATGATGATGAGGTCGTGTTGCCAGCCACAGAGCCACCAATTGTGGCAAGGCCCGAAATAAAGGTCAAATCGGAAATGGAACTGATGGGACCACCGCCAACAGTCATCTCGACGAAAACGGACTTTGAGGCCGAGATCAAGATACCCACCATACCCGGCCTGATGATACCCACCCTCAGCAACAACAACAACAACAACAATAACAACAACAACATGAGCAATAACAACAACAATGACAACAACATTGGCAGCAACGGCAACTGTGATAAACTGGAGCCAGTGGGTTTGGATGATCTGAAGAAGGAGGATGATTGCATCATAGTGTCAACATCGCATCCCAGCGAAGATGCCACACCCAAATGGTTCTCGATAGTGAAGCGCGAAGTGCCGCTGATCAGTGAGCTGCCGCCGGAGGAGGGTGGCTGTGTGGCAATGGAACTGCAGCATAGCTATGCCAGCTATCAGCACTGCAGTGCCCAGCTGCAGTTGCAGGGTCATCCCTGGGATTTGATCAACAACATGCAGTACTACAGCATACCCATGGAGGAGTGCAAGGTGGATCCCACCAAGTTCAGTCAGGAGTGCATCTTTACGCTGTCCGGCCTCGATGAGAAACAGATGCAGGCCAAGCTCGATGAGTACGAGTTGGCCAAGTTAACAGCCAAAGCAGCAGCCGCCGCAGCAGCCGCAGCAAAAGTCAACGAAACAACAGTGTCAAAAAACGGTCTGGCTTCTCCTCATCGTTGCCAGCCAACTGATGAGGAGCAGCAGCAGCAGCAACAACAGCAACAGCAACAGCAACAGCAACAGCCGAAGCAGCTTTCCAAAACCGAACCGGATGCGTTTTTTCGTTTGCGCACTGATGCCGCACAGGACACAGGCGGGGGGAGTGGCAGCAGCGTTGCTGTAGTAGTCGCAGCTGCAGCAGCAGCAACAACAGCTGGGGAGATAAAGCCCAAGATTGAGCTGCGTCTGGATGAGGCACTGTCGCAGGCCTACTATCACAATATAGCCAACATGTCGCTCAGCTCGGTGCAGACCTATATACCCATTGATATACCATTGCCGCTCTCGATGACGCCCGATGAGCATCGTCTGTTGGAGCAAGTGAAATTGGCCGGATTTCCGGAGAAGGTGCACGGTGTCTATGTGCCGCGACGGCAACGCTACGGCTGGTGGCAACTGAACGACGAACAGAAGTTGCGACAACTGCTCAAAACGTTGAATCCATCCGGTTTGCGGGAACGCGAACTCCAGGAGAATCTGATGCGTTTCCTTGGACTCGAACAGCCGCTGGGCGTCAACTATCAGCTGAAGTCGACCAGCAGCGACAACCAATGCGAACTGGCCGATTATATGCTGCCCGACAGACCAGCCGATTGGAATCCGAATGTGGCCAGGCGCGTCGAGCTGGCACTGCTGGAGCAATTGGAATCGCTCGAGGATAAGATAGCCAGTGCCTCCATGCAGCTAAAGAACTGGCAGCTACCGACGCGCAGCGAGAACGAAGTGAATCTCGCCGAGCTGGAGGAACTGACGGAAGCAGACTTTGTCAGCATTATACCCATGATAAGGGAGCGCATCATTGATCTGGAGGCGAACATTGAGCGACGCTATCTGAAGCCGCCACTTGGCTCTCAGACGGGTGATGCTCATCTGGCTGTCATTGCCCAGAATCAGCATACGTCGACGCAAACGCAGAACTCTGCCTCCGCAGCTGCATATCTGTTGCAAATGCAACAACAGCAGCAGCAACAACTGATGGCACAGCAACATCAGACGCAGCAACAGCAACAGCAGCAGTCTGGCAACCTCAACAATAGTGGCAACCTCAACGCATCTGTTTTCAATGAGCGCACCATGGCACTGGCAGCAGCAGCAGCTGCAGCGGCGGCAGCAGCAGCAGCACCAAACAGCGCAGCCTGCGAATCAGCAGCTGCAGCTGCAGCAGCAGCAGCAGCGGCAGCGGGTGCCATTGGAGGGGGCGTGGCTGGCAGTGTTGAGCCCTGTTCGGGTGCTGCGTCGCCGTCGAGCAACTGTGGCGACAGCGACAAGGATGAGAAGGTGGAGAATATACCCAAGGGCCTCGTCCAGTGGCGAGATGCAGTCGCTCGCTCCCACACCACGGCACAGCTGGCAATGGCTCTCTACGTGCTCGAGTCGTGTGTGGCGTGGGACAAGAGCATCATGAAGGCGGTAAGTTTACTTTTTACTCTTCTTTTTTATTACTGTTTTCTTTTGCTTTTTGTTTCGTTACGTTGTCTGCTTTTGCTTATCTCTTAGCTTTGGCACCCTATACCTGTACCCCTATATACCTATACTTCCCCCACTATTACCACCTTATATATATATATATATATATATATCTATCAAACCCAATAATTAAACACAAAAAAGAAAAAGAAAAGAAAAAATAGAAAAGCTTGGAATTGCTTTGGGAAAACCTTTTAATCACCATTTTCATTGATTTGTCATTTTGTTTTGGGTTTTCATTCAACACTCAAATGAATACACTCACCCGTAGTCATTCAAATACTTAACACACACACATGCACATACACTCTTACAGACATAGATATACACACACACACACATCCACACACACACACATATATCTACCTACATGTGCACTAATCATTCTTTTAAATCGTTTGCCTAATTTCTAGTTAGTGTTTCTCAAAGAAAGAAGAAAGCAAACAGTTTGTGAATAGTTATTCAATAAGCTTAAGCAAAAATACAGTCCACTCTCCCTAAAGTGAATTTCTAGAACAACCAAGATGCTGTCCGTGTGTATTAACAAGCCGATGTGAGATGGTGAAAGAACTAGATACTAAATACAAACTATGAATGAAAGTTAACGTTAACCAACAGTTTAAATTTGATTGATGTGATCGGATATCGTTTTGAGATTGCTATGAAACACACAATTGTAAAGATATAGCCTAATTTCAATTGATATATGATATATCCCCACATATTTTGTATGGGATCTATAAATTTTTATTAAGATCATTTAATAAGCACAGATTTTTTTTTAAAGAAAACGTATTTTCAAATTGAATCAACTACAAGTAGCAGGTTGAATATGCATTTTAAAATTTGGCTTAGGGTATCTGCTAGTCGTGCAGAAGTTTCTATAGTTCAACTATGTTTATTGGAACATATCTAAATTGAATTTCAATAGTTTAAGATGAATCTTTAGTAACTGATATTCGTTTATATGAATCGTATGCAATTAAGTTTTATTCAACATCGATTCATATAAAATCTGTAGATTTACAAATGGTAATTGAAATTTTCCTGCAATTCAAATAGAAAATCTTCTCAATTTCCATAACTTCTCATTAAGACTTGCAAAGTGATGTAAAATCAACAATTTGTTATTGATGTAAATAGATTCCTTTGAATAACTTTCAAACATCATTTAACTTTTCCTCCAAGTAGTCTTTTTTTTTTACATTAATTGAATCATTTTTAGAGATTTGATTTATTTATTTAGTAGTTGCATGCTTCTTTTTTAGTAAGTTGTTTGCTGTAGATGGAATTCTATTTGCTATTTGGCAACCGTCTTTTAAAATGAGAAATTTATTGACTGCCTTGAAATTAATTCGATGTTTTTATTGTTTGTTCTTTTTTTTCTTTCTTAACACTTTTCGCCTGAATGTTTCGACTTGTTTGTTGTTTGTGGTGTTCAATGGTGTTTCTCTTGTTCCAACAAAAATCAAATACGAAATTAACGCTTTCATACTCACACACACACACACACACACACACACACACACACACACACATACATACTATACACACACACACACACACACACATACATACATACATACATACATACATACATACATACATACATACATACATACATACATACATACACACACACATACACACACACACAACATTCTACAACACCTACACACACATACCCACACATACACACCCATACACACACATACCCACACATACATGTAAACATAAACACGCCATTTGTTTTCACAAATCGAATGCTTTTGTTGCCTTACCCGCTACCGTTTTCCGTTTACCCGTTTTACCCGCTACAACGAACGCAACTTCTCCCTCCACCAAACTGTGACTTTGAACGCAACGCAACTCAAACTTCAACTCGAACTCCAACTCCAACTCGAACTACGTACAAAAGTATGCAACGCCCGCAAAGAACAACAACAAGTCTAGCAAGAGGAAGAGCAATGCGAAAAAGCAAGCAACACCAAAGAAGAAGAAGCAGAAACAGCAAACACCACAAGACGCAAAACAAAAGCAGTCCAAAAAGGAGAAAGAGAAGAAGCAGCAGTCCAACAGCAAAACAACGCCAATCAAATCGAAGCAGAAGCAAAAGGAAAATACGAAAGAGACGCAACCAGCAGCCAAAGCTTCAATGACTATTAAAATAAACTTAAAAGCATTGGCGCAAAACGGTTGCAACGCTAACACGACAACGAACTCGGACTGCAACTCGGACACGGACGGCGACGGTGACGGCAAAACGAATGCGAACGGCAAACGTAAAAGACATGGACGACGTTCCGGCACTACTACAAACTCTTGCAAATATTCAAACTCCTTACAGAATTGCCAGTTCTGCACGTCCGGCGAGAACGAGGATAAGCTACTGCTTTGCGATGGCTGCGACAAGGGCTATCACACCTATTGCTTCAAGCCTAAAATGGACAACATACCCGATGGCGATTGGTGAGTTTAATTCAATATTCATTTCCAACTGAATTCATTACTCCATGTCCCATGTCCCATGTCCCATGTCCTTTATCAACATCTCTGCTCATCCACTCTCATTATCATCTTTCTCTCACTCTCTCTTTCACACAAATTTTTTTTGTTGAGTTTTCGTTTTTTCTTCTTCTTGTTTTTCTTGCCATGCACTTTGCCCCGCCCCTTGTCCCAGATCCCTGGCCCGCTCCGCTATAGGTTCCGTCTGTATATATGTATTAATGCTGCAACTAATTGTTGCTTCTTGTGGCTGCTTACAGGTACTGCTACGAGTGCGTCAACAAGGCGACCAATGAGCGCAAGTGCATCGTTTGTGGCGGGCATCGTCCCTCGCCCGTTGGCAAGATGATCTACTGTGATCTGTGTCCGCGTGCGTATCACGCCGACTGCTACATTCCGCCGCTGTTGAAGGTGCCGCGTGGCAAGTGGTATTGCCACGGTTGCATCACACGCGCACCGCCACCCAAAAAACGCAGCGCGGCCAGCAGCAGCAGCGGCGGTGGTGGAGGTGCTGGTGGCAGTGGTGCAGCTGGTGGTGGTGCTGGTGGCGGCGGTGGTGGCAGCAGCAGCAAATCGCGACGGGATCGCGATGCGAGCACAGCTGCCAAGCGCAGAGGCAACGATAAGCATCAACTGATGATGGCCACAACTGGTGGCAGTCTCGAACAATTGTGCCCCATCGATCCACACCAGCAGCAACAGCAACAGCAGCAGCAGCAACACCAGCAACAGCAGCAGCAACAACAAATATTGTTGCACAGCTCGCAGCAGTCGCTGAACTCGTCGCACGATGAGTCGATGACATCTCTGCCAGCGCCACTTAGGTAAGATATCCTGGAATGATTTGTAGCTAAATATATAATAACATTCATAAATATAGAGACATTAAAATTGACTCCTTTTATTTGCTATAATTTGCTATATAGAAAACTTTACATTTATTCATCATAAATAAGTCATAGAAATTACATTGTCTAAGTTTAATTTGAATTAAAATAATATAATCAAATAATATTTACATAATTTCTAATTAAAAATTTGCATATTTTTGCAGTCCGACGCATTCGATTGCCTCGGCGACGTACGATGATCAGCATCACAACAACTCCATCGATGGCAGCCGCTTTGCCTCGCATCTGGGCAGCAGTAGCAACAACGTTGTTGGAGCTGTGCAACTGGAGGATGGCAGCAGCGCATCGTTTGCCACAAACTATGCAACGCCCAGCAGTAACAGCAGCAGTGGCAACTTTGGTGTGCTGCCCACTCAGCCAACGCAGACGATGCAATTTGTGGCAGCAATGTCGTCGCCGCGTGCAGTGACACCAACAAGGACGCCGACGCCAACGCTGGCTGCAACACCGACGCCTGTGGCGATGCCAACAGCAACACCAGCACCACCGCCACCAATAGCAACGTTGCCAGTGGTGTTGTCGGCACCGATGCAGCCAGTGCTGATGCAGGCGTCGCCAACAGCATTGCTCAATGTTGCCTGCCAATCGCCACCCCAGCAGCAACAGCAACAACAGCAGCAGCAGCAGCAACAACAACAACAACAACAGGCACAGATGTTGGCAATGCCATCGCCAAGGACATGCACACCAACGCCGCCAGCGGGTGCGACGCAAATGTCGCCGCCACCCATCAATATACATGCCATACAGGAGGCCAAGGAGAAGCTGAAGCAGGAGAAGAAGGAGAAACATGCCACCAAGAAGCTCATCAAGGAGCTCAACGTCTGCAAGACGCTGCTCGGCGAAATGGAGGTAAACTTCGAAATATAAATATAGAAATTGTTAAAGTTTTATTTATGATATTTGTTTTCGTGTGTTAGCTTCATGAGGATTCGTGGCCATTTCTGTTGCCGGTGAACACCAAACAGTTTCCCACATATCGCAAGATCATTAAAACGCCCATGGATTTGTCCACAATCAAAAAGAAACTGCACGATTTGAGGTAAGTGAATGGTATTTAAATATATTGTGGAATGGAGTCTCTTTAACTTAATTGTTGTTGTTGCAGTTACAAGAGTCGCGAGGACTTTTGTGTGGATGTGCGTCAAATCTTTGACAACTGTGAGATGTTCAACGAGGATGATTCACCTGTCGGCAAGGCGGGGCATGGCATGCGCAAGTTCTTCGAGTCCCGCTGGACCGAACTCACCGACAAGCACTCCTGATATACCCAACCGAGTAGCACAGCAGCATCAACTGAAGAAACAACAGCAACAACTGGAAGTACAACAGCAACAACGACAATGCCGCCAGTGACAAGCGCAACAGCAGCAACAGCAGTAGCAGCAGCAGCAGCAGCACAATTTTGGTAGAGAACAGGCAGGCAGCAGCTATATAGCTATAGAATATTGTATATAGTATCATATATATGTTAAACAGAGAGGAAGAGCAGTGTGCCGAGACAGAAGAAGTCTAAGCATTAAGAACGTAACTGTAGTTTGTATTATTACGCATTATTATATTTATACACATCTATACACACCACACACACACATTCAACACACAAACATATAATATATATATATATATATATATATATAGAAAAGAGAGTATTCAACGTCCTAGGTTTAAAATCTTGTGAACAACAAAAACTGCAAGCCTAATTGAAATGAGTGTGTGTCTTTTGCCAAGAGAGAGATAAATCTTTTATTTTTTTCATTTTGGTTCTTCTGCAAGCAGTAGCAGCAACTAACTAACTATTTAGACAACAACTAAGAAATGAGAAGCTCGACTAAATTGAGAGAAGAGAAGAGAAGAGAAGAAAAGAGAGTCTAAGCGTGTGTCTAGATAAACAATGCAACAATTTGAACAGTATTTTGTGCACAAAGCTGCTTTTGCTTTTGCTTATATATATTATTTCGATTTACATATATATCGATATATACACACCCACACACACACATATATATATATTTTTTTAATAGATATTTTAAATAGTAATTTACTTTATTAACTGTAACTGTAACGCGTAATTCTAAATCGATATACTTTACTTGTACTTGATTTGTTAGAAATCACGAAGCGCTCATTTAAGTTTTAATCTGTATCTGTACTTATATATATATATATATATATATATTTGTCTATATATATGTATATATATATATATATTCTATATATAGTAAGCTGTTTGCAGCTGTACGCAAGCATTGATTGTATTTATATGTATTACCTAAAAAACTAAAACTTACCTATAACATACTCAACAAAAAGGCAGACGGCAACAAAGTTTTATAAATGAATTTACAATTATAATTCAATTTAATTCAAATTAATTCAATTATTTGCCGAGAGTGTACATTTTGAAGAGAAACAACATTTTTAGAGAGCAGTTCAAACAGGAAACGTTAAGAAATTAAAGCGAATAGAGATACAGTATTAAAGGAAGCACACACACCCACACACACACACACAACTAACTAAATACTTATGGTTAAAATAACAATCGGAGAAATTTAAGGCAATTTTACAGCTTAGCTTAGAAATGATTACAAAATTAGAAAACAAAAATAGATCACTAAAACAGAAAACAAAAATGTATGTGGCATATTAGGAAACTGCAAAATTGCACAATTTTTTAGCTGTAAATACAAAACTAAAATGCAAAAACAAAAAAAAAAAGAAACAAAAAACTACATAAATGAATTAATATTTAAAACTTACATAATCGAACACCAAGCGCAAAATTAAATTTCACCGTATACAATACATATATACACATACTTATATATATATACGTATATATATATATGCAAATAAAGAGAGTGTTGTTAATCACATGATATTAAAGTACACACCAAAATACGAAATATTTACATAATGACAATTTTTGAATAAATTTAAACAAAAAATCATTTGCAGTGCAGCACAATAATTGACAGAGAAAAACGCAAATCACAAATCGAATTGAGAATCAAAAGTTCATCAAGCGCATTTAAATACAACAAATACAACAAATCAAGCGAACTCTTTTTAAAAATGATCGCCGATTGCTAATTTGTTCAAATTGCTTGTATTTATTGTATTGTGTGGATTAAATATACAAATGCTTAAAGAAATGAAAAGAACCCATAAAAACCCGACATAGACAGAGAACCTCAGCAATCGAACTACCTACAAAAGCAACAGAAACGCAGAATTGGTTAAAAGGACATTAATAATAATAATAATAATAATAATAGATTTGTATAAAGTACCCAGTAATAGTACCACAGTACATAATTATACATTATATGTTATGCCATTATAACTGATATATATATATATATATATACATATATATATATATATATATATATTATATTTATAGAATGTGTGTTAGCCGCAATGCAATAGTTGATACTGCAGCAAAGTTGACAATTGCTTCTGTAAATAGAATGCTTCAGACTCGATACCAATCCAAATCCACTCTTTGTACATAACAGAGGAACAACACTTTGGAGCCCTCATATCACACACACTAACACACAGAGATGATAGTTGGGTTTATTTCATCGATTCATTAAATTACGAAACTATATCGAAAGTCTTTAACCTGTATCTATAGTAGTAATTATGTAGCGCTTATGACGAACAAATATCCTTCAAGTTAATTCGAAGTTTTTAGCGCTTTCGCCTCCTTTTCGATGCCCAGGAAATCAACTTGAAGCTGTCGGCAGTAAAAAAAAAAACAAAAACAATAACTAATTCGCATGTGTGTTGTTGTTTTTTTGGTGATACATAAACAGAAATACATTTATTTTTAAAGCGTATTTAACTAATAATTAATTAATAATGATATCTTACATATACAACATATTTAATGACGGAATATTAAACATATGATTGTGAGCAAAAAAAAAAAAAAACACAAATTGAAATCAAATAACAAAACCCCCAAACAAAATTACGATAAACGAAAATTCTCTAAACTGAAGGTCAAATCATAAAAAGTACTTTCGACATTTGTGCACTCATGGAAAAAATACAAGTAAATAAATTAAATTAATCTGTCTTTTATTAACTATAATTTTTATTTCAGGACGCTATATTTTGGGTTGGGTACTTTATTTTCAGCCATATCTCTGCCAGATGTTTCAGGATATCGGAAGAAAACAGGGCTGTCGATTGGCATTTAAATATTTCCACAAATTACACAAATATGTAGTTAGAAAAAATGTGACTAACAAAAATGGTGGATTAACTTGTGCATTTGGATGGATCGATTTCAGAAGGCGAGTCCTGTGTGAAGCAATTTGACATGACCAAGGCTGCCAACTGTACAGAGGCCATCGAAACCATTCTTGTAGAAATTTCAACAACTATTTACGCTCCTTGATGACTCCATCATTTTTGAATGCGGGTTTTTTTTTTATCTGTAACGAAAATGGCGGAGTTAGAGCTATTTTGGTAAATTAAGTAGCTTCATAGATTTTACTATTCAGCCTAAAAGTATGCATTACACAATGTAATTTAGACAACAGCGTTTTAAACATGAATTTATTTAACAGCCTAAAAGTATGCTTTTTATTTTACTGATTTTCGAGCAGGCTGCAAATTTCAAAATGTCGCATGGATTATTGCTTGTGACTTTAATATTTCACATATTCCATAGGCCTTGACTTATAGGAAATGCTTAAAAAGCACCAGAAGATGATTTAGCCCCAATCATGAATTATAGTCTTGGGAAGGCTATTTTTGAAATAAAATTCGTTATCGAAATGGAGGTAGAAGTTTGGCAAAACTGAACTGATTTTAAAAAGCAATGGCGATATACCATTTAAAATTTCCTTAACCCCTGTGCATGATGCAGTATAGAAACTTCGATAAATTAAATGAGAGATGAAATAAACCTTAACCAGCACAAAGCAATTATCTTCGCTTGTCCTGTAATCCGAAATGGATGCAGAGACCACAAGATCAACCCTTGTCTCGAACTCAAGCTTTCGTTCGATTTGCAGTCAGATGATGGCAGTCATTGCTTGGATATTGCCAACCTTACCGTTGGGGGCATGTCGGATATCTGTTGGGCCATTTATATGTAGTTGAAGGCCTGTAATCAAAATTGAGTGCATTGCAATTACAAATTTGCATGTTGCTGGTGCTTTAAAGCGCATTGAAAACTTACCACAACTGCCTTTTTAGCCCTGTTCAGTGGCTATATCTCCAGCTCTTGCAACTTGTCGATTGGCTGGCTGACTAATCTTGCAACTGGTCGATTGGCTGGCCAATAATCACATAATTGCATCGGTTGAGAAATGTGGCATGTGCCAAGTTGCATGTGGCATGTTGTATCGCAAGGAAATTAAAAGAAGAAAAAAAAACCAAATACTTATCGGAGAATTTGCAAAACGAAAAACTCAATCAGTTTTTGGTTTAAGTTTTTGGCTAATAAATCTCGTTTTGGGGCAACGCTGACAGATTGGCAGCAATTTTTATGTAGGTGTGATTTTTACTGTGAAATTGGCCGAACATAAAAAAAAGTTTAGTGTGGGACTCGTCAGATGCGGTGTGTGTTGTGTTGTGTGTGGGAACAGCGGCCTCTCTTAAGGTGTTAATACTGTGCCCTGTCTTACGACCCCCAGACAAAAAAGCACACAAATACACAACAGCCAACTAATCCGGAACAATCAGCGTTAAAAAGCCGAGAACCTGCGCACGCAAACGACTCATTAAAACCGTAGTATATACATATATATATATATGTATGTACGATATATGGTATGCGTATTTTAAGGGGTATTCATATAGATATGGAGATGGAGATCTACGCTTGCCATTGACAGATTTAAAACTTGAAACGCTTTAAAATTCACTGATTTATGTAATTATTCGGGGCGACAAGCATTTCGTGCAGTCTGCATTATTATTGTTATTGTTGTTGTGGATGTTGCTGTTCTCGAAATGGTAATCAACAAAAACAACAACAACAACAAGAGGCGACATAAGCTTTTTAGCTGTAATGCTCAACTTGAAAATACCGTCTACCAACTAAGGAAAAGGTTTATTTTGAGCCATAAAACACACATAAAATATTTTAGTTATATGTGAATTCTTATAAGCATAATTGTTGGATACTAGTTCAACAAAAAGGAACAATTATTTTGCATATACGCTTGCTGATTTTAAAATTAATAAACCGAAAGATTTATCTTATGGAAGCTAGCTGAACAGAAGTCAGTTGTTGAGCAATTGTTTGCCCAAATATTGGAAATATAATTTCTTTTCAGCGATTTTCTTGGGAGTAGGTGTTGGGTCCATTTTGTAGACTTACATGGCTTCTCTTACCCTGGGAAGCATATCCCATCTAACAACCTGCAGGAAAGGGTATTGAGGCGATGACGACGACAACGGCAAGAGCCACGAGAAGATGAGGCAGCTGCAGCATCTGCAGCAGCAGCAGCAGCATTATCAAAACATCATGCAAGATGACCAAATTAACTGGGCCCCGCACAACAACAACAACAGCAACAACAACTGAAAGAATCGTCGTCTGTCGATGGCGACGACTTCACCGACTTGGAAGAGTTTGTTCTTGGACTCGCACGCTACCTGGGATGGCGGGCAATAAAATTGCCTCCATTGGAAATTAAGAACGAAAAATGTATTGAAAAATCTTTTTGTGGAACTGCAGTCGTTGTGGAAGGGGCAGCTAAAGGAGGAGGAGGAGGAGAACTTGGCGGAGGTGGAGGCTGCAGCAAACTAATTTAGTGCTGTGCAACGAAACAAGTTTCATGGAGTTGTCTCCAACTGGGCAAGCGACAGCGACGCAGGCAAGGGCAAGGGCAGGGGCAGGGCACAGGGAATGGGGCATGGGCCCGGAGGCTGTCTTATACATATACGCATAAGTGTATGAATGTGCTGGTCGGGCCCAAAATGGAGTCTTGGAAATACTTAGTTGCAGGCATTAGGGAAGTTCGCTTTCCTGATTGGGACATTAATTAAGACACAAAATGCCATTAAACAGAAGAAAAAAATAAATACAAAACAATGGGTGCGTAAATGCCTCGATTAGTCATGAATATTCCAAGCACTCATGAATATGCATAAATTAATGACAGCTCAATGGCTGTCTTCACAATGTAACCAAAAATAAAACACAGTATAGCAAATAATATGATCGTCCCTTAAAGATGTCATCTCCAATTAGAGGAGACTTCAGGTAATACCCAGAATACAAATGAATAAGTAGCTGGCTGCTTGCTGTTCTAACGTGTATACAAACAACTTTGTTGAAATGTTGTTGTAGTTAAGGGAATAAATGTTTAAATAAAATTAAATATTATTGAATACGCAGGGAAGAAATTTTGTTAGCAGCTATTTGTTTGCTCAATTTGTACATTTTTAGAACGTTCAAAATGGAATTTCCATCTAAATATTTTATGATTAAGTTTTAATGGAAAGCTGGGTCAACGGTTCACAGAACTAACAAGTTTTCTTTTTTTTACCGAATAACCAAATAGAAGCGCATAAATCTTATCAAGTATTATTTAAACGAGCGAGCAGATGAAGATATTTCAAAAACTTGTTTTGTAAAGTGTTTCATTGTCTTTAGGCTTAAATATACACTCATTAAATGTGGCTTAATCAATATGCATGAGAGCTTATTAAACGAGAAAACGCATTGAGCTGAATAAAAACCCATAAAGTGATTTGGACTACAAAATGCTTCTAATTTTTTATTATAACATACAAAAATAACAGCTAATTGGAAGCATGAGAATCAGGGATATTCGAATAACAGCGATGCGAATCTAGAATATGTAAATACTCTTTGAAGTCGGAGAAGTCTTCTTTCAAAATTATAATGTCACTTGTGAGGTGATATTAAGTTAAGGTGTTTGTCCACTTTCATTTGCAAATGCAGTTCGCAACTATTGTTGAGCTTCTAGTTACGCAGCGCGATGTTGCAAGGCTATGCGTGTAGCAGCAACAGAAGCAACAGCAGCAGCAACAGCAACAGCAGCAGTAGTCACGGATCTGATGATGAAAATGATGCCATCTGTTCTCGATGTGCACAGCAGACACCAAAACAGTGTCTAAAGTCCTCTGGCTCTGAACCTGAGTCCGACACGGGTTTTGCTTGTAGAAGCCCAAATGCTATTGTTGTTGCTGTTGTTGTTGCTGTTGTTGCTGTTGCACTCTCTCTCTATTATCGTAGCATCTTGATCGTCGTCGCTGTTGTCGGGTAGAACAACAACATCATATATTGGTGACTGGCTGACTGTTGACTGGTGACACATGGACACAAGGCTAGCAAAAGGAGGAGCACTCCATAAACTTGGCTGTGTTGCCAGTGTTGCAATTGCAGTTGCAGTTCCAGTTGGCTGTTGGCAGTTGTTGTGGTTGCCACAATTTGCATAAGTTTATATTTTTTTTTCGCTTTTTAATTTGCTACATGTGGAAAATAGCCAAGTCCAACGAAGTCCGCTTTTGGTTGGGTTTGCTTATCGGCAAATGAAAACATCGGGCGTGTCTCTGCTCCTAAGCCACACTCAGATAAGTAAAATAGAGTTTTGTACTTAAATCAAGCATAAACCTTGTAAAGATCTTTATAAGATGGATTTCCGTAGAGCAAGAAACGAACTTTGAAACGCGAAAATTTCTAAAAGTTAATCAATTAATCTCAGTTGCGTTCTTGAAACTTGGCTAGAAAGTCAACAACTTGATTATTTATTGTTCAGCTCGTTTTGTATGTAAGTTAGTTTAACTTATTTAATCAAGCTCTTAAATCACAATTATTATAAAAACAAATATGTTAATTATTGAATAAGAAATTAACACGTTTTTCACTCATTTTCAAAATGAAGTTTTTGCAACCTTTAAGATTGATTTTTAAATCGAAAATAATTAATATCTATCTATGAATATTAAAGATCGAATTTTACGAACTTTGATGTGGAATAAAACGTTTGGAATATTAGTATAGCCTTTTTCTCAGTGTGTGCATTCAGCAACTCAATGAGGCTGAAACCGAATTCAAGGAGAAACAGACATACAGAGGAGTAGCCGCAATAATCCTCAAGTTGTGCCTCATTATTGATAAGTGGCAACCGACTTTTGGGTTAAGTAGCAGATTTGTGTGTGTTTATGTGTGTGTGAGTGTGTGTTTATAATGGGGCAGCTAATAATGACTTCCGCTCGCACTATTTGTTCTGGCAGATCAAATCAAATCTCAGAGAGATCTCTCTGCTTGGCGGCTCAGTTCGTTTTAAGTTTTTCAGTTTTCAGTTTTCGGCTTGCAGATGCCAAGTTTCAAGTTACCAGATCTTAAGTGTAATTGTCTCTTGGGTTATTCTAAAGAAATTGCAGCAACAGACACTTGATTTATGCGTAGCAATATGTCTGAAGAGTAGTTTCAAACTGGGGAAATGGCGGCGAATAATTTTTAATTAAAAAATTTAATGCTCGATTTCTGACGAAGCTGCTCGACTCTGCCCGGCCGGCAGCTAATCGCAGTGCATTAGTCTTCCCAAATTCGTCGGCCATATTGTCGGCCATTAAAACAATTCTACACATTTTCCAAAACTACCGTGGCGGAGATGGAGGCGGAGACTGGCATACGAATTTCGGACTCCGACCACGACTACGACGACAACTTCGACTCTGACTCTGACTCCGACTTGAAGTTGGACCGATTAAACCCCGTGCTGTGAGTCTGGGAAAAGGGGTGCGATGGGGGGAGGGGGAGGAGGGAGGCGGGAGGAGAGGGGAACGTGTCGGGTTAGCAGTTGAAGCGGGGAGCACCCATTAGTGCTCAACATGGAAGCTTCGGCGCTCATTCGATTTTAATTGCCACCTTTTGCGTGGCTGGTTGGACAACAACAAAAGCAACAACACCATTAACAACAACAGCCAAACACCAACTTAACCTGGCCCTTTTCGTGGGATTTTGCTGCTCTTTGCTTTGGCCCGGTCTGTTGTTGTTGTTGTTTTTGTTGTTGTTGTTGTTGTTGCTGCTGCTTTGGTCATTAGCGCTGGCTGCGTGTAAAATGGCAGCCGCAGCCCCCGTTTGCACATAGTTGTCGACATATTGAGGTTGATTCGTTTGTTACTAATCCCATGGCCAGCACTGGGCGGCTGCGTCTACACTCACAGAAAAAACGCTTCCTTAATTAATATTTGTAATTGTTATCAGAAAGCGAATAATTTAAAAGCATTCTTACAATTAGCCAGTTTGGGTCAACGAAAATGTTTCCTGAATTTGCTATTCTGCTCTATGAATTTTTTGTAGACTTTATAATTGATTTGATTACGGGGGTCTCTTCGAATTTCTCTAAGTGCAGATGTGGTCAAAATGGTAACTTGGTAATTTGACGTAGCATGGCACTGGGCCCTGTCGTGTTGACTGCTTTGAGCTGCATCACATGTGCAAAGTCATCAGCCATCGCGTATTGGAATGTTTTTAGCCTGATAATGATGATATATGGCATATTATAAACACACACACACACACACACATATATATATATATACAGTTAAGGACAGAGACAGGTGTAGGGCACTTAGGCGAGCCACTAATGGAAATTATTAGAGAAGCCTTTCCCACAGAATTGTGAATTACTCGATTTGATTGCGCAAAGTTGTGAGTTATTCGTATAAACTCGGGCGTCTGAATTGTAATTATGATTATTGGGCTTACTGTTTTTGCCTTTTTGCAGCTGTTTTGGCAGGAAATCCAGTAATTGCCGTCCAATTTGTAGAGCTTTGGCAATTTGGACTGTTTGTGGTAATGATTTTGGCAGAAGCACAGGTTTCTCAAACATGCAACATGCCTGCAGCAATCAATGCATAATTGAATCGATATCAAGCTAATTAGTAATTAGTAATTACCAGTTCTAGCTCAAGCAATTGTGAATAATAACACTAGTTTATAGCTGGAGAATGTTAATGTGTGATAGCAATTAAAAGCTGTCGCAAGCAATTAAAGTAAACCTAGAAATTACCACAATAGATTGACACCATTGTTTCACTAATAATTGGTATAATTAATGATATTAATCATAAGGAAAGTTTCCTATGTCGACTGAAGCATAACTAAAGCAGCTAAATATTTTAAAACAGTATCCATCATTTCACATCTGAAATTTTACAGCTTTTGTTTTTTTAAATATGGTAATATTTAATATTTTAGATTAATTTCATCACAATATTTTGTATTTTTGAAGTTCCTAAATACTTTAAAATACCCTTCCAAAAATTCAGATCAGATTCTAGAAATTTATTTGCCACAATTTAAACTTTGCTTCCCAAAAGTTATGCAGAATATTCTCATCCTTGAGGCTGTTTGGGTTATGGTTTTTCAACGATAATGTATAATATTTTCAAGTAGTAAGTTCTCTGTTGTTTTCGAAGCCTATTTATTATTAAGTATTGTATAAATAGCAGCTGCGGTGTTCATAAACAAGGCCTAAAAAAATAAACCAGATAAATAATACAAACTTTCGAATGGTGGCATTCCACTAACTGGTGATTTCCGCACTCGATGCTATGTTAAATGGCTGAGAGCCTTGAGTGGGAATCGTAACTGAAACCGACTGAAATGCCATTGTTCGACTCAAACAATTGGCTACGACTACGTAAGTTGGCAGCAACTGAGCCACAAATATATATAATCAAATATTCGCATTGCAATTGTGCGTCGAAAGTGTTGAGCACGCAATTCCGTTTGCGGCTTTAATAAAGCTAAATACAATTAATGAACGCAGCGAAAATCAATTTGCGCATTGCAACATAACACACATAGATACACACATTACACACACACACACACACAGACACACACACGCAAACACATACAATGGCATTGGTATTGCACTCAATTGTAATTCACAAGTCGTTAATTGCATTTAATGATGCAGGTTGAAAACCAGCTAAAAGGGGGTTTGGGACTGTTGGTTTTGATCTGATTTTGATGCGATTTCAGTTACGTGCCCACATTTCGCACAATAGCGTTAATTGGCTTGGTTCGCTGCTTGCTGGCAGGCACTGTTGCCCGGTTCTAAGACTGAATTAACGATGGCTGCTCGCGCTAATGGGCTACAACTTCATTGGTCAGCTGTTTGGCTCAATTTAGTTTTAATGATGATCACAGCTCCAATTGTGGCCGTGTTTTTAATGAGCCTAATGAACCGCAACGGACGCTTGCAACTGCCACAGTCACTGTCAAAGCGCAGCCAAGTTATGAACAAGCAAACCAACATAAATCGCCATTAGCAACGGCGTTACAGGTCCAATCGATGTATCTCATAGATACGCATGAGACAATTAAATGCAGCCATTTTAATGTTGCTGCTGTTGCTGTTGTTTACGTTGATTGACAACGGACATTGGCATTGGTACAGCGGTAATTGCAATTTACACTTTGATTTCAATCAATTGCAGAACGCCTTCGACTCGACTTTACTCTCGGAATTGAATCTGTTGCCAGTCTCACGCTCTACACTCTAAAAAAAAGTTATAATGCAACCTAAAAATGCAATAGACTTTTAATGAATTATTCAGCAAGTGAATTTCTAAAACACAAAATGATTTTTACATAATTTAGACAGCGATAATGAGTCTATAAGTAATAAATCTATTTTATTAATTTAGTAAGGATAGGAAATAATTAATAATAATAATAAAAATAAGAACAAACTAAATAAAACAAATGAAGTCTGCATTTTTTTATAAACATTTTTTGGAATATTTCTGATAAGTTTTACACCTACCACAATTTCAAAAATCTAACTATTTCCGAAAAGTCCATATATAAATGGGATATATTTTGGACCTGGGTTTTTTAGAAAAGCAAATTGTTTGGCTTTCTGCGCATTGTTTTTTTTTTGAGTGCAGTTTCCAGTTGTTAGCTGAGTTCCCCATGTGCGGGTCTGTCTTTGTCTCAGTCTACGCCTTTGTCTCTTTCTGATTGTCTCGTTTCTGGTTGATTAACAAATATTAGTCTCAATATTGTTTTTATCATTTTCAATTTATGTGTGGTTCGGACTTTTGCTTTAATTGGCCATAAAGAACTGCACGCTCGACTGACTGACTGACTGAGTGACTGACTGACTGCGTGACTGGCTAGCATTCTAGTCGGGCCACTTATGGAGGGTGTCGCGGAATTGGAATTGGGCATGGAATGCGGGCAGTGGACGTTCTAATAATAAGTAGCCACAAATGTACTTAATTATTGCATTACGAGTGGAAAATAAATTATTGGACATTGCATTTTAGTAATTAACGATTGCTCTGATTGCCATACAAAATGCGTGGGAGTTTTTTTTATTTCATTTCATTGATAATTCAAAAAGTGAAAGCTACGCATCGTAAAAATATCCATACATTTGTGAATATAGTTGTAGCTCAGCAATTATATACGATGACGAACTATGAAAAATATATCAATTCATTTTGATTTATAAAATCATTTGGGCGAATGAATAGAAAATTATTGGTAAATTTTATTAATCTTTAATAATGAAATAGATTTTGTTTGATCTCATGTATATACTCTTGATAACAACAGCTCTAAGGCATAGCTTAGATCGATAGCAAATTTGTAACATTAAGTATATTATTTTTAAGGTACAAATGCCAGTTACCAATGACATGTGAAAAAGCATTCAGTCTTTGTGATAAACAATTACATTATGCAATCTATAAATTAATAGTATTTGCTACAAGTATGACATGTGTGCTTCCAGGTAAGCTTTCTTTCCTTTCCATCTCAAATACCGACTACCGACTGCCATCAATATATTTTCACAGCCCACAAATTACACACAATCAATTTGATGTCAACGCAAGAAATAAAACAGAAAACGATAGGTATATATAGATATATATATATATAGAGAGAGAGGAAGATACAGAGAAAAAGAAAAAAATAAACTGCTGTAGATACAAGCCAAAACAAGCTCAACTTGGAGCTGTATGAAGCAAGTTGAACGCCGGCTGCCAAAAACGCTGTCGAGTCTTCCTCGGCTCAAGAAATAGACGCAAAGCTCTAGAGTCGAGAGTGACTAACCCCAGGCACAATGTTGGTTGGTTGGCTCTGTGGGGCCATTAGCCAGAGCTGAAATAAAAACAAAAATATATGCAACACTAATGGTTACAACAACAACAGCAACAGCAACAACAACAACAAATATCCGAATACTAACAACCATAACAACTTGGGCCACGACATTTGACAACGCTAATAAATGTGCTGAATTTCATATTTATGGCTTCATAATTCCATAACGAAAAAAAATACATAAATATATATATTTATATATATATAATACGCGAAGTCGAAGAAGCGAGTTCGAATGGCACAACATTTGTACAAGTCGATGACGACGACACAGGAGGGAGTAGGGAGGAGGGAGTACTGTGGATTGTGGACAGAGGAGTGCTAGCTAGTTGGCCACAGTTCAACTCAAGGAGTCGCTGGCGTTGGTGTTGAAATTTCATATGCTCTCCCACAAAGCAAAAGCGGGGCCAGCAGGGCACCTTTAGAAGGCTTGAGCTTGGACCATGTTGCTATTAGTTTTGTTAACTAGTTATATCCTGTATTTAATCGATGGAAGGGGTATTTTCCATCTAACACTCAATAAAATAATCCTAATATAGTTTTAACTGAGTGAGAGATACTTTGTGCTTCACGTGAAAGAATAAATAATTATTATAATAATAAATACAATAACAGTAATAAAATTAATTTTAAAGGGCTTATTTTTCTTGTCGTCTTTTCCGGAAATAGCTTTTAGTTCTTTGGATATTGAACTTTGAGATAACCTCAACATTGGATAATTTTAAGACTTTTAAATATTTTTTATATTTTTGCTAACGTCAAAAGAGAAGATAATGGCATTAATTATAAATAAATTATAATAAATTTAAACTCTGCGATGTTATTTCAGTTCCCATTTAGCCAATCCATTTTGCTAATCACTTATTGATTCGCATTTTATTAGTTTGGATATCAGTTTTCAGTTGAGGACTCTTATCTATCCATTATAGAGTTGTCAATGGCAATATGATAGTAAACGATTTCGAATTAAATACATTTAATAATATTATTTTCGAATTTTGTTAATGGCATCGAAATAGAGTCGCCCTTGAGCTGAGTTTGAACTTGGATTATGAATATTATATAGAATATATTATATTATTATAATATTAAGAAAAAAAGAAATTCAACGTTTGTGTGACATTGGTTTTAGGGTTCCAGCCCAACTAGCCTACCCGATTCTTTTCCAATGTGATTCGAGGCCTGAGGCTCACTTAGTTGGTGTCGAGGCCGCTGCACAGTCAGGCGTCTCGTTTCTCTCTCTCTCTCACACACAATAAACGCCAATTAAAGTCGCATAACACATGCAGCAGTGTCTAGGAAGAGGAATGGGGGTTAGGTGGCTGTGCTGGGGGCAAGCCGCAGACAGGCGACATTTGTTAATATTTTGTTTTTTTTGTTGTTTTTGTTGAGGGGTGCCTGGTCCGATGGCGGCGCACGTGAGCATAAATCAAAGAGATTAATCGAACATGGCTCAATTGCATGCGAAACATGGCTAACAACAACCACAACAACAACCAGAACAAGAACAACAGCAGCTGGTAAGGAATAAGCCAATAAGCGAATAATAAACGTATAACGAGGCTGCATTTGAGTCATGGCTCATGAGCTCATAGCCAGGTTCACAGATTCAAACACAGACTTGTGAGAGAATTGTTGCCAAAATAAGCGACCCAAATCAAATGGATAATAGTAGGGAATGAGAGATGGGGACAAAGAGAAGGCAGGGGGCCATTGGCCCGTGACTCATTTAAAATGCAATACGAAACGCATCAGGACCAAAGCTCAGCTAAACGCTTTGCCAGAGTACTCCCCATTGTAAACTGCACACTCCACTTCCCCAGCCCTGAGGCGTTGTCTGCTGAACACTGCCTCATAATTACAGTCGCATCTAGAGGTGCAATCAGGCCAGTGCTGAGCGGCAGACTGCGTCTGGAATTGCCGTCCAGCTGGCCATAATTTGAATTCGTTGGCCAACCCCAGCTAGCCAGCCAGCCAGCCAGCGAGCCAGCCATTTTGGCCCAGACAGAGAAACCGACGAAGAACAATTCGAACAATTGCTACGCAGAGCCAGTTTTGCAAACTGATAATTTTGATTTACAACATGCCAGTTATTATTTATAACTTACTTAGGCGGCCAAAGAGTCGAGGTCCATTTAAGGCCCAGAGTCGAACTTGCTGCTTAGACTCGAGTCGAGTCTGCAGTGTCTAAAATGGCCATGTTGCCCCACGACCACTACAACTACAACTACAACTACAACTACTACTCGTATGTATGTACTCATATTTAGGGCCTGCAATCGTTCACGTTTGCATTCGCAGTCGCGTTCAAGTGTGGCTTGTTGCCGCCCATTCACGTTTAAATGTTCCATGTTCTCTGCCTGCTGTTGACCGCCAGCGATTTGAAATGGCGCGCAAAGGGTTAACATGGGCAAGGGGGGGTGGGGGAAGGGCACAAGGCAAACGCAGCGCCAGGAAATAACTTACTTTTGCTGTTGGATTACTCGAGGATGCTGCATGCTGCATGCTGCATGTTGCTTGGACTCCAGCTGCATGTTCTATTCTTGGAATTATGGCCACAAACATAATTGAATATTTGGCGAGAGGGGCTGAAATTTTCATTAGCCAAATGGGTAAGTCAATTTAAACGGGTTTCTTTTTAGGGTTTTAGTTTTAGTTTTCCGTTCGAAAACAACAGAAAATAATCTGTTCAAATTTTAAAATGGTGAAGCAATAATTTCTTTTGTACAATTAAATTTGTCATTAAGTTAAAAAGTTGCTTCCAGCTAAAATATAAATACGTTTTAAATATTGCCTGAGTAATTAAACAAATTAGATTTTATATGAGGCAATTAGTAGAAATGACACTTTACTTTCTTTAAAGAAATTATTATAAATTAGCTTGCAACAAGAAAGAAATTATTTCAAGCCTTTTCTTGATTTATGTATAAGTAAGTAACTGAATCATTATAGAGTAATATATATATTGGATTGGCTAAAACTAATTTATTGATTAATTGGAAAATGTGGTTATTGTGGGTCAATTGAGGTTAGTTCATGCACACAAAATAGTTGTAGCATTTAACTACTTCAATTGGGATCACGCTTCGGTCAAACTATTCACCAATTTCTGCACAATTTCTGCCAACATAAACCAATCAGGCTAATTGCGTCAGTGTTCGGCACTTGTTGATTTTTCATTTTTCTTAAGGTTAATAAGTTGAAATTCCACACAATAACAACGGCAACAGCAACAACAACAGCAACAACATTAAAAGGCAGCAGAGATGTTATTAAGAAATGAAAATTTGTTGCTTTATTAGGTTTGTGGCCAGTTTCCATTATAATCATCATCATCGCATCAGCAGCCTTTACTTTTGCCCATAATACACAAGTGCTGTGTTATTATTATTATAGGGGGCATGTCCTGCACCTCCTGCCAGCCTCCTGTCATGCAGTATCCGTCTCCGTCTCCGGCTCCGACATTGACTCAGCTTTTTAACTGCCAACCACAACCAATCCCAATGTGAACTTCACGTTTTCGTCGAATCGCCAGCGCGTGATGTTGTTGGATGTTGTTTTTGATTTTTTGGCTAAGGTTTTAATTTGTATACCCTCACTTAGTTTTGTAAGCAATGAAGTATTTGCAATATTGAAATAAGTTTAATTTAAAGATAATTGAATTGGAAGCTACAGATAATTTCTTAGAGTCTGAATTTTGGTTTCATAAGTGTTGAGGTCAACTAGAAAAATCATTAACTAAATTTGATAATCTTCGAATCATTGAAGTTGAAAACTAAACCACAGAATATATTATAGAAACTGTTATTAATAAATAAACTTTTCTTTTGTGAAATGAGAATTGTTGCTAGGTATTCTCACAGAATATTCAAAATCTTATTCAAATTGCATTGATTGCTATTTTATTTTGCTAGGTATTTAAAAGTTGAGTTTTGTATCGAGCTATTGAAGTTTACAGTACTCATTTATTGTTTTTGTTGTTTTTTGAGCCATAAGTTGGTTTTTTAGGGGCGTTGCTCTTATGTCTGTTGAAATGTTGCGGTGTGGAAAGGGGAGGAGGGCCGGTTGGCGTAGCTTTTTCTTCAAGCTTGGTGTAATAATTTTGATAGCCTTGTGGCACGAGATGATTAACAGTTACCCAGTGGGGTTTTGACTCAAGGAAATTGCCCTAAGCCAGCACGTCCTTCCCCCATTGACTGCGGTATCATCAAGCGACGTTGATAATGGCCCATTCCACGGACTTGATAGGGTTAAACATTAACAAAATTGCCGCGCACAGATCACACAGATCACGCAGTTGTCAATCCCATTTATGGCCTTGGTAGAAATCATAAATGAAGCACTCGAGTCCATTTAAGTGCCAAAGTTTTCCAGCTGGACGCCATGCGCCAAGCACCATAAATGTGTCTGTGTCTGAGTCTGCTCAATCTCAATCTCCCTCTCTCAGGCAGATTCCAGCTTCCAGCTCTCAGGCCCAATTCCAATCCGCACAAAGTTCTGGAGCTCACGTCCGAGCTGACGACCGAGCAAGCGCCGCTTAGAGGCAATGTTCATCAAATTCTGGGAAGGAGATATTCTCACGCTGCTGCTGATGTTGTTGCTGTTGTTGTTGCTGCTACGTGCGGGTGGCCCCAGCGATGCCGGCGGCGACTTAGAAGTGAGCAGTGCGCTTGCACCCCATAAATAAGGCTCGTCAGGATAACAAAAGGATGAGCCCAATGCACAGGCAATTTGTGAGTTGACAAACTACGAGTATCTGTATCTGTAACTGGTCGTGTGTGTTTTGTCAATCTTTTGAAGTGACCGCAACGTGCTGTTGGCCAAACACTGATTGTTGTCCTCTAAATATTTAGACAAACACACACACACACACACACATATACACCTCTATATATCCTGGCCCAATTGCTTTAGCAGATTGTGCCATAGATCTTTTGACTTGTCTTTTGTGCCAAGTCTCGCAAGGCGGCTCAATTGTTGTGACAATTGGCGCATTGGGTGGCCGGTCATAAATTGAAAAACAAAAAAAAAAAACGAACAGTGACAGTCGCAGCAGCACAATATGGCTAAAATATGTTACCACTTGTTAAACGCTAGCCCAAACATGGTTGTCCAGCTAAAGTCGCGGAGCCCCAACAAGTTGTTGGCATTTCTGCAATTGTCGTTTTTATTTTGTCATAGGACAATAAAATAATTGTCGTCAATCGACGGCGGTCAGCGGCTGTCAATATTGACAGCTAATCAACGAGGCCGACTCGCTTCGATCCGGTTTCGAACCACTCCACACTCCCCACTCCCCACTCCACCCATGCCCCTCCCATATTCCTGCTTCTCGACATGATCATCAAGCGCATGCGCATAATCATTCATAATTACGATCGAGATCTGTTGCTGCGGCTGCTGCTGCTGCTGCTGCTGCTGCTCATAACTGCCTCCTTATATGGTCGCCATACAGTTGTTATTTCCAGCAACACCAATAACAACAACAACAACAACAACTAACACAGCAACAACTAAGACAACAAATACAGCCATAAATACTTGATTGAATGCAGTCTAACTGCACTTGGCTGCCATTTGTGAGCAATTCATGTACGATTTTGATTTGTAACAAGATTTGTATTGTAATGCTCAATGTTTCAGAACTTTAACTACTTTTAAAATACGTGTTATACATTTATAATGGATAATTTGGCAATGATGCAATTGCAATTGCTCATCAGGTATAAATTAATAAATGCATTTAAGTTTGCACAACTTAATTATGCACAACATGAGCAACTTTTATAACTAGTTGCACTTAATATGTAAATATACCACAAGTTTTGATTAATGTTCTCTCAATTTTCTCAAGATACTTTCGAAATGATTAAGATGATGACACGATTCAAGTTAACAACAAGAAATATTGTGTAGTTGACTACTAACTAAATATAGCCAATTATATGACAAACATATGACAATATATATATATATATATATATATATATCACTGAAAATAGAAAGCTAATCTCCTCTTCTCTCCTCCTTTCTCTTCCCCAACCCAGCAAAGAATCATCACTTGGCTTAAATATATTCACGCGCATGTCTTTCAATTAAAATTTAATTCAATAAAGCGCTTTTCGCTTTTTACGCTTTACGCGTTTTTCCCTGCCAATATGGCCACTAGTTTTGGACGGAAGACCCTTAAAATTCACCAACACACTCATACACACAAACACACACACACAAACACAGGGATGAGGAGTTAGGGGAAAACAGCCCCCGGCTATTATTCTGCGCCATCGCGTTGCCGTCATCATCATCACATCGCGTCTAACGTCATGGCCAGCAGTGGAAGCCACAGCAACCCTTAGGGTCGTCTCTCTAAACGATTCTAATTTGCTGATGGCACACAAGGGAGTGTCTGTTCCAGGTTCTTTATTTTCAACCCCCTGCATATTGTTGTTGTTGGTGTTGTTGTTGGTTTCTTCTTCTTACGTTTGCTTCTTCGACTTCGTTGTTCTTTTTGTCGAGCTGCCCTTGTCCTGATGGAATAATAAAAACGCGCGTGTTTTTACTACAAATTGACGCTGCACAGATCAAATGGTAAATGGCGGGGCAGGGAGTTAGCCACATTGTAGAACAACAAAAGCTGCACTCTAAATAAAGGGGCCGAATAATTTAGAGGAACTTCCGAAAACAACAATCCGAAATCATTTTTGTGTCTTCGCAATATACATATATATATATATATAATATTTAATAAATTTCTACCTTTTGAAAAGTAGAAATGAAAAACATTTTTTATTGTTTATAAAAATGTTTATTTTTTGTATATTAATACAAATTGTTTTACTGCTTTTTGTGGAATAGCTTCTGAAAAGGGCAATTTTTAAGGTACTTTGTCAACTATTTTGGCGAGTGTGCTCTCCGTCCAGAGTGACTTGGTCTACAGCTGGCAGCTGGAATGGGGAAGTGGCATGCCGGGGGCTGTGGCATGCTCCACGGCATACTAGATTGAATTGAATTGCTCGAGGGATTTTATGGCACGTTGCGGAAATCGTTTTATTATCCTTGTGGCTGTTTGTTGTTCATTTGCCACAAAGTGCGTGGGTGTGCCCGGGCTGTATGGGCTGCCCCGGCTGTGGCAATTTATTATCTGACGCTAGCGAGTGTAAATAAACTTGGCGAAAACGGGGCTGGCCCAAAAAGTGACTCCAACCCATTCCACACTTGCCACACCGCACTCTCCACTGCCCGCAACAGAGCCACAACACAAACACAACAATTGCGTGAAAATGTCACGGCTTGCACGTAACGAGCTAAACAAGATCCGGTGATGGTGATAAGCTGTAATCAAATTATGCACAGCAACCAGGAGACCAGACCCATGCCAGCCACCCGCTGTCCACTCCACCACTCCACCACCCCACCACCCCACCACTCCACCACCCTTCCAGCTGGCTGTGGGTTGATTTCAAGTTAATTAAAAATCATGACAAAATCAACACCCTCGACACTTCCTCCGCTCAGCTCTTGGATTGGTTAGTCGGGTTTGGGTTTTGGGTTGTGGATTGTGGATTGCTGGCATTTTGATAAGCGTGTAAGTGCACAGATTGAATTAATTAGGGGACCTCGCCGTGGGTGGAATTGGCTAAATGGGCATGTGAACAAGAGCGAGAGCGAGAGCGAGAGCGCAGCACCTGCTTCTTGTTGCTGTTGCATATTGTGTTTGCTCATTTCAGCTTCGGCACCTACCACACAGAAAACAAAATTGTTGACCCTAATCAAGTGTCGTAAAAGTTGTGTTTTTGTGTGTGCTGCTTTCAGACTTTTAATTATGGGTTTACCGGCAAATGGCCGTCTGTTGGGTTGTGTTGGGCTCTGTTGTGTTGTTGTGTTTCTTTTTTTTTTTTTGGTTCATAGTATTTTGATATACCAAGGCTAGAATTAATTAGCCAGCTCACCGAAAAATTTTCAGTTTGTTTCGTTTGCTTCCTTTTGTTGTACTCCCACTCTTGTGTCAATTCACTAGACACCATTTCTATTTCTATTTCTATTCTCCAACCCATTCCCATTTCCATTCCCATTCCTCATTTTCATTTCCTCTGCTGGCTTTGGTAAAAATGAGATTTTAATTAATTCAGTTATTAGCTTAAATATATGTTATGATAATTATGATGGGGTTTTCGACCGGCCTGCACTACTTACACTAGTGCTTGACAGAAGCAGGGTATAAAGGGGTGTTCTCTATGCTTAGTTTTCGGTTAGTTTGCATATATCCATGGGCGCATGAAATTGTTTACTGGCCCAGCAGCTACTTACTACTTATCTATTAATTACAATGCGTTTATCAGGGACAGTAATTTTAGCTGAGTGCATGCATAATTATAGAACTCTATGCGTCTATATATTCGAATGTATATAGCAAGATGTTATATTTCTGAGTGTTGCTTTGTACATTTTTAAATGGGGTTGATGTACATTTTTCAATATTATTGGTAAACCTATAATTGAAATGATATATATAAAGGTAGTTGTGGGCTTCATTGAAACTTTTGATTTTATTTTTAAATATTTGAAACTCTCAGTTCGTTTAATGAGCATGTTATGCTGAATTATATATAGATATGATTTGATACAGATATATATATTTTCCTTTCTCTAAGGATATATATATGAATGCCAGAGAAAATCGATCTCTGGTTGGGAAAATTTGCTGCAACCCTTTCAAATGCTATTTTTCTTTTGTGTCTTCCATCCAATCGCGTTGAAGCTTACTTTCATTGATTTTTTGCATTATTATTGTAATCTATGCTCTTGAATGGCAAACAGGAGTATACATAAAGGTTATTAAGTGGCCTCGAATTAAAGTTCATTTCAACGCACGTATAATACATATAATTGCTGCAATTTCGCTGGGAAATTCGCAGAGGCCATAACAAAGCTAAAACCTCTACGTCATTATTTCAACAGCTGGTAAATTTTCCACTCAATTAGAAAATTAAAATCAAATAGCAGTTTTGCAAAATGCGAGTTGACCACCAATGGAGCGGCCAAGCCCATCAAGGCTTCAGCGGGGGGTGGGTCTGTGGGGCGTGTAGAGTGGAGTGCAGCCCACATGCCAAATGGAAAGCTCAAAGGTTAAGTTGAAAATTTAAACTTTGAGACTCTGCGGCTAGAAGGAAAACGCGAACGCCCCGCTGAAAAAACGCCCACCAGGGGGGCCTTGTTGGCCAGTTGGATTCCCAGCGAGTGGGCGACGCATTGGCTCCGAGTTTGGAGAAGGAGCAACACCAAATTGAATGATACAACAAACTTGGCCCGCCGGGCATTGGAAATGCTTCAACACGAGCACACGCAATGTGGAAAAGAGACGGCTGCTATTAATATTCGCTTGGCGCTGCATAATTCATAATTGGCCAAGGGGTTGTGTGGTGGACAACGAACCGATTGTTGGTCGTAGTTATATTTTCATTAGGATGGCCAAGTGGAAATGTGGAAATCGGGTCTCGTTAATGTCGCTCCGCACCCTGGCGCTTATTATTATTGCTACCTGCTGTCGCATTGCCTCATTGCCTTGTTACCTCATTGCCTCATTGCCCTTCTGTGAGGCAATTAAAACATGCCCTAACTATGTGCCCGATCCTGAACATGGCCGCAACACCCCGGGAAAAACTTGCCACTGAAGCGCATGGCAACGTTTAGCGGGCGCCATTTGCAGCTGACCAAAGCAATGAAGGGAGGGAGGGAGGGGTGCTTTCTTGCGACTGTTACTCAACTGCCGATGACTGCCAACCAATGAGCCAAATACACACACTCATAAAAAACTATTGAGAATTATTGAAAGGTAGAATATTGTAGACCAGAGAACGAATCTCTTATTTTAAATCTCTTACTTAAAATTTTTAAAATATTTCTTATAACAGTGAAAGATATGATCTTAAATAAATAACTTAAGTTCTTAATACTTATTTTAAGTACACAATTGCTTGATATGAGTATTTTCTACCTGACCAAGAGAAATTTTCTTATAATTTGTAAATATTAAAGATCGACATTGAAAACCATAATTGTACAGATTTATTTAAGAATAAAAAAACTACTAATCAAAAAATGGTCTTAAAAACGTTAAGAACAAAACTGTAGGAATTCGATTCTACTTGTATATCGATCAGCTTTTCTCCAAGTGCACCCTTCAAACGATAAATGTATATAGTTAAGTAAAACTTTACTAATTCTACACTAATTTGTATATTGGTCTAATTAATACCTGGCTTGCGTGCCATTTGAATTATGAATTTATTAGCTAATTAAAAAGGAGCTCATTTCTGTTTTCTGGTTATGCGTTTCTCGTTTCTGCTGACCTCCGTGAGTCAATGTTGCGACGATGTGGCATAAAGATTGGCCATCGATCGAGGCAATTTTACAACTTTATCATAATTAAAATGCTATGCGGTCGTAAAAGGCAAACAAGAATCTGATGATGAGAAGCAGACCCCGCTCGAAGCTTCGGACTGCCAAAGGCTCTTAGGCCTGCCTGCACTTCATTAACATGGCCAAAAGGCAGGAGTCCGAGGCCATAAATGCAAAGACATAGAAACTGTCCGATACATTAGCATTAAAAGCCACTTAAGCCGCGACAGGAGTGGACTGTTCCCCCTCTCTGCCCCCGACGTGGCAGCTACGTAATTATAATACGCCATTAGGAAGTCTCAGTCGCTTTCAGCAAATCAAAGAGCGGCCTAGCCAACTTCCCAGTTACCGGCAATCAGCCACCTCTCACTCTCTCTCTCTCTCTCTCCCTCTGTCTCTACCCGCTCCTCTCCATGGAGCCCCCTAAATAAAGCAAAAAATTAAATAATTTAATCTTGTTATTGCTGGAAAATCAAGTTGTTGACTTAAAAATCAACTCGCGTGAAGATCGTGCAGCTTGGTTGGCCAGCGTCTCAACAGGGACAACAAACAAAAACCGGTCCAAGGTTGCACAGAACAACACAGATAGCGAGAGAACCCTGACTAAGGATTCACAAACACACACACACACACACACACACATGTGCAACTCTTATGACTTCATAATCTTAATTAACGTTTTCGCGTTTGCCTGCTGCACGCGTAGACCTTGGGGTACCCCCCCTACCCCTATGCCAATCTCGAGTCTGCGTCCAACTCGCAGTTCCAGTCCCAAGTTTCAGGTAAAACGCCTAAGTGCAGTCCCCAGTCTCAAGTCTCGAGTCTCGAGTCTGGAGTCCCAGCTCCAATCAAGTGAAGTTGTAGCCAAACGTGTTGTTGCCTCTTCTGCGCAAGTGTGTGTGTGTGTGTGTGTGGATGCCCCGATCGTGTTTAATAAATGCGTGGCAGGTAGAAAGCTGCAGCCACGACATCGCTGACTCTCCCAACCCCCAAAGCCCCAACACTGAAACCGATCGCGATCCCAAGTCTCGATTTTGACCAGTTCGCTGCATCGACCAGTTGGGTCTCAATTGCGTTACGGTTAGCGGGCTGGCTAAAGAGTAAGGGGCAGGGAGCAGGGAGCAGGGTGCAGAGGCAGGGATCGGACCCTTATGTATCCGAGTGTTGCTTTTGCTTAATGATGCCTGGAATTCAGCATGGCCGAACCGAGCAGCTACCAAAGAACTTGGTCGCTTATTGAATATGCCTTTGTTTTTGCCTCTCTCTTAGCTGGAAATGCTTGGCAATAAAGATATTTACGCAAGTATTTTGGACAAGAAACAAAAAAAACCATGAAATGGAGCAATTTTCTGTTCGAGCAAAAAGCAATCAAGAATTTTTACCTACTCCAAAAATAAACTAACGTATACTTAAAGCTTCAACTGCCATAAACCCATTTTCAAAACAATATATTTTCGATCATGTTTTGGCTACTCGATTAAGACTGCATTTCAAGTTGGAAACATGATTTGGATTCCAAATTCTATGCCAAAAAAGTCCACTTGGAAACGATTCGAAATTTGGCACATTGCCAAAAATGAATCCATTTTTAATTAATGGTTTGCCACATAGAATAATAATGCCTTTACATTTAGACAGGCGACGTTTGCTTGGAAAAATCACAAGTAAAGCAATATTTAATCAAGCTATTAAATACTAAATTCAATTTCAATTACACAATTCGAAATTTGCTGCCAAATTTTTAATCAAATATACTTTTTTTTTTTAAAATTAATCAGTTTTTTTTTAGCCATAGGCAACGTGAATAGAATAAAGACTAAGGAAATTTTAATAAAATTATATGATTCATTGTAGGATAGTTGAATTACATGTGTAGTAGTGACAAAGCAATTTTGTAAATGCTGAAATACAATCATATATGTGCACATATGTACTTAACAGCAGAGCAAGTGGATTGGGGAAGGATTGGACAATGCGCTCGCAAATGTTGCGTTATAAAAACATTTCTTTTTTATTATTAAAAGGCATTTATCATGCGAATCAGGGGCAGGCTGTCAATGGACGAGTAACTGATACTTAACCACAAATGTTGCCACAGCGTCCTCATCCACTTACATCTATGTATACATGTACACATGTATGTTCACATCCTCGTAAATTCACTCAGCACAAAATGGCGCCACGGCATCTGTGATGATGTGCGTGTGTGTGTGTGTGTGTGTGTGGCAAGTGTCTAAAGGGGCGTGGGGGAGGGTAGGCGTAACATTTACTCTTCTTAACGGCGTAATGTGTGGTCGTGGAAAATTGCGTGCGTGTGTGAAAATGTGAGAACTACTTGGCTGATTTACACGCTGTGCTAACGAGGGGATGAGTCCGATGATGCTAAAGCAGCTTAGCCGAGGGGTTGCCAATGACAGCCGTCGTCAAATGGCATTTCTCACCACATCCACATACACATCCACATCCACATCCCACATCCCAGATCCCAGACCCGAGGGCTAAGTCCATGTAACAACTGACGTCGACACGTAAGTGGCTTGTGGTTGGGATTTGTCATTGGTTTGTGATCTGGCCGTGTTGCAGTTGTTGTTGTGTGTTGTGTGTTGTGTGAATGGAATGCCAATTGTTGTTGTTAGTCAGTTATTGCTATTAATGAGCTCTAGTTGCAGCTCGCCTCGGCTCGTCTCGACTCGGCCTGTTCTTCTTGGAAGTGCGGAAATGCTCATGATGTGTCGGTGAAAGCAACAACAGCAGCTGCCTGACTGAGTAAGTGGGGCAACTAATTGCTTTTAAATACTTGTTGTACTTGCTCACATACGGAATGATGACGATGAGCATCTCCGTTGGGAAGCAGCAGCTGTTTAATGCGGATGGCAGCAAGACACTTTTTTGGCTTGGGGGCGATAGGCGAGGAGACAAACTCAGATGAAAAGTTGTCCTATCATTAATGTGATAAGTATTTAGTGCATATATATTCACATGACACACATGCTTCATTTTATAGTTAAATAGCCTCGTGAGTTCGGTGTAACATTCGAACAGCATTTTCAAACTAAAATTAAACTGTATTCCGAACAAGTTTATGAGCTTTTCGATTGAAGACCAAAGTCTGAAACTGAGTCTGAGACTGAGTCTGAGACAGACTCTTAGTTTGAGTCTGAGCCGCAATCCATTTGTAAAGGTTTTTCATTGCTAATTGAGGCAGTGTTTGTGCCCCAAGCATGCATCTGTTAAATTTGCATCTGACTCGTGCCCAAGATTATGAATCGTTTGAAAGTTCAAAATTTTGACAGTAGCTGTGGGCAAAGAAAATCTTGAGTGGGCAACGAGTTCGTTTAGTTTTCTTGTTGTTTGTTGTTGTTTTATGTATTTTTTTCCGTGTTTGACGCAAAAACGCTTTAGAGAATTGATTGAAAAATTGTAAACATTTGACACGCCATTTTGTGCATATTAAAAGATAAAGCCAAAAATCAACAACGCCCCACAGCAGCGGCCCGAAAAGTGACAGCAAACAGCTCGAGATCCAAATTGAAATGGTGGTTAATGAACAAAAAGAACAACAAAAAGCAACAAAAACGCTGACGACGATGAGCAGCGTTTTGAATTTTGAATCTGACCCTTTCGACAATGGAAGAGGAAGTAAATCCCGCCAGGCAAATCGCACGCAACAAAAAAAAAAAAACGAAAAGCAAAACTGAAAAATTGAACTCGTCTCTTTTTGTGGCAACAGATTACAGATTAATGCGGCGATTACAAGCAACAGCAGCAACAATAGCAGCAGCATCGCTAGAATTATAACAAATGGATAATGCAGCAAATGCGCTTTTCAATTTTTCCAGTCAGCGCCATCTCCATGCAGCTCTAAATACACTTAGGGAAAAATAAGGGAACGTTTCACAGTTCTTTTTTTTAATGTGCTCAAATACTAATTATGAGTATTTCATACTTGACTTATGTTTTTTTAATGTCCGTCTTTGACTGAATTTGCTTAAAATTGAGGTAAACATTTGTAATCCGAGTCCGGTTGCGCTTGAGATAAAGAACAGCGCTTTTCTCTTAGTGTACATATGTGTCCGTATGTATCTATCGATTGCTTGCGTTGAACTATGAGATTATTAGCACTTGGACGCAGCTGCCGCAGACGTACACAAGCGCAGACAGACATATTGCAACGCCTTCAAAACACACACACACACACACACACACATATAGACAGACATTGGATGGATTGCGTGTTGTTCGTCCATTTTCGGAATTTTGCTGCTTCATCATCTCGTGGCAAATGTCGATGGCGCGTTGCATGTAATCTTTCCCTCTGACTGGCTGCTGATGATGATACGTAAATAAGTAAATATACATATATATATTTATATATATAATTGTATGTATAGGTGCATGTATGAGGCGATTGGTTTTTAGGGTTTCATATGGCTCGCAACATCAGCAGCAGCAGCAGCAGCAGCAGCAGCATCATCATCATCATCATCATCAGCAACAACAACAACTACAACAGCAACAATAACAACAACAACTGGGAACATTGGAAAATTTATGGCCACTGGCATTAGGGAACATGGGTTTTAGTTTTCCCTCTCTCTCCATCTCCTTCTCCCCCTTCTTCACGTACAGCAGCAACATTATCAAATTCAATTTTTGGTTGTTTGATTGCCTTAATGTGTTTTCCAATTGTCTGCCTCTGCGTGAGTGTGTGTGTGTGTGTGTGTGTGTTTGTGCTACACAGCATGACGGTCGAACATGTTGTAATTTGTTTGGTGCCAGGATGCAGCACATCATTTATAAAATAAAATATATATCGCTCGATTCGGCATCTGATATGGGGGCGCCGCACATTTGCCAAAATATTCAGCGATAGCATTTATCAATACCCAGACATCCAAACGGACATCCAAACGGACATTCAAACAGACAACAGACATTTTTTTTTTTGTATAAGAGCTCCAACTTTAGTTATCAGACCGCGGTCTGGAAGTGGGACTTCTGCATTTGGCTAATGGAGTGCCGCAAAGGAAATTCGAGATTTAGTTCAAGATGAAAGCAACCCAGAAGGCAATCATGAACAGTGGAGCAAAATGTGCTAATAATTCCTGAGAAACTGATATAAAAGTAAATAAAATGAATATTACATAATTAAACAATGAGCTGAATTATCCCAGTTTGGTGCACATAAATAAGAATAATAAGATAAATAAGTTCTTAGTGTCGATTATGGCTTAAGACTATAATCCGAAGTAAAGTAAAACTTATGGATTTTGAAGTCGAACCGGTTTTAAATGTTCAGTTTGGTTTTTTGTAAATAAAAACCTCGAAATAGTTTTTACTTATAATAAAATCAAATGTAATGCAAATTTAAAATGCATTATTGAACATAATAAATAATAATATTATTATGATTTTTCAAGACTTTGTGATGATTGTGATGTATAATTATTACATATTATTTATATGAATTCACAAAGTCAAGGAAAACCAGCTTAACTTATTAGAATATTTTCTGCTTTATATCAAGTGATCAATATTCGCTTTAAATATGAATATGATGAGATTTATTTATTGAATTGTTGACAATGTGTGACTTGAATATGGTTAAGAGAGGTCAATTCAATTATATAGCCCATTGTGCGAGGATTATTGCCTGTGGCCTTATGTGGATGTTGTAGTTGCTGGAGTTGGAGTTGGATTCCATGTTGAGGCTGGGGTCCGTTTGGACTGTTTGGTCTGTACCTATTTAGAAACTCCACGCCCCGACTCGCTTACATATTCATAAGTAAACTTTGTTGGGCTCTTTTTATGGCCTGTTCATGTTTCGTTTTTGGTGTTGCCTTTGGCTTGAACGTCTCTATACGATACGTTACAAAATTAGGAGCTGGCTGCGCATATGGCCAGATGCTATATTAAAAGATCTGTTGGCTGCACCATTGGCCCAACTGGCTGCATCAGAGTTTCTTCGACTTAATTGCAGCTGCTGTTTATTTTATTTTTTTTACAGTTTACCGTTTTGGGCTGCACATTAATGCAAAGTGTAATTTGTAGTTGTTGTTGTTTTTTTTTTTTAAGAATTCAATGGCAGGCAGACAGGCGCACAGCAACAAATCAATCATCGATCATTTACAAAACGTTCGACGATCAACATTTTTGTGTGTGGTGTGTGTTGTGTTGTGTGTGTATTGTGTGTATTGCGGACAATCAAAAATGCGGGGAAACATCATAAATTAAATGCGAGTCCCATTTTGATACTTAAATATATGCGCGTTTTAGCGTTTATGCGATCGAAAAAACTGGCGACCAACTGACTCGGTCATATAATACATATTGTAATATTATTTATGATTATGGTTTTCCATGTGGCCCACCGAGAGTGAGAGAGAGAGAGAGAGAGAGGGAGAGAGAGAGATGCCCCAGAGCCAACTCCATTTTGCCTCCGTTCCCGACCCTATCACCATCACCATCACCATCACCATCACAATATCGACTTTTCAATATGGCTGTCGTCGATTTGGTTTTGGTGGCGACTCCTCCATTCGTTCCTGCCTCCGTGAGGCGCAGCTGGTGCCGTCGTCATTCTCGTTGATTTGTTATTGTTGCTGTTTGTTGTTTGTTGTTGTTACCGATTTAACGATTTTCGATTTTACAGCCTTTTCTTTTGCGCTCATTTTGACCAACAAAAATCTGTTCGCGCTCGTAAAATTTTGTTGACAAGTTTCTTGTCTTCGTTGCGGCTTTTGTATTAAAATGAGCTTTCGAGAATTTGCTGTTAACTGTTTCCAATTGCGCATAAAATTTTATAATCTTCACAAAACCCTCCTGGTAACAGATATGTATATATACATTTATGTATTTAATATATATATATATGTATTTTATGATCGGATTCGAATTCAAAAACTCATGACTTCGCCGAAACAAAAGCGCAAAGTACAAAATCTGAAAACGTTTATAAAATTGATCGTAAAATTAGTGAACATGTTAATGGTTGATTGGGGCTCATATATCTTGTGCTTATGAGTGTTTATATTTCCTGCAGGCATTTTAATATGTATTTGCTTTTCAGATTTTATATTTATAAACTGGGCCATTAAATTGATTGGTTTGTGTTGAAAACATCGTAAATGCACTGAAATTCAGCGGCTACAACTCATACTTAAATTATAGCTATTTAAATGGGAGTTTTTTTTAAAGACTTTCCACAGATCCCAGTAACTACTTAAATACTTTCAAGACATCTCCGACACTGGAGAAACTCTTCGTTATCTATATCTAACTAATCTGATATATTAAAGAATGGTATAAATATATAAATTTGTTATTGTCTTAACTTTGATTTTTCATATAGCAATTCTTTAACAAACTTCATTCAGCTCTTGCTCTGTTTGGATACGATAATAGCTTACTTGAGTTCTTTGTTTATTTTTAACATATTTTCAAAATGGTTTTTCCGTCGTTCTTGGCCATGTTGCCCTCACAAATTTGTGTACAACTAAATTGGTTAGTTTATTTCGACCCATTACGCCGACAAATGTGGAGCATATTGGCCGACAATCATTTGGCTGTCAAAATTCTTGACATTTTAGTTTTTCATGTCGGACGCCTCCGCGCCGCACGCCCCTCTCCAAATGGAATTGTGACACATGCCATCAGTTCTCGAGGGTGGGTGGTGTGGGGGTGTGGGACTGTAGTCTGGAAATCCTTTGCCAGGACAGGGAATTACTCATAGCTGTTGTTGCTGTGGCATAATTTTATGGCTGAATGCCATATTATATGGCAAATTATTATTTTACCGAAAATGATGAAAACATTTGAGTCACGCAACACTTTTGGCCCCAAGGCAGGGCGCGACTTGCCCGAATATATATTGCGTAGAAAAACTCAATTTGCCATCATCTTGTTGGCCACAAGAGTTAAGACGGGTGAAGGGAGGTAGTTGCTTATTTATAGTAAAGACGGGCGGGGGAATTGCGATTCCTGGAAGTCCTTTCGACTGGCAAGTGTCACTGATGGCAGTTTTTGCTTAATGAAATTTGTTTGCTTGCTGGCTGCATTCTTCTTGTCCTTGTGATTGTATTTAGTTGTGTGTGTTTTGAAAATAAAAACACGTGTCCTGCTGCGTTGCTTCCTGCATATACAGCTACTGCCCCTGGGCCCGGGCATTGTGCTCAATTGTCATTTTTTTTGCAGCAGGATGCGTTTTGTTTTTATGCGCCTAACCGCACAGAAGTCAAAAATGGGCCAAAACATACTGCATCTTGGCCATTGTCTCGAATCGGCATCATGTGCATTTTTTTTTTGGCATTGTCCTTTACCGTAAATGCTGGCCAATGTTTTTTTTTTGTCAACTAAACTGCTTAAGGGCAAATCGGCTTTCGGTCTTTCGCCTCTTCTTTAATCTATTTATATACACTTGGAAAAAATACAGCTCTTACAAACATACAGAAAATGTTACTATTGTAAATATAAATTTATGTATATATATATATATATATAATATGCAATAATGATATAAATCTAATTGGAGTTTCGAAATAATAATTCTGCATTTCAAAGTAATTTATTAATGAAAGTACAAATGTATAAATTGAAAGCAAAATGAAAATCTATAATTTCTTTTTAGCAATGGTTTGCACAATTAAAAAATGATATGTGTTTTAGATTTTTACTTATTCCTAAAATATTAAGTTGTACTGGAAAAAATAAATATTTATGTACTAAATTGCTATATATTTTTTACAGATTGGATATTGCGATATGCAAAGTTCTTGGCCATATTTTTTGGTCAGTGTAGTGTTGCTTGTTTTGTTCATTATGTAATTGATTTGATAGCTAGCAATATTGTTTGTTGCTCGCTTCGCTGGCCACAATGTAGGGCCTAATGACAAGCCTCTGCCTCCTCATCTCTCTCTTCCCTCTCACTCTCTTTCGCTCACTCTCTATCTCATTGACTGTTTCTGTCGCATTCTCTCTTTTGGTATCTGTGCACATCTGCTGGCCCGGGGGATTTATTTAATTTGCTGACACCGAGTTTGGCTGACACGGCGACGGCTGTGCCATTATCCTGATTTCGGTTTTATTGCCTTAGTTTGCTGTCAACGTGACGCGCAACTCCTGCCTCCTGCCTATTGCCTCCTGTTTTCTGTCTCCTTCCTACTTTTCAGCTCCTGCCCATTGTCAGCTCGTGTTGTGGCTGCTGCGGCTGCGATTTTATTGCTGTTGACTTTTGGCCACCAGGCGCTGTTCTCCCCTACCAATTCCTCTTTCCATTTCCCCTGCCATCGTCCGGCTCGTTTTGTCATATTGTAGTTTTTCTATTGCTTTTCGTTTTTGGTCCAAACAAAATTAATTTGCTTTCATACAAAAACTTTGTGCGCGTGCTGTTTGTTGTGTCATTTGCTGTTAGTATTGCATCTCTAGGATTGGTGTTCTTCCTTCCAAATGGATAATGCCAAGTTGCTTTTCTCCTTCAAATATTTCCTGTTGTAGTTTGTTACTTTAGTCTGTGCAGCTGTTGCCATTGGGGCAGTTATAGGAATCAAGCTCAAATTCACAAATCAATATATTCGAAATATAAAACGAATCTGTAGAGAGTTATATTTTTGATATAATCACCAAAATACTTTTATTTTATTTGAGGACGGAATGTTTTTCTTAAATCTGTTGTTGCTATAAATTTTGCCATTTTGTTCAAAGTCTAACTTAATGTTAGACGGCTAAAAATTGTTCACTGCCATTAACCAATTTTCATAGGCGATACCTATTCTGTCATATTTTGGCTTCTAAAATAATACCATAAATAATTAGTTCATTGAATAAACCAAGTTTAGTCGAAATAGCTAACAGAATCTCCCCCTTCTCTCAATGGAGAGAGCAGAGCAATAAAAAACTAAGCAAATATTTGGTATGCTTATCAACGCAACAAATTCAACCAGCTGTCAACCCTTTTATGCATAAATATATATATATATGGTTAACTTGAGTGTCTACAACAAACAGAAGGATCCCCTGCTCAGAGCTCATCTTAAGTGTCATGTTTTGGCATATCGCAAGCTTCATTTAGTTTGGCATCGCTGCTTAGCAATTAGCATGAGTCAAAATATTTACTTAGTAAACGCGGGGAATATAAAACGGCCGCCACTTGTGGCAACATCAAAAAGGTGCGAAAAGCAATCATTAAGGCAGCAACGATGCATCACTGGCGTCTTCCTAGTGGACGTTTCTCGACTGTTTGGTCACTCGGTCGGCATCATTAAAAAGATTTAATTAATTTTTTGTTGTTGCTTAACCCACGCGCATATAAACTCCACAGTCATCCCTCAAATGAGGGGACCCGATTGCCTTTCAGGGTGGTCTGTGATTGAGCACCGCGACACTGGAATTGAGACAGTAAATACAAATGCGAATCTGAATCTGCATATCTCTGTGAATGGGAATGTGAATGTGAATGTGAATGTGAGTGCGTATGCGTATGCGAATATGAATGCGAATGTGAATGTGAATGAGATGTGCGAAGGCGGCGCTTGTGAAGCTGTTTATGTAAGTGAGGCACCCCTGGAATTCATTCTCACCGACACTCTCCAAACTCCAAACTCCAAGCAAGACGAGCTCCAACAGCCATGGCTAATTGATCAACTCCCAGCGGGGCCGCTAATTTGGGTATGGCAACAAATTGGGCAAATTAATTTGGGGCCTTTTTATCCCATTCTGGTGTTATTTTCTCGCTTTATTGTGAACTGTTTTGACTGGCAGCGACGCGTGCGCTTTGCTCGTGAAATTCATGAAAATTAATTAAAATCACGAAATTAAAGCGGCAAACATGTAAATTTCCAGTGAACTTGAAGCTTCTTCCTTAGCCCTGCGTCGTCTTTGTATCTGTTTCACTCGTTTTACGAACTGTCAGTGCGAGTGTCAGTCATAAACGATGTTTGCTGTAGTTCTTTATGTGCATCTCCACTTCCATATGGCTTCTCCTCACCATTTGCATTAGTTAGGGCCCAATGTCAGATGGTCTGACTGCCGCAACTGATCCCACTCCAACTACTGGTGGCATCTGCAGCCATTGGGTCATTGATAAGCATCATAGCCGCTGGAGGCAGCCAATAAAATGTCACGATGCAGCCACGATAAGCACCTGTTAGCTGCTCTTCTCCGCTCCACACTCTGATCCGCTTGGCTGAGCTGCCCGTGAAATTACTATTCAGTGGAAAAGTTATTGGTTTTTCAGACAGCGAGCAACCTGTCTGATGCTATGTGTTTGTGTGTGTGTGTGCGTGTGTGTGTGTGTATGTGTGGGCATATAAAACGCACTATTTTATATACAAGCGAACAATAAATTGTGGCCTATACAGTCTTAGACCGTTTTCCGTCTTCACTCTTTCTTCGCTGCGGTTAGTTTTATTATCCTATTTAAGCCACATTAAAATCAACGGGGTGCGCGACATTTGACAACAATTTATTGGACGTTAATGTTCGCCGCCAGTTGGCCAGAGTCGATGGCAACAACAACAACAAGACGGGGGGTACTGGCAGCCTTTTGGAATTCGAAATGGGCGCGGCGAGCATCAAATGAATCGAACAGCAGATAGAAAATGAAAGGCTGTTGGGCGTCTTGGAAGATATTCGTTATTGCCATTTATGCTATCATTAGACAAACATTTATTTATAGCTCAAAACAGGAAACACAGCCACAAATCGTAAGGATAATAATCATATCTAGTTTATCAGCGATTTATTTAAATATAATTGTTGCGTAGCCATCTTTAGCGACATATTTCATAATAGTTAGACTGTAAAATGTACACAATTTTATAATATTTAGTGACACTTATTAATGTTTTTCTCTCCCAGAGCAATATTATTTATGGAACTAGTCACCAATGCCATATCTTTTTAAAACCGAACCGAGTTTTAGAAGCTTAATAAAACCCACATAACATTGACATTGGTAGAACAAGTCTATTCGGACTGGCACCCCTATATGAAGTTGATAAGGTACTCGATGTGGCCTTCGTCATGGCCACTTATCGTCGCCCGCACAGCCTTGCAACAGTTGCAAGTTTGTTCTGTGCGACATAGGGGAATACATGTTCATGGTTGTTTCATGGCTGCGGCCATTTTGTTTCGCTTGTGCTGGCGGGCTAAGCAAACATTTTAATTGCCACCCTTAAGCGGCAAAAGCAAACGCGGGGTGGTTGAAAATTGAAATTCATATGCGCCCTTGCGGAAAGACAGTTCTCTCATTATGATTATGTCATTTGCTTGGAGAAAAACCACACAACACACATACCGGAAATGAGCCAAATAACTTCCCGACTGCTGCCCCTCTGTCTGTCCGTCTGTCTGTCCGTCTGTCTGTCTGTCTGTCCGTGTGTCTGTCTGTCTGTTGTGTATTGTGTGTGTATGTTTTTGGGTGCGGGGCATAATTTAGTTTTCTGTTTTTGGCTTATTAGCGTGCACGAATCAATTCTCAGAGGATTTGGCTGAACAAATCCCTTTTGAGGCTGAACTGTGTCAGTGTGGCCTTTGATTTATGTCACGCGTCCTGGGAAAGCAGCCGCCTCGTTTTTCTAAAGAGGCAAAAAGGGGCTTTGTGAAAGGGGTTCGCCAGGATTTTTGTTTGACTTTTGGTTGCAGCGTTTATTGCCGTAATAAACGACGGCGCAGATTCAGATTGGACATGGTTCGAGTGTCATCCTGTTATCCTGTGAGCACACACCAACAAACAGCCAAAAAAAAGGACGCAAATTTGTCAGCTTGGCTGCTTGACACGTACACATAAGTTGCACTGCTCCTCTCTCTCTCTCTCTCTCTCTCTCTCTCCACACTCTCTCTCTCTCTCTGGGGCCTGGGAAAGTTGAATAACCCACAAACGCAATTAAGAAATAAGAATGTGAAAAAAAAACGAAACAATAACAACAACGCCGCCGATTGCTTTTAACCAGTAGCTTTAAAATTCAATTAAATATAATTAAGTAAATTATGCGGGGCCTACAAAAGTGGCGATCAAAATCATAGCAACGCCGGCAAAAGCCAAAAGCAAAAACCAAGTCAAGCCATGCCGAGCAACCAACACGCATAATAGCTTACTTAGCCGGCCCAATAAGCAACAGAGACACCCCCCCTTTCCGCCCCCCTCCCATGTAGTCCGATGTAGTCGTCTTCCAGTTCCAGTTTGGGGGCAACCGAGGCACGCACTCAATCATCAATCTACGCAGAGTCGAGTAAATAAAAGCCTCGGTTCCCAACTCGCTGATCTCTGCCAGACGATCGATTGAGCAGAGAGCAGCTTGCGTTGATTGAATCTGTGCCGAAGTCGCAGCTCAGTATCTGTATCTAAACAGCAACAGCAACAACAATAACAAAAACAAAAACAAAAATACAACAAAACTGTAGCTGAAAAGCATTTAAAAATGTTGCTTTTGTTGCTGCTTGATCATTATGCGATCAATGTTGATCATTTTATCCCGGGGCTGTTGACAGCCCCAGCGCGCGGACATGACATGCGAGTCAAGTAACTTGCAACAGCATACAGAAACACAAACACAAACACACACACACACACACACAGATGCTGTGTGGAGAACCTGAAATGATCTTCATCATGGTGGACACAAGTCCACAACTCTATATACATACATACATATATAATAATTACTAAAGCAGCAGCGCAGACCGTCGCAAATAACAAGATCAACAAAACAAAACACAAAACAACAAAAAGCGAGACCAAAAAATGTATGCAGCCTGCGAAGGAAAAAATAAGCAAAATAAAACTCAAGATCCGCGACGCTTCTTAATTTTCTTCTCTCGATTCTTGAGGATGCTGCTGCTCCAACCACTCCTTGCTACCTTTTTCCACCCTGCTTCCGCTCGGTCGCTTCTCCGTTGACTGTTGACTGTTGCCTTTAATGGCTTTTGGCCGTAACCGACATTTTGTTTCGCTGCCCTTCCAAACGGAGCCCTATAAAAAATGCAAAATTATGTACAAGGCCCCGAAACGACGTTGTTGTTATATTGATCCTGTCTGCCTCACGGCTTCACTCGCTGCCTGCCCACCTTGTCCGACTGTCCGGCTGTCCGGCTGTCCGGCTGTCCAGCTGTCCAGCCGTCCGTCCGTCGGTGTCTCCCCCCATGTCGGTTGTCTGCGCTGTGCTGTGCTGTGCTGTGCCTGGCTGCCTCTTGGACTCTTTATATAGTTGTAGCTATCGGTGGCATGGCTGCACTTCGTCGTCGTCGTTGTTGTCGTTGAAGCTCCTCGTTTTGCCTGCCTGCCTGCCTGCCTGCTGTTCTCGTGTTGTGTATTTCTTCTTATATTTTTTTGTTTTTATTTATTTTTTTTTGGCATATTTAAGCACGATCGCCGTTTGGCTGTTTTAAATGATTTCTTTCTGTAGTTTTTTGTTTGCTGCCCGTTTCTTATGAACCAATCAACACACACGTGTTGCAAGCCCAATCGTGTCTGTGTTTGCATCTGTCTGTGTGTGTGTTTTGGGGCATGCATCCAAGATGCAGCAACCCAAAAAGAACTGCTGCTGCTGTTGCTGTTGCTGTTGCTGTTGGATCGCTTGCGTGCGCTCCTTGTACGGTGATCTTCCGCAAATTGGCGGCCATAAGCATTGCAAAATTATCTCGTCGCTGTCTCTTCGATTTGGACAGACGACAGAGTAACACACAGCAACAGACAGCAGGAGGACGAGTTCAGAATGTGAGGGCCTGAAAAATATATATACATATATATATATTCTGCAAAAAGCCAAGTAAAATTGCAGATGAATAAAAAAAATATACAGGAAATATATATAATATATATATAATGTGTACATATCTATGTTTATTTTTTTATCCATCTGCAGTTTTATTTGGCTTTTGGCAGCATCCCATTGTACATTAAGCAAAAAGATAAGTGCCAAGCAGCTAAGCTAATTTAATCTTAAATTCATTTAACTACGATTTAAGAAGTCTTTCGTTAAATATTTTATATGTTCTTGTCAAGCATTATTGACAAAATTGAAAACGTTTAATTCTTTAGAAAGTTCTAAGCCTTTTTCATATCTTTACATCAATTCTTAAATGATATTTATGATGATTAAATTTAAATGCATCTGATTCAAATTATCAGAAATATAATCGAATTAAATGTGTCGCGTTGCAGTTTATAAAATTGTGTTTGCTTAAAATTGAATTAATTATGGCCCTGTTCCATTTAATGAACAGGTCTCTGTGTATATGTGTGTTTCATACTAATGACGAGATTTCTACCATAAATATAATTATCTGAGAGCATTTTAATGCATATTTATTATATGACTTTCGCTTTATTATTTTTTCTTTGGTTCGCAATCTAAAAATTGCAATGAGCTCAGCTTTCGTTCGAATGATTGTATTGGCATAAATATTACTTATAAGCATTAATAATGATTTTTTTCTCAGACTGGCTGATTTCATGGGGGCAGTTCCGCTTCACAGGCAATTATAAGACGCTTAGTGGGCGCGTCAACGACAATAATAACAACAGAAACCACATTAACAACAGCAGAAGAAGACGAAGAAATCCAAATATCAAAGGAAATGCGGCAAGTGTGGCGAATGCAATAAAAGGCTTACACGTAGCAAATGAAAGAAAATCCCAAAAACTGAGCGAAATGAATTTCTGCCTATTATATGATGATTCGAAAAAGTTTTCCAGAGACAAATGCCGTCGTGGCATCTTAGTGTCAAAATATTTATGCACACAGCAAGACTTCCTGTAAGCGATCCAAGCAAAGATCGATAGATCGGCCAAAGATGACTTAACGTTTTAGCTGTGGGATCTTTGGTGTCTTTGAGGCTTCTTCTTATTGTTGCTGTTGTTGTTGTTGTTGTTATTGTTATGTATCTGTATATCTTTGTGTATCTGAGGCATCTGTGGCTGCTTTGGCTGCCTTTGATGCAATTCAGGCGCGCCGACAGCAAGGAAAAACACTTTCCCCCCAGGTGGCAAGTAGTTTTTCATAGCGCTGATTGCTCATTGGCTGAGCTGCTGTAAGTGACCATTTATTACGACAGAGGGAAGAAGAACAAGATGAGCGAGGTTGTGGCAAGAAGAGGGAAGTTGATACCCATTAATTTTGCTATTGTCAGTTCATGTATATATATAATCTACTTAGGGCTATTGTGTGTCCTTTTGCTCCTTGCAATGTCCTGCATACTGTTGTTGTTGTTGCTGTTGTGTGTGTTTTTGTGTGTGTGTGTGTGTGTTTGTGTTGTGTGCTTGGCTGTCACAACAATTATGTCGGCATTTGGTCAAACGCGCCCGAAAATGTCAAAGGGATTTTTTATAGACTTTTTATGCTGTTAACTGACCGACATAATGCCCAGTTTTGTGGGTGATTACCACAATACGTCCATTTGGGTGGTCCTTGCAACAAGTGGCGGCATCTTAGATCTATGATCCTTGCACACACATGTGTCGTCCATGCCACATGATATATGACTTGTAATTGCCAGTCAGAGTCAGTGGGTGATCATTTGGCCAAGTTACCGAGTCTCTTAGCTATTTTGGGCTTGTTAACATTGCAAGCCCTTGCAACAACATGAGGGGGCAACATTTGTTGGCCAAGTGTCAAGGCGACAAAACGACTAGCAGCTTGCAGCTTGCACCCAAATGCTGCCGATCAATCGATCGGCGATGACGACGACAACAATCAGCAGCAACAAACAACCAACAACTTCAACAGCAGCAGGAGCAGGAGCACCACCAGCAGCAGCAACAACGAACTCAGCGACAAATGCAACCAACAATACAATAAATATCAGCCACTGTAGAAGACAAGAAATTGAGGACAGCAACGGCAGCCAGCAGACAATGTGCCGGATCAGCGATCAGTGATCGGCGTCTGGCTACACTTAGCAAAAACACTTATGAGTTAGTTTCTAAATCAAAGTACTTCTGACTCTATAAGTAAATTGAATTTTCAGAAATCTATTAGATATTATATTCGATTAAATCCCCAATTGTAGTTAAGATTTGAAAATCAAGTTTAATTTGGGTATTCTGTGCTACAATCTATTAATAAATTATTATCTTGTGTGCATTCAACGTCTACTAAATTAAGATAATGCTATAACATTTCTACTTCTTCGAAAGTGTTTCTGAATTGAAGAAAGATATAGGTCATAGTGATAAAAGATATTGCCGATAAACCCTATTTATTATGCAAATTCGAAACTATTTCTTATTTACAGATAATATTTCTGATTTTTGCTGGGATTTTCTGGAATTGGAATGCATATTTTTTCCTGAGTGTATCTGTGACAGTGGCTCTTTGTGACTCCCTGGGACTGCAAGCCAAGCCGATACGAGCCGAAAGGGTTGGCAGCTCGATGCTATCAACGCATTGAGCATTGAATTACAGTCACACATATAAACCGAAACCGAAACAGAAACAGAAACCCAAACCCAAACTCGGGTTGCAATCCAAGTCTTCGTCCTCGTCGCAGTCCAACTATTGTATCGAGATCGGTGTCTGTGTCAGCGCTTAAATGCTCATTTAAAGAGATTTACAGTGTATGCCACTTACATACAAGCTCCCTCCCGTTTCAGAGACCCAAAGAACCTGATAACGACGCTTTGTTGCATTAATTTTGCTGTCCATAAAACACGTGCGAGGGTCGCTTGCTCAGTAAATGAGCGCTGAGTTGACGTCAAAAAGAAAACTAATATTAAGTATTAGTTCTTTTGATGTTCACCTTTTGAAACATGTGAAAACATGATATAGAAGAATGATAAGAAGAACTTCTGTATAATAAAGCAACTTAACTGCAAACACTTCATAAAAAATTTAAAAAAAAAATGAGAATTCAATTTTAAGATCTGCCAACATTTATAAATATTTAATAATTAAAGGCTGATATTAACTGCTACTATTAACTTGGTTGATTACATTTCGAAATTGCATTTAAGGTGAAAAATTGTATTTTGATGTGTGAGTAAAAATCTAACAACTTTCAATACGACAATATAAAGATAAATTTTTGTTAGACGATGCACAACATTATAAATATTGGCGGGTCCCTTGAGAATTTTTATTTTATTTCTGATATCTATTCCATAGCCTAAAAAAAGTTTGGCTCTGACACTTAAATTCATTTTGTCCAAGTCAGAAGTGGAAGTCACAAAACTCCTCTCGTAGAAACTGCAGTTGTATTCCTCCAAAATGGAGAAGCAACGGCAACTCCTACGAATACGAAAACGAATACGAGTACGAATACGAATACGAATACAAATATATAAAATGCAAGTAGTAGATTAATTGCCTGGGTCATTAAATACGCAGCGATGGCATCTAATGCACGATCAGAACCCATACATCAACATCAACAGAGGCGACGAGGACGCTCGGAAGGGATGCCTCCAAGCAACGTGCTCCTATTGTGGGCGTCGGCAAACATCTTGTTATCCCGGACTGCTCTCAATACAAAGCATAAATCGTGTTCTGTTTTGACAGCCAAATCGACCGCAGGCAGCGCCCTACCTGAGGAGACCTTCTCTGTACGTGTATCTAGAGACAAACCGTTTCCTATTCGAATCCTTGGGCGACTCCTGTTTTTAGGGCCCACACACAAGCAACTGCAGCAGCAGCAGCCGATCAAAATAGTGGACAGGCGGCAAGCATGAAGCCTTGTCGTCGAGTGCCTCGTATCCTTAGATGCCTTCCCTCTACCAACCCCTGCCCCTGACTCGGACTCGGCCTCGGACTCTGACTCCGTTTCTTCCTTTGACTTTGACCGAAACTAATCATTGTTGCGCCAAGAAGAAGTCAATTGCATTGTTGTGCAAAGTCCTGCTGTGCCGGGCTGCCATGTGTTGGCCAGTTGCGATTCGAGCTGCATGACCAGCGACACAGACAGAGAGAGAGAGGCAAAGAGAGAGAGAGAGAGAGTGTGTGTTCCAGTGTCCTGGCTTATCCTGCTAACGATTTGCTGCGCCGTCGCAGTTCAAGCAAGGTGTTCTGCTTATGTACATATCTGTTTTGTTTTTATTTTTGTTTGTATGCAGCTCGTCAAATTAAACGCGCTGCGGTTTTGCGACATGCGGCGTCTGCTGCGGTTAACCGAATGTTTAGTAAGCCAGCAAAAACAATAATAAAATGAAAACAAAACAAATGAAGAAGAAAAAGAAAGGATAACTTAAACACAGCGAAGATTACATACCCTTGCAGACCGATGTTTTAACTGCAGACGATGATTTTCTGCGGATAAGTTCAGTGTTTAGAGTCATACAGACGGACATGGCTATATCGACTTGGCTAGTAATGCTACCTAAATATATATATACTAAGTAAAGTCGGGGCTGTCTCTTCCACTTCTGTCTCTCCCTCTCTCTCTGTCTCTCTGTCTCTCTTCACCTTAGTCTGTGGCAGGAATTGCCTCTGCAATTCTCATGTTCCCCTTATGTGCTGAAAAAGTTGAGCGCATTTTAAGTTACTCTAATTGCGTCGCTTTTTCAGTTGGTAATTAAAAGGCTTTATTGTTGTTGGCCCGGCAAAACAGTAAACGCTAATTAGATTGCCAGCTTTCAACTGGTCTCCTTTTATGGTAGTCTTTTTGCGTTGGCATCGTTTGTTTAATGGTGTAGATTGTTGCACGCTGACAATTTGGCCAACGACTTTTGGCCATGGCAAGCCAATTGGAATTGCAATTGGCAATTGGCAATTGGCAACTGCAACTGGGATCTCTGCAATGCAACATACAATTGCCAATTGCAATTGTCAGCTGCATTTGGTGCAGGGGAATGTCGCGCCTATTCTCCTATTAACCAGATGCTAAATTGCTGAACTGCTTTGCCTTTTTTTCCACTCAAAGGTTATCCATTCGACTTGGTTACTTATAGTCGTAAAAGCTCTAAATAACCTTTCAATTGTCATGTGGTATGCGGTTTCATATTAAACAATGCACCAATATGGCCAAGTTGGTATGTAAAACCATCTGCCAAGTAATTTTTATTACAGTTAAATGTCGACAAGGCATTTGAATAACTGTTAATCTGAGTACATTCGATTTAATTGATAGATATACTCAGTAATTTCTTAACAGGATGTATTCAATTGAATTGATCTCGACTCTCTATGCAAAACAAAAATATAAATAGATTAATTAACTATTATCATCTCTTTACGTTAACCTTAAATATCTTTAAAATAGCAAAATAACAATAATAAATAAATGCAGAGTACTTCTAATTATTATTTAGTATATAGCAGTCATATATAGAGTTAACTTCCACCCAAGGAAATGAATTTATTTAATTACCATTAAACTTTTTACCAATATTAGTTAGGATTACTTAAGATTACTTTATTGCATATGTGTTCTAATTTTTTAGTGGAGTGAGTCTTTATCTGCAGCTATGACAAGCAATCAGTGTGAATGGAACACATGTACTCATCTACAGCATATGTGATCCTTGAAATGCATAGTCGTTGCACTTCTCAACTCAGCTGCCCCCATTGGCAATTCACCGCTGGAAGCGTTGATGCGGCTGATGAGGATCACTTAATCGATTTGTAGCGACCGCAAACATAATTTCCAAAGCAGCCACAGAGAGTGGCCAAGAATAAAAAAAAAAAAAAAAAAACAACTGCAACTAGAGGGTGAGCATCAATTGCATGGTTATCAGCGCCAATCAAACTGAAGTTAAGACCACATCCATGCGCACCAAGCTTGGAGTCTCTGTTGGTGTTGGTGTTGGTGTTGGGTGTTGGAGAGTCGGTTGCGATGCGGTTGCCATACTTGCAGCAACAACTTGCTAGCTTGCTGGCTGCTTGCCGCTTAAATGCAAAATTAAAACATAAATCGTGCGCGCCATTATGTTTATTACAATGCAGCATGCCACAGGGGCCGCGCAGGGCGGAGAAGATGCTAGGAGGAGCTGATTGAGTGGAGGCAACCACACACACAAACACACACACATCCAGAGCAACGATGGGCACTAAATTGCACTGGCAGTAAGCGCAAAATGATTGTTCGATCAAATGAAAGATTGTGCGAGCGGAAAAACACAGGAAGAACAGAGCAGGGCAGATGTAGTATGAGGGCTCTGGGCAAAGCAAAGTCATAAACTGTAGAATTATATATGTATGTATATGGCGGCTGTTAGCTTGGGCCATGGCCGTTGGCCATGTAACAGCTATGGCGGCACATGCATTGTCATTATAAAATCAAAGGCTCACTTTGATAGCCCACCACCTATCTTTCCGTAGGCATCTTGTCTTGCTCCTTGCCAGCTTGCCTAAATTGCAATGATTAAATACAAGAAATTGCAAAATGAGGACTCACTCACTCATTCGATTACTCTTCACATTTAAATATATACTTATATATATTTATATATATATATCTATGTATTTATGTATTGTATGCGTATATAAAGTGAAACCTCATCAACAATAGTGCTTATTAAATAATTTATTTAAGCACCCAATTTTATTTTAATATAATTGTGGCCAAGACAATTTAAACACTCACTTCATTTTGCCATGTTTATTATTCCAATGCGGGTTCAGTTATATGTATGCTTCATTGAAATTTGTACATAAGTATATATATTTTAAGAGATTATCTTATAGAATGAATCATCTACAAAATAAGTATATATATTTTAAGAGATTATCTTATAAAATGAATCATCTACAAAATACTCTCAAGTTTAATTTGAAATGGGAAATAGTTGTAAGTAAAATTCATAGTTGAAAGAAAAGTAATTTATACATCTGTCTAATAAGGCATGTATGTTACTCGATAGATTATATATCACCTGTAATAATTTAATCAAGATCAACCAATGAACAATCGTTTAATTACATTGACCAATTTACCTAGCAGAAAATGAATATATTTTATGGGTATAGGGTATCCACTGGTCGAGCTCTATCGACTAGAGCATTGTTGCTTGTTTAATATGCAATTTTCATACCGCCAATGTCAGCCTCGGCTTGCATCCTTGCATTCACATATGCAATTAGCTGGGTGGCAGCTAAAAGTGGGCGTGTCAACAGTGAACGCGTTTTTCATTTACCTGGCTAAGTGGCCCGGTCTCTGTCTGTCTACGTCAAGTGGTTAAATGGATGCACAGCGATACTTCTTCGCTTGCTCACACTTGCTCATTAATTTAATGGTGTAATTACAGGTCGCCGAGCCAACTAAATTGCATAGAGTGTCGAAATGAGTTTTAATATTTACCTGCCGATCCGCCGATCAAGCTCATAATCATCACGGACAGGCTTTTCAATTTGCCAATTTATGTCTTCATACAGTTTTTGTCGCTCCTTTAATTGCTTCCCCATTGATGGGATTTTAAAGATGCGACACACTTTCGCAGCTGCTCCATTTCAATAAAGACCCTTTAACCCAAATTCCCTTTTTCCTTTTTTATGCGATCCGCTATAAAAATCAAACGTGGCTCAGTTGTTGAAAATATTCATTGTGTGTGATAAATATTTTCATGTATAGATCCAAAATATCTTAATAAACTTGCTTACCAATGATTTAAGCTGAATTGAAGGCCGCTCAGAACAAACCTAAATCAAAATTGAGAAACGATTTCAATATCTAAAAGTACAGGTACAGAAATAGATTTAAACTATATAAAAAGATATATTTGATACCTTTATTTGCAATACAGCTATAATATTTGTTATTTATTCAGTAATATTTCATAAGCAGAAAGGTAAATATTCGGTAGCGTATAAGCACTGAGATATTTTTCTTAACATATTTTCTTCATAATGCTCACTTTTCAGATTGGTTTGTTTATCTTTAATGTTTGCTACCGAATCGATTGAAGCGGCTATATATTCTGTGTTATCTTAGATGCATATGTATATATCTATGAAAAACATTTTATATTTCAATTGAAGAAACTCTCTCGTAACTAAGCGAAAACATTTTTATTGCAATGACTGGCAATCATATTTGAAATGACCGCCCGTTACTCAATGATATTGAATCTCTCGCAAAATAATAATAATTTCCGGCTAAGCAAATAATGCCGAGTTGCTTGATTTTTTGCCCAGGGCCCAATCAAACGAAAATAGCAACAACAACATAAGAAAACAATGTTTGCACAGTCTAAAAATTGCGAAAGCAACAAAACGCCAAATAACGAACACGCCCACTCAAACAACAGCAGGATGATCATTTGGCCAATCAATATCGTAAAATGCAATTTATGATTTGCAGCTGTGATTTCTAAAACAAATAAAAAAATCGCTAAAGCAAAAGCAACAGCAACAGAAACCGCAACGCCACACAGCCATGCAACATGCCGCATGCAACCAGACCGGCAAGCCTCTTAGCAGCATTCAACATCCGCATCATCATCTGCGGCAACAGCAACAGCAACAGCAACAGCAAAAGCAAAAGCAGCAGCAGCAGTCAAAAGTTATGGCACAATTTTCACATCATTTTCCGGCGGGTCCCTCGCCGATACTGAGTTATGCTGCAACTCTGGGGGCCATCGGCTCAGACACGTAAAATAATTTAGCCCGCGTTTAACCTTAGTTTTTCGCATAGAGTCTGCTCTGCTCTCTGGCAGCCATTCAGTTTCCAGCAAATGAATTGTTGCACTTGGCCAACATACCCTTACAATGGGGCTGAGAGTGCCCTTACTGAATATATTACATAAATATATAGAGGTTAGAAATTAACTAATAGCAACAATTGATAATAATTAATTATAAAGTTTTAATATATTTAAAAATATATTAAAAGTATATTAACCTAATGCTCCACTTTAACAGCAACTCGAGACAAATATCGCCGGAAAACAAAAACCCAATCAGAAAACTATATACATATATAAAATTCGAATAATGTATTTGGGTATAATATTTACTATATAAACATTTGAGATATAACTTAAGGCCGTAGCAATCATTGACTTTCCAACTAGCTGTTGATAAATAAGTTAATTAAAATAGTTATTTCATACTTCAAAACTCTTTTCCCAAATTAAAGTAAGCACAACTCAGTTACATTGCAGCGTATCTGATAGTGCAGCACGCTCTCTTGATGATCTTTGGCCATTGTACAGGCTGTGTGTTCGTTGAGCCGTTGATTATGATGAAGTTGTGCGCAATTTGTTGGCCGTCTGTTGCTGCCTAAAAACGCTACAAGGCACAACGGAAATTGGAGAAGAAGTGAGATGCCTTGGCCAGGTCTGGACAGTTGGTAGGCTGCTTGGCTGGTCGACCGTGTTGTGTTTTGGCCAGCTTGTGTTGTTGGCTGTTTCAGTTGGTGTTGCTCGATGCTCGTTGCTCGTGTGCAAGATCGCTTAATTGGCTTGGGCTCGACTGCAGTTTTGCAAAGAACAAAAAAAATGGTAAAAAGATGAACGTTCTGCGCACTTCGCACATGATGTTTATGAGTTTCTTATTGTTTCTCTCATTTTTTTGTAATTTTTTTTAGCTGTTTTTTTTTTTGCTGATTCGTTGCGTTCAGCGCAAGACTAATTAAATTGGGAACGTGCAACGTTTGGTGCCGTTGCCAAAGAGCGCCATAAATAAAAACGTTGATAATTCCATCAAGTGAACGAAAAGGCGCATTTGGAGGCTGTTATCCTTGCAACACAGCTGCGTGTGTGTATGTGTAATTGACTGTGTGTGTGTGTGTGCTTGACTCCGCCCCTTCGTTTAGTCTGGCACAACCACCGAAAGCAGACTCCACTTTGTGCCATCTCCCTCTACAGTTAAAGATACATTTGTATCTTTGTGCGTGTGTGTGTGTGTGTGTGTGTGCAAGCAGCTGTTGCAGGAGTTCAAGATGTGCTTGTGTGTGGAGTGTGGAGTGTGTAGACTTTTTTCTCCTCATTCTCAAACTGGTTTCGAAGTTCGAATGTGTCGCTGTATGTGTTTTATTCTTTCGTTACCCCTTCGAAGTTCGAAAAGTATCTGACAGATACTCGGCAGGCAGTTGATGAGACAGTTGGAGCCGCTACACAATTATGACTTAATGTTTGTTGGCATTCGTTTCAAAACGTCGCAATTTCCTGTTAAATGATACGTGGCTTTTAGTTGCTGCTGTGTTGTTGTTTAATTTATGCCACCTTTAGCCACAATGTTAGCTTTGTCACGCTTCGCTGCCTTCCCTCGTCGCCCCAAGTGGCCAACAGCCAGCCCTCTATGGCCTGCTAATTTCACAGTAGTCGAGTTAATTTTTTAATTTCCTCTCACTCTCTCCCTCCCACCCTCCCTCTGTCCCTCTCTCACACACACACACAGACACAGACACACTCTGATCTGTAAAGACATTTGAGCAGATGCCACGTTGTATTTTGTATGCAAGTCGTGGCCATAAATTATGTGCAACGTTTTCATTTTCAGCCAAGTGTAGGAAATGGATCACGATTAAGAAGCTGCTCCAATGCCAACGCTAATTATGCACCAAGCAGCCAGTCCAACTACTCAGTTTAGTTAGTCTTTTAGACTTATGCTTCTTCTAGTCGGTCTTCAGTTCTCCGCCGGACGAGGGGAAGGTGAAGTTTGCGCGCCGCTGCACACAAATTGCCAGAGGAAAGCGGGCAGATAAAATGGGCTCGGAATGGGGGAGGGGCATTGTGCATCAACAACATGGTGGTTTGTGATTGTGGGTGTTCGTCTTATGGGATAAGGGGTTAAGAGAGGGAGGGGTATACAAAGTTAAGCGCTTTTTAGCCGCTTGTTTGGCTGCGGTTCCCGCAATTTAAGCCATAAAACAAATAACACATTGCACCTACTTATTTGTGCAGTGTTCGTTATTCGTTATGTTTGCATTGTTATTCTTGTTGTTGTTGTTGTTGTTGCAGTTTGTTTGTTCGTCTGCTGCTGTCTGTTGATTTGTTTGCCACTTTTAAATGAGATAATGAAAAGGTGTAAAATGTCAGTTCTGTTTGTAATTGTTTTCTTTATTGTTGTTGACTTTGTTGTCTTTGTTGCTATTGTTGTTGTTGTGACTGCTGTTGGTGGCGCCACAAAGTATCAGTTACAGTATACGATTAAATAGATATTTATGACTTAAGAATATATGCAAAATATGCAGGCCATAAATTTGTTGATTTACATCCAAATATGTTATTTAAATAATTTTCTATATAGCAAATATAGAAATGGTTGATGTTGTTACCCTTAGTAAGGCTTGCACCAATTTGTCAGATATATCTAAAACAAAAAAAAACATTTTTAGCTGACTTCTAATTTAAAAATTGTGTGCTCAGCTTTGAGAGTGATGAGACTGGGAAGAATGCCCGGCAATAAGCAGGCTGAGACTAGCTTTGCTAGATAAATACAATACAATACAATAAATAAATAGATAGATAATTACACCAGGAACAAGGGCTATAGCTCATTTATCAGTGATCAGGCACCACAAAGACAAGACTGGGAAATTATTTACAACTTTTCAATAGCTGCATCGCCTCCGTCGTCGGCATCTTCTTATTCAATTTAGCCTTTTGCAGTGGCTTTGTTTATGGCCTTTTGTAGAGCTACGTGCCGTCATGCAGTAGCTGAAAATTAGTAACGCTCCGTTGCTAACTTGGCTAACAAGTGCCTTGAGTTATGCGCAAAGAGAGAGAGAGAGTACGGCCTTAGTGGCTAATTAAAAAGAAGCAACACATTGAAGGTCGCAAAGAATTTTCCGTTTTCTAGTTTGCGGAAGCACATACCAAAATCACATTCTAGTCAATTTTAACATTAAATAGACATAGTTCTTCTTTAAAAGTTGACAATAAAATAAATCAAGGTGTTAAACAGGTGCTTAGTGCTAAGCAGCACTTATTTTATTTGCATCAAGGTGTGATTTGAATTCCATTTGAGGTATGCTAATCTATTTAGGTCTTAACTATTATTAACTGTTCCTGTTTAGCACCCTGCTGCGAGAATCTATCAAATTAGCCATCGAATAATTATTTTTGTATAAAAGTGCCTATTATTAAATTGAGCTCTTTTTTTTGGCTGTTGCCAACGGCGAAGAGTGAACACAATAAAAACGATGGTTTATTGAAGTTGATTTCTGTTTAAAATCGCTTACCTTGAATACTATAATCTCTTAGATTATGTTATATCTGAAAAAAGAATAAAATGCCTAAGAGTATATGTATAAATCAAGCCAAGCGACTGAGAACGCAAGTAGACAAGTGGAAAACTAAATATATATTGTGTTTAATTATAAGAATTTTAATGAAAATTATGTTCAAGTAAAATATTGATGTTTTCATATTATTCACTTTTAATTGCTTTTCTTTAAATTAAATTATATTTCAAACATTTCTTATCAGCACACTAATAAATAAAAAAAAATATTGCTATCATAATATATATTGCACATAAAATCAAGCAAGCTGAATTATTATTTATAGTCAGTTAAATGACATTTTCAAGCCTTTGGCTTGCTTGCAATTAGACAGCAGAGTGCCGGGGTCAAATGGTTGGTCAGCAAATAAATCTATAGCCGAATTTGCGATGCAATAAATACGTAAAATGAAAGCCACAGAGGTCCAGAAGAGTCAACGCGACTAGCCATTAATTTGTGGGGCAATCAACATGCAAAATCAAATGGTAACGGGAATGGGAACAGGCGCAGCTGCCATTACCAAAATGGGGTCCAAGTGAAGCCGCGAGCTGCTTCAGAGTCCCAAGTCCGAGTTTGAGTTGAAATCACTGTTAAAGATATTTATTTATTTTTATTTTTAACAGGCAGGCAGGCAGGCAGGCAGGACCTTAATTAACTTTAAATGCTGATTTTAGGCGCGACATCGATTGAGAAGCTGAGGTAGGGAAAGAGAGGTTGAGGTGCCAGCCATTCAGCAATGGGGGCAACATTGTGGCAACAACTTTGTGGCAACACTGCGGGTCAATTCGCTCAGGTTGTCAGCGAAAGTTTCGCGGCTGTTTCACCAGTTTAGCAATTTGATTTATGGTCAACGGGCTGGGCCGCAAATAACCAAAACTAAAAAGAAACCAAAAAAAAAAAGAAAAATACGTATAAAAATCTGAAAATCGACTTCATCAATCAAACATGAAAACTATTACAAGATTTTTCCGGGCTGCAACCAGCACAACAACAACAACAACAACGAAAACAAAAACAACAACGATGATTAATTCCAATAAAATAAAACAAGCTTTGCATTTGTTTGGCGCAGCTGCGACTTCGGGGCCTCAGATCTGCCTGGGAGCCCATGAGACTCAAAGTCTCCGGGAACAATCTATGACTCAAAGCCGAAAACTCGACCACTAAATGGGTCAGTGCCGACAGAGTTGGAGTTGCAATTGGAGTCAGCATTCAGTCGACTCTGGATTACAACGTCTCCGGGATGTCTCCACCGACAAAAGCTGCAAATTTATTATTTGCACTCGAATCAAAGACAACTCTAAGAAAAAAGAAAAAAAAAACCAGAAACTGAGCCTTGTGCTCCTTGTATATAAGAATTTTTGCACACGGCATACACACACACACAGATACACACACACACACAACTCATTTGCAAATTCCAACGAAACACTGTTCCGCAGAATTTTCAACGATCATTTAGAATTCAGTTTGGGTGTCTCTAAAAACAGTATCCATGCCCCATGCTCAGTCTGTTGTGTTGCATGCAAGCAGCCGAAGCAGAAACGAAGTCGAAGCTCAACTCGAAGTCGATGGTGCTGCTGCTGTTGCTGTTGCTGTTGCTGCCTCAGGTTGGTTCTTGTTCGTTTGGTTCGCTCATGGTGCATGTTCAAGTTGGATTCCGAGCTGGAGTCGGCTTTGAAGATGCGCCGCAAAGTTGTTCGAGACCACCCAAGTGGACGATGCTCCAAAGGGCGCTGCTGCTGTTGCTGCTGATGCTGCCACGACTGCGACTGCGACTGAGACTGCTGTTGAGACTGCTGCTGTCGCTGCTGTGTTTGTCCATGTATTGGTTTGTGTATTTGTATCTGTATCTTTTGCCGCAATAAATGCGCAAATAAAGTCACAATTAGAGTTGAACTTGTGGGAACGCGAAACGACCATCGAATGGCATACGATTTTTCTCCTTTTTCTCTTTTCTCTTTTTTCCCCCGCCCCCCTTTGTTTTTTGAATATTTTCGACTTTGAGTGGACCTTTTGCTTTATCCGGCATATTTTGAGATGCGTGAAGAATGCACCAATGCACCAATGCACCGGACATCAAGTACAAGACTCTAGTCCGCTTGAAGCTCGCTGCACTGGGAACAGTTGCCCTCGGTGCTAAAGTAGAAATGCTTGTAGTTTTTATTGATGCTCGGGCCCATTGTCAAGTTGTCTGTATGTCTGGACCGATGTCCACCCGACTCCATTGGATTCTTGTAGCAGTCGGGTCATTGATTTGTTACGAATTTATTAGTCAGAAGCACTCAACTTGGCTAACTGAATCGTTTAGCATTTTTTCCCTCCTTACGATACAATAACAACAACAACAATGAATTCTAGTTGTGGGAGACAATCAGTAGAAATATCCATACATCCATATTGGGTGATCTGTATCTGATGCAGATTCTTAAACGAAAATGCAATTATGTTTATGAGAGGTATTCTTGATTTGATTGATTTTATCTATTAGCTTGTGACTATTTATATTGTGGCATATTTTAAGGGAAATAGTTGTATAGGAAGTAATACAAGTAACATAGAAATAGTTTCAAAATGAAATAAATTTCAAAAGCAATATATTTTTGATTATCGTGTGTCTTCTAGATCAATTCAGTATTTAAATGATTTCCTAGACAAGAACTTAAATTTCGATTGATCGATTCTTTGGCTATGTAATATATTATTTATGTAATGATAATATGTAGCAAAAAGACTGATTTAAGTCGAGTTTCAACGAGACAATTTCAAAACTGAGACTAGTTTGAATTGAAATAAGCAAAGAAGTGTTGATCCTAAATATATATACTATATGGATTCGAGGATGTCGGTTTAAATGTGTTTTTTGAACTTCACGACATTATTTTAATAGCCTCTACGATGGCATATTAATGTTTTTAATTTGATTTTGTTTTTATATAGCATTTATATATTAAACATTAATCAACCTACTGTATAAAAACCCACCTATAAACATTAATAATGACAGGAGCTCAAAGTCTATAACATAAAAAATTAGATGGTCTTATAAGATAATTCATAACATCATATATTACATTTGTTGCTCATTAATTTAAACGTACAAGAGTCCAGAGGTCGCTGGTTTGGAGACACTTGAATCTGCGGCTTGTGGTATTAGAGCCAAGTGTGCAAGCCAAAGGGTTGACATGGTTATGCAACCGGTCATTTGCTGACAAAAGATGGAGCACCAGGAATATATCTGAGCACCTTGTTCTGCTAAACTTGAATTTGGCTTGCCCAAGATTTTTAATTTGTGCCCCAAAATGGAATTCCATATGTCCATATGGGCACGATGATACTCCTGAACATCAGCAGCCTGTTGCTCATGCCGCGTTTGCTGGATGGCCTCGGCTACCGGCATATGAATATTTCGAATAATTTCGAAAATTGCTTAAATTGTATAATGAAAATAATTTTGATGAGCCTTTGCGGCTTTCAAATAAAACGCTTTCACTGGCCTGGTAACTAAAAATGGCAATATGTTGGGGCCGCCTTGTGGCAATCAGGCTAAATGCATCTGGATAATTGGCATGGCTGTTCTCTGGCGGTCGACTCGTTCGATCAACGGAGCAACCGTTAAAAGCAATTAGCCAGCTCATCGTCTTGGCCATAACTCTGCTCAGTGAATGTTGGATGCAGTTGCTCCTGATCCGCCTGCCTGTCTGCATGCCTGCCTGCCTGCCTGCCTGCCTGCTGTGCTGTGCTGTGCTGATCTTTGCCCATATGCCCGTTATCAGCTTTGGCGATAATTGCCGAAGGCAATTTGTTAGAGCTTCTTATAAACGCATATGACACACAGACAGGCTAATATAATGCAAGATCTATGGCTTCAATACCGGTACAATTGAAAATTAATAATACCCAGCCTCCAACTTGGGACACGGTCTGTGTGCTTGCCACAGACTCGGCGTTGAAGTTGCTTGCTGGCAAACGCATTTATTGTGCTTAATACGATTTTTATCGATGCGGCTGCAACTGCTACAACTGCTGCTGCCTCGGAACACCCATTACAAATCACCGTTAATGAAGTCGAACTACCTTTACCCGACCCCCCATTCGACTATATAAGGTCTGTGAGAAGTGGCCGTGGAATGTGGCGAATTAAGTGCAGACAAGCACTCCACACATATACCTTGTAAATGATATCTTAAGTCATATGTATATCTCAAATGTCACATGAAATGCTGCAGCTCAACTAAGTCAGCATTTAGGATCAATGCCAAATGGAAAGCGGGAAAAACCAAGGTCGAAACTCTAACCTCGAGAATTGTGCCCGCAGTTAGCTCAACTTAAGTAGCGATAGAATGGAATGCCACGCGTAGATCTAGTTGGGACAATGGGCTGGTCACACGACTCGGCACGCGTTCGTCCTTCAAGGACAAGGACGTGCTAACAGTTATATATGACCTTGACTTTGATTTGCCGTTTTAACTGTTGCCTCTGAACGATTGTTGTCAACACAACCAATTGCAATTAACAAATGTTTATTTCTCTCTCTATCGATTTGAAGGCCCCGTTAGAGCAATTTATGGATTTATGAGCCAAAAACAGAAAGAAGCAAAAAAGCCAGTCGCCTCCCGGGGGAGCTGTGCTAGACAGACAGACAATTGCTCCCATGCTCACCTTGAAAAGGCCAACAGTCAGTCACACAATAATACAATAATACAATAATAAACATGAATAACATGACACACAAATCAATCAGTCACAGTAGAAGCTAAAAACCCTATACAAGCTGACGCTCGACGCTCTGCTCGACACTGTTCGACGCTGTTCGAGTCTTCCTGGAAGCCACTGGGGCCACTCTGATACTCTCTTGTCTGTCATTGTTTGTCTCAATTCGTTGGCAGCGGCTTTGTGAGCGCGACACTAATCCCGCTTATAATTTTATTATGCACACCCGATGTCATATCTGTATATATATATATATATATATATATATATATATGCGTGGGCGAGCGAGCTCTCCAACAAAGCCAAAGTTGCTTGGTTGCCTGGTAGCGAATTTTTTGACACGATGCTTTTGACAAACGTGATAATACATCATCGACCGGCTGACCAGGGGACTGGTTGGAGTTTGACTCCAAAGCTGCCTCTGGGCTGCTTCCTCGTTGCCTCGCTGCCTTGCTGCTTGATCGTTTAATTGTGTTTCTGCCACCGATCTACACAACTGGTCAGAGGTGGCCAACTGACGGATTATTGGGCTTGTAGAGTAAAGACTTACATCTTAACAATTAATTGCATTGAGTAGCGCTCAAAAGGTTCAGCTTTGACAAGCAACATTGCCCATGCAAAGTTTCGTTAAATAAATGTAAGAAAATTAACATAAATTTGTCGGAAACAAATAAAAATTTATGGATATATAGAAAAATATATATTATGAAGATATATCTTAGATCTGTAAATTCTGTCGACTTATGTATGTCGCTTTAAGCTTATATTTATAAATAATGGACTGACTCTTACCTTTCATATTAGTTCTAACTAAAAATAGCATATGGATAAAATAATTATTAATTTTTTATTCATGATCAAAACTTTTCCAATTGATTATCTGAATAAATTCATTGTATTCATTAGATTCGAATTTACTGTGTAAATCAGACAAATTCACAAATTTGACACGTGCACATCTTTAACTGCAGCGCCAACTACGCCCACCATTCCCCCCCCACCCCCCTCGACGCCACCATTCCCTCGGCCCCCTTCTTCTTATTATTGGACATAACTCAATTGGTAGTCACGCTTTTCCCCAATGGCAAATTAAGTTTTCATAGGCAACAACAAGGTCAGCGCAAATAGCTTACTAGCTGCAAGGGGGTCGTAGTGTGCTGGGAGGCACTGTTGATTGGCAGCGTCAGTGTTATAAATTTGATATTTCCTCACTACCAAATTAGTAAACAGCGCTAGCTGCCACAAGCAGCAGCAGCAGCAGCAGCAGCAGCAATAGCAGCACAAGTAACAAGAATCAACTTTTGAAATTGAATTTTTGAACGATTTCATATTAAATGAAGCTCAGGTGCTTTTGCCGCCATATCAGCGTCAGCGATATAGTTTATGAGTCAATGCGATTCGAATTGATACCGGACTCGTTACCGGTGGAGTTGCAAACATGGGTGCAGAAAATTCAACAGAATTAACAACGGGAGCCGTCGGGAACCGTCGACTTGGCAGTCGTGGACGGCTGATGGCGGCTTTTTCAATATTGCAGTCGCTTTGGGATTCGTGTTAATAATTTAGTTGCTTATCGCGCGTGTTGACGTTCAAAATGGTTTCGGTTTCGGTTTCGGTTTCAACTTCAGATTGCCACACGCTGTCGGATATGCACATACATACGTATGTACGCCTCTCAAGGCAATCAGGCAGTCAAACAGCCCAACATTCAGACAGCCAGACAGTCAGACAGTCCGACCTATTCAGACATACTCTGTCAGCGCCGGGCGATAGCGATACGCGAGCTCTTTGCCTCCTTGGCAATTTGCCGGGGAATAGATGCCAATTAGCAGCCACTTGGCACTTGGCACTTGGTATTAGATACAGATACTGTTACACTTCACCACACACGGAAAACATTTCTTGTTAAAATATGGTAATAATTACCTAAAGAGAAAATTCAAATATAAGCATATCTGGGTAAATATAATGTTTGAACTAGTTAGGAAACTAAAATGACAACAATTAAGAGAAACTCATTTAAGCCTCATGACAAATTGGAGCCACTAAATTTGAAAAATTGCCTAAATAAGAAAATGTTACTTGGCAATTATCCAGCAAAATTATAGTTCACAAAGCAGTTCGCATAAAAGCATTTTGGGCATATTTTGTGCATTTTAGCAAATAATAAATAATAATAAAAAAAAAAATGAATAAATAGTAATTATTACTGCAAATAATTTCAAGCAATTTTTGATGTACTTGCAATTCTTGTACAATTTATTTTGTAAGTGTAGTGGCTACATTTGAAACTCGAGCTCTAAGTTGGAATTCGATTACAAGTGCAAAGTGCGAGTGTGAGTGCGAGTGTGAGTGCGAGTTCGAGTACTTGGGCCTAATTGGCAGGCGTCGTTTGGCTGCAAGTGGAGCTGCTGCTGTTGCTGTGTTTGTTATCAGTTGCTGATAAGCGCGAAATTGTATGTGACTGTCTGTGTATGTGTGTGTGTCTGTGAGTGTGTGCCAAAACGGAGACAATGGAGCTTTGCGTCCGATGTTCGAGTATTTATGTAGATGCTAATGTTGATTGGGCCGCTTTATTGCTGCTGTTGCGACTGCTGCTGCTGCTGCTGCTGGTTGTTGTTGTTGTTGTTGTTGAAGTTGGACCACACACGATGCTGCTGCGGCTGCTATGGAGCCCAAGAGTCGTTGGCAGGAGTCAGGGCCAAGCCTGCCACAAACGAGATTTAAATGAGTCGCAACGACGACGACGGAAACTCTCTCACGATTCTGAATTTCAACGAAATCGGCAACTGTTGCGGATCGCTGCTGTTGCTGTTGTTGTTGTTGGCTGGCTGTTGTTGGTTGTTGTTGGTTGTATGTTGCATGTTTGTTGTTGTTGCTATTGCATTGCATTCTACGCATGCCAGAGATACTTTTGGCACCTCAGCGACGATTAAATGCACACGCACGAAGCAGCTGCCCAGCTGCACAGATACCGCGATCGGGCGATGCCCATCCTCATCAGCTTGTCTTTAAGCGGCTTTTGGTTCGCTTTTAATTGCCAAGTACAAGGACCACACACACACACACACATACACATACACGCTCTTTCAAGCACCTGATTAGAGGGCATTTAAATAACAGTCAATGACACAGAGCAGCGGGAGTTCAAACTGAGCTGAGGCTCCATTTGTTGTCACAACAAAACAACACACATGAAAAATGATTGCAGGTTGTTGAGCTGCGGTTCTTCCCACTCATCTCTGCCGGTGATAAGCGGCTGCACTGAATGCATCAATGTGCTCCCAAAATGCAACCGATGCAACCGATGCAACCTCAGCAGCCGTAACAGTCAATGGCATCTAAGGGGCATCTAAGGGGATCGTCTTTTAGGGTCGGCTGCGGTCATGTTAAATGTGACACTAATGTCCTTGTTGCATTGTCATTTGTCCGCAGGCCGCTTATCGGATCGGTCACCAACAGCACCACTCAAAAGGGCAACACAAAAAACTCTTTGCGTCTATGATTCCCTCATAATTTACGATTAGAGACAGCAGCCAAATCAGCCGCAGCAGCATCAACAGCAGCAGCAGCAGCAGCAGCTTCTTTTGCCTATCAGCGCTTTACAAAGTGCGTTCGTGTGTTTTTTTTTACCACTCCGTCTTTTCTATCTATCTTTTTGGGATTTTTTGTTTTGGGACCACCATTATCAAAGAAATGCCTCAAAGCAGCCACAGCTTCAAGTCTAGCTTCAGTCCTAGCTTCAGCTTCATCTATGTTATTATTATTATGATCAGCCTGAGGATCATCATTGTTAATAACAATATTTTGCTGGCTTTCGCTCGATCGAATGATTAAGTGGAAACGGGCTTGAATTGGATTAGCTACTTAGCCGTTTAGCTGCGTGGCTACTTAGTGAGTCGCCTTGTTAGCTGCCATTTGCTGAGCTTAAAACAATCAACAATTATGTGACAGCTGCTTGGACACTGCTTGCGAAGCTTGCGAGATACCCTGCGTTCCAAACTAGCATTGTTAATTATTTGGTTAGGCATTCGTGTAGCAATAATTGGTTCTATTTCAATTAAGTAAATTACATTTTTGCTTAGAAAACTTTCTAGATTTGTATACATTTGTATTTATTATATTAGATTTCATTTTGATTTGTAACTGTAATATTTATTAGAAGTGGAATTTTATTAATATTTTAATCATATTCATTTATATTCGTATATTTGTAGTGCTTACTGTTTAACTGAGTAATTGCTTGTCTTTATGTTTCCCTTGAGTGTTATTGCATACTCTTTTATGCGAGAGAGAGAGAGAGAGAGAGAGAGAGAAAGAGAGACAGGGTGAGAAAGAGAGAGAGAGAGAGAGAGAGAGAGAGAGAGCTAGAACTAAAATAACTTAAAGACTGAAAAGTTGTTTAAGAAAATTAACTGATGTTGGTTCTAATATTGGTCATACTTGTTGCCGAACTCAAACTCTGTGCGTTTTTGTGCTGCCATCGAGCATACCCATTAAAACGATAATATTACAGGGTATCGATTAGCGATGAAAGCGCGAAATGCGTTACTTTTCAGCCACTTGCCTGAGTGACTGGGGTAGGGGGCTGAATGGGGGAAACAGGGGACACTCGTCATAGTTGTCGTCTGATTGAATAAAGTGCGCCAAGTTGTCGATAGCCATTTAATCATTTAGTATGTGCTTAGCCAAGAGCCAAGATCCAAGTGGCAAGTGGCAAGAGCCATGAGCCATTTGACGGCCCGTCTGTCCCAGCTATAGCTGCTAATCAGCGTGCTGTCTGACTGATTGAATTGACCAAGACTCTGACTGGGACTTCGACTTTGACTTGACTTGGACTTCCACTGGGGACTCCAACTGGGTAACCAACGGACCCGAGAAGTGTCAGGTGTGTGTGTGTGTGTGTGTGTGTGTGAGGTGTGTAAGTGGCGGACTCAGTTGTTGGTTGCGCTTGATTGGATAAATGAATAAAAAAATAAACTTCAGTTAGGCGGAAAAGCTGCGTGGCTGCTGTTAAATATTTGCACTGCACTTAGCACTTGTTCCCCATTGCATCCCCTCCTCTGCTACCCCTCTACCCCTCCGTACGCCTCAATCAACAGCGCACAGCCAATTATGTGGAATGAGGTGCTAATTTATGGATTTGAGACTTTTTCTCTAACCGCACAATTTGGCGCGTATATAATTTACACTGTTTTCAGATTGCTCAGCTGATTGTTGCTAACGGTTGTTTGTGTCTACGTGTGTGTGTGAGTGTCTATCTGAGTGCATTTAACATAAGCACATTCCACATTCTATAATCAAGTTTGAAAAGTAAATGGCAATCATGAGATTTCAAATGCTTTTCACAATTGATATTAAAATCAATCGTAATCTTGAAATAAATGTGACTTAGTTTATGTTCAGCGTGTGGAATGCGATTTGGAATTACTAAGAAAATACGCTAATCAACTAAAAAGTTATGGAACTGACAATTTAAATATGAAAACTGTAAACCAACCTCAAAATGCAAAAGTGTTTGGCAAAGAGAAAACATAAATGTGAAATTTGAATGCATTCGGTTTTCAGAATAAAAACAAAGTAACTAATAGAAATAGGTATTACTTCGTACAGTATTTATATGCATATAAATGGTATACGAACAACTCTCTGCATAAGCTTAAAAGTTGTTAAGTATAAAATGCTACTCGATTCCATGACATAAATAATTCTCAGCTCTTTTAATTTCATAAGCATCTGCTTATCTGTACATATAAAATACAACTCTATGATTAAGGCACCCCATTAAAAATTATCATATAATTGTTATATTATTATTCTCTGCTTGTTATTTAATTATAACACGCAATTTTCCAATTACGCCATATATAATTTGTTATTATTGTGTGCATAATCAGAGCACTCAATTCTATTTTCTACGCATTAACATGTTAAGCACTTATTTAAAGCCAGTTGGGTAAGTAAATACAAAGTAAATAATTATGTAAAAGTAAATTTAGAAAGCTAAGAATATTTATCTGTACGTTGTCAATAGGTAAAGAATACATACTCAAATTATAATTTTATACTTTTACTTTAATCTATTCATAATCCACTCATTTATCTTACTCATACGTGGCATTTTTATTTGATAGCATGAATATTAACAATTGATAATGAATATGCCATACCCATATTCTGCCCCACACCACACAAGAATGTCGAGCTAGTGTGACAGTGTGCAACAAATCAAAGATACTAATTGTCACTGGTGGCGGACCCAATCACCAATGGCAGAGAGGGTCTCTGTCTAATTTATGGCCAATGCCAGCGCATTGGTTGAAATGAAAAATTGATTACCCTAATCAGACTACACAATCGCAAACCGATCTACACACACACACACTCGCACACACACACATCTAATTTGATCTCTTCTTATGTACATAAGTGAGAAACCGTGTAGAGCTCAGTTATGGCTTAGAGAAAAGAGAGAGAGATAGAGAGAGAGAGAATCTCTGATGGGGCCCAGTATCAAACGTCATCTTGTGAATGTATCTATGTATCTATCTTTATGTGTCTTCTTTTGCGGCCTTTTTTTGAAGGGCGTGTTTGCCTGCTCCGCAACCTCCGCAGTCCTCCAATACAAATCCTCAATCAGGCGCGTAGCTGTAGCTAATTATTTATTTTGGATCTATGCTTGAATAGATATAGATACAATTTCTGTGGTTTGTTTTTTGGGATGTTTTTGGTTGAACGTGTGGATTGGGCTTCATTCCATGGAAATACGCTTGTTTATGGGGCGCGCATTGTTATTAAAATGTTATTGGATTTCTCTCGCTTTCCAGCTGTGGCGACCCCAAACTAGAAACTGTAGCATCATTAGGGCGACTCCCGTAGCTGGAGGAAAGTACTCAATGCTAACTTTATATGAGCCTGGGTGTCATGATAAATGATTTTAATTCTCTGTGTTCCATTTGGTTGCCGCTTAACGTTGTTCTTGGTTCTTTTTTGGGTTATTTGTTTCCCTCGCTCGCTCGCTCGCTTCATAAATTAGTTTTATTTTTCAGTTTAGAAAATGAGAAAATGGCTGCCACGAAGAAATAAAGAACAACAAAAAATACGTTTGAAGTTCAGCCGGGCAGCCGCTCAGCAAGTGGATGATTTGCGTTGACTTGAAGGTCGATTCCATTTGGTCAAGGACAATTGCGATTGCCACCCAAGCGGCTGCCTTTTGCTGCTGGTCGTGTGACTCCTCCATTAAGTTGGCCTTGAATTGATACACGAGACTGCAACATGAAATTAGTATATGTGCTTATGCCATAGAGCATCATTAGCAACTCACAAGGAAGATGCCAAGTCCAAGTCAAGGACGCGTCGAAGACTAGAGTCATTTACAGCTGCTGCTGTTGCTCGACTGATTTGCAGCTTCTGTGACTGCGCTCAAAACCACACAATTATTTACAAAAAAAAAAGGAACAGGAACAGAACAGGACCTTGTACCGTGCAGAGGTACGTCCCTTTGTGCGAGGACTACCCGTGGCGCTGTTGCAAATTGCTGCCAAATCGCTGCACTTGCTGTGCGAGTCCTTGGCTCTGTCGTCTTCGAATGCCTTCGAATGCCATCGGCTTGCTTTCATGCTTTGCGGTTTAATCGAATTTACAGATTTACAGATTTGGCCAGTTATCCTTTACATCTACTCGGCCTGTTTGCAAACACACACAATAAAAACATGAAAACAATCGGCTTAAGTTTTTATTGGATTAGGCCACACAAAAGTGTGTTAAGACCTTGTTGTTGACGTTGTTGCCGTTGCTGTTGCTGTTGGGTATTTGGCTTATGCAATCTGCTGCAAAATCAGCTTTGGCCAACAATTTCCTGGAAAATTGTTTCGGTCTTCTAAACGAAAGACTTAGGACACGAACTCGTTAGTTCGACATGTGTTGCCAATTTATTTTGGGCATTTATTTGATGCACTTAAATATAACTTGAAAATTAATTAATAATTAAATCAATAAATTCTAACCAAAAGACTTAGGATACGAACTTGATACATAGACAGGTATTAGTAATTCATCTTAATTCTTTATTAAATTTAAAATCTGTAAGTCACAAACTAAAGACTTAGGACATAAACTTGATAGTGCGAAAATTTACTTCAATTTATTATCAATTTACCTTTAAAATTGACTCACAAATAAATAATTTAAGCTAAAAAAGACTTAGGACACGAACTTTATATTCAACTTATGTTTGCTGTTTAGTTTTATTATTAATTTATTTTAATCTATGACTGTTTAAATTGTATTTATATGATTAATTGACATGTAATTGAATAATTACTCGACTAAATATATTACATACCACTAATTTTTTAATCTATTATTATGTGACTTTAAAAAGGTTTCTTTTCAATATGATTTAGTTTAATTATATATAATTTGAACTTACGCTTTCACACTTCCAAAATGTTAACTTTCAATTTCAGCGACGTCAACAAGAACAACAATAAAATCAGGAAACGAAAGTGCAAACTGAGCAAATTGTTTAAACAATAAAGTAAGATATTAAGCAAATCTTTAAAATTAGCTTCCAATTAACGACTTTAACCAGCCAGCTACAAAAAAAATTCCAAACAAAAAACACGCGTAGGCAAATTGACAAATTAGCTGAGAAAAGCAATTTTGGTGAATTACAACCGCAAATTAAAGCCGCAGCTCGACTTTGTTTAACAGCAGCAAACATCAACAAAAACCAACTGCAGCGGAAACACAACAACGACAAAAAAAAAAAGTGGAAAAGAACGGGAAAAAACAGCAACAGCAAGCACATATTAAATATCTGTTAATTGATTGAAAACACGTTGCGTTGTTGTTTTCTCAATTTTTTCTCTCTTTTTTGCCGTTGGCCAAATTGATAAACTGACCAACGCATTCAAATTCGTGTCTGCCCCAAAGTGATGAAGTCATAAAGAATATATGGCTATCGGTTTATTTGCTTACTTTGGTTATATATACATATATTTTTATAACTTTTCATTTTGGTCGCACATAAAATTAGAATCCGAATTGTTTAATACTCGTAAACGAGCCAAGTTGAAAATGCTTTTAATGGTCGAGACCAAATCTCTCGAGGGGTCCATTTGTTCATAAACTAATAACAATTTCTGGCGAATCGAAAAAACCCGTTTCAAGCTTCGCTGCTCATCGTTCCTCTTTTTATCTGATTGCTGCTCATCTATTTGTTGGCAAATAAAGTAGTCAAATTTATAATCAGCAAGTTCATTAACATTTAACCCTAAACGCATTAAAATCACCAAAGGCGACATCAACAACAACAATAACAAATATATGTGTTTAAGTTTATAAACAATTATTTTGTTTATTTCTGGAGACAGTTTGCATTTGAATTTGTATGACTTTATTGTATAAACTGGACTATTTAATCAGTTACTTTCTGAAGTGAAGGAATTGAATAACCTAGAATATTTAACACTTACTTTCTTTGCAGAGGTAAATATTATTTTAAGACTGGGTTATTTAATATATCGGTCGATTCATTCTATTTCATTGGACATGTTAATTACAATCTAACATTAAATAATTGATATTGATATAATTATACAGAATTTGATACAATTTTTTTTTGCTTTTATTAGTATAACCTTATATAATTATTATTTTATTATAATTGTTTGCAGGTGACTCAGAGTAATGAGAGCATTTGCTGCGATGATTAGCCAAAGTCATTAATAATAATATTACTTTCAGGCACTAAAATGTCTTTTAATTTTTTTTTTTTTTGATTGGCAGCTGTTATAAAAACAGTTATAACAATTTCTCGAACAATATCAGCAGTCTGTAAATACTTTGGTGTCCATGTTAATGCTAATGTGTGTGTGCGTGTGTGTGTGTGTGTGTGCGTTTTGTTGGGTACTGATGATGATGATGCTTTACATCATTAATAACTCTTGCCGCCATCCGCTGGCACTCAGCACAAGTCGAATGCACGGATTTCCACAGCGTTTCTTGCTGTGGCTAAAGTAAGAATTTTAAATTACCCACTCACTCACACACACACGCACACACACTAACTAACAGAGAAACCGTTTAGCATCGCTGACCGCCAAAGGGCGCAGTGTCGGACATTTGTTTTCTTTTTATTTATTTATTTATTTTTTTGTCGCACAAAAATTTGCGAAGTCGCACAAAAATTGCATATTTAAAATGAGAAATGCAGGCGCTAATTACAAAACGTGATTTCGCTGGCTGAAAGTGTCGTTGGCCAAATTGAGTTGTAGCCGCAATTAACATTAACATACCCGTAAGCCGAGTGCAGTTCATTTGCCGTTTGTAAATTGCACTCGCTTTTTATTTTCGGGGCATTCATTTATTTTCTTTACATTTTTTGCCTAGAGCCAACAATTTATAACAGATACCAAATCATTAGGCAGCAAAAAAAACAGTAGCCAAATGAGAAAACAGAGAGTTGGATGGTAAGGGGGCAGAAGGGTGAGGGGGGAGTGGAATGTAGCTAGCTCATTAGCAGCTGACAACTCCCTATGCTCGTTTCTCTTTCTAAGCATCGTTAACAAAGCAAAAAAAAAGAAAAGAAAATAGCAGAGAAGGAGAAGAAGAAGAAAACAAGTACATGTGTAATCAAAAAAAAGTTAAAAACTTTAATTAACGCGTTTTTACGCAACTGTCGGCGGCTGTTTAACCCTTTGTGGCCAACCCACAATGCACAAAACAAACATGACAACAGTAATAATTGAATATCATCGCAATATAAAATCGTAACCGAAAGAGAAAGGCGCTGGGGAAGGGGAGGGGTGCGGTTAAGGTTGAGGGATTGCAAACGGAAAAATCAACAGCTGCTTGCATTGCCCAGCTGAGAGCCGACGGCAAGCAGCAGCAGCAGCAGCGGCCGCAGCAGCAAAAGCAGAAGCAGCAGCAGCCATTGCTATAAAGAGAGCGCACTCACAGTCCCTGTGCGAGAGAGAGTCAGCTAGCTGTGTGTGCGTCGAGTTCGAATTTGTATCTGTGTGTGTGTGTGTGTGTATGTTTTCGATATTCCAGTGGGCGCGCGCGTAATGGCTGACTGCCGAAACGGGACTGGGACTGGGACTGGAAGTGTGCGAGTCTTTCGAAACGGTTAACTCCGAAACGGTTAATGTGCCTATCGCTTATCGCTTTTTAATTAATTTGACAATATTTTGATAAACGTCCACGAATTCTGTTCAACTATGTTTTCAATTCAAATAAAGATGCGCATAAAAATTACATCAATCGTCCGATTGACAAAAGAAACAGGTTCAACAAATTTTAAAAATAACTATTTGTTTAGTCTTGATATGGATAAAGTAGCTGTTGTTGTTTCTTGGGCGTTTGCCTTTTGTTGTTTTGATTATGCCATTTGTGGCACATTTCAAACGGCAAACAGGAAAGCATTCCATTCGAACTCGAAATGAATATTCGATATTCAGCATATCACAGAATCCCCATTCATTGGCCAAATATTGGCACTAAAATACCAATAATAATGAAATTCATTAGCGATCTGTATATATTTATCTTTCTGTATGCCTAAACGCATTTTGATTTAAGTGCCATATTTTAGGGGCTAAAATTGTAATATTTGGCCAACACATGTTTCACATTTTTGTAGATGTGACTTTTGATTAGAGCATTATTATTGTTGCTGTTGTTGTTGTTGTTTTTGTTGTTGATCAATGCCAAATCGATTGTTAATTTATTTATTTACTTTGCTTCTTCTTTTTTTTTTTGAGTTAGAGACGCTAATGGGCAACGCTTCGTTGGCAGCATGGAAAAAATAATAATAAATATTAAATGTTTATTTAATACGAGCTCGAAAGTGTATCAAAATAAATTAAAAATCAATTAAATATCAATCAAATCGAATTGCAATGAAATACATTATGATTTCATAATGAATAAGAAGAATAAATACATACAAATAAATACATCGATATAGATAAATATCTAAATTTGTTATTGTATGTAAATTGTGGCCAATTAATATCGGCTTTTCTTCTCTCTTCCCCCTCCTCGGCCGGTCGTCGATCATTTTCTGCTGCTGGGTGTCGATAAAGTTGTTGCAGGCAACACACACACACAATCACAGATTGAAACGTTGCGGCCAAAAACAACAATCAACACAACTAAATGCTTATATATGAATAGTGTTGGTGTCGGTGAGATGGGAGGGGGAGGGGGATGGGGGAGAAGTGGGGGAGTGGGTTGGCATCACTCAACCGTTTCGGCAGCGACAGAGATAGCGCGCTTTGATAAATCAACTAGCAAAACCAACAAAACGCAGCCATTTTCCTTCGCATGCGCATGTGTGTGCGAGCGAGCCAGCTATATAGATATAAATACAACCTGGCAACGCCCCAATCAGCCAGCGAGAGAGCAGCGACGCAAACGCAGACGCAGACAGCGACACAGTTGTCAACCGCATGACAGCTCCCAATAATAAAGTCATATCGAGCTCTAACAAGCGAGCGAGCGCGAGCTCCAAGCCAAGCCAAACTCTCGTGTCTCGTCGTCGTCGTCGTCGTTGTCGTTGTCGTTGTCGTTGTGGTAGGCGGAGTGAGCAGGCCAGCAATCAAAATTGAGCGAGCGAGCGAGCAAGCAAAAACCTCATGCTCAATACTCAATTGCTGCAAACCGGTTCGCAGTTGGCTCTTCGCTCTTGCAGTGTGCGCTGACTGGAAAACATTGTCTCGCTGTCAGATTACAGGTGACAATGTCGAGTGTCACAACAAAACCAACACAGAGAGAGCGAGAGAGAGAGAGAGAGCAGAGCAGAGCTCTGCCAATCGATCAGTTCAACAGTTATTCGAAGTTTGAGCAACGTCTTCGTCACTGTCACCGCGTAGCAAACATTGAGAGACACTTTTCGCTCTCTCTCGCTCTCGCTCGCTCGTTCGTTCTTTCGTTCGTTCGCTCGCTCGCATGCTCGCACCCGAACTCGAACACACGTACACACACATTCACACTCGCACACGCAGACACAGGCACAGACAGGCAGCACCGCCGTCGTCTATCTCGCTCTGTTGCTGACAGTTCAATCGTTCGCTTTGGCTGCTTCTGCTGGCTTCGTCGCAGCGACGGCCAACTGTGATTAGTTAATTTAGTCGTTGAGCTCGCATGGAACAGACGTGCGCGTCGCAGTTGTCGGAATAACAGCAACAGCAAGTAGAAAGAAAAACAAAAAACAAAACAAGAAGAAAAATACGAGAACGAGAAACGAACGCAAATCAAAATCAAACAAAACGCAAAGTGCATTTTTCGTGTGAAGTGTGAATAAATCCAAAGAAGAACAAATTGAAATTGCAAATTGTTACATATATATACAAAGTGATAACAACAAATGGCACTTGAGGATCGCTGCAGTCCACAAACAGCGCCCAGTCCACCAGGTTGTCAACCACAAACACCGCAGCAGCATCCACAGCAGCAGCAGCAGCAGCATTCACATCAAGTGATTCACTCGATACCCATCGCAATCTCAGCTTTAGACATGAGCCTGCAGCCGGGCACTGTGGCAACAGCTGCCTCGCTCTATCAGCAACAGCAGCTACAACATTTGCATCAGCTGCAACAGTTGCAGCAACTGCATCAGCAGCAATTGGCTGCCGGTGTCTTTCATCATCCGGCGGCCAACTTTGATGCGGCTGCACTGCATGCGGCTGCACTGCAGCAGAGATTGAGTGCGGGCGGTTCGCCGGGTGCCCAGTCGACGGGCGCCTGCTCCACGCCCGCCTCCACGCTGACCATCATCAAGGAGGAGGAGAACGATTCCATAATGGGCGATAGTTTCCACAATCAAACGGCCAATACGACGGCCACCGAGGACGATGAGGAGGAGGACGATGACATTGATGTGGATGACACGGCTTCGGTTTCTGCACGTCTGCCGCCGCCGCCGCCAGCTCATCAGCAGTCGAAGCAGTCGAAGCCATCGCTGGCCTTCTCCATTTCCAACATACTCAGCGATCGATTTGGCGATGCAGCCAAGCAATGTAAGCAAGGCGAATCCACATCCTCATCCACCTCATCCTCCAGCTCCTCCACATCGTCCTCGTCGGCGGCGGCGGCAGCAGCAGCGGCATCCTTCATCTTTCGCCCCTTTGAGGCGAGCCGCGCTGCAGCTGCCACGCCCTCAGCCTTCACGCGTGTAGATCTGCTGGAGTTCAGCAGACAGCAGCAGCAAGCAGCCGCCGCAGCAGCCACAGCAGCCATGATGCTGGAACGAGCCAATCTGCTCAACTGCTTCAATCCCGCCGCCTATCCGCGCATCCACGAGGAGCTCGTCCAGAGTCGCCTGCGACGCAGTGCCGCCAATCATAATCCCAATGCGGTGTTGCCGCCGACGGGCAAGCTGGAGTCGGCTGGCATGGAGAAATCCGCGTTGGGCTCGCTGTGCAAGACGGTCTCCCAGATTGGACAGTCAACGGCGACGACGGCGATGACGACACCAGTTGGTGCCACATCCTCGAGCAGCAGCAGCGCCTGTCATTTGGCCAGTCCACCGCCCGCCTCGAATGCCTCCACCATCAGCAGCAGCAGCAGTTCCTCCTCTGCAGCAGGCAGCAGCAGTTGCAGCAGCAGCAGTGGCGCCTCCTCCTCGGGCTGCTCCTCGTCGACCAGCTCGCTGAATTCCTCGCCCAGCAGTCGATTGGCCAATGGAGGTGGCGCCAATGCCGCTAACAGTCCCCAGCCCATTCCACCACCATCGGCGGTTAGTCGAGACTCGGGCATGGAATCCTCGGATGACACCCGCTCCGAGACGGGCTCCACAACCACCGACGGCGGCAAGAACGAGATGTGGCCAGCGTGGGTCTACTGCACCCGCTACAGCGATCGTCCCAGCTCAGGTGTGTATACTCAAAATGTACATATAAGTTTAATAGATACTTTCTTATCGGTTAGGATTTATTTGTTGATATATATTTTTATATCCATTTCACAAATGCACTCCAAATTACGGCACATTCCAATTTGATCTTGTTTAGTTCAAATTTAGTCTTCTTTCACATAAAATATTTCAAAGAGAAACCAAGCCAAAAAAAGCCTTTTGCTTTTAAAAAGTTGTTCAGCAATTGAGCAAAATATATATATATATATATATATATATATATATAATATAAAAATAAAATATATTATAATATATTATTATATTTTACTTTTCATTAAGTTTTCCAAAACCAAAAATTCTGGCATTGGCTCTTAATAGATTTCACACACTCAAGCAATTAGATATCTGATCGATTCTATCTATTATCTATATTATTATCTAACATGGGAACTCCAGATGGATTATGCATCAATAATTCAACTGCTTAGTTGGTAACCTTCTCACACGAAGTAGTTATAAATTACACTCAAATTGCCGTCATAAGACTCGCCAATAATATTTGTTGCTTGTGGAGACAGAGAGCGAGTAAGGGAGAGGGAGAGGGAGAGGGAGAGGGAGAGAGGGACCACCACCAATGCGAGCGGCAGCCTTTTATATGCTTGCCTCATCGGTTTGTTGTGTGTCATAAAATACCGAAGGACATTGCAACAATTACAGTGTCCGAGACTCAATCCAAAGGCTCAATTCTCAATTCTCAATTGTCAACTGTCAATTGTCGGCAGAGTCCACTTTTTGCTTTCTTCTTCTCCATGGAGTGAGGGAGGAAGGGAGGCGGGGTGTGTGTGCGGGGCCTTCCGCTTTTGGCCGCACGCAGAGCTGTTGCTGCTGCTGCTGCTAGTGCTGGTGCTGCTGACACTTTATGTGACAATATGTATCGGATCGAAGGTCACAGGTCACGAATTTCTGATTTTGGTGCAAGACACTCAAATGCTCCGACGATTGACGAGCCCCGTTGCGAGAGAGTGCCCATTAAAAGCAGACAAACAGAATTACAGAAATACACAAGACTAGAAGCTGTTGAGGAAAAGGGAAACTCATTTTTCTCTTTACGCATGTGTGTGTGTTGGTGTGTGTGTTTTTGCTGCGATGCGTTAATTGACAAGTTAAGTGCTTTTTTATGACTCGAAATGGGTTTTTAATTTGGTGTCGATGGAATCGTATATAGAAACAGTCGATAGACGGCAACCAACAACAAGGCGTTGATAGCTGTTGATTACTCGCAGCGAGATTAAACAAATTATCTAAGCAATCCAGCAATTAAATTATAATTTACAATGTGTTAAAACCAAACCAACAAAAAAACCAAAAAAAAAAAATGAGAAAAAACAGAGACTAAAATTTCAATTAACAGCATTTAACAATCGTCTAACTGGCAATTAAGTGGCCAATAGAGAGAAGGAGAAACCTTTTTTTCTATTGCCAATTAGCTAAATATCACAGCTAGTTATTTAGTTGGCAGCTCGGCGTTTATTGAGTCATTTTCAATCTTGGCTTTTGAGCTGAGCAGCTTTAGCTGTTTTCAGGCCTGTTCAACTTTGGCACTCCGGCCAAACGCTCATCATATTAATTAAAGTCTGCCTCGCAAAATGGCCAACGATGGTTTCTCATTTCTCTTCCTCTCTCCCCTCCACTCGCCTCCTCCCCCGAAACCGGCTTCTTCATGTCTGCCTGTCGTTCGTTAGTTAGACGCCAGTTTGACAGCTGACAAATTGAACACGTTGCATGCCACAACGTTCGTTGAGAAAGCAACGTAGCAACTTCAACGCACACACACACAGACCATGAGTATATATGCTAATTAAACCATTAATATCATTAATTATATGCAGACATAAGTATGTGGGATTATGCTCAAATATGCTAACTTTCTATTTGCTTTTTCGTTGTTTTTTTTTATGGTGGCTTCTTGCAGGACCCCGCTATCGTCGCCCCAAGCAACCAAAGGACAAGACCAATGACGAGAAGCGTCCACGCACCGCCTTCTCCAGCGAACAGTTGGCACGCCTCAAGGTAAGCATCACAATCATAATCACAAGCTCCAACCACACCCATTACCACATATACAGTAGGGATATAGAATCTAGAAAATTTATATACTCTTTGTTATCTAGAGAGAACTTTATGTTTTTCTCTAAAATCATAAAATCTAAAATAGATGGGGTTTTTTTAAAAGAAAGTTTAGAAAGGTTATATCTAATTTCTGTTATATTTTTCAAAAGATTTTCTAAATATGTTCCCATTTCGACTCACCAAAGATTCTTAAATGTTGAAATTCTATCAACAAAAAATGAAAATTAAATCTAGGGCACATTGTATTCTTTATATATACACACATACACACACCTATCTGGCTAGACGAAATTCGTTAGTTGTTGTGTCATATTTATAGCCAAAATATTTACACACTTACGGTGGGTGTCCCGCAGTGCATGCATCCTGGTGACCTGACAACCGCACTGAGTCGTCCAGTCATCCAGTCGTCCACAGCGTCCTCGACTAAACCAATTAGACATGCTCATATTTCACAACACACTGCCTGCCACACAGTGCCACACAGTCGTCGTCTTTCAACTAAACCGCAAATAATTGATTTGCCTCAGCCTTGTGCCTATCTTCATAGTGTTGTACTGTTTTTGCACTGCAGACCTGACCCGACCCTAGTTGCCTCTTTTATTGCGCATCCAATCCACACAATCTCACCTCTCTCTCTCTCTCTCTCTCTCTCTCTCTTTGTATTTGTCTCGTTTGCAGCGCGAATTCAATGAGAATCGCTACCTCACCGAAAGACGCCGCCAGCAGCTGAGCGGAGAGCTGGGTTTGAATGAGGCACAGATCAAGATCTGGTTCCAGAATAAGCGAGCCAAAATCAAGAAGTCGACTGGATCGAAAAATCCCCTCGCCCTCCAGCTGATGGCCCAGGGACTCTACAATCATACGACGGTGCCGCTGACCAAAGAGGAGGAGGAGCTCGAGATGCGCATGAACGGACAGATACCGTAAGATGGCTCCACATCTCCCCCTCATCTCCACATCTATCCCCCACTCCCGGCTGGTCCCAAGTGTGTGCAATATGTAAGGAAATGGATTTTGTAAAGTTTTGTGCGACGTACAAAAATGTTCATGTGATATAATTGTAATATACAACTATCTATACCTATATCTATATATATATTTATATATATTGTATCGTGTCGTATCGTATCGTATTGTATTTGATAAGCTTCAACGCTCTATTTTAAATTCTTGCTGACGAGAGTATTTATTTAACCCACATAGAAAGTATTATTATCCTTCCTACGGATCGAAACAAGCTGCTTCTTAAACGCTTTGCACTCGAAAGTTGAACAAGAAAACACATCTTTACTCCTATCTATCTACACTTAGTTCTACACAGAAAGAAAAACAAACAAATACTTATGTATAATTCAATATTAATGCTTAACATGTTATAAGTAATCTAAAAGTTCTTTAGCTTAATTTCTAGTTTAGAAAAAACAATATAAAACACACTAAAATTGAGTATTTCTAGTTTCTAAGCTGCTAAAACGAAAATGTTATCGCTGAAAAAACTTAAAAACAAAAAACAAAAGAAATATGAATACAAATTTAAATGCACCCAAATAAAACAATTTATTGACATCCCTGTGCTAAAACAAAAGAAAACAAAAAAACCCCAACAAGAAAACATGAAAAAAAAAAATGAATTAAATAAAAAAGTATTTCAAAAGATTATTTAATGGGATCTTTTAATTTATAGTTTTCTGTAAGTAGCAAGCGAAAACAATGAAAAGAAATCAAAAATACGAGTTGAATACGTTTTTCAACACGTTTGGTTGGACTTGAAAAATCAATATGAAATAGGCCTTTAATGGAAACAGGATTAAATCGAAAGAAAAGGAGGTAATAATGTTTTGGTTGAGAGAGCTCGACTTGGAGATATCCTGTACCAAAGTCTATGAAGGAAATGCTGGCTGTTGTCGCCTCGTTATTTGGCAAATGTTAAAATACGATGTTCTTTCTTGTTTCTCAACTGATCTAAATGAAACTTCAAAAGATTATCAGCATCATGTTAAAACACAAAGTTTATCGTTATCTTCAGAGTTGATCTCAGTAATCGGTAATATGAAATTAACTCTTGTAGTTTGAAAGACATAATCATCCGCATCAAGAATATATACACATTATGGGATTGGAGATGCTTTCTTTTAGTTGAAACATAATTTTGCATAATTTCATTATACACATTTTGAAAGTGTTCGGGGTACAAATTCCACATTTACATACATTATTTACTTAATAGACTAAAAAGTAACATTTTACGACTCAAACACAAATTTTCAAACTATATTTATAAGCTTGTATTTGATGGCTTTTGCTGTAAAAATGTTTTACATATAGGTTAACACAACCTTAAAAAAGCCATAACACTTACAACCTTTGGCTGAGAATTAACTCAACGGAATCGAACCCGGATTCATGGTTTTCATATCTTATTGAACTAAGCTGACAAATTTGAGCTTTGTTTATTCGAGTATTAATTACAGAGCCTTAGGCAATTATCACAAACTCTTTAGTAACTTTAATGAGTAGATAATTAATACTCGCTTTAAAATGCTGTCTCATTTCTCATGTTTTCATATAAAAATTTATGGATTAATCGTTTGTGATATGGTGGCAGCATTCAGGTTAATAGGCTATGTTTGCGCCAATAACAGACAGGCGCCGTCGCCTCCATTCAACGAGATGTCCACATTCGCATTTGCATCGGACTCAAATTCAGATTTGGCTTTGGCTTTTGATTCACATCAAAGGATACCGTTGCCGTCGCCGTCGCCGTCGCAACTTTAAATCATGTAATCTTGTCACCAGTCGAGGGTGAGACTGGGAACAGACTGTGATGGGGTTGGGGAATGGATTTGCTGCTGATTCGCTAATTGCACAATCACAGCACACATGGCTTCGGATGAGGAGAGTAGCACAATGGGACTGGATGTGGGGGCGGAGCGGGCGGCTATGTGTGAAGGATGACTGACGGCAACAGCATTCGATACGATTTGGTGTGCAGCCATTTAATTAAAAACAAATCTTCACATAAACAAATATTGTGACACGAAGACAACTCGGCTGCCATCAAATGAAAACTAGCAGCAGCATCAGCATCAGCATCAGCAAACAACAACATCAAATGATTTATTAGCACAGATTTTTGTGGTGCGCGTTAATTTGCTGAAAATAAATGCAAAAAAAAAAAAAAAAAAGGTGAAAACGAATATTACTAAAATGCCGGGGCATAGACAAATGTTGCAGTAGTAGGAGTACAGATAGATGGCAAGGGGGCAGTTTGGCAGCTGACATTTACTGGCAAGCGTTGAAATGCTGATGCTGATGTGAAATCTTGGCCGAGATCGGGCCACATAAAATGAATTAATGCCAACGCTAATTGTGGCCAAATGAAAGAAATACGATTATGTGTGAGCACGCAACAGACAGCAGGCAGGCAGGCAGGCAGGCAGGCAGGCAGCCGGGCATACCCCTAACCCCAGACCACCCCTCTTAAGCTTAAATCAGGCGTATTATAGAGGCGCAAATCCATTTGCGCGCGTAATGAACCAATTAGCCAAGTGCAATTGCAAGTCGCAAATGAACTGGTTGTCGAACTGGTCGAGGAGAACTGGAACTGATACAGAAACCGCAACTGAAACTGCAACTGCAATTGGCACTCGTCATTTGATTTCATTAATAGTCAAAGCAAACACTTTCATCACATCTAATTAGCTGAAATTGCCAAGTGACACAGTAAATTTCACTTGAAGGAATTTCAACAGCGCATACAATGTAGACAGACGATGACGATGAGGATCGGCTATTAAAAATCCACCAAATAAACTATACCCCCATATGTAGCACTTGTGCCTGCCATATAAGTCAACCTCAGCCGGCCTCCCCCTTTTGGCGTTGACTTGCTGTGTGGGCGCTGCTTCTCCCCTACCCCCTTTCCCCATAGAACTGCTGCTGCTGCTTCACATGTGTGATTTATGCGCAGCGAAAGAAATCTGGCGGTGGCAAGCTTCCCCTTTGATATCGCCACGTGGCAGCAGCCCCTTCGCTAATTGCGTTTTTCGTTGCCTACAACTCCGAGGCGGCATTTTACAGTTTGTCGTATTAATTGCTGGCCGCACAAAGTCGTCTTGTCTCTCGACTACACGTTAAGAAAACGGACTCCACTTTTATCTCCAACTATCTAATGTTTATTTCTTATACAGCAAATCAACTGTCCTTTTATTGTTTACCATGTGAAAGCTCTTACACAAAAAGAATATATCCAAAAATTTATATTATTTGTATTCTGATTTTGACAATTAAAAATAATATTCAAACTTTTCTCGCTCGAATTAAATGTACATATCAAAAATATATGCTAACTCTTCAGATTATAAAACATAATACTATACAAAATATTAATTTATTTAAAGACTTTATTTGTTATTTATAGATTTTCAAAATATTTGCAATTACCTCATGCAAATAATATTAATGCTTTACTTATATATTTATATCGATTTTCCGATTTATTGAGTATTGAGTAGAAGTCCAATTACCTCACACAATTATCTGCATTTTATTTAAGTGTTTCTATTAATTTTTAAATTTATTAAATGACTCACTTCTATATATATATATTTATGGTGTCAAATGGAATTTCTGTTTATCAGATGCAAGTGTTAAATATTTAAAAACAATATTTAAGCTTTGCAAATATTAATATGTTGCTAAACTACAAGTAGTGTTTTTCGAGTGCATGACTAATACAAATGATGTGTATTTTTGTGCATCTAGTAAATGTCGAACAAGTTTTTGCGGCGTCTTGTAGATTTATTTGCCCGTAATGGGCAATTGGAGATGCCACTTGTTTCCGCTTCGCTTTATCAATTGATTTACGATGCGATAATAAAATGCACCACCTCCCACCACCGCCAGCAAACTCGCCCCTTGCCACCGCCCAATATCATTCAGAAGCCAGAAAGCACAAAAACTTTTTAATGTATGATGTGCGCCATTTGTGCGTTGATAGTTTATAGTTGCTGCAGTGTTGCAGTGTTGCAGTGTTGCAGCACTGTTGCAGCTAGAGTCTGCTGGAGCTGGCATTTCATAATCGTTGCCAGAGTTCCATGGAAAGTGCACTCAATTATGGCCAACAGACAGGCGCTGAGTTTGACTCCTCTACAATATCGCATGAATTGTGATCTGTGAGTTGTTGTGAGCTGTTGTGAATATCTCTCAAGTGAGTATCTCTCAACCTGTCCCGCTCTGGCGCTACACGAGCTGCTTGGCTTGGCTTGGCTTGGCTTAGCTTGGCTTGGCTTGGTTGGTTGGTTGGTTGGTTGGCTGGCTGGCTGATCTCAGAGCCTAAACAAACATTCCAAATGCCAGGCGTGCATTTCCAGCAGCCACACTTGGCTACATTTTCAGCAGAAGTCAACGCCAACATATTCACATATATCCACACATTCACATTCACATTCACATTCACATCATCATTGCCGTCAACTCGAAACGTCAATTCTGTTGACTCAACGCCTTTGAGCCATGAGAGACTCCAAGACCTCACTTCTTCGACTTCATCTTCATCATCATTATCATCATCATCATCATCATCATCATCATCATCATCAACATCATGATGAACTTCATCAGCCTAAATCCAAAACCAATTCCAAAACGCATCTAGCGGCGCTTAGCGCTGCTTAAATATTTGTCTTGTTAACTTGTGAGTTTTTTTGTAACTAAATAATGTGCAAGTAATTTGTAATTGATTGTCTTTTGTTAACCAGTCTACCCATGAAGTTGCAGAGGGGAGGGGTGTGGGGTAAGTTAGTCCAGGGGACGCTAATTGGTCAAACTGCTTGCGCCTTTGTTTGACTGCCAATTTGCGCCTCGGACAAGTCAACAAATGCAGTTTAAGAGTTTTTCACTGCGTTTTGTTAGATTTGTTTCCACATGGTTTTTTTTTGTTAGTGAGGCGCTAACTGCTCTCAATGCTCCGCTAATTGAGTTGGTCAACAAAGGCGCCTCGGCCGCCTCAGATATCAATGGACAACAACCAAAATCGAGATACGCTTATCGCTCATTATCGATGCCAAAGCGCACTTAAATTGATTTGCATAATACAAATATTTTCTGGCTCTGGCTGAGCACAATGTATCTAAAAACGTGTTTGCTATCATTTAAAAACTAGCTGCGAACTCTTAATCTTAAAAATTGTTGGATTCTTTCTGAAACCGTTTCTACTCTTCTACATAAAGTACACATGTTAATGTAATTACAACATAATTTCCAAGTACCTTTTAGGTTCTCATTTCTTTTGTTGTGAAAGAATCTTACAAGGCATTCATTTAGTTATTCCGTTCATGTAGATATATATCTACTCAAAGCAGTTGCTAACTAAACACAATGTAATAATGGGTATACATATATATAGATTCATATAAGTAGATATAATAAAATATATATGACCACTGTCAGTTGTGGGGTGGCAAGTGTGGCGCCTCTGTGAAAACACCGCGAAGGCGGATATAGAGTCGTAATTGCAGGCAACGACAAGAATCATGTTTAACAAGCGTATGAATTGAATTTTCATTTGGAGTCGCCGCAAACACTCATAAATATATAATGAATAAATAAAACAAGAACAACAACAACGACAACAGCAACAACAAGAGACGATTCGATTCGATGGCAAATGACCAGTCTAACCAAAAGAGGCAATAAAAATTGAATATGCATTTCCCATTTAACGGGTGGGCCTCGAACATTCGTTGAGGTGGGTCTCGTTATAACTTCGACTATTATGATGACATTATTAACATTATTTTGTGCTTAATAATGTTTAATGGCAACCCACACACACGCGCACACACACACACACACACACATTAAATAAACATAAGTAATACACATGACAGCCAATTACATTTTATGCAAATGTCATTGAGGTGTTTTGTGTTTCACTCTCGCATGGCGTTAATCGTATCTCCCAATCGATGGAGTATAGACAAAACTGGAAACCAGAAAGTAACAAGCCAAAAAACAATTATCTATTTGAACTGTGGTTCAATTATCCGCCAAGCTGTGAAATAAATAAGCTTGTTAACTGCTCACTGCGAATGATTGATTATCAAACAACGCATAGTGAAATATATGCTTTATACTACTTGCATTATTTATGTTATTAAAAAATAAAATTAAATTATGTAAAGCTATAAGGATATTAACCTAACTAGATACTGATAATATGTACAAATTTCATCAGTATCAGCTGAGAAACCAGCAATCAAATTGTATATTAATATTTGTAGAACTACATTTTTAATTTGATTTATGTTCTTTGTAAGTATTCTAGAATGAAATATATGTGTGTATATAAAATTGATTACGCATTCTGTTAGCTGCTTTAGAAGCACATTTCAATAGACGGGAATATCGCACATGCCACCCAGTAAAATCTGGCACACACATTTGGCTAAGGTTATTGACTGACTAAGGTCAGAATGCATTAGCCATGGATAAGTATGTGAGTGGGAAGCCTGTCTGCTGTCCATCCCGCTGTCTGGCTGGAGTAGATGGCAACTCCAATTGCAAGACAAATGATGCCACACCAATGCCAAGGCAGCAAAAAAGAGTGGAAACTTGATAATGACAATATTTTTGTTGTCATTTGAATATGACAAACAATGAGTTTCTTCTACTCCTTGTCGAATGTCGCCCGGCAAAGTGAAGCGGAAATTTGTCATTTATCATGCGATGAAATTTCGCATAATGCAAAAGTCACCGAAAAACACACACAAATTGGTTTGTTGCATCGCTAACGATCTATCCCACTTCCTCTGCCCGACTCACCCCTCCCTCTCTGTCTGTCTCTCTTCATTTATTTTTTATTTATTTATTTTTTTTTTGCAAATATCTCGATCATATATCAAAATCGCACGTTTGCATTGCGGCTTGGTGGGTGGGCAACATCCAAATTTAGTTTAATTAATGGTATTCCAGTCTCGAACGGAGACGTCGACGGCGACGGTGACTGAAGCGAGGCCAAAGCGGGCCAGAAAGTCTGTCAGCCAACTGAGCAAACTGAGCAAACTGACCAAACCAAAGACAAACATTTCGCGCACTCAAATTAAATGAAAATATTTGCGCAATGAAACAAATTAGTTTTGTATTGTTTTGCATTTACACCTCACTGGCCATAACAGCTACAATGTGCCACTTACCAAGAGACGAAAAAGAAAGTAGAAAATTAAAATTTTTGCTTTAACTCTAAACAAGATTCTTATAAATATGATCATTGAAAGCTTATTCCAATAAAAAGTACAAAGTTTCTTTCTCAAATATAAGGGAATTCAATAAGAAGACAATGTTTCAATTCCTGGGATCAAATTGAAAACAATATGTGGATTTTGGGTAACAATAATAATAATAAGAGAATTATATTATTATTATAATGATTTATAGTTATGAAATTCGGTACACTGCACTTCTTGAAATGTTTTTACTGTTCTTAAAGATTTTCGATAAATATGAAATCTTTAAAACAATATTCATTAGCGTATTAATTCGAATTTCTTTTCTTATAAGTGTATTTAGTATTCGGTGCACCGCAAGTTTTACAGTTATTTTTTTGTGTCTTGCAGCAAAAGTTTTCTGCTAAATATTTAATTAATACTTTTTGTTTTTCTGTGCAGACGTGTGCAAAAAATGCGCCAGTGTCAAAACAAATTGTTTATATGCAAAGCGAGCACACACACACACACACTCGCACACACACACTCGCACACACACACTCGCACACACACACATAAACACATACATAAGGGTTAATTGTTAAATGTGCGGGCCACAAACAAATGTGGCGCTGATTCCAAAAGCGTTGCGCACCAACCCTGCAACAGCAGCCCAAAAGCACATGGCATCGGAATCGCAATTGGAATCTGTTTGCCACCCAGTTGCTAACAGTCCCCGCAAATCCCCACCCCTTCCCCTTTCACCCTCTCCCACCCGTTCTCCCGGCACTTCCTCTTCCTCCTTTTGGAAAAATAAACATTGTGCGCGCAAGTTGTAAAATTTCAAATTAAAAACGTGATCTCAGCGCGAATTGGAAAGTAAATTATTTGATTCTGCACTTTTTCACTCGCCCCCTTACCTGTCCCTTGGCCCACGTTTCATGCTGCTTGCTGGCTGCTCCTTGTTGCCAGCAGACAACACCAGCGAAAGTGCTGAAAGCTCAATAAAGCAAACAACAAAAAAGAAAAAGAGAAACAACAAAAATGCAGCCCGAACATTGGCGCAATAAAAAGGACATGAATGGCAAGGAGGGGCAGAGGGCGCAGAGCTTGTGCGAACGCGCCGAAAAAAGGATATTGTACGTATCCTGGCGAAATGTGTTGAAAATTGTGCGCCACTGTTTCGTTTATCTCTCCATTCTGGAGCGCAGCACAAGCCAAAGCGCCAAACGGGACGCGGCACGCAGCGAGGCAAACAGTTTTTATCTGGGTTCGTGCAGCTGCTCCGAGCACGAACCGGAGCCATAACTCAATGATGGGTGGGCTTTTGGGCTGCTTCTTCTTCTTGTGCTTCTTGTTGTTCGCTTGGCGGAAACGGAAATGCGCCACAAGCAGCATTTTCAGCTTGTGGCAGGCAGCTTTTGCGCCACTGTGCCATGGCAGCGGCGACGACGCCTTAATTGAGGTACAAATTGAGCTTTTGCATTGCGTCCTCTTTTATCCCTTTTATTATCGTGCGAGAAAAATTACCCTACTACAAAGTACTACAAAAAATAGAAGAATCAGCAGCAACATAGTGCCAAGGAGTAGGGGGCGTGGCGTACACAATTTTCAAGTGAGATTTCGCCAGCGAGATTTAATGCGCTTTTTGCAGTTTTCTTTCTCTTTTCATTTTTGTTTTTTCTTTTTTAGGGACTACAGAACTGAAACTACAATAAATTGAAGAGGCCTGCAGGATGGTCGGGGTGAACGTTTTATCTATGTGTGTGTGTGTGTGTATATATATGTATGTATGTGTATGCGGGTAATTGCAGTTTTATAGCAACTAGTTTCATGAAACGGATGCGATTGATGTGATTTTTATGGCACGCAATTCACAAAGTGGAACTCTGAGTGTAATTAATCCTAGTACGATAAAAATTCCCCTACAAAAATCCAGCCCAATTAAACTTAAGACAGCCAAGAATGCTGAGCATTGATTACTGGATTTAATAGGTGAAGTTGCCTAAACTCCGCCTCATAGACCTTAAGCTGACAGAGCTTCGTCAAAACTGAACTGATTTTTAAAAGCAATAAGCTTTTGTTGATGGTTTGGCATCCAGAATAATTATGCCTTTAAATGTGTTCTGAATAGTTTTCAATCATCTTAGCTAGTCTGTCTTTCAATTAAGTTCACTTAATAATTAGCTAGAGTTTTGCCAGTAAACAGTAAATTATCCCACTGAGACTTTATCGCAGAAGACCCCAGTTCGATTCGACTACCAGCTACCAGCTACCAGCTACCAGCTACCAGCTACCAGCTAAGTCGCATGTGTTAATTCTCTTAGATTCTCTTGATTTCGCTCAGTTTCTCTCGGTTGCTCTTGGCATGGCCTGACCAAAGAACATAATAACAGCTACAAATGCTAAACGCTGTTTTACTTACTTTTCCGCAATTTGGCGCCGCACCAGCGACGACCACAAAGATGAAGATCAATCGAGGACTGGGACTCGCATCGGCACTGAAATGGGGAGGGGAACGTGGACGGTGACTGGGACGGTAACTGTGACTGTGACTGGCACGTAACGAGCCGCAAAACTACTGTGGCTACAGTTGTTGTTGCTGTGGTTATTGCTGTGCTTGTTGCTGTTCTGGTTGCCTGTGGCGCAGCTTTGAACGGTGAACGATGGAGCATGGAGGATGTAGAGGACGGAAGATGGCTTCGTGTGTGGTCTTCAATGTGGCAATGTCTTCTTTTAGCAAGGCTCTTAGCTAAGAGCGAACCAAAGAGCGAATCTGTGAAATGCACTCTGAAAAATACACGCAACATAAGTTGAAGAAACCACGAACTTTTCCAAAACAAGCTTTCAAAAATTGGGTTATCAGTTCCAAAGAACAATTTTTAAGTTTCTTACATTTCTGTGTATTTTATGTACTAAGGGGAAGTTTCTCTAAAAAATGTTGAATATTTTTATAAAAATCAGTTACTAATCTTATTTCAAAATGCAACACAAAAACCCCAAAAGATTAAATTAAAATATGTATAAATTTTCTTCTAAATATTTGAAATTCTGTCTAATAGGAAAGTTTCTATAAAATTAAAAGCAAATCTTTTCCACTTAACAGAAACTTATTGCACAAAGTAAGGAACTAATTCTAGAATTCAAATAATACAAATTTCCGTTAATTTTATTTAGAGCATATTATTTTGCCGAGTGTGGAAGCTGAGAACAGTGGGGAGAACACAGTAGCTGGGATCACGTAGACAATGCAATGGAATTGCATCGAATTGGATTCGATGCTTGATTGCCAAAGTGTCAATAATTTTGAGTGCAGCATATTTTTTGGGCTCTGGACTTTGGGCTGTGTGTTGCTCTCTTGGAGGCGACTCCGATCTGAGGCGCTCTTCGCATTCGCATGCGCATTCGCAATCGCGAATCTTGCAATGCCGCTCTGCGCTTTCGAATCGCATACATATTAATCACTCCTAATGGACTGCAATTGAATTTCAAGTAATCATCGAGTGCCTCAACTTGGGGCAAGCTTAATAGCCGCTACGGCTGCTGCTGCTGCTCCAATCGTTGTTGCTGTTGTTGTTGCTGTTGCTGTTGCTGTTGCCGACTGCCACTCGCCAATGGTTTTAAGCCAAACGCAACTTGGGTGGTCCAGATGCCGTGTCTGTTGACTCTGTGAGCTCTCTGTGCCTCCAACTGTGGCATGTACGAGTTGGAGGCTGCAACTGAGACTCTTTATGATCGCTGATGTTTGTTGGCTGTTTGTTGTTGGCTGTTCGTTGTTGTTGTTGTCGCTGCTGGGCCAAAGGTTTCGTTCGGGCCGTTTTGCAAGATGCGGAAAAACCTTTTACACGCTACCTTGATGAGCAGCGGCCAATGTCCAGTTGGGAATTGGAAAACTCAATTTGATTGCAACAGCAACTAACAACAACAACAACAACAACAACGACAACGACAACAACATCGAAGAAGAAGAAGAAGAGCAACAAACTATAATGACTGCAATTTTTCATAAAACTCACAGCTAATTAAGTTTTGGAATGTTTTGCTTACGAAAATTAATTTAATGTTCCACGAAAATTCAGAAGTGATCAGCCACAGATACTTAGCAGCAGATGCAGATGCAGATACAGATACAGATACGGATACAGATATACAGTAGCTGTATGCAGTTAGTTGCTGTTGGTCGCTCATTGAGCGCCTGATGAGCATCATTAGTTAAGCGTCGAAATTCCACGTAAATCGAGAATTCCAGGAGACGCACAAGTCGCAGACGACTCAAAGAGACACAGCGAGACTCGGAGCGTCGAGAATCGCTTCACCTGCCCATCGAACTTCTCTGGGGACACCTTTGACAATCGATCGGTGGCCGGACAACATGTGCAACTGCTTTAACTGGACACGGGACACGGGACACGGGACACAGGACACAGGACACACATCGATGTGGTGTTGCTCAAATTGAAAAATTTGAATCGACTGCAAAACGGTTGGCAGCTCAATTTTCGCTCAAACCGTGTATTCGCATCGATCACTTGGCTTATGTGTTATTCACTTCATTAAATAAAAAAAAATTGACAACGAGTAGGCCAGAAAAAACATAGACTGATTTAGTCGAGAGTGCTCGACTAGAAAATACTCTGAACTTGATTCTAGTTATTACTTGCAATATATTCGCTGTGCTTCCCTTTCGATTGCTTAAAATTATTAATTATTATTTGAATTTAATTAATTATAATGGACTTTAGCTCTTAGAACCTTAAAGATATGGATGAAAGACTCAAATCGATATTTATGAATAGTTTATTTATATATTCTTGGACTAGTAATTCACAAAACAAATTTAAATATTTCTGCTTATGATATATGAATTATAATTTCTATTCTATAGCTGTCTCTCAGATTTGGATAAACCTCTAAATTCGGTTTATACATATACAAGAAATCTGCTGCTGATGCCGTATTTAGGACAACTCATTGCTTAAGAGGTATCTAAAAATGATATGGGATCGATAACCATGTTATGTTAGCCAGTTTCCCAGCGCAATCACAGGTGGCTGCTTGTTACCATCCGGGTAATTGGCAAGATGATTTCTAATTAGACCACCGAGCCAGAGCCAAAGAAACCAGCAGGACGAGACCAGCAATCGTGGGCTGCATGTAAAATGTTCAATAGGCAAAATTTGCTTGGCTCTGCGCATTACTTTATATATATATATATATATATATATAGATATATGGGGCTGAAAGTGTCGCGCGTAGAGCAGCATAGAATAGGCAGGCAACGGCAACTCGGCTAATTTACACGCGCAGGTGTCAGTCTGTCGACAGGGCCAGAGACCTAAATTGATGCCGATGGCCCGAACGGGGCCAAGACCAAGAACGGACCAGGCCCAGACCCATGGCCACACCGGACCAGAACGCGTCGAGTGTGGCCCTTTTATTATATATGTTTTTCTGTTGTTTATTTTTTTTTGCTGGGCTGCGTGTCCGCTTGCTGATGGCGATAAATTATGGCTTAATTAAACTAAAAAGAAAAGAATTGTGTGCTTTATACATAATACAACACATAATTATATATATATTTATATATATATATACTACATATATGCTCTCTTTCTGTCTCTGTCTCTGTCTCTGTATCCCTCTGCGCATAATTAAAAGCCAATTTTGAGTCTAACACAATTATGAAAACAAGTCACCATATTAAACAAGTTCCAGTGCTGTAGTCGAGAGACCAGACAGTAGTAGCTCGACTACCAGATACTCTGAATAAAGCTGTAAGCTTGTTGATGGTAGTACGTTCAATATAAAGATACATTTTAGCTGGAAAAAAGATCTGTCTTTCTAATGACAACTTGCACAATCGATAATTAATATGTCTAGTTATATTATATCAATTTATATCCACAATCGCGAAACGTGATAGAGAAATAAACTTGATCTGACTGGAGAATATGATTTTGATACGCCAAAGCTTATATAATCTTTGAGATCGGCAGACTTGGCTGTCTAAGCAGATTGAGCTGATGGGGTCGGTCAACTTATTTATACCCTTTCTGGCATTGTTAATGGGTTCGGGTTATAGAGAAAAGGTTCCACACGATTTATGCATTCACGCAACATATTAATCAGCGCTCTCTGATCGGCAATTAAATTCCATGCAGCCCCTCGACGACAAACGAATGCACTTAGACAATTGACACAACTCCAGAAAACAGAATACAGAAAACTGAAAACATTTCGAGTCAACTGTCAGCGATGCCAATCGTCAAACGTCGATCGTAGATTGAGTCAATGAGTCAATGAGTGAATGAGTGGAATGAGCAGTGGACAGCAATGCATCAATGCGATACCCGCTCGTAATTAATCGATGTGAGCAGGCAAAAGTGTTGACGGACTCAACTTTGACTTTGATGGAGTTGCAGATGTAGCTAGTAGTTGAAGTTGAAGTTGAAGTTGAAGTTGCAGTTGCATTTCCAGTTGAAGTTGAAGTGAGTCACAATTTTGTTTTGGATACTTATCAATAGACGATCTGTGTGCTGCTGGCCCTGCCCAAAAATCAAATTTGATGAGTGTTTTGTACAGTGACAAATGTGTGACAACAAATCACTTTCATTGATTAAGATCACTTGAGTTATGCTGCATCAGTTTTGGAGACATGAATTCAATTCAAACATGAAATGAAAACGCACTCCTTCAATCTAAAGAGATCAATTATAATGCGTATAAGTATCCATATAGATGTTGTAGAATTCAACTATCTTTGCTTTATTATAATACTTAATAAAATTTATATTTGTATTATATTAAAAATATTGCAAATTAAAGTTTGATTCGCCTCTTCAAACTTATTTTCAAACTTCCAAATAAAATAATATTTAGTGTTTGTTTCACAGATATTGATCGGAGGGAAACTGATATATATATATATATATATTATATTATATAGATTAGTTGAAGATTAAGTATAAGTATAAGAATATGATGAAATAACCACACAAATGCCAAATAGCACTTATCTATCAAGCCCATTTCTACATCAATGCAACAAATCAAAAGTATATGCCACATGCTGCAGCATCTGCAGCTGTGATGCAAATATTTGTGAAAGTGTATCAGGTGCCTGTATCAAGGCTCAAGGTGGTCCAGCGAACTGTGATCTTTGATCTGTGATCTGTGCCATCTGCAAACCCTTAAGCCCTCAGCAGACTGAGACAGGCTGAGCCACCGAGCAGTGGTTTGCCCCACATTTCTTCTTTGTTTTTTCGGGGCAACTTGTGGTGTGGTCCACACAATTGAGCCATCACAGCATCAATGACCAAAGCGAAATCAACACTAAAAACGATCCGAGCCGAGTCGAGACGAAACGAGAGCGAGAGAGAGAGAGAGAGAGAGAGAGGGAGAAAAGTGCCAGCTTTGATTAACCCAAGCACAAAAGGAGTGGCCCACGCTATGTGGCACTCAAGTGCCAAAACATGACAAGGCACAAGGTGGACCCGATCCACAGATCCTGCAATGCACTCCCAATGTGAATATATGCGTGTGTGTGTGTGTGTGTGGCCCTCGATGAAGCGCCTCCAAAGTACCAGGAATCAAGCACTCAACGGCTTAAGTGTGCGCCACAAAATAAAGAAAAGGAAGAGACACACGTAAAAAGTATCAAAAAATATAATATATAAAATATGCCAGGTTGTTGGTGTCTCCAAAAATACAGAAAGAAAGAAAAGTCGCACGATCATCGACACCGACTCGATCGAGGCTGGCGGATCGAAGATCGAGCGAGGAGAATCTGCGCCATCTGCAGCCTCTTAATTTGACACAAAACAAGATCAAATGTCACTCATCATAACTGGCAGCCTGAGACAGACTGACGGAAATTGCTATACACTGCACAAAACAAACAACTAGCAACAGCGTGAATTCCAAAGACAGCTATCTACATTTTTGACACAGTAAGAAAGTAGAAAGAAAGTAGAGTTATCATTCTCAGTTAACATTATTCTAACATTTTGAAATACATTCTTTGAATTTTAGTTTATTCCTTATATAAATTTTGTCTGTATTGAAAATGTTTCTATTTGAAGACGAAGACGAATCCCGACGTCATTCACAAGATATTTGAGTGCATATGGATATATATAAACAAGAAACTTGTCTTTGAACCAGCAAAAAAAACCTATTTTAATTATCTTTTATCATTCTGATTTTTTGAAAAAGAGTTACAAAAAGAATACGAAAACAAATTAGTTTCCAATTATATATTGTTCCATCAGAACTGCTCCTGATCTTTGTTTCTTTTAAAAGAAAAGTTACTTAAATTAAGGATTTACCAATTTATTTATCAGAGTTGAATAATTTCATTAAACTGTGGAAACAAATACGACGCTTTTAGGATTGTAGATTATAAGCAAAAGTTCTGACTTTAAGATGCTTACTTCTTTTATGTAGAGTATATGTTAATAGAACTCAATTTCTATTTTCTTCTTTATATAAGTATGTAACTAAAATTCCTTTTCTCTTCATATCTATATATTTATATTGTTGTTTTTTTTTTAGTGTATTACGCTGTTTACAGGACACGCATGCGTATAAGCATGATGTTGAGCTCTGGCCGCAATGATCGCCTCTTAATATGCAGGCGCGCATGCGCCGACCGACTTAAGATTGCCAACAGTAACAACAACAACAACAACAACAACAACTACAGCAACAGCAACAAAACCAACAACAACAACAGCAATAGCAGCAGCAGCAACAATGAACCTTTGTCCGAGCTGCAACTGCAACTGTCACTCGTTGGTGGGTCTTTGCACTTGCACCCGAGATGCGAACGAACCCTGAGGATCGTGCCTTTACCCGTTTCCCCTTCTCCCCCTTCTGCTGCTTCTCCCTGTTTGTCTTTTCCCGTAGCTCTAATGCGCACGCCCTTAGCATAATTAATGTGGATTCGGTTGCAAACTGAAACTGAACCTTCATAATTTTTGGTGACATTTCCTCCTTTCAACAGCAACAACAACAACAACAACAACAGCAACAACACTATTCACATGACCGATTTATGAGTCTCAATTTGTATGTCCGACTGGCAACGCGACTCGGCCTCGATTAATTGGACCTCCACGAAAGTGGTCGGCTACTGTGCATATTCATTTGCGTGGGGCTAAGGATGCGGTTAGGGCTAAGGTTTTGTGGCAACCCTCGCTGTGCTCATTTAGAGCTCATTTTCATTATTTAATTATATTCAAAGCGATCGATTCAACGGAATAACTAAGCACCTAACTAACTGACTGTCTGACTGACTGACTGAGTGACTGACTGAGCGAGTGACTGTGTGATTGAGTGATTGTCTGTTTGTTGGTGCATTTCTGGGAATCGTCTACGTGCGACTGCCTGTGGCGACCTTGCCACTGCTTGTGGCACTTGCATTGTGCGACTTTTTGCGACACTCTTGCATTTCGCATTGTTTATAATTTATGCAAGTAATGTTTTGATTGGTGTGTGCACACACCCACACACCCATACACCCACACACACGCACACCCTTTGTCGAGTCCCATTTCCATTCCCATTCCCAGACGCAATCAATTTCTGTTTTGACAGTGCCACAGTTGTCACCAGGGAGTCACTGAAGTGTGTGTCCAATTGATGTTTTGAACTGGCTGCCACTTGGGCTTGTCTTGCCACAGATGTTTTCAGTTTGATCAAAAAGCCAATATCAAACAGTCGCATAGGACATCTGGTTCTGGTCGTCCTGGTCGTCCTGGTTGTCCTGGTGACACTTTTATAACACTTTAAATATTGTTTCGGTTTTGCGTTACGTGTTTATTGCCACCGAGTCCAGGCAGTCCTGCAACCAGCACTTGGACATGCGTGTCCAATCGCGTTAAGCGAAGAGGCACGCATAACAAAAGGGTTGCTCAGCATTTCGTGGCTGGAAGGGGGTTAGGAGGGGGCTGGCGTTGTTGGTTGGGCGCATTGATACAATTAAAATTGCTGCAAATGTGCCATGAAAATGCAATTCAAGGGTTGGGCCCACATCGTTAGATTTTACGATGCGGCTTTGGCTGCCATTACTTGCTTACCCACCCCCCCTAACCCCTTAGCCCACCCCCATCCCTCTTAAAAGCAATGTACACGCAGCATTCCTTTTTGCTCTAATTGAATTGAAAACCCAATAGACAGTGAAACATTCAAACAGTCGTTAACGCTACTTGGCCAACTTTCCACATAATCATAACTATTTTCGTAACGAAGTTGGCCAAGTTAGTATACACGTTTTGGCAAGTTCATAAACAGAGTGTCACCCAGCTACTCCAGGCCACTTCCCCCTGCCCCTCCCTCTGTGCCGTAGAGAGTAGCCCACAACGGCAGGTAAATGGCTTGTTTTGCATGTTAACAAGATACTTCCGGGCCAATGGCAAACGGCAGTGTTAACCACGTCGTGTAGTCATTTACTCGTTGACTCCGCAGCTCGTTAGTTGTGGTATTTTGTTTTTATTTTTATTTTTTGTGCAGAGTACCCATTATAATGTTAATGAAATTCTAATTCCACATTTGTATATGTCACTAATACCGATAAAGTATTTTTATTGCATAATTAGCCCCACCCAAAGTGCAGCAGCAGCAGCAGCAGCAGCAGCAGCAGCAGAAGAAGAAGAAACTGTATAACTGAATTCTTTCTCATAAGCATAAGTATAATTAATGAATGTTGCAAGCAGAGGGAACCGATGATTGTGTTGTAGATTTGGATTATAATAATAAACAAAAATTTAAATAAATTATATACTTTACTTTAACGCTTTCATTTTAAATTTTAATTTAATTATTTATTTCTTTATTTTTTTAAAATCTTTTTCAATTTGGACTGCTTTCAGTTCAGCTAAATCCATTCTAAATTTATTTATTATGGCTTAAACACTTAGAAAGAGGCAGACAGACAGTTATGACTATACGGACTCGGCTTGTGATTGTAATTGCACTTTATATATTTTAGGGAGTCGGAGTCCTTCCATAACTATAATACCCTCTGCAAGTTTGTACCCATAAATGTATATTTCTATTTATTAGATTTTCATTGTACAGTTTCTTATTATAATTATTTATATTTTAAATTATCTTTAAGAATCTGTCAAAAAACATTTACCACGAATAAGCCCCATTTTAAATAAGCTTAAAGGCAATAAATTGTTGAAAGCTGAAACTGAAACCAAATGAGAAAACTAGCCATGTCAGTCAACTTGTTGCAAGTTGAACAAATGTGCAAATTATGGATATGGATATTTGCAAGCCCTTCTCAAAAGTGGATATTCCTGATTCCTCAATGAACGAAACAAAGGAACAACTCAGACTTGATGACTGACTTAAGTGAACACTTATATATATATTTATATATATATTTATATATGTCCATGCATGGATATGGCTCAATAATGTGGCTAAAATGAGACTCATTTAGTCTATCAAGTTATCGCTTGAGTCGCATTTGGCTCCCACGCCTGGCTGCTCACACTTCCAAGTTGTTGTTGCTGTTGTTGCTGTTGTCTGCGCAGGCGTAATGAGGCGCAGGCATTGTCAATGTACGCAGATCCCAAAGTGCGATTGGCGCAACGCTATCCAACGTGGGTGGTCGCCAATGAGCGAAGCGGTGAGGAGGAGGAGGAGGAGTGGGGAATAGGGCGTAGGACCACACCCACACCCACATGCGTATATCGCTATTGAGATCAATTTGGGGTAAACGGCAGAGGCAGTGAGAGGGAGAGGGAGAAAGGAAGAGAGAGAGAGAGAGAGAGAGAGAGATTTGGATTTGCATGCAGGAACCAACAATGTTGAGTAAAGCTCATTAAAAGTGCCCCCCACAAATTAAAATGTGAAAATGGTGCATAAATCTTTTCTCAAAGTGTAAAGACCCAACACACAGATACAGATACAAACGCAGATACAAATGCAGATACAAATGCAGATACAGATACGGATACGGGAGAAGCGCATCGTTTGTAATGCCGTCACTTGAGCGAATTTCGTTGTAAGTTTGTGTTTCATTAATAATCCAGACAGCGGAAACTGCGGCAGAGAGAGATGCAGAGAGTGAGAGTGAGCGTGAGTGAGGGAGAGAGAGAGAGAGAGAGAGAGGAGAGAGAGAGAGAGTATACATTGGTAAAGCTACATAAATCTTGTGTCGCATAATTACAGTTAAAATTTATAAGCTTATCTCTTTAGCCGCAAATTTATTAGCGTGTTACAGCTGGCCAAAAGGGAACGCTGCAGTTCGTCAAAGTCCAACGTTGTTGCAACAACAACAACAGCAACAGCAACAGCAACAAGAAGTCTGAGATGCCGCGCTCATTATGGCCAAGTATCGAAAAATGCGTATTTAAAACGGCGTGAAAAACAATTTGTTGCCAATTTTATGACACCTCGCGCCTTGCCACAACTCATCCAACAGACGAGCATCGTGCGGCAAGTGAAACCCCAGCGTAGTCGATGAAGAAGAAGAAGATGCTAAGATGCTGTGCGTTGCTAACAAATTCATTTAAAATCCGCGACTACACTGAGCCAAAAACTGTTGTTCGAAGTTCAACAAGTGTGAAGTTTTCAACGTTTTGTTCTTAAATTTTAGTTTCAATATGTATAAATCATTCTTCATGTCCAAATAGTTCATGATAGCTATTCAATAAGGTCAATAGATATTGAATCAAGTAACAAACTTAAAACAAGTGCAAAACTTGCTAGTTCTGAGTTTCAAAACTAACATTTCTAATTCCACCTGTTTTTGTTTTATTTTAACTTCAGATTTGGCTTATTTCAAAGCTAGAGTATCTCAAATGAAGACTTATCATTTTACTTTAAGTAAGCTAGGACTTAAATAAAGAAATTTGTGAGCAAGTTTGAAGAACGCAGCTATTTGAAAACAAAAGCAAACCGACTCGAATAATTGAAAGAAAGATCTTGAATAGGATTTGTTTTGTTGTTGACCGATTGCTGACAAAGTTTGTACTTTTAATAATTTTCTCTAAGTGTATGTTGGCTTTTGTAGCTGAGACTATAGCTGTAGAGCTGTGAGTGTGACTGTGGTCGGGCCGAAAGCGGTACTAAGTGTCAACCCCATAGATTTATGCGTATTGTCTTTTTTCGGGTTACTTGGGCTCACATTCCGGGAAGGCGGCAAACGGATACCCGGGACAGAGACTGAGACTGGAACTGGGAATGGGACTGGGACTGGAGCCAAGGCTGATGCTGATGCTGCGGCTGCCAACCGACTGCCGAACATTAATCATTGGGGGCCAGCAGCATTTGCGGCAGCTCTCGAGGCGTTGTAATGTGGCTCAGTCTCAGCATCAGCTTTTGACTCGCAGCAACTGGGATGTGGGCACTTCTCGGACTGTGGCCCTTATTTTGGCGGGATTAATGTACGTGAGCGCAAGGTATTTTGAATGGGCTTTTTATGGACACATTTATTGAATTTATAACGTAATATACTCGCGCCATGACTCATTCTTAGAGTTGCACATCCACAAAACCCCCATGCCCCCTTATGCAACCCCTTCCACCCCCCCCCCCACGCCATCTACAGTTGCAGGTTCCGATTCGAGGTTTTTGTGTTCGAGGCGAGAGCAATAAAAAATTATGCTTTAACAAAATACTCAACTATAAATTCAACAAAATATTACTAAACTTAAATTGACTTTTTATGAAGTCATCTGCACGCCGAACGCGTGCCATAAAAATGCACTTAGCCAAACAACACCCACACTCAAAAAAAAAACAGCTTGATCCGGATTCCCTCATTCTCGTTCCCTTACCCCCTCCCCATGCCCCTTGCCATGCAAATAATCCGTACTTTATTATAAGTCGTGAGTCAAGCTTCGAATTTGCCTTCAGGTTTTGTTGTTGGTTTGTCACCCAAAAGCAGCAAAAATGTCACCAATATTGAAACCCAATACCAAAATGTAAATCATCCACAAAATTAAGATGTTTTTCTGGCAATCGCAGCTGTTGCTTTTATTGTTATTGTTACTGTTATTGCGGTTCTTCGACTGCCAAATATTTGTAAAATTCACAGCCAGTATTGTCAAAAAAAAAGAAGAAAACAGCATGAATAAACAAAAAATAACCAAAAGTTCAATATCGATATTAATGAGAGAATACGCTGATCTCGATGAAGAATTAAGGTACTCTAATAAATACTCTATTAATTCCCATATCTGCCTAAAATTAATTTTCTTAAATAAACATGAAATAAAACATAATAATTTACAGAAGCTGGACGCGTGACCGATATTGATTTTGATTAGATTCCTTGTCAACTATGTCTCCAACTCGCCTTAGCTGCTTTCTTTAGCTGCTCCCAGCAGTTGTCAAGCAAGCAGAAGCAACAACTGAATGGTAAAACATTTCTGATCAGATTTCATTTGCCGATTGACGAAATAAACAAATTACTTTGAATTACCGACACGACATGTAACAATTCTCAATTCACCGATCAGCAAGCAATAAATAAGATGCCTATCGATGATTGAGCTTTGCAAGAAAATCTCTCTCCTAATATTTGCTCAATTATAAATGTTACTCTTTGGAAATGACTTAAGCAGTGGCAGACAAAGCAATAGCACCATCTGAATAGAACTATATATACACATGTATATGCTTAGGTATGTATGCAACATAAACTTGAGGATGCTGTCAAAATTTCTATATTCCCAACTTCGTCAAAAATTAATCGATTTTTAAAAGTAATATTTTTTTTTTATTTGATTTTTGATTGGAATTCTTGCAAAAGTGCTGTCTTTAAATGTCTCCATCTGCACATTTTGAATTATACGAAGATTATATGAAATTCAGAGGGACTAAGTAAGTAATCATGTTTGAATTTTTATATTCGTGGGACCCAGCACATCATAATGCTCCAGAGTGGTCGGATTTAAAGGCACTGCCATCATCATCATCATCTCAATAAATTCGAGTATCGCATATATACATGTATATATATTTTTTTTTTGGCATTTCTTGCACTGTCTCCTCTCCTCTCTTCTCCTCATCCTCATCCTTATCCATGACATACACTTTTAACACCCACGCGTCGCTTTTTCTGTCGCTGCACTTCAAGTAAAAAATCAGGAAAAAAAATATGTTTTTAAAGCGTCCGCCGTCGCCAAGGTGTCAATTTGTGCCGTTGGCATTGCCAGCACACACCTGCACACACACACACACGCAGACACACACGCACACACACACAGAAATACAAGCAAAGATTTACTGAGTTTGTTTGCTGGTTTGGTTTTGCTGTTTATTTTGTTTTTGTATTATTTTCTTTGACGACGCCGTATGCAAATTTAATGGCTAAATTAGACAGAAAAACGTTAACGTTTTCTGGCCGTTTCCAGGCATGGGCAGCAACTATTAGGCGTGATTATGGGCCAAGATTGCTTTCAAGCCATAATTTGCATAATGAATTTAATGCGATTGTAATACCAGCAATTGTCGATCCCCACCAACAAAATCGCCCAACTCCAACTTCAACTCCAGCTTAATCGCGATCATCATTAATTGAGTAATTAATGCCAACGCCCACGGCCCGTTAAAGCATTAGCAGATAACGAGCTATATATAATGATCATTAGATCATCAGATCATCATCATAATGATCAGTTCCAGATCTGCTAAGACCACCTAACTCGATAATATGCAAAACTAGAATTAAGCAAATCAAAACAGCGCCATTTGTATAATTTAAATGTTTATTAATTTATTTATTTTACTTGTGAACGTTTCTTTTATTTTTTGTTTATATTTTTTCTCTCTTCTTCTTCTCCTTTTTTTGTTGTTTTTTTTTTTCTTTTTGTTTTTTGTTCATTTATTGTACAAAAACACGCAGAGCAGCTGATAAAACTTGGCAAATTCGCGTCGCGTGCTCCGAGAGGGGGACTAGAATATTTTACAACTTAATTGTTAGGCAACTTTAAGCACTAAACTTACACGGTACGCTATAAATATTAAATTTAATATTATTATTAATATTATTGTTAATAATATTATATATATATATATATATAGTATATAGTATTGCCCTATGATGGTTCCGCGGATGAAGCCGCCGCCGCCGCCGCAGCGGCCTCTTGCAATTCCTGCATCTCCTCCTCCTCGCGGGTCAGCGGCACCGTCGAGTGGTTGTAGAGTCCCTGCGCCATCAGCTGGAGGGCGAGGGGATTCTTGGTGCCACTCGACTTTTTCAGCTTGGCTCGCTTGTTCTGGAACCAGATCTTGATCTGTGCCTCATTTAGACCCAACTCGCCGCTCAGCTGCTGCCGACGCTTCTCTGTCAAATACCGATTCTCATTAAACTCATGCTGTGAAAAGAGAAACAGAGAGAGAGAGAGAGAGAGAGAGAGAGAGCAGAATTAGAGTTAGTTTATGACTCTTAGTACACTTTGGAAAGAATAGAATATCGCGATAAAAATAAATTGATTTTCTGCTTTCTAGAAATGATTTGCGAGTTTACAATTTAAATTAGAAATTTGTTTTACATTTTTTAAAAGCTTTTTAAAACTCAGTATACAATTTATTACAATAAAAAAAACATACCTTAAATTGGGCATATTTTGTTTTAATCTTAGAAAAATCGAATCTAATTTAAATTTGGAAAACTCGGCTCTATGAAGAAAGTGCCAAGCAGGCGTTTCTTCGAAAAAAAAACTTGGCGAGTGCAGTTATTGCTGTGAGAGACTCACCTTCAGTCTGGCCAGCTGTGCGCCACTGAAGGCGGTGCGTGGTCGCTTATCCTCCGATACGCTGTTGCCACTGCCGCCACACCCGGAGTTGCCATCCGGATCGGACTTGTCGCCGCTGCCGCCGCCCGTCGCACCAGTTGCCGCTGACTTCTTCGGTTTTCGAGTACGCGGACCTGCCACATAGAGAGAGAGAGAGAGGGAGAGAAGGAGGGCAAACAAAACGGTCATAAAAATTCCACACGGCGCCGTTAATGGCAACAACATGACTGGACCCTGCCTCGACTGACTTCTGGACTCCTGCACTCCATACACCGAACTGGACTGAACTGAACTGAACTGAACTGAACTGAACTGGCTGCCAACTCATCGCGCACACATAAATCCTGCTGCTCATATATGCAATGCTTATGGCCAGCAATTAATTCACATTTAAATGCGCCACAGACACAACCCCTGGTTGGCAATGACCCCTCACCCCACAACCCCCATCCCCCCCATCTCTCAAACCAACATCCCTCACTCCAAACTGGCTTGGCCAAAACAATTAAAGTTTTGGAAAATTTGTGCGCGTCATTTTCGAAAAGTAATCAACGCAATGACTTTTGACTGTGGCTAATTTTCCGTACAGCAAAGCAATCACCCCAAAAAAAAAAAATAGGAAAAGCTGTCTTCACTTTTCTCTCGACTTGAGTTGTCTTCTATTTAATTAACAGCTGCACAGCAGACAGGCGCAGAGAATCAACGTCTCAGAGTTGGAATCCTCCTCCAACACGCCCACAATTTGCCCCACTCAATGCGGGTGGCAGAAAAGTTTTCTTGTGGGTGGATTCTACTATATATTGAATTGCTATGCAAATAGCCAAAGCAGTCGTAAAAAGGGGTTAGTTGCCAGAAGAAGCTGAGCTCGTTTTCAAGAAATAGTTGCCACTGAAACGGAAATGAAGCAATTATGAGGTTTACTAATGGCCATTTCTTGCAACCCATAACAACGAGCCACCAGTGACCGCAAGTTGTTTCGCCTGCGGTTATCTGAATGTCTTTTGGCTCCAGAAATATTTTGTAATTTCAACACTCATTCATCATAAGCCCGTTTAAAGATAACTCTTACATATCCGCCTCAAATGACATTCAGTGATATAGTAAGTTACACTTTGTTAAGGCTTGAAAGGAATTTCAATTTGAATATAAGATGCATATATCTTCTAGATGACATTACCAGCTGAGCTTACTACTTACTTATATAAAAGTAAAAAAGATTATACTCAAAAGCTTGTTACAAAATATGAAGTCTCTATAGTCATACTTATATACTGTCTATACTTTTTTATTTTTTATATGTCTTTTATATAATCTACATCTTTATACGCCTTTGATAATATTGGCGCCGGGAGTTGTTAACCTTTTAAGCAAAGTCTGGTCAATTTAAATACATTTAGCGTGCTGAATCTTTAGTTTAACTGCACAAATCTTGTCCAGTTAGTGTTACCTGCACTTAGAAAGAAGTCATAAATATTTGTCGTCACATATCTCATCCAATCAGATTCCTCTTACATCAACTACTTGTCTCCTCTAACAGAATTAGCATTGAGAAAAAAGTCCTAGTCATATATCCCATTATAATGTCACCTATCGTTTTTCATTCACTCATCTTCCTCTCACATCAAATACATATTCTGTAGCAGAATTGCCATATCTTATAATCCTAAATAATCTCATCACATATCTCAGCCACTCATCTCATATCTCACATCGAATACTTAATGTGCAGTGCATGTTTTAAAGTATTTTGTTGACCATTGAAGCCAATTCGCAGTCAATTTGGCCATGTTGTACTCACTTCGTCCTGCAATGAGAAAGAAAAGAAAAAGGAAAACATTAAACTTGTTGTTTAAGCTAGACAATTGAAAATTAAATTTGCTTTTAACGCGAATCAATAAAATATATCGAAAATTGATTAAATTCCAAGCACAAGAAAAGTTTTCGTTCGCTGCGGGAAACGTGTAAAAATTCCAAGCAATGAAAACCCAATTTTCAATCCAGCGATACACACAGAGTCTATCTCTCTCTCTCTCTCTATCTATCGCTCTCTATCTCTCTCTCTGTCTCTCATGCGCTGTCTCTCTCGGGATTTTAAACAACCTTCAAAACAAATGTACCGGAACTAATGGCAACCAAGTCATGCCCTAAGTTAAATCGTTGGAAAAATTGAACAAATCAATTTTGTCAACAAAATGCCGAAGCTGCCAACGGGCGCAAAATTAAACCAGCAAGCGAGCAAAAAAAAAAAAGAAGAAGAAAACATTAACAGTACATTGGCAACGTGGCTGCACGTGCTTCTCCACAAATTGTGGGCAGGAGGCGCAGGGGGAGTTGGGCGTGACGGCTGAGGTGTTATCACGGTTTTAAATTTCACACGCAGCCCAACAACAACAATAGCAAAACAAACAACAACAACAGACCTTGAACATGTCAGACAGCCAGGAGACGACGCGACGGAGACTTTTGCCCCGTCATCGGCCACCAGGCCATCAGGCCACCACCGCATAGACTGTGACCCACCCCCACTGGCCCCTGCCCTGTAACGCATGTTACCAAGCAGATAAGCCAAGGGGCACAAGTTGCATACCAAGGCATCGCAAGGACATTGCCAAGGGGTTGCCACAAGCGCACTTGGCAACCTGCCAGTTGCTGTTTCAGTTCTGTTGCCAACCCCAACCGCCCCTTCACCCGGGCTGTAAGCTGCAACAATTGCTGCTTGCGTCAAATCTGTTGCCAGTTTCCCCCGATTTCTCTTCTTTTTTTCTCCTTTTTTTGAGATTTGTGATTTATAGCGTGTTAAATTTTTCATTGCTTGCTGCACGAAATTTGACACAATAAAAAGTTTTTAATGTTTTTTTTTGTTGTCCTTGCCACTGGTGCTGCTGGAAAGGATGAGCTCTAAATGGTCTCTTGTCAAATTGGCTTTAATAGAAATTATATGAACTCAATCAACGTTAGAACTGTGGAGCAGGGCACTTTGACATAATGTTGTCATGGCATTGTAATACTGCACTTATGAAATAATCTATCGTCTATCCGTATATTTAAATAGGAAGTGGAGGGTGTATATTTAATGTATGAATAACTTTATTGTTTGAATAGTGATCTTAGCCACACTCAACAGTTATAAGTGAAGGGGGGTCGATTTATAAGTTGAGCTGTAGGATGCCTAAGTTCATAGACATCATCTACAGTCATGGCCACACAAATATCACTATAAAAATATAAATGGTGCTTGTATATTTCACAACAAGTTTTTTACAACATCGAATAGAATATTTATTGCTTTTAATAATTGCTGTTTTTGCAAGAGTATCGAATTTTATAGAAAGATTTTACATAAAATACAGACGTGTTTCTGTTAACCTGTAACATAAACTATTTAACTGGTTTTGAATGGAGAAAAATAAGTAAATTCTTTATACTATTTAAGCTCAAGCATTAACATTAACTGTTCAATTTAAAATGCGCACGCAAAAAATGCATAAATTGCTTTTCATTTGCTGAGAGAGAACATCATAAAAACAACAGAAACAACAAAAAGTTACACAAAAACTGGAAGATGTCTTCATCATTGGTTGTTAAACGCAATGCGCAACCCAACTTGGTAAGACACGCTGCCAACAGCCAGCAGCCAGCAGCCAACTGGCAACTGGCAGGCAAAAAAAAAGAAACTAAAACAAAAACAAAAACAAAAGAAACCAACTCAGAGTCAGATTCAGAGTCAATTTGGGCATATGTTTAAAATAAGCGCATTTGTTTTATTTATGCTTAACATGAGTTGCAAATGCCAAAAGCAGAATCCGAGTCGAGACAGAGGCAGGAGTGGAAACTGGAAGATGAGTTACCAAATGAATGAACGTGAATGAGTACGCAATTAAATGTCAAAAAAGGAATGGAAATCAGGGAAACAACCCATAAGATACACATTGGGTTTGCAGTCTGCATATAGTTTAGTTAAATAAGCGACATGTTCACTCAAAAAAAAATCGTGTCCTATAATTTTAGAAGATCATCACGAAAAGAGAGCACATCTTAACGATTTCTAATGCCATTTTTAAGAGGGCTTTAACATTTTTGCAACGCATTGAAGGAGGCATCTCCAATTGTATAATGATCCTCAGAATCCCAGAATCGGTCTGAGATCTCCTCAAATTCAGAGTCAACCTCCCAATATTTGTTTATTGTGGTTTGCTAATGTGAACTGATAAGCTTAATATCGAGCAGTAATATATTTGATATTTATTCCAAATTGATATTAAATAGTAAAGTCATTTGAAATAGTTATCCCCCGAATTAATAAATTATATATTTTTCTTACTCAGTTAATTAATTAATATCTAAAAATTTCTCATCTAAATTCTAAATGCTGAGTTCTAAATTCTTTTGCGAAGTGTAGAAATCGCCCGCTAAATGCCTGTTTTGGATTTAGGTGATGCACGCAAGCAACTTGGGCAAGAAGAAAACGGCCACAACTGAAATTGACTTATAAAGATCTCAAACTAACGGGCCACACACAGCTTCAGAGCCGAGGTTGGAGTCTGAATTGGAGTCGGAGTTGGAGAGTCGTCACAGGGGAACTGTGCCGGCCAACTGGCCAGCTGGTTAACTTGGCCCAGACGGCGACAGAGCCATGTAAGCGATATGTTTGACAGTGTCGAAGTGTGGGGCTTTGCTTTAGTTTTACTTCTTCAGCTCGTTCTTTGTGTGTGTGTGAATGGGGGGGGGGGGGGGGGGGGTTGGAGGATTATTGTTATCGGATCTTGTTGCAGCAATCTAATGATCAGTCAGCTCATTAATAAGCCATAAAAACAACACGTTTGCTATTGGAAATTTAAGCGTGGTGAAAGTGAAAGTCAATTAATCATGACAGGCCATGAAGATGATGAACAGATTATCCAAATTATCAAATGCAGTCGAGGGAAATAACTGAGACAGGTTCTTTATAACGGTATTTTCTTTCTCCTCAAATATTTGCTCAGCTTAAAAAAGATTATGATATTTTTATCTTGCGCATATCATTTATTTATAATAAAATAGATGGTATTTTAAATAACACTTAAATTTATTTATTTTTATGTTTATTTTCTATTTAGATATTTTTAAAAATATGTAAGCAATATCGATTAATGTCAGAAACGCCTCTAAAATTCTACACATTATGTGAAAACATCACAACCACAATTCTATAGTTTAGATATCAGTTGAGCGAACCTATCCGCTTAGCATTCCCTATGTCCATATACCCTTTCCTTTCGCTATCAGCACCCACAATCAAGTCGCCAACGTTCTTACACCCTCCCCAGCCCCATCGCTTGGTGGCATGACAGGCAAATTAACGCTGCGGTTGCGAATGCCTCATCAACATTTGCCACCGTTCATTATGATGATGATGATTGACACGACGATTGATTCGATCGCACGTTAATTGAAATGATTGACACGCCGCAATCACAGTCAAAGCTGCAAGTTGCAAGTTGCATTCTTTACTAATATATATATATATGTATTATATATACAGATACATATTTATGACAAACGATGCCGCTGAAGGAGAAAAACGAGAAACAGCCAGAAACTGTCAGCGATTTGTCTATCGCTCAATCGTTTCTTTGCACAAGTCAAAAATAGATATTACGCACTAAATGACTAAATGGCTAAGATGGCATGCGTGGAGGCCACAACTTGTCGCCGTCTCGTCATCGAAGTTGTAGTTGTCTTTTGACGGCTTTTCCGAGCTTGCAACATTCCAGCGCATAATCTGCGCTGTCAGATGAAAATATTTAAATATGCTTTTAATTGCTTTATCAATATTGTTATTGTTGTTGTTGTTGTTGCTATTGCTGTTGCTGTTGCTGCTGCTGTTACTGGTTGCAGTTGGCTATTTGCATGTTTTGGCCATGTTATGCATAGCAATAGGCCAACCTGTTCAATGCGCTGTGTGCGCCTTTCATCCTCCGCACTTTATTTAATATGCCTCGTTATGTGAAAAGCGTCAAACATGTTGCACAAAAAAAAATTACAATAATAAAAACTGATGGCGGCTAAAAAAGAAAAGTGAGAAGCAGCTGCACACACTTAAAGGCCCATTAAATTTGCTGAAGTGTAGGCGATTTTTATCACGTACTTACATTTATAACAAATGGAAAAAACCACACAATTCAAATGACTATGTTAAGCCTTAATTTACTTAAGTGTTTAAAGTAATAAAGGATAAAGATTTACAAAAAAAGGATACGTATCAAGATAGCTGCAACAGCCCAGACAACATTATCAACTTGAATTTATTGACTGACTTTACGTATTAACTGTAGCTCGAGCTTGTTAAGAACAAATAAAATTTACCAACATTCATAGTCAACAAGTAAAATTGTACATTTATTTTTAGCTTTTATGTGCTTATTTTTTAATAACCAATACAATAAAATGAAAACTTGCATATCTGAATAAAAAATAACTAACATAATTAATTGAAAAAAAGATTTCCTAAGATAAAAGCCAGCAAAATATATAATTAAATTATAAAATGAGGTCATCAAACAATAAGCAAAATATAAATAATAATAAACTGTACAACCACTAAATATTTATTTAATTATACAATTAATCATTAATTTAATTGTACAATTAAATAAAAGATAAGTAATTAAATTGGAAGCTTAGCTATAAAAAGCTTACCAGCTCTAAGAGTCTGTAAGAACACTAATAAATATTTGCACAATCTCTCAGCAAAGTGTCAGTGTCAATTCCTGACTAGATTCATTAAGACTGTGTACCCAACACCCACCAGTTGCCACCCTCCCCTTCACCACCCCACCGAATTAAAACAACTTCATTTAACCTTTGGCAGTTTTTCCACACAGACGCCTTAACGCACCAGCTGGTTGGAGCTCGAAACTCATAAGTAAATTGTGGCGATCCGATCAGATCTGTCGTTTTTTTTCTGTTGGTATCGGTTTTTAGTTTCACACACAGACTACTTGCGAATAACATTGACTAGGGTCCCTGAGCGGGCGATGAGTAGATCGTAGAGGTAGGGGACGGGGACGGGGAGGGGCAGGCGGTGTACGGTGAGACCGCACATCGACATCGAAACATAATTGTAAACCACATTTTCCGCTGATATTAGCAAACAATTTCATTAAGCAAAATGCAATCAATACTTTGCCCATAAGAAATCATCAGGTGGCTGTGTCAGGCTCGACATCGATACCAAACTGAAAGTATCTGTATCTATATCTGTATCTGTATCTGTATCTGTAACTGTAACTGTTGCTGTGCAATTGGTGCTGGGCTAATAGACTCGTTGCACGGCTTTTGCAGCTCTTGCAACTTTGAGGTGTGAACATTTTACGCTTCTATGAATATTTCGACTAAATTAACGCCACTTCTATGGCCTCTCAATTAACGCAATAGCAATCGATAGTTCCCCACCCAGTTCCCCCACCTCGGATTGCTCAAGACAACTCAAATGTGAACTTTCACTCTAATGAACTCATCAACTATAGCTCTAGATCTTTATGTATTGAGACCACCCCAAAGGCTGTCGGTTTTTGATTGTTTTTTTATTCGTTGCGGTAGTCAACAAAATAACAAAAAAAAAAAAAAAGGGGCAATCGTCATAAACACAGAAATTAAGCTAAAGAGCGAAGAGCTTCCCAAAAAAAAAAAAAGATACCAAAATCGAGAGACTATTTTGCCTAATGAATATTAAGATTACGAACGCGCTCAAACCATTGTCCAAGGCGAGAGAAGAGAGATCAACGATCAACGATCAACTTTTGACCCTTCCGAAAGAAGTTCGACTTTTGATGTTGTTTCTGTTGTTGTTGTCGTTGCTTTTTGTTTGGCGTCTTGGCGTCAGCAACCAATAATTTGTAGATCAATAAATGTTCGCTTTATGGCTCTATTAGTGGCTCATGCTGATAGCAGTGGACTAAAGCCTCGGCTCATTTTAATTACGATCAACGTGTGTGGCAGCTGCAAAAAGGAATGCGGCGAGAATCCAAGCCAAAAGGCAGCAGAAAACAAATATGCGAAATAAGTATGTTCACACTATGCCCACCCAAAAACATTAACATCAATCTTCCACGGATCAAAGATGCAAAACACTTGAGGACCACACCGATGACGATGATCATGATCGTGATCATGATCACGATGATCTCGATGATCTCGATGATGATGATGGCGTTCTGTCAGCTCAGTGAAAAAAAAAAAACAAACCAGAAAACACAGAAAAAGCAGGAAAAAAACATAAAATCCAAAACAGACGCCGACACATGACCGTAATAATGATGATCAGCATCATGATGATGATGACGATGATGACCGCACATGCGCATCGATGCAGAAGATGATCAAGAAGACGACGGCTGAGACCAAGTCAAAAACGCAGACAAAGTCTCGACTGGGGCAGCAATATCAGTGTCTGAACTTGGGCTTGCCTCTCTGGGTCACTCTCAATGTGAAGTTGCAGAGCTGCAGCCAAATGCACGCTACACCACAAACAATACGGCATTTTGCCAATTATTCAGATGTCTTCAAATATTGTTAAACAACAATCTAAGAATTTGTACTACAATTACGAATTAGTGCCTCAGTTGATATCTTTGACTGTTAACACTCAATTTTCTGTTACGTTAACTAGTCGCTGCAGCTCTGCAATTAACGTGGAGGGTATGAAGCATGTTAAATCTGAAAATGTCTTAATAAAACAATTAATAGCACAGCTGAGCTCATAAGTTCTTGTGCAGAGCGCATGATCACAAGAGCTCAAGCACAGGAGCGCATTCAAGCGCTTTGGGGGTGAGGCCACATGGATAGGATTCTTAGAAGACCATATATGATCTTTAATGAATCCAACATTCGATAATATCAGTTATTGATGAAAGTGAAAGATTCTTCTGATCTCATTAATACATATGTTAATTTTCAGGAGCATCAGCTAATGTGGAATAATAACAATCTTTGTCGTATAAGCGCTTTCCAAGCAGAGTTTTATAGTTATTAATATATAGTCGAAGTTCTACAACACATTATAACTGCTGTAGATACTCTTCTATAGCTCATAGAACACACAAAAAAAGATCCTTAATTATATTCAAAAAACGATAATAAAAATTTATTTATACAACCAATAAAGTTGCATAATTTTGTCAAACTTTTAGTCAGTTGAAAACTGCGCTCCTGAACTGTTATGTCTGCTTTTCGTTTTCCAGGCAATGCGGAGCGTATATATCGTATATCGTATATCGTGTACGTGTACTATAAAGTAATTGAAAAGCACAACACAGATTGTTTTAAATATATATCCACTGAGAGCCGCCCAAGTTGACCACCTGTGCGGTGGCTCACAGTTGATGTTGCTGTTGGCTTTGCCCGTGCGGATTTATGACCCGTTGCCAAGCTGCCCTCCACTCCCCTCTCCCCATCAATACAGATTTAAGCCAGGTTTCGTCGCTGTCTACGTGTGTGTGTGTCTCTGCTGATCCAACAGTTGGCGCTCTTCGCTCAAAAAGAGACGTCTTCTGCTCTTTGCGCGTTGCTGTCTGTCTCTTATGCTAATTTTGAAAGGCCCAGTCGAGGCTGAGCCGTAGCCTCAGTCCGAAAGCGACCCATGTGGACCACACACGTTGCCCGATTCGCATGCCTCGCATCGTTGTGACGCAGCAGGGCAAGGGACAGAAAAATAGAGAGGGGAGAGTGGGGGGGGGAGCATATGAATGGGCAACCGCTGCTTTTATGGGGACCGAAAGTATTCGCCACTGGGTTTTTGGTTTGATAAATTATCGATAAAATGATGCGATCACTTTTAATTTGGTTTAGTTTACCTACCGCATTCTTGGCCAAATTAAAAGCATAAAATACACACACTCAAAACACACACAGCGCACAACACAAACAACAACAACAACAACCACCTCGGATCTTTGAATTTAGATCTGTGACTGAAATAACTGAGCTTGATTGAAGTTGTTGCCGCCTTATGCCGCTGCAGATCTCTTCAGAAATGCAGAGAGAGACAACAGAGAAAGAGAGAGAGAGAGAGAGAGAGAGAGAGAGAGAGAGAGAGATCTTCACAGTCTGTTGTTCTTAATTAAGTTATCAAAGTTTTTATGACGTCAGCAGCTTGCAGACAAGCTGTGCGTGTGTTTGTGTGTGTGGATGTGTGGGAACTGGCATCTGCAACTGGCGCCAGGGCCGCATAGAAGTTCGTATAATGAATACATTAGTGTGTGTCTGTGTGTGTGTGTGTGTGTGTGTGTGTGTATATATGTGTATATGTGTGTAAGTGTGTGTGGTGTGCAGTGTATGAGGAATGTGGATCGTTTACTGAGCTACTTCTTGACAATTTCCTGCCTGCCTGGGCAAGGCCAAAATCAATCGGAACAAGGACGAACTTTTGTATACCCTGCACAAGTTTCAATTTGCTTCAAAATCTCATTTAAATGTTGAATAAAAATCAATTCGTAATTATAGTAAATAGCAGAAAAAATAATTCGAAATTTCATAATGTGAATGTTTTCTTTCAATTTCCTCACTTAATTTAAAGTAAAGAGGTATTAATGCTTTAAATATTATATAAAGATGTAGATTAAATGGATAATTTTATATATAATCATTTAATTGATAGAATGTTATGTTCTGTTTATTGTAATTTCCTAACAAAATAATAAGCTTATCCAAGTAGAAAAGTAATACTCATAACAAATTCTGAGCACACTTCATATATATTTCTTAAACAATTGATTGGCTTAGAATCAGATACGCTTTCAGCTGCATATCATAAATGGAAAACCCTATAAATAATTTGCCGCTTTCTGGTTATTCAGTCAGTGCAACCCTATCGATTGCATTTGAAGGCTAAGCCGATTGTTAAAATTCTCACGCTTCTCGCTGGCGACTTTTAATTACAATCGAACTGCTGAACATCGATCGATTTGTTGTTCTTGTCTCCACGATTCTCCAGTTGAGAGTCGCGCATCTCAGACTCTTAAATGGCAACCGATTGCGCCTTTAATTAAGTAATTAGTGACGAGGCGAGCGCAACAAAAAATAAATAAAATACCAAAAACAAACAAGACGGGGAAAAAAAAACAAAACACAACCAAACTCAGAATAATAAAAAATTCAATTCAATTTTCGCTGGTAATCTCGGCTTCAATTTCAACTGTCATCGAAGCTGAAGTTTATCTGGATCCCTTCCACCCTGCATCCTCACTCCCCCAGTCTCTCTTTTGTGTTATCCTTTCTGTAATTCCGCCCCGTAACAGATAGCAAATAAAAAAAACGAAAAACTGTCATTTGTCTATTTTTAACAGACACGCCGACATGAAGGATTTAATTAAATTCAACTCGAGTTGACAGCTTCCATGCAGCTTTGATAGCTCACAGAGGCGGGTGGATACAGAATCCGGATCCGTATCTAAACAGTCTCTCTCTTTGTATGTGTGAGTGTGTGTGTGTGTGTGTGTGTGTGTGTTGCTGTGAGTGTGGCACAAGTTTGTGCGTCTACTGACGCTCAGTTTTCGATTTGTTGATTTTTGATGCATCCACTTTGTTGACTTTTCGCTCTGTTGCAAAACATTCGCATTCGTTGTGAATTTGAGTTTTGTGAAGTGTATTTGCAAAGTGTTTAATATGCCATTTGATTTTCTAATTGAAAACAAGTCGAGAGGGCTCGACTAGGAAATACCTTGAACCAAGTCTACAACTATTATGAGTCGTATGCGTGTTAGTTATTCAATATCTTAACTGATCTCTATGAACTTTTTATATAGGATCAATATAATGCCAAGGTTAATATATTCTCGTATGTATATAGCTTGCTGAGGCTATACCATAGCTACTTAGATTTATAAATTATGAATTTATTTATATATATAAAATATATTTATAAATTCGATTTTGATTAAGAAGAATTAGTAATTAGTAGATGAAGTTTTAATTGAAAATCTCTCACATCTCAATCAAAATCAACACAAAGCATAAATTGAATATTAATTCATAAAAAAAAAGTTATCTGAATGTCCTTGCCTCAGCTCAGATTTTGTCTATTTAAAGTGTAAATTGGAAGCGCTGATTAAGCTTAAATATATTTCAATTAAACTACTTCCGAGTTACAGAATGTCAACTTGTAATAATTTATATCATGTAATCGCAATCAGTTATAATGAAGCTCGACTATTGCAATAATCTGCGTGTGTCTGCTTCAATTTTCACATTATTCATGCACGACATTAATTCAAATTCTAATGACTCACTTTACAGATAATTACATTCGTGGTCTGGAAGTCTAAAACAATCCTGCGCCTAACCCCTTTCCAGCTTTCTGCCTTACGCCCTTAACATATACACAACAAAAAGTCAATTAGCCAAAATGAAAATGTCACCGTCATAATTTCATGAGCCAAATTGGCTGACTGGCAGCGGCAACAGTAATAACTATTCCACAACTTACAATCAGCGCCAGTTGTTGCATGCCACCAGCCACAGCAACAACAACAACAATAGATTTTGCATATATAACCAAGAAAAAAAAGAACACTCGCGTTGGTAGCATAATTAAGAACACGAGTTGGCCAAGTTAGTAATAGACATATAAATACATACCCACACACACACACACACATACACACAATGTATATTTGTGTGGTTGTGCAGCTTGTTGGCCGCGTCAATCAGTCAACATGCTGCTGCAATTTAATGGCTAAAAGCCACCACGCTTTTTTCTTTATTTTCTATTTTGCTAGACAAGTCAACTCCAAATCCAGTTAAGATTTTCCGTATCTGCCGGTTTTGGCCATTTATGAAATGAAGTTATTTTGCTGCAGTTGCAGTTGCAGCTGCACCTCTGATGAACAACAGCAGCTACAACAAGTTTGACAGCCACTTTTAAATGAGTTATTAGCCTCAAGTTGACGATTTTAACGTTTGGCAACAAGTTTATTTTTCTGCTTTTTTTCTTTTTTTTTTTTTTTTTTTGGTTGCTTGTCTATAAGAGAGTTTTGGCAACGCCCATTTAAGTAGCTTCCTTGAGCAAGAATCTAACCACAAAATGGGTGTAGACTCCTCCACAAGCATTGAGGGGCAGAACAATTGAAATTCGTGTTTATCTTGCACGCTCATCATAAGCCCATAAGCATAAACTCTCAGTCAATATTCACCCCATTTGGGACCATTTAAGACCAAAAGCAAATAGACCCTGCCTCATCGGGCAACTTCCGCCCCTTGGCTGAGTGTGTCGACAAGATAAGCCGGCATTCATGGGACCATTTAAGCACTTGAGCACAGCAGCAGCACGTGGCAGCAAACCGAAACCAAACCCCATGATGAGGGTGCAAGCAATGATTGTGAACAAGTTGTGAACAAGTGTTAGCCATCTTTAATGGTAACACCCTGTTTTCTACGTTCAGCAGCTAATCTCAGTGAACATCATTTGGAAAAAATAAGCGTTAATTTCTTAACGTTTTTATAGTCAATCTGTAGTTAATCTGATCTTTTATTAACTATAACTACATATATATAAAAATAACAATATATTTCTAAAATTTCTTTAAAGAAGTTTAGTATTTATTGAATAAGCAAAAATACCTCATTAGCATAGCGAAAAATCTTAAATCCTAAAATAATAACTTAATTTAATAAAGGGCCAAAAAAGATAGGAGAATGATTTACTGCAGATTAGATTTAGTTAAACACATAAATACTGGGAAGAAGTATCATTTATGGCAAAGGGGGGCAGCATTGATGCTGAAAGCAATTCTATATCCAAGTGAAATTTCTTCTCAGTGCTGAGTAACAGATAAGTTGAATATTTTTACTGATTTCAAATATTTACTTCGAGAGAATCGCATAGCTTAAGTCTGTATTATAACGATTAAAGATTTAAAGTAAGAGATTCATCCAATATAAGAAACAACAAACAAACAAACAAACAACAACAAACATTAAACAAACAACTTTATTTAAATATTAAAGTAATAAGATTAAATATGTTAGTTTCTTAGCACAGATAAGTATACCTTTAAACAACCCCCCCCCCACCCCCCTTCACCTTCACGATTTACCCCCTTATCATTTGCATTGATTGCTGGGTGGGAAATTAATTAAATTTTTTGGCAACTTGAGCAACTTGTTGAGTCAAATTGAACACTTTTAATGGCTGCCCATCAATTTGGCCGCTGTTTGTTTGGCATATCACATTTCATTTGTAATCCATTTAATTCCCTTTCCTTTCATTCATTCGATGTGCTTTGTCACGTTCTTTGAAGCAGGGGAAGGGAAACTTTTCAAATTGGCAGCAAGATTAAATTGTTTTTCATTTGTTACTTGGCCAGAATCATGCCCAATCATTGCAGCAACCCTCGTGTGTGCCACATTTTCAATGTTGTGCAATGTTGCGTATGCTCAATATTCTCAATGAAAACTATTCGTTTGAATTGAAGTCAAAACAAATGGAATAATTGTCGCAATTACATTTCAATTACTTTGTACAAAAAGCGACTGTCGCTTGCCACAAAAGACCAAATAAATAAAACGGTCAGACAGTTGACATGGCTCACTACAGCCACTAACATATATATATATTTATATATATATATATATATGGATATATATATCCATTTAGAATCCATTGATTATTCAAAGTTGGCAAACTTGTGACATGTTTAGATTTTGCGGTAGCTTGTTGGACTTGTTAACACGCTAAATGTGTCTGCTACACAAAGTGTATCTGTATCTGTTGCTGTTACTGTAGCTGTAGCTGTATCTGTAGACAGCACAGCCACAGAATATTAATTACCCGCAACAGACAGACAGAGAGGCAGACAGAGCGACAGACTGGGAGAGGGATAGAGCATTTTAATTCATTGCCTGCTGCAGTTTCGATTCGATTGCAAGTTGAGGTTTCTCACACAGTGATTGATACGCCCCGATCGGCCAGTTGTGCAACATTTTTATTGAAATTGAAACAATTTATGCACGCAATTAAATCGAAAAAGAGGCTGCCGCTGCTGCTCCTGCTGTTGCACTCTCAATGAGGACTCTGTGGCATGCAAGTAAATTTGTCTTCTCGCTGCTGCATGTGCTGCATTCACAATGTGGCACAATGGCACAGCCAGCAGTCTCATAGAGGAAGTCCAGTGGCTCATTAAGGCCAACGAGCCAAAGCAAAATCAATTTAAGGCGTTTATTGCTGAAAATGCAGCTCGGCAACAACAACAATAATCAATAACAACATTGTTGTTTGTTGTTCCATTGCCGCCATGAATAAAGAAATTAGCGTCATAAAATATGTGGGGAATTTCGCATAGAAAGTAAGGCCCAATTGCAATTTATAACGCTCGCCACGTTTCTGCCCCAAATTCAAGTTGTGCAATTGCAAAATCCATGCAATATTCAATCACATAAATCAATCCACAAATCGGCAAGTCCAGTTGCAAGTTACTCGGAATTGCATTCAACATTTTAACAATTTATCTTTATTTCTATCTCTTTATTCATCAATTTGTCACGACTTAATTACTGCACCACATTTGGAGTTACAGTTGATATATATATATTTTTTAATATAGCTGAAATTCAGTTAGTAATCATAATAAGTTGCCAAACTTATTTGCCCTGTTGGATATATTGGTCCAATATCTGTCCACTCCTAATCCAAATCCATTGATATGTGGATAGATAGATTCGATTTTCTATGGCTGAATGCACTTTGCTTATTTCATTGAGTTCAATTACATTTTTTGAAGTCTGTTATCATTTGATGGCTATTAGCATATCATTTACTGGGATCATAACTCGATAGATGCCACATGCCGCATGCATACTTTCTCCACATACCCTCCGTCTCTCCGTCTCTCTTTCTCTCTCTCTCTCTCTCTCTCTCTCATGGCCATTAATTATGTGTGCGCCGTCATAACAATAATTCTTAAAGACGGCAAGGGGGAGGGGCGCCGCTGTGTTTTATTCTCAGGCCGCTGTCGCTGCGATGAACATGTCCGATAAGATATCAAGATACATTTCAGTTGCTCTCCCTCTCACTCATTCAGTCTCTCTCTCTCTCACACACTCTCTCGCTTGATCTTTGCAAAGCGTGTAAGCCAAAGAGACAGACAAAAAGATGTCTCATCTTTGGGCTTAATTACTTGCACGCGTGCTAGAAATTTATATGAGCAGAGACGGTCGTCGCCTTTCTTCCTACCTTCCTCGTCCCCTCGTGCTCTGGCGACACTTGTGCTCGATTCTCGGTTCTCAGTCTGGGTCTCAGTCTGGGTCTGGGTCTCTGCTGCTGCTGCTGCTGCTGCTGCTACAGAAGACGTCTCACTTAGTCAAGTGGCAACAGCTGCAGCCAAAAGCTTACTCCCTCCACGTTGATTTCGGGCGAATATTACGAGCATATTTGTATGTGTGTATATGTCTGTGTGTGTGTGTGTGTGTGTATCTGTGTGTGTTTGTGTGTAAATCCTTCGCTTGAGTTATTAAAATCTGAGAGAGCAGAAGAATTCTCTTTTCACACAACACAGAGTTTGGTTGGGGTATGTCTGATTTGATTGTGTAAAATGTAACTGGACTTTTGGCGCAAATTTAAATACATTTAATAGTAAAATTTATATAATCCTCAGTTACTTTCATTACTGCCCAACATTTGGATTTACTGATAAAATATATTCCATTTTTAGACAAGAAATTCAGAAAAAGTGCCACTTGACAGATTAAATTCTGTTTCTGGTTATTTGAAATAAATTTAAATGAAATATAATAAAATTGCAATTGGAATAACTAAAAGCATAATATTTAAGAGCTAAATAAAGTTTGTATATATTTATTAAATTACTTTCGAGACAATGCAGAGTATGTTAAAGTCAATTTAAAAATTGTCTTATGCATCTATTAATGTACATGCATATTTTTTGCTTATGTTGCACAAGTTTTTTTATTGGCCATATGTTCAAATTGGCTGTTGTTGTTGTTGTTACTTGTAGTTGGCAACGAATGCGGATTTATTTGTATCTTTGAAATGTTGTTATTATTGCTGCTGCTGCTGCTGCTCCTGCTGCTGCTGCTGACTACTGTTGTTGTTGAGGACCAACAGCATCGTTTCTTGACATCGTTAATTAACACATTAACATTTGGCATGATCGTCAACTTTGTTGCCGCATGTATCAGCCATCAATTGCAAGCACACACGCACACAGACACACACACTCACACACACAATCACACTCGCTGAGCTCTGATGAGTTCATTACGAAACTAATTTCAACTTAAATTAAACTTAACGCGAAATGATCGTCATCAGCAAAGCAAACAAAGAATCAAGGCGCAAAAACAAACAAAAGACAACGAACAACAACAACAACAAGAGAATAACAACTGTAAAAAGGGCAAGGAACAACTACGAGAAAATAAAAATGTTTTAATTTGCAGCTTCTGCCCATTTGAGCGGAAAAAATCAAAGGCGTAAATGCCGCGGCAGCCCCAAAAACCACCAACAACAGCAACAGCAACAGCAGCAGCAACAACAACAACAACTACAGAAAACAGCAACAAAGGCAATCGTCCATTTGCGTTGATCACTGACTTCGCTTAAGCGCGCGCTCTCGCTCTCTCTTTCTCCCTCTCTCTCTCTCTCACTCACTCGCTCTCACACACTGTGTCGATCTCCAACATGTTCGAAGCGTAGCGAAGAGTGCTAGAAGAGAGTTGCGTGCAGATTACACGAGTCGAGTATTTGCTGTTGTTATTGTTATTCTTGTTCTGGTGTTGTTGTTGTTCTTGCATTGCCTTCGCTCACATCCGTTTTGTATTGGCGACAGCGCCCTCTCCCCCTCCCCCTTACTCCTGTCGCTCTGCTGTTATTAATAAAGACCACACATTTTGACAACGAGAGGACCACCCAAGTGCAGCTGCTGCTTCTGCTGCCTACAGCTGCTGCTGCTGCTGCTGCTGCTGCTGCTAGCGTCGAAGCAAACGCAGACGTCGCACTCTCTTCGCTCATAGTTGGCTGCCCTTTGCAATTTAAAGGCCTCGCTTAATTATATGCGACCAGCGGGGAAAACGAAAAGCAGCCGCACTGCGACAAGGCGCCCGTTTTATTGTTGTTGTTGTTCTTGTTGCTTAATTCCCCAGTGCTTTGCTGAAATGCAAATTGTTTTGAATGCAACCCCCACGAGCAGCGCAGTGCAACGCAGCAGAGCGGAGAGTACAGAGTGGAGAATGAAGAATGGAGAGCGAAGAGCGGTGGAGAGTGGTGAGAGCGAGATGCCTATCGGTGTTTAGTAATTACAATTGAGGGTAAATATTTATGGTCGCTGCTTGCGTGTGGTCAGGCATGGTTAGTTGGCAAGCACCCTCTCCCCTCTCACACTCACTCACATGCACACGGAGAGGGGTGCAGTGGGGGAGGGGGCGGCGCAAGGCATGACGATAACGTAATCTTGTTTCAATGGCGCCCACCAGTTAATAAAAATGTCAACTGCAAATGGCATTATGCAAATAACCAACAAGAAGAGCACGCAAAAAATAAAAAAATAAAAAATCGAAAAAGAATCGAAAACAAGCAACAAGAGCAACAACAGTAAAAAGCGGCAGGCAGCCGCAGCTAATCCCCAATCAATCGAGAATGACAACAAAACAAATAAAAACAGAAGCAGCAGCAGCAGCTACGACGACAACTATCGGAATCAGGTGAATTACACTGCCCAACAAAGTATATTTTTACTAGTCTGTGAGTGATTATTAAAATGATGAAATCTCATTTGATTTTTAACAATTACTAAATTAAGACTTTTCAAGAAATTGGAATATATCTTCGAATAAATCTGTTTATAAATTTATCTATCTAATAAATTTAATAATTATGTATAAAAGCATAATAATAATAAAAAAAAAAATAGAAAACAATAAACATATGTTCAATATAATAAGAAACTGATTTCTTGCAACTGTATACAACTATGCAAGAAATGCAATTGCACTGAATGTAATTGTGGAAATCTTATCTACAAATTTAATTGCCTTCTAATTGACATGATTTTAATTAATAAAAGCTTTCTTTTCAGTTCAACTATAAGTTTAATAATTCAATTTCAATGTCAAATGCTCTAATTTAAACTGCCTTCCATTTGCCTAGTGTAATTTTCATGTAATCTGTCGCATCTGTAAATCTGTTTACAATGTACAACATAAGAACACAGAGATAAAAAAAGGAACACGAGAATTAACAAAGTTTTTATATTTTCGTTGTTGTTTTTGTCGCACAGTGCTATTAATATTGTTGTTGTTGTTGTAGTTGTAGCGGCCTTCATTTACAGCCGCCAGCAGCAGTAGCAAATGGGAAAAGGCAACAACGACAACGGCGACAACAACAACAGCAACAACAGTAACAATAAAACAGCGAGGACCACCCCTAAAGTAGCCTCAATTCTCATCCTCAATTCTCATGCAGTCTCCAGTCTCCAGCCTCCATTCTGACTTCCTTGGTGGTCCTTTCTTCCTTTGCTGCCTCTGCCACTGCCACTGCCACTGCCACTGCCTCTGCCTCTGCTCCCATTGTTGGCGGATTTGCCAAAAGTTTTGACGCCGACGACTGGTGACTGCCAAGTCGCAAAAGCTGCAAGCTGGTTTCGTTCTCTTGTGACTCACAGAGGGAACTCCTAGGTGGACCTAGCTGTGTGTGGTCCCCGCTGACGTACTGAATCATCGCCGGCTAAAGCATCGCTGCAGCAAGCAAGCAAGCATCATCATCATCATTATTATGCTGAGCATCATCATCAGCATCAGCATCATGATCATGTGGATTCTTCATTATTGTGTTCTTGTGTGCGCCCCAGTTGCGGGTGCGTCTTTTGGTCACTGATCTCAGCCAGGCCAGACGGAAAACGGTGGAAGACGGCGGTCGGCGGACTCTGTTTCAGCTTGGGCTGTGATCGCGGCACAGATCTCCAATTAGCCTGCCTTCTGGTTGATGACTTAATTAAGTCTGTGTGGCGCCTGGCAGTGCATTGTTGCCGTTGTTGTTGTTCTTGTTGTTGGTTTTACTCTGGTTGCTGCGGCATCGAATTCGATTGATTTGTGCGCCAGCGAAAGCAAAACAGTGGCAGCCACCACTGGCATAGCAAAACGGGAAATAGGAAAGAGGGAACAGCGAATAGGAACAGGCATTTCCCTTGCCTATACACTCAGAAAAATAGATCAACTAGAACGAGCCACAAGAAGTTCACTCTCAACTAGAACTGCAATTATAAAATCAACTTGAAATCCCTGGCAAAATATTGATTTTTTTTTTTATAACCATAATTTCTATGTTTTCGTTATAAAAAAAATACTTAAAATTTAATTTAATATTTCTTCTCAGAAATTAATTCAACATATTTCTAAATAACAAATGAAATGAATATCTCAAAATTGATGCATATATATTAATAATTATATTTGTTTTCTAGAAATGTACTTTAACAAGACAAAAACAAACATATTATGATTGAAATATATATATATCTGACAAATAGGATGAACTGCCCTTGAATTTTGAGAAAGAGTTGTAGGTCAACTATTTTCGCCCATGTAATTTAATTGAAGAGTTGTAGCTGCTGCAGTTCAAGTTGAGAACTTGGTTGAATGGGGCACAATGCAACTGTTTGATTTATATGCGTAGTCTTCCCCAGACACATACACACACACACACACACACACACGCACACACACGCAGACACACTAACAGACATACAAGCAGAGATCACACATGAAGTATTATCCCCCTTTTGAGTCTGGAGAACTGGCGAATCTTTTCCACAGCAGATTCATTTCGAGGCTATCGTCTGCATCGTGTTTAAGTGTTTTCAGCATTTTGTGACATCTTTTGCGTCACATTTGCAATGTTGTGAAATATTTTTGCAAATCTCAGCCCGGTTGACGGCGGCACCACTCTTTGAAGAGACGCATTGTGGGTGGCCCCCCAAAGAAGATCGTGGAAATAAGCTTCTACTCTTTAATGGCTTACAATGAAAACTGTATATGGAGACTATTGAAATCTCTTAGAGTGTGTGAGTGTGTGTGTGTGTGGTCTATGAGTGTCTGTCTTGGGAGGTTGATTCAATGACTCAGTCAGTCAGGCAATAACAGCATTTTGGGACTGCTTGAAGCACGCTTAGGCCAAGCTGTTGCCTTATTTCTGTGTTTTTGTTTTTTTTTTTTTGGTTGCACCACAAGCTTTGACGACAGTTGCGGGCGTGGTTGGTTTAATGGATTTTTAATGACAAGCATTTGGTCCGCCAGTTGGCTCGAAAGTGAAAAATAACTCATTTTGTAACCCAGTTCCCCTTTTGACCATGTAATCACATAATCACATACTAACAACATCAGCCAGCCACAAATGGCCACGACTCTTAGACCTTGCCTAATGTCAATGAAATTCACGACAATTTTTAACCGCCCACAATTTAATAGCAATCACTCGACTCTACTCTGAATGGGGGAATGTGTGTGAGTGATTGTGGTTCTGGGCTTGGGATCTGGGATTTGGGGTATCTATTTGAGAAACGATCTAGCCCCAACTGGAGCGCAATGATTCATTTGATTTGTTTGCCTGGTTACATTTTAAGCACCCGGTTCCATTTTAGTGCATCTCTCGTCGAATCGGGTGTATCATGTTCGCTTTGTGCTGGCATCTGTCAGTTTTTGCTAAATGCCATTTCAGTTGATCTATCAAGCGTGCAGTCAAGTTGTTTTCACATACCCTGGCACACAGTTCAGCTAAAGAGGCTATTCCAATCCATTGAGGAGTAGCTTATCTTTGAGATCTTAATTGTATAGAAAGTATATTGAACCTAGTCACAAGTTTTGGTAATGAGAATCATTATCTCATTTTTTTTTAAATGAGAAACTGAAGGTTTTCTTTGGCTTAAACTTTGAAAAGCCATAGGGATCCTTTAAAGGATTGCTTCATCCTAATCATAAGTTCTGTTATTCCGTACGATTCTCAAAAATGTGTCTAAAATCGATATCGAAATAGATTATAGCCAAAAGAAAGTCAAAATAAATGCAGCTGAACCTAGAATTTTCTTAAAATTCTTTAATAGTTCCGAGTGAACTGATTGAGAATCGAATCATAGTATAAACTATATCAATTGGCTAATTTGAAAAACTGTCTACCTGTAGCCTGTAGCTTATTATAATTTATAAAAAGAGGTCACCAAACAACTAACAAGTTCTCGCATATATATTTATAATAAACATAAGAAATTATTGGCATGGATTTCAAAGGATGGTTCAAATAACAAATGTGATTTGACCCGTTAAAATCGCAAGACACTTATTTGTAATTGTAATTGTACCAAAACACTCATCCAAACAGAAATCTACTATAATAACATTCTTAAAGGGTATCTCACAATTGTATTTTTTCCATTTAGCCAGTTTCTCGCTGATTGTTGATGATGAGCGTGCCTCGCTTGCCGCATGCCACCGATTCCCATTGCGCTTCGTCTTCTTCTTCGACGTCGACGATTTACCAGCACTTGTTCAAGCCATCAACAACCTCCCCATTACCCCCCCCCCCCTCCCAACCCACCTCACCCCGCCTTCACTACACATGCAATCCACCTGGCCGGCTATTTAAGCCATTTTCATTCGCAACTTAGACATACAAACAAACTGTCAGTTGGCCGTTTTGCAGCTGATGGATTTAGCACTACACATTAAATAAATACACATTCAACACACACACACACACAGACACGCAGATATATAATTGCGTGTGTTTAGAAGAAGGTCATTCGAACATCAAGTTAAATTGCAGTCCAAGTTGGGTGGCAAGCAGCGGTTAATGAAAGAAATGCAATTGATAAGAACAATTTATTATTTCAGTATGGCTACAAAACGATATTAAAAGCGGGGGCAGAGCGTATCCAAATAAGACCAGCATTGGAAAACACGCAATGCGGCAAGAACTTAGCAACAGAACCAAGTCTCAGTGCATAAAGCCCCCGCCTATAATAATAATAATAATAATAATGAAGTGAGCTATTTAAAACGATAGCAATCTGATTATATGGGATCTAAATAAGCCACAATTGCAATTAGTTTTAATAACTCTATGTTAAGGTTAACATTAAGTGTAATAACTGTATTAGAAAAATAACAATGAACTTTCATTTTGAGTTGTTAAAACTAAGCATAAATCTTGTTACTTTTGATTACTCCTCCTCGTCACTTCAACAATCATCAGCAATGACTAACAACTGCTTAAATGCTAATCAAATAATTGAGTAATTTAACGACAACATTAAAACTGCAATCAGTTGATTGTTGTTGTACTTGTTATTGTTGTTGTAGTTGTAATTGTTGTGTAACTGCAACATTTGTCAACTGCAGCCACAAATGATTAACGAATGCAATTATGGCGACAAACTTTAACATTTACTGCAAATTCCACATCCATTTTTTAAGCACACATTATCTAACTGTGTGTGTGTGTTAGTCTGTCTATGTGTGTGTGTGTGTGTGTGTGTGTGTGTGTTACTTTTATATGTTACCAGCACCAATTACTTGGTTTAGGCCCAGAGTTTTGAGTGATGGCACCTTGTACAAGAAAACAGGAGAGAAAAAATGAGATAGAGACGATTACGCAAATGTTAATTGAGGGGCTCAGTTCACAAAAACTCAAACTGGACAATTAACACCTGCCGCTGTTGCTGCTGTTGTTGCTGTTGCTGTTGCCGCCTGTGAAAAGACAGCCGACAACAATAATAAATAATAATTACTCCAATGGAAAAACATGGCCAACCGGCAAACGCGTTTGTCAAAACAGCACAACAAACGGCAGCGAGCAAGTGAAAGAATGAGCTAAACACACACACACATTCGTACATATATATATATATATATGTATGCATGTATATGTATATATAGCTACACCTGCAACAGACAAGCCTCGACACCTGAGAACTGCGATCTGCGAACTGGGAATGGAGTTGGAGATGGCGACTCGCTTTGACTTCGAATCCGATTCCGCCTTTGGCTTGGGCTTTGAGTTTGTCTTATTTTTTTTATTTATTTTATTTGGGTACGTGCCTCACGACACACGACTAACAACAACTGCAGCAACATTCAAGCAACAACATCATTAAACTAAAAAAAACATTGCTTGCACACACATAAATAAATACCAAAAAAAATACATTTGTGTCTATGTTTTTGTTTGTTGTCCGCTTGTCACATTTTAATTCGCAAACGGAACTAAGGCAAACAAGAAATAACAACACACCGACCGCAGCATACCCTGGTAGACCGTAGTCAAACTGAAAATATCTAAATTTCACTATGAATTGTCAAAAACCGATCGTTTCTTTCAATGAGCGCTATTTGAATTACACAACTGATGACTTTGGTGGGCATATCTTCATAAGCAAATAAGTTTTTCACAAAAGAACTCACATTTAAACCGATTGTTCCTATGGCAGCTATATAATATATAGTTTTGTTAAATAAAAATGTGTGTCATACATTCATCCTATATCGACTCGGCTATTCATGTTGATTAAGAATATATATATATAAATAGTAAGCGGGTTCGACTCCATCAATGTTATACAAACTGCAAAGCATAATTAATTTACCCTCTAATGGGTATAAAAACAGAGTAACGACCCATTAAAAAGTCATTATGAATGGCTTCAAATGAAAATACAATAATAATATACAATAAAATAACAACAAAAACCAACAGAGCATTAAATTTAAAATTCACAGTCACATTTTGAAGATTAGCCAAGAAAACAAACTTAATCACATTATCAACTGAATAGTGTGAAACTTTGATATATATGTATATATACATATATTTAATCATCTACTTAAACAAATATAGGAAGCAAATGATAAAAGTTTTTAATTAGCCAAACAAATAAAGCAGCTTAGCAATTATTTTGATCTGTATTGGTTATTTTCAATAAATGTTCAATTATAAATCTATTCAATTTGCATAATCGTTAAACATTATTTATTGAAATTTGAGGAACACGAAACGCAAATGAATACAAATTGTTGTACATATTTAGTAATTTATATCTAGATTTGGGCAAATTAATCAAATAATGTAGCTCGATTGATATTTTGTGTTTATTTTCAACTTAATCTCTTATTTTACATTTATCTTCTATACCCGAGCTCTATTTTGTCCTCTTATAAAGACATGGTTTAAAATATATTCCACTGTTGAGTTAATAACCCATTCGCATTGATGACTTATAAATGGGACGATTGCAACTAATTGGAAGTACATTTGCATATTGTGCGCTAACCACAACAATCTGCACTGCAAACTTAATCTATAATTAGTATTGAGACCACAAATGGGAACTGCTGCATAATCAAAACGATGACTCGAATTAAAATACATTTGATTGAAAACCGCAAATCGAACGCATTAAATAAACACAGATTAACCACAAAGGAGACCCCCCCCCCCCTCAGCTTCCCTCGCCAGAAAAAGAGATATCATTCAAGGCGCCAACGGGTTCAAGTGAGGATTGTAGGTAAACCTTGGGCCACCTGCAGATGTTCGATAAGGTTGCAGTTGAAAGGCGCCAAGGAACTCAACTCAATTTAGCTCAACTTAAAGCCAAGTCAGCTAACTGAGCGGAACGTCAACGAAAATGCAGATGAACGTCGTCACGGTCGAAATCTGGAGCTGACTGGCAGTCAGTCTCTCTGCCTGTCTCCATCAGCTCGGAGTACCACACGCATATCCAATTATTTAAATCCCAAAAAAAAAAAGAAATAAAATCAAAAAAATACAAAAGGAGCACAAAATATGCTGCTGCTGACGACTACCTTGATAATGAAATGTTTCAATCAAAGGCAGTTAAATCATTTAAATTGCTCGACTTTAGCTCAAAAGCTCCCCATCGATTGTATAAAAAACAAAATAAACTAACTGCGAATAATAAAAATATGATTACGATGTATAAATGCAAATATTCGCAGCAGGAAGCTGTTAGTTTCAGTTCGAGCTTCAGTTTTCCCCCCGTGTGCTTATTTAAAATAGTGGTTGTTGGGAGAACACATCCTTATCCTGACTTGGGCGGCCTCACAACTCAGGCAGATGTTTTTCAGCAGGACACAATAAAAACCGAAACCCAAACCGGCTGACTCTGGGGACAACTTGTTAATGGGCAACATTCTTCTGATTGGACTCGAAACTATGCTTTTCTCCTCAGTTATGTTAAATGTGTTTTGTTTTTTTTCCCCTCTTTTTGTCATTTTGTCGGTTTGTCGGCATCATATTAATTGAACAATCAGTTTCTTGTCAGCAACATGTTCTTGCATAATTCAACTGCAAGCAAGTACAATGAAGACTAGCAAAGAATCCAACTGAACCTTGCCAACAATATCAAAACACATAAATAGGCATTGTAATTTCATAAAGCATTAATGACAACATTTATTAAAATGTTGAGGAAAAGGAAATTAATAAAATTTAATTCTATTATTTTACATAATTGATTGTATCTAATTACAACAAATTAATTCCTACAAATCACTTTCGAACCCTTGAATTTATAATTAAATATTAATATGATTTATAAGTATTTATATATTTCTATAATTGCGTCTAGCACATTCTTAACCGATTAAATCATATTTAGCTACTAATATCTATCTACAAAATGAGTTGCTTTGATTTATCTTTATTAAGTTTTTGGCTTAGTGACGCTTTACTGTACCCAACTCACGCAGCACTTAGAACAGATTTTGGACAACTGTCACAGCTACACACAATCCACACACACACTCGTCACACACATTTCTAAATGTGTATTCATATTCATAATATATATATTTTTATATATATATATATTTATATCTATGATAGATATTGCGGTTAACCAAATTGATTGTCTCGATTGCTTTATGCAACGACTGCTGTTTTTTTTTTTGACATTTACACGAATTGACCACTTTTTATAGTCATGTGCAACAAACTAAAACTAAAACTCAGCGAGTTGGCCAATTAAGGCAGAAAGTCAATTGCAATTAATTAAGACCAAATATAAGCAAATATAAGCTACACAATAATTTAACCTTTAAAATAGCAATTGAATTGTTGCCGCAACAAACTCAAAGCTCAGATACAGATACACAGATGCACAGATACAGATACGGCTAGACTCAGTTACTTACTTACATAGTGAATAGGAATTGAAATCGGGTTCGGATTGCGGTTTGTGTTTGTTTGTTTTTTATGTTTATATATTGCTGACCAAGTTGTACAATTAATTGATGTCGAACGTTCAGCGTCAATCAACAATTAACCGTCAGCAATTAAATCAATAAATTAACGAATCAACGAATTCGTAGAGCAGCCTCGAAACGCGCCAATTACCTGCAAAGAGAATAACAGAAGCAAACCAAATACAAATTAATGACCAGCGGCAAAATGAACAAAACAGAATGCACTTATGCAGCAGCATTAGGTTTCTGATTAAGCAATTGAGTATCGGTTGCACAGAGATGCACCCGAACACAGAAGATACGCCAGCAAAGATACATTACACCAGAAGACGGCGTGATTTTAATCGCTAGCAGCGTTTAACGCGCGTTAATTGAACTCGCTTCGCTTCTGGTGAACTAAAGCATCGACACATCTATTAAAATCTAACAAGAATGCTCCAGTCTAGAGAGTTCGACTAGCAGATACCCTGAACTCAAGTCGAAAGCTCTTTAAAAGCGTTTTATCTTTAAGAAAATAAACCATCATTGCTTGTATATATAAATGTGTGTGTCTATTTAGTATATATATTCATTATCGTTCCAAAATTGGGAAAATTTATCTTTAAAATTGTGGCTTTTATTTCGATAGGTATATTATCTATAAAATAATGAAAATAATAATAATAGACTTGATCTACATATGGTATACTATAACTAGCTATCGCCTATAGTCTCTGAGATCGTCGCATATGTATGCAGACCGACAGACAGACAGACGGACGGATATAGCTGATGCTGATGCTGAGCAACAATATATATACACCATATGTTTGCAGATGCTTCCTTCTGCTAACTTAATTATACCCTTTTTACCTACTCATCAAACTTACTGATTGGCACCACCTATTTTTCTCTGAGTGTAAGACAATTGCAGCTAGCTGCTTTAATTGGGCCAGTGAGTTGTGCAGCGCTGTGTGGAATTGTTTTACAGCTGATGGCTAAGAGCAGAGAGCAGAGAGCGAAGAGCAGAACAGAAACGAACAGGGCCATATCGACTCGACTGTCAGTCAGTCACTCAGTCACTCAATCAAATCAGCTCAATGTCAATGCACTCGACTCGCACAGCCAGCGTATATGCGTATATGAAAAAGAAAACTACAAAAAAAAAAAAACACACACACACACATTTTAATCAACTTATCAAAAAGTGTCAGTCAAGTCGGCAATCAACATTTTGCCCCGTGTGTGGTCTACCATCGTCATCGTCGTCATCTCCAACTCCAGCTCCAGCTCCAGTTCCAGCCGCAAGCTGACTGACACCAAAGTTAAGTGACGCACACACACACACACACACACACATTCACATACACACAGAGATATTAGAGCAATTTCCATACTGAAATCTTTGTTGATGTTGTGCTCTCTTCACTCTCAGATCAAAGCCAGTTTCAAATGCATACTTGTATCTATGAGCTGCTCACAGTGGTCTCTCAGTGTCTCTCTGATTATGTATTTCAGAGTTGTGGATTCAGACTTCAAGCCATCAATCTTATTGACACCGTTTTCTGGCAAAAACAAGATCAAAAACAAAAAATCAACTCTGCGCCAGCATTAGGCTTTTTGCTTTGGAGTTGCCTCGGGCCATTCAGCCAGACGCCATGAGACTCCATGGAGCTCTGAAGTTGTCGAGAGCAGGCGTAACTGCCAATTCAATTTTCCAACAAATTTCATTTAAAAAAAAAATGAAGAAAAATTATCTACGCTGATTGCCAGACAAAGTGCTAGAAGAGATCTTTAACGATAGCATTTATCCAACTTAGTCAATACTAAAGTTATACATTATTAAAGAAAAATGCCATTAACTTCAAAATTTCCATTGGCAATTAATTAAAATAAATTAAAAATATAAATTTGGTTTTCACACAATATTAATGAGTGCCTTGAAGCCTTAGGCATATTATTCATATTTATACAACTCTAATGTGAAGACTTTCACAAATTACATAAGTTATTCAAAAACACCAATCGATCTGATTGATTTGATGTGGGTGGCCTCAGTCTCAGTCTCAGAGTCAGTCATCGTCTCAGTATCTGTGGCTTTCATCCATCAAATAGATTTATTCAACATTCATCATCATTTTAATCAATTTATTTTGCATAATTTCAGCTCAACTTTCGTTTGGCTCTCAATTGAACTAGGGTGAACCCCTATATACACATATGAGTAAACTAATACGTTGAATCGAGGAATGCAATTTAATTACAGTGTGCTCATAACATCATCATCATCATCAGCATCAGCATCATTATGATCATCTTCATCAGCATTGTCAGAAGTCAGCAGCAAAGTCGAGTCGCTGTGATTGTCACAATTATTACGCACATAAATCGCAATGAAACCGCAATGACCATCGACGATCACGAACAATCGGAGGCAGAGTCAGACAGACAGACAAACTGACAGACAGACAGACAGATAGACAGATGGACAGATCGACAGACATATCATACATATATATCAGCATCATTCAGGCCAGCTAAGGACAACAGCAAACTGAGTTGCACTACTCTATCCCTTCCTCTCATTTGCTCTATCTCTTTTTTCCCTCTCTTTCTCAGTCTCTCTCTCTCTCTCTCTCTCTCCGTCTGTTTATCTTCCATCAGTGACTACCGCTGCAACAATTGAACAGCACCCGTTCCATCAGCTCTCAACTGCAACCCATCTATTTGGCTAACTGCAAACATCATCATCATTCGCAGTTATTGGCTACACTCAAAAAAAGAATAGAGCAATTTGTACATTCAACAAATGCCAACATTTTCAAAATACAGCTTGACAATAAACTATAGAATAAAGGTGTTTAGATTTTTGAAATTAAAATGTAGCATTTCAATATAAGCAATATAAGTATTTCTAGAATAAAATCCTAAAAAAAAGGACGGTTTCTACAAATCGGATCGCTTCTGTTAAAGTTAAGACTTCGAAAAACTTTAACACAAGCAATTTTTAAAGGTCTCATTTGAGCTTGAAAATCGAGCGAATTGCAATAGCAATTTCCACTTTGAATGTGGTATTATTCAAGATATCAAATCACGATAAAAAAGATCTGAATTTTAAAAATCAGAGCAATTTTGACAAAGTTATGGCTGTGGAAATATTTGTCCTACAAGCAGGGCATAATTTTAAATATAATTCAATATATAGCAAAAGTAACTTAATATTATAAGTATTATTATATTAAGCAGAGGAACATTTCAAGTTAATCACTTATGTAATAGGAGCAAATAATTAAAATATTTCATTCAATAACGAAGAATTTAGTTTTAACAAATAGTAATTATCATATATATACATATATATACATCATCTTTTTCGCTGAGTGTGCTGGCTCAGTGGACGGGTGGTTGTCCCCTTCCTGCTCCCCTTTGCGTGGAGCCACTGAAAACTGCATTTCATTAATGCTCGTTTCTAACTGCTTAATAAAATTTATTTGTATGCAGTGGAACAGCGTCGAGACGGACAGACGGACGAGCCGCAAGCATTCGAGCTTTATTAGAGTGGCTCCTCACTGGCTCTGCTGGCTATGGACTGGACTGCTGCGAGTCTGAGACGGAGACGGAGTCTGAGTTCAAGTCCAAGTCGAGGAGTACGTCTCTGCTGGCGAGGACAGCGCTTAAGCGCTGTTCGTGTTCGCTGTCAACTTGGGTGGTCCCAGTCAGCAGCGGCACCAGCCAAACAACAACAGCAACAACAGCAACAACAACAACAACAACAACATTAGCGCGAATTTATATTGGAGTGGAGTCCAGAGTCATTGCAACTTGTACAGCATACAGCATGCAGCATGCAGCGTGCAGCCGGCAGCAAAATCGACTTAATTTTATTATGCGCCCAAGAATCTACAGCCAGAGCTTGCCACATGTGGCACAGAGGCACACAGAGAGACAGAGAGACAGAGAGAGAGAGAGAGCAGCTCTGAATGCATGTATGACTATGACTATGACTATATACTAGATTCAAGTTAGACAATAGCTGATAGCCTTGTGGGAACACTTCGCCAGCCTGCTTGCTTGAGTCATCAGACTCGGCATTATAGCACCCTGACATTATGAGCATCTTTCTCCAACCCCCCTTGCCTTTGCTCTTTTGTGGTTCCCAATTAGTTTTGGGCCTGGCCAAGATAAACGCCGCTTAGAGTTTGGCTGTGTGTGTGTGTGGGAATAAATAACACGAGTCTCTCGATTAAAGCGCCACTTTTTATTTAGCTTTCGCCACATTTACAAGTTACCTTATACAGAGAGACTATCTGTAACTACATTTGTTTTTAAGTAATAGATGAAAATGTTGCTATAAAGGTTAAGCATAATTGATTCTAGCTTCATTTATATTCATTTTGTTTTTTGGCTGATTGAGCTTGACAAATGGAAACTGTGCCCGACTCCCATTGAAACACCAGCAGCTTGAGATGATTGGCGCCTGCTTTAGCGGCACTTGGGCCTCATTATTATTTCCGAGAAGTGAGGACTTAGAATCTCTCAATTATCATGCGCCACACAAACTGAATATTTACACAGCACTCAACGCATGATGGCAACACTGTTTGTGGATCAGTTTTGGAGCACAACTTAAGCTCTCCGCTTTGGTTTCTTAACTCTTTGGCTTCTACAAACTACAAACAAAACAGCGTTTTCAATTCGTTTCTCGTGGGCTGAAGCCCAACGCATCGCATCGCATCGCATCGCATCGAATCGAATTGTTTCTTTTGTTTCTCACTAATCGCAGAGCAGCTGATTTGAATTTGCTGGCTTGTCTTGGCCTGAAGATCGTTTGAATGGGTACTCGAGTGTCAGTCAAGAGATTATGAGTTGGCCAGCTCGAAAAACTCCGAACACTCGCAGCAACACATTATTTCGGAGTCCGAGTCGAAGTCGAAGTCGAAGTTGGAGCACTGAAATCATTTCACATGATCATAATGAAGCAGTAATTCCAATAAGTGTGACTATCGGTTTTACTGCGGCCCGCCATGCTCAGACACAAACACACACAGAGTGCCCCCAGTTCGACTCCATGTGCACCTCTTCATCCTCCTTCTCCACCTCCATCTCCATCTCCATCTCCATCTCCATCTCGATCTCCTTCTCCTTCTCCTGCTTCTTCACCTTCAGCGTGCTTGATCATCACGAACATGTAATTAAAGCGAAACAAGTAATAAACAAACAATAAGCAAGCCAAGACGCCGACGCCGACGCCAACATATGTCGGATAAGTGCTAGGGAGGGGCGGGGTGGGCAGAGGGGCAAGTGGGTATAGCTGTGCTATGCAAAGCATTCAACAAAAGTGAAACCAAAGCCCCAAAAATAAAAAGAGGAACCATCAAAAGAGCCCAGCTCGCTTCCCAATTAAACTTGACAAATGCGGTTGACCACACACACGCATCGGAGAACTGAGAACCCGAGAATTGAGAAGCGAGAATCGAGAATCGCTCAGCGCGTCAGTGGCTGTTGTGACTGCGAATGCACTTGGAAAAACAAATGACCTAGAACTTTCAAAATCTACAAATGTCTTTTTCAATTACTTTATTTTTCAGAAAGATAAATTGAGAAATGGAAGATAGCATTATAATTTGACTATCTTATAAAGCTTTCATTGAAACAATCGGTCGATTAAAATTGTGCAAATATTAATTATTTTTGTATGCAAACCAAAATTCTAGTTCATATTTATTCTGAGTGTGAGTATCCAAATTTCTGGCAATTCAGATATCAGTGATTATCTGTTTCACACTCTCTGTGTGTCTCTCTCTCTCTCTCTCTCTCTTTCTCTGTCTGCCCCTGTCACTCACTGTCATTAAATAACCAAAGCTACCACATCCAACAGATAACAGACAGACATGTCAACTGTTTGACAACCACAGCAACATCAACATCAACATCAACATTAGCATCAGAATCGGTCATTCAAAATGTCAATGTGATCCACAAAAATTCCTCTACAGGTTTCACTAGGCTGGGTGACCCCCAGTACCCAATAGAGTCTTAATTATGCGCATCAATTAATGCTGAGCAGGAAAAATTGCCTAACCCAATAAGTAATTAAAGGTTGACTGATCGATTGAGATCAACTTAAAACACTAAATAGACCATGAAATAAGATAGCTTCTAATTCTATTTAATTACTAAAGTAATATATTAATAATATCTGCAAATTTGTTAAATAGTTGTCTAATCTATGATACTATTCAAATTGAATGTCATTTATTTTTCTTACTATTTAAGACCACTTAAATTCAATTATCAGCTAAACAAATTATCCGCTAGTTGAGTAAAATCTAGAAAACAAATTGAAATAACTTGTAGAATGAAGAATGAAGAACTCAAGAACGGGGCAAGTTATGCTGCAAATCAACTCATCTGAGAGCTGAGCTCATTGTTAGTGGCAAACAGTGGCTGCCAAAGATACATTTACGGGCTGCAGATACAGATACAGATACAGATACAGATACAGTGACAGATATAGATACGAAATTGGCGTAATAAATAAACGATTAAAAGACCACAAACAAATGAATTGTGGCTGCCGTCAAGTTTAATTAGTTTTCAATAAATTCTTTTGTTGCTTATTTGTTATTGTTGTTGCTGCTGTTGTTGCCATTGTTGTTATTGTTGTTGCATTCGCTTGCTGTCTGCAGTCATAATGAGGCTTATTCTGATTATTTGTTTATTTGTTTGCCCGTTTGGCTTTTAATGCATGTTTATGCCCTCTGACTGACTGTTTGACTGTTTGACTGACTGACTGAGTGAATAACTTGGCTGACTGTCAGTCACCTCGTGCCAAAGATTGATCGCATTTGTATCTCAGAGAAATAAATACCTATAGAACAACAACAGCAACAACAAACAACCTTTGATGATAAATACCTGCCCTGCCCACTTTGGGCAGCTCCACGATTATTATACAAGTATTTCTCTGTTTGTTGTTATTGTATTTTGATGAATGAAGTCATTTGCTTGTAGAAAATATTTTGACAGCTGTAAATATCGACGGCTTTCAGCCTCTCGATCTTTTAAAGCCTTTTCTGCCTCGTTTCCAAATTAACACAAATGAAGTTATAAAAATGATTTTTATATGCCAACAAACCAACAAAACCAAATGCGGAAACTTGTCTTTTGAATCGAGTTCGCCCAGCTCAGTTTTACTTATTGGGTGGTCCCTTGAGCTTTTGGATTTTTATTGCGTTTTTTTTTTATTTTTTTTTTTGTTTTTGTATTACGTAGCCATATTACGCACAACGTAACGAAGTCAACACTGGCATTTTTGGACCCAACAAATGCGCATCAAGTGTGAAATTTTTCGGATGAATGCCATATTCACCAAAAAAGAAATGCAATGAAAGCAACGGCCTTTATTGGTATGATGGCAGCTATAGATATCCTGTAATTGTGTAAATCACAAATATATATGCCAAAGAAAAGTGGGCTCAACTCTGTTTAACATATAATTTCTTATCTAAAAAATGAGGATAACTAAGATTAGGTAATGTTAGTCAGTGTATAAATATACTAGTTCAAATATTCATAGAAATTACTTAGTGGGATGAAGAGGATGAGCCTTTCTAATATCAGTTACTGGGTATACTGCAGGGCAATTAACAACTTGCTGGACCCAGCAATTTAAGGCCATATCAAAAACAGTCGCAATAAACAGCAGCAGCAGCAGCAGCAGCAAACACCATTAACAACAGCAACATTACCACAATAAACGGCAAACATTTACAGATCGCATTAACCAAATGCGGTCAGCAGCACAGTTTAAACGACATTTTTGCTTAGCTGATATGGTCTCGTTTTGGACGGGTAAACTGTTTGTTGGCCAGTCCGAAAGCTACGACAGTTTTATTGCCACTACGAGGCACATTGCTGATGCTGCTGCCGGTTGTTGTTGGTGTTGCTGTTGCTGTTGCTGTTGCTGCAGTTGTGCCTTAAAAGGCGGCACCAGTTACAGTTTCTGTTGTTGCAGCACTTGCTGTTGCGATAACTAAACAGTAGAAATTAATTTTTGTCACTTAATAAATCGCCCATGCTGATTGCCGATGGTTGTGAGGCATGTTTAACCCCTAAAAAGGAGTTGAGCTATGTCTATTCTAAGCACGAGCTACACTTGCAGAAATAAAAAGCTAAAAAATGCTGCTATTAAATTCCAAACAATTATAATTCCTACTTGAACATTGTTAAGTGCAAATAAATTATTTTCAAATTAATCAACTACTTTAATCAAGTCTAAATATTCTGACTACAATCGCTTTAGTATTTCAGATAAGTGCAAAGAGTATTAAATGAAATAAACCATTTAATTCTCTTTATTCAAAAAAATATTATATTAGGAAGCTGTTCACTAATTTAAATTTGATTTGATTTTGTATTTTACTTGGTTTTAGTTTTGTTGTAGTAGTAATTTGGATTTATTTTATGAATTTGAGTACTTAAAATATTATCTAAGTTTAAAGAAAGCTGATAGACAGAGAGAGAGAGAGAGAGAGAGATAGCATTTGGCATTCGTTCTAGTCTCCTTTCATTCATTTCGATATACATATTCATATTCACATATTCAAAGCAGGTGTTGAGTCTTGAATGCTTTTCGCATTCCCCAGGAAGTGCGCAATATTTCCACATAAAAACAACAACAACAGCAACAATAACAACATTTGTTGCAAGTTGCTTCCAGCAATGGCTCAATTTGGCCTCTACGACGGCAACGAAGGAGTTCTCAACTATGGCCATATCGTGATTATCATGTGACGTGACAGCTTCGTATTCACATTCATATTCATATTCAGATTCATAGTCACATTCATATTTATGTATGCATTTGGGTCATAAACATGCTAAAGGCCCAACTATTATTGTTGTATGTTGTACGAGTGCTGTTCTTGTTGTTGTTACTGTTGGTTGTTGTTGTAGTTGTAGTTGACTTTTGTTTTTATGGCGTTTCAAACGCAAATTGACTTCAAGTTGGGTGGTCCTCGTTGACTTGTCCTACAAACGGAAAGCGAAATCAATTTTAAAGTGACTAAATGTGCTTAAATTGACAATCAATGAAGTGAAAGCCGCTGGTTGGCACAGATAAAATAAATCAATTGAATATAATAATATAATTATAGACTTTTTAATGGTGTCCACTTGAATAGACAATTATTTTCTAAGGACAAATGGAACCAATTTTTAAAATCAATACTGTACAGCTGCAGTTCAATTTTCATTCGTATTCGAATTCTACTGAAATCGTCGGCATACACTCAAAGAAAACATTAAGTAGCTGGCAGCAACAACTATTGATTATTTCCCCAGTCTTGTTGTTGGCCTTAATAGAGTCATAGAGGCAGAGTAGTTGGTCACGTTCCGTGGCCAATTAGTTTGTTGTTACGTACTTCGACTGGACTGCCACAATTACAGACACATGCTAAATAAGTTGCAAGTAGGTTGCAAATTGCTGCCAGGCGCCACTTATTGATTGCGCCTACCATCAAAGTATTCCACTTCTGTGGCAACAAAAATAGAGGAAATGGAGGAGCATCAAATCCAATCGATTCTTAGATTCTTAGATGGCGACCAGCTGACGGGCGACACCTAAATCGATGCTCAATCATAATTACTATAAGTAGCACAGCGTATGCGTCTACACTCAGAGAAAAAACTATACGAATTTACAATGTTTTCTCCATCAATATCTAAGCGAAATTCGTTTTAAAATATTGTTAATAAGGTATAAAAAATACTTAAAAATGTTGTTTGCTGCAGACAATAAAAATATGAGAAACTTAGCCGGATCGGAACACTATATTATATAGCTGTCATAGGAACAATCGGCCGAAAGATTAGTTCTTGTAAGAGCAACACTATTTTTTATCATTCGCAAAAATATCAATAACAATATCGGACTACTAGTAAATCTTACAGCTCCCATCGAAACAATTGGTTTGTTTTTAGATTGATAGATAAATCTATATGGGATATATTGTCTTCTGCTTGCCTGAGATAACTGTTCTTTCTTCTGCAAGTATTCCCCTATCTTAACTATGGCAAAGTTGGTGATAAGCGAGGCATTTTTATAGGCTACAGAAAAACAGTTCGTTAAATAAGAGAAATGGCAAATGGAAATCGTTGTTTCTCTCTCTTTCTCTCTTTATGGGGATTGAGGGTGGATGGAGAGAAGCCAATTGTCTATGCAAATTTTCCATAGAGAAATGCGCCAAGCGAAAAACTTTCAAGTAATTTTCAGCTGCGTTGCGCAGAAAATTCTTGAGGCAGGAAAACTCAGCAAGATGCGGGGCAGAAATGGGTGGATTGCCGGGGTAGGTAATTGCAGGCAAAGTCTTCTGATGGGTAATTGAAATTCGTTTGTTTATGTTGTCATTGTTGTTGGCAGCCGTTGCTTTTTGTTTGTTGTTGCCTGTTGTTGACGTTGTTGTTGGCGTTGTTGTTGTTGTTGTTCTTGTTTTGGTCGTTGCGGGCAAATTGAAAATTACTTAATGGTTCAGTGGCGATCCGCTCAGAGACTCCGCGGCTACTGAGGTTGCTGACTGCTCACTGACTGAGGCTACCGGTTAAATGAGCGCCAAGTGCCGGACCTTAAATGCGAAAATTAACAGAGTTGCTGGCTCCGGAGTTTATCGAATTTGTTAACTGTTTCTCAGCTCTCAGTTGCCGTTTGCAATTGGCCACAGCAGCTGCTACGGCTACGAACAGTTCTTAACTGTGTGTTGACAGCTCATCGTAGATAATTTAATATATGCAATGCAAGTTGTTCTGTTCTACTCAATTTAACAATATATTTCTGAGCGCATTTTATAATCAATTTAGCAAACATATTTCTGATCAGCTGCACATCAAAAAGGGAACTTAAAGTGCAGGCCGGGCAAGCTGCAATTATTTGATGGGTTTTGACATTTTTGATTATACTCATTGGCAACTTCTGCGATAACTGTTTGTGGTCATTCTTTATAAGCAAGTAAATAATTTTACAAGCAGCTGTTGTAAGATTGTCAAATTATATATTGTTCTCAGCTTTTTACAAGCACAGAACTGAAGTAAATTATTTGATATAAGCTTTCAGAATTTAAATATTTTTGCAGTTATGATTATGTCATTCAAATCGTTTTCCGATATATCAGATTTCAGTTGCTGATGCTGATCAGGAATCACTTTGTGATCGGAGTTTTTGCTTTCTAACTGATACGTACTTTAGCAGGACTTAATTATACCCTTTTAACACATTGATGCAATTGATACAGTGTATAATAATTTGATTACACTCATTACAACAACTCTTGGCTTATAGTTTATATTTTATTTCTATATTTAATTACTTGTGCAATTTTTCAAAGTGTCAATTTAACAATCGTACTCGCAGCAATTCACGAGATTATCAAAATGCTAATCCAACTCACAGTAACAAATACACACTCCAACACACACACATTCGGACACACACACACACACACACACACACAGACACAGTCGCTAGCATGTCGCATTAATTTGTCAAATTAACACCTTTTAATAAAATTTAATAATTTTTCATGTCATAGTCATGGCAATTTTTCAAAAGCACTAAATTTATGACTTTTATTTGGGTATTTCGTGTGCATTTAAATGTTGATACGAATGTGTTTCTTGTTGTTGTTGTTTCATTTGTGGTTGCTTTTCGCTGGTCGTTTGTTGTTATTGTAGTTGTTTGTTTTGATTGCTGTGAAGCAAATCTCACGGTAAATCATTTGTTGCAGCTGAAAAGAGCTCCACGAACCAGTCCCAAACCAGCTCCGACTCCAAGTTTTAAGCTTAAAACTCCAACTCCGGTCGACGCCATCGCCTACAACATTCATTCAAATTATGAAGCCATGCAGCAGTGCGATCGAGATCTCGTTTTAGTCACGCTAAATATATAAAAGTGATCAACAACAACAACAACAACGAACATGCATAATACATTTTTTACAATAAACACACCTCAAAAAAAAATAAAAGAAAAAAAATCGGAAAAAGACGACTGCCACAAAATGGTAGAGGAAAATAACAAACAAAATAAAAAAAAGTCTGAAAAAAAACCCAAAAATCGTTTCGTTTTCTGGTTAATTAGCGAGCGCGACAAACCCACCCAAAAAGCGTAGATTTATGCACTCAACTCTTTTCATTATTATTATTTTTTTTTCTTTTTTTTTGATGCCAGTTTGAAATGAATGAGTAAATGAGCAGAGGAATGTAGTGACGTGGGGTGTGGAGAGTGTAGGAGGAGGGGGCGGGGTAGATATAGTATGAGTAGTCCGATTCAGTTGACTGACAGCGGAGATCGCTCAATAATTACTCAAATGCTTACCAGACTTTAATCACTTTAATAAGCAAATAGTTGGCACAAAATCATCATGTGGAAAAAAAAATAGTGAGACTACCCCTTTTGTTAATGATAATGATTTACTATAAAAGGGCGTGGCCATATTTAAGCAAACGACATGGTGTAGCCCACATAATATATTTTTTTTCATACATGATAATCAGATAACTAATAGATTAATAAGTTCATCTGAATTTATGGATGGAGAGGGGTCAGCAGGGGTAGGTTACTGCCTGTATTTGCCACCTACCTACACAACCTGCACCTGATAATACCATATACCACAAATTTGAAAATTTAAAATATATCCATACACTTGTAGAGTCAGATTTAAATTGCAATATGTTCAATAAAATCTAACAAAATTTTACAATTTAAGAAAATTATTAAAACAATGTTTAGGTAAAGAATTGAATTAAATATGGATTGAGATTGATAAAACAATGCTGAAAATATACCAAATTTAATATTAATAAAGTATAGTAGTATTATATAGTAGTGTATAATTTAAGTAACTGCAAACCAGGCACATACTTTTTAAGTAATCAAGTAAAGCGACTTCCTGATTCAACAAATTTATAGCTTGTCTAACATTGAATGTGTGATTTTTTGGTTAAAATGGATATTAAACAGCTTATTATCAGATATTATTGGTTAAGTATAACAAATATGTGTACATATATAATAAACAGCTTATTATCAGATATTATTATATAAGTACACCAGAAATGTAAACATGGATAATAAATAGCTTATTACCAGATATTATTGTGACGCCCACTTGAAATTTTATTTATTTTTTCCTTATGGATAATACGAATAGTCAACAGAGTTGACAAGCACAAAATTAGAACCACCCTAAAAATTCCACAAAGATTCTCCGCTTTTTTTTGGGGGGGTGGGGGGTTTCCTCTTGTGGTTGGCCACATCAAATTATTAGGCAAAACGATTACCAAAAATTCCCTGCGGTGGCATTAACTAAATTCATGAGTGCCATGATTGTTCAGCCAAGGGGGGTGGATAGATGACTGCTACACACGCACACACACACACTATGTGTGTGTTTGAGAGAGAGAGAGAGAAAGTGAGTGAGTGTAAGAGTGAGAGGCACACGCATAATGAGCTTAAGTTATGTTACATAAGCCATAAGGACATAAAAACCACTCGAGCAGACACTTCATGAGTGCCTGTGAATGTGAATGTGAATGTGAGTGTGAGTGTGAGTGTGGATGTGGCAAGTGGAAGTTTTTAGGGTTGAGGGTGCGCTTGTGTGGTTTATATATATATATATATATGTATTTGGATGTGTGTGTGTGTGTGTGTGTGTGTTGCCCTTTTTTGTTTTTGGTGGTGGTGGTTGCTAAAACTAATGAGCTGCAGATTGACGCCGTTGTCTGAACGAAGAGTGAAGAGTGAAGTGTGGTGCTCTGTGGTTGCCAGCTTGTTTGCTCAACTGTTTACGAGCCACTCAACCACTCAACTAGTCAACCACTCAACACTACCCACTCAAAACACTCTGCCCGTCTTTTTCGTATTCCTTGCAGAAAGTATAAGCGTTTCTTTAACTATAAAACTACCGATTAGAGATATGCACTTAAATATATTTCGTAGTTGAGATTTCCTCTTCAAAGCTATCAAACATTGCAAATAATATTATATGATATAAAATACCTTAAAGATCTGTTTCGAATATTCTTATTTGGTAAGAACTTTACAGACAAATATAGCTGTCGTTAGTATTATTGGAAAATCCAATATTATATTTTGCTATAACCCAACACATTATTTATATATGTTTATAACTACACATATAGGTTTATTATTTAATAACTTTCAGATCACATATAAGAGCATTCAAATATGAACAGCCATCAACAAAAATGAAGTTAAAATCGATGCTAGCTTTTGTTATCGGTTAGTTGTACTTGTAGCACTTGAATCTTCATCTTAACTGGGCAGGAATACAGAACCGGCTTTGAAGACATAGAAGAGAATATATAATGCCGATATTTGGAATGTTCCGTCGGGAACCGTCGGGTTCTGTCTGTTATCAACCTAATAGAGTTTTAACTCATGTTCAGACAATCTTAACAGTTTCTTGCTCCGACTGGTTTCTATAACAATTCTAACTTGATTATATTTATGGTCTGTTTCGAATCGATTTTTATGTATCAAAAAGCTTATATTACATAATTGTGATGTATACAATAGTTAAATATGAATAATTTACATATATGAACACGTATAATTTATGCATTCCTAAGTTGGCTTTTCTGTAACTATAAATTGAGTCTCAGTTGATTTTAGAGTCTAAATTTGATTTAATTGTTTTCTAAGCATAATTTATTATAAAATATTTTCATTATTTTGAAAAATATTTATTAGATATGTCGCATTCTCAAAAGAAAGTGATCTACTGGGAAGTCATCACTTAAATTAAGGAAATTACAAGCTAATCTCTGCTCGAGTTATCCATGTTTGTTGCGTGAGACTTACCTGAGCTGGGGCGATCACTGTAGCGGGTGCAGTAGACCCATGCTGGCCACACAATGGGCGTGGAACTGGTCGTTGATGTCGATGTGGATGTGGCTGTTGCTCCTTGATCCTCATTCGATTTACTCCCGTTCGCCGCATCCGACGGCGATGTGGCATTTGGTGACTTGACCAGATCAACAGCCGACGGATTGTTGTTGTTGTTGTTGTTGGTGCTGCTGCTGGTGGCGGTGCTATTGGAATCATTGCTATTGCTGCATATATTAGCCAAGCTGCTCGAGAAACTCAAACTGGGCTGCGTTTGCGTCTGCAGCTGCAATTGCAATTGGATGCCGGCTGGCGACTGAGTCTGGGCGAGATTGAGAGGCTTTGCCGTCTTACGCGGCGCCTTCAACTGAGCGGAATTGATTGCTGCCGCCGCCGCTGCTGCAGCTGCAGCTGCTCCACTTGCCGCCAAACGTTGCTGCAAACGCGAACCAAAATCCGCTTTCAAAATGTTATCAATGCTGAATTTTAAAGCACGCTCGTGAAGGTTCTCATTGTTGTTTAGGTTGTGGTTGTTGTTTAGATTGTTGTGGCTGTTGCTGCTGCTGTTGTTATTGTTGCTGTTGTAGTGATTGGTGTGTTGATGCTGCTGCTGCTGCAGCTGATGATGAAGATGATGATGGGGAGAATGTTGCATATGCTGCTGCTGCTGCTGCTGCTGTGTCTGGTAGGGATTGTGTGGCTGTTGCATCAGCAGTTGGTGCGGATGATGGGATGGAGTGTGTGGTGCAATGCCCAACGCCGTCGCCGTTAGCTGAGCAAGTGCATCCTGTCCGGTTGTTGGTCGCATTGCAGCCGCCGCCGCTGCCGCTGCAGCCATTTGCAACTGTTGCGTCATCTTGGGACCAGCACGCAGACCGCCCAGCGGCATTACTGCTGCAGTTAGAGCATTCACTCTCGCCGCCGCCATCAGTTGCATCTGCTGCTTCATTAGTTCCTCAGCGTACAGTTGAGATTTGCGGAGAAATTCCTCCTGGAAGCTGGCGGGTGCAATTATCACAGGATCACCGGGATCCTCCTCAATCGGCTGGCCAGCAGGGGACACGCTGCTAAATGCCGACGGTCGATAGAGTTGCGACATAAGCAATCGCTGCCTGGCCTGGGCAGCTGCCACCTGCGACTGTTCCTGGCCGACGCTCAACACGCTATTCTCACTGCAACAGCTGGCGGCATCATCGCACTCCTCCTCCTCACAATCCTCGTCCAGTTCCTCCTCCAACATATCGTCATTGTTCGCCCCATGATCATCATCTAAAATGTTCACCAAATGCTCCTCATCATTGTCATCAGCATCATCACAGGGGGAACTCGCATCCTCGTCGCCAGCATTGGGTTTCTGGAGCTGCGGACTGCTGCCGTGACTGCCGGGAACACCCGGATCCAACGGATCCAGCGGCAGTGGCAGGCAATCGGGATGCATTGAACCGGATCCCAACTGCTGATCCGCCAATTGGGATTCAACTCTCTGATTCTCGATACTTCGCTTTGGTGTCAGACTCCGATTCAGATTCAGATTCAGCGTCGGATGGCGACTGCTGGCCAGCGTGGACATAAGTGTAGCCAGTTTTTAGACAAGCGGCTGCAAAGCCGTCGGCATTTTTAAAACTTCTTCTATTTTTGTATTTTTCTTTTCTTTCTTTTTTGCTGTTTTTTTTTTTTTTTTTTGTAGAATTCACAATTGGATCACACAACGCACCGCAAATAAATCACTATTGTTGCGTCTCGCCGGTAGATGGCGCTCCAACGCACACACATACACACGCGTAGTCTGTGGTCTTTTCAATATGTGTACATATAACCAAAGATAAACTATTAAAAGCAAAAGCAAAAGCAATAAAAATCTCTCGGCCCGGTTTTTTCCGTTACGTGCGCTCTGCCAGTCAGCTGAACCAACTGAAGCTCCCGCGAACTTGCAACTAAACGAGACGGCGCAACTGTGAGCGCAAGAGCGGAGCAGCCGCCCAGTTAACGAACAAAAACCGGAACGGCAATAAGAACAAAATATACACACACACACACACACACACGCACACAGACAAGCAGCAGTCGCTGGTCGTGCGCTCTCTTTTTCGCTGCTCTCTCACCGTTTCGAATATCCAATGAGCGGCGAGCCTCCACTCGCTGTGCGCTAAAAAGGGTGTGAGGCATTTTACAATACACTAGCGTTGTCTCGCTCGCGCATTGTGTTGGCCTTTGCCGTTGCCTCTGCCTCTGCCAGTGCCTGGCTGGCTGTCAGTTGAGGTTATGTTAAGTGTTTGTATATTTGTTAATTAAGTGCACGGCCAGCGTCGCTGCCTCAGCCACAGCTACAGCTTCAGCTACAGCATCAGCTCCATCTGCGCCTTGTCTTTTTGATTATGCGCTGCAGCATTTAAGTCGTAAATCTCCAAATGTACATAAGTTTCTGGGGCTTGTGGCTGCGCATCTGCAGTCCTTTTACTCGACAGGCAGACAGACAGACAGACAGACAGACGGACAGACAGACGGACGGACAGCATCCTCCATCCTCCATCCTCATTTTTACCTACCAACACACATACATGTGTGTGTGTGTGTGTGTGTGTCTGTGTGTGTAACACATGCTTGCTGTTCTTGTGTCTCTCTCCTCTCTTTCTCTCTCTACGTTTTGTGTCTTGCGCCTTTTTTTCAATAAAAATGAAACAATTTTTATTGTTGTTGTTGCAATTTTTGATGTCATTGTTGTTGTTGTTGTCGCTGTTTGTTGTTTGCTGTTTTTAGCACAACGCTTTATAAATCACCACCACAAAATTTTGGTGCACAAACATCTGCTGTGATTTCATAATTGTTTTTGATGCCTTCTTCTTTTTTTTCTACACACACATGATAATAGCGTGTGTGCGTGTGTGTGTGTGTGTGTAAGCTTGTCTAATTGGGCCACAGCACATATGTGTGTGTGTGTGTGTGTGTGTGTGTGTGTGAATTGTTCTCCCTTTGTTGAGGTTAGGTTGAGCAATGTGTTTTATAAATTAGCTGAGATACACTTCAAGTGCAAATGAACCCTTAAATATTGCTTTGATTACTCATAGCCAGCTAATTAATCAGCCACAATTTATCTTATCTACATACATCTTGCGAAATGGGCCATTAAAAAGAGTTGCTTTTAGCTCTTCGGACAACATCCGTTGGCCATAAAAATAGAAATTCCAGCAATTTTCATACCACTCGACGATTAAAATTCGGTGGAAGGGTATCTTGACTTTATGTGAAAGTATGTAACAGGCAAAATAAAGCATAAGCTATTTATATTCTTAAGTGGCATTAAATGCCGAATTGGTTTAGCCGCGTTTGTCATTCTACCTGTTTGTATGAGCTGATCTCAAAGAGTAAAAGAGCTACAAACTTTAGCATTCGTTTTATTTATTATAGTTAAAGTCTATCAGATAAATATAGAATATACGAATAAATAATATTAATATTTATATATATATTATAAATTATATTTATCAAATATAAACGATTGGCGATTGTATTGAAAATCAGAACAGTAAGGCCAAAGCACGCTTATTCAAATGAAATAAATTGTTTACCAATTGTATAAATTTTATCAAGATCGTTTAAGAAAATCAAAAGCTGTTATATCAATTTTAAAGATATATAAAGACTTTTGTAGAGGATATTTCGACATTCGAGCAGTTTAAAATGAGTTTCACTTATCGAAAGCTGTCCACGCTTTATTATGTGCGTGTGTGTGTGTGTGTGTGTAGTATCTCTGTCACGCCCCAATTGCACACCCAATCCAGTTTAATAACCTTCTTGCCTCCCCACCCCCACACACACACACCCCTCCACAACCCACCACATTCCAGGGGCAGTCAGGTCGAGGTCCACAGATGCCGACGCATCGATAACGCCACAAACAAATTAATCAAGCTTAATTTCAGTTGGAAGCATACAAACACACACACCAACACACACACACACACACCAATACACTCATACACACAACAATTATAGAGCGATTAAAAGCCGCTGCGAAACTCTAGACACGAATTATGAATAAAATTAAAAGCAATTGCTCAAAATGCAAAATTCAACAACCTCTACCAACACTAAACCCCCCCTCCCCCCTCCCTCCGTGACCACAGCCCACTGTTCCCTGCCTCACCCCAAACACCTTCATCACTCAGCAATTATGAGGTCCATTACCTACCACCACCGCCTACTCCTCGCACCGTTTCATCTTTCCAGCGTTGTTCCATGAAAAAAAAAGAGAGAGACATGATTAAAACTGCGCACGAAACGCTTTTCACATAAAAGATGCCGCGCTTACACCGATCGAGCTAGCGAGGGGAGTAGGGGGGGAGTAGTTTGAGGGTAGAGGGGAAGAGCAGCGCGTAAGGCGATCTGGCTAGTTAATCGCGCAGAAAATCTTCATCAGAAATGGACGGCAAGCAGCAGCAGCAGCAGCAGCAGCAGCAGCAGCAGCAGCAATAAAAAGTAAAGTTACTCAAACTAAAATAAATACAATCAAAACATGAAGCGTACAACGCAAGCAATAAGTAACGACAACAACAACAACAACAACAGCAACAACAACAACAAAGCAAAGCGCGCGCCGGCAAAACATTACAAGAGAGTCTCTGCTGCTGGGTGACGTCGACAGCGCAGTCGCAGCATCACAGCAAACAAATAGCATAATCGCATCAGCAGAACCAAAGACGGGTCGGTGAATCTCCCTCCCTCTCCCTCTCTCCCACTCCACCAAGACACACACACACACACACACAATTTAGATGCGCCCCAATAGATAAACTTAAAGAGGCTTTTATTTAAACAAAGCGCAGCGCAGTCAACGAAGACAGCGAAAGAACGAACGAACGGGCAAGAGAGAGAGAGAGAGGAAGAGAGCCTGTCGTCGCTGCTGCTGCTGCTGACGCGCAAAAAAGTATGTTGCTTACAAACGAGCCAACAACAACAACAACAACAGCAACAGCAACAACAACATAAGAGAACAAAGCCCGACTTCGAATTCGACTTGGACTAACTGTCTGCCTGTCTGCCTGCCTGCCTATCTGTGCATGCTCTCGCTCGCTCGCACTCGCACACTGGCAGCAAGGCTCTCTCTCTCTCTCTCTCTGTCATTGTCAATCTCTTATTGGAATTGCGCATTTTGCGCCAACTTCTCGTTTGCTGGCTGATCTTTTAATCGAATCGTAGCATTTATTATTGCAACTGTCGCGTTTGTTGTCGTCGTCGTTTGTTGTTGTTTTTGTTTCAAGTTGCTTGTCTAATATCGTTTAGCAAACAATGAGCATTGACTGTGTCATAAGTCAGTTCACAAAATGGCTACAACTGTTGCGCAAATTAATAATTTGTGTGACTGTTGCGCAATTTTTTTGCTTTGACTATTGCTTTTGAATTCTGATTTGATTTTCTTGTCATGTGGCCAACGTTTGTCTCAATTTATGTTTGCCATTCCCATTGGCAGGCAAACAACAAAATAAATGTTTTTCTCTGCTTTCTGCTTCTATATTTGAATAACAAATACAAATACAAATACAAATAGATATCAAACATGGCTGCGTGCTGCTCTAATTGCAATTAACACATGACGAAAACCGTTGATTGTCATATACAAACCCTCCGCCCCTCCCCCACCCACCGTCCCACTCACTACCTCCAATCAGAAAACTCAACACCAAACTCAACTCACTTCCAGTTGCGCACTTGTCGAGGCTGGAGTGGAGTGATGGAAAAATCAATAAACAGCCAATGTGGAAATTGTATTTTTAATTGACAGCTAAACGATTTTCTTCAATTGCCATGCAAATGGATTCCAATTGTGTGTACACTCTGATTGGATATGGTAATTGGAAAGAGCACATTTAAATGTAAATAATCTTATTGGAAATTGGGAGTTATTGTGCTTCTGATTTTGGGATTTATACTGAAACTATTATTAAGTATTATCAATTTGTTTTGTAAATATAATTTTTTTTACTTCAATAAAAACATCAATTAAATTCTATTTCAATGTTCAGTATTTTTGTATTTTCTTTTTTTAATATATGAGTCCTAAAATAACTATTGTACTTTAATTTATTTATTTATTTTATACCTTATATCCTTTATCAAATTCTTTATTTTATTTTTTTTATTTTTAACTTTCTGCAATCATTTGGGAAACACAGATAAAATAAGAAAAACTATATATTTCATTCTGAATACACCGAAAATAAAATTATATCAATTAAAAAACGAACTATTATTTCTCAATAGTTTCGACGCAATGTCTAAATTGTTAAAAGTATATATTAATAAGATCGTTATCGAAGTGATCGGCAGGTAACAATTTAATGGTAGATAAAATGAAGAAATTGTGTTCACAATTTGTCGACGAAAACGTTGCAAATGATGGGCACTTAAAATCTGCGTAACTCGGAAATGATTCGAAATGAATATGCACATGCGATGAGTAGTGAGTGAATGCATTCATTTGCCCATCTGTCTATTCAGATGTATCGTTTAATCAAGAGCCAGCAATCAACTGTCATTAGTCGCAATTGGCTACGCCTCAACGATCCGACAATCGCCCCATTTGACTCGACTCCACAGTGCCCAACTATAACATGTTCTTCTGTACAGTGAAGCTTTCTCTGTTAAGTCTTTATCTATTTTAAGTGGTTTCTGATTTGATTATTATGATTTATTTATTTTTATTTTAATTAATATAAAAACTATAAAAGATTTACATTATCATTAAATATGAAAAATTTACAAGATAATTAATGAAATTACAAATAATTGATAGTGACATAAAATGAATAGTTAAGATCGTTAATTTATTAATATTGTTTATTTGAAATGAATAGTTTAGTTAAATTTGCTAACAAGTAAACTAAAATATTAAATATCTCAGAATATTAACGATTAGAGATTATAGACAATAAAATGTTAAGATTATAGACAGAGAAATTTATGATTTTTAGTCCAGATATGATGAGCATAAAAAACGTAGACGACTTCAATACAGCAAAAAGACTTGGCTGTTGATTCTGATTAGAAAAATAAATATATTACTAACTGATTATGATATTCTCTACCAAATGAGCATAATTTCCAACAAGGTAAATTAAGTTATTTGTTGATCACCATAGCTTGGCTCCACTGTATGTGCCACTGGCGTATATTTGCCTTGACAAAAATAAAAAGAAAATGGCACGCAGTTACACACGCAAAAGGCACAATAAACAAACAAACAAACGCGACATTTGAACTGAACAGACAATCACCTAATTGCATACAAGAGCGACTTGGCCAAGTTGGGCCCCCAAACAGCCTTGGTTTAGGGCCAAACTAAACTGGTAAGGGTAATTGCAAGGCGATGGCCTGTCATCAGTTTTGTTGCCTTTTGTTGTTGTTGCTGCTGTTGCTGTTGTTGCTGCTGTTGCTGTTGTTGTTGGCAGCTACGCCGTGTGAGCAGCAATATCTAAGCAAATAGCATTAAATAAAAGGTTAATAAATAGCACGGAACAGCAGCGACAACAATAACGGTGCCTGCGGTTGACTAAGAGTGAGAGAGAGCGCGACATAGAGAGAGAGCGAGAGAGAGAGAGACAGAGCGGCAGACACAATATGGCGGACAACCCAAAGGCAAAAGCGCTGACAGCGCTGCAAGCAGAGCGATGTGACATGGACATGTGTGTGATGGCCACACTCGTCTCTCTCTCTCTCTCTCTCTATGTGTGTGTGTGTGTGTGTGTGTAAGTTTTTGAACAGTTTGTAACGCCTGCTTATTTATGTATTAACAGGCAACGTGGCAGTTGCAGTGGCAGTGGCAGTGGCTGTGGCAATGCCATCGTCGAGTCCTTTCAATTTAACCGACATCGTTGCCTGCCTCTATGCAAATGTCAATTGTCAGTTGGCGTTTATAACAAACTCGTCGTTTGTTATTTGTTGTTGCTGTTGTTGTTGTTGCTGCTTGTTTATTTAGTATATGTACAATACAACAATCAACTAATTATGGCTTGTTAAATTGCAGCCATTGAAATGACCATTTAAACCATTCAATTTCAATCGCATGCCATTTACTCCTCGCTCCTCAAACGCTACCCAACTACACAGAGCGAAAAATATTGTGCTGGTTTCTGGTGTGGTTAACAATCAGACAACAATGGGATTGACCATCAATTAAGTAGTCAACGATTTTATCTACAAATTGTTTGAATTAATCGAAATAAAAACAAAAGAAATCTTATTTGTAGAAATCACAGTTTTGAAGCTCAATTTTCGACATAATAAAGTATATATATATTCTTAATCAGTATCAAATATCGAATATAAGTTCAAGTTTATTCCATTTATCGACAACATACAAATATACAGACAATATACACCGCTTACCGATATCAATTAAAGCCACAGTTTTGAATATATAACGCTCTAAATGGGTACTCATATTTTATATATTCATATAAATAAATATAATTTAGATCATTCTGATAGGGATGGGATTCTCTGCAGGATTCTCTTAGTCTGCTTGGCTGTTGCTTACTGAGAAATAATACATTAAAAATAATCGAAAAGATATAGATATATATATATATATATATATAATAAAGACGAGTATATTCATTCTTTTCTGAACATGTATTATTTTATATATTTCTATATACTCTAAAAAAATTATTTATTATACATATTATATAAAGATTTAAATCCTTAATCTAATCAATATTAGTTGACTTAAAGTCAGCTTGATTATTGATCGCTGTGTATGCGCATTCATCTGCCTCCTTTGAGGCAAGAACAGCGCTCAGTTAGCCATCTCTCTGCTGTTGGTGTGTCCATGTGTCAATTGTTGTTGTCTTTGTGGCAGCATGCAAAAATATTTGATTTATCGTTGATAAGACTACGATTCGTTTTCGTTTTGACTTTGAATGTCTGTGTGGCAGTCTGACTCTCTGACAGTCTGGCTGTCTGGCAGTCTGGCTGTGTGGCACTCTGATGTAAGAGCTTTCACCCGAGTCTCGCGGTGCAGCAAACGAACGCCCACGAGGATGAGATCGATCTAGGCAAAGATCTGTGTGCCGATCCTAACGCCTTTGCAATTTGTTGTACACGAATTGCAATTTGCCCGAAAATTTATCGCAATTTAATCATCAGAAAATGGAAATATGCAACAGCAACAACAACAACAACAACAACAGCAACAAAACTATTAACGCCAAACAATCGCAACTTGCAAAACGGCAATGGTGATGATCTTTCCACCTGCTCTCCACTTGCAACTAACTCCAACTCGAACTGTGTCGGCCCCCAGGGCTGCCTTAGCAGCAGCCGCAAAAACAACAATAATAACAACAACAACAATAACAACAACAACATCTTTGCCATACAAGAAATGTTTTCATTCATCGCAGCGCCAAAAGGCAAAGGTCAGATGCGACTTTAGGCTCGAAAAATCGGGGAGTTGCAGTTGCAAACAGGAACTTTGGCGAACAGCAAAGGAATAAATATAAGCACCACTCACTGCGGCCATAAGCAGCAAATTTGCATGTTTTGCCACATTTAACGGTCTATGGGAAAAGCACCAAAACGCAGTTCAAATGCGCTACAAAATTGATTTGTTCATGACGAACTCATTCCGGAGGTTAACAGATGCAGATGCAGATGCAGATGTAGATGCAGATGCTGAGAGCAGCAGGATAAGATGCAGCCTGCCTTAAACACTTGGAAAAAAAGAAAACACCATAAAGCGCCATATTCTTTTTCTCTCTTTTTTTCTACACTTAAAATCAATCATTCAATCTAGCTTAGCTTTAGATATTATAGAAGATTCTGATTATATATATTATATATATATTTAGTTAGAAGTTTTATAACAAGAACAGCTTAATGATAAAAATCTTTATTGTGTCTTCTGATGGCGCTACTGTTAACTATATAAAAAATAAATATATATAAGTGATCAGGCTGTTGGGATGGTCAGAGATTCGCCTCGGATATCCTTGCTACTGCCTTGACGATTTCTTTACTTAATTGCTGATTTGTGTTGAGCAGTTGAGCAGCTTTATATATTGTCCTAAGGACAATTTCATTGAGTTGAATTTCCTGTAACTAAAATCACATTTAATATTATATATCTCTCAAAATACAATCAATTTCTTGTAACTAATATTAAAATAGTTTTAATAGCTTACCAATAACTTGATGTGACTTTCACATTATTATTGCTAATTATTGCAGAGAGAATCTTCTCTTTTTTTTGTGATTAAAGTGAGCATTGTTGACTTAGGTTTTTGGTTCGTGGATATTGGATATTCTGGATATTGCTTTAAAAATAAATGATACGACGTATAAATATAAATAAAATAAATAATATATAAAATGAGCGTTTTAATGATGAGATAAAAATAAACATTTAATATCAATACATATATATCAATATATATATATATATTTATTTATATATAATAATCATTTCTCTCAGTGCACTGCGCTTTTGCCCTTGGCCTCAGCTGAGCAGCTGCATAACAAAATGAGAAATGTGAAAAGAAATGCCAGCGATGAAAGCGACTCCGATTCGCAATTAACTGCAAATGTTGCTCCACACATAATGGTTAATGGTTAACGGTTAACGGTTAATTGTGCACCCGACGGGCCCAGTTGGGTCTCATTAAAAGCGTTTAAAAGGAGGTGGGTGGGGGATGTGTGTGTGGTGGCAAAATTGCCTCCATGGGAATAAGTCAAGCAGCAAAGTTTGACACCATTCACAATGGATACCGATTAGTGAACAATGTGCGAACTGTTCTCTCACTTCAGCTATTGTGAATGGGGAGATTGTGTTTTTGGATCAGCAGTGGGAATCGATCAAACTTCTGGTGTCGCAAAAGCTCATTAAACTTTGTCCTGGCCAACAAATGTCAACAAATGGCACAAGAAGCAACAGTGAATTCAACACAGAATTTTATATCGATATTTGCATAGAACTGATTGCTGCTGACAATTTGCAGACAGCCTGAAATGCATTGAAATTGACAACAGACAGCTTGCCAACGGAATTACAAATTGGTAGCCAATAATAAAGTTGCTCCGCAAATCGATAAATAAAATAGCATAAAAATAAAATAAAACTGCTTTCAGAATTGAACTTTAACTCAGGTCTTCCACAGGATAGGTTGATAACTCGAAATGTAACCAAGACAAATTTCGTAATACAGTTGGATTAGGATTAAATAATAAATATGCACTTAGTCATAAAATATATAAGAGCTCATTGGCTCTCTAGATTGGATTTCTCTCTACATGCTTTTGGCTAAACTTTTCTCTGCTGGTTTTTATGCCTACGAAAAGCAATAAGAAAAATTGCAGCATTTACGCAGAAAACACCATAAAAACAAAGAAATTGCGATTTTATGACAATTCAAGCGATGCGTTTATTCTGTGCATTGAATTAACACTTTCCGAGTAATATTATTACGTGACTCGATTTTAATTGTACAAATCAGCAACCAGACTTATTAAATGATCCATTTGGATTTTAAATCAATTGCTTGTCGATGATGCTAACAACTCTTTAAGATTTGCATCCCGCAACAGCTTCAACTGAAGAGTAAAACACTTCTTCCTTGACTACTATTTCTACTATTTCTACTACTGCTGTTACTACTAGTGCTGTTACTGTTACTTATATTACTACCACTACTATAATTAGTACTATTACTACTACTGTTACTACTACTATTACTACTAATATTACTATTACTATTGCTACTTTTATTAATAATACTACTATTACTTCTACTCTTAATACTACTATTACTAATACTACTAACATTACTTCTATTATTACTACCACTATTATTACTACTACTACTACTACTACTTTATCTATTATCTCGAGTACTACAATTATTAATACTACTACTACTACTTCTACTATTTCTACAACTATTACCACTCATATTACTATTATTAATACTACTATTATTACTAGTCTTGCTACTACTATTACTAATACTACTAACATTACTTCTATTATTATTACTACTACTATTACTACTACTACTACTACTATTACTACTATTATTACTACTATTATAACTACTACTACTATTATTACTAGTCTTACTACGACTATTAGTGATATTACTACCATCACTTCTATTATTACTAGTAGTACTACTACTACTATTACTACTATTACTACTACTACTGCTATTATTACATCTTATATCACTACTACTACACAATTCACCGATCAGGCGCTATATAAGATACCCACGCTCAAAAGTTGTAATTGAGCTTCGCTCCTTGCACTCAGCCAAATCGTCCATTGCCATAAAATTGTGCAAATCCAACCGATATTCGAAAGCCATTTAATATGTTTAACATGCTTTGACAACTTAATTAATACGCATTTAAATTTGCATTTTCGATTGCCCAAAAGCAAGGCTTGGCTACAGCTCTAAATTCATAATTAATCTGCTATTAAAGTTAGTCTCTGCTTCATGTACTTAATATAGTGCATATTTCATAGGAACAATCTGTGATAGCAATGAGGTCGCAAAATGAAAGCGACTCAGAAACGTGGAGTTAAACATGCTGAACTTGTCAAGACGGGGTTAGCTGAAAAGATTTAGTCCTGGCATTTCACATCGAATGTGCTGCGGATGGAATGGGGGCTGGCTAACAAAAGTGGCTTAAATCAACTCATGACAACGTTAACGAAGCAGTCAGCAAACCAAAAGCAACAAAAACAGAATCAACGATGCTTAACAAACAAAACAAACGAGTGAAAATCGGGTCTCGAAGACAGCATCAACACCTTCCCACCCAGCACTAAGAGTGGGAGGAGGAGGAGGACGAGGGGGAGGGGAGGAGGAGGAGGAGGAGGAGGAGCTGGTAAACAGATGGCAGCATCTGGAATTGAGTGCAAAATATGGCGCAGAGACATTCGCTACTATTCAGCCAAAAGTGAGGGAGACGTGCATAAGAAGGAGGAGATTCAGGGATGGAGGGGGGAAGAATGAACTCCATGTCTTGCATTCTGGAATCCATGTTAGTTGGCATCCTAGGCGCAGTTTGGCACGTCATGTAGCCAATTAAAAGCGAAATACGACAAGCGAAAATTGTGGCGAGCAGCCGAGATTCGCAAGGAGCTGAGCAGCTAGGAGCTGGAGGAGCAGAAGGAGGAGGAGGGGTAGCGGGAGCAGCAGACATCCAAATCGAAAGGAGGCTGCACCGCAGGCTGCAAACTCTCTAAGCCAAGTTAACGCTCAGTCACGTTTGCCATGGCAGAGCCAGACACAAATCTAAGCGCTGCAATCAAATTAGGCAAGCCCCAAAGGCATTGTGTTGTTTCCCCCTTGAAAACTGTGACCCATAGAGAGATATGCATGCCAAATGAATACTCACATACTCACACACCCACACACACAAACTCGAATACTTAAATATTCAGCCAGCGAGGGTCGCCAATCGAGGTGTGAGTATCTAATATGAATGCCAAATCTAATTTTAAATTCGATTTCTCAATCTATCTGAAGAGTTGTGATTTAGCCTAATAACAATATCCCTTTTATTGGAATATCATTTATATCTTTATAACAATAATAAACATTATTTATATTTTTTATTTATAAACCTTAATAATTTTAAAATATTTATACTAATTTGCACAATGGAAAACTGTGATTTTAAATTTAATCAAGTACCAAAAACAAGCATAAAAATAAATATCTAATTTGATACTGACGAAAGGGAAATGAGTTAGTCATAGTATAGTTACCAAACAATTAAAATATATGTTTTTTATGCATTATAATTCATAAGTTAATTCAATTTTGATTATCATTTACACTTTTCAAATTTAATAATTCTCAAAGGGGAACAAGAAACCCAAATTGTTTCTATAAACAGATAAAACAACACTCGCATGTGGAAGACACACACGCTTGTTTGTGTGTGTGTGTGTGTGTGTTTATATGTGTATTTATATGTGGCAAATACTGGAATGTGTGGTGAGGTAGGGGGGGGGGGGGGAGGCTTACTTAATTGCAACCTAATGCGAGCTAATCAGTTCATTTGATTTCAATAGTGGGTCATATGCTTATCACGAGTGGGATTGGCGGGAGGGGGGGGGCAGGTGTTAGGGGAAAGGTCACAGATTTACATGTGCAACGTCGACTTGGAACAGCGCGGACACATCTTGATATGAGAGTGTCAACATACCGTTAACGAATTTCATGCCAGGGCTTTTTGGCATTTCACTTCTTGACTAAACAAAAATAACGAACAGGAAGGCTCAAGTCGAGAGAGCTCGACTAGGAGACACCCTCATCCAAAGTCTTTATCTATGCACCAATACAACATTGTCTATATGTGTGTATACATGTTTGTATCTGATATCTGATTTCTAACTATATAAATATATATTATTATTACGATCTTGATAACAATTTTAGAGATGATAATTATGATGTCAATAAGAAAGATATATCTATAGTGTAATGACTTTTAAGGTTATCGGTAATCGATTTATATCGATATAGCCAAAAGTTAGTAAATTATGAAATGAAATTAGCTTGATGTGCATTTGGTATTCCAGAACTTGTCCTCCTTCCGAGATCGAGTCGTTCACACTGGCAGACAGACATCGTCAACTGATGCTGATGAAAAATCTATTGTACTATATAGTCTCTGCTTGTTGCATGCGTTTGCACAACTTTATAATACTCTCTTTCAGCAATTTCTTAGGGGTTTAGCGTATAAAAAACGGCAAGCGATGAGCCACGAATAGCGAATAGCAACTGGAAACTGGCAACTGGCAACTGGAAACTGGCAATCCAGCAACCGGCAGCTGGAACATTGCAACATGACACCTCGACATGACAACAAAATGAGCTTCTGTTGCTCTTTTGAGATCTCAGCGACAATAACAACAACAAACTGTGAGTGACAACTGCAACATAGTTGCTTTCAAATATTTAACACCAGATCCGTAGCCAGTATCCAATACAGTCAGTCCATTGCCAATTTTGCCAGTTGCCAATATGCGATTGCACACAGAAAACAACCAGGGAAATTTGTCATTTGAATATTGCAGTTTCCCATAAACTACACCGAGAATAATAAACCACAAAAGATAAGTTTATCTTATTAAACCAAATAAAATACGCATTAAAAGTGAACTGATAACCAAAAATCTTAAACTGACTTCAGTTGGTGAATGAGAAACAATTATGAATAGAGTTCATATTGATATTGGGAATCCTAATTAAAGTTTGCAATGTTTAATTTATGAAATTAATCTCGTTTTTCTAAGTGTACTCGCCTGGTCGCACGCACCAAATGCCTGCAAAATTGAAATCCATGCTAAAACGAACAATTTTCACACTCGAAACGCATATTGTGGAAAAGGCAAGGGGATGGAGGGGGAGTTGGCAACATAAACGGCAACTGGCCAACAGCAGTTTCGAGTGGAAAATCGAAATCGTGGTATTGCAATTGGTAATTGTGCAGTTGCAGATTGGGCATGCAAAACAAAACTCGCCTGGTTGTTTTTGTTTTTTGTTTGATTTGATTTGCCTGCTCAGTTTTGGCATTCATTTATACGATTTGATTGGATTGCGGGATATACGCATTTGACCATTTACCAAACTCAATTTGAGTGGTGGCCATTTGTTGTTGCCGTTAATTGAATTTGGCGCGTTAACGAGGAGCTAAGTAAACCAACAAGTTGATAGTGGCAACAGTCAGCAATCGCCTTTATGGCTAAGCGAGTGTTAATTGATCACCGGCTGATTTTTAATTTGTACGGGTTGCAGCCACAACACAGTTGACAGATAGCAGTTGGCTGTTAGTTGGTAGTTGGCAGTTGGTCGTAGAGAGGCTCTGAGCATTAACCATTAACCAAATAAGTAAAAGGCACTTACTTTGTAGCTAACTGATTGCATTGAAGCCAACACCGTAATAGATATAAAGTTACGGTAAAATAAAGTTAATAAACACCTTAGCTGAAATGGGAGAACACAATTTGTATCCACTAGTATCGAATGTAGAGGAGTATATTGGTTATGCAATGGAGAATCTTAAACTAAGCATTTCAATATCAATCTTTAGAACTGCACTTCAAAATAATGAGAATTAAAACAATAAAGAACAACTGTCGTATGTCAAATTTTTGAAATCAACCCACATATAGAAAGGTACCCATAAAATGTACATTGTAAAATTCAAACGGTAGTCAAATATAGTAGTCCCCATTCGATTTCTTCAGTTTTATAGATTTATTTCGCATTTCAGTTGATTGCTACGAATAGGTTCGTCGACAGTAATAAATTATATATATACACACCTTTCGAGATTTGTGTTTTGCCATTGTTTTTGGTTGAATTCCAGAACACGTTTTTCAAATGAATCATATTATTTGTATGCAACTAAATATGTTATATGTGTATACATATTTATGCATATATATATATTTTATATATGTATATATGTTTATTTAATTGTAAGTTTTGGTATTATTCGTAATTCGATAGCTTATGCAAGAAACAGTTAAAATCGCTTATGGCATTTGTTATTGTTATAAACATTAATTTATTTATATTTCACATATGATTTATATGTACTATTTATAATAATGTTGTGCATTAGTTTGTTTTCTTTTTTTCTTTTCTTTTGTTTGTTTTTTTTTTTACAGTTTACCAAGTTTATGTTTCTATTATGTAGATTATCATATGAGATATTTTTATTTGATTTATTATATATTTTTTGGTTTTTTAATTTTATGTTTTTTGCTTTTTTGTTTTTTGTCTTAATTACCACAACAAGCGTTTCCAGTTTTCTTATTTGATTTACTAACAATAACTATTTATATATATATATATATACCATATACATATATATATATATATATATATAAATATATATATATACATATACGTATAAAACAATCGCGTTCTGGGCTTCGATTAGCAATAAAAAGTATATAAATAATTATTAATTGTGACGAACTTGACAAGAAATTGTATCGAATTCGAAGCCGAGAACGTGACTGCATTTATTCAAAATGGATTACCAATCTGTAAATATAGTAAAAGATTTATACAGAGACTATATGCATATTTAAGCTATTAATACTCGTTTGGTAATTTTACATATCCGTTAGTTAGAGAGCGTTATCAAGTAGCTATTTTTCTTAAGGTTTCTTATTGTTTTTATTTTGGGGAGATTTTGAGGTTGGGTTTTGGGGAATGAAAGATTTAGAAATTGCAACTGTTCTGTTTTGTATATATATATGTATATATACATATATATATATATATATATATGTGTGAGTGTGTGTGTGTGTATTTATTTCGCTGTAAACAATTTATTAAATTTACTTATCGCTAGTTTCATACAAATACGCAAAATGGCTGTATCAATATTTAGTGTTTTCATTTTTTTTCTTTCTTTTTATTGGTTTATTGTGTACACTTCATGCAAAAGAGGAAGTTAAAAACTGTTAAGTACATATAAAAAATATTATATATATATTTATTTTTACCGTTACACTCATACATACATATTTACAAAGCTACAAGACAAATTGGATTGAAAAACAATACGAATCGAAAAAAAAAACAAGCAGAGAGCCCTTACTAACAAACGAGCCTCTGTATCAAAGCTATTAACTTTTGTCTGTTTGAATCGATTACTATCGATTATTATAGATTATAGAATATTTTGTTGAATGCTGAAAGTAATGGAGAAAAAACAAATGCATGCAACAACAAGAGCTCAAATCTATATATATATTCATAATTTATTTATTATTAATCTTATGTTCCTTTTATAGTTTTTGAAATTTAAACAGTCTGTGTGTAAGTGTCCACTTATGTATATGTATGTATGTGCGTATTCAAATACCATTATTTTTTCCTATATATTTTTTTTTTTTTCGTTTCTTCGTGTTTTTACCCGTAATTGTAGTTGCAAATTTCAAATCAAATAGTACACATCACATTTCGTTAATGGAGGAGGAGAATTGCTTTTAGTCAAGTGAAAAACTCGAATCGTTCAAAAACCAAAAGCTTAAAAATAAATTAAACGCTACTGATTATTGGATTTGTGTCTGTGTGTGTGTGTGAGAAAGTGTTTGTATATATTGAGTATTATTCCTTAAACGGTCGTCAAGATACATATATATATATATATATATATATATATATATATATATATATATATATATATATATATATATATATAAATGAGTGTGTGTATATATATTAAGTACATAAGTATTTATGTATAGTTGTGTAAGGTACAATATACAAACATGCATTGACACACGTACTAGCTACATAATGTATGTATGTATATATGTATGTATTTATCTATGTATATAGACACGAGAGACATTAGTTTTCTATACGCGGAAGTCGGGTTTGATTTCAGTATGTAAAGCTTTTTCTCAAAATTGCCGTCGTTTTGGTTTCATAACTGAAATGAAATCTAAAAAATCAAAAAAAAAGAAAACAAATATTAAATCAAAATTCGAATAATACTTACAACAAAAAGAAATCAACAAATCATATTGAGTTTTTTTTTTTTAACTTGAAATTGCCATAATTATGTATTTTTGTTTTGTTTTTGTTGTTTGTGTTTTATTAATTGTTTTTAAGTTGCATTTTGTTTCCATTTATTATCGTTTGCTTGCTTACGATGCTAGTTTTACACACTAAAGAAAGTACAGCTACATGTATATTAATGGTATATTTGTTTTTTGTTTGTTTTGTTTTTGTTTTTTTTTTTTGTGTTGTTTGTTTTAATTTATACATATATATAAAGTGTTTATATATATATAGTATATTATTTTATATTATAATTTTCCTTCGCATAAGTTTTGTTTTGGATTTAAAATATTTACTCATCATATCAGAATGCGCAAGCATTGAATTCTGATTTAGCATTTGTTTTGTTTACACTTGTTTACAATTACAATTACAATTAAAAGTATTACCTTGTATAAAAATAATAATATTAATAAGGACATACATTAATAGTGTGTGTGTGTGTTTGTGTGTGTGTGTATGTGTTCGCGTGTAAATGTGTATGTGTATATGTTTGTGTATTTATATGTATATGTCGCCCATATCGATCAGTTATCGTTTACATTCTAATCATAACTTTCTTGCTCGCTTCATAGTTAAAATAACTAAATGTAGTTTGAAGTTTTTATTACAGCATAAGTTAATTTAATTTACGTACATTGAAAAATGTTCCACTTCCTCTTCTTCTACATTCTCAACTATATTTATATATCTCTATATATATATTTAATTCTTACTTGTATTTTTTTTTGTTTGTTAAACGCACGCTGCCAGCCCCCAATCGAAAGGGGCGTGACAGCATTGCTAAAGCGCGTGGTTCTGAAACGGCTGGAGCTGTGTAAGCTTCCAATGCCAAATGTTCATCCTCTTTGTATGTGTGTGTGTTTATGTGTGTATGTGTGTGTGTGTGTGTTGAGATGCCAACTAACATTATTATTTGTATACTAAACATATTTTTATTAGCATTATCATTTAAAATTATTATCAAATATATACAGTTTGTTATTTAACACATGAGTTGTTTATAGTTTTTGTTTGTTTTCTGCTTTTACTTTTGTTGTTGTTTAATTTTTTGTGATTTAATTTAAGGTTTACTTTTAGTTTAGTTGGTTGCTTGGCTGGTTGGTTGGTTGGTTGGTTGCTTGCTTGCTTGCTTTGCTCAGTGCGGGGCTGAGCGCTATTTTATAATTTTTCTTTCTGTTTTTCGGTTTAATATTTATTTATGTATATCATTAATATTTAGGCTTTTAGAGTTAGGCGATCTTGAAAATAAGACCTAAATCGTTACACACATTATCTAAAAATTAAGCGAACATTTTTGTTATTGGTGGCTTTGTTTTTCTCATCATCAATCAATTTTGATTTATACACAATTTTAGTTTTTTTTCCTTGTTGTTTCTGTATGTATGCAAGTTGAAGCAACTATATAGCAAACGAATTACAAATTACATAATAATCATAAGAGTTACTAAATCATAACGCCCAGCCCCCTCCCTCTCCTCTCTCTCCCTGTCTCTATCTTAGCCTGCCGCGTATGTTACAAGAATTATTGGGGGATCGAGGGGAGCTTGATTACTGGATGAGGCAGGGGTTCTCCTCACACGCATATTTCCTATACATATTCACATGGAATATTATGCGGACATACATATAAATATATATATATATATATATATATATATATATGTATATATGTATATAATCTATATATAATCTATACATGTGTGCAGCTGACATCTCTCTAGGCGGACGTCTGCTCGTTGCTGTCCACCTTGACCAGACAGAGCGCACAGCAGCAACACTGCGATGACGACGACGTTGACGACGATGGCTGCAACAGTTGCCCCAGTGCTAGCAGCAGAGGACTCGGCGTCCGGCCCGGACTCGACGTCGCTGCTGTCGTCCGGGCCAAGCTGAGAGAGGTGCCGCTGGGGAGCGAGCAATTGAGCGCTGAACTGCAGCAAGCACCAGCAACTCCATTGCTACCAACAGCACCACTTGCTATTATTATCGGATGTTAGCTGTTGTCCGCGTCTCATCTGTTGATCGTCGGTGTTGCATTCAGGTTTACGTTGCTGGTCGTCGCATTCACACCACCTCCACCACCATTACCTGCGCCACCCGATCCGTTGCCATTGTTGTTGTTGTTATTGCTACTGTTGGCATTATTGTTGTTGTTGTTATTATTGTTGCTATTGCTGTTGTTGTTGTTATTGGTGGTGCTGGTGGGCAGGACAACACCACCATTATTAGCACTGGAAATCACCTGCTCCACAGTCAACTGCGCCTTGCCCAATTGCTCCTTGGCAATTGTATCCGCTGCTGTGCCGACAACATTGTTACTGCTCGCATTGTTGCTACTCGTAACAAGCTGGCGTATTGTGGTCGTTTGTGTTGTAGTACCACCACCCGTGCTATTAACGGTAGTGCCAATAGGCAGAGTGCGGGTGAGTATTGCCGAATTGCTGAATCTGTTGCGGAACACCTGCTGCAATCCTGCAGAACCCAATTGCATCTGCATCTGTCCGCTATTCTTCTGCAGTGGCTTCACATTCACTAGGCTCGTGTACAGGACACGTTTCTCTCCTGCCTGCACAGGACCAGCACTCGTCTTGAGTTTCTGATGATGCAGCTGCTGCTGCTGCTGATGTTGCTGCTGTTGATGTTGTTGGATGGCTGCGGTTAGTGGTGCACCTGTCTTATTCAGCACCACAGTCGTTGCGCCCAGTTGCTGGGTGGCCTGACTGACGAGTGTATCTCCTGCATTCGTGGTTGCCGCACTGCTCACAAAGTTCAACTTGAGATTGGAATTGGGCAGCTCCTTGTAGTGGAGCTGCTTCTGCTGGCCCGCATTGCTGGCGGCCACTGCTGCTTGCAGCTCGCTGGCGGTGGCAATGGTGAAGTTGGTACCAGCGCCACCGCTGCTGTTGCTGCTCGTGAGGAAGATCTTGTTGGCCTGCTGCGCTGTCGCCTGCGAGGTGATAATTGCCGTCGCCGGCTGCAGACTGTAATTGTGATTGGCAGCAATCGCTGCCGCCGAGTTGGGTTTCTGCTGCTGTTGTTGCTGCTGCTGTTGCTGGCCCGACTGCTGCTGCAGATTCAGATCGGAGACTAGCAATGGGAACTGTGGCATTTTCATCATCACCTTGCTGAACTTTTGCAACTGTTGTTGCTGTAGATGTTGCTGCTGCTGTTGTTGTTGTTGTTGTTGCTGCTGCATTACATCATTACCGTCCTGCAAGGTGAGCTGCTCGCCGGTACAGCTGGCCACCAGTTCATCATCCTGCTGCACCAGTTGCTGCAGCTGCTGCTTCGTTAGCTGAATCTGCTGCTGTGCCACAGCCTGCTGCCCCACCTTGCGCTGCGAGAATTTGCGGTTCAGCAACAGTTTGTTAATGTCTGCAAGGGTGAAAAAGACTTATTAACTTGAGATTATTGAAACAGTTTGAAAGCGAAATAGTGCAACACATAAGCAAACTAAAAACTAAGCCGATTTTAATATCAATTTGAAAATACGTCTAACTTTGTAATACACATCACAAATAAGATAATCCCGTCCAGTGCAGGCAATTTCTATTATTTTCTGACAAACATTTTTCATAAATTTCTCTCTTATACAGCATAAAAAGTGTTTGCTGTTAATATTTGCATAAATTGGTATAGTTTCTGGAAAAGCGAATAATGAAAGTCTACAAGGACATCCTAACCAACGATGAGATGTTTACGGATACGTATAAAATGAAATTGGTAGACAATGTCATCTATGAAGTCTATGGCAAGTTGGTCAGTCGTAATCAGGATAATATTGTGTTGGCTGGTGCCAATCCATCGGCAGAGGATGCTGATGCGGATACAGACACATCGGGTGTAGAAAGGGGCGTTGATGTTGTACTCAATCATCGTCTGCAGGAATCCTTTGCCTTTGGCGATAAGAAATCATTCACCAGCTACCTTAAGGTCTACATGAAACGGCTGCTGACTGAACTCCAGGAGAATTCGCCGGATCAAATTGATGTGCTCAAGTGTAACATGAGCAGGGCAATGAATGAAATTCTGGGTAGATTCAACGAATTGCAGTTCTTCACCGGCGAATCGATGGACATTGATGGCATGGTAGCCATGTGCGAATATCGCGAAATTGATGGCGAAAGCGTGCCAGTTTTCATGTTCTTCAAGCACGGCCTCCAAGAGGAAAAATTGTAATCAGTGAATACATGTGCAAAAATATATCTAGAATTACTAATATCAGACTATTAAATAAATCTGTTGAAGGCTTCTGCTAAATTTGAATAGCAAGCGAAAGTGTGTAAAAACATGCAATCATTCAGTCATTAGCTTTTGAATGGAATAATTAACTCCCTTGAAATGAAAATTGTTTTTAATGAATTTAACAAAGATACAAATTGCAATATTGCAATGTTGCACAATTTGAAATTGATGATTTACCTGTGTTTTCGGGTCCGTTTAGCTGTCGCTTCTGCGTCGCACGACTCGTCCACAGAATCTTGTTGCCCACAGCCGTTGCCGAATCGGCTGTGGTGGTGGATAGCACCGCTGTGGTTGCCACCGCTGTATTTGTGCCGCTCACTTGACGCCACACAATCGGCTGCTGCTGTTGCTGCTGCTGTACCAACTGTTGCTGCTGCTGTTGATGGGCATTATTGTTGCGCGTGGGCGTGGTCACAATAAGGGGCGTGCTGCTGGTTGTCTGCTGTTGTAGCTGCTGCTGCTGTTGCTGCTGTATCCCTGAAATGCTGTGCACCGCCAGCTGCTGGCCACTCGCCGTATTAATGATGTTGACGCTCGAAGGTGCTCCGGATGATTGAGAGGAGCTGCTGTCATCGCTCTGCAACTTGACGTTGGACAGTGTGATGACCGTGTTGGGTCCAATGGAGGCGTTGCCACCACCCGCTCCACTACTCTTCTGTATGGCATAGGTGACCTTCTGGCCGCCCACAATCTCGCCACTGCTGGTCGTATAGATCATGTGGTTGCCACTGCGCGATGTCACAATGCTCTGCGATGAGATCACAGCCGGTGAGCCGCTAATATCACGCTGCATCTGGAAGAGCAATTGCTGTTGAGGTTGTTGCTGTTGTTGTTGTGGCTGCTGCACCACCTGCTGCTGCTGCTGCTGGGGTGTTGCCTGTCTTTGTTGCACGGTAACATTGCGGAGTTGCGCCTGCGCCAACTGATGCTGCAACTGTTGCTGTTGCGGCGTCAACGTTGGCAGCGTCTGCGTCTGCAGTGGACTGCTGCCGGTGTGTGGCGTTATGGTTACAATGTCACCCACAGCGGTGCCACTACTGCTTACGAACTCGGTGCGCGCAATTAGCTGTGCGGCAGCAGCTGGTGTCGCATTGAATTGATTGAGCAGCTGCTGCGTCACTGCCACCTGAGTGGGAGGCTTCTGTTGTTGCTGGTGCGTTGTGATCTGGGCGGGTATATTAAGCAAATGTGCGTTTGTTGTTGTTGCTGCAACTGCTGCAGTGGTTGTGTTGGTGGTAACCAGTGCAACTGGCGCTGCTGCAACTGGAATTACAACGGTTGTTGTTGCCACAGCTGTTGCAACTGGCACAACTGCTGCGACATTGACGGGCGGGGTTGATGTGGCTGTTAATGTAATTGCTGCTGCTCCTGTTGCTGCTGCTACTCCTGATGCTGCTCCTGCTGTTGCTGCCGGTATCGAAGGTAACGTTGCTGGTGTCGCATCCGCTGGCTCCAACTTGATAGGCAATGCCAGCTCTGTGGCTGCTGGCGCCTCTGGCTGTGGCTGTGCCTCTGGCGCTGGCGTCTCCTTCTCTTGCTTGATAACCGCCCCTTCTGCTTCTGATGCAGTGCTAAAGAACAGAGGCGATGCCTCAACGCTCTCGGCCATGGTGAAGCTGGAGCTGCCAATGGATGCAAGCGGTCCACGGTGATGAGCGGCTCGATAACGCGCCGTCCGCTTCAGATCCGAGGTGGTGGACGCATTTATCGTCGTTTTGCAGTCGAGCAGACTCTCGGCATTTTCGACCTCATCGACGACGGCGGCTTCGCCGTCGAGAATGCCATTCCAGAAGTTGGTGGCCTGATTGAGAGCCTTGGGGTCATCCATGCTGCACTCTTGCAGGATGTTGACCAGCATATGCTCGTCGCCCAGCAGATTGTTGATATCGTTGAGCGAATCACCGCCACTGATATTGAACTCCAGCGCCGAACACGAACCGGAACCGGTGCCCGAACCGCAGTCGGAGCAGTCACCATTGGCACCGTTGCCACCGTTATCGAGACTCCGATTGCTGCTGCTGCTGTCGCGAGCGTAGTCCAGCGCATAGGCAGTCTGCAGCAGCTGCGCATCCGCATCGAGATCCGTGTACTTGAAGGCGCTGCTCATGAAGTGGGCTCCAGCGGCGGATGATTCAACTGCAGCCACATCAACATCATCGCTACACTTGCCCAGACGACTCAGTTCGATGCTAATCGGCGTTTCCTGAGTCCAGTCCACTAAACCACCATCCGAGCACAGCTTGCCATTGTCCTCATCACCCTGATTGCTGTCCGAGAGTTCGTCCGTGGGCGTCTTGGGTCGGAAGTGCAGCCAATCGCGTCGAATCTCGGAGAGCAGCTCATTGCAGATGTCCAACCGTTGACTGGATGTGGGTGACAGTCCGCCCATATAATCGTAGGTCTCGTTGTCGTCCTCCGTTGGCGTTGCGGCACCCTCACCACCAGCATCAATATGCAGCTGCTTGTTGTGCAGCCGAATGACGTCGGGCATCTGGTTGAAGCAGCGCTGTTGGCTCTCCTGCAGCTGCAGCTGCTCCTGCTTTTGCCTCTGCTGCTGTTGCGCCTGCAGCTCCTTCTTTACAGCCGTATGGCGAATAATGCTGCTTAACTGCGCCAGATTCACATCATCCTCGGCCTCGTCGTCGTCCAACAACTCCGCCGGATTTTGCAGCTGCAGCTGCTGCTGATTCTGCATGGTTGCCGCTGTTCGTATGCTGCTCAGTGGCTCATTGGAGTCATCGGCATCGATCAGTTCACGCTTTATCGTCCTTGCCACATCATCAAGCGTTTCATTTGCATTTACAGCTATTGTTGTGGCAGCTGTTGTTGCTGCTGCTGCTGCTGTTGTTGTTGTTGTTGCTGCTGCTGCGGCTTCGGCAGCGCGTGCTGCAGCTGCTGCCGCCGATGTTGAGGCAACCGGCTGCTGCTCATTGGCAGCAGCACCACTGGTCGCATCGTCGACGTCCGCGTCCGTTTCCTCCACTTTTATCACATTGAATTTTTCGCTAATGCTAACATCCTTATTCATATTACTATTACTACTACTATTGTTGTTGCTGTTATTATTATTATTAAACACGGTGTTGTTGTTGTTGTTATTATTATTGGAACGGTGGTGGTTGTGCTGTTGATTAGCGTGTCGCAACGGCTGCTCATCGCAGATCTCCTGCTTCAACTCCAGCTCCCGTTGCTCTGTCGGCTGCTGCAACTGCAACTGCTGCTGCTTCTCCACACTTGTTGCCTCATCTGCCACTGGCAACTCTGCGCTCTGCGCCGGCTTCGTTGTCGTCGCCTGCAGTGCGAGCGCCAAACGTTGCAAATAGGCGCGTGGCAGGGGACACAGCGGCAGGGTCATAGCCTCGTCCATGTTGTTGCCACCAACCACATCGCTTTCGATGGCGGCACTCTTGAGACGCTTGGCGGCATTAAGTTCGCGCAGCTGCTGCTTTTTGCGACGCAGGCGACGGCGTTTCATGCGCACATCATAGGAATTTTGTGGCAACGTCACCGCTGAGCTGTAAACGCTTAGACGCGACACATTCTCATCCTCTGTGCACAGCTCATCCTCTTCATCATTGTCTTCCTCCTCCTCTTCCTCCGGCTCCTTATCCTCAGCCGGTTGCTTCTGCTGTTGTTGTTGATCTTCCTTAGACAGCAATGGCTGCTCACTGCTATCTGTTGGCTCAATCTTGAGCAGCAGTTCGGGTTCTGCGGCAGTTCCGCCATTGTCCGCATTTGTCGTCTTGCACGTGGGCAAATCGACGACCGTGGGCGGGGAACAGGGCTTGGATAGCAGCAACTGTTGCTGTTGTTGCTGCTGCTGCTGTTGTTTCAGTGGCTTGCCGCTCTTTACAACACTCTCCAGCACCGTGTAATCTAACTGAGACCACAGATCATCGTACCGACTGCTGGCCCGGTCAAGCAGGACACGTCCACCTCGCCCCAGACGTCGTCGCGCAAATCCAATGCAGTGTGGCCTGCTAGCAAATAAATATAAATTAGGATTAGCAATTTTGAAATGAGGTAAAGGAGGAATCCAAAATCTAAAACGCACCTGATATAGTTGACCGAGGTGAGCGTGTAGCGGTATTTAGCCTCAGGCCCAATTGCCGCACCGGGCGGCGCTTCGTCCTCAGCGTTTTCATCAGGCAACTCCCACGGCCAGCGGCCTTCTTTAGCTCCTCGCATCTGTTGTTGGAGTTGATCAAATAATTAATTAACAATGGTTTATAAAAATACATATAAAAATACATTGCATTCGTATTGTGTCTTTCTGAATCTTAGAGCTAGATCAAACTACCATCGAATCTTAATTAACTACTTCAATTATACTTCAGTCTATGCATAGTTAAATTCACTGGTTAATTTGTATATATGCTTACCCGCAGGTAATTACAGCTGGTCTTGCGTCTAAATGCAAACGGCGCTTCCTCCTCGCTCTCGGAGCCCAGCTTGTTGCCATTCTGGGCGCCGACACCGCCGAGATAGTCCTCCTCCTCGCTGTCCACATTCGACTCGATGGCTGCTGGCGATGCGCTCTGGCGGTGCAGATGATGCAAATGGGACAGATGCGCCGGCGAACCGACCGACGCTGACGACGCCAGTCCACCAATTCCTGGCAAATACTGTTGTTGCTGTTGCTGCTGCTGTTGATGCTGCTGCTGCTGATGATGATGCAGCTGCTGCTTCTCGCGCGGCAATTTGTGTTTGCGCTTCTTGTACGGCCGTTTCTCCTTGCGACTGCTGCTCCCATTCCCACTGCCAGCGCTGATGCCATCTGCAAGCATTACAACATAATGAGAAATTTTGCTTTATTTTATTGTTGATCCACCACTTACCCATTGTCAAACCCGATGAGGTCAGGTACTGCGCGGACGATCCGTAAACCGAGTTGCTGTTGCCCGTCGCTGCTAAGACACCTGGCGGCAGGACACCGCCGGCGGCCAGCAGAGCACCCGTCGCATTCGTTCCGGCTGCAGTTGCGCTTTGTGAGTATTGATTCGTATACAATGAATTGTAAACGGGTCTGCAAAATATTAAAATGTCGAAAAAAAAAAAAAATATATATCAATTAGCATCAATTATCTTAAGTTAACAAATGTTGATCAAGTACATCTCTTGAAATTGAATTTAACCTATGTTGCCTAATCATATTCCATTCATTTGAAACGCACCTCGAGTTCTTGTATTGGGCATTGAGCTCCGAGTAGACAGCACCGTTAAAGTCGCGCATCTCGACACGCTTCTCGAAGATGTTGACCGTCGTCTTGAGATGATCGCGCTTCGTCTCCTCGCGCCGACGCACCATCTCCAGTATTGTTGTGGCACGCTGCAGGTCGCGTCTGTTGCACATGCGGATAACAACATGGGCTAATTAAATGCAAGCACAAAAATTGAGATTTTAATTTGTATTTACCGCAGCTTGAGCATCTTCTCGTAGGAGGCTTCGTCATTCTTTCGATTCTTTCGCGTCTGCATTTTCTCAGTTCGCCGTCGAAACGCCAGATACGGATTATTGGAGCTTGCTCCAGGTCGACTCTCCGTTTTAACGATAAGTATCAGCGGATGTTGCTTTAGGAATACAAGTTTAAAATCATTAATTATTCCATTGCATTCTCCTTTTGCTCTTCTGGCTTTACCGTCTTGAGGCGCTTGTTCAACCAATAGTCGTACACCGATATGCTGGTCTCATCGTCCAGATTGAGCAACGTTTTGGCCTCGTTAAGCGTGACGACCGTTTGCCCGGAGCTCTTCTCCAGCCGATCCATCATCTGTTCAAATCGCAACTCGGTTAGCTGCAGGCGCTGCTGCTGATTCAGCCAATCCTTGTCCGCACTGTCCATATCATAGTCCGGCACCTCTGTGTCCAAGCCAAGCGCTATTGATTGATATTGATTAATATTTGAGTGACTTAATAGTTTAATATTTTAATCTTACGCTGCATGTGAATCATTTGGCGGGGCATTTTGTAGTCGGGCGGATAGTAGGCATCGTAGAAGGTCTGATCCGTCTGCAGCACCTCCGGCGTGGGTATGATGAGGCCCGTGCAAATGGCTCGCTGAAGATGATGCTCCTGTTAAAGACAAGTGGAAAGTGTGCAACAGTTACATATGCTCATAATTTGTATAAATAGGTTTGGGATTTGGGATCATGGGACATGAACAAGAACAACTCACCGACTCTTCCTCTTTCTCCATGCCACTGGGCATTTGTGGCACGGCTCGATTAATGGCCGAATACTCGGGCAAATCGGGCAGCTCCTCGGACAAGTAGATCGGCATCTGCTTGGACGGATCCAAGTGGCGTGCTCTAAATGATAGTTTCGACATTTTGTTGGATGTGGATGTGGGTTGGGTGTTGTTGTATGGAACGTTTAACTGCTAAATGTGTGTGTGGAATTCTTTGCTTGTTGTTGTCTGATTAATAATGTTGCTGATGTTGTTGTTGTTGTAGGTGGTAGATGGTGTATGGAGTGGATTTTAAGTTGACGCTATTGACGCTCTGTTGCAGTGGCAACTGCCAATGCCAATGGCAGATCCCCAAACAATCAGTGACAACGACAACTGCAACGGAACCCTACAATGGCGATTCCTTGCTGCTGTTGCTGCTCCTTCTACTGGTGCTACTGCTTTAGCTTGACACGAGCCTTCTTTTAAGAGCTTCGTTGTTCTCGTTGTTGCTGTCGCTGCTAGCCTCGCAATTGAAGCGTCTATGGATGGAGGAGATATGCTGCTCTTGGGCGTAAGCAACGGAGTCAATCTTAACGCCGAACGAGTCTTTTTTGTTGTAGTTGCTGTTGCTGCTGTGATTGACTGCTGCACTGCCTCCGACTGAGCACCGGGGCTGCGGTGGCAATGGCTGCTTTGCCAGCTAATATACGCAGCCCCTGTGCCCACTGCTTCCGTTCTCTTGCTGCTGTAGTTACTGTTACTGTTGCTACTGTTGTTTGTTGCTGCTTTTCTTTTGTTGTTGTTGTTGCTGTGCTTGTGATTGACGGCAGTTGCTACTGCTGTATAAAGAGGCGTGTCCAACGTAACTGTTGGCTTACAACTCCTTGTTGCTCCTTCTGCTGCTGCTGCTGAGTTGCTTCCTGTGCTGTTGCTGCTACTGCTGCTGCTGGTGCTGTTGCCGTCGTCCTCTGCTGCTGCTCTTGCCACCAACTGCTGCTGCTGCTGCTGTTGTCGTCGTCGTCGTTGTTGCTCGTTGAATGCGACGAACAGCGTTGATAGCAACAACAGGGCCAATGAGGTGATTAGTTTATTGCAATTACGACGACAACGCAGTGGTAGCAACAACAATAACGAGTGCAGCAATTGTGTCGACGACATTTTTTACGTTGAAATCGAAAAAATTATGTGAATTGGCATAATTACGTTGATCAAATTTGCACATTTCAGTTCATCTTTAATTCTTAATAATGTTTGTTATTATTATTTACTATAATTATTATTATTTGTATGTGTATTTTTATTGTTGATGATTTCCAGTTGCCGTTTTTGTTTTATACTTTGCTTCGTTTTCATTTACTATTAGTTGCTGCAGCTGATATAAATCTGCAAAAATGCCATAAATATAAAATTAGTAAACAAGTTACAAAGCCACGCACAAATAAATACAGTGGCTCAGAGCTTATTTGGACCAGTGCATAGCAAAATTTGTAATTGCCTGTAATAAACCAATTATACATTATTTTTCAAAAATTCCAAAGACTTGTGACAGGTACATATATTAATCACCAAAATGAATATATGACCCCAATAAACTGGGATTTCCCCACCAACTAGGTCAGGTTATGTGAAAAAGTACCTCAATTTAAAGTCAAAGCTTATTTGGACCAGTTACATTATGGACACCTGGGTGCCATAAAACCCGGATTTTTTAAGTCAGGTTGATTATTTTTGGTATAAATAGACCAATACTTCGTAGTTAGATTAGTTATATCCTGAATCTCGGGTGCAACCAGCCAACAAGGACCATGGGCAAACAGACTACAATTGATCAACGGAATCTCATCCTGGAACACTTCCAAATGGGATATTCACATCGCCAAATAGCTGAAATGGTCAATCTAAGCAAGTCAACTGTATACAACATCATTCGACGAAAATCGGACAGAGGACAAGGGCAGAATGGCATCAAACAAGATTTTTACCGAACAGGAGGAGCGGAGGATCATCACGAAAATAAGGGGAAATTGTTAGCTATCGGCTCCAAAACTGACCAACAGGTGCAGGATAAAATATGGAAAAGTGGAGTGTAAAAATTGTGCGCCTGGTTCTGCACAACCATGTTGTTTAATGCCCGAGTACCACGCAGGAAGCGTTTTATAATCGCATAAAATAAAGGGACCAGGATGACGTTCTTCAAATCCCACTTGGACAAGGACTTGAAGTTCTGGAACACAGTAATTGCAATTGAGTCCAAATTCAATATTTTTGGCTCGGAAGGACGGCATTATTTGTGCTGAACAGAATCCCAAAAACGTAAAGGCGACAGTCAAGCACGCCGGAGGAAGTGACATGGTATGGACATCTATCTCGGCAGCCGGCGTCGGGAATTTGGTGTCTATTGGACAAAAATGTGTACTTCAATATATTAAAGGAAAATTTACTCCAAAGAGCCGAGAAGCTAGGAATTCGACTTTCTGGTTCTACCACGACAAGTCCGGATTAGTACAGTCCTGGCTTATCTGGAACTGCCACCACATGATAATTCCATTGGCCCAGTCTCCAGATTTAAATATTATTAAAAATTTGGGCTCTGCTGGAAAATAACATCCGGAATCACAGCATATCCAGCAAACACCATCTTAAAAATGCTCTGCTGGATGAGTGGAGCAAGATTAGCCCAGAAACTACCCGGTAGCTGGTATCTTCCATGAATAATAGGTTAAGGGAAGTTGTTAAGGCTAAAGGATGTCATACTATGTATTAACATCCTTATTTAAGTTTTTATACGCCAAATATGTTACTTTTTTAAGACTGGTCCAAATAAGCTGACATATATTTTGGATATGTTTTTAGTTTTCGACTAATTTTAATTAATTAATTAATATTTAAAAGTTTTTCTCTCAAACGTGATATAACATTAAACAAATTGGCATTTAAACATTTTGCGTTTGTTTCTTTGTTTAAACTTTATAGTACTTTAAATGTTTTGCTAGACACTGGTCCAAATAAGCTCTGAGACACCGTATAAATAAATATTTAAATAGTGGACAGAAAAGAACACAAAGCGCGCGCGGGAAAAATACATTTTAGTCTTGGCAACTGCAACATATATATATACGCACACAAATGCACGCTCTAAACAATAAACAGTAAACAGACACACACACTAATGCACGCATTTTGTTATTGTCTGACGCGCTTTTGAACATGATGAATCATATTCACATTTCTTTTTGAACGCAATTCACTTAGTCTGCGTGTGTGTATGTGAATAACAAAAGAAAAACAACGCTGAAGAAAACCAGCACAGAGTTTGCGGTTTTTTTCAAAGCGCGTTCAACAAAACACAAAATAAAAAACACACACAAAACAAAAACTGCAAAATCATAATGAAGGCGAAAAGAGATAGAAGCAGAAAAAGCCGCGCCGCCGATGCGAGCGTAAAAAAGGCGGCATAAACAAACACACACGCGGCGAGTTCGCCCAAAACAAATGCGGCGAATTGCACGAAGAAAAACACGAAGCCCATCCGCAAAATACGATGAAAAAAAAAACCGTAGCACTCTTCATGTGGGTTTTGTTTTTTGCAAATATTCGCTAGAGCATTGAAATTTTGTAGCTGCGATATATTTTGTGGAGCTTACATTAATTTTTAACGCACTTTACCGCGTTTTTCACACACTTGCACGCACAATTTTGTTGATAATTCGCTGAAAAATTTACACAAATTTCACGAATTTTGCGTATAGCGTGGTTTTGCTGGAAGCAGTAATGGCGGCCATAGCCGAAGATTAACGACGACGCATAGCATTCCCAGGCCGCGAATTGTTTGTTTGCGGCATCGGCGTTGCTTTAACAGCAGCTTCGGAGTAACGATAACAATTAATTTGTACGCAATAGAAGAAATAAGCGAGGAATGCATGCACAAAAATTAATTTGACACTACAACTAAATTATTTTGTTATTTTCTTCGAGATTCACACTGAAAACAATAATTATCGATGAGGTAAACAACGGCGTCAAAGCCAATTAGTACGGCATAGAACTCTGCGACTCCGAAACGTGCACCAGTGCGCCCTCTGGCGAGCTGCACTCGAGTAACAGGCAAAAGCAGCGAAAAGATTTTTTTTTCACAAACAAGAAAATCGATTTACATTTTTCACGCACATTATTTTGCACTTAATTTGCGTTTGTCACGTCAAAAATATGCGGAAATCATGTGCTTCCACTGTATTTTTGTTTTCCGTAGCGAATTTTGCAATATTTTGACAGTTTCGTCAACATAAACGTCTGCAATTGTTTTTCTTCGACGGACACGTTTTTACTTAATGGCGGGCGGCCATCACGAATTGATACTAAAGCATTTTCGGAGTCGAACGCTCGTCGCATTGCCTTGGAAATTATTTAGGGTAGCTCAAATTGCGTTGCACTCGATCAATTTAAATGGGGGTCTCGCAAAAAATTGCAAAATTTAATTCTAAATGGAATTCATACAATGGGAGCATGGGCAATCGGCTGTATTTGTTCATAAATTGTTATTATTTTTCTTTGTTTGGCCAGCGGACAGCAATGCCACCGACTTAGCGATGGGAGCAACATCACTTAAGCGATATATCGATTAAACCGATTGGCAATGTACTCAGAATTTCAGACTGCTCCACTTGACGAACTTTCTGCTCATTTAACGAAGAATGCCCACTAAATATATTTTGAACAATTTAGGTGGAATGCCTTGGGTGCTCTTTCTCTTCTAAAGTTATCTGATAAAACTTCTTTTTTTTTATTAAACTTCTCCAATTCAATATATGGCTATGGAGTAATAAATAAGTGTTTTACAGCGCTGTTAACTTTGTTAGATTTAGGAGCGGACAGCACTGCATTGCTTAGGGCAGGAATCTTGCTTACGCCATCTAGCGTTTAGTGGAAAAACTTTGACAGTGTGCACTGTTGCTCTTTTATCGTAGCAATGTTCATAGCAAACATCTTTTGTCAAGTGCACCTTATTGTCTCATACACTATAGCTTTTGAATTTAATAAAAATTACTTTATTTTTATGCACTCTCTTTATTACTGAACGGTCACACTTTTCTGTACAAAATGCTTGATCGGTGAATTTAAGAACTAAAATTTCTTTTATATTTGTTCATTAATCGTGTGTGACTACGAAATATTTAAGTGCGATGAAACCTGATCGAAATAAACTCATGAAAAAAATCTTCTTTACAAAGAAAACAGTACGATAACTGAAAATTCTATTTGATGCGCCAGCAAGCAGTGCAATCTAAAAATTAAAAAACTGCTTGCATATTTAGTTAGTGCTGCAAAAGCAGACCCCATTTTTCGCATTCGAGTTCCGTTTACCAATTAAACAAAACGTATTAGTTAATATAAAAATAGTTATATTTTGCCGTTGGGCTCTGTGTGATTAAAGATTAGTTAAACACTGCTTAAAAACTGAATCATGTTTTGTTCTAACCAAAGACTCGCTGAAGACAACCAAAGGTATATCAATTTTTTTTTTTCGTATTTATAGCTATTTAATGCTAAATCTTGTAGACTAGGAGACAGAAGATGAAAGCTATTTCGATGAGAGTCGACGATATTGTGTTAATTGCTTATAAGCTAGGAAACAGAAGATGAGAGAGCCCTCAGAGAGACAGAGAGAAAGAGAACAAACGATGGGATAGTTGTTTTGTTCTACACCTGCTTAATACGCAAATACACATGATGAATAGGGCGAATAAGCAATGAAGGATATATCGTAAATTAGCCGTGTCATCGTTGTCACAAGAGAAATTGATCTTTGTTGCGCCTCCGAAAGAGAAATAAACGAAACAAAATATTATTTTGTTGTTGTGTTTTCTCTTAGTTAAATTTACTATTATTTTTCCCAACCATAAATGAAGAAGTAAATAAAGAGAACTTCACATTTTATGCGCTTTATTTGTAAATAATGAAAAATTATTGGAAGTTTTCGCTTCGGTATTAAGCACTTTTCGTCTTAGATTGTTTACTTATGTAATTGCTTGAGATAATTAACTTTATTTTAATGTGTGTGTTTCGAGGATACATTAATTAATTTAACTTCATACATTGAAAAAAACTGTGTGATTTCTATGTTTTGATCAGGCTAAGAATTATTCATTAGGTGATCCTTATTTTAGTTATAGATAAATATTAAAGATTTAAAAGCTGTTTTTTATGTTCTGTAATTTTTGTTTTTTTGTGTGCTTGTGATTAATAATTGTATTACATTTATAATGTTTAATACTAATACAGGACTTAATTAGGAGTATCTCGAATTGGGTTGAGCAACAAAAAACTAAAAGTAAGCGTATTTATATTAAAAATATTTAATTGCTTAATATTGGAAGAACAAATAAAAAGCTTTATTTGGTGTTCGATTAGCTGCCACTCAAAAGCGTTCTATAAGCCTTGAAAGCTTTCTTCTTCCTCTTGTTCTTCTGCTTGTTCTTCTAAACTCCAACGATGATTCTGCAATTGCTGATGTTGTTGTTGCTGTGCTGATGCCCAAAGTTTTGTTGTTGTTGCTTTTGCTGCTGCTGCTGTTTGCTGTTGTTGCTTTAAATTCGCCGCAATTAGGACGTACACATTGGATACATACACAAGTGTGGCTGGCCCTGTGACAGAGTGCGCATGCATGCATTGACTCACACACACGCACTCAGGCACGGGGCCCAACCGACTGGCAGCAGTTGCGCGCAAATGTGCGTGCGCAGCTTGTCCACAATTGCGTGTATATGTCTATGAACATATCTTTGATAAGTGCTGCAATTGTCGAGCAGCTGTCGCGCTCATCGCGCCTACTGTCATGGTATGCGATGGCGTACATGATGAAAAAATTTTAAGTCAGACAGTGGTGGCGTATGTGAAAAAGCACCATAGCGTATAACATGGTAACGGGTAAAAGGTAATGGGTAATGGGATAACCTAAGCATCTCACCATGATGTGTGGAGAGTTTGCGGGAGAGCGAGAGAGAGCGCGACTGTTGTGCGAGAGAGCTTTCACGCCGGTCGCATGCGAAAAAGCCTTGCCGCACACACAGTATGGCGCCTGTGCAGCCTTATTTGTTACACACTCTGACTGATGTATGTAAAATAAAGAGATAGCGATATAGCGAGCGAGAGAGAGAGGGAGACACACAAAGCGATTTGATGCTTAGATGAATTGAGCATATTTTAAGGAACTGAGCGCAGGCCTTTGACTATGCTTGCCGTTATATATGTGTGTATGTGTGTTTATATATGGCTGAGTGGGTTATGTGTGCTGTATTTATGTATGTATGTGTGCGTATGTCGATATTATTATGGTGCTTATCAAAACGATAGAAATTATGGCACGAAATCATGATTGGCGCGTAGGCAAAGCTCTTGGTCATAACGGGACTTGGGGATATGGTTATAGGCGTTTCTCAATGAACTCAACTCAAGCAAACTAAGAAAAAATAAACAAAAAACAAAAAAAAGTATACGTTTAAGGAAATGTTGGTTTTTTCTTGTTCTTCGTTGTTTTCTTCTTTTTTTTTTTTGATTATTTGATGGTTTTTCTTTTACAATATTCAACAACCAATACCAATATTTGTGAAATGCTAAATTGCTATATTGGTAAAGTCTTTGATATTCATTTAGTGCTTTTTGTATTGTGAGGAATCTATGGATCTTTGAATATGCCGCAAATTGGCGGAAAAAGCCGGGCCTGGAAATGGCACAATATTCATTAAAGATGTAATTTGAAACGCGCCTAATATCATAGTAAAAATTGACGATAGTTTTTCATGAGAACTGTGATGGGTTTTGGTTTTATTTTTTTTAATTAATTTTTTTTTGGCTAAGACTAAAACTGTATATTGTGCTTGTAGATCAGTAATTTAGTGATATTGTATTTTGTTTCTAATTTTGAGTGGATGGATATGCACTGGAAACTTAAGAAACGGATCGAACATTCTAAATACCTAAATCAGTGGTTTTCAAAAAATTCGCTTCTCTAAGTACGGTGAATATATAATATATATATATATAAATATATATGTATGTACATCTGTGATATCCCCATTCCAGTTACGAGTGCATATCTTATGTGGAACGTGTTGGAATTTAGATATATTGTTGTTGTTGCTGTTTTTGTGGTTAACTACAGAAAGTGTCTCTAGTAGAGTTCTATGTTTGTGAAGTATAGTTTGGATTAAAAAGAGTTGTAAAGAAAACAGAGTTTTTGAGAATAGAAAGATGTATACAGATAAAGATAAAGATTGGGAGAGATGTTTATATATATAGAGCGAGAAAGAGAGAGAGAGAGTAAGTAAGATTCAGAGATTGAGAGAGATAGAGAGATATTTAACTACAAAAAGTACTAAACTATAAATGATATTTGTTTCTCGTTTTGTTTCTTGCACTACAAATCTGAATCGATGTGTGGTGATATCCCGTTTCTTGTAATTGATGATCAAATAAATTTGAGTTTTGATTTTTTTTTTATTGTTGAAAAACTTGAGAACGCATTAACTTTCAATCAAATACTTGGGCATAAGAATATTGTCCACATTCACAAACCAAAATTGGTTAGATAATTATGTATATATATTTAAATGTATATAGTATATATACTTGTATGCATATTGTATGTATATATAGAGTCAAATAAACCAACATACCAGAAAATCAATGTTAAACACAACGCAAAACTAAACTATACAAAAACCAAAAATGTTTCGAAAATCTCTGGGATGTGTTGTGGTTAAGAGAGTACTATACTATATAGTGCATGTATTTAACTAGATATCTGTGTCTCCTTTGAACTCTGGATCAGGGCGAGCGAGTTAAGAAACAAGTTGCAGGTGCAGAAAAAGAAGTTCTATGCAAAACTTACCTTTGGGGAGGATTATAAATAGGCTAAATGTTTTAACATTTTAACATGCGTCACGCTTGGACGGAGCTGAACAGTTTGAACTTTGCATGTCCTGGCATTGGTTGTTGTTGTTGTAGTTGATGTTGTTATTATTGGAATAATTAGTAACAGCAAGTTAGTAACTAAAGCCAGCACTAAGTAGTATAGCAGTATATATGCATATAGATATATATGTATGTTACAGATGAAAGGTGCAGTTGGGCCAAAAAAGAGTTGATTGAAAAGGTGATTTAAGAGTTGAATACGTGATTGAGAGAGAGAGAGAAAGAAATTGAATTAAAGTACATAAGTATATATATATATATATAGCAAATACATAAGCATACATATGTAGCATGTATGTAGTAAAAATGTTTATTATTAATTTCTGTTAAGCCAATTTTCTATTACAATAGAATACAAATGAAAATTCGAATTGTTTATTACGCCTAGGAATACAAATTCAACTTGTCATAATTATGTAGTTGTATATATATAATTATCAAATGAAATCAAAAGCTACATTTTTTAACAATACAACATGTGTGTAAAGTACATAAATGATTTGAGGTTTTGGTATTTAAAAACTATCACTAGCATGAATAACAAATTAAGAGCAATATAGTCGCAATCAGACCGACTATTGAAATACCCTCTACACAGTTTCTAAGAATTTGCCATTACTCAAACTGAAAGCTACTTTTAATTATTAGGTATTATCTATTCCTTGATCAGACGAACGACAAAAGCAACGATCTATCCAGCATATAGAAGATCTGTGTAAAAGGGATTGTTTTTTTTTTTTTGTTGATTTTTGGACTACTTACTGGCTAATTATCACTTGTTGAAAGAGAAATTAAGACAATGAAAATGATTGAAATATTCTTTATACAGAGCTAAAAGCAACTACTTGGACATAATTAACATAAATTCATAAATTGTGTCTTGTCTACTCCTGGAGCTATCTAGAGTAGTAATTGTGATATGATATTGGACATATAGATCATATATAGCTTAACGATTATGAATTAGATGACTTCTTGACTTTTGGAATAAACATAATGAGCAAAATTTCATTTGAGTTTTCAATGCGGCAATTGACAAGCATTCATCAGACTTGACTATTGCACAATACTTTTCCTTTTCCACATCTCGATAACCATTACAGGGGGTGAGGGGAGCACACTGACATACTACTACTATAAAGATATATATCTGATATATATATATATATATATATATATATATATATATGTATATCTTGTATGTGTATATGTACAGAACATAAATTTATACAATTGCTTATGCCTAGTGTTCCAAGTGACTTATTAAACTTACTTATGAATAGAGTATGATTGATGTGTGCTTAACTCATTTCATAAAATATAGATTATATATAAATTTATTTAATTTTAATTTTTGTTTTGTGTGTGGGAAAACTCTCTATAAATGTAAGTAACAAAATGTAATGAAATGTTTGAACTACAAATACGAGTACCTACTTAAGCGCTACATGCTTTAGCATTAACAACATGCATTCCAAATATATGTGTGTGGTATGTGATTCAGTATTGATCGAAAGTACTTTCGAGTATCAAACATTCCAAGTAGTATGCAGTATGCAGTAGTAGTAGTAGTAGTAGTAGTAGTAGTAGTATGCAGTTGTAGTATTAGTATATAGTAAGTTGTACGTATATAGATTCATGTATGCAACATCTGACAAAGTGCAACAAAGCGCGCATTTCTTTTTCTATTCATTTTCATTCATTTGTGAAAATGTTATTCGATCTTGTTGTATGCAGTATGCAGCACTTCTTTTGTGGAAGTTTCTTTGTATGCATCGGTATAAATATATATATATATATATATATATATATATACATATGTATATATATATATATATAATGTGTTTGTGTGTGTGTGTGCAGTCAAAACTTTTCAATCTACTTGTAGTAATATTAGTATTCGATTAATAACTGTGCTTGCAGAATGAAAATCAACTTGATTAATCACAAAGTTCGACTACGAAACAATTTCAAGTTACGTGTTAATGTTTATGTGTGTGTGTATGTGTGTATGCGTGTATTTCTATGTATGTATGTGTGTGTGTGTGTTAGCCATGATCTCTTACGAATATGTCTCTGTTATCTGTATGTACTTTTAACCGCTTCTAAGGGACTTAACGAATGTGTATGTGTTTCTTGTTATTATTGTTGTTTGTTTGGTTTGTTATTGTTATTGTTATTGTTGTTGATCTATCTGTGCACAAATTGTTGTAGGAGCAGTTTTAGCCATGGCGTTAGGATGATTATGAGATGGTTGTAACCATTTGCGAATGAGTATAAACTTTTACTAGAATTGCACATATCTTCCTCACAAAAGCACATATGTCCATTGCCTGAACTTTCCATCATGCACACGTGATCGACCATGAATAAATTGATTTGTAATTGTGACGTACACATGCGTCGCACCACCTCGTAGGCTGCAAGACAAACGACAGAAGAGCATACAGAAAATACACATACATATATTGACTGGATAATATTGAGAATACGGGAAACATATGGAACCAATTCATTATCTTTACTGGAGTTTTATAATATAAATACTGCTTTTATCTATTTAAATATATGTCTTTAACTGGAATCGAATTTAAACGATTCAAATTTAGATTCAAAACCTGAAGGGAAATTCGATATTTCTCAACAGGGATTTAAACAGTAATTGTTAATCGAAATTAATCGAGTGAAATGCGATTTAATTTGATTATCTGTATAATTTTTAAACTTGTTTATTAATAAACTTTCCACTTATGTAAAGAGTTCTGAAAGTTGAGTTAGGCAAAAGGCACCCATAGCTCCCTACTGACTACGCCTTAGGCCCTTGCAACTCCTACAAATACCATCAGATGCAACAAGGATGCACAAAGGGCATCGTGTGACTTGTTGGGTATACCAATTCAATTGTGACTTACGTGATCTCTGATGTCGAACCATTTTCACACAGCAGCCGTTGCAGGTCATGAGAGGGGGTTGATCGCGCGGTAGGGCCGTGTAGTTGAAGGGGTCCTTGCAACGTGCATCCGTCCACGAATCACACTCGTAGCAGTAAATGGAACGCGCTGCAGTATAAAGCACAAGATATATATTACAATTGGAACAGTGAAGCACTTTTAAAATCGATTTGCCCAAGACCACCCGACTAATAGTCAGGCAGTCGCAAGAACCTACATATATTTTTATAATAAATTTATATATACAAAAGCAGATATATACTATATAAAGCTTGTTATGTAGCCAATCATGCAGCTTTAACAAAATGCATTCAACATGAAAAGAAGAATAACAGATCAAGTCAAATAAGAGTTGCATACATTTACATGCTGAAGGTGCTTATTTTGCTGTAAGATTAGTGTTCTGTTCTAGATGGGATTGGGTTGAGTTACACTTCAACTTTGCCAAATATAATAATAGAATATCTATTAAAATAAAATGGTTTACTCAATTCCTACTTATTGATAACTGAAACAATATTTGTGGCTACCGAAATGAGTCTGATTGATAATCGGAGAATTACGGGTGGATTGGTGGATTACAGTTGCAAACTGAAGAGTGTATTATAATGAGCGGACTTTCTAAAAGTCTGTTAACTAATTGTGAGCTATATATTATTGTTGAACTTTAAAATGAACAAGTCACATTTAATGATATTCTTTTTTTAATATTGCAGCTCATTCAATTTTCGTTTAATTTAAAAATAATGTGACTAACTTGAAGTGCTTCAAGAAAGTAAAATAACTGACTATAGAGTGCAGAAACCAGACGTGCAATTGAAATATTGTAAGAAAAATCATTTTGTTTTTAAGGATATAGAATGTAGCTTATATTACACATTGAATTGAAAAGGCATACACACACACATACATACACAACATACACACATACAGAGAAACATATAGAAGATATAAATAGTTGTTGCAAAGTAGAAAAAGAATAAGGATGGCGTCATGAGGTCAAACGATTTGTGGTTCAGCAAGTGGAAGGACATGTGAATATCCTTTTCGTGCCAGCTGAGGCAAACAGTCAAAAGGAAGATTGTTTTTTTTTTTTTTGTTTTTTTTTTGGGTCTTCAAATATGCATAGTTTAAACCAGTGTCTCAAACTGAAACAATAAATATTATCTCTTTGTAATTATTTTTGTTATTCATTTTTAAATTGGTATTTTGATTAAAAGATATGGATCTGGTTGTTAAAGTTTGAAATTGAAATGGGGTTTCGGTTTAACTATGCTTAACGGTTTCGGTTTGACAGCCTGGCTTAAACATAAATAATTTGTGCTAAATATGAAATATATTTTTGCTTGTCAAGAATTGAATTATGAGTCTGAAGGGCAATCAGCTTTGTTTGGCATAAATCAAAAGAGAGAATGGGCAGGGCTGAGAGTAAATTTAGTAGGTATATCGAAAAAACATTTATAGTCAAATTGCATTGAGTATTCAGCGAGCCTTTTTGGGAACATAATGCCGATAAAGAAAAACGTTCTCGATTGTATATTTTGGTGTTCGTTCAGTTGAGTTTAGCCAATTAAAAATGTCACAATTAGAATATACATAAGACTTATATGCATGACTATTGTGTGTGTTTTTTTTTTAAAAATAATTTAATTTGGTTCTTTGTCTGGTTTGGTTTGGTTTTTTCTTGTTTGCAAAAAGGTTATTTTATAAGTATGTATATTTAAGCATTTGTATATAGGCAGAGAGGATCAATGGATTCATACTTTGACATTCGGCTGAGGCTGATGGAATCCATACGAAAGTCAGAAATCCAAATATGGCTGCAAATAAACAATAAAAGGAAGAGCAAAGTAGAACACAGGATGATGATAAATGATGTTCAACAGTTGCATGAAAATGGTTCTCAGGAAATGGCAAATAAGACAGACTAAATCGACCACGGCATGAACATCATCAGCCAGCCAATGGAATGGGAATATATTTACTCAACTTGTAGAATTTTGATCGCAAGCATATATCAAATTAAAAGTCGTTAGTTGATATGATATTATTAATTAAGTTAATTATTTGTAGAGGGATCTTAGACCTACTTACTTTCTCATTCATATGACCTGTGATATTTTCACCCATTCCATGGCAACTGGCTGTGCATGCCGGAAAGAAAAAAAAGGACTTGGACGGACAGGACTTTTGCAAACTCTGGGCGAAGGGGGGGTGAAAGGGATGCGCGCCACACACAATTAAAAACACACACAGTTAGGAAAACCTCACCTACGAGCATAATTAGCGAGTGTAGACAGAAAGAGGTAGAGGGAGACAGATATATATATATATATATATAGAGAAATATTGAGAGAGAGTGAGAGAGAGAGAGAGATTGAGAGAGAGCAGCTGTCGGAGGATGGGGAATTTTGAACAAACACAGTTTTAGTTATTTACTTTTTTGTTTTTTGGTGAAACAGTTACGCTTATAGATTTATATTTATATATATATAGTTATACAGATTGATATTTAATAGTTGATAATGCATTTGTACAGTGTTTCTTTCCTTCACTTTACAACAATGTATGCAAGACATGATGCGAGAACGAGACGACACATTTGTGGTAATCGCACTCTCAAAATGCAGGACGTGTGTGAGTGTATGGGTGTCTCTGTGTGTTAGTGTGTGTTGGTTGATTGGTTGATTGGTTGAAATGTAGCCAAATTGTCTAAGGACGACTCTCAGAGTACAGAACAGTCGAAACGTACCAAAAAACGTAACCAAAACTTAACTCATGTTTCATTTACGAGTATTACGAGTAGTTTTTTTTTACATGGGTTGTGGGTGGATAATTTAGCCTTAGCATTAAATCTGCGCTTTGCACCCTTGCAGAGTATCTAAAATTGAAATTAATGCTTTAATTATAGTTGATTTATGTCTATATGTATAAATGAACTTGAGCGATCTTCATTTTTTTTTTATCTATATTTATATGGCTTGTTGTCATGATTTATATCAAATTAATTGTAAATGGAAAGGCTCGTTTTTAGCTTTAATTTTTATTTTTGATTAAGGTCAGCAAACAGAATGCAAGTATTTGAAACTTGTAGCTGATACGCAAATCTACTGCAAGGGTGGTTTAAGCTTTGGCTAGCCAGAGAGAATGTATTTTTAATATTGTTTTTAGTACGAGTACATAACTAAATAATATACACAATTTGTTTAGTATAAACTCAAAAAGTATTCCAAAAAAATTAAAATCATATGCAAAACGGAAACAGAAACAAACGACGCAAAATTCTGAAACGAAACTAAAACTTACTTGGAAAACAATTATCAGCCGTACCGAATTTTGCCAATGCCAAAATAACTTTTTGTACAATTTTTTGTTTTTGTTTTTGTATTTTTGTTTTACATAGAGAAAATAAATTGTGAAATAAAATTAATTATGGAAATCAATTGAAATATATTCCAGCTAATTGATAATAACAAATAACCTGTACTCTATGCACTCAATATGCCCTTTACAATGTTTACTTATTTGTAGTTGTTTCTTTTTTTTTTTTTGGTTTTGCGATTCTTTCTTGTTTGTGTATTAGCATGTCACATCGCACTTCGTTGAGGCTGTCTGTGAATATGGATATCTGGCTCATATATATATATATATATATATATATATATATATATATATCGCAAGAGACTGTCCGGCTATTTTTGTACACTTCACACATTCTATATTGGTACACGATTAATTGTGAAAATACAAATTATGAACTGCCTGTGCGGCGGCAGCGTTGTACAATTTGATAACTAGATGGAATACAGATCATAAACAATCTTCACTGTGCTCTTTTATTTTCTTTCGTGGCGATTCGATTGAGCTAATAAAATGTGATGGGGCCCATAAAGCAGCTGTTTTTTCTTTGTGTTTTTTTTTTTGGTTACATTAATACACAAATCACACACAAATTATTAACGTTTTCGGCCTAAACAGCGATTTCTTACCTGCCAAGGTGAGCAGCCCTTTCCCGGCTGCATTTGCTTTAGTCAACATCTTGTCTGGAAGGCTCAATCCGCACTTCTGTAAGTAATGCGTATATATACGTATATATACATGTATTTTTATATTGTTTATATAGCGTACCTCGATTTGATAATGATTCTGCGTGAAAGTTTAAAAGGCCGTTTCGGCATAGAAGCGATGCAACATCATAACTCCCTGGTTATAACGTCATCTTGCTAACTGCAAACAAGAAAATGTATTTAATTAAACATTTGAACTATCTCTACTCTTATTCCACTCCCAATTATCTGATTAACCCATTAAGTTCTTGTATTTCGCCAAAGTGTAAACAAATTTTATTCAATTCCATATTATTGATATTAAAAAGTAAATTGCTTTTGCCGAGTGAAGTGTGCCACAAACGAATGGAATACTTAGTATGAGATTTATTTTATTTAAATATATTGACGTGGAAGCATTTGTCTTGTGTGGGTAGATTTTATTGAAAATATAAAAATAAACAAATTTTCCACGAAAAATTTTATGAAACGAAAAGTGATTTTCATAGTATCCGAGGTCCAAATACTCTGACGATGATGGTTAAACATGCTTGTGACAATTGAAGAGTTATTTAGAAGTGTATTGGATAGCTTTAAGAGAGTATAAACAAATTAACACTTCAACAAATATGCTCTAGGCCAAAATATATTACAGAACATGCAGTTAGCTCGATACATTTATGAGCCATTAATTTAGGCCAAAAGCCAAAGTGATTATTATCAAATTTCGTCTTCCATGAGCATATACATATATAAATATATATATATTATATATATATAGATTAATGATTATATATGCATACATATCGATGTTTGCATAGTGAACTAATAATAGCCACTCATAACCTCTAATATGTGTTCTAGGTCAATGTGTGAGAGACCCAAGTCAGGGCTGTTGCTGCTGCCACCGATGTCAAATCGAGTGTGTGGCAAATCATTTGAGTGTGTATGTGTGAGTTCAATGAAAGTGAATATATATATAGATATGTATATATATATATATATATATATATATAGGCAGTCGATACACATGTGTGCCATCTATTTTGACTTGTAGTTTAAGTTAACATCAGATTCTTTTTGCAAATTTAAAACTAACTTTGGCAAAGTGTCAACTGACAGAAGGCAGAGAAGAGCAAAAGAATGTCGCACATTTGTTTATTGACTGTTTTTAGGTGAAGGCTTAAGCTTTTAATAGCCACTCGGAATTGTTCTATTGATTCTTGTTGTATCTTATTAAATAGTCGACTGCGTTTGATTTATGGGGCAACAAGTGTGTTCTCTAGCTGCAAGCATTTCATAAGTGCCAGCTATGGGATATGTAAGTAAATATTTAGCGAAGCGTATGATTAGCAAAGTGCTTTAATTGTTTAGTGCAGTTAAGTGTTTGTTATTGCCGGTTATTAAGAAAGTCCCACTCAGCTGAGATCCACACACAGAGAGTGTGAGCGAGAGAGAGAGAGAGAGAGAGAGAGAGAGAGCGAAAGCTAAGAAAAATAGAGCAAAGAGAGGCAATGTAAACAACACACGCACACACCGACCATTCTCTCTCCTTCTCTCTCTTGCGCTCTCTTCGTGGCTCTCTTTGTCGCTTGCTCTCAATCTTTCACAGCTAGCGTGGCTGCGTGTTCCTTATGGCTCCCTTTCTCACACGCATCTTCAGTTGAAATTTATTTTGTTGCTTTCTGTTTTTATTTTTCGTTTTATGACACTTTAGATGTGCAGATAAATGAAAGTTTAATTACCTTTTTGCACTAGCCACTGGATTTATATATAAGACACTGATTCGACAGTGGTCGTGTGTCGTTTACACTGTCCTGCAAGCCGTTTCAGAGGTCACGCGCAGGTGTTTGTTTCATAATATGTAAGTAGAAATCGATTTAGCCACCGACCAAAGTGGGCCAACTCAGAACCTAATGCAATTTATGCTCGCATTCATTTTGCCCGTTTTCTTTTGCCGTTGCAGGCGACATTCTCGATTTATTATTTTTTATTTTTTTTTTTCCACGTTTTTTTTTTTTCTTGGTTTACAAGGCTTTTTGTTGGCTTTATTTTTTGTTGTTTCGTATTGATTGGTTTTGCTTGTTTGCAGCACACACAACACAACGTTAACTTTAAACAGCTACAGAAGCATTTATTATTCACTCGATTTGTATGTATATATATATATATAAATATATATATTTAATATAACAAATTTCTTCTGCGATTTGTGTGAGCTTCGATAGCTTAGTTATTTATCATTTCGCTTGTATCATTTCAAATGTCGAGCGACGAACGTGGGAGGTTGTATCTTTTATGCTAACTTAGCAGCCAACACGCAACAACATCAACTGAACTGAGGCAGTGCGCCAAACTTTTCATTTTCCTTACGCCTCTCGCGACTTTGGCGCATCTCATTTCTCTGGTTAATTTCGAACACTGTTTGCCTTGTTTTTGTTAAGCTTCTGGCGCCAATATTGTGCAGTGCTCTCAAATGCCGCAAAAAGCTCACGCGATGAGCTTTTCAACGGTTCTTATTGAAATTTCTACCTAAATAATCCTGCATCAGTTATTTTATTTAATTTTTATTATGAACTCATGTGTGGAAGTAGTTTTTTCATTTTATGTGTGTGTGTTTGTGTTAAGCACAGCTTATATTTAACAGGTATTAGTTTATATAAATGATTTCGCATAAATAAATACATAAATACATCGTACATACAAAAATTAACATGTAATATGCAAAAATTATTCAAGATTGCAACGAAACGGAATCAAGACAGGGAAGTTCCATCATCGCATTTTCCATTTCAATTCTTGTGAGCATTTGAATTGGACTCGCAGGACTCGAGTTGCCTTGATGTGTGTGTGTGTGTGTGATGTGGTTATAATAATCAACGGATATGAGCTATGTGTTTCTCTCCTGTCTTAGGCAAAGTCGCGAGATCCTTCCAGTTTGCGCAGCTGTGTGAAATGTGAAAGAAAATACAGATATTTAATGTTTGCTCCAATTAGTTAGCTGAATGCATTTTCAATCAGGTATTTACAATGAGTGTTTTTTGTGAGTGCGTATGAGTGAGTGTATGAGTGTGTGTGTGTGTGTGTGTGTGTGTGTGTGTCTGGGTGTGTGATTTCAATAGAAACTCTTATCGTGCCAGGCCGCAAATGCTCTCACCTCACGTTCGTCGGCATGTGTGCGATATTTGTCAGCGGTTTCGCTGCTCTTCGCTGGCGCCTTAGCCTCCAGCACCTGGGTGTAGAGCAGAGCAGCGGCCACACCGCCCAGCACCGGTCCCACCCAGTACACCCAATGGGCGTCCCAGTTGTCGGTGGCAAAGGCGGTGCCCAATGTGCGAGCCGGATTCATGCTGGCGCCCGTATACCGAATTGTGCCCAGGTGACCCAAAGTGACCGACATGCCAATGGCCAGCGGAGCAGTGTATCGCGAGTCCGGCTTGTGGCCATCGCAGGCACCGAACACGGTCAACACAAGCACCAAGCCGAGGAAGAACTCAATGCCCAGTCCCTGGAGCTCACTGATATTTTGGGCCAGATGTGTGTGCCCCAATCCGTTGTGATAGTTCGAGTCAAGCAGAATCTGCAGAGGAGGACAAGAAGCCAAGAATTAGTTAGGCTAGACATAAAATTGCATTCTAAAAGTAACAAATTGGATCTGGACTCAAAAACTATTGATTCTAGAATGAAAATTGTTAAATATATTAAAATGAAGACAATAAACCTAGTTCATGTTGGTTCAAAGCAAAGTATTGAGCTTCGATTTAAGATCTCTGACTCCTTAAATTACAAATTTACTATTGTCAATTGGTTGATTTATGTTTCGTGGCAGTAGATGAAATTCCTTAGTAAGAATCTTCAATATCTGCTGCCAAAGACAGAGTCTCAAATAAGTCACGACTTTTCTACATTTAAATAAAGTGCCTCTAAGCAATATAAAGTATTTCTTACAAAATAATATAGAAATCAGAGATTGCTGCAAGCATTTTTACTATTTAGAATTTAGTGCAAATGTTTTTCAATTAAATCCCAAACTCACCTTGACAGCTGCTGTGCCGGCAATGGCGCCCAGACACTGGAACACAATATAGAAGACAGCGCGAAGGACGCTAATCCTGCCAGCTACCAACATGGCAACGGTAACGGCAGGATTAACATGACCCCCACTCAAATGGCCAATGATCTGAAATAAATATATATATATTGTACATTTGATTAATGTTGACAATTTAAGGTTAACAACTCCACTCACCGTAATGGCCATGAAGACGCCCAGTCCAAAGGCGAGAGCCTTAAAGGTGCCATCCTCCTGCTGGGTGCAGGCGCCACAGGCGAAAAAGTTCAATATCAGATTGCCAATGAATTCGGCGATGAGCGCCTGCCAGAGACGCAGATCCTTCGACTTGAACTCATTGAGGCCCAGCGAGTACTCGTATTTACTCATCTTCTTCAGGTGACGATCAGACAGGCAATGAGTTCAAACACACTGCAAGAAACAAAAGGCACGTACATAAATCCCAGACCATTAATTATGCACTCAAGTTGGAAGTGAACAATTGTCAAACATGTGTCGTCGACATAAGTGAGCGATGACCGCATTTGAATGCAGCTCTTAATACGGGCATGACTATAAGTCGACTCAACCAGTCGACTAGACTCTCCAGAGCCACTGGAATGGTTAATAGTTGGACGGGGCCTACACATTTATAGAGCGTCGAATTAGAGTCGACGATGATAGCCACTTCCGTTGGATGACATCGTTGACATGGCACCTAATTGACCATTGTCCATACCATCGCCAAATATAGACAACTACACACTGCAAATTAGCTTGGACAGCAGCATTTACATATGGATTGTATTTTTAATAAATCATTTTAAACGGAATATAGAAATTGAAAATAATTATGCGCACTTATGTTTAGAGAAACACGATTTCATTTAAAAAAATCTTTTTAAAAAAAATTCGATCTCCACTTGAAAACGTTTCCAAATTTTTCACTGCCGGAATTGATGCAATTTTCAAAAGCAATTGCTTTTTGTGCTCTAAAAATAGAGCTTCTATTGCGAAAAAATTCCCTTTAGGGACGGTTATGCTTAATTTCAAAATAGAAGCACGATTTTATATCAATTTATGTAAGATTTCAGCAAAAAAAAACAAAAAACAATAAAATAGTATGTAATCTACATCAAACACTGCATTTAAAATTCAAATCACGATTTTATGTCGATTCAATTAAGAGTTACATATACCAACAAGAAATTCAGCTGGAGACGACAAATTTCACACATCAACAACTTTGTCAAAACTCAACTGATATTCAAAAACACAAGCTTTCTGTGAGTATTTATGTTCATGTACAAAGTCTATCCCGAAAAATCCACTTAGAGTCGTTTAAGATTGTCCACTAAGTTAAAGAAAATTCAACTGAGTAAAATTGCATTTTATTGTCTCAAGAAGGTATAATATTTTCTTATCTTAAGACTCGACCCCAAAGCAACTCAAATTGATTAGCTAAAGAAATCCGAAACAAATAAATAAACATTTATGCAAACACATAATTTGCCAAATGAAGTCATAAAATCTGTGTAAATATTAAATAGCAAATATTGGCAAGAGAACAAACGCAAAAGCAATTTAAAAAAAAAACTTAGCTGCAGTCTAATTGAACGCGTGCCGCTTGAATCTGGGGATTAGCAGCGACTTCTAGTTCTAGTTGGCCAAGGCAATTACTCAACTGGTTAACTGGCTGGCTGCCTATGGCCACAACCACTGTTTACAGCTGTATACATATTTGGCACAACTGTTAGCCAGAACGCAACGCGGTCAAGAGCAGGCAGCCAGCCCATAAATGGGCTATAAGCAGTTGGCCATGCCCCCGCACATCAATAGACACTAAAACAATACTAACAACAAAATCTATTCCATCTATTTATTCATTCTATTCATTCTAAAGTAAAAGGCCTAACATTAATATCAATCAGCCATTAATCAATGTTGTATGTTTAATGAACATCTTTAGACTGGGTTAGTATTTTCTGTTTTTCAAGAGGTTTTTATTGTTAGTTATCTTATTTAATTTTTCTATTGCATCATAATGCACTGTGACGTATTTTGAAGAGGAATATATATATATATATATATCTCAATAAATTTATTAGAGTTTTATACAAATAAATCAAAAACAAACAACAGAGAATGAATATATTTGAATAAACAATCAATTTATTAAGAATATTGTGATTATTTAATCTGGTTTAATACTGATCATGAGTGCAAGGTAATCGAGAACCGCACTCATACATCATCTCATCGATTCCTTGTGGTACTGTCGAGTACTGTACACATAAATCAATATCATGTGAATGATTTCGAGTACTCATTCCATATCGATATCGAGTTCAATTGTTTGTTGGCGGGTCTCTTAATAGATATACGTTCATGGTGACATCTTGTTTGTGGTTCGCCATAAATTTATTTGGTAAATTGACAAATATATCTTGGTTTAATTGACAGCCCCAATAGCCGCACCTACAACTTTTTGACTGTTTGTTGTACTACTCATTACAATTGCATACGTCTATGTTGAGATCATAAAACAGAAAATTTGAATTGATTCTATTCTCGTTATGCTCTGACTCACATCGAAACAGGTTCTGTAATCGTCAATACAATTAAATTTACATTTTATGCTTTATTGCTGATCGAACTTTCGATGTGAACATAAAATTGAAATAATATCAAAACAAGAAATCGCCATGAGTGCTTTTGTTTTGATTTATTATTTAAGATTAACAAATCTCAAGTTCAACGAATTTCAAACTTGTTTTGTTGACAGACATTTCTCATTTTCACATATAACAAATATTATTTATCTGACTGCAGTTAGTAATGGGATTTTGATGCACCTAATTAGCTTACTTTATTACATGGAAGTTTATTACACATTTAATGAGTTTCCCAATTAACGACAGTATAATTCTCCAGCAACATTCCAGGCAAGATATTTAACGGATTTAGCCAACACCTGCCTCAAAGTATATTTAACAAGTGAATTTGTGAAGTGGCAATCGAATAATAATAACAACAACAATGATAGCGTGTTCTAGTTGTAGATATAATTATTAATCAGAAGACGCTTATCTGATAATGATTGGCTTTAACAAATAATGAAATCACACAGACTGATTAAAAACAATCGGGCTATAGCCAAAGAATACCTTTTCGTAAAAATTGAAAATCAAAACTATATTCAATAATTCTGTAATATTCTCGTATTGGCAATTCGTTCGTGATATTTGCCATAAATTTTGCTGTTGTGCGTCAGGTCGAAATGTTTGCTCAACAAATTAGCACAAACGCTTCGAACAAGACACACAAATTAACTGAATTCTTGCACACAATGCAACAAAAGACGCCGCCGCCGCTGCCACAAAATGCAACAACAACAACAACGACAACAATAAGTATAACAATATTAATGCAAAACATAAAGAAATATTTAAACTGCATTCTGACACCTACCCAACTTGATTTCAAATTCACAACAAATTTCCGATTACAAGTTGCGTTTTTTTAATTATGAAAAAAGTATTCACACATTAAATATATTCACGGAAACAGTCACACAAAAGTTCACGAACTGTTGTGAACTTGAATAACAATTATTTAACACAAGGTACACTCAAGTAATATCATAAAATGCATTTGATCATGTATATTTTAAGACGAGGTAATACTTTAATATATACATTTGACAAGTCAATGCCTTACAATGATGTCATCTAATGCATATGCTAAAAAAAACATATACATATCTCAATTCTAGACCATTTTCATTTGTAAATAAAAATGTATATTTTTGGATTTAAAGTTTTTTTTTTTTTCATTTAATTGTGACATTAAAAAGTAAGCACTTTGTTTTCAACAAAAAATGAGACAAGCGGCTAAGCGTAGGAGTCATATAAATTACAGAGCTGATCTAATGTCGGATGACTTTAATCAATTTAACAATTCCTATTCCAAAATATATGTTTTTATATATGCAGGCGGTATATTTGAGATCAGCCACAAAGAGTCCATTTCTGGCGTGTGATGACATGTTTTTGATATTATCGCTCGCATTGCTCCATATAACAACTGTTGATATCATCTTCGTCACTTAAATAGAAATAAAACTCACTTAAACTTAAAATGGACATTTGTATGCTTCCCCAGATGTTGTATACCCAACTCACATTTAGATGAAAACAGAGATTAACGAAAAACAAAAAAAAAAAAACCATTAAAAAAAAATAAAGGCCAGAGCAAGAGAGTTTGAGCTATAAAGTAATGCTGGCTGGAAAGCACAAAAACCCCACGGATGTATTTTTAACTCAGTTATTCATGTAATATTGGCGAAAACCAGTGATTAGTGGCCCTGATTAGCTACACAATGGAGCTCAACTATGTTATGAATATACAAATAAAGGTATAATGTGCTCATATACAAATAAATTTTCGCATCATTTCACGCATCGGCGCACTTTGAAATAAGAGAAACACATATTTATATACATATATTTATATAAATAGTGTAATTTTTGTGTTAACAAAATTTTAATGCTCTGGTAGACATTTTTGTTTATTTTATTAATTCTTTTTTGGCAGCATTTTCTAAGTAAATCATATCTTTCTTCTTCTACATGTAAGTAAATATATATTACATATATAATTGCTAAGTGTTTTCCTAGAAATATTTGTATATTTTCACATAAAATATTGGAATATTGTTCGTTTATTTATTTTTTAACTAATTTTCTTTTGCTATTTTACAACACATATTTTTTTTTTGGTTGAGGTAATCTTGTTGGTTTTGGGTTTTAAAAGAGCAGCAAGTAAAAAAAGGTAACAAAGGGAAATTAAAAATATTCCAAAGTACAGTTTCTATCTATATTTGTATTGATTTGTTAACTAACGTTTTGAAGATGCATTGTTCTAGCACTAAAGCATATTTACCTGTTTAGTGAAATATTGTTTAATAATATGCTCGACGGCTTATTGACACCTTTGGGTGCGTGCAATGAATGCCACCTTTGGAATGATTGTACAACAGTAAAACAGTACACACAGAGTAAACCGAACACTTTAACTAATTTTACAGTAACATATATATATATATATAGATATATGTATTTTCCTCTCACTCTTTCTCCTTCTCCCTGTGAGCGATCAATGTTTGTGATCCGCGCACTTTGACTCAACAACAAACACTGCTCGCCACAAAAGCAGCAAAGCTTTGAAGACGGTGAAAAAGAAACAAAAAAAAAAGGCAGGCAGGCAGCGCCATGTTTCGTACAGTGGGCTTTTTCGTTAAAAAGCTAGTTAAATATTTTTATTTATATTTTTTTGAGTGCATTTCACAGCTAATAAAAACTGATTATTATTGTAATTTTTTTTGGGCGTTTTCTTAGCAGATATATTTCAAAAGTATAAGTGAAAATGTCGAATTGAGTTATGTCCTTAGTCGAAAAAACAATTTTTTTATCTGAGTATATATATATATATATATTGAAAGTATGTGATAATGGCGACATGAGTAACGTCTGTAGGCAAACAGTATTATTTTTGTATTCGTACAGTTGCGGTTTTATTTATTTAGTGCTTATATATAATATGTATGTACTTGTGGTTTATTAGTTTTATCTACGCGACATAACATATTCTAAATTAGCTGCGGTCTGTTAACTGTGAAGAACCGACTTAAGTTAGCTAACCTGTAAAATGATATGATTTGTGTTCTATTGTTGCTGTCAGGCACTTGACATTGCGATTAGTATGCCAAAACATTTATGCGTCAATTGGCGTCAAGTGTTAAGTAATATTATGTAGGCTTATTAGTAATATTATGTAGAATTTTGACTATTCAATAACCTTTTTTTAAGTTGAAAGCTGACGAACTTCTAACTAAACTTATATTTTTTTTTAGTACCACAGGTCATACAAATTTGGTTGGGAAGTTTGTAATGCATTACGTAAGATAAATCTGACTGCATATTCCTTATCAACATCACTAGGCGAGACGATATAGCAATGCAAAAATGTAAGCAAATTCCACAATTTTGAAGCTATCTTGGCATGCATGTCGTGTTTTTGCCGCAAAAACTATATATATCTTTTCGTATCACTATATCATATAGCTCCCATAGCAGCGATCGGTTGAATGATGAGTTCTTGTATAAAATTTGTTTTGTTTAATTAAATATTCACAATATTCCACACTTGGTCAAAATTAAAAACAATCGACATCCGATGTCTACTACTGTATAAAACAGATCTCATAGAAAAAACTTGTTCGGTATTTTTAATTTATTGTGAAACTTATAACTTGTATATGTCAATCTGCCAGCAGCAGTAATATTCGACGTGCTAAAGATAGCCGTTCTCAGTTGTAATATTTAAATTAGAGTTTCTGAACTCTGCTCTGCTCCCATTGCAGTAATTGTAGTGTTTGTTCATCTAAGTTACTCATTCCACTGTGCGATTCAAAGTCAGTCGAAGTTATTAGCACAGAGTTGCAAACGAGCGGTTAAATAGATGAGAAGGAACAGGGCATTAGAGATGAGGAGATGAGGAGGAGAGCAGCGTGAGAGATGTGAACGCGTGCCAAGGAGAAGCCTCATTGCTGTCGCTGTTGTTGTTGTTGAATGCTGTAAAGCTTATCAAAATGTGAGCTTCACTTGGATACGTCTAATGATAAGGCATTAGAGGAGGGGGTGTGTGTGGAGAGTTAGCGATGATACCATGATCAATGTGTGATACGTCAATTGTGACGCGATCGTCGCGGAATTACTTCCAATTCGTAAGTAAATAAAAATGTGCAATCAGCCGTGTACACACGTTCATTCTGTTGTTTTATAATCTGTTTAAATATTTAAACATTTATGAGTGCAAATACAAAAAAATACAAAATTGGTACAACACCCAAGGGACCCGATTCTCGCGTGACGCTTGCGTAAAAGTTTCCACCGGTCGCTTTTAATTTTGTGCAATTTTCATGGCGCTTATCTTGCCGCAAACGAGAACACAAACACAGTTCGAACAATGGTCTGGATTTGATTTTTAATTAATTTACTGCATCTCAAACTTTTCCACTGTGGCATGCCGTATAATTAAACTCTGATTTGTTTACTCTGTATTTATATTGTTAAAGTTGTCACTTTCAATTTGCTTTATGGCCCCTCATCAACCATTATGATGGTGATCATGTGAGTGTGTGTGGGCGTGTTTTGGAAGGCGATCCGATTTCAGACTGTCAAGTCAAGTCCCGTGACATGCGGCTAATTGTTGCCACTGCTCATAGCTGAATTTCAGTTTGGTTCAGTTGCCCGAGAAGTAGTTAGATAAATATGTGCAGATATAACATATATTTTTATGAATACCTTTAACTATATCTATAAGCAATTGGTTAATAAGGAGAGACAATTTTTATACAAATTGCGAACATTCATTAAAAGAAGTGAATAAAATAGAAAGTTTTTGCGATAAGAATTGTAGCATACTTTTATGAGGTGTCATAAACTGTAATTGGTTTGCGTCTCGGCTACTTTGTTGTTTTAATTACTTCGAATTTCCATGAAATAAATTCGAATTTATTTCGTTGTGCTCAAACTTAATACTAATTTCTAAGCATGCATATAAATAAAATAGTCTAATTACATGTTGGGAATCTTAAAAATATATTTAAGCGAATTTCTTTCTACTTAAACATGTGACACATGTAGATTTAATTACTAGTTCCACAACATTATCAGGTCTTTGTAGAAAATTGTACTAAAAATGAGTAAAATGACAGCTTACTAATATGCCACAAAAAAAAAGATGATATAGTGTTCCGATCCGGACTTACACTTTACGAATAAATTGAAATATCCTCTAAAAGGTTAAACTAACTCACACCACTCTCGTCCCGATTACGACTCAAGCTGACTTTTCATTATTCAAATTTATGAGTCGCAGAAGGGACATTTGACATTTTGACTGGAACAACGCCCAGTTGGAGTGCCAGGACTATTGTTGTCCTTGAACTTAAGAGGCTCAGCATGACAGGGCACTACATTTGCATACAGCTATGAATTGTGGCGAGGATTAGGTAAGCTTTGAAGCTACCCACATACGTGGTGGTTATGCGAATTGGGATGTGAACGACTTGTGACGGGAATAACAAATGAAAAGCCGGATATACAACCCTGGAGGGGGTCAATCAATTAAGCAAATTAACTTAAGCAAAGTGCGCACTAAAAGTTCTAGCTGAAATTACAGTGCGGAAGCTTATTGGAATTTGCATGCAGCTCCGTTAATTTCTGGTTACAGTTGTGATCAAGTTAAGATTAACAAATCTGTCGCTTATCAGGCATCAGCAAACATATTTTCATCAATTGCGCTTATTTCGTTTAATGTTCTCATGCTCATTACCCATTACCCATTCCAATTTCGATGCTAATGGGCTCTTAACAGAAACACGTACGATTTTTTTTTAGCAGCCGTGCCCAAGTTACAAAAAGCAAACACAAAAAAAGCCGGCAGCCTGCAAAAAAGTTAACTAGCAAAATAGAAGGAAAAAAAAAATTGAGAAACTTTTCTTGGTATTTGGTTAAGTAAATACGAGTATTTTATACAACAATTAAATAAACAACAAAAGGCCAACACAAAAGCCAAAAAAACACACACATACTTGAGTGTGTCAATCAATTCTCTTCTATTTTTTTCTCTCTGCTGGTACTCAAGTGTTAGCGGCAAAAACTAAAAAAAAGCGCCAAAAGCCAAAACTGAAATTGTTAATTGCCTGAAATTTTAGTTGCGCACGCGCCTCACTGGCAGGAAGTGCCCCAAGACGATGCCTGATCTGTCAGAACTGACCGATCTTCATACACTGTGAACAGAGTATGACTTATCAAGCATGCCGAATGACAGAGTTTAGCCTAGAGTAACTCCTGAAGAGTATATCCCATTCGAATAGTCCATGTTCATCCAAAGATCAAGTAGTTTTTACCAATTCAAAATATAATTTTGCTTTATCGCCTATAGAAAGCTAACGTTTCCTTAGTTAATTAGTATACTATACAATTAAGTTCTGAATGGAATAATCTGCCTGAAATGTTTTTTCAATAAATACTTGACAGATTGATATATTTTTAATTGTAAGAGCTTGTAAGGCATCTAATGCGTAGATAGCACCAGTTTTAAAAGCCATGTCGTGACACACAAAAGTATATATATATATATATGTATATATATATATATTTGCATTGTTAAGATTAAAGCATACGCCCCCACCAAAATATATATTTTTGGAGGTACTTTGGAGAATTTCCCACGATATGCGTGTGTCAAGATGAAATATCATTTAGTCAATAGCTCAACAATAATTTAAGCAACAATAACGACAACACTTAATGCTTGAAGTAACAGTTAGTCATAGTCCATGACAAGATCAGCACTGACTGCAATATACAAGCCAAAAAGGCAAAGTAAGCATTTGGCCAAAACCAACAAAACGTTGAATTTTAGCCGCAAGCAGCGGCCTTATTGAAACACAAGTGTGGATACACCTCACAAATGTTGCTGAAGAAAAAAATATTTATATATATATATAAGTATAAGGTACAAATCGTTGCTCTTAGCCATTATAGGAGAGGGACTGAGAGACGTCACAATACACTCTGAAAAATAAGTGCAATAAGTGCAGACTTAATAAATATTATTAAATTGAAATAGAATTGAATTAAAATTTAAAATAGAAAAATATACTCTAAACAATATTTCCACAAGTGTTTAGTTTCCCAATTGCAGACTTGTTATTTCAAATTGAATTAGAATTCAATTAAAATTAATAATACAAATTAAGTTTCTCTATTTCAAATTGAATAAGAATTTAATTAATTAATTTAATCTACTCTACTTTAAAAGACAGACTTGATATTTCTAATTTGTATATATTTATTCAAAGTATTCAAAGAGTTTATATTGTAGCACATATGTTTTTTTTTTGTAAATTTAGAAATCAACATTTTCTAAGATTTGTTTAGGTGCATGATCATATTTTTGTGCAAGTGTAGGACGCTGGTGATTTTGCGTTAGAGGGACAGGTGGGACCCGTATACGGATTCGGATTGAAAGTGACTCAACTCAATTCACGCATTGGGCTCTGGCAAAGAAACAGTTGCCGTACAAAGATTGATGGATGAAGTTGAAGCTGCGCTCTGAAGTGTCAAAGCTGCAGCTCAGCATTGAGACGACGATGGCGGCATTGACCTTTATTTGGCTAGTGTCCATGTGTGTCGGTGTGTGTGTGTGTGTGTGTCGGTGTGTATGTGTGTGGCTAGAGCACAATTAATGAAGCGCTCATAACTCAGTAAGCGAAACAATTGCACGTGGCACGTACCTCCAACCAGACCCACCTGATTTAACCACAAACTGAACCAATTTTCACAATTTTCGATCAAGTCTTTGTATATTTTTTTTTTTTGGGCAATTTCATGGCTCGATTTGTACTGACTCATGTGCGCTTATTGCCAGGTAATTTTTGGCCAATTCAGTTCAATTCATGATTAACTACCACCTAGTACTAGTACCACCAACGCTGGCCAATTTCAATCTTAGATATTGTGGTGCTCCAAACATTTCTCGCCTGGAAGCGCTCGCAATTACAGCCAACTTTTTGGCCAACAACGTTGGCTTCAATAGCAGTTTCAATGTCACCATCAATAGTTTCATTTACTGAATGACTATTTGTAAAATTGAGTATCTGGATTTAATTTTTTCTGTCATATTTTTACTTTGTGCAGTTGCAAGACTTGATTGAAGAAAATATTAACTAATTTTTGTTCATAAATATGGTTTGTAATTTTGCAACTTAACTTAACTTGAGCTAGTTAAGATTAACTATAATGCAATGCATACTTTGGTTAAGGGATAAACAAAATAACCTCAAAATACATTGATATTTAATCCGTATGAGAACGGGGGCTTTTGATATTATTCCATACTTTTGCCTATTGTTTCATCGGCTTATTATTAATATTAATAAATCCCACGAAGTCCCATAATAGTTTTCTTGATTTATTGTCTATTTAAATCAGATTTTTTGTGACAGGTGCAATGGAAATTTATGCAAAAATAAAAACAAAAATGGATATACAATTTGAGAGACATTTTATATCTACTTCTGTCTTTATTTTTGGCAGTAAGGAAATTAATTAAATTGCTTGAAAGTTACGCGTGGTAAATTTGACTCTAAATATGTATTTGTCAACCTGCAAAGATTACATCACTGAATTGAGCTTTGCGATTTTATTTCCAACTCTTCTTTAGTTTTCTAATCATAAAAGTCATCTAAGCAGCTAAAAAGAAGAATTCATTCTTGAACCAAAAGATTGATGAATTCTTTCGAAATTTTGCCATGTTTTCTCGCCCGTAATTGATTCGATACGTTAAAGTCTTACACTATACTTACAATTATAGTCAAGAAGTCTTAAATGAGATGTGGCTTCTGTCAGTTTGAAAAGATTTGCATGGGCATCTAATAAGTTTAAGCACACTGCGAATCGCATTTCAAACTAGAAAGCAAGATCAGACTGTCAAATGTTAGATTTAATCTTGGGTAGTATCATCAATTTAAATAATTTCACATCATTTGTGCGAATTTTTAACTGCCTTTGATTTCGCACCGTTTTTATGATCGTACATATAAAAAACAGACAACCTGAATTATTTGTTGTTGGTCTTTTTGCGGAGTAAATAAAACATCTGTCTGGCATACTTATATTGAAAAAAGTGCGCGGTTATATGTTTTCATCAGTGTTTTGTTTTGTTTTGCTTTTCTGTATGATATATCTATATATATATATATATATATATATCTTTATATATGTTTTTGTTTATTCGTCTGTTTTTGTCATTTGTTTTGTCAATAATTTGGAACTGTTGCTCGAGACTGAAATAAATATGACAAGGTTTCTGTGTGGGTGTTGCGTATATTTATAAGCACCCTATTAACGGTTTGAATAACTCTAATGGTGAAATGGTAATCAATATTAAAGCAAAATAGGGCCAAGCGAAATTTTTGCGGGAAAAGTGAAAAATTGAAGGTGATAAGCGGCCATCATGCATAAACCATTATAATAGCTGGAAAAAGTTAACTAACTTGGAACGAAATACTATTAAACTCAGCAATGGAAAGCCACTTTCCACTATCATATATTACGGGTACGAGTATTACAAGGTCTTTGTGAGTTTTGCAGCAACAGGGCTTAACGTTAATCAGCTGATAGAATTATGTTCTTCAGACTGATAACGCCTGTAGCATTGAGTGCTTTAATTAGTTATTGCGCCTATCGATTGGAATTTCCCAAGTGGCAACCGTAATTTTGATTGGAGAGAGCAGAAATAAACCTCTAGAAGAAAACGTTCTTCTAAATTCAATTATCAATCGGAATCAAGCAATTACAAGAATTACATAAGGATGTGGGAATTGTGAAACTGCTGATTTGGGAGATTGTTGTTGGAAAGATCGTTAGATACATGCACAGTAAGAGCTTCATCTTATTGGGAGCAAATCAGTCTTGTCTTGCCAACAAAAGAAATAAATAGAGTTGTGAACACTTGTTACAGTTACCGTCTCTCGAAATGCGCATCGCGGTAAATTAATCAATTAAAAATATAAAAAAAAAAATAATGAGTGCTGCAATTAGGTTTTTTTTTTTTTTTTTTTTTTGCATAGAATGACACAAGGAAATACATTTTTTGCTCAAGTTCACGCATGACTGCGCGCGACTACAAAATAGTCTAGTCTGTAGGAAAACAGATAAAAAAAATACGCCTCTACGCTGCAAACTCTTAGGCAGCATTTAATTAGTATGTAAAACTGTAAAAAAGAATGCAAGAAAAAAAAAATGAAGAAAAATAGTGCTAATTAAGTCATAAGGGCCAACTGAAGCACAGTCCTTTAACAAGAACGCCAAAAACGTGGATGAAAGCAAGCGCCAAGCCCAAAAGTCAAATCGGGCCTGCGTTGCAGTCGCAGTCGCTGCTAACATGAACGCAGCCACTGTCGCAGTCGCTGTCGCTGTCACAGTCAGCGTCAGCGTTAGACCGACTGAGAGTATATCAGTTACAGACACAGCGCCCGCAACGTTTATTTGCGCTCGAGCAGCGAACGTGGCAGCAAGCAAACGCAAAAGCAAAAGCAAAACCAAAAATAAAAGTAAAAGCAAAATCAGCAACAAATCGAATCGAATTGAATTAAATCAAATCGAATTGAATTAAATCAAAGCGAGTCGAGCAAAACACAACCTAGCCAAAAAAAAATTAAAAACAACAAATAACTGTCGGTGTCAGAAAGTATTAAAGATAGTTCAGTTCGTCAAGTGCTCACAAAATTATATTTCATTTATAATTTCGAAACGACTCAAAATTTGTGGAAATTTTGGATAATTGTGCGTTAAGTTAAGCGCGCTTTCATTTCACGTTATAAACTCAATTAAACGATCGTGCTGCGAGAAAAGTAAGAGAGAGAAATATACGCGCTGGTAATTAATTGCCGTTAAGTGAAATTGTCAAGACTGTAATTCACAATTTGTGTGTTGGGCGTTTTGGTTTTGCGCAATAGAAGTCACTTTTTGAATTTCGAATCCAATTTTAATGGTCAAGAGACTGTTGGCCATTGTGCAATCAAGCAACCAACCAACCAACCAAGCAAGCAAGCAGCCAACCTACCAGCCAGCCACTTAACCTTAACAATTATTGTTATTTGGCAATAAGAGATTTTGGCACAATCATTTGATTCAAGTGCTCCCAAATACAACCAAAATACAACAAATAGCAAAGCGCACTTTTACAACCTAACCACAAACGAAAGCAAAACAACAACAACAACCGACAACCAACAACAACAACAGCAACAGCATAATCGATCCCACGCGTCGCTTAACTCGAGTAGCAGAAACAGCAGCCAAAGAAGAAGCAGCAGCCGCAGAAATAGTGCAAAATGGTTGAGAAAACAGGTGAGTGCAAGTTGAAGCAAAAGCGTGGAAGACTCAATGAATGATTTGGGGAAATTTCAAGTGTTTGTCTGTGTGTGTGTCTGTCTGTGTCTGTGTCTGAAGGTTAACGGTAACGAAAGGTGTGCAAAATTGATTCGTGTGTGGAATATGCGGTGGAAAATTAAAATTATAGAAAGCGCCACTAAAGCACACTCCTATCTCAACTCAAGCCAAACTCTTTTTTCTCTCTTGATATACATATTTACAAGCTTATGATATATTTACAAACTTATGCAGTTATTTACAAACATATGTTGTCGACCAAAATTGCAAAAATAAACTAAGCCATTAAATAGAATTATACGCTTGTCAACAGCCTGAAGTGAGGAACTTAAATTGTTTCTTAGCATTCATGTCAAATTTAATTAATCATCATTTTTAGTTAGCTTTGTGTGCTTGTAGTCGAAAAGCTTCCATTTTTTTTTTTTTTTTTTACCATATTTTTAGTATGCAACCAAAGCTCATTGCAATATTTAGTTTCACGTATTCTTAATTTGTGATTTTAATATTTGTATTGTTGGGAGAAGAAAGCTATCTTTTAATGGACTTTCGATTTCAGTATTTGAATATTAGCTTGGCAATTATTTTCAAAATTCTACTCTCAGCTAAAATATGCAAATTGACATTTGGCAAGCGAGCTTTCGCAAATCCCAAGAGGGTTTGATATTTTTCTGATAAATGGTGATCTCAAAACTGTGACACTAAAACACACACAAAATTGATAATGTTGGCAAGGAAGTAAGGTGTCAAAATATTAAAATTAAATGTGTTTTGCATTGGAGCTGACTATCTACAAACTGTAAAATCATCTTTGCCCGTTTAATTAAAAGTTACATTTATTTTGTATATTTTTTTTCTTCAATTAATACACTTAAAGTAAAAATTTTAATTTCTCCGTGAAGTGTGTGTAACTATTGGGCTTACAAAGATATTTTAACTAAGTGTTTATCTCAGCTAAATAAACCTAACTAGTCAACATCAGACAACTATTATATTCAATATAGCTGACCGATTTAGTTAGAGTTCACTGGGCAAGAGTATTTCATATTCGGCATGCCTGAGATATCTGTTCCATATTTGTTTTGTTTATCAATAATAAAATGAGCGATGCTTTTCAATAATTTAATCGTCATAACATGACGGCAAATTTTCGTTTTTGTTGTCTTCAGTTGCTTCCGTGCTGCTTTCAACTGTTGAAGTTGATTTCTGAACTGAAAGTATTATGACAAAAGCGTTCCAAAGAGACATTGATAGTTATTCGTAAAGACACACACTCACACACACACACACACACAACACACAGACAGCACAACAAACTCCAGCTACTTAAATAACACTGATGACTTCCTTGACGAAAGCGCTGACTATCGAACCATAATGCCATAAAAAAAATTCCGACAAACAGTTAAGCAAATTTGCCATCAAAGTGAATGAACTGCGATTTGAAAATACATACAACAACATACAACAGCATAAATCGATCAGGAAAATGATGGCCCAAACGTAATTTGTATTATCCATTTTAGTTAATGCTTACGTCAATTGTCTTATTTGCTAGAATAACAACAACATTTATCGTTTACTTTTTTCGTTAATTTTAAAAGCAAACTGGCGTCGAATTCACAGCGATAAGAATTGAAAATAGCGGAAATATATTTACCGCACTAATTAATTTGAACTGTGCTTCGAGTCCAAAGCAATTTCCATGCAACTCCATTGAAATTCTTTGCGCTGGCTAATTAATGTTCTCCGACTCGGTTATTGTTTCAACAATTGTCCAAACAAATGGCGCAGCGCGCGAGAAACACAATGCCAATATTGGATTCAAATATTTGCTGCTCAGCTTGTGCAGTCTGCTTTATGGAGCTGCTAAAAGCCCAAACACTCTGGCATAGGCCTTTAACTCAGCCCCTACCTAACCTTGACAGTGAACACACACAACAATGGATGTAATTGATCTTCACAGCTAGCCACGTGTGAAGCTCGCACGGTGAGAGTTCTACAAGCAATTATGGCAATGGCCAAAACGTGTTTGAAATTTCTCTTCTACACTTGAAGAAATTAATGCTCTACAACGCCAAGTTGTCTTCTCTTAAAGTTGGAAAAGAAATTTGTAATAAAAATATGTTCATTTTAATACTTCAAGAATTTACAAAATATTTGTATAGAACAAACAATATATATATATTATATATATATTTCTGATAGTGTCGATTTCTTTTTGAAAATTCCGTAGCATATGTTTTGCTAAGTGTATATTTTGCTAACAATTTTCTATGGCGACATCCGGAGTCTTGGCCGTCTCATCATTCAGACTTGGCCAACGTCGTGAAGTTGTAATGTCATAGTCGCAGTCGGAACTCTAGACGATGTTGTTGATTCTATATTGCGTAGTGGCAGATACTATTATGGTTCACACTAAATACGTGAGCAGAGATAATCGTGCGAGCAGTTGGCAATTGGCAGTTGACAGTTTACAGTTAGCAATCATGTCGACACGGTGAAATTTGTTACTGCCACGTTAGTGCAAAACAAAAAAAAGAAAAACATCATAAAAATGCTTTAGTTGAGATGGGAGACTCGACTAGCAGATACCCCGAATTTAATTCCATAACCATCCAAAGTCGTAAGCTGAACTAAACTTGATCGGAGTGTGGTAAACAACAAGCTATATTTCAGATATAAAGTCTCTAAATGTGAGATCGGTACGCCTATGTCAGAAAAGACTAGATCGACCTGACTGTTGATCCTAACCCAATATATAATTATTTAAAGGGGATGCTTTTCCTGCCTGTTACACAATGTTCACATTGTTGATTATAGTTTTTTTTTTAATCAAATTCAAGAAAAGATAATACACACGAGAGATTCACTTGCCTTAGGCTGTGATAGGCGCCACTTGTCTATGGGGGGATAGGTTAGGGAACTGCTCAACGGGATATTGAACATGTTATTAATGAACGCGGCTTATTATTAAGTTAATAATTTGTCATCCGGATTGATCAATGTGACTTCCACAACTAACATCATTTTCCCATGGAAAGTTTTTTGTTGTTTTCGTGACTGAGAGTTAATTAAGCCAAACTCATTATTTTCAAAGTTATGGCTTTATGAAAATTATTTTTAAAAAAATTTCCATGCGATTAGCAATTAAAGAGACCTCAATTAGATCTCACAATAATCAGATTTGTTTTAATAACATTTTTTAAACACTACTTTAAAACTTGGCTAATGGTGAGTGTGAAAACTTACAATGGGATATTATTAATAATTGATTTGATATGGAAATTATAAAAAGTTATAGCTTTAATTTAAAAATCATGGCTCAGCTGACTCATCCAGTTCTGTGGTGTCCCTCCCAGAATGAGTGAGAATCTATGCTGATTTATAGGTTGGGTCTGCTTAAAAGCATAAATTAGCTGGCCATTCAACACACCTCCCACATACACACACACACACACACACACACATATATACCTATTTAAGTACCCAAAAAAAAAGTTAAATAAGCACGAGCTGGCTAATTAATGAATTTATAACTAAATTGATGGCTAAGCAAGGTTTTGTTTGAGAAGTAATCTTTTGCTCAAAAGATACCTGTTTTATCTATAAAGAATTGAGCTTTGCTTGTTATTTTTATTGTTATTTATTATTAATAAAATCATCACCTTTTTGACGGCAAGTGCAGAGAAAGAGTTCGAAATTAATAATCGGATTAGTTTGATTAATTATCGTGGAACGAGTGGAAAACACGCGCCCTTTGTTTTCACTATATGCTGCCATTTTTTGTTGTTGTTTGAATCGTAATGAGCCAAAAGCAAAAACTCAAAAACAACAAGCGGACAGAAAAGAGCCGAAAAATAAATGGTTAATAAAACATTAACCAAACATATGTGAACGTCTATAAATTAGCAAGTTATGCGATTTTTGCGTGCTAACGTCTCATAAATGATTCGCTCGTTCTATGAACTGGAACTTTGAATAGAATTTACCATAATGAAGTCAGCGCAAGGATCGGGAAAAGGAGGAGGCGAATCAGTTGCTGCTGATGACATTACTCATACGCAGCGTTGTGCGCTCATTGCCAAGAATAGGTAGTTAAGCAAGTCAAGCCCAAGCCCCAAATGAATAGTGTATTCTGATTTCTAACAGGATTCGGGTGTGGCTAACACACACATACACAGACACACATACATACAGGTCAGAAGCCAAGCCTTTGACTTGACTCCTATTCGAGGTGTGTGTCTGTCTATCCGTCAAACTGACACAATTGCCCGGCCGCACCCCTCCTCACCTTCGCCCTCGCCTTGACTTAACACTCGGAGTAAAATATAACCTAGAATCTACAACATTTTAATACTGTATAGATGTGAAGCAGATTATTTTTGTAGAATTGAAAACGCAAATATTAATTTTATGGCATATTTTGTACGAGTTAAAATTACTGTATAAAATTCACAAATGTAATTTTTGTCAACATTATTTATATTTTATAGTGGTTTTAATCCTTTTATTTTTAATAAGAAATTTACTACAACTGAATGTGACATTTTCAGCTAAACTTAGAAATCATTTCTTAAATGGAGTCAGGTCAAATTCTAACTGCATTTTTCGATTTTTTTCTAAGTGTAGCTGTGACTGTGTCTGTAGTTCAAGGCTGGCACTGCGACTACGCCTTGTCGTTGCTGCAAGCAACATCCTTTTGGCAGACCTTCAACGAGCGCAGGAAGTGGGTCCAAGGTACTTGCAACGGAAGTGTTCGGCCAGAATTGCAACTGCAGCGACCATAAATTAGTTGGCCTTTTTTTTCTACATATTTTTTTTGGGGCAACTCGCGTGCCTGGAGAGCCCGGATATGGGATTTGCCAGTCATGCGAGATTAAATCTAATAGTAGTCATTATTAAATTGCGTCACTGAATGGCAACTTGAACTCATCGGAATGCCACATAGAGTAAATAACTCTTTGCGTTCATTGTGGTCTTGTCATTGGCCTTGTTATCTTATCAGTCCACCCAGTCTGTCAATGCCCATAAATTGTCGCGTTTCGTCGCGGCACATAAAAGGCGGGGCACACATTGAAGATGCTATCTGTAGAGCACTACTGCGAGAAGGCAATCACAAGCAACCTAACTAGAATTAGTTACCAACTTGTCTCTACTTTGAAAACAGATTCTAAAAAAAACTGTCTGTCAATCAAAACATCAAATAAATTGATACTTTTTCAAAATTTCCAGTTGTAAATTCACAACATTGGTTTAGTTGTAATATATTATTTAAGTTGACTAAATTTATTAAATAATATATTACTTTTCCTACCTACAAATTAATAAATTATAGATTATTTGCTTAGTCATACTTAAAGGTTGAACTGCATTGGGAGTATTTGCAATGCAAAAGTCGAATCAAGTTTTTAGGGGCGTGCCCATTGCAGAAGTGCAATGCAATTGCATTTGTAGGGCGCAGATTTACCGTTGCTCGTAAATTATATGAATGGCGAAGGCAAGCCTGTAAAATAATGCAAATGAAATTGCTTTCGACCCAGTTGCTCTCCATTGATGCCACAGTTCTGATAGCGAAAGTACTAAAGACAGCATAACTCGAAGCACGTGTGTTACCATTCTACCAGTGTGAGTGAGTGAGTGTGTGTGTGTGTGTGTGTGTGTGTAGGAGGAGTATAAGTGTGACCTTGACAATAGTATTGTGACTTGTGTGTTGTTGCAAGCACAATTGATATAGTTTAATTCATATGCCATCAAAATCAGCAACAACATCAAGATTTCAATCTTCACTATAAAAAGATACAGTTTCTATGTGGGTCTTTGACTAGTTGATACCCTGTAAGCAGAGTTGAAAGATTAAAGATGGTCTGACTTTTTCAATTTAAATTAACAAATTAAACATTATTATATTAATTTATTTAATTTTTTCAGTCATGTTTTTTCACCCTTTTAATATTTTATTTTCTATATCCGCCATTTATTTATTGTGGCATATTCCATTCCTGTCAATCATTAAATATCTACAGGGTATAGAACCGTTTTACTTGAGTTTGTTGCTGTTGCTGTTAAAGCCAAATGCGGAAGAATCGAACAGAAACCGCAGCTACCTGTTTTGCATGTGTAATTTGTTGTGCCGGCGAATGGTGAGTGAATAGTTCGGGTACTCGTTACCCGATTTATTACTCGTTATTCACGCTTGTATTTGGGTTACATGTGCCGGTGCTATAAGGCGTCCCAGAATACCGTTGTGGCAGAGAGTACTCGCAGTATTCTCGTACATTACACATGCCACTGGAATGTGCGCCAACTGGCGCTAGGTGGCGTTGTTGCTGTCTTGTTTGTCTTACTGCTACTGCCCGCTGTTGACATTTCTCAATTATACGTTAATGTTATTTGTATTTGATTTGCTAGCAACTTGTTTTCCGATGCGCACCAGCTAATTAATTGCATGTCGCTCTTCCGATATGGATCTGGCCTCCGATTTACACATAACAATAAATAATTGTAGAGATTAGCTGCCAAAAAAAAAATACCCACTCACGAAAATATGAATGAAAGTTCTGTGTTCGATTACTTGTGATAATTGCTTCAATTAAAACTCATCGAATTAATACTCACAATTAATGTGATGTTTATTAAGTAAAACAATTGAAACACCAACAGGTTTCCATTAGATGCAATCAATTTTTGTAGCCTTGCGTTTTTTTTTTTCTTTTCTGGTAATTTAAATCCACTCAATGTCTTGTCGTCACGCCCTCGGCGAAAAAAAGGAGAAAAAAATAACAAACAGATAAAATCACCTTCCATTTGGCTTTAATATTGTTGTTTTATCCAATTGCCGATTATTGTGTGTAATGTTTATTGTCTTGTTTTTTTTTTTACGTGCAATAATTTATTAATGTGCCAGGGCAGCAGGCAATAATTCATTTGCTTTGTCATTTTTTGTAGACCCATTTTTGTGGCCCACAACTTGCTGATTTCAGCTCAATGGCAACAGACCCCTATGAAGAGCACTTAAGATCAAAAGTCTGCCAACATCAGATACGCATTTGTCTCTCTTTTTCTTCCCAAGGATGTAATCAGAAAACAATAAACTTTGATCGGCACACGGCACATAACTCATGTTCATATTTTTGGCTCATGAAATGTTAGTCCAAATAAAATCTTTTGCTTTTTGCTTCTTTTCTTTATAGATAATCTGACATAGTTTTATGAGTCTTTCATAATAAATAATAGGTAATCTAACATAATTGAAAGAATCTCTAATATTTGCAAAACATTTCTCAATTGTGTTACGGTTTTTTTCTACCAAATCTTTATTAGGAACATTCCGTTCTTTTAGTCCAGAAAAAAACAGTTGATATTTTTTTTATTTTCTCCATATTAATAATAAGTAATTCGGCCATTAAGATTATTATGCTGGCCGGCGTTTTGATAAGATTTGGCCAAAATTCACAGGAGTGGACTTTTGAATTTAGTTCATATATAATATTTTTATGAATATAATGTGCTCGAGTTGTAGTCAAAGATAACCGACGTAGACCAAGTTAACTATAACCACAATTATAGCTATCATAAACAACGGTGCTTATTTGAACTTATATGAATTTGTTCTCATAATTCTATTATAAATTTATTTTGGTCACATTGTTCAAACGTAAGATAAAAATGCATTGTGTTAATTTTGAGCATGACGAAATGTACTTAAACATCCCACTTAGAATTATCAGAGTTTATGAGAACGCTTGAAATTTATATATAAAAATAAAACTATAATAAATATAACAACAAATCAGAAGCCAAGTATCCAAACTTAAGTCTGAACTATTATCGACACTATTAAACAATCGTTATAAATATTTTTGTAAACAAAAATAAAAAACTGGAAGCCATCCATCATTAATTGTGATTCAATTGAATTCGGCGTAATAACATTAGGAATGTAATATCGGATCGAGTCATAGAGTGAAATTTGATTAGTTGAGTTTAAAAATAGAAATAGTTGCTATTTGCGTAGTTAAACTACTATCTGAAGGGTATAAGCAGCTAGTGCCAAGAGCAACAAGTTTTAAATTATAGGTCGTATTTTATTGCACTTGGGGTTTATTAAAACACAAAATTGTTCACAAATTTGAACTGTGCATTTCAACTCAAGTGCATTTTCCATTTTCCGTTTTCCATTTCGATTTCTATTTGAGCACTTCAAGTTGACAGCCACAAAACACACAAAAACGGGTTGCTTGTTTTCGAAGTTGTGTGAGTTGGTTTCATTGAACTTGAGCGTGTGTAATCTTTAAATGATTAATATATTTAGCATTCAGGCGCCGTTATGGATATAGCTATTAATGATGCGCCGAGTTGCAATATTACTTGTATGGATTGATCGATTGATTGATTGATAAACTGATTGATTGACTGTCACACACATTATCAGCACTTGTTTCAAATACTTGTTTGGCATTTCGCGCATTTGAACATTTTTCACCAACCGTCTCGTAGCTTGCAGGTGATTTGGAGTTGCAGTTTATTGTTGCTGCCACAGCAGCCACAATTTCAATTTGCATAAACAAATTGAGCTCAGATAGTCGCTTTGCATACAATGTGCAGAGCGTGAATTAAACAAATGTCCAATGCAAATAAACGATAAATTTTGGCTTATGCTAATTGATAGCTTAGATTGCAATGGCTGTCAACAAGTTGATCTCGTTTGTTTTTGTTTTTGCTCTATCGAGAGTTATTTATGATTGTTACGACATCAATTGGCAAAATATCCATGTTTTCCATCAGCTGTGGGTGTTCTTACATTTATGTTGTGGGTTTCTTTTCACATGCAAACAACGCAGACTTGCAAATATTTTGATCGCATTGTAATTGTCTCAAAGATATGTATTTACATTTATTTTATATGTCTTTTGTTTAACTCTGTAAGACTAAAAATGAGTGAAAATATTGAAATTGGCTCTTTGTCTTCATTATTTAAATACGCACATTTTATAAATTTTAATTTATTATAAATTTTAAGTACTTCAAGCACTTGTTAAAAGCATTAAAAAAATCCTTTACTTAACTATAGAGATAGATCTTTATAGTCTTCTGCCCTTTACTTTATGACTTTGAACATCTTTCAGTTGTACTTATTTAAATAATATGTTTACCGTTACTCGTAGTTCACTCACAGTCTATTTTCAGCTGAGCTACTAGATAAAAATAAGAACCTCGTCAAATTGAAATTGATAAGTAATTTTTATCGCAAAAAATGATTGACACTGATTAAATATGTACTTTACATTGACTACTAATTCCACAAAGCCAATAGTTCACCTGCCGCCAGTCCGCCCACTTTAAATGTTGCATCCACCCCTTTGCTATCAGTTTCTAATCAGATTTCATATTCTGAGCACGTTGCGCTGCACTCCCCGATTTCTCTACATATATATACATATATATATATATATATATACTTATATATGTAAATTGGACGTCAAAAGCCGAATGAATGTGAATGAAATGCAAGTCAAGCAATGTCTTTATTATTGTTTGCTGATTCGCGTTGTTGTTGTCTAAACTCGCAACACGTTGCCAATTGTTTTACGATGCAACTTAGGAAGCTGCACAGTTTGAGCTGTTTGCCAAATGACGAGTTAACTGTTTGCCTATTAACCGTTTGCCACTATGCCGTTTTTATTGCCTTGTCTACAGGTGCAGAGAGGGTATTATGATTTTGTGATTAACATTGTCACACATTGATGCAATTGGCACAAAAATAAAAGTTTATCTTTCCTGGAGGATTTTTTGAATATATAAAAATTCCCACACTTCTTAAGCATGAAAGAATAAAGCTCTAAAAACCATTTATCATCTAAAATAACAATGATCGTTTGATTTTGAACTCTGAATTGCTGAAATTAATTTGAATTCTCTTTGACAGTGCTGTACATTTTTGTTCAGCCTTAATAGCTGATCTTAAATAACCATATATGTCTGTTTCTATGCATTCAGTTTTAAAACTGTCTGTCTGCAGGCACTGGATCGTATCCCTATATTGAAAGCACAGCTATCTTAGTTCTGGTTTGAAAATCTTTTAAACTTTTCCAAGATACATTATCCAAGCTAAGCTTAAATGTGCCACACTTAAATATCTTGAGTTTCATGCTAACAACATCGGACTTCTTTCTGCAAGTGTATATAAACTTCGGCGTGAAGAAAAAACTTGTCTTATTGCTGATTTTTACAACACCACCTTCCAAAAACAACTCGTTATCGTCTTGTCATGGGACTGGGTTCCGAGACACCAACAACAACAACAACAACAACAACAGCAACTGTGACATGTGAAGGCGTTAGCAACTTGGCAGATAATTGGTGTATTACGTGAAGTGTGCAAAGTCAGTGATAACATCGCTTATCTGAGCAGAGGTACACACACTCGCACACACACACACACACACACACACACACATCTATACACTTAAGATGATATGGCTAATAAAAGTGGGCAATAAGTGATAAGCATTTAGCACCTATTTACAAGTGGATTAGGGTCACTTTATGTAATTACGACCTTAAAATGCGTATGCCAGAAGAACAATTAAAGCAAGTTACACATTGAGCAAGAGTACTTTACTTAATACAGGTATACAATAAATAAATAACAAGAGGAAAACAATATAAACTGAAATGAGCGCATAATGTAAATTTCAATCATTTTTATCTTATTGCCAAAAAGTGACGCTGAATACAAAACGCGATTTAGCCAAGCAATTAACAACTCAAAGTTGGCAATAAATCAATTGCTTTAATATGTTAATTTATGTTCACTATTTGATTTACTTCTCTAGTTCAAACATTGAGCAGTAAAGAGTAGTAATCTGCATAATAAGTTAAATTAAATAAAGTATTTGAAGTACTCATCAATTTATTTATATTGGCTATTTGCAAATGGGGCGTCAATGCAACAATATTATTTCTATAAACAAATTAATTGGCACCTGCCGATTAGCACTAGGCTTAAATAAACACCAACAAAATGGGAAAAAAACAACAAAGTAAATATCATTTAAGCAAATGAGGAAATAATGCGCAGAGTGCGAATGAAAACATTAATTAATCATACAGTGTGAAATTATCAATGGGTTTTGACTAATTGCAGTGTATGAATTCTCACACGACTATAGAAATGCTTCGGGTTATCTTTTATACAACTTTGTACAGTAAGAAATTAACTGTATTTGTAGCTACGATTGTTTTTGATATATAGAATTTTCTAGAGCTCTGAACACATTCAACAAAATAGTAAAAAGGGTTTACTTGTGCAAATGATTTGTAATAGCCAGTTAGAAGCATCTCTGATATCATTATATCTATATTTTAATTGATTAATTCTTGATCAACATCTGTCCGTATTCAAATTTGGTATATAATTAATTGTGTGCAACACGCTGATTAAGTTGATTTCAGCTTGTAGCCTTATATCAATATTTTGAAAGTGAATTTGTAAGATTATCTGATTGCTGATTGATTTTGATTGCCGAAGCATGATTAATTCAATAATTAATTCGAGTTTGGCATGCGTTGGCCGAGTCTTTGATCAATCCACCACTACTGATTATTATTAATAAATGTATATATATATATATATTTTTTTTTGTGTTTCCTTTTCTTGCAGCCATGACGAATTTCGTTGGCGTCGCCGACATCACGGAGAACAAGAAAATCTGGCGCATGCTGCTCGGCGAGTTGGTGGGCACATTTTTCTTGGTATTCATTGGCGTTGGCAGCACTGCCACCGGAAGTGCTACAGTGCCACAGATAGCGTTCACCTTTGGCTTGACGGTGGCAACGCTGGCCCAGGTAATTAACAATATTTATTCTATACACCCTCAGGCACAACACAAAGCAAAAAGTGGCATCCATTTTTCATTTTTAGATATCTTTTATTTAACATTTCCTCAAAGTGGAAATGCTTGTCTCAAATATACAATTTCAAAAATACTTAATATTTTAAATAAACAGATTTCTTCAGAGTTGAAATTCTCCTATTTCAATTTTCTACTCAAGAAAATGCAAGTTTTTAAGCTGGAATACACAGGAATATTGATCCATTTATAAATCGTTTTCACATTTCTAACAAAATTAGGCAAGTCAAAAGTTGTCAGCTTTTCTAATATCGTAATATCGTCAGTTTTGCTTCAAGTGTAGGCACACTAACATTGAGATTGCCATCAAAGATTTCAATTTTCAGCTTGAGATTGGGCCAATAGCAATAGCAATAGCAATAGCAATACAGTTACGGCCTAAACAAATACCAAATATATGTGGCACTCTTGGTCAATAGAAATAGCAAATCATGCGTTCAAGGACACGCCACCGCCGCGTTACACTTTCGGCCAGGCCAAAACTCATTCACAAGTCTCGCAAGTGGCAATTGCACTGCAGAGATTTTGTTTTGGGCAAGACATTGGCATTTAAAAAACAGCCAAGCGACAAACTACGTCGGGCTAACAACAAACGCATAAAAACGGCAATCGAATGCAGCGCAGTCGTCGCGTTGGCTGCGTGCGAATGTAATTTACAAAATTGACAGATTTACAGAGAGGTAAACACACACACACTCAGATACAACTCAACAGATACAGATACAGATACAGATACAGATACAGCTGTGGTCATTAGTACAACGCAGAACGCACAACACACAACGCTGCGTATGAGTAACGCACTGAATTTCAGTTTCTAAACGCGAATCCGAATGCGAATGCGAATGTGAATGCGAATGCGAATAGGATTGTGAATAATAAATGCGCACTCGCAGTGCAAAAGCGTCTGCGTCGGCAATTAACATTAATCAACACGCAACATATGCAATTAGATTATTATGCATTTAATTACGTTATGCCTTTTCATGTTGTTGCTTGTTGTTTGTTGCTGGTTGTTGCTGGTTGCTTGTTGGTTATTCGTTGTTCTTGTTCTTGTTGTTGTTGTTGTTGTTGCTTTGCGAGCATTCTTAAACGTTGCTCGATTTTGAATTGAATTTATGACAGCATTAAGCCAAAACTATGCATCTCCCCAACTGAAATTTAATGCGAGCTGATCTCTGTTGATCTCACTTCAAATATTATCAATTCTTAATTATTTTATAGCCATCGAATATGTGCAGTTGAAGGTTTGCAATCAATCATCGATCTCTTGGCTATAAGCAGTGCTAATTAACAACAAAATATTGTCGAGTTTAGTGTTGCATTTTTGTATTGGGTTTCATTGGTCGTCAAATCAATATATTTTTATATTATTTTCAAAAGAATTCACATAAAATATTACAAGTTGAATACCATTTTTCACTCGTGATGCAACAAGTTAAATAATTAAGTGGTTGATGATGAAACAGATTAAATAGATTATTCTAATTGAAGTAAACAACTGCGTTTAACATATACAAAAATGTCGATCAATAAGCTAAATTGCAAAGGGAACTTGTTTTTCACAATCATTTGGAACGCAATAATTCTATTATTTAATATTTCTGTTACTTTAGTACTTTCTACATTCCTATAGAATTAATTTCTCTCAATTTCCAGTTAGTTCAAATACTTGTTTATATATATATATCTTATAGACCAGTTTCGACTTTAAACTCTTACCACTTTTTGGTTGCATGATAAGACTAAATTAAACTAATTGCGCATTTAACGTTTAAAGTTTATATTCAACTTTAGCAAGTTGTTAGTCGGAATTGCAGCTGAAATCTCGTAATGAAATACTGCCACTTGAATAGTGGTATACTGCAACTATTGCATTATAATTGATTGCCACACGAATGGTCTTTTGGGCAATGTACTTTAGGGATTTCGACACTTTCGCCGCCTGGCGGCATCATCAGCCATTAGTAACAAATTAGTTTCGATCGATAGTGAAACAGGTGGAAGATAGTCTCGAGTCACGTTCGTTTGTATTGTTTATATATATATATATATATATATATATATTTTATGAATCCCAAGTAATAAATCGACGATTAGTTGCAGTTGCACTTGCAGCAATCATGTGTGGCACGAGACTTGGTGCCAAAACCAATTTGCGGTCATTTCTCAATATGAAGTCAATTGCCCAAAAGGCTCGATTACACCATGTACATTCCCCATCCACACCTCCAGCTCCATCCCCGTCCCATTCCCATGTTGGCTGCTTAATGGAGCGTGCCACAAATGAGAAACGTGCCTGCTGCAAGTCATTAAGATAAATTACGACTGCAATCTTTGAAGGTGTAAATGCTCATATAACTAAAAGCGAGCTATTAAAAATCTCAATAACAAAATTTGAACAATTCTTTTTGCAAACAAAGTTAACAACAAAATGGAAATTGTTTTATTTTTTTTTAGTATAATATAAAGCAGAATAGCTTACAATTAATGCCAGCTTAAGATATTGCAATAGTATTTTCCAATTTTACATTATTTTCTCGGAAACCTATTATATAAAGAAACTAAAGCATTAAGAGCATTCCAGTACAGATCTTGGATACTGTTAACATTTAATTAGAATACGCCTTACATGCGACAGGCAGACAGACAGACAATTAGGTTAAGCAACAGTCTGAAGTTAATCTTAGATCTATTAAGCCCCACTTCCCCATCTGTGTGGCAATTGAATAAACCTGTCAGAGAGCCAACCACTAAAGTGACATTTGTATGCAGTTTGCATTGTTCCGTGTGAGACGATCGCTTGACAGGCAACTGCCAAAAGGAAGTGGGGCAAAAAGAAAATGCAAATGGCAATACAAATACAAATAATAATAATATTAGGTATCAACAGTACAACGTCAGTGCAAAACAACAGGCCATAGAAGTGCACACAAAACACATGGCATGTTTCGATGATACGCCATTTGATTTTAATCGCCCGTTTATATATATTTTATATATATATATATTTGCTTATATAATGGCATGTGGCTTGGGGGAAAAGTCCAGAGTTGATTTTTATGCGGGCCATGCAACCTAAAGAAATAATCATAAATTTTCGAGTGCCGGCAATTGTTGAATTTAATCAGATGCACGCCCGCCAATTAAAGGGGATTGGCTCTTTGATTTACGAGTATAATTTGTCAAAATCGCAATATGGAATAGAACATCTCTTTTCTGTTTTGCTATGTTTGTTGTCTTGCCAGACATTGAAAGGCCAGACTCTGAAGTCAAAGTCGAAAAAGCCCCCAGTGCCAATCAAGGTGCAACATGCAAGATCAATAAAAAAATGAAAAACCCAAACACACACACGCAACTCTAACTGTGTGTGTGTGTGTGTGTGTGACTTAATTATGCGAGCAACAGCAATAAGTCAATAACAAAAATAACAACAACAACAACAACATTTCGCAGTTAAATTGTGCGTGCACCATTCACGTTTTTCAATTCAGAAATCAAACGATCCGCATAAAAAAAATAAATAAAAATACTGCACTCAAATAAACTGAAATGGCAAAGACAACTAAATAGCCGCTTGCAAAGATGAAAAAAAAACAACACCTCGCTTTGGGGCAATGCTCGGCATTTTGGTCTCAACGAACTTGAAACGCACCACAGCAACAATCACCAGCAGCAACAACAAACACTTGCAACAACAGCAACCGCATCGGGCACTTGCAGAAAAGCAGAACGAAACAAACAAGTTAACATTCAATTTAACTAAAAACCCATAAAATATGATTTAAGCGCAAATGTCGCACAATCAACAATCAACAAACAACAAGCAACAACAAGCAACAACAACAGATTTGTTGCAGACATTCGTGCGCCGCCAATGCGCATGCGTAAGCCTCAATCCATGAGATAGTTATCTATCTATCTATCTAGTATCTTTTCTATGAACTTAACGGGAAAGCGAAACGGGCAAGAGACACACAAATAAAACAGGTATTAACGTTCTCATATTAAGCAGCGATCGACTTTGTTTTTATCTTCACTTATTTTATTATTTGTTGTATCGGAAAACCCTAAGAAGTCGTTTCAACTTTCCAGAGCCACAATTTTGCCAAAAAAAAAAAAAAAACATACGATTTTTAGAAGCCGGTGATTTTTAAGCAGCACTTAACTTAAATTAATCAAATGTTCGACGCCAAGAATAATACATCATTTAGATTTTGAAATGCAATTCTTGATCGATTTTGATGTTGAAATGATCAACTTTCATTACTTTGTTTGATATCTATATTAAAATACATTCAAAATAATGAAAATCTTGAAAAAATTGTGCAAAAAGTGTTCTTAAAATTCGATTTTGTGAATTTATTTAATTTTTGATTAGTGAATTACCAAATTAGTTCGAGCATAGACTTTAAGTGGCCAACATAGCTCTATAATAATAGCTCTAATAAGAAGAAAATAGTTTAATAAATAAATAATATTGCAACTTGGTTGCAGTTGCTGACACGACGCTGACGCATCAATTAATTTTGAGTTCGATTTGCATTTGCATTGAGTGCAATCAATATAAAAAGATAAATATCAGTTTGTGCTATAAAGAGTTAAAAAAAAAGAAGGAGGTCTGCTCCTTTTGTTAATGCAACTCGCCCCTTTTATTTCGATTTCATTGCCATTGACTGTAAGTGACTCATCAGCTCCTCTATTCACACGCATGTTAATATTAGTTAATGATGGGTTTTGTGTGCTCGTGTTGGCCACAAAATTTGATTAATACTTGTATCAAGTGGCTCAGGCTTGGGTGTGCAATTAAAAAGTGTGCAACAAAGAGTAAACAAGCAAACTGCATTCTAAAAAAACACAAAAAAAAAACAGAAAAACAATCCAATCTGATCGATGTGGCAAAAAGCTGTTGCTTTTGTGGGCCTAAAACCAACTGACGCCGTCATCGCTGTGTTTCTTGGATTAAAAGTGTGTGTTTATGTGTGTGTGTGTGTGTGTGTGTGTGCGTGAGTGTGTGATCTTGATGATTAGGCGCAACTGACAGCGTATTATTCACACACAATCACTCTTGCCACAGTGCCACAACAAAAGCCACAATAACATGCTCACTTTACCATGAATGCATACATAATTTGATAGAAAATAATAGAAAAACTCCGAAGTTTATTTACCCTTACAGAGCGAAGTCCTCTTGATCATATATATATAGTTAATTGAAAATTTAGAAAAACTAAAATGATTCTAATTTTGCCAGATATCCTGAAAATCAATAATAGTCAAGACATACAAAATATACACATATAGCCAAAGCTGCGAGATATATACATTAATATCTACATATCTATATCGATATATGTATAAGCATATATATGTCTATATCTATCAGAGATGTCTCCTGTCTTATTTCAAATGTATAATGCCCTCTGCGAGTGTTTAATAATAAAACTTACAATGCGTATGGCAAATGTCAAGCTGCAGCCACTTTTGAGTTCGTTGCCGGGCGTAACTCATAGATTGTAAGTGGTATCTAAAACAGTTTGTTGCTGCTGGCCTAGCTTGGCCTGAACTTGCTCTTTACGTCGTCGCTGTAATTAGCGCTATGGAGCGGTTAATGGCCAATGGCCAGTGGTTAGCACAGCCTCCAATCACCTGCAATTCGCCTCCATTCGCCTGCAGTTGTCGCAGTTTGCGCATTTATTATTAATTAAACACGAAACGCCGAAACGCAGACACCCGACATTGGCCATGTGTGCACTTGGCCAAAACCAAACAAAAAAAAATAAAAAAAAGTGAAACAAAATAAAAACGAAAAAAAGCACTAAACGCAAAATACGCAATCGCAAAATCCACAAGCGAATCGCATTCAAATCGAGCAATTGATATGGGGCTACATAGAAGCCTGCACATCGACCTTGGAAATAGGCGAGATTTTTTGTATTTCTTTTTTTTGAAATGTGCGTTTTCATTCATAACATAAATGTGAGTGTTTGAGTGTGAGTGTTGGTATCGAGTGAATGAGTGTACTCACTCAACGCTCGAGTGGCAATTTGTTGTAGTTGATTTATAATAATTTTTCAGTTCAGTTCTAAGTATGAAGGCACTTCACCAACGCATGACTCAACAGAAAACGCGAAACTCACTTTTACTTTTAGTCGCACTCACACTTGAACTTTTGAATCTAACTGAATAGACATCGACAACGATGTGGAGATGCGAATTGTGTTATAGTCTTTGGCTTTGACTCGGATCGAGTGCATCTCATGTCAAGCAAATTGCTTGCATCCGTTGCAACTTTGATTGTTACTGCGTTAACGACTCTTCGTATTGAGTAATAGACAAAATTGCAGACTCTACGGCAAAAGGGTAAACATTACCCAACCCAACCCAGAAATGAGGCTGACTCACTTGTGGCATCAACTGCTGTTCGAATGTACTGCCAATTTGACATTTAATGCCCTAAATTTCCAAACATTCCAATTGCAGCCATATGTAATTAAACAACTGTATAAAGGGCAAATGTATTAAGGTATCTAAAAAAAAAAGAAAGAAAACATTGTAAACCCTTTATGGAAGAATGTGAGTTCAGACTCCATTTTAGATCCATTAGATATTCAAGAAATTAGCATAAAAGAAAGACAAATTCATATATAAATTAAAAATTAACAACTTTTTTCTGTTTATTGATTTACTTAGTTACATATTTGTGAAACACATTGTTTTTATATGACAATTGAATAACGTTCGTCATCTTCCAATAATAGAACAACATTGTAGGCTTACGAGTACATTTAAATGACTTAAATACGAGCTGAACTTGATTGTCAAGCAGCTTCATAATAATGAACACATTTCAGATAAGCAATTCACTAAAATTGAAAAAGAGAATTTCATGTTTCATTTACTTATTCAGCTCACTCTCTGTGGAATATGATATTTAATTCTCTGTTTGTATTTGTGACTACTTTATAGGGTTTGGGTCACATCAGCGGCTGTCACATCAATCCAGCTGTAACGATCGGTTTCCTTATCGTTGGCGAGATGAGCATCCTGAAGGCGGCCTTCTACATAATCGTGCAGTGTGTGGGCGCCATTGCTGGGGCAGCTGTCATTCGTGCAGCGCTAAGTGGCATGATTACCAACGGATTGGGAGTCTCATCGTATGACTCCTCGCTCCAAGTGGGTCAGGTGGTGCTGATCGAGGCATTGATCACCTTTATTTTGGTGTTTGTCGTTAAGGCCGTATCGGATTCCGGTCGCATGGACATCAAGGGATCGGCTCCATTGGCCGTGGGCCTCTCAATTGCCGCTGGACATTTGTGTGCGGTAAGTGAAAGTAGTTGGCCTAATCAATTATATAGTTATATAATTTTTACTTACTGGTTTTGCAGATTCACTTGACTGGTGCCAGCATGAATCCGGCTCGCTCCTTTGGCCCCGCCGTTGTCCAGGGCATATGGACAGATCATTGGGTCTACTGGGTGGGTCCCATTGCCGGCGGTATTGTGGCAGCCCTCATCTATAGATTCATCTTCAAGGTGCGCAAGGGCGATGATGAGACCAGCTCGTATGATTTCTAAACGAATCCACCCTGGGATAATATAAAATCCTTGTTGTTGTATGTATGTGTATTGCTTTTTCACATTCGTATTCGTCTCATTCGCAAAAGGTGTTGGCTAAAACAAAATGGGAGTGTGAATTAAATGCACTCAAATTTAGTTCTAACCACAACGAAAGCCGCACAATAATTTTATTGTACTATTTTTATTTGTTGAAGAATAAAAATTCGCTTTGCTTTTACCAGTAGTACTAACACCTAAAATACATTGAATATTGTACTTTTGTAAGCTTAATATAAATTCACATTGTTTATTAAAAATGGCATTAAATAGTAGTAGATGCTGCACGAATTTGTATCTCGAAACATGTAATAACAATGGGAAATGCAATTCTCTACATCGGATTCCATATTATTTAATATTAATTGTTATTGTCTACAGAATAATTATCGAGCACAAATTAAAGCGTATTTGATAAATGACAAATTTTATGTGTAATAAAAAATTCAATATATATATACCAAGTGTTTTTATTGGAAGTCCTTTTGAGATATCAATGGGATATGGATTAAGAGCCCTGGTCCTTTCTAACGCAACATTTCCTGCAAACATTTGTAGGGATTTGGCCGACTTACAGCTACTTTAGTAAAGTTGGTGCTTTGGATTTTACAACTCACCCTAAAAGTGTGCAATGAAATGTCTTTCTGCGAGCAAATAGTATTGTATTGGTTCATTTCTTACTCGGCCTGAAAGTATGCTTTAAATTTGGCTCATTTTTGAGTCGGAAATTTGACTATGTCAGGTGATTATTTACTAATGCTTTTACACATTCTATAAGCCTTGACTTATTAGAAATGCATATGCACTAATAAATATGGGCTGCAACCACAAATTAACCGCAAATGTAGCCCAATAAAAACAATTTAAATTCATTTCATTCCTTTTATTAAAATTTATTGTTCCATCTATTTCAGAATTCGGTTATCTGCAAAGAAGAAATTCTAAGAAGTATATAGCGTAGTATAGGTTATATATAGTATATGTGTGTATAATATATAATTGTTTTTAATATACATACATTCGTATATACCTAATATTATTAATATTTATGCACCATAAATCTTAAATAGTAAACTTCAATGTTTGCAGTTTATTCACCAGACATTGAATAAATGTAAATATCCCTAATAAGTGGATTTACATGCTAATTGAAGTTCAATAGCAGTAACCAATTTGCATTGCTTGCACTCATTCATTAAACTGGGTGTTTATTGAAAAGCAACAGTTCTTTGTGTCACCCAACTTTTGCAGTTAACAATAACAAAAATAACTAAGTGATTCACTATTATAAAAATAAAAAAAAACACCAATAATAGCAAATTTGTTACAAGGTAAGTCGCGCACGCGTGCTCATCCACCCGCAGTTCGAGTAATTTAAGCGGTACTCATTTGTGGGTTTTTTGCCGCTGATAAGCCGCTGTGTTCACCTTCCCCCGCCTCCCCCAAACACACCTCATCCAACTCATCTCACTTGGAATTGTAGTTGTTATTAGTGGATTGCTACACTTCGAGAAATGCACCTTATCTGTTGCCATTTAAGCGAGACGACACAGAGAGAAGAGCGCTTCAAAAACGTATTCGTAAATTGAGTAAGACTTGGTGCTAGGCTGGCTGGTTGTCAGTGGTTCAGTCTGAAACTTAAGCAACACACGAAAACAACGAACTCATCGAAATGCAATCGACATTTAAGTTAAAATTCTTATGCCTTTTGTGGCTAACTTTGCTGCAAGTACAGGCACAAGATATGCAACCTACTTTTCCTGAGGAGTTTCCCACAACCACAATTGCAACCATCAGCACCACAACTGAACCTGCCACAGAGCAACCAGCGACAACAACCACAAGTGAGCCAACAGTAGCACCAACTACAGAAGCAACATCAACAACAACAATTGCGACAACAACTGAAGCAGAAGCCACAACAGAGTTGCCCTTAACAACACCAGCAACAACAACCACAGAAGCTGTGCCGAGCACCACTCTCAGACTGCCTGTATATCCAACATATATACCTGGTCCGATACCCACAAGGCCACCTGTAGTAGTAGTACCTCCATATAGCACCACCACCAGCAACAGCGTATCCTTGGAGGATTCCGATGAGAGTGAGGAGCAGCGATGCTATCTGCGGGAGCAGGAGGAGATCAGTTTGCAGCGTTGGAGCTGTGGAAGTGAGTGGAATGTTATAATAATCTCAAAGATTAGACTTGATTACGTATTTATTTCCTTTCTATTATTTATTTTTTATTCATTTCGATTGCGCAGTGACCAGATGGATGAAGGTGAAAATCTGTTATCGCTGCTGTCATTATGGCTACGGTGGTTTTGCTGGCTGCAACAAAGTGTACAGTGGATCCTGTAGAAATCGGCTACACACCAGCTGGAAAAATTACTTAATGCAAGACTGGTTATTTCCTGCAGCTAATCACTAATAATCAAAATAATGATTTGTAGGAGAGCGTTGCTCGACAAGTTTTCATTCATTCTTCAATTTCAACAATTTTAATAACTAAATATGCTCAAATAAGAAAGTCTAGGAAATCTATTTAAATGGGTATGTAGAGATATGTACATATATACCATACAAAATAATGCATATAGAAATAAAAATCCATTGATAAATATTGCTTTCATTTTACTGATTCACCGAAATGACAGTTGTGCAAAATTAAATAACTGGGAAGGACATATGTTTTTTTTTATTTTACCAGCTAACAGGAGTAACTATTAAAAGTATTATTCGGATGTCCTTTATGCTACAGATAGTGGTTGGCATTTCGATTCGAATAAAGCAACAACAAGGACGAAACTCCCCAAAACAGTTGCAATTAAATAAATCTTTTAAAATCAGAAAATTAACAAAATCTAGGCCAAATCATTGAAAATCTTAAATGTTGTTCGACACTGTTTATTCTGGCGATTCTAATGCAACAATTTAAATTTAATATTTATTGATTAATAAAACTTTTAGTTGCACTGATTCGCTACAAAGTCTGGAGCATAAAATTGAGAAATAAGATTGAACTAGATCTTAGAGGTTTGAGGATTAGTAGTGTTTTTTTTTGTGAACTTTGAAAAATGTATCCAGATAATTGCAAAACTATATACCATACCCATATGAAAGCATCCTATTTCAACAAATATCTAAGCTAAGTGGTAAATATAACGTTTAATGAATTAGAAGACGAAAAAACACATAAAAATACAACTGAAAATATTGTAAAGCTAAATTCGAGTTTCACTTTACTTACAAAGATGGTCGCAATTCCTAATCCAGATTGTACATATTGCCCAGATTTAGGAAGCAATCCTTCAGGTGCTGCTGGCACTCACAGAAATCGGGAAACGGTGGCGCCAACACCTCGTACATGATCCGCAATAGATCCACGAATTTGTTCAATGCCTTGGAGTATTCACCGGTGTCGTAGAGCCGCTTGGCTGTGCGTGTCATCATTTCGGTGTCCTGCATAACCTTGAGTCCTTTCAGTATGTTGGTCGTCTGGCCGCAGGTGACGCAGTTGATCATAAAATCATTGCATGTGGGCGGCACCTCAATAATTGCCGCACAATTGTTGGGCGCCTCGCAACGGAATCGAATCAGATCCCGTGGCAACTCATCGAAGAGCGGCCAATTCTCCAGGCAAGCATCGCAATTGCACTCGAACCAATACAGATCCTTCAGTCGGGCCTGACGATCCTCTCGCTTATCCTGCGTATAAATGGGGCCATAATTCTCATTGATGGGCAGCCCAGCCTCGATGGGGCGCACAGTATTAATGTGAATGGTGGTGCCACGGAAGTAACGCACCACGCCCGGATCACAGGAGTGATTGAAGAGCGCCAGTGTCGGATAAATAGCACCGCCAATAAAGATGGACTTCTCCCTGCCCTCCGAGCTGTACTTGTGCAGCTCCGCAACCTCGTGAGTATTAAACTGAATAAACTGCAAGCTGCGCAACAGCAACGCGTTAATTGTCCTGATCTGTTCCGGTTGCGGTTCAGCGCCAAAGTAGCCAGCCGATTGCAGGCATCGGGTAAGGAAGCGTGCCATCAGCACGTACTGAAAGAAATTCGGCGATGATCGCTCCTTCTGATGACGCTCCAAGTGCGCCACACGCCGATAGTCGTCCTTGGGCAGACTGCAAGAAATATACAAAATAATTGTATTTTTTTTTATTCTATTTCAGTATGACATTATATTGTCACCTTAAAAGCTGCTCCACCGACAGCTCCTCGTCTAAGCTTGGCCTCAGCTGAAGAAAGTAATCCAACGGCTTGCTGGCAATGATCCTTAGCGCCATATGATTGTTAATCGAGGCACCCGATCGCCAGATGATCGGCAAGATGCCGCACTCGTATTTGTGATACTTGTCCGCCGAACGCTGCTGACACTGCTCCGAGCAGTAGATCACATCCGAGCAGCCGGGACAGGCAACGGGCACAACGGATCTGCAACGGTAGTAAAGCAAGCAGTGAGTAAGCAGTTATTAACATAAACAGGCAAATAAGTGAAGCAAGCAGTGTCTAATCAGTTATGTTAAATGCATACTGGTATAGAATATATGTAAAGATAGATATTGATAACTAGCAAGCAGTGCATATAAGCAGTCGTTTAAATCGTTTACTACTAATGCAAGCAGTCATTTTATCTGCATACCCGTATGAAATTTACTATAGATAACAAGCAGTGTATGAGCAGCCATTAATCTTTGGATATGTTCAGAAAAGTAGTTGAAATATGTCCGAAATTTCTTACATACTATTCTTATTTAAAACAACCGACTTGTCATTATATTAATAAATACATTATTATATTTATATATATAGTTACAATAATATTAAGTTTTTACATTTACTATATATTTTTATGTTGCTATTTGTGGACATCTGTAAACATTCACTTACCTTACAAAACAATATTCGCAGTGGGTGTGCGCATATTTCTCGAGCAGCACCGCCACATAGGGATGCTCGACGAGCAGCTCCTGTCCCACTTGAACATCGGCCGCGGCCCGAGCGAATCTGCCCTCCTGCGCATTCTGATCGATGCGAACCAGCGAGCTGACGATCTCCTTCTCATCCGGCAGGGCTTGCGCCTTTTCCTCATACTTGAAATTGGCTTTGGCCAACTTCTCTTGCCTGGCAGCTTGTTTTCCTGTACGCGGATCGCGCTCCAGCATCTTGATCATGGTCATCGCATCCAGATGCAGCTTGGAGCGTCTGTCGGCGGTCAGCGTAGAGTCATCCATCGCAGTGATGCATTTCCTGCAAAAGTAAACCCATTTAGTCAGAGTTTCAGCTGGAATCCCGACTGTTTCACCCACTTGAAGGCACTGATTGTCCGCGGATAGTCCTTGAGGGCCATGTAACAGCGTGCCTGACGCTCGTACAGCTTGTAAACGAGATCCTTGGGATACCCCAGCTCCAGGGACCGTCTGATGTCCACCAAACACTCGCAGTACTTCAGCATGTGGTACAACGTTGCTGAGCGGTTCGCCAGCGCAATGGACCGCTCCAGAACTGATATACACAAAATGATTAGTTAATTGACGATACATAATACGAAAATGATGATAAAGCATAGATCATCTATAAATACAGTCGTTACTTTTAAAATAAGAGATATTAATTTAACTAAATGTGTAAATATTTTAATTTTGGACTTGCTGTTATAATAATAAATAAATAAATATGTTTGGTATTGCCCTTAATGCGCTCAATTGTTTCTACTTTGAATACAATAAGCAAAAATGATTGCCGACAATTATTTAAATGTTAGTTTTAGCATTTTCTCTCAGTGCACTCACCTTTGTCGATCGGCAGTGCCACATAGCTCCTGCTGTAGAGCAGCATGGCTTCGATCCATTTCTTCTGTTTGAATGAGGCAGTTGCACGTTCCTTCAGCTCCGCTGATGCAGTTGCACTCTTGCCGTTGAACTCCCGTTGCACTTGCAGGTCCGCATCGCCGTCACGCACCCAGCTCAGCTGATCGACGTAGGCCACGCGTTCGTCATCGTTGCCACATGTGGACAATTTGGCTATATCCGATTCACAGCTGGCGCCACCCGCTGCCCGCAACTTCAGATAGTATTCGGCAAAGAAGCCTTTCTGCTGGCTAAGTGGCAATTTCATCGCGTTAATTATTTAACTGATCTTTAAATCTTTACAAATTGAAAATCTCTAAATTATGCAAGTGATGAAAATTGTAGATTCGCCTCTGTTGCCTTCGAATACTGCAGCCGCACTGAGCAACAGGCAAAAAATACAGTCAGAAAGAATACAACGTGTGGTATCCAGACAGACTTTTCGGGCCTTTTATTTTTAGATCACATAAAGCATGCTATTCAGATCACCAGAGAAAAAGCAGAACTATTGAGATATAGAGATTACAATTTTTTTTAGAGAGAGAGAGAGAGAGGATTTCTAAACGAGGCTACAACATTTTTGTTTACAAACAAATTTTCGAAATAGTTTTCGATACTTTTCTTCCCTTTGTGTGCCAAGCAGCCGGCAATGGCCAAAGAGAAACAGAATCAGAAACAGAAACCGCAACATGAAAACACAGTTAACTTAATTGTATTTTTAGCTAAATTTAGCTGCAAACCACAAAAAAAAAGGTCAATAATAATGGTTGGCTTCTCTCTCCCTATATATGATGCCAGTTATTTGCCGCACGTGCATCATTCGCCTCTTTAGCTCAGTGGTAGAGCACTGGTCTTGTAAACCAGGGGTCGTGAGTTCAATCCTCACAGGAGGCAAACTTTTTGCTAAGAATCCTATTCTTCTCATAACAATTTTTCGTATTTTTCAACTCTATTCCCAACAGGTATTCACACTTCAAAAATCGATAGATATATTTATTATTGAGCTTTGGCTTAAAAAGACTTGTTTTGAGATTCTTCCACCTTTTCGATATGTTATTAAACTGTAAATAAAGTATATTTGCTCATTATGTTTTGTCATACCTATTAATAAGCTCTATAATAATTGACTAATCAAATGGCTGTCAACACACGAATTCTTGGAAAATTATTATATATTAAATGATTAAAGTTCACAAAAAGTTAAATTTAATCAGCAGTAATAAGTCAACAAGTCAATGAAACGTGTTATTAATTATTCGTGCTGCATCTGCACTGTCCAAACAATATAACTTCGAGTTGGAGTTTAAGTAGCCCTATTTTATTGCATTTAAATCTATATAATTAATAATTTTAAAATAAAATCGATCATCTTGGTCAACACATTCGCTTCAACGCATGCGCGAGACAATCTAAATAGAAGCACTTCTGTATCAGCCCAAAAATAAATTAAAGTGAATAATTTCTAAAACTTAAAAGTTCTGTTAGTTGTCACAAGTATTTGAAATTAAAGAAAAAATAAAAATAAAACTAAAAAAAAAAATGTATATTGTATTAAGTTTGCCTCCTGTGAGGATTGAACTCACGACCCCTGGTTTACAAGACCAGTGCTCTGCCACTGAGCTAAAGAGGCATGAGAAACGCGCTCCGCTTAAACCGATAACAAAGTCTGCGCTTCGTCAGCAGCCAATCGTCGGCTGACGCAATTTCGTTGCCCGTGGGCTGTTTAAACAGTTGGCGGCAGCTTTCAAGCAGCAGCTAAGTGTGAGGCGCAGTTCCTCATTAGAGCGACTCAAGTAAGCCAATTTAAAGACGTTTCTTAATGCTATCAGTCAGTGATAAATATCATCTGTTGTTGTTGTTGTTGTTGTTGTTGTTGCTGTTGTTGTTGTTGCTGTTGCTGTTGCAATGCCCCAAGCCAGTCATTTCAACTAGCATCGTCAATTTACCTTGGAAGTGGAAATGGAACCAACAGCTGTCGGAAAATTGCCTTGAAAGGTGGCTTTTGCTCTCTTTCCCCCCGTCTGCATTTAGTTTGCTTTTGTTCGACTAATTAAGACATGCGGGCTCTGGAAATGTTCCAAATTGTTGGCCATATATATATATATACACACTTACCTACTGCTCTGCAAGTCAGCCAATTTGTTATGGTAACTAAAAAAAAAAACCCCCAGCACTAGCTGAAGTATCTCTTTCTGTGGCATGGGAAGGCAATCAGTTGTTGCTCGACTTTACTTAATCTTTGAAGCTGCCAGTGCAGCAGATTCCAAGATTCTTATTAGGTTTATTTTTGTACTGTTACTGATAAAGTGATATCAATTTGTTGATAAATACGATGCATTTAAAAATAATACAGATTTATGGACGGCTCAAACTGAGTTTGAAAGATCAGTACTTTTCGGTCACAATTTGATCTGTAGATTCAGCCTACATTTAAGTATAGAATCGCGATTCTGGCTCTAAAATATCATAATATTTATCATTGCCATCAGTTTGTCGAAACTATATTTGATCAGATACAAGCTGAACAGTGTTTACACCATTCTTTATTTGAAGAATGTAATTCCTAATTTGAATTGTGTTTAACATGAAATTGCTTTGTTTTATGTTAACTGTACTCACAGATGAGGTGTGTGTGTGTGTGTAAGAAGCATATATTTCTAATGCAAATGTATGTATGTATGCATGCTGCAGCTACATATATATATGTATATAAGTTTGTACAACGAACATATCAAATTACCCAAGCGACAGCCCTTTCGCTATTGAAGTCTGAATGCGTTATGCAAATTTGCATGTCGCATAAAAGGTGAAATGCGTAAATTACAGTGTCAACATTACAACGCCCACTTTCCTTTTCTCTTTTTCTTCTTTTTTGGGGTGGCATACCGCTGTGAAAATGCATTATGCACAATGGTAATGCGTTACCGAAACCCAGAACTTACCTCAAGCGGCCCATAAGCTTTTCGACTGGGTTTGAATCTGAATCTGAATCTGAATTGGAATCTGTGCTCGAGGCGCATGGATTTGTTGCATGGTAATTTTGTAAGCTGTTGAATCGGTAGCGTTGACTTTGGCATTGTAACCCTTTATTTTACAGAGTGTTGTACAGCAGTGTTGGAAAAGAGTTGCAGGGTGGCTGTTGTCAGAGCAGCAAACATCAAACATCAAACAGCAAACAGCAACTGGACAACTTGTCAGAAGCGTCATCAATCAAAAAGGGGACTGAAGGACTTAACGACCAACAGCTTGTAATCGGCCGGAATGAACGTTGCTCTTACAACAAATCCGACAGCTGTCAACTTGCTGGTCGCAGTACAGTCAGTTTGGCCACTCAAAGGATGCGCTCGCGCTCTAATCAGTGTTGCGACTGCCGATTGAACATGGCCATTATCAATATGGTTGCAACTGCTACTGCGCAGTAAACGAAACTGTCAATGCGAATGAGTCGACAGCCCATTTGGCAACTCTCTTTATGGCCTGTCATTCAGTCACAAAATATTTATCACTCTCAGCAGTTGCCACATCATCCACAGACACATACACATCCTTCCCTCCTTTCTTTCCTCGAATCCTCCTTCCATTTGCCACCCCTAATTGTTGTGCATTGTGAGAGATACACGCGCAAAAAATATATATACATTTATTAATCATATTTCTTCAAAATTGATATTGTAGAATAATGTTAATTATTTATTTAAAGGTCAGCAATTTTTAAAAAAGGATTCCCTAAATAAATATTAAGAAATAAATTATATAAAATGCAAAAATTAAGTTAGAAATCTTAAATGAAATAACTGAAACTAAATTAAGCGATATAATAATATTATAATATATATAATTAATATTACAATATATATAACTAATATAATAATATAAATTGTTATTTAACAGATGGTATTCAACTTTATATAATGCATTTAAATTAAACATACAAGCGTGAACTAAAAACACTTTAATTATTAAAGAAATCTATCCGTTTGTTTGAGAAAATCCAAAATAGATGCTTATGTTTTTCTCAAAGTGTAGCCAGGATCAGTGTTTGTGAATGCATTTCGCATTGCAGTGTCATTTGCCAGACGCTGCTCGGTGATTGTAAATATTATATATAGTATATGCAAATTCATGTGGAATAAATGGACTTTACCTACCCATCTATAAGAGCCATTAATTTGTGCACTCTCAAGTGAGCCGCCTGTTAATTACAGTTTATTTCTGTTTTTTTTTTTATTTATTTTTCGCTCGATTGTGCAAAAATACAAAAAAAATTCATTAAGCTTCCGTTTTGGGGGGAAAAAAATACAGTTTTGTTTGTTTGCTGTTTTGCCCCTTTGTTGTGCAATATGCAATGTGCTTCCGCAATTCTCGGTTGCCTGTTGCAATTAAAAAAGTGCAGTCCATTGTTGCACTGTTGCAACAAGCGATTCACGTCAAACTGAAGTGCACTCACACACGAGCATTCATTCATTCACTTTGACCAAGCCCAGACTCGATCAAATGCAAAACGTCAAGCAATGCAATTAATGGCTATAAGCAACATATTTCTGGCTATTAACTGAGCTAAGCAGTTTGCCGTTAAGTGCAAAAATCAACTTGCAGCATAATTGAAACAATTTTCGTAATCTATAAAATGTCAGACTTATGTTTTTATTTTATTTTTTTTTGTATTTATTTTTTGGTGGGTGTTGTGTCATAAATAATTCATAACAATTTGGGTTGCCATTGTCAGACTAATCTGATAGAAACCAACACATTTTAAGCATGTTGTATCAAAAGTTGTCGTTGTCGTTGTCGTTGTCGTTTTTGTTGTTGTCTCAAGTTGTAAGCAAACGAGTTTTAGTTTAGTTAACGAAATGTTTGCCTATAGCGATGCAAATTTAATTGCACCTCTTAATTAATTTGTAAACGTTCATTTGAATTCATTTGGGTTCAAGTCTGACACAGTGTTGACAATCTTTACTGATTCAAATGCAAAATGTGACATTGAACCAACCTTAATCACAGACAATCAAAATTCATTTCGATTACTTAAAGTAAAATCTATATATATATATTTATATATGTTTTTATTTTTGTAATGGATAGCCATGATTTGGAAACCGGTTTAATTTAGTTAACTGATTTTATGTACTTATAAGTGCCAGATCCTAATTAATTTAAGTGTTACGTTTTCTGTATCTCTTTTCAATATCACGCTTATTATATATACAAACACTAAAAATCGGTGCCGATTAAAACATGATGTTTATCGAATGTTTTCTAGACCAGCTTAACACCTCCTCTTTACACCTGTTGTTAGTCAGCATCTTTTATTAATCTGGATGATCTGTTTACTTAAAGCACAGATATCGAAAACAAATAAACCAAAGATACAAAAGAAACAGAGTCGTCTTTGGTTGATGCTCATAAAAATAGACTTTAGTTCGCAGTCCGTTACGACTTTATTCTAATTATAGATGTGTAGTCAAAAGTTCTAATAAATTCGATTTGGCCTGTATAAGTTAAATACTTGAATTAACATATGCATATTTGAAATATAAACAGTTTTTCTACAGTACAGCAGTTGAGTCTTATGTCATACAACACCATAAGACATGTTCCCATTCTTTCGATGGTTCTTTTTTTTCTTTCTTTGCAGCATGAAGGGTTCGATTTAGCTGTAAATTGTATTGTTTGACTTCCGTTTGCCTTTAAGAGAACGTTCTTTTCTAATCATTTCATTAGAAACTCCACATGTGTGCCACAGTTTAGATTAGAGCAGAGGCGAACTCAACGGGGAATGGTAACAAATTTGGAAGGGTCTTTGCATCAAAAGCCAACAAAAGCCCTAATTGAATTTTCATTTAATACAACTCTTTACAAATTGGAAATCAAATCGAACAAAAAATTAATGAAGAGCACCGAAAAATAAAGTGGAAAGCAAAGCAAAGCAAAACAAAAAATATATATATAAATAAAGAACTGCATGGAAAACAATGACAGCATTTCTCTGGCATTTATGCGATTCAAGTGGAAAACAAAAGCATTTCCCGGGGGGGTTGAACATGCGCAACATTACAACTGCAACAACAACAACAACAACAACAACCATCGCAGTAATAACAAAAATTAAATTGAGTCTGTTTTTCGAGTGGCGGCGTCGGCGGCGACAGCTGCAACGGCGAGTTGCAAGTTGCGAGTGGCGCGTGCGCAGCATTCAAAAGGACACAAAACTGTTGCAATGTAAATTGGAATTTCGAAATAATTCAGTTACAACCTGAACAGCGTCAGATTGATGGGAGACGAGACCCGGCATCATCGCTGTGACAGCCTGTGACGAATTGCCTCAGCCGCGTCCTCTTTTTTTGTTGCAAAGGATAATGCGGCAGGCGCACATTGATGGATTCCCTTCTCTGCCTGTCCTGGTTGCCTAGCTTTTTATGTCTTTTTTGTTGTTTCTTTTTTGTTGTTCTGTGCTGTCACCATTCGGCGCTTGGGCAATTTAACACTAAATCACACAATTTCTCACCCAATTCGTCAATTGTTTTGCGCATTTTTCGGGGTCGATTGATAGACCAAAAAATTACCAAAAAAAAAATTAAGCTGCTAAATGCGGCTAATAAAGATCGGATGAGATTTGCCTCAAATTACCTACACACTTCTCTGCTTGTGGTTTGCTTTTAATACGATTTCGTTAATCTCGCAATTCCAGTTTCCCATGTGGAAATATGTGGGTAAATATGGACTTCAAGCCTTGCCATATCATTAAGTCCATATTTACTTCTGACAACCTTATCATACTTCTATGGGCTTCATTGAGATTCATTTAAATATATTTTATAGCTAGTTTAATTCGATTTTATCATCGTAAAGATCAAATAACCGTTTGATAGTAAATATGATATTAGAAAGAAAACTTAAAACTAGCCAATTAAAAGTTTGCACATAAATAAGAGGTATATAAAAGAATTCCATGATTAAATCAACAAATCGAAGAATACCAAATTGTTTATATAACATAAAGTGATTAATTAGCATCGCATAATAATCATAATTAGTGAGTTGAATCGCATTCCTGTCGAAATAGCAATGCTCTCATATGGCATCGAAATGCCTTCAAATTCACCCCTCAAGATTGCTTGGGGCGATTAAGACTGTTATTGCTTTTGGCCAATGGGTTTGTTAACGCCTCGAATGTGTTCAGCAGCTGTTAAATTTCCAGTTCATCTGGCGGCACACAGCACGCGCCATTTGTTTGTCTCAACAAATTGCCATTAGCTATTCGTTTGGCCGCAGGTAAGCAGCAAGAACAAGGAACAGGACCTCTGCCAGCGTGAACTCTGTGCTCTGTGCAGCAAATGTATGTGCAACATATGTGGCCAAAAATCGATTGATCAGCAGAGAGTCAAAAAGATATATGTCTGAGATGGGTAAGTGAAGCGGTGTTAACATCTCGCTGAACCAATTTGCACGCACTGCTGCCTCGAAACTGAAATCGAACGGCATTTCACACACACTCACACACACACGCACACACGCACACACACACTGACACACACGCAACGAAATATATATTAATAAGTGCTGCGGTAATCAAAATGATGATGTGAAAATGTTTGTTCATTGGGCATGTCGTTTTCATTTTTAATGACTAATGGATTCAGTCCAACTCCAACTCCGTCTCCGTCTCCGTCTCTGTCTCCATCTTCAATTTCATCTCCTTTTGTGTGGCTGGCCGCGTCTTTTCATTTTAGCGGGTTTCACTTACAACAACAGGTGAGCCTGCCAAAAACTGAATTTCTATGCCCCTAATTGTCATGGGCCACTGAAGCGCAGCCCGAGGCACAATTTTAACATCGAGTTCGAGTTCGAGTTCAGCGCTGATAATGATGATTATTATTATTAAGATAATGATCAAGTATGAGCACTGTGTGTGTGTGTGTGTAAGTAATTTCTTTACAAATTAATATCCGGTCGTGAGCCTGACCTTGTCTGCCTATATATATTTCATATCTGGCTGTGTTGAAAAACTGCAAACAGTTATCAGCAGTAGGCGACAACTGTGTCAACATGTGTTGCCACAGATACATCAAACTATCAGATACAATCTACAACAAGCACTTTGCAGCACGACAACTTCAAGTTGTTGCTGAAGTTCGCTACTTTTGCGATCATAAAACGAGAGCCTCTTTAGCTCAGTGGCAGAGCACTGGTCTTGTAAACCAGGGGTCGTGAGTTCAATCCTCACAGGAGGCAAACCATAATATCCAAGCCAAGCCGCCGCCATGTCTTGCGATATACTTTTTACCAATATGCTTTAAATTCTCTGCACATCTTTTGGCAAAAGTTGGCTTTCAAACAATGCATCTTAAGTTTAGAATATTGTCTAATGAGCGATGAATAATGAATCGCCTGACAGTCAAAACTATAAATTAATTAGTCAAAATCTTCTTTTTAGCCCTGCCCACTAAATCTAGTCACTTCTTCATTGTCCACTCTTATCAAGCCAACAATCAATCACTATTAACTTAAGAAAAATAATGGAATTTTATTTAAATATTTAAGCCCAAAAAAAGTTAGTCACTAAACTTTAATCCCAAAAAGTATTAAGCAGAAATCTACATATACATATATATATATATATATATATATACATGATCTTAAATACAATGGTGCAAACATGACTATTGTTGTTATAGAAAACTATGACAATTTCTATGCACAACGATATAATTATAACTTTCTTGTTGCATTTTAATTGCAATGTGGCATTTGTGGCACAATTATCCATGCCATGATCACAAAATTGTTCATGTTTCGTGTAATATGTTCATGTTTCATGGACATGCACATGGTAACAACCGGGAATAGGGAACCAGGCAACGAGAAACGGGAGTTGTGTGTTGCACCTGACACTGCCAATTGTATAACTAGAGTATTGTACAAGGCCAACAGAAAATGGCGCGACAAGACTCTTTAATATCTAGAGTGTAAATATATATATTACAATATATAACTAAACAAAAAAAATAGGGGAGAAAAATGTGCTCAGGCACATCTCCCTCCTTTTACGCTAAGCCCATTAAAAATGGGTAACGAATATATAATGAAGTATGTGAGATACAAAAGGAAGGGTTTACGACTCTATTACGAATAGATCAGACTAGAAGTCTAGTCTATATATAGCGTGTCGTAAAGTCTACCTTCTTTCTGGGATCTGTCTGCTATACACATACATATACTAGACTGTTGACTCTTGATCTTGAATATATATATAGAGAGTTGTAAGACTTCCTTTCGTCTGCTGGCAACTCGATTTGTTCATACTCGTCAGTCTGTTCGAATGTCTGTCTGTCTGTCAGTCAGTCAATCTGTCTCTGAATGAATGAGCCTGTCTACCAGAGCTAATATGTCAGCTAATCACTTCAAATTTGAACTTTGAATTCTAGTATACCATAGACAACTCAAGTTTATTTAATTATATCGATAATTATTCCCGCGAATATCGACACACATCGATTTCTAATAGCAATAAAAACCAATACTTTAAAGCTATATCTTTCGAATCGGTTATTTATATGCCTTTGAATTGACTTTGATCATCTGTAAATACTTTGCTTGAGCAACATAGAAGAAATTCGTGTATTCATATTTACCACACAGCACAACAGCCAGCAGAAGTATTTTGTGTATATGTGCACACACACACACACTCACACACATTCATCAAGTGTACTTGAATATTTCCATGTGCTGGCTATCTATCTGTGCTGAATAGGTAAAGACTTCGTTTCAGGGTATCTCCTCGTCGAGCACTCTCTGTTAGCGCTTTCTTACTTGTTGTTTTTCATCTTCTAGTTTTTTTTTCGAAAGGGGGGTGGGGCAATTGGTATTTCAGGGGCATAAATTAGTTCGGGGCAGGCAGTCAGCGTCCTTTTTCAAGTGCCTGAAAATTGTGTGTTCTTTGTGGCCTTTGGCCCGCTTCGGGTTCCCAGCAATTTAAAAACCACTGTCGATGTATTGGTTTGCGTTCCTCTAGCACTGTTTCTATCTCTCTCTCTCTCTCTCTCTCTTTCCTGCCACTAGTGTTTACTTTACTTCTATTTTTTCATTTCGGAAAAGTCATAAAAAATGTAGCTGCCGAGTGACAGCGACAAGTGATTTTCCTCTTATCCCTCTTCAGGGCATCTTCAGAACGAACTGTCTGCTGTTTTATTGTGGCACTCCTCGTTTTGTGGCATGTTCACAAAACACACACGAGCACCCAATAGATACATATTTTGTTCATCTCCTCGCTGCTGACCTGACAGGTTCTTTTGTGTGTTGTGTCATTTGTTTTGGCTGCAAAATTCGCTAAGCACGAATCAAAAGACTCAAGCAGCAAACTCGTATGGAAATCACTCACATATCAAATAAACAGTTTTTGATTTTGTAACCATCTATAATAACGGCAACTATTTTTTACACACACACACATTTTTTTTATTATTAATGGACCCGCAACATTGTCTCAGTTTTGATTTATGGGCGGCAACATTAGCTAATCGAAATCATGAATATAAAAGTTATGCACTACACAGCAAAAAAAAGAAAAGGTGTCGCTGCGATGAGTAGAACACTTGAAAAGCGTGCTCGGCATGCGTCGAGGACCTTTACTCCATTTAATGTTGGGTAGCTGCATCCTTTTTTTTTTTTTGTATGATTTATGCCTTTTAGTCGAGTGTCTCTGTTTTGGGTGCTTCGTGCTGGGCTAATTTTAATGATTTTTAATGGGCAAATGTAATCAACGCTGGCAACAACCGCCCCTACCCCTAGCCAGGCTGACAGACAGACAGACAGACAGACTGATAGACCACTCGACAACCCCCTACAACAAAGGGTTGCCTGCTGGATTGTGGCACTTTTGCGTGCCCTGTTTGGGTTGTTGTGATCATTTTAATTGACTTTGCGCACGAGCGCGCACTGATCGCTATCTCCGACGCCAGATACAGTTCAACCGACACACAAACACAATTGGAAAAAAAAACGCACCACCAACATTTTCAGTCATTCAATGGGTTTTCTGGGAGAGATTCGAAAACTTGAGCACGGAAATGGCCATTTAAGATGGTACAGCAACCAGCAACCAGCAACCATCATTCAAATCACGATGTCGATGTCAGCTGTCAAAATAAGGAGACGCCTTCTTCAAATTATACAATCCTCCAGCGTTAGAATAGTGCCAATGGAAGGGGGAAGTTCAATGTACTTCTTTATTAACTACAAAATTTCAACTAGTTTTCGAATCTAGCGTTTCAAGTCAAAGTCGAGCCAAGCATCATCATCATCCATGGATGGCCGCACTAATCCGTGCAACTCTCTTAACTCTCGTTCTTTCCCAAAAAAAAAAACCCACCACCAATTTGAACAGCACGGAGAGCGACTTTTGGACCGACTGCATGGATTTCGAGGGTAGATCGAAATGTAAGTGCAACAGCCAAAGTAAAGGCAATGGCTGATGATCACTTGATGATTGCATTTCTCAAATGACTTCATTTAAACGATATCGAATTAATTGTCAAATACATGTTCACTAGAACTATTAATTTTACAACTATTTCTTTTGCATCCTATTCAAAATTGTAGATAATCTTTGACCAAATTTACCTATCTTTTTTCACAGACTATTAACAGAAATACAATAAACCAAGCAACAGCAAATTTCAGATTGCGGTTAATAAATAAATTCAATTTAAAGGTAAACTCGAAAGGGCAGACCGGTTATAACGGTATACGAATTTTTGGCAACAAGCTCAAGTTAGATCATTCATTCATGCCATTCCCATATTTGAAACGAAATTAATCAACCAAATAATTCCATTTTTGGGAGCAGTCACTTATCAAATCTATTACCAATCTAAGAAGTGAATTTTAGTTTCTATTTCTAAAAAAATATTGAAGTTCTAAGAAAATGTGACACAACCAACACATAATGAAAATTAATATTTAACAAAGCCATTAGAAACCTTTTTTTCACATACCTTATCTTATGCTTAATGAAAATTTGAATAATCCATTCAATCAGACCACTTTACAATAACAATTGGTTTTTAAAATGTATAATAAAATGTAGATATCAGATATCGGACAACTAAAATGCAGTATTTCATGTGCTTATTTTGAATATGATATTATATTTTTAATCATTTTATGTAACAAATGGCTTATTTGCATACTTTGCTAATTAAGTCCATAAGTAGAATACCTTTAAATCTTAGAATTGCTAAAAACAATTGAATGAATCTAACAAAGTTATGAGATAACCCTCGCGTTTACGCAGTCGCTGCCTGCTGCTGCTGCTGCTGCTGCTGGCTTTGCTAATGCTGCTGCTGCTGCTGCTGCTGTCGTTGCTGTCGTTGCTGCTGCTGCTGTTGTTGTTGAGCACATTCAGTGCTCAAGTAGCCGCCGTAGTAAACACAACGTTGTTGCGCTCGCTCTCTTCTCTCGTTTCGCGTTTCTCGCTTTTCGCTTTTCGCGTTTCCCGCTTTTCGTTTTCTCTCTCGCATTCGCTGAGATCGTTTTTGGGATTTTGTGTTGCGCCTGCGCAACATTCTGTGACAAAGAAAGGAACTGCTGAGAATGTTTGGTTAGCGTCGTTTGTTTATTTGTCTATCGCACTCGAGCGTCAGTTTCCTGTTTGCGATTCGCCGGCGAGGAGGGGGAGCGGAAATGCAGCCACAAAGGAAATCAAACGTTTGACAAAACGGAAATTGAATTGTTATTGAGGCGACGATCAAATGTTTTAATTAAATTCAATCAAAGCAAAAACGACAATAATTCACTCGCCAACATTTAAAGAAAGAAAGAAACAAACAAAAACAAGCAACATATATTTATAACAGTAATAACAAACAATAATCAAAGTGAATACGAGTGTGTGGTGTGTATTTAGTGACGGTCTCGGATCTCGAATCCAACAACAGCAGCAACAAGCAAGCAAACAGCAGCAGCAGAAGAAGAAGAGCTGCAACAATAGCCGCATTACATTGATTTATGGCCAGAGTGTAAATAATCGCCTGGCAATGAATTGAAACGAAACTAAATGAAATCAATTGAACTGAAATTCCAACATTGATGCGCATTTGGACAATATTCGCATTAAAAGCCGCCCCAAACGCATAAGGCCAATTCGGCGAGCCAACGTTCAACTGTAGTGATTTAATACTAATTTTTGTGGTAAGTGCAACAATTAAGCAACATTTGCAAACCCACAATCTATCTGAGTGATTACTTCTACTCATTGTTGGTAAAGGTCAAATCGATTGTTGAAGGCTTTCGTGTACTTACACTTGGCAAAAAATATGACCTAGTTTCGAGCAAAGCGTCAGAGATATATGCTTAGACTTTAAAAAGAGACAAATTTCATTTTAATAGATAGTTTCTTAAAATTACACTTATTTAATACAAAAATATTATTTTTTAGCTTATTGATAATTATCAATGATTATAAATTTCCAGCTATTCATTATGTAAATTCAAAAAAATAAAAAATATAATCAATAAACCAGCTTAAAAAATAAAATATAAAATGAATAATTCAGCTTGTGTTCAACCTTCTAAAGTTCAAGTCATATTGTTTGCAGCGTGTAATCTTGGCACACGTTGCACATGTTACAGTGCAGCCTGCCTAAAGTGGCGCGCCCCACAACAATGACGTGGCAAATATATGCCATAGCCGAGGCAAAGGCCACTCCTTCAAACACACTCACACACACACACACGCACACACACACAATTGTTTGGATTATGCAACCTTCTTCAGCGGAAGATTTGCAAAATGCTTCAGATCTCGACTTTAAATTGCACTGCACGTTCAAAAATTCAACGCATCAATTAAATATTACAAAATAGTCGTCTTTATAGTCTTCATAGTCATCATGACTTATACTCTTATATATATATATATATATATATATTTATGTATATATACACTTATATCTGTACCCTTTTTGTTCTGGTTTTTGATAGTCTGTCGAATGTTGGCTTTGGTTTGACATGACAAAAGAATTGCCCTTAGCAAGCAAAGGAGAGGCAAATTTGTTAAAATTGACGAGGTTTAGCGTTTGTGAAAACGCGATTTGAATTGCTGATGCTGTTTTGCAAAGTGCTTTCTGTTTAGTAATTAAAATCGCAGTCAAACCATTTGCATATAGTAGCAATATATGGCAATTTCCAATCAAATCAAATCAAATCAAATCGAGAGTTCATTATAAACGTAATTCTAATAATATTTGCTGCCCTTGGCCCCTGCATGAAATGGCTGCAGCTGAATTCCAGCGATTGTCGAGATAAATATATATTATATATAATTACATATGATTTGCTGCGGTTGACTCAGACTCAGTCGGGTAATTGTCTTCAACAATTCAGTAGCTGGTTTTTTCGTGTACGTGTATTCTCTGCTTCTTCTTCTTCTCTCTCTCGATGGAGTCATTAATTTTAAGAGTGCTCCCCAGCGTTTCTGGCTCTTTGCGTTGCATTTGAATGACAATTGAGAAGCAGGAGAACTACACTCTCAAAAAAATTGGGAATTTTCGGTAATCGAATCAATCAAAAAGATTACATTTTTACTTCAAACATTTTTTATTGTAATCATAAAATGTTTAATCTAATTTTAAGCCAGCTACGGTTTTGCTTCAAGTATAATTTGTCAATAAACTCTTAGGAAATGTAAGACATAAACGTATAAAGTATAAGATCCACCTTACATTTATGAATTCTCTACTGAATTTAGAACAGTGTCTTTCTCGCAGTGTACCAACTGATTAGATATTCGAAAAGTGACCTCTGTCAACAGCAGGAATTCCACACTGAAAACCAAAGTTTAAAGTATTTCATTTATATGAAATACACAATAAATTAAGGAATTTTTTAGTGCATTTAGAACAGTGTCTTTCTCGCCGTGTACCAACTGATTAGAAATTCGAAAGAGCAACAGCAACCCTTTGGGCCAAGTCGCAAGCAGGATGCTTGCCCCGTTTCTCGATTAACATAATTTTTGAGATTCTTCTATTGACTTTGTCGTATTTGTTATTTGGTTGTTGCTTCTCCTCTGCGTGTGTTTGTTGTCTTTTGTCTATTGTGTTAACGCTGCTGCTTTTTACTGCTGCCCAATCAGCATTGTTTTTGTTGTTCTTGTGGTTGGGCTTTGATATGTAAATCGCTACACTCTGATTATTTGTGCTGTGTCTAGAGTCTAGACTGTAGACAGAAGACTGTGGATGGAGAAGGCTGCTTGGAGGTTGACAAAAGTTGGATCTGTTCAGTGGAAAGCAGCTAACGACCGCGTTAAGAGAGCTTCTCGATGGGATTAAAACTCTTTTGCGTTTCACTTTCATTTTGAAAGAAGTCGTTGGCCCACCAATTAAAAATCACAATATTTTTTTAGATTGATATTTCCGTTCGCTGAAAGATCACCATCAATTTGCGCTTTCATTTCCAATCAAAATATACACATATATATATATATATATATATATATGCTATAATACCTTGATTCAAGCAGCTATCTGATAACTATGTACAACTTTCTAGAGTCTTGCGAATTGATTTGCATAAGTGATTTGTTAAGCACACAACTTTCACGCGACCCAAATGACATTCTACACAGCTCACAGAATCCGTTTATCGTTAATTGTGTTGCGCTCAAATTATGGCTAATTATCAACGTGTACTTGGCCAAAGCAGCAGCTACTACACTGGCCAAGAACAACTCAGCCAGCCAGCCAGCCAGTCAGCCAGCCAGTCAGCAACATCTTAGCCAGTCAAATTCAAAGCCAAAGTCAAAGTCAAAGTTGAAGTTGAAGTTGAAGTTGAAGATGAAGAAATGCTAATGCTGAAGAAAACACGAACCGAAAAACAAAATGTTTTCTTATCTGTGTCAAGTCTATTAACTAATTTCTCAGTTTTCATGATACCCTGTACCCAATTAAGATTGGCATAAGCGCATATCCATATAGTTTAACAAATTGATGGTGGTAAATATATAAGTATAAATAATATTCAACAAAAGACGAATCGAATGCAGAGATTATAATTTTGAAGTGCATTTAATTATTATGCTCTACAGGGTATCTTCAAGTCACGCACTCTGCTCTAGAGCACACTTTTACTTGTTTTCTTTTTAGCCAGCTCAGAGTGAGACTGGCTTACCAGCACTTTGTCGCTGGTCCATTTACTGGCCGTGTGCTCAGAGCTCAGCCTCTATTAAGGTGATTATTTCTATCAATGTCGCTTTTGTTGTTGTTGTTGTTGTCATTATTAATACTACTGTTGTTATTGTCATTGTTGTTGTTGTTGTTAATGTGAAACACTTGTGCACATACCAGAGCACAATTGTCAAGTGTGTTTAGAGTTGTGCTAATTTGTGTGTGCCCCTATAAAGCAGCACACACACACACACACAGACAAGTTGAAATTGAAACCAAAAACGGTGCCAAAGGCATTCATTCGGCAGAGATACGCGCATTCGTGAGTATACTCAAAGACCTGCGTTCGAGTATCTATCAGAGGGCAGCTGTTCAGAAATTCCAAAAGCCCAGCGGCTCCAATATGTTGTTGATGTTTAAAAATCAAACACACACAAATAAAAAAACTTTGCACTGTGCCCATTTTTTATTATTACGACTTAATTGTCTTCAATAAATAAATAATAATAAAAAAAAAAACAATATGCACTAGAAAGCGGGTGCTATGTATAAGCAAATATAAACAAATAAACTTGCGCAAATGTTAGTTTTTTTATTAATGGCATAAAATAAACATATATTATAAATAGCGTTAATGACTTTGACTTTTATTGTTAAGTAAACTTTAAAATGCAACATTTATCTAGTATTTGTACTAATAAAATACATAATTTTAATAGAAATTATTAAGAAAAGCAAAAAAAAATTAGCAAAATGTATTGATCTTTATAGTTTGCCTCCTGTGAGGATTGAACTCACGACCCCTGGTTTACAAGACCAGTGCTCTGCCACTGAGCTAAAGAGGCGCTTGCCATCGTGTTGTCTGATTAGCAACAACATGTACAGCGCCCACAGAATGTTTCTGGAAATGTTAACAGAACGTGCTCACAGCAGACAGCATTCAATGTTAAAGCAAGCAGTAGTTAACAGTGAGCGCAATAACAGAACCAGATTTTTATTACGCGTCATAAAACTAGCTACGTTTTCAATGTATATATTTACAGAGAAACAAAAAAATTAACAAAAACAGGTGTCATCTCAAATTAGGTAATTGTAGAAAATTATATGCATAGCTTGTGCGACAACAAACAACAAGCAAACAACTCAAATTGTGGGCGTACTGAGCTCATCTCACAACAATTTTGTAGGTGCGCTTTTTTGTAAAAAAAGGCAAAAAAAAGTGAAATACATTAATATGTGCATATGTATTGGTATAAGCAGCAGGCTGAAAGGCGGGCAACACCTTCAATAGCGAAACGCGTTTGAAATTGGACATTTTATACGTGGGGGGCAGACGTCTCTTCAAATATGTATTTTGATTTTCAGCTCACTCGAATGCATAACAACAACAACAACATCAGTAGTAAAGCAACTGTATAAATGTTTTATATGCGTTAACATTATGTGTGTATTTTCGCCTTTGAAATTCGTGCATTTAATTTGCATAAAAAGCTCATTACAAATTTTCGTTTAAAGTGCAAAGCTCAACCACGCGTGGGAAGCCCTGGAAAAGATTGGAAGATTGGAAGTTGGTGCGATCTAACGAAAGATTAAAGCTTTTCACTTTATTGTGCTGTTGCATACAAGTAATTTATTTATGTAATTGTCAACTGATAAAGATCAGCCATATTTTCAATGCACTATTTATGGGCAACGAGAGCAGAGTCGCCACTGAGGCGTTTAATTGCCAGGCCATATAAAACATTAACAAAGACATCTCAACAGCGATGCAACAACAACATCTCTCCGCTAATTAGATTGTATGTCCATTAACAGTGACGGGGTCTGTTGACTTTTTCCCACTATCTGTCTGCTATCCCAGGGGAGACCTTCCCGACGACATGAGCGACACCATTTTTCGGTTAAATTTAAAGGCGATGCTTGAATATCCGTCGATAGACCGGAATCATTTAAAACGGCCAACGAGTTTCTTTCACCTTGCAGACGTTGTCCCAGTTGATTGCATGCTTGACCAGCGCCAAGTCGAATGCAGCAATTTCAGTCTGTATTTCAACATAAATTTAACAGTACATTTGCAACTTGTTTTTGTTCTTGTGCTTCTTCTTCTTCTTCTTGGACACAGGCTGTACGACTGTTACAACTGTTCTTGCTGTTGCTGTTGTTGTTGTTGTTCAACTAACACCTCTTCTGTTTCACCACACGCAGCCAAAAACAAGCTTCTCCTTCATCCCTCTTCTCTCTTCATCTTCTTATTCTTTTTATTTTGTCAAGTTTCAGCTTGGCTGTGTTGACTAACACCGGAACCTCGCTAAAACCTCACGCGGCACGTTGGTTAAGTGATAATATTTAAGCGAGGGGTGCTCCACAAATCATTAATTAATGGTATACTATTTATTTAATATTTTTTTTATAAATTATTTGTAAGTTGCCTAAACATATATCTGAAGTCAACATTTTTCATAACTTTGTCAAAAGTGATCTGATTTTTAAAGCTGGCTAGAAATTAATTTAAAAAAGTATCTCATCGGGACTTTAAAAATTTACTATTGCAAGAACTTTATCAAAACTGAACTGAATTTTAAAAACCAGTTCTTTTCTCTACATTGATACTACACTAAAAGCTAGAATCACGTTTCTGCCGCGAAAATCATGTTAAAGTATTATTCTCAAACATTTTCCCTGATTGCAAAATCGATTTGACTTTTTAAAAATTATTTGCAAGTCATTGAAATTGTGAATCACCAATTTGTTGCTTCAAATGCATATTCATTGAGTAAGTTAGTTTTTAAATGTCACATAACTTCATTAGTTATTGAACCACCCTCTTAGACACTTTTATAACCCGTGCAACATTTAGTTTCTGTTGGTTTTTGTGTGTTGACCGACGGCGACGATCGTTTGGTAATTATCAGGCAGTGGCAGTGGCAGTGGCAGGGGTATAAATAAGTGTGTACAACGCTGACGATATTGTTGGTGGTTCTTGTGGTCTTTGGGGTCTTGGTCTTGGCGTGGTTGCGCCTCAGCGGTTTCAACGCCCCGTCATCGCCCACACACCCCCTCGTAATTGTTGTTGTTGTTCTTGTTGTTGATGGTTGCTTGTTGTTTGGTGCCTGGGAAAACATTTGCAGTAGTTGCTGCCTTCGTCGCTTTTGGCCATGTCTTGTTGCACTTGTTCTTATTGAATTACGGCCAGAAAGCCCTTCACGTTTGGACACGCAAATTCTGCCATTATGCCATGTATGTTATGGTTATTTCTTCTTCTATATATATATATATATATATATATATATGTATATATATATATATGTATGCATACAGTTGAATGATCTTCATGCTTGAGTGCAAAATGTTGCAAAAGTCGCTGTCGTTCCTTGTTGCTTGTTGCACTCTCTCACGTTGTAACTGACACTGCGGCAATTTATTTAAAGGCCTTTGGTCTGCAATTTACACAAATTATTTTCATTTCAGCTCCAACAAAGTATATTCTTTGCATGCACTTCGCGAAAATACATTGTTCTTTATTCTCGAATAAAGCATTCTTTCAAGAACTTCTTAGCAGTACCGAAAACTTTTTATTCGAATATTTTATAATAATATTTCTTTAAGCATGAGCTTGTTCACTTACAGTTTCTTTTTTAATTGGAGTATTCAAATTCCTAAATCAATCATAGGATCTGCTTAAACTAAAATATATTTCAGGAAAATAAATAAATTAAATATTTATTAATTGATTCATGATGTTTTGTAGAAATTCAATTAAAAAAAAAATTATGACTTGATATGTAAAGAACAAAACTATGAATTCCAACCAATCTGATCTGGAATTTACTTCTCACTGCCTTTCTATATCTCTCTAGAACTGGCATGTAAATCTATATATATCAATCTAACTCTTGCTGTGATTAGTATATAATATATATATATATACGTATATATATTCATATTCAACTCGCTCCACAAAGCTTTAATTTGAGGTCGCTAAGCTGCTCGTCAAGTCATAATTAGGCTTTAATGCTAAATTAGATTAATGATGGGCCCACATTAGGCTCTCTCGACAATTAGAAACAGCACCAGCACAACAATAGACTCCACTCCACACTACGACTAGATCATGTCGTGTAGTCTCCTCTGTCTCTCCATTCTCTCTGTCAGTCTGTCTGTCTGTCTGTCTGTCAGTCTTCGCTGCCTGTGGGCAAATAACACGCAAGCCGAAACAAAACACACAGATAATACCCAAAGCTGGCATGCTGATGAAGAGCCAAGTTCTAAATTTTATAGTTTGTGTAGAACGTTGGCAGCGCCAACATGGTAATTAGGCTGGGAGACTACCTTGTTGCCTTATTATCTGGGCACACAAGGAAGTTCAGTCAAAATTGGTACAATGTCAAGATGATGCTGATTTGGATGTGAATCATTGCTGATGAGTACACAAATTGCAGGTGTGCGCAAACTGTGCACAACGGCTCACAGAGCCAACCAAAATAAGCGTTGTCAATAATTATGATTATAATTTGTCAGCTATCTAATGCAGGTGCCAACTGAGAACTATACGAAAACTAAGGTTATTTTGGTTGAAGTAGAACATCAAGCAACAATTTTAAATGAAGAGATCTTTTTAAACTTGTAACAAACATAGTCATTAGTAAATAATGACTAAAGCTAATTACAAAATCTTATAATCTAACGTCTTAATTTAATAGCAAAATTTAATTTACAAAAGAAAGCTAAATCTAACAAAATCCGATGAGTTTGTTTTTTAATTGTTTTTAACAATTTAAAATAAATATTTAGAAATATTTTTTACAAGCGCAAATAAGAAGCAGTAATTTAATTGTAAATTTATTCCCAGAACTTGTCATTATTTCATGCTTAAAAAATCTCATTTAGTGTGTGGAGATTGTGGTGCCTCTGAAAGTTGTTCAAGCTGCAATAAAAATTTGTGAAAATATGTATATATGATGGAAAACGCTTCTGGAAAAGGAAGCAAACGGTTAACAACAATTCTTGAAGCATTAATCTTCCTCTCTCACTCTAAACATGAACATATGAAAATGTAGACAAGGAAAGAAACTCTTGAGCTACATTTGTGTGCCACAAGTGTCTCTATGACAGCGTATGAATGAGAGTCTTTGTTTTTTATGTGCCGCAGCAGCAAAAAAAAAGGCAACAAGTGAAAAGCACAAAGGCAACTGTTGCCGCTGCCATTAGGTAATGTGATATATGCAGACAAACAGACAAACACAGCAACAACAGCAACAATCAGCAGCAACATCATCTCTACTCGCCCATAGCTGTATCTGTAGCTAGCTGTGTGTATCTTTTGTGTGTGTGTATCTTTTGTGTGTGTGCATCTTTTTTGTTGTGTTTGCTTGTTGTCGCTATGCAAATCTGCATATCGAATGCATATCTTTGTTTTGTGGCTCCCAAACAAAGACTCGACCACATTGTGCACATCTGCACTGAGAGAAATAACTTATTTGAAATACACAAATGCAAAAGCGGAAGAGAATTTTTAATGGTGTGGCCCTACAATTTCAAGGAGAATTCTTTTCTAAATTAATGAGATATATTCTTAAATTTAAAAGCGACAAAAACTAAAATCGACTGTCAAAAATTCTTAAATCAAGTACAAATTACTTGAGACAAGCATTGTGGGACATAAAATATGTGTAAAATGTTAAATATTTGATAGAATTCTTCAATTAAATGTTATATACAGGATAAATATTTCTCCTATACTTAAAATTAAATTGTTCTAAAAACTTTCATTCTCTATTTAATTGGATTTTGTTTAATATTAAATTCATCTCAGTATTATTTTTATTGAGTACTTAAAATGATAACTAAATTCCACCTAAGTAAACAGTACGAAACTGACTCAATATTTTTGCTGAGTGTAGGATGAAGATAGGCATAGCTAACTGAGTGCCAAAAGTGCGTGCTTTTTGCTGGGAGCTGGCGACTTTCAACTGACAATCAGCAGCTCAGTGGGTTGCATTGCCTTGAGTGGTTTCAGTTGCAGTGGCAGTGGCAGTTGCAACTCCAGTTTGCTGTAACGGCACATCCAACGCCCCACAACACCGGATTTGCATGCCATTATGAAGATTCTGTGGCGTTGCTCGTAAAAAAAGCCACTTAATGATGTTGCATATAGAAGGGCCTCATTTCATTGCGGCATATAAGGAAAAATGTTCTAAGCACAATATTCAAAGCGACTTTAATTATAAACCAACTGGCAACGAGACGCGCCACAAAATTCAAACATGCCCAAGTTGTTAAATCCGACGAACCGAAAATTGCTCACATAAGCTGCGCCGAAGAGAGAAGAGAGAGGACCTAAGATCGCAACTAGACAGAAGACGGCAGACAAGCTCAGACTGGGCAATTGTTTTTGTGCAACAATGCGGAACACAAATTAAATTGGCTTTGAGGTGGCACCACTCAAATTGGGCTTGTCAACTGGCTGTAAAGAGTTGAAAAGTTCAAAGTTTATAATCAACTAAAGAAAATAACTAAATAAGACAAAACGAAGATTTGAATACAGTTGTAGAATATAAATCAAATTCCTTAATCGATTGATACTTTGTTAACATGTAAACTAAATTAACAAGAATATGAACAGATTTGAATGTGGAAAGTCTGATTTCAAACTGTAGCCATTATGGCTTATAGATGCTTTTAGTAATTTCAGAATGCTCAGATTGGGAGTACAATAACACTAAACAGTTGTGAGTTTGGATAATATACTTTTAGGTCTAATAAAAATGTCAACAAGAACTGTCAACTGTTGAAGAATATATATATATACTCTGTGCGATCGGATATGTCTGCGATAATACAACTTATAATTCCCTTCTTAATAATATATAGTAAAAATAGAAATTCATAAATTTCAATTCATTTTTTGTTCTCTTACCTTGCGTCTTAATTGATATGAATAATTCTCAACCCATTTTCTCTTCTCTTAACTTACAGGAACCAAAAAAAAAAAAGAAAACAAAAGAATTGTACAGCCGAAGCTATTCAAATTAAAACATGGACACCGGAAGTGTGGTTAGCGAACCGATTTCTGCGCATCATCGAGCGTTTGCCAAGCAGAAATCGGCCTCCATGGTAAGTTCAGCTGGAAGTTCAAGTCAAGTTGTGTAAAGAAAAACACAACACAAACAACACTCATAGTATTATTTGCCCATAATTATAAATAGTTCACTGGCGCCCCATTGTCTAATTCGATGATATAAGCGCGCAAATAATGCGCAGCTAATTAGCTACAGCCACGCACAGACGAACTAAGTATCTACATACATAAATATACATAAATAAAGACATGCATATATCTATACATATATATATATATATATATATGCTATTATATTGATATATTAATATCGCGATACCAGCATCAGTTACTTAACATAATTTCACGCTAGAAAGTTGTCGAAAATGAAAAGCGCAAATAAAAACCCAAAGAAAAAAAAAACAAGTACAAAGCTGACATGCAACATGATGTATGTAGAGGAAAAAAAAATGCCAAAAAGCGAAAAAAAAAAAAAATAATAACAAAATTAAAAATTGGCAACTTAATAAAGCGTGAATACATCCAGCCTAAAGCACCAACAATTTACAGCTATTAATTGTTAATGCATCGTAATGCATTTTTGGGCAACACTTTCTCAAATACATTTTCTGCCGGCGGCTTAAATTACACATTTCGACAATAATCTTTCCACATAGTCAGCGTGACCTATCCATTAGTATTTCGCAAAAGTGAATTTCGAAAACCTCAATCTCGTATTGTACGTCATTATTTAGATAGTCATGTCATTGTTGAAATATTTCTATAATGACTGTAGAATCTAAAATTTGAATTAAAGGCTTTTTTGAATTGTGCCCAAAAAAAACCAATGCAAAAGCAAATTTCAAAATTGCAGTGCTGGTGTATTGGTTTAAATGAAATTAAAATAAAGCTGACTAATCATGATGAGTTAATACTTAAAATAAATAAAATTCTGCCCGCTGTTAACGTTTTGTTATTATGTTAATGTTAACAGAAAACTAGACAAAGCAGTGCAAAATCAGTTAAAGCAGTTCAAAGCAGCAATGAGAACAAAATTAAGCAAAGTTGATTATTATTTAAAGACAAAACCAGATGATTATTATTTAAAGACAAAACAATTTGATTATTATTTAATGACTTTCAACGTTTGTTTTGTTTATGGAATTGTATAAATTAGAGGTATTCAGTTGTTTTCTTTCAGTGAACAATACTCGAAAGATATTAGTTTTACGCCTACATGATTCATGGAGTAATAAATACAACTCTTACTTAATGATTTTCGACAAAAAGAAAGAAAGAGATTTTTGGTGAACACAGTAAATAAAAATACAAATAGAAAGAAACCTGTAGGTGGCCAACACTTTAGTGAAGCCTATTTTATATTATTTCTAATAATATATGGCTATTTCCGACGTCTAATAAAGAAAATAACACACTCTTGACTTTCCACACACATGAATACTTAAATACAACTGCGAAAAAGACAACAAAATGTTGGTTGGGCAGTCAGCCATGGCACTAAAGCAAATAACAGCATCAAAAGTCTTCTATTGAAACACTTTCACTCAAAGCGAAAATACTGAAAGCAACCGTAACTTACGAGTATTTTTAGATGTGTAATTACTACATGCATACATAACTTTTTAAAAAGACGTTGAGATGCTGATTGAATATGAGCTGACAATTAGCATAAGATATGAATATTTAACACATTTTTCTACCAACTTAACACCCCGTGTGTAAATTCACACACTCAATGAATACCCTTGTGTCAAATACGGTCAATTAATTTCTTCTACAAAATTGCACCAATTATTCAACACTAACGAAATTGTGATAGCGGTGCAGTTAAAGTTGCTGTAATGTACGCAAATGAATTTATGATCTATGAAAAAGTCACAAAAAAAAAGAGGACCAGGAAATTCTCACGTTCAAACTGGACAATGTCCGGTCGAGACAAGAACAACAACTGCTGTGCAGCTAGCATATTACAAGATAAGGGGTTAACCCTAAGCGACACACAAACACACACACACATATATATGATTTTAAAGGGTGCTTCGGTTTCAGTGCATTCGGTCGGTGGTTGTTCTTACGAGTGCATCTTCAAATCGCTGTAACGGTTTTGTTTGTTTACCGGCATTTCTTATTGCACTTTTTACTTTGTGCTCTGCTTTGCTACCGCTGTGCACGTACACGAAACCGAAAGCTTTTCTTACGTCATTGACAAACAACGGAGCTGCAACAGGTTAGCAAGCTTCTACATATAAAAGCTTGATAAATGTATGCAAAGCTTTCAGTTGACGATTGAACGTACGCGTGCCGACAGCTGTTTTATTCGCGACAGCTTTTTTTTACTTATTGCACAGTATTGTTTTGTTTGTAAATTCATAAAAAATTCACCAGAAATGTTTGTAAACGCATTAATTTCTTTGTTTTCGTTAAGTGAAATGCTAGTTTAATATAAAAGCAGCTGCAAATTTAACATGCATACATGATATACACACAAGTCAATTGTGTATGTGTATTGTATTTGCTTATCTGCTAACAATAAATTAAATGGCATTAATTTTTAAGTCAATTAATACTTTAGCAGAGCAAAGTTTACAACCATTTCGCTAATTTATTTATACCATATCATACACGTGCCTATTTATACACATATACATATACACACACTCACACTAATATTAAACACAATAAACAGCCGACGATTTGGGAACCGGTAAAAACAATAATAATATAAACAAATTCAAAGAAAGCTTTCGGCATCAGCTTAAACTTTCGCACACGCAATCGGTTGTTCTCTACCACCTCTCCCTCTCACAAACAAACACACAGCTCCAAACTTCAATCGAAAAATGAGAATCGCGAGCGTTAGTCTGCTTTCAGCTTTCGGTCGACTGCCATCGTTGTTGATCCGCTCACCTGTCGCGGCCCATAAGAAAAGCTTTTGCGCCGCTTTAAGTGTTTCATCACAACGCTCACTTTGTCAATCAGCAGCTGTGATGACTTTGCCGGAGCGTAACCCATTTACGCCAGATTTCTTTTTTCGGCAAGTGAGTAAGCCCTGTTATCACATTAGTTGTGCTTTGCAAAATAATGAATAAAAACAAACAAAAACACAGTTATTTGATACGGAGAGCAGCACATACAGCTATCTGCTGGCAGATGCTGGCACCGGCGAAGCCGTCATCATCGATCCCGTCCTGGAGCAGGCCAAGCGTGATGCGCAACTCGTTAAGGATCTGGGCTTTAAGCTCAAATATGCCAGTAAGTGCCTTACACTGTGTGGCTGTAATAAAAGACTTGCATTTATCGATATCGATATACGATAGTTAACACACACATGCACGCCGATCACATAACGGGTAGCGGCTGGCTGCGGCAACTGACTGGCTGTCAGTCGGTCATTGCCGCTGCAAGTGGCGCCAAAGCGGATCGTCATATTGTGGAGGGTGATCGCATTGCGTTTGGACGCCACTCGATTGATACACTGGCGACACCTGGTCACACCAACGGTTGCATGAGCTATGTGATCAAGGAGCAAGGTTGCATCTTCACCGGCGATACGGTGCTAATTCGTGGCTGTGGACGTACCGATTTTCAAGAGGGCAGTGCAAAGCACCTCTACGAGAATGTCCACGAAAAGATCTTCAGTTTGCCAGAGAACTATCGCATCTATCCGGCACATGACTACAAGTGAGTTGAGCAACTCGACTTTATGGATTTGCCAGGTGGATAACTTTTTGTTTTGCTTTGCAGGGGTCAGCTGGAGAGCAGCGTGTGGGAGGAAAAACGCTACAATCCACGCTTGACAAAGAACATCGATGAGTTCATTCAGATTATGGACAACCTTAATTTGCCTTATCCCAAGAAAATCGGTTAGTATTCAAAAAATATACCAGACTTAAAAAGTAAAACACTTCTTTTTTTGTAGATGCATCTCTGCCAGCTAATCGTGAGTGTGGTGTTTATGATATACCCAAGGAGTAGAGAGGAGCAAAATCTATGACAATATATAATAAATATATACTGATTGTCTACGGGGAATTGGGGATCATCGCTACGGCTCAAAATACATTTACCTTCTAAATTTTAACTTTGACTGCAATATGCTCAATTGTTGATATGTATTTATTGCATTCATTAATATTATATAACCAAATTGTATTTCAAGTTAGACAACTACCTCTGATCTATATGAAAATAATATATTTTTACACATGTTAAATAAATCATTCTTGAAAAGTGAAATACAACTATGGAGTTTTCTTCAAATTAACTAATACTTATGTTTTTATTATTGATGAATTAAGAAGCTTACTTTAATCTGCTGTGTGCTGCTTTGGTTCTCATAGTTTCCAATAAATCTCTTTTGTTAGGCCCCCTTATCAAATAATAGTAGTACTAATAACTACTATCGCTCTTGTGGTCGAAATTCGGCAGTTGGTTTTTTGTTGGTCACGATAATAATTCATGTGTGTGCATTTTGAATAACAAGTAGCGTGTAGATTATATTTAATCGATACACAGTATAATACACGTACACACCTAGCCAATAAATATATTATATATATATATATATGTATATATGTATGTATGTATAGAAGTATGTATGCATATGAGTGTATATGTAAGGAGGAAATTATCCTTGGAGTGTAATTATTAAAATGAAATTGAACTTATTGCACTTGATCAACATTATGTCACGGTATACACCCGATAAGATAAGTAATATACCTGATAAGAAAGATATGTATATATAAACATTTTTTTTTATAGTTATTGTGTGCAGGGATTAAGTTAACAATAAAAGGAAATAAACTTTATTTGTTAGATGAGATCTTTTTTCATACAAATTAAAAGTCGGCAGTTGGGCAGACTTTTGATACAAATTAAGTATATATATGCTTTATGGGATTCCAAGTATTAATTGTATCAAATTGTATTACAAACTAAATAATAATCTAAACTAAATTTACTGTAATACAATAATTTTCAATTTCCATTCTTTTGTGCGCCCACAGACCATTCTCAATCCGAAGAGTTGCTCCAGTGCGGCCAAGTACAGTCTGCACTCGGGATCGGAGAATAATCACGAGACGCAGTCGCAAACACAGACACAGACGCAGACGTCGACGCACTGCTCGACAACGGGCAGGCGACGCAAGGGGGGCTCTCTGGGCGGAACGCTCTCCTCGCGCTCCACGCGCAGCGAGTCGAAGGAGTTGCGATCCGCTCTGCAGGATCGCGAGGCTGTCATTCAGAATCTGCGCATTCAGCTGTGCCTGGGCAAATTGCCACGCCCCAGTGGACCACCTCTCGATGATTCGGAGAAGCCAGCGGCTGAGCATAAACTGAATCGCCTCAAGGCGGAGGCGGAGAACAAACGCATCAAGATCAAAAACCTGAAGAGCGCTCTCGAAAAATTAGATATCACAGAGTAAGTGGAATTGTTCAGATTGTAATGAATGACTAAGAACTTTTAAGAATCTTTAAAGATCGATTTTCAAATAAATGTGGAACTATAGTGCAAATAAGTAAATAAAATGCCTGGCTTAAATATACCCTAAATATACCTCAAGAATATTCGTGAAGTGACTTTAAAATGTTTAATTATATATATTAAAATAATTAATCTAAATATACATAAAGAAAATTAAAATAATAAGAATTCGTTCTTGTATATTTTTCAAGTTCATTTGACAAGTGATTTCAAAAATTATCAAATTTTACCTTGATAATAAATGAATTTGTATTATGGAAGAGATTTTAAATTAATTTCAAATAAAAATTCGTTCTTGAAAATACGTCATGTAATTTCTAATTCTATTTAAAGTTATTTAAAGCAATCTTCTCAAATGAAGTAAAAAAGATTCATAATAAGCAGTAGTTCATAATTGATGGACACAAATTCTTCTTGAGTTTTTATTTATAGTGTATCTATTTGCCACATGCTAACTATAATTTTCCCTCCTCTGCCCATAGCAACATTGATATACGAATTCGACAGGCGGAACTGGAGTATGCGCTGGGTCGCGAGGAGCTGCAGATGCTATCGATTGTGGAGGAGGCGCGCGCCTTGCAGGCCCGTTTGGAGAAATCTAAGCCCGAGGCGCAAACGCTCTACAATATAATCAGCTCGGGTGTGGCATTGAGTTTGCATGCGGTGCATGCAACATCCGGCCGTTGGGCGGCACAGCAGCGAGCGGATCAGCCCGGTTTCTATGTGGAATGGGCACTGGAGGGGGATGGACTGTATAAGGGGGATCGCATACTTGAGATCAATGGACGGCTGGTGACCAGCAAGACCAAAGAGGAGCTGCAGAAGCATGTGGGCAACTCCGGCAAATGTCAGATGGTTGTGCTGCGCAAGAAAACCGTGGCCATACCCCAGAAGCAACTCGATCAGGAGAAAGAGAACAATATGCGACTGCAGCATCGCATCTCTTACCTCGAGGAGCAGGTGCATGAGCTGCAGAATGTCAAGGAGCAGGAGCACCATCAACAGCACCATCAACAGCAGCAGCAGCAGCAGCAGCAGCAGCTGAGGCACCAGCCACAACAACAGCAGACAACCCAATCGAATAGTGCTCATGTGACCAGCATTAGCATCTCCTCGCCACCCTCACCCTCGCCCACAACAACACCGCCGTCGGACAAGCCGCTAATCTTTCAACGTGGCAATTATATCACCACTCTGGTGGGTGGCAAACCCATTGAGCTGGTGGGCGATGAGCTGCCACCGACACATGTCACCAAAACCCTGATCAAGGAGAACACTCACATTGATCTACGCGAACGTCTGCCCCATCATTCGCATCTCTATGCCATGCCCTCCAAGTCCCTGTCCGCCTCCAAGATATCCATCAACAGCGACTCCGCCTACATGCAGCAGCAGAAGCGCGACAAGGAGCGCCAGCGCGACCGTCACGAGCGACAGCGGGACAGGGAGCGGGAGCGAGAGCGACCCAGAGACGCACTGCAGCAACAGTTGCAGCAGCAGCTGCACAGAGATCATCTAAGGAGCACTCATGCACGCAGCGTGGAGCATCTCAATCATTACAATGGGTAAGCATAAGTTTTCGTGGACAAAACCTACAAATATATATTAACTAGAAATATGGAAAATCGCACTAAATGTAAAATCAAATCCACCAAATCTTTAATCAATCTGAATATCAGAAATTCTTATTACAAATTAAACTGCTTCAATGAAGTAGAATAACCAGAATAGATTTTTTCTTTGTTTGTGTTTGTGAAATATTCTGCTAAATAGCTAAAGAATTTGCACTCTAAAAATCATTAAAATTCTCATGTAAAAAGGATATATAAATGTTATTCAACATGATAAATATTAATCCTGTTTTCAGGAAAGTTCAACAAAAAATTTGCTGAAATTCAGAAGACAGATTTGTGTTTAAAATCAATTTCTGGTAATGATAAAGAGAACAAATAAGAACGGCAATCTGGTATCAACATGCCGACAGATAACATTCTTTATAAACCTATTGTTATAAACTTAAGTACAAAATTGTAAGATCCTCTGCTTGAAAATATAAACCAACTAATTTTAAATCCACTAAAACTATAGCGATTTTCTGGAATCTAGTAAATAGATATATGTAAATATTATATTATAAAATACTCATTTGATTGTTATTCCACCCACCCACAGCTTGGAACGTCGACGGGGGGATGTGTCACGGCAGAGCGAAGCTCAAACTCTGCGCGCTCGGCTGCCGAGCGACGTGCGGAGCGTAAAATCGCTCGACTTTGACAGCGAGAACGAATCGAAGCCGATGACGATAACGACGACGACGACGACGACGATGACGTCTGGGGAATCGCGGACGAATCACGTGAGACCCACGCCGCCAAAGAAACCGTTGCGCCTCTCACTGCAACGTGCACAGAGCCTGCAGACAGTCGAGCTGCATCCGTGCGCCGAGCACGATCGGAAGCGGCCAATGAAACGGATGCATCACAACAGCAGCGCCAGTGGTGGCTCCTCGCCCAGCGATGAGGGTCAGGGTCATGGGCATGGCCATGGCGGATCTGTGGCGCTCATCGAGAACTGCAGTCCGATGCATACAGCCTCGCTGGGGCGCCACAAGCTCATCTAAATTTGAGTTTGATTTGGATTTTTAGGTTACAGCTTGGTGGAAACTGCACTTGCTGTCTTCAGTCAGTGAGTTTTCCACCCAACAGACAGGCGGATATGTGCAAAATTGAATAACCTAACTATAATTATGATTACAATTACAATTGTGAATTTTCTCATACACGTAGAGTTCGACTTAAATAATACTACTTACCATATATATATTGCTGTACTCGTAATTAGGGCTTGGCTACCATTTCGGCTTTATCATTATCACAAACTCGAGAGGATTGAAAGATTGTATACAAAATCTATTAGCACCATTTTTATTTATGTAAATACACGAATTTTTGTCATTTGAATCTTGGCCTGTTTTCTCTAATTGTTTATGGGTTGCATTGAGTATATCGATTTGAAAAATGTGATCAGATTGTCAAAAAAAAAAAAACCGTAAGTGTTATCCGAAATTAACAGTTAGAAAATCAAATTTTTTTTAAGGAACGAGTAAACGGAGTTTAGTAAAAAAAATATCGGTACTGCATAACGGTAGCTCTATTTTGAATTCAGAGTTTTTGTCATGTAAAATGAAGTTGCCAATTAGAAACCGAATACCAAAAATAATTAAAAAAGAAAATCATAATCATTTACATAAACAATTTTTTTTATCAGAAAAAGAACTGTCACCCAAATTTCTTTCCAGTTTGATTTTTTTCCTGAGTATTAAGTAATACATTTTGTGGCATATTTACAAAAAAAAAATGGACTACTTAAGACATGCCAAACCAACTGAACTTTACCCAATCTGCATTCCTTTATTGTATGTATTGCTACTTCAATATTTTAACGCTTGTAAAGTTCTAGCCAACAGGCACGATACATACGATAAAAATTTGTATTAAACTCACGTTGTCGTGTTCAGTAGTCGTAGTGTGGACATTATTAATAAATACTTGAATGGTTATAAATCTTCGCAAATCAGAGTTTCTATAAAAACAGACAGACAAGAGATAATACAGGAGAGATAAGTCTCCAATTATTATTTTAAACTGCCAGAGGCAGAGAAAGAAAGAGAGAGAGAGAGAGAGAGAGAGAGAGAGAGTATTCAACTGTTAACTGTGAGAAGATAAGCAAGAATGCGCTCAATGAGTGGGTGCGTCAAAGTGGAGAACGTGAGAGTAGAGTTTGCTCAGTAAATGCGTACATGTGAGCGGAGAGATTACGATAGAGCACGATCTGTGTTCGTGTCTTGACACCCACGATGCCGTCGTTTGCGCCGACGTCGACGTCGAAGCTTCGCAATCTCGAGTTGAAGCACAGGTACGCTGTCACTCAACTTGCGCACTGACATTTTAAAACCGAAATCAGTTGCGGCGCAGGTCTCAAAATCGACGAACGCTACGGTGCATTGTACAATTGAAGCGATAAATTCGGTATTGCTGTCAACCCAATTAATTAATAAATACGAATAACGCCACAATAACGCCATCAACAATAAAACAACTGCTGCTTACAAGGTAAGTGTGTACACGAATCTGGGAATAAGTAATACATTTGTTAAATTATAAAGAATAATTAAGTAAATGCAGGTCGAGAATAATGCGCAAAAGAAAATATTTACAAAACAACAATGATTCGATTTTTAATTGTTCATAAAGACAATAATCAGAACTGGTTTCGCTGTTAAAAATAGCATGATACAAAAACCTTCATTTGTTTTGCCGTACATTGGCCCGTCCTTCAGTGTGTGGGTTACTGTAACCAGTTTATAATTTTATATTTACGACAAAAAATATATCCAAGGAGCGAACAAGAAATAAAGCAAAACTGCAGTTTACAGTTTCTTTGACGCTGCATCTGCGCCTTAGCTCCAGTTTCTCTTGTTAACCAAATTCTAAGAAGAAGATGAAAAAGCGAAACTCATTTAACAAGTGTTTACAATTTAAAATGCAACCCAGTAGACAATTTATGTACCGTTCTTATCTAACATCACTCTGAAAGCTTGTTGTGTTTAAATATCATTAAACTATCATCGCTTCGTTGTATGATAATTAGCGTTTGACTATAAAGCACATATATTGTATTATTTAAAAAAAAAAAACAAACAAATGATTATAAACATAAATTTACTTATGCGAATTAGCATCTGTGAAGTTCAGGGTCAGCAGAAATACTTATATAAATATATTAATATAATATATATAAATACTCAAATATACCATATTTATTCACTCAATTAATAATAACACATTTGAACAATATTATAAATTGCATGCGTACAATATTTACTAATGTAAATAACAACATTGAAGTACTTCAAGTTGATTAGGGTAACCTGGGTAATTAGAGCTACAGTAGTTACTGACTAATGACACCAATCAGTATAACTAAAAGCTGTAAGCAATCAAATAGTTCATTATTTGTTCATCAATCAACGTTGACATATTTGCAATAGTAAATCAAACCCATCTTTAATCATATAACCACAAATTTAATAACAGCAACAATTGCTTTAAGTGCTGGCAACAAGGCAGTTAATTAAATATATATTTAGAACACATTGGCTCAACACAAGAACAAAAACAATAATTCTTATCGTATCCATGATAATACTGGTTTGTGTCCCAGTTTAAAGAAGTAACGATTAATTGGGACAAATGTATTTCAGATAGTTAAGGCTCACTCAAAAGTTTCAGTTGAAAAGTGTGTACAAAAAATAGATAGTTGCTTGGCCTTCAAGTAACCGACAGCAAAAATAACAACCACTTGTTGGCCATCCGCACTTAACCCTGTCAAAAAAAGGCTGTTTTAATTTACTTGTATATAGAATGTACATATGAAATATGTATATTAAACACTTATATAATATTTAAGCAGTGTGCATGACCCACAAATCGCTTCGTCAATTAAGGTTAGCCGGTTCAATTCCGCACACACGGCAAGGCAACTGGGAACTGGCAACTAAGTAAATAAATATACAAATTAAACAGCTGATTTCACTTTAACAGAGATGAGCAAGCTTACATATTAAAATACTACTTTTACTTACTTTATGTAGCTGAAATCACAAGCCACACAAATCATCTATATTTTCGTATGGTTAGCAAATACAAATAAATTGCAAAATATAAAATAAAATAACAAAATAATTGATTTAAAATGATTGAGGAATCATAATAAAATTAAATTACAATTTAAAAAGTAAATAAGCCTATTTGCATATTAAAAAGTAAAATGGTTGAAGATTTATTGCAAGTATTGAGAAAGAAATAAAGAAACAAATTTAAATAGTTAGAGTTAGTTAGTAATACGTTGGAAGTAATATCTTTAAATAATAAAAGAGAGAGCAAGAGATAGGACAAAGAAATGGATCAAAGAATTCGCAAAGATATATAAATGTTGGAAATTTAAAAATATACACAAATATAATGTAAGTATAAGTTAAATTGCTCATAAGAGAGAGAGAGAGAGAGAGAGAGAGAGAGAGAGAGAGAGAGAGAGAGAGTACGGAAGAGAAATAAGGAACAAAAGAAACGGAGAAAATATTTAAAAGATAGGAATATTTATGAATCTGTGGAAATATTGTTAAAATGGAAAATTTAAATGTAAAAAATGTTTAAACTGTTACTTCGAATTGTCAGAACTGATATTAATTGAATTCATTTAGTTAACTTTTAAGTAAAATTAATTTAAGGCATACACAGCAAAGAGGCAAGATATTTATGATTCTAATTGTATCATTGAATCATTTGACAAGTCAGTTTGGTATGTTATCTTATCCACATCCATAAATACATATATAAATATATGTTACTAAAGTAATGTCAGTGATTTAATACATGGATCATATCTGATGGTTGGCTTTGACACATTTGCGAAGAGAGTCTCTCTCTCTCTCTCTCTCTCTCTCCCTCTCTCTCTCTCTCTCACTTTCTCTCTCTCTATCCTCTCTCTTTAACTACCGATCACTCAGATGAAGGTAGCAGAAGCGGGGTCAGAGGCTATTTCTAACGTAACCGCCCAGCAAATAGAAAATCAGCATGGTGCGAATGAATTCTATATATAGGAATAAACACACATATGAATGTTTTGTGATTTGTTTGTTTGTTCCATCAGCTTATGTTAAATTTATCACTCGTTTGAATTGCAGTTGAAAATGATGCGCCTTGTAATCATCAGCTTGGCCCTCTGTGCCACATTTACGAATGCAGGACAAACCGTAAGTAACAAATAACATAATAATAATAATAATAATATTCAATAATATTCAACTGTAACTCGCTGTAGCGCAACTCACCCATGGAGGCGATTGCGTATGTCACTGGACCTGTGCAGCCAGATAATAGACAGGTGAAGGGCAACGTGACCTTCATCCAGAACGATTGTGGACAGAGTGTGCATGTGCGCATCCAGCTGGAGGGTATTAAGGAGGGCAAGCATGGCTTCCACATTCACGAGAAGGGAGACCTGAGCAATGGCTGCGCCAGCTTGGGCGCTCACTATAATCCCGACAAGGTCGATCATGGTGCCCCACAGCACGAGGTGCGGCACGTCGGGGATCTGGGCAACATTGACGTGGGTCCCAGCGGCAAGATCGACATCACTTACACGGATGCCGTGATCAGTCTAAGCGGCAAGCGTACAATCGTCGGACGTGGTGTGGTCGTCCATGAAATGGAGGATGATCTCGGACTGGGCAATCACACGGACTCCAAGAAAACGGGCAATGCAGGCGGCCGTATCGGTAAGCATCAAGCAAAACAACCTAATTTAACTCCATTTTAAATAATCACACAAATGAATTGTCTTCTTTTATTTGTCTTTTCAGGCTGCGGTGTTATTGGCATTAAGTAAATATCCGATTAATACTTTTAAATCGAATCAAATCAATGTTCTTGTCTCTATTTAAAAAAAACTTTTCTCCCATTTGTGTCAGCTTAAAATAAACTTTTTTTCTTAACGCTCGGTAAATGTAACTGTAACTGTAACTGTAACTGCAACTGTAATTTTAACTGTAACTGTAACTATAACTGTTATACGTCACTTTCAGCACTCACCCCTTTCATCATATTTGTAATACATTCAGCAAATCTTTTATATTAAACATGACTGGATTTCCGGCTTTCTCCCTAACTGTAACTGTATGTGTGTGTGTGCAACACATATGTACTACGTATATATATATATATATATACTACCATCCCAATATAACTTGTATTTTCCAGACAACCATTAATATCATTGTCGGTCTACATAAACATCTAATCGTCTATTGATAAGTTGTTGGCTTGAAGGGTAGGTAGGCAATAAGGGTATTTTTACACGTACAGTTGAAGTTCGCTAACTTGAACTACCCAAACTAATTCAAATTGTACTAAAAAGGTGTTTTAAAAAAAAGAGGATTGAAATTCTGTAAAATAATGTAACAAATGAGGCTTCGCCGACCCCATAATGTATATATATTCTTGATCAGCAAATTTATTTATTTATAGATAAAGATATATATTTATTATATACTAATACATCATATTTTGAGAATAATTGAAACATTCTTAATTGTTTCAAATTCCATTTAGAGTAAAATGTTAATACAATTTTGTATCCAAGTATGGAATATATTATTATATATAAGAACTTAATTTTCGGCTGTTTTTTAATTTACTTTATGGAGTCAGTGATGTAATAACACAATATTAATATTGTAATATTTGCGTAACACTATTTTATGTGGAGAGTTTCCCTTATTGATGATTAACTGTATTCATACTAATGTTATTTGGAGCGAACTCAGCTGTAATAACATGCATGCTAATGAGTAGCCAATCTAATTCGATTAATTGTGTTTGCTTAACCTGTCTTGAGTTCACGGCATGAAAACTAACTGTTCTTTCCACCCGCAAAACGCACTGATTGCCACATCAAAACATAGAAAATGTGCCTCATTGTACACCATTTTCCTATTGCCGGTGCAACTGCTTTTTGTTTTTCCAGCTCGTTTGCCACATACGAACAACTACAACAATCAGAACAACCCGAACAACTTCAGCATCAGCATCAGCATCAGCATCAACATCAATATCAACATCAACTTGAAGCATCAGCATTGCACACAAAAAGTCGCCAATCAGTCGTCAATCAGCCCACATTTTATGTGCCACACGATCAGCCTCACGATCATGTTATATATCCACTACTGCGTCATCCATATCCATCATATCCATATCCGTATTATCTATAAAGTGTGTGTTTGTTCTCTTGTTGCTATCGTCGTCGTATGTTCCTCCCCTAATACTAGTTTTGGCCCAGCATTTTTGGCTAACTGTAATAACTTTACTTATAGGTCGGATGTGGATGATTGGCCCTGTCTTCGGGACGGTGCCGGATCCCTGCGCCAATCCCTATCCTTACTGATGTTCGTTGTTGGTGTGCTCATTGTCAGGGACGGCATGTGATCGCTGATCGTGATCAAGTATTATATCATTCTTATGTCATTCATACAGTACAGTACAATTAATTAACAAACAAACAAAACAAAAAAGATACTCTAACTCTTTGTTTGTAAATTTGCCTGAAATTGTCATCAGAAATAAAATCGAAACTCCTTTTTATATATTACGCATATATTTCGAAATAACAAATACACGAAATACACTTCACATTTCAACTGACCCATAAAATCCAAGTCGAGATTTCTGCGATACGATAGCGATTTCTAGGTGCTAAAACTGAGCCTAGCCAAAATTGCTAAGCACACACAGACACACACACACACACACACACACGCACACACACACATACAGTTGGACACACATTTTGTGTCTTGAACACGCAACATTGAAATCAACTCAAACTCACACAAAATTAGCGACGATTTACCTCCCTTTCCTCACACCCCCCCCCCCCCCCGCCACCCTTTTGCAAAAGTAAGGTGCTTTGGCATGCTTCTATAGGTGCCAAGTTGAATTTCAAGCGCAAAGAGTTCCCGGAGTTCTTTAATTATTCGCACAGTCCTTGCATTTATTTCATGAATAGCATTTATAACTTTTGCGCCCGTTACTCAAATGAAAGCACGCAATTTATTTGGCCCTATGACATCCCGAGTTGGCTCACACTGCCCCGTTGTTTCCATTACTTGGTAATTAACTCATTAATTATTGTGGACTTGAAACAAGCTATACTCTTGAATATGTCACAATTTTATATTTCGAATTGAACATTTTTCATTCACCTATTACTCACTTGTCCTAACTAACTTTTTATTCGATTTTTTGTAAGTATTTACGGATTTACACAACTAACCATACATTTTTAATGTCTTCCGTCTATTTATTTATTTATTACATGCTCTTGTGTAAATGCGTAAATGTAAAATTGATTCAAGCAGCAACAAAATATTTAATCTAGCTAAAATATATTGTGTTTTTTCAGAGAAAATTCAACAATGCTGGAAAGCATATTAAATTTCTTTTCTTAGACTAAAAACACTTCTTAGAAATATCATAAATTATTTGAATTATTTTAAGAGTGGTGCAATTTACAAGTCTACACTGGGAAAAAGAAGGTTTACCGATCATTGAAAAAAATATACTAAAACTCTGCCAACTGCCTAAACATTTGCTAATATCATGAAATATTTCATAGATGAAGGATTTTGACCATTTCCTAAATTTATTGATAATCTATTAAGCGACCCTCGCCATTAGTTCTGGGTGACAAGCTGCTGAACTCTAAATGTAAATATACATGTAAAACTAGTGTAAACTACTCGCACTCTTCGATTGAGAGTTTGCCTAATGAGTGCATTGACTTGTTGCCCACTTGCCACTCCTTCGGTGTTCTTCTTCCGCTTCTTCTTCTTCTTCTTCTTCTTCGAACTAAGCGGAAACCGCAGACGACCCAGAATGTAAGCGTTAGTTGGTTAGCTTCACGTCTGGGAACTTTGCGCAGCCGCTGGTCAAAGTTGGAGGAGACCCTAAACTGCCAGTGGCTACCCCAACACGCAGTTGTAAAGTAAATTCAACAGAAATGGGTTGCAAAGGCATACAAGATGGGGCAGAGAGACGTGGCTGGGGAGCTGGTAGCTGGTAGCTGGTAGCTGGCTTTGCCACCCGATTCTATCGACCAGACCCTAATCGCATGGCCTGAATAGGCAAAACTCGGTTGTTTCCTCGAAAATCGCACTTTCACTCACTTTTACTTTGTGGCATTCACGTTGTTGCCGCCTATTGTTGTGACCAGTGAAGAAAATAGGCGGCTTGGGTTGGCTTGGTGGTTGTCAGCGTCGGTGTGTTGTGGCCACAACCACAAAGCCGACTTGGTTGCCAACATTTATTAACTTGGCCAGCACCAGTTCACAGCTACCGGTCAGTTACAATTCCAACGGCATTTTGTCAAGACGCGTTCGCGCTTCCCAAATAATCCGTGTTACCCATTCAAATCCCAGCATACTTATCAGCATTAGCCATCAAATTGAAGCAAATTGAAGTTCTATTTTTGGGATAATACGTGACAGCATTTGAGAGTGGTTTATTCTTGTCGCATTTGGGTCACTTTCACGTTTCACTTTTCAATTATTAAATGAGAATCAAAATGAGGTCCTGCGGTCCCAGTTTAATAAAATACGTCTTATTTGCCTTCAATGTTCTATTTGCGGTAAGTTATGACTCAACCCATCAATGGATAGAATATCGCTAATTATTAATCTATCTGTGGATGGGGACTTCACACTTATATTATGATGATCAAAAATAATATCCAAGTCGAAGGTTTGGTTTAATATAAATAATATTCAGTTCTGTGACTAAATTTTAGTCTTATAAGAATTGTAGAACCGAGCCGAGCATTAGTCATTGCCAATTATTTGATTTATATATATTATTTTTGCAATTTACTTTATCATCTCAACTCTAAAATACAAATATAATGATATGGAATTCCATGTCTCTCATTATTACATTTAACAATATTTAAATTCATCTCTAGTTTCCCCTTTTTTTTGCTCCTATGTGAACGATATGATAAGATAAGAGACCATTATTGAAGAAGCATTAAAGATGACTTGGTACACAAAAAAGTTGTGCATACAGGAACTGATCTTGCAACCATTCGTTTCTATGAAATATATATATATTATAGTAGTCTCATCTCAATGATTATTTTTCAGGATTTTAGTAGAATATTAACATGCATAACTAGTGAAATGGGTTTAAAGCAACTTTGGAAAACAAATAAGTTTTTTTCACCGTTGGACCAATCTTTGCTATGGCAGCTATATGATATAGTGATCAGATTCAGGCAGCTCCAATATATGTGCAGCTTGCAGCATAGAGACGGATATTTGTTAAGTCGACATCCATATGACTATATCAACAGTGATGCTGATCAGCAAAATATACAATGCTTTAGAAACTCTAATTATAGAATTAAATTATTGTCATTTCAACAATACAAATATAATAATTCCGCTCCGATTATTCATACTCTCATACTCTCAACCCAAGTGAAAACAATTTTAATATAAATATACTCAGCTGCGAATTAACGAATTTAGATGTTGACTGATTGCGGAATACCTGTTCAATGTGACAATAAATGCAATTGCGTGCTTCTGTCCAAAGAGTGATTTCGCATGTGAGTTGTGGCAATAATTGAACTGGATGCAATTAGTTGCTCTTTCAAATAGATTATACAAGACCGTAAAATGGGTTATACAGATAATGATTAGTGGACAATTTGCATATGCAATTGTGCGTTTAAAAGTAGGCAACACAACGTTCAAGGCCATAACAAGGCTATCTGTCCGTAAGGATGACGACATGGCCAATGCCAATGACCAATGTCCAATGACCATTGGCCAATGTCCTATTGTTTAGTTGTGATTGTGGTTGTGGTTGTGGCACTGTGCTGATGCCTTATCGGGCAATTAGAGTTGGTGGGGCCAACGTAAACACGAATACCAAATGAGGCATACGACTAAAAATGCGTGGGTTTTTTTTTTTATATTCTGTGGTCATTAGGTAAATTGCGTTATGGATTGAGTTGGGGGGCCTTCGAAATGCGTTTCTAGTTTTCAGAAAATCGATGACTGCTTTTATTGTATTTATTTATTGCTTGCAGCTTTCGGGTCTCGGCATTTTGATTGCTGGCTCCGTCGTCCTAGCCGATGTCAGTGAGTTCAATCATTTTGTGGAGGGACGTGTTTTGGCACCACCAATTGTCCTGATTGTCACCGGACTGATCATCTTTCTGATTGCATCGCTGGGCTGCTTTGGGGCCATCAAGGAGTCACCCACGTTGCTGCTGACGGTTTGTTCTCCTTCTCCTTTATTTACCCGACTTGCACACAAGCCAATTGATGGCCTTAATCCTTAAACAGTATGCGGTGCTGCTGGCGATCATTTTCATCATTGAGCTGGCCGTGGGCATTGCGGCGAGCGTTTTTAAGAAGGATCTCGAGAGCATGATCAAGAATTCGCTGCAGGAGTCCATCAAGCGCTCGAACAGCGAGGACACCATCGCCTGGGACAATGTGCAGCGGAAGCTGATGTGCTGTGGCGTCGACACTCCGGCAGATTGGCGTGCCCTCAGCTTGAATAAGACGCTGCCGGCCAGTTGCTGCCAGCCGCAGTTTATCGATACGTCCGTTGGCCATTGCACAGAATCTCCGGCTCTTGGCAAGGATAAGTACTACCAGGAGGGCTGTGTGGGCAAACTGAAGGATCGCATCGATAAGAATGCTGTCATCTTGATTGGCGTTGGCATCGGCATCGCATTCATCCAGATCCTGGGCATTATTCTCGCCTGCTATCTGGCCTCGGCCATTCGGCATGCTCGCCAGGCGAACTAAGGAACGAAGAAGAGAATCCCTCCTCCACAATTTAATCTTATCTTAAACATAATCTTTAATCTATATTATTGATCTCATGTCAGTCCGTTAACAGAAATACTAGACAATTTTATGAATCACAGGCAGTCCCTTAATCGAGAGCTAAACGAGGGTTGCTCAAAATAGTGTGGAAAGTAATCTATATCTGGCATATGTTGAATTAAATTAATCTACTTACACATATGCATATCGAAATTCTATAAGAGAACTTGTTATATTTTTTTATAGTTATCAAAAATGAGTTTTTTGAGTATAATTTGTCTTTAAAATAAAAAGTCTTTTTCAAAGTATAAATACAGAACTTATTTTTCATATGCTGAAGAACTATTATTTATTTTGAATATTCTGAGTATACTTTCTAATAATATCAGATATCACTTTAGACAGTTTAAGTTCATAGTTGAAATTTCTCTTAATACTTCAAAAACTGTTCATAAATATCGCAGGTATATATATATATAGAGGAAATTAAATTAAATGGAAAGTTATCTAATAGATATTTTGAGCAACCCTCGCACTTAAAAACGCAACAAATCATAAAAATTGACAAATCTACGGAAAGTTTATTGACTTTAATTCAAGTATATATCAGCTATTTTCAATTGTAATTTACCAGCTCTACTAAACCCGTTTCCCCGTAAAAGAAAGTTGCCCCAGTTTTTATTATATACATATTTATATATGTATATATGTAACCTATTGCTTTGTATGCATTGAAATAAATGAAAGGAAATTGCTCCAAAGAATGTGAGTTTTGTGTCTACAATTTATTTGTTCTCATCTAAATAGTTTCAGTTGCGATTGGCCAGCACAACGTCCTTAAGCATTAAGATACTTGCCACTACCAGCTACAAAGGATGCGTTGCGACGTTGTGCCTCAGCAGGGTGACGGTTAACAAGTGCTCTCCACTACAAACTAAACACGCTGAAGATGCAGCCTCGCATATCTTTTCAATGGGGTCAAATGCATCATTTGGTCCACTTCCACACGATTTGCTTATAGCCTATTGCCTGCGACCCACTCATCAGTCTCGATGGAGCAGGGACTCGGAGAGGCGTTCAATGGCCGTCGACGGTGTTTTCTTAGCATCCTTCTCAGTGAGCGACGCAGCCGCCTCCGCTTCAGCATCGGCGGCTTCCTGGGCCTTGGCCTCCTCGTGCTCGCGCTGCTTTTGGAAGTGACGGAATTCTGTGGGTGTCAACATGCCACGCAAGACGGTATCGTAGCTAACACTGACACCCTTGGCGCACATCTTCTGATGCAGTTTCCAGCACTCGCGCTCCTTAATGCTGCACACGTACAACGGGAAATTGTAATCCTGCTGCTGCTGCTGCTGCTCCTCTTGCTGCTGCTGCTGTTGCTGTTGCTGTTGCACATTGCAGTTGGACGAGTTGTTCTCCTTCTTGGCCTCCTCTGTGGGTGAGCCGGGTGACTCTGTCTGCTGTCGTGCATCCATTTGATTGCTCGACTTGCTGCCCGGCTCGCTGAGAAATATGGAAACGGGCGGAGCCGTTGGCGGTCGATTTGCTCGAATTCGCGCTGCCAGCGGCGCAATCGATCCGCGGCGTATCATGTGCGAGTACTCCTTGGAGGCCAGTTGAAAGGTGGGCGGATAGCTGTCTTGAAACGAGACTGCAAAACAAGTTAGTCCATCTGATGGCAACCATCATTTTTCCCATCTATTTCTATAATGAACCCATTTCAAATAAGTCTAATTCCAGACAGAATAGAAAGAGGCAGTTCCAATCCTTGAAAGCATATATATACTATATATATATATATATACATATTACAACAGATTAAGTCAGGTCTGCCGTCTGGCAGATAAAGTCAGAAATATCCATTCAAATCGATTACCGATAGTAATTAAATATAAACCGCTAAATATAAACCGCTAAACAGCTACTGGTTGATCTCCCTCTCGACTCTCGAGCATTTTTACTTATTTTACTATTGTATCTCAATCTGTAACTCAGACACGAAAAGATATTCTCTGGAATGGCAACTACCCGCATAGCATTATTGATTGTTATATATCATCTGGAATGCTACATTTCTGGTTTGTATCGAAAGCTTTATCTTTATATTTATGGTATTATTAGTGAACTCTAATCGAAACTAATATCAGCTTAGCGTATCTCATAGTCGAGTCATATCTCTCTCTCTCTCTCTGTCACTCTTTTCCTTAATGCCTTATCAAGTCTCTCAAAGAGACTCCAAATCTAAAACCCAGAACCGGTTTTCGATATTTCTAATATTTGTAATATTGAACTTACCCGATTTGCCCGTTTTGCGGAGCAGTGGCGCCCTTCGCTGCGGACTGCGCTGCGATGTGGATGAGGAATGCAGCTGCTTCTTCTCGTTGCCCGTGGGCGTGGAATGGGCGGAGGAGGAGTTCTCCTCGCGCTCCGAATCACTGCCCTCGGAGCTCAGCAGCGAGACAAGCGTAATGACATCCGGTGCAATCACGCTCCGAGCACGACTCAATGACTTTTTATTGCTGTTGCTGTTGTTGTTGTTGTTGTTGTTGGAGCTGGAGCCACTGGCATCGGCGCCTAGCAGTGAACTACCATCGACAGGCACCGCCACCGATGAGGTGGCACGTGTGAAGATCTTGCGACGCCGCAACTTCTGCTGCTGGCTGCGCTTGCCGGCAGCAAGGCTGGCCAGGACACCGCTCTTGCTGTTCTCGTCCAGGCGCACCGGAGCGGACATAGCACGCACCAAAGGCGGTCGCCGCTGCACCGTCAAAGCGCACGAAACGTTCTCCTCGACCAGACCTGGACTGACACTTGCACTTGCAACTGCAGTTGGAGTTGGATAACAGTTGCTGGTCCTTGCAGCAACTGTTGTTGTTCTTATTGTTGTTGCTGACGGTTCCCTGCAGAGCTCACTGGTCTCGTCGAGATCACTGTGTAGCGGCTCCTGCTCGTTGGTGGCGCGTATTGTTTGGGCCAGCACAATATTCAGATTGATGCGATTCTTGGCGCTGTGGAAATATAATATACACAACGAGAGTAACTCAAAGCTGTCTGTCTAACTGACTGACTGACTGACTGACTGTCTGTCTGTCTGTCTGTCTGTCTAAACTGGCCGAGTGACCTACTCGGCGGGGCACGTCTAAATTTAAATCAAATTATTTGGCATTAGTTGGATGCAATTTATGCTGTGCTCGATTTATCAAATACAAATTGGCCGCATGCAACATGCAGCGACCCCAAAAATAGAAATTAATTCGTGCAAATGCGAAGGCGGCAACGCCAACATCAACCAACTTCCTATATCCGCCCCCACCCCCAACCCCTTGCACACTTCCTTGTTGCACCGGTGCAGCACTCCACTCCAATCTGCCAATGCTAAGCGAGTTTTTTGAGAAACGAAACCATGTCAATTACATTTACAAATTCGCGCCCGAAAATAAAATAAGTGTGTTTGCTTCAGCGCGAAAGTGAATCTTTTGCCAACACTGGCCAAAGTTCAATGAACTGAATTTGCAACTACACTTCAAAAAAATATATATAGTACATATATATTCAAATCAGAGTGTTGTTTTGTTTTTGTACAGCAAATCCAAAAACTAAAGCTGATAAGTTAACAAATATATATCGAACAAGATATTACATAGATATATATATATATGTATATATATAATAAATATATTAATATTTAAACATTTTTCAACTGAACTTAACAATATTGTTCCATTTCAAAATCAAGATGGAATTTTACTTGCTGGGAATGTGCAAGAATGAAACTTGATATTTGATATTTGATATGTGAAATTTGGTGAATCAAACTTGACGAATTCTTTGCCACTTTTTCTGTGAGTGTATCCTTATCTAGTCCGTCCGTGTCTGCAGTCCGTGCTCGTATTATGATCGACTTAACTGTGTCGCTACGTGGGCACAACCTGAGCCAACCTGACATGGTTAGGAGTCCCGCACCCTGACTTGAGCAGACGGATGGATGGATTCCACTATTACCTCCACCCTCCACCCTCCCCCCCTCTCTCTCTCTCTCTACGGGTGTCTTGCCTGCGCCTAATCGTATGCAATTTACATACAGAAAAAAAGAAAAGAAAATAGTGAAAAACTTTGACGTCGGTGTCAAGCATGCAAATTGCGCAAAGTATCAAAAGTGTCATTTGGGCATATTTTTTTCAGGGTGGCACTGGGTGTGGCAGTGGGTGTGGCAGTGTTTGACAAATGGTAATATTAGAACCCGATTTAACCCATCCTCATACGTATATAAATATATGCAAATATGCAAATGAATAAATACGCATGTGGAGCTGCAAATATGACAAGGTCAAACGAAATATTGATATTTGTGATATTATCATATACTAAACATAAATATATATAAATACACACATATATATATATATATATATATACATATGTATATATACAGCCTACTTCAACAATTAGTCATTGATTATTTGTGCAATTTTCTTCTATTCAAACTCGTTTATTGGCAGCAAATCAATTTTGAGTAGTCTCGTGACTTTTGGCACAATTTGAGTCTAGCATATATATATATATATATATAGATATCTAATCTTAATAAGCAACTAACTCTAGCACAATTCAATTACGTCTTGAGTTGTTTTGATTTTTGTAAAACACATACACAATTTTCTGAAAACATTCCTTAATTACTGTTTTCCAATTTGAAGACAATTACGTTCCAATTTAAGTTTAGTTCTCTTGAATTGATTGCTTTTATTGTTTTTGCGAAGATAGTTGAAGAGGCAATTGTGCCATAAGAGTTACACATATATATATACATATGTATATCTAAGCATAGCTTTGTAACTTTTATCTTATCTCAGAGACATTCCATTTGGCTTTTCAGTCAACATTTTGTGATCATCAACACTTTGACAGCATATAATTGGGCCGAAATTAGTTCCGACTAAATCTGAAATTGGGATCAGATCAAAAAATGCATTTCAGATGTTGATTTTCAGGCTCGAATTTTAACTTAAGCTTCAACCTTAAATCACATTTTCAACTGTAAAACAAACTGACTTTTGAAAATGCGTTGCATTTTGAAGAAGTTAAAGCGTTCTGAAATTTCAACCGATTTTCTGGCTACCATTTTTACGTACTTTTCTACCTCAAATCTTATATTGATACTTGATAAGAAACGCTTATCTTTGAGTCTGAATATTATTCCTGATTTCGAATATATTTCATATGATTATTCTTTGAATTACTTGTTAAAAAAAAATGTTTTATTTTAAATTCATTTTATTTAGATGATTTATATTATATTTATAGATGTTTTATATTTCCTTCGTTGTATATAAATATAAATGTAAAATAAGTTTGCCATTTTGAGAATTAAGTAAATGCAAGAATTGAATCCTGTTTTAAATATAAAATGCAGATTGATTGATTTCAAATTGCATTTCAAATCGGAGACATTTGTTTCTTTCTTTTTTTGAAACTCACTTGTCCGTTTCCGTTTGATCTGGTTTCTGGTCTTCCGGCAGCCACTGCTGCTGCTGCTGCTGCTGCTGTTGCTGTGGCGCCCCAGTTCTTTGCAGCGAGTTTGTGGATGACCAGGCGACCAGACTTTTATCCCTCAAGCGAACACCCAGCTCCTGTGTGGCCTCTGATGATGCCAGCCGGCCGGCAAGTCTCGTCGTGGTAGACTCCCCCAGGGCCGAGGATGTCTGGCGACTCAGGCTGCCCACGATGGGCGCTGGGGATGCATACAGCTTCTGGCGTATACTCTCTATGGAACGGCCAACGGAAAGGCCACGCGATAGATAGCCACGCTGCTGGGCCGTGTATCTGGCCACGTTGCAGTGGGCGTGGCTGGATGCCGACTCAATCAGAGAGTGTTGTTTGCGTATTGCTGATGTTGTTGTTGGTGTTGCTGATATTGTTGTTGTTGTTGTTGTCGCCGGCGTTGTCTTGTAGCGACGGCGACTTGTCAATGACAACGACATGGCCAGAAGTGCTTATGTTAACTTGGCCCGATTGATTAGCGTTGGTGCCGCTGACTGAAAGTCAACTGCTATTCACAATCTATAACTCAACTGCTGTCGATTCGAATGCAAATCAATTACGCGGCCATTAAAGCCACCCTTCCCAAAAAAACAAACATATAAAAGCAATAACTTTGTCAACAAAAGAGGGCCGTAACCCCACCACCCAGTCAGAATCAAAATCGAAACCGAATCCCAAAAAGCAAAAACAAAGCAAAAACCGGCTAAAGTCACGAACCACAAAAAAAAAAACAAAAATGGCAACAGAACTGCTGCCACTTGAGTCAAGCGTAACTTTCACTAATTTTGGCAACTGTTTATGGCCAGGTGCGGCGACTCTGTTTATCGCTCTCTGTCGTCGTCCTGGTCGTCGGCTTGCAGGTGACTCTCTCTCTCTCTCTCTCTCTCTCTCTCTCTCTCACTCGCTGTCTCTCTCTGTCAGTCTCTCACTCTCTTAGTCGGCGACTACCCACGTCCACTTTGTTTGCCTGCCGGGCGATAACTGCTAACAGCTTTTGTGAATGAAGAATGAAAGGCTTCAGCAGCAGCAGCAGCAGCAGCAGCAGGAGCAGCCTCGCTTTATGTTAACAACAATCAAGCATATAAGCCAACTCAACAAAAAAAAAAACAAAACATAACGTTGCCAACGACTCCGAAAACACCCGCGCACATCAGCACTCGCTGCCCCCTTGCCACCTGTGCCACCAGTGCCACCTGTACAACTGTCCTGAGACGGTGCCATCGCCACCGTTGCAACAATGATTTTTATGCTCTCTGCTCGGCTGTCGCTTCGGCTTCGCCGTCGACTTTCATTTTGAGTTGGACTCCTACTGAGTTTGTTTGTCCCATTTCCGCCGGCTCACATACGTGTGTCGCAACTGCGAGGGTTGATCCAGGAGCTTAACAACGGCAACGATACGAACTGATTTTAAAACTCCAAACCACCAAACAATCTGAGCCCAGTAAAATTGTGTAAAAGACAGAAGCAAAACTAATCCAAATATCTAAAAGAATACATATATATATATGCTCTTAATCAGCATCGACAGCTCTTACTACTATATAGCACCTATAGGATATAGCACCTATAAAAAGCATTATTCCTTATTAACATATCCTTATCAAACTCACTTACTATGCCCCATTATCAGGCATAGAATCATCGACATCGGATAACTATACATAGATTAAGAATGAAATTTAGATAACGACTATTTGACTTCACTTGACTAAGTCATTTTTCTTATTTTGCTCACAGGATTACTGCCTCTAATTCAATAATTCAATTTTTTAAACAGCCCTCGTAAGTAGGCTAGGTAAGATTGCTGATTGGCTGATTGGCTGACTGGCAACTTTTTTGGCCAAACTCAATGAACTCGCACGAACTTTTGTTTTCATTTCGACGCCCGCCCAACAAACACACACACACACACGCCCCCTTCGAATGTAATCAAATGTCCTGGCGACAACAGCGACAGAGAGAGAGAGAGAGAGAGAGTGAGAGGAGGATGATGACAATTTAGTTATTTAGCCATAAGAAATCCATAAGCAAATCCCAATCGACTGAATGAATAAACGCGAGTTGACTTGACTTGACTTGAGTAGAGTTGGATGAGTGCGTGAAGTCAACTTCTTGGTACAAGTCGCTCAATGTCAGAGCCAATGTTAGATGCAAATTTCAAACATAGACAGAGATATAGAGAGAGGGAAAGAGAGAGAGTGAGAGAAAGAGTCAGCGAGTTGATTGGGATTGTGGGAGTAGTACGAGTATCTGATGGCAAGTGAAAAACTTTCACATTTGTGACAATTTCAAATTCATCAAAGACATGCAAAGTTGTAGAAAAAGTTTTTCGTGCGCGTTGGCAATCAAAAAGTAACGAACATAACTGCCCTAGCCTAGGAACCCAAATGGAATACCACCAACAATAATAAAAAAAATACAAAAAAAAAAATACAAAAAAGGAAACGAAATAGCAACAACAACAACAATACAAGTAACAACAGCAAATGGCATCTAGAACCAAATCAAGCCGATTTCAGGGTCACATGCCACACATATCTGTATATATACCCATATACTATGAGTACCCGTGAATATATATCCAATTGAATATAATATACATTCAAATATTTAGATATTCTACACTCGACAAAAGAAACACAAAATTCTAATGATAAGTCTGATATTAAGTTCAAATCAAATTCAAACTAAAATCATAAATCCAAAATCAAGAATGAATTGCTGAAAGACAACACTCAATTTACAAACATTTTTTTTTTCTAGCAAAAAAAAAAAACGTATAATATGTTATGAACAATTTAACCATTTTCAGAGATATATTAAGTATTTCATCGTTACTCAAATAGAATTTTCGCTTAACTTCTCTTAAGGCTGTTTAAATTTCAAATAAAGGATCCATTACAAATAATATATAATAAATATATAAATATAGAATATACAAAAATATAATAAATTGATGTGAACATAGAAAAAATTAAGTTAATAAATAAAAAAAACAATTTCGATTTATTGAGTAGCATCTAATTTTTCCAAGTGCACTTTTATAGTGTATCAATGCCAAAAATCGTAGCGAGTACTTAAAACAAAGCAATTGAATGCCAAACGAAAGACCATTAATCATTTCAAGTTTATATTTATTGGATGGGTGGCAGAGTTACCTATTTGTGACACCTCACACCCCTCTCTCTCTCTCTCTCTCTCTCTCTCTCTCTCACTATCCCACTCTATTTCTTTCTTGGGAGAAATATTCATTTGTTGGCTTTTTGCAATCTCGAGTCAATTATATTAGAAATGAGCTAAGCCAAGCGCCAAATAAATTCATATTTGTCAGGCGGTGTCAAAATGCCAAGCGGTACCAGCAGGCACCACTTTCACCCACCACACATTTGCCGAGATCCAAAACTATTTCAATTAACTCGACTCAATTTTCAGACATTGAGATGTGCACAGTGACGAGATACCCTGTAAATGTTAAAGCTGGCAGGCATTTAAATCAATAAAAATAAACTAAGCAAAAAATTGTTAGAAAATCGACAACATTTAGTGAAAAATGTGAAGACAAAACATTGAAGTTATGTGAAGATTTTTGAGCATCAAATTGTACAAGATATAACATGAACGTAGCTATGAGCGTAATTAAATCTTTTATTGTAAAAAATATATATAGTCTGCGATTAGCAGAGGCAAACTTAAATATGCATTTATTCAAATTACTTACACATTTGAAAAGATTGAGCCAAATATGCATTTTTTGCGATATGCAAAATAATTTTTGCTTTCAACACCATATTTGTATAAATGAATACATTCAAATTCAAATTATACCGCCCAGCTGTATTGTAGCACATAGCTTTTGTCTGGAATGCACAACGATCCGGCAACTCTGCAACGAGCTGGCAATGTTGTAAAATGACATTGCTGCTGACGTCCCAACGCTGTCAGCACTGTCATCGTCGTCGTCGTCTGTCAAGTGACGTTTGCTGTCGTGGCGCTGAAAGAGATAGAAAGTTTGTTGGTCGCCGCCGCTTGAGCTGCAGAATTAGTCGCATTGCCTTTTTTTTCAATTAAAATTATAACAACATAAAACCAAAAATGTATCGTGAAATGCTGGCTCTGTGTCTGCTTGCCGTTGTGTGCACAACGGGCGTCTATGGCAGCTGCAAGGCGACGGTGAACGCCTTCAGCACAAAGGATGCCACAATTCTGACGCAAGTGGCGCATGTGGCTGAATTTTCGCTGCAGTGCAGCAACTCGGCACAGCCCAGCCTCTTTGCTGAGTTCCCCTGCGGCAAGGTGGTGCCCGTTGCCAAGGTGGGCGACAACAAATACCAGGTGAGCAACACTCGATGAATTCTTCTTTTGCTGATTCCTAATCGGATGGCATTTCCAGGTCAGCTGGGTGGAGGACATCAAGGGTGGTAGCAGCGGCAATGTGCAGTTGCGTCTCTTCGATGAGGATGGCTATGCGAATGTGCGCAAGGCGCAACGCGATGGCGACAAGGTGTCATCGGTAAAATCGCTGCTGGACATCGGTGTGCCCACCAAGGGCGCCTACAAAGGACCCTGGATCAAGGCTGAAATTCTGGCCGCTATTCTCGTTGGCGGCGTTGCCTACTTTGCCTTCACCACCAAGGGCAAGGTGCAGTCCTAATGCATTTTTTTGTTGGGATGTTGCCCAATCGAGACTTCTTGAATGAAATTCATTCACCAAATAATATTCACATACCAAGTAGCAAGAAATTCAAGCGATTCCCAATCCATTTTCTAGAGATTTTCCCACAAATTTTTTTATATAACACTCACACACACACACTCATACATATACATATACATATATATATATATATATGTTTTAGCTACAAAGTCGTGTAAATAAAATGAGAGTTCATCAGAAGACGACAAAATATTTAATTTAGTTTACTTAAATTTTAACAATACATGTTTGTTTTCGGTAAAATTAGCTGCTCATCATGCTCAGTGGACAGCTCCAGTGGCCGCAGCTGCATTCGCTGTCAAACCACCGTTCATATTGCTCTCTTCGTCGGATGAGATGTCGATCATGCTCTCCACACGCGACGGCGACATCACATACACAAAATGCTCCATGGAACCCTCGTGACCCATTGTTCCTGCCGAGATTGTCGCTGAACCGTCGAGCGGTGGTTGTGGCGGCGGTGTATCTGTGCAATATTTGAGATTCGTTGTGCTGCCAATGGATTCCTCAGGCGGCGTCACACCATTACAATCGAAATTCTCCAGCTCCAGCTCAATGTCGCTAACGATGCGCATGCAACGCATCTTTGCCAGCGATTGGAATTTCATTGGCATGGCGCGTACCTGTCGCGCCAAACTCAAAAAGAACAACGTGTTTGCGTCCAGCTCCCGATTCGCCTGCAGCACAGCGGACACATCCCAATCGCTGGGGTAACGTGGATCGCTCATTTTGCGTGTCTTTGCAGGCGAGGGCTGTGAACAGGAGGCTGCTGCTGCTGCTGCTGCTGCAGCAGAATTGGAGCAACTCAGATTTATGGCAGTGGTTTGTGGCGAGGGCTGAACGCGTCGCACCTTGGCGGCGCTGGGCGGTGGCGGCGGCGGTGGTGGTGTCAGCGTGCCCAGACCCGGTATGACGCCACCATTGCCATTCAGATGACGATTGGCCAAGTTCTGGAAGAGACCCAGCGGTGCACCTGCCGCCGCCGCGGCACTCAGTTCCTTCTTAAAGTTATCAGCGGCGGCAAACAAATGCGGCTCGATAATGAGGCAACCCACATTGCTATTCGCCGTGCTGCTGCAACTGTTGCTTGTCAGCGACGTGGGCAATCCAGCGGCAGCTGCGGCCGCTTTGAGCGTTGCCAGTGGAAACATTTGGGCAGCGGCAGCGGCGGCCGGCAAGCCACCAATGCCCAAGGGCAGACTGGCCAACGTGGCCAGAGCAGCGGCATTGGCGCTCACCGACGCCGCCGCAGATGCCTTGAGCGGATGGGTGGCAGCGGCGGCAGACAGTGGCAGCATGCCGCTATTGGAATTGTTGCTGCAGCAGTTTGTCGTTGGCGGCGTCAATGCTGCGTGGCTGAGTGTTGCGTTGAGTGGTGCGACGGCGGCACAATTGCTGCTGCCATTGCTATTGCTATTGTGGCATAAGCCGGCCGGATTGCTGCCCGGCGAGATGAGGCTGGGCGGCGTGGCCGCCACACTGGCCGTCAGTATCGGTGTCGTATAACTGTTGACTGTCTGAGTGCTGAGCGCCGATGTGGATGCCGCTGTGGCTGTTGCTATCGTTATCTTCAGATCATCCTCGCCACCATTGCTGGCCGCCTTGGCCAGCACCTGGTAGCCAAAATCGCATTCGGTGTCATCCTCATCGTTCGACTTGCCATTCCCATTAGCCGAATTTCTGTATGGAAATAACAATTGTAAACAGTTTTAATTTAATGTTCAAAAATGCTATTTTAATTTAGTATTGGTCACTTTTTGGGCTTACCTGCCGGGTCCTTGGAATGGCTTGAGAAACTCCATGTGATCGGCGTGCGCCCAATATTGATATTTCTTGGAGGTTTTTGTGCCAACGCGAAATGAGCGCAAATATTTCGTATAACTGTCGCGCAGATTTTTCCATTTTCGCTTCGATGCTTCTACATAATACATACAAAAAAAAATTTATATTATTTTTTTTATTAAATTTTAAATACATTTTGTTTTTAATTGAATTTAATCTAGTTTTTACTTATTGTATTGTTGTTGTACACTCTGGACTTAGATGTCATTAAATAAATAAACAAAACAAATCAAAAATTGCTAGCAAATTTGAACTGCATACTTTTGGGATACAATTCAGTTAAAATCATACACACACACATGCTTACATACTTATAAACGAACGTTTTCCTATATTCCTATCCAAACATACGCATGAATACATACATATAATAAAAAGTGTTTGTGTCTAATTATATAAATTATAAGTTTCTACCAATCAGTTTACGTTTATTGATGTTGACATTTTCAATACTCTTCCAATCATTCTACATAGACAAAAAAACATTCGAGCAGCAAGCCTCAGATCCATTTAAGCGCACACACATACATACATGTACATATGAATGTATATACTGACACGCATACTTTCTATGTACATCAACTGATGGTTCGTGTCCTGGATTTGTTTTCGTACTGGCAAGTTCTTCAGAAATTGTGGTCCAAAGGCAACACAAAACGTACAAGCTAATTTCAAACGGGACCAGCACGAAAGCGAATTCCAAATCGTTAACAGTGGTTGCCAAAACACAATGAAAATGGTTAAAACATTTCGAGACCGCGAAATAGCAAAATAAATATGAAAAATAAACTTTTTATATTTTCAAAACAAATTAAAAATTAAAATGTTCTTTTTTTTACAAAATAAAACCAAAACATATGCTCATAAAATAATACACTATGTTTTCAAATTTAATGCAATTTGACATTGTCGTCGTTTTTCAAGCAAACTCCCTTTTAAGCGCGACACTCACACTTAGAAATTCTAGGCAATTACAAGAAGCATTTTGTTTGTAATTTGCTTTTAATGATGGACTTATGCGATTAATCAAAATTGACTCACATTTCTTCGGCGTTTACTCTTCAGATACATGATTAATAAAATCGAATAAATTATCGATAATGATAAATGATTGTATGGTATGCCTATTAACTGATGAAGACTTATAATTTAACAACTCAGTATTACAATCCAATGTGACACGCTTTACTGCTCATCTCTAATTGTCTGGCTCCTGGAATTTAGCCGACATTATATTTTTGAATTCTGACTATCCCTGTGTCTGTCCCCGCAAGATTCTTGCTTCTTGTTTGGTTTGCTTTTAAGTTTTCGATTTAATATTTCCCTGTTGCTTCAGTTGATCGAGTTCATTTATTCAGCGTGGACGTCTGTCTTTGAAGTAATTTTTGCGCATAAGCAAATTGCATATTACTGGTCTAGTTTCATATGTAAGTTAATGTATATAAAATACAACAAAAAAATGAAAGTATTCATATGAAAAAAAAAACTTTTCTTAAGCATACAAATGTGTTATAAATTCACAACAATTCCAATAACTGCCAGTTCACATAGTCAAATAATCATTGTAATTTGTAATTTATATCACACGTTCAATTACACACTGCAAATTTTCCCAGACACGTGTAAATAGAACTTACAATTAGAAATATTTGAACGGAACTTGAATGAAAGTGAAGTGCAACAGCCGCCGACAGCAAGCTCGTCTGACGCAAAGAATAACAACTAAATGGCAAAGAATTGCGTCGGCATTTGATTTTATGCTAACATTCGAGAATACGAACTGAAAGGTGGCAGTACTCAGGGAGAGCGAGAAAAAGAGAGGGGAGCGATGCGCAGAAGCAACAGGGTGTCACAGCTTGTGCTATTACAAAAAAGGAAATCACTGAATATAAAATGCAAGCTAATATTGTTAAAATTGTTATTATTGTTTAAAAAGGGAACTAAAACTTGAGTATGAATCACTATTGATCTGCAGTCAGAGGTTTTGACAATGGATGTGTTCTCCTTTTCATAATCTGACTACATTCTTTCTACGTCACAGTACTCTCTGTCCCACTCTCTCTCTGGCAGCATCGCTCTGACAATAACAATAACAGCACAGAGCGCACAGCTTGTATCAATTTTGCTCTTGTGTTTTTGTTTGCTTTTCTGCGTTTCGTGTTTTCATTATGCTCTTTCGCAGCGTATTCTAATTTGTCATTTAGTTTGTTTTGTTCTCAACTTTAAGTCTTTACTATACATATGCATAGGTTACATAAATTATTATAGGATAATTATGTTTTTAATGAATTGATATTAGTTAGTATTGCCGCTGGTAACTTAGTTTATAATATGACAAGTTGAGAAGGGCGTGCAAGTGTGTGGTTGGCAGGGTATGCAGGCTTCGTCAAGCTTGGCCAGTTTTTCTTCTTGTTTTTGTCTCTCACTGCAATTCGCCGACTGCGGCCGCCTGTGTTCTGCACAGCGCCATGCCATCCGCACCGCACTCGCCCCCACACACACACACCGTCATCGCCATCTGTAGGCGCGCTCACACTCTATACACGGACGTACATAAATACATAAGTATGTAGGTGTGTATGTGTATGTGTGCATGCGGAGAACACACATACACAAAATAAAAAGGCCGGCGGTTCGACGTCGCAGCGACGACGGCAAACCATTTGTCCGCTTTACTGTGCGACGCGCACCGCTGGTTGAGTTTCAGTGTGTGTGTGTTTCGCAGTATATATACATGTGCATGTGTATGTAACCATGTATAATATTTATGTGTATGTGTGTGTGCATGTTTCCCTGCACGTAATAATTGAATTTGAGCGAACAGGCGGACGCTGCTGCTGCTGCTCGCTGTTCGCTGTTACCGCCGCAACTTCCTTTTTTCGTAGATTTTCTGGCAGTCAGAGTGTATGTGTGTGTGTGTTTTGCATTATGTGATTTTTTTCTTTCTTGTTAGTATGAAGCGACTTCTTACCCACAGATAAACCAATCTCGTCCGCTATTTGGGTCCAGACCTTCATCTTCACCTCAACATTTTTGTAGTCGGGATTATGATTGTTGTAGACAACATCGTATTTCTTGACAATATCAATGAAATCGGATGTATTATCAGATGTGGTCGAGGATTCGCTAATCGCACGTGCCACCTTCAATTCCTTCATGGCGACTAAGCTAAGATTTTGCTAACGGTTTTTCAAATCAACTTGAGTACTTTGTAGGACTAACACTAGTGCAAAAGCACGCACGCACACACGTACGCACGCAAACAGTGACACCGACAGCGAACAACAAAAATCTTTTTATAGGCGTGTGGGCGCGATATTGACCGTTGACGGTGCCTCGCCCTCCCCCCGTTTCACGTTCCCTCCCCGGCTCCGAACAGAAACAGAACAGGCAACGAACGAACGAACAGCAGCGAACAGTATGTGCGAGGCGAAGCGAACGAGCGACTGCCGTTTTGTATGACCGCCTCGACAAAAGTTGGACACTTGAATGAGAAGAGCGCACATGAGCTGCATGCACACAACCTAACTGAAGGCAGCGGCGGCAGCAGCACCAGCAGCAACAGCAGCAGCAGAGACCGCAGCTGGCAGCGGCGCCAGCGACGCGACAGCAGCCAGGCCAGGCCAAGCAAGCAAGCAGCCAGGCAGTCAGGGCAACAACAACAAGAAAAACAAACGACAGCAGCGTACGAACGAGAAGCGACAGTGAGGCGAAACCGTTGTTGGAGGACGTGTAATGAAGAACAAGAAGAAGCAGCGCAAAACCTCATCAACAACAACAACAACAGTAATCATCATCATCATCATCATCGTCGTCGTTGTCGTTGTTGTTGTTGTTGTTGTCGCTCAACAACAGCAGCAGCAACGGCGGCAGGCAGTCAGCAGCCCCATGACATGCACACACACAAACACACACTCACACACACACAGGCATACAGCACACAGCACACACACTTTCACATGTATATACACAGAAGGAGAGACAAGAGGGAGAGGCGGTGTGGGGAGGGGATGGGGGGGCGCACATATAGCGAGACAGCGCAGTTTGGCGCTCGCAATAAGCGCGCAACGGTTTTGCACCCGACCGCCCGTCTGCCCGCTACACACAGCGCAACGCTCCAACGTTTTCTGTTTCTGTTTCTGTTCGCAGCCGCCCACATGCGACGCCCGCTGCTGCTCCGCACAGCAGCAGCAACAACAACAACAGCAAAACTCAATTTCATGACTACGTTTCGTTCGTTCGTCCGTTGTTGTCGCCGCGACCCACAAGGCAAAAGCATGAGATTTTTGTTGTTGTTGTTGTTGTTGCTGTTTCAGTTTGTTTTTGTCGTCGATGTCGATGTATATATGTGTGTGTATGTGTGAATACCGTACGACTAGTATGCCAGAACTGACGAGCTTCTTACTCAAACCACCAAGCCCCACTCTCCACTCACCACTTTGCCCGTTATACGTTGTTGCTGTTGAGGCGGGGGATGGGGGTGTCCTATTTGCTGGAGTTCGTACGGAATATTATAAGTTGAAGCTCCTTCCTTGCATGGCAACAAAACGGATCTACACTACTTATTACAATAAATAGTTGTTTGATCAGTAGAAGTAGATGACTAACTTTTATTTTTACTAGCAGTTTCCTTATTTCCTTACAATGCGGAGAAATGTTGATTTACGTTCGTTTCGCAATTAACAGTTGAACAATAACATTAATATTTATATGGCGAAAGATTTTTTCTGTTATTATGCTGTTAGCGCAGTGCAGGATCAATGCACTATGTTAAAGTCAACACTCAGCATTTGGCGTTATCTAACGGCTGTAAATGAGTGGGATATTTCTTTCAGTTAACATTTCGTTGCTTACCAAAAAGTTTACAGCATGCATTTCTTGAGTATGTGCGTGTGCGAGTGTGTGTTTGTGTGCGTGAGTGCACTTAATCTGGACTTTCCCACCCGCAGTGGCAACTCTGCAACCGCAGTCAGCTTCATCAGCTTATTTCCATAACAGCACAACACATATACAATATTGCCTGTATGTGTGTGTTTGTAATTTAAGAAACTGTTGCACCTTCATTCAATGCGAGTGCAGTTAACATAACATTGCGATTGCAGAAACTGAAGTTCAAGGTCATTACATAGCACACTTATGCATACAAGTTTATTTATGTATGCACACCCACATACATATATAAACATACACACACCTACATACATCGTTGAATTGAATTCGATTTTGACACCCGCTGTTTGAACTGATCGCTGTTGTTTCTGCATTTGCACTGCTTCCGATTTGTATATATATGTATGTGTATATACAAAAATATCTCTTGTTGTTGGTCTTGTTTTTGTAAAAATTTGAACTGCTCTTATCAGCAGCAGTTGCGGCCACCGCCCTCTCCTCTCTCTATCACACTCTCAATGTGCTTTGGGTCTGTTATATTTTTTGCGCTAACGCTCTCTGTCCCTCTCTGGCTCTCCATCTCTCTCTCTCCCTCTCTTGCTATTTGTATTTTTGCAACACGGCAGCTTTTGTTGCTGTTGTTGTTGTTGTAAAATAACTTGTGCTGCCGTTTGCCTCTTCTGCTTTTCTTTAGCTTTGTTTTCAATGTTGTCGTCGTCGTCGTCGTCGTCGTCATCGTCGCTGAGCTGACTCGCATTTAATGTTGTCTCTCTCTTCCCCTCTCACATTGCCTTCTCCCCCTCATCTCCACTCATCTCGCATAAGCTGCTTTTTGGCGACCGAGCGAACGAAGCAAACGAACGGCCGACCACCGCCGCCGCTGACGTTGAGCAGCAGCATCCCAAAAAATTGTTGTTTCCATCGATTGTAGAATTTTGTGCGCCATTGCCAGATACCCCTCCCCGCAGCACTCCTCCCCCCTCCTCCCACTGTCAGCGTCAGCATTTCATCTCTTGCTGCTGCGGCTCTTTTCCTTTTCCAAGTTGTTTTGTTGCCGTTGCCGTCGTCGACAACGCCACACACTTGGCCCACTCAGCTGCTGCTGTTACTGCTGGTGCTGCTGCTGTTGTCGACTGTAGCGAACCTACGACCAGTTCCCTTACCAAAGCACTGTGTACCGCCCTCACTCCTTCTTCTTCTCCTCATCCTACTTTTGCTGCTGCTGCTGCTACCACAGCATGTGCGTCTATCTGTGTGTGTGTGTGTGTGTGTGTGTGGCGGACTAGCGTGCCCCAAACTAAAACGTAGAAGTCGTCGTCGTCGTCGTCGCGCCTGCATGTATATACATATATATATATGTGTGTGTATATAGCATATATATATATGTGTATTTGTGTGTGTATGTATGTGTTTGTATCTCTTTAGCTTGTGCGCGTTTTTGTTGCTTTTATTATATGTATGTATGTGTGAATGTGTGTGTATGTATGTATGTGTGTATGTGTGTATTTTTTTCGCTTTTCTCTATGTCCCGTGCTTTCAGCCAGCGCGTCGGCAACGGCGACGGCCAACAACAACAGCTACAACAACAACAGCTACAGCAACAACAGCTACAATAACAACATCTACAACAACAAGCACCTTCCTTTTACCAGCTCCTACTGCGAAAGAGACTGACGCCTCCCCCCTCGCTTCACACCATTCAACCTACTAGCCCGCCTGCCCGCGTCCTTGTGGCCTTCCCCCCGCCCGTATGCCCAATCACCAGTTTCCATCGTCATCATCATTATCATCATCATCATCAACGGCGTCATCGTCATTATTATCGTCAGCACTGCCATCAAAAGCCCGGCAGCCCGGCAGCCAGGCAACACAGTCAGCCCAGGGACGGCAACGCACGTCTCACACCCCTCCCTGCCCCACCACGCCCCGTCCCTACCCTTGCCAAACAGCTAGCGCCAAATGGCTGAGCGAGCGAACGAACGGTTGATGGAGTGCCAGCAGCAGAGGAGGAGCAGCGGAGCAGAGAGAAAGACAGAGAGAGAGAGAGAGAGTGTGTGTGCTGTGCTGTGCTGTGCTGTGCTTGTGCAAGAGAGAGAGAGAGAGAGGCGTGGGGCGGTTTGCGTGTGGTGGCGGCATGAAGCCGTGGGCATGGCTCTGTATATGTATATATGTGTATATATATATATATATATATATATATATATGTGTATGTATGTGTGTGTGTGCATGGGCGTGTAGAAGTGTATTTGTGTGTGCATGTATTGTTTGTGTATGTGTGGGCTGCTGCTGTTGTTGCTGTTGTTGTTGTTGCTGTTGTTGTTTCTGCTGATTCTCTGCCGCTGCTGCTGTTGCTGTTGCTGCTGCTGCTGTTTGGGGTTTTTGCTATCAATGCTAAAGCGGCGCGGCCTACAAAGAGCGACGACGAAGTTGCCGCCGCCGCAGCCGCTGCTTACATTGTGTGCGTTGTTTTTGTTGTTGTTGTTGTTGCTGTTGTTGTTTCGCAAATCGATAAACGATGTCCGGGACTGCGGCAAAGCCAAGCGCTTTGCGTGTATGCCTCTATATATATGATATATATACATATATATCCTGTACATATGTATGTTGATAATTGTGTGTGTGTGTGTGTGTGTGTGTGTGTGTGTGTATCTATGTGTGAATGTAGGACCCCAAACATGTCCCGTGACTGGTCAGCAGCGTTCAGAATTTTGATGCAGTTATCGCTGCGCCGCTCACCATGTAATATATGTAAAGTAAATATATATATATATATATATATTATACACATACATACAAATACATATATACATACAACTTTGTTTACTCAAGATTAGCAATAGTTGATTGGATTGAAAATTCCGTATAATTTATTTATATTTCAATATTTACAAACATTAGTCGCATTTTTGTTTTATTTATATATTTTGTAAAGATCAAGATAACATAAGAACTAAAATTTAGTTTCTATGTCCCGAACTTCCTCAAAACATTATCAATCCATGGTCATAAATGTTAGTTAAATACTGCATTTATTATGATATATAGAAACTTTGTTTACTCAACATTATCAATGCGCTTTTTTTCAAAGATTGCGAATAATTTCCGCTTTACATCTTTCTATTTTATTATTTACAAATTTACAAATATTATTCGCAGTTTCAAATTGTCAGTCTTGGCTTTTATCTTAAAGATCTTCAAGTATGTATATAAAATTGAGTTTCTGAAAAAATAACCCATTCATAATCATGACTTATATATTATATTATATATAGATTCAAAATTAAAATGTCGAAATTTGAGACGCACTTACAGAATATTGCGTATAATATTAGCAATCCCAATTACTATGACTCTGAGATCGACTTTATTGCTGTCAAGGATTACGTGCTGGATATTATGCGTCTGCAGGATTCCTACTTTGCAAAGATATGCCAAAAGGATATACTTATTGGTGAGTGTGAATATACTCGATGTATACGTACAGATTTATATATATATATATATATATATATATATATATATATATTTTATATATATATTAATATTCCAAAAGGGAGTATGGCGCACGATATACGTCTCTATGATGACGATGAGTACGATGTGCTGATGGAATTGTGCTTTCCGGTCCACACTCGCATCCAGAGAGTGGTGGACAAGCAGCGCCCTGGATATGTGTTTTTAGACTTTACTGAGGCCTGTTTCGATGTTATGATCATTAATCACTTGGCGAACAATAATCGCAGGTTTCTGGATCGCCTCTGCCTCCAGAAGTGGCTGCACAATGTCTTTGAAAATGCGCTGAAAAAGTATGGCAACGTGGTGCATGGTGCCTTTGAGGAATACAGGCTGCGCTACAAGCGGCGCGGCGTACCCCATATCATTGAGGCGGTTTCGAAGTCGCGCACCTTTCACATTGACTTTGTGCCGGCCGTGAAGATTGTGCTTCCGTCCCGCCTCACCCGGCATGCAATACCAAAGGGTATCAGTGGTCCAAATAATACGACACATTTCACGTTCATGCTCGAAAATACGAACGCAGAGTTGCAGTATGTGGAACTTTGCGGCGAAAATTTGAGAGACGCACTCCGTCTGCTGCAGGCCCTACGCAATGCCAAGCAAATGCCAATGCTGCGTTGCTATCACTTTGTCAACCTTGCCATTTGGATGGTCAGCCGAATGGATTACTCTACTGTCGCCCAAATGCCGGTCAATAAGATCTTTATCATGGTTTCTACACTGAATCAAAGTAATCAACATCATTTAATCAATTTCCGACTTGCAGTTACTGTCTGATCTGTGTGATGCATTCTTGGCGGATCATCTGCCCTATGCCTGGGACTCACAATGCGATCTATTGGTCAGCTTTACATCCAGCCAGATTACGGAGTATTCCAACAAACTCTGCTCAGCCTATAACACTCTCAGTTCTTATTGGCACAATAAAGAACTTAAGTATGACACGTGTGCCAAACACTTTGCTTAAGCAGCATGCAGCAAGCAGCTGACAACCTTTACTTTTGCACTATTATTTACATAACTATAAATATAAAACCGCTTAAGTGGTTGAATTTTATGTTAAGGTTTACAACATTTCATACTGAATCATTTATGTTTTCAATAAACATGAGAATTTTAATTATTTTTCATAAAAGTCTTTCGATAAAAATCAAATTTGAGTGAATAGATTAGAGATGGAATCGCATCGGGAATAGAGGAAAGGCAAATTTTACAAGTCTCCGAAGAAGTCAAGATCAGAATCGATTTCTAATATCGACGCCATATCTAAAAAAGTTTCTGTAGAAATGAGTTTTGACTTTTAACATTAATAATAAACATTATTTAACATGTGCAAAGTTTTATTAACATATAAATATTATATATTGTGTATTGGCTTACAATTATAAGCCCCCGTTTTGATGAGTTATTGGACCGATTTTCCTTATCAATTCCACGTCATCGGGTACTGGGGTCGTGTGTGTTTGATGTCTATCCTTAAGTTGTAGCTGAAATAGCACTTGAACCAAAACAATTACGTAATTCGCCAATGCATTGAAGATCTGTAAGATATATAATATTTATTGCATATTAATATATATTTCCAATTATCTTTTGAATAATTATCGTGAAGGTTTTTTAACTTTGAATAAATAAAATAATATTTATAAATAACAAACAATTTTGGAAACATGTCGTATAAGTTATTTTAAAAGAAATAATTTAATTTATATAACAGAAGGAAACATAATTATAATTATTATCTACAACTTCAACTAATCATAAACCAAACCATTGCTTTGTAATTTGAATTTGAAATATTTATCGAATATATAATATTTCGAATTCAGGAAAAGTAATAATATGCATACCAAGTAAATCAGGGAAATGTTGATGGGAATACTGGTGACAGTGGTAGCTATGTGATTATTATGCATACGCCAATACTGAAAGCATTCCACCTGATCCCGTGCGGTCGCCAGATTACCAAAATGTGCCGCATAGTTGCTCAGCATACGCAGGCAGTTGCGTTTCTAGGGAGGATTAAGGTGTGTCGTCGTTGAAATAAGTAAGTTGTAACAAGGGTTTTGTGCAAGGGGGATTTCTTACCTCACGTTGCAGCAAATAACCATAGATGCTGGTTATTATCACCTTGTATATATAAATGACCAGATGCAGCGATATGAATGCAAATTGTGTATCCCACGGCTCATTGGCGAGCACCTTCTGACAGAGCATATACACAAAGCAGGTCATATGTGTAAAGTCGTAGAATATTCCACCGGCAACCACAAAGCCAAACACGCCATTCACATGCTTTAAGAGCTGCGAGCAGCGTTTAGAGAACTGAAATAGCTGATCCATGTTCCGCTGAAGCTCAATTGAATCGACACCTTTTGCTTTTCCAGCTGCCTGGTACTGTTGTCCCACCAGCTTTATGATTAGACGAAAGCGTATGCGAAGATAGTCCATGAGCGCAATGTGTATAAATGCAATCCCTCCGACAGCGCTGGTCATCACGGAGTAAGTGCTGGCAATCAGTATTGTGGACACAAAGCCACAAGCGCAGCGAGTCGTGTCAAACATGAGAGCCAGTGAAATGACTAAATATGCAACGCTTATTAACACAGTGCCATACAAATATTTGCCACGACTGCGATTATAGTGCCAGCGAACATGCGAAAACTTCGCCGAAATATCCGTGTCCAGGAGCTGCATGCTTGTCAGCAATTTAATATGACGGGAGCGATGCGAGTCCATCGAAATACAGTAGCCCACGTAAATAGCGATACAGGCGATGAACTCCCAGCTAAAGATGATCTTGAGCAGCGGCGCCAAGTGGCTAAACATCGCTTGCGACATTTGCGGATCGGTCAGCTTAACATAAATCCCAGCTAGGAAGCCAAAGATTAGAGCGAACCGAAAAACGACAGCGTAGATGACTCCCAGCGGGGTTGATTTGGGTCCACCATTCTGATGACTATACAAACGAAAGGTAATGATGCCCCAATAGAAGATAATACTGTACAGGCTGTCGTAGCAATAAACAAATCCGTCTATTCCCGACGACTGCATCCTTAAAACTGTACGCCTTCAGAAACACGCATTTAAGCAATTAGCTTCTTAATTGCCTAACGATAAAAATCGCGTTTAATTATCAATAATTGAAAACATTTGATATATATAAATTGATTATTTCATTGCATATTGTTGTCCTTGTTATTTTATTAACTCCACATCCTCGGGTACTGGGATCGTGAGTCCCTGATGCCTATCCTTAGCTTGTAGCTGGAACAGCACTTGCATCAGAACAATTACATAATTAGCCAATGCATTCAGGAACTGAAATATATATAATATTTCTTGCATAATATTTTAATAATAATTTGTTATTATTTGGTATTGCAATTGTCTTTTAAATAATTATGTCAAACTTACTTACTATGAATAAATAAATATAAAAAAAAAACTTTTTTGGTAACATGATGAATTTTTTTTATAAGTAATTTTTTAAAAAGAAAGCAGAATTAAATTTAAATAAATATAAATATTGTGTATAAATTTTAAAAATATATTATGTTCTAACTATAAGCCAAAGAAAACAAATTATTTTAATTTGAATCTAAAATAGAAACAGTAATTCCATAATTTATGATCAAATAATTGTTTGTCCAGCAAATACATATTTGATGAACATATAGCTGGAATATTTATCGAACAAATAATATTTGAAATGTGGGAACAATAATATGCATACCAAGAACATCAAGGAAATGTTGATGGGAACACACTTGCCAATGGTAGCAAATTTATTATTATGCATACGCCAATACTGAAAGCATTCCACCTGATCCCGTGCGCTCGCCAGATTGTCAAAATGTGCCGCATAGTTGCTCAGCAGATGCATGCAGTTGCGTTTCTATAGAGGATTAAGTTGTAATGTGGATTTTGTGCAAGGAGGATTTCTTACCTCACGTTGCAGCAAATAGCCATAGGTGCTGGTCATGATCAGTTTGTAGAAATAACCGATTATATGCAGCAATATGAATGCATATTGTGTATCCCACGGATCATTGACGAGCACCTTCTGACAGAGCATATACACAAAGGAGGTCATATGCGTAAAGTCGTAGAATATTCCACCGGCGGCCACAAAGCCAAAAACGCCATTCAAATCATTTAAGAGGTGGGAACAGCGCTTAGAGAACTGAAATAGCTGATCCATGTTCCGCTGAAGCTCAATTGAATCGACACCTTTTGCTTTTCCAGCTGCCTGGTACTGCTGTCCCACCAGCTTTATGATAAGACGAAAGCGTATGCGAATATAGTCCATCAGGGCAATGTGTATGAAGCCAATTCCTCCGACAGTGCAGGTTATCACGGAGTAAGTGCTGGCAATCAGTATTGTGGACATATAGCCACAGGCGCAGCGAGTCGTGTTGAACATGAGAACCAGAGAAATGGCCAAATAGACAACGCTAACTAACACAGTGCCATAAAAATATTTGTCACGACTGCGATTATAGTGCCAGCGAACATGCAAAAACTTCGCCGAAATATCCGTGTCCAGGAGCTGCATGCTTGTCAGCAATTTAATATGACGGGAGCGATGCGAGTCCATCGAAATACAGTAGCTCACGTAGGTGATTGTGCACGAGATGAACTCCCAGCTAAAGATGATCTTGAGCAGGGGAGACAAGTGGCTAAACATCGCATGCGACATTTGCGGATCGGTCAGCTTAACATAAATCCCAGCTAGGAAGCCAAAGATTAGACCGAACCGAAAACCGACCGCGTAGATGACTGTTGGCGGGGTTGATTTGGTTCCACCATTGTGGTTACTGGCCAAACGAAATGTTGTGACACCCCAATATAAGAGAACCCGGTACATGGCATCGTAGCAATACACGAATCCGTCTGTCTCCAATGACTGCATCCTTAATACTGTTCGAACCCGGAAGCACGCACTTGAACATTTAGCTCCTTAATTGCCTTGCGATACAAATCGATTTTTATTATTTAATAATTGAAAACATAATTTGCCAGTTCGGCTTATTTAGCGCCCAATACATATACACACATATTGTGTTGTCTATCTAACGGCTATATATATAATATTACTTCATATAAACGTATATAATTGGCGTACTTTAGTTCTAGTTCGTATTTTTGTTGTTGTTGTAGTTGTTGCTAAACTGATGATTTCTTTTTTCGTTTTTCAAATATTAAATATGCTTTCGCCTATTGTTTTTGCTGTTGTCGCTGCTGTTGTTGTAGAGGATGTGTGTGTGTGGTGTGTGTTGTTGGATATTAAGGAACATCAATCAACTGGTTGTGTGTGTTGCATGTCCCTATTCAAGTTCGACGATCCTTCTTGTCGCTGATAGCACCGTTGGTATGCGCATGATTGTGCAAATCGGATTTCTTGCGTCGCAGCGTTTTCTGCAGGACATGCGCATCCGCTGGCTCGATGCGTTTGTAATATTGCTCTTTGGTGTCGACAATCTCAAAACCAAATCTCTTGTAAAACTCGATGGCACCATCATTATTAATTTGCACATGCCTATGAGAGTAAAATTTATAAATATATCTCGTTGCTATAACTATTTGCAATTTACTCACAGAAAAATGCTGTCAAAATTGCCATCCTTTTCGGCATAGCTAAGTATGTGCTCGAACATGACGGTGCCGATGCCCAATCGTCGATATGGCGATAAACAGCCCAAGGTCATGATGTAGAGGCGACGTTGATTGTCCGTCGTATCGATGCGACAGCAGACGGCGCCAACAACAATATCGTTGTAGTAGGCAAGCTTTGCCAGTTCACCGGCTTCCAGCACGTCCACGTAGAATTTGTCATTGTAGCTAACGGGGAAGACGACAGTGTTGAGCTTCTTCAGTTGCTTGATGTTGTGTGGCGTTACGTCGCCCAATTCGATACTGGATCTGTAAGAAATTCGACAACACGATGATACATATTTTTTTTCGTCTTTTTTGGGTTGCCTCGTTCACTTTTAGGTTAGGGTTTTCGGCGCCCTTTTGGATGGGCTGTGGTTGCTGCGCGTGTTAGCGCGCTTACCTGGTCATTGTTTTTGTTTGGCTATTTATTGATGCTTTAACAATGCGCTTGGCGCTTTAATTTTGTGTTTGGAACTGTTTCAAATTGGAATTAAACGCTATTATCTTGGTAAGTTATTTTTACGCATTCATCGATATGTATATCGAAAATGCTAAATATCGACAACAGAAAACAGCTGCGAGTATCTGAAGAAAGTGTGACCAACTCAAGAATACCAATTGTGAATTTATTTTTGCATATGTACTTTATTGCTTAACAGGGTGACCACAAGTCACACTGTGTTGAGTTTTGTTGGGAAGATTGTGATTGAATCGAGGGCAAAATGAATCCGAACATGAATATGATGCAAATGTCGGGACCACCCATGATGCAAGTGTCGCCCATGATGCAGTCATCGCCACAGCCAATGATGCCAACCGGTCCACCCGGTCCCGTATCCCTGCAACACCAACAACAACAACAACAGCAGCAGCAGCAGCAACAGCAGCAACAGCAACAACAGCAACAGCAACAACAACAACAACTGGCGGAAAAACTGGACAACATTTCGAGGGTTAAAAGTCTTTTGGGACCTCTACGTGAATCCATGTTTCTCACCATAAGATCAAGTGCATTCACACTGCAACAGAACAATCTAGCCGACAATTTGAAGCGCGACACAGGGGGACACGGGCACATGCCTCGCTTCGACAAGCACTTGGAGGACTTCTATGCGTGCTGCGACCAGATGGAAGTGCATCTCAAGACCGCAATTCAGTGCATGCAACAATTGACGTCGTCGCAGCATTATTTACCTGGCGCGGTGACTGCCATGCGCATGGATAATTTTATGACGGATAATCCCGCCGGTCCCATACCATATCCCACGTATTTGAATACGGTTCGGGTGCATGTGCAGTCCGCCAAGGATATTCACGATACGCTGATCAGTGCTGCCCAAAATATATCACAGGCCGATTGATAATTGTAGTACGCTTTGTGTTTAATTATAATGGATTACTATTAAGCTTATGATTTAAGTGAAATTATACTAAACTCATAAGGTTTTCCTATCTTATGAAATCTTAAATATATAATGTTAAAAGAAATAACAATTTAACTGGAGATCATTCATGTTGATTTTTTAGTTTTTTGCACAATTTTCAAAACAATAACCGCCCTCTATACATTGAATGCGTGAACTAAGTAATATAAACAAGACAAAGTGTTGTCAGCATGTTTCGGAATTTTATGTAGTTTTGGTCTCTGGTCACACTTACACAGGACAACAGCTTGATTTGGCATTTAGCGCCGCGAATTTTTAGTTGCGTCGCTTACATTTTTATTTCGTCAGAAATGACGAGTGTACGCAAAAAGAAAAAGCATAAATGTGACCCGAGGGCCTCTGACCAAATGCGCAGATGGTTGACCACCCCGAAGAGTACAAAGAGGTAAATAGCGTTACTAACAATTGTCACAATTCAGATGTGGATGCATTTAAAATGTTTTATTTGTAGTGTGCCGCCTCCAGTCACATTCAAAATGTTTAGCAGCGTCGTGGAAAATCTGCCGGACATCGCCTTCCAGATACAATGCACCGAGATTGGTGCGGCCAACAAGACATTGGATGAGTGCGCTCAATGGTATTACAATGCCTTCTACTCTGAGCCCGCTGTTCGCTCAAAATACGAATTCCTGTTGAGATCCTGCCCGCTTGCTGTGAAGGAGAAATTGCTGCAATTGCCGAACAGAGTTGTTCCAGCAGCTGTTGAGAAGGATACTGAGCGATTGCAGAACGAGGATGGCGTTGTGGTCAAGGTAAACAGGTGAGTTAAATATGCTAAATAATTTATACACTTTTTATAAATGATTTTGATTGATTTTCAGATTCGGAAGTTTCCTATTTCCCGTTTCGTTAGCCACCTTCGAGAAGTACATCGATAGGAAGATGGTGCTCGACCACCTTGTCTGCAAGGAGACCGCTAATGTGGAACAGCGTGCCGCCATGTTGGGCGATAAGGCAACATGTCGGAAGCTGGTGCGCAAATACTACAATGCCTTCTACATCTTTCGAAATCAGCATAATCTGGATAAACACAATTTTAAGGAAGCGCCAGCGGCGCTGAAGACGCAGCTGCTGAAAATGGGCTCGCCGCTGGATGTGCAAGCAGTGGAAACGCTGCGGATAAAGTCAGAGTAAGGTGCAATGCTTTAATCGCCGTATAATCTGCTGATTATCATTTGAATCCACGCAGAAAGAGGCAGAGCAAGACGACTGAAGAACTACCCGAGTCGACGAGTGAGCCGAGCAGGTGAGTTGAATGCCAGCTGCATTTGATGATAATTAAATATTTCTAGTATTTGCAGCTTAAAATCAATTGTGAGCTATGTCGTTTTCGAGAAATACATCACAAATATCTATGATATTGTATTTCGGCTAAAGCTCAACGATCCCGAGTATGCTTACAAGGGATTTGAGGAATGTGCCCAAGCGTATTATTTGTCCTTCTATTTGACGCCGGAGATACGTGATAGATATCCATATCAACTGGCAGCCTGTTCGACTAGAATGAGAGACGTCATACTCGCCTTGCCAAACGAGGAGGATGCTAGCACACTGCGACAAATGCAGTTCCAGACCCAACGCTTGCCACCAGCAAACCAGAAGCAGGTTGAAGAGCAAGTGGATGGTGCAGACGTTGGCAGACAACCGACGGCCGTTGTTCAATTAGAGGATCTTCCAAATATCCAACAAGCAATGCCAATTGTTCTATCTGAAGTGGCTGAAGAGCCGGCTGTGGCATCCAAAGAGTAAGAGTTAACTTAACCATATAAATAACTGAACTATATCCCTGATTGTCTTCGACAGGCAGTTGTCGCCCGAGATTGAGATTGTTGCTGCGACTGAAAACAAGGCGCCTCTCCCAGTCACGCCTCCAGTTACATACAAAGTATTCCAGCGATTCGTCAAAAATCTTGATGAGATTGCACAACAAATGCTGAGCTGCGAGGAGTATCGAGGGAAATCGAAAGATGAGTGCGCCCTGGAGTATTTTCAGCAATTTTATGCGAATCCACAAATACGTGGTCGCTTTGAGTACGAGCTCAGAGCGTGCCCGGCCAAGATGCGAGAAAAACTGCTAAGTTTACCAGAAAAAGTTGCCGTTTCGTCTGATACAATGATGGACGCTGATAAGGACTGTAATGATAACCAAACTTCGTTGCCAGCTGAAAAGAATATGGTTACAATCAATGGAACCACATATGAATATCCAGTGTCTTTAGAAACATTTCTGCGCTATATCAATTGCGATGAATTGAAAGCTCAAATCGTTCAGACCTTGGAAAAGAAACTAGGAAAACCAGCAGACAGAAGTGCATGTGATGATCAATTTATTAAACGCTTCTATTATACCTTCTATTTAGACGATAGATTGCGCAAAAAATACAAAGAAAATTTTAATGCAGCACCAGCTGAGATAAGAGAGAAATTAATGCAGTTGGCAGTAGCAGTGGGCAGCGAGGATCAACAGGAGACGGACAACGAACCCACGTAAGATTCTCATTGTTAGTCGAATTAGGTGGATTTAAAAATGCTAAATCTATTACAGAATGTCAACTGAGTTGGCACCGGAGCAGGCACCAGAGAATGCAATGGAGAACACACCGGAGCAGCCACCGGAGCAGGCACCGGAGCAGGCACCGGAGCAGGCACCGGAGCAGCCACCGGAGCAGCCACCGGAGCAGCCACCGGAGCAGCCACCGGGGCAGGCAACGGAAGAGACACTGGAGCAGACACCAGAGAAGGCAACGGAGGAGACATTGGAGCAGCCTCCGGAACAGGCAACGGAACAGCCACCGGAACAGGCAACGGAGGGGATACCGGAGACGGCAACAGAAGGGATTGCCTGCTCCGGTTTCCCCTCCCCACCGAAGCAAAGACCTGAACAGGGTGAGGAGCAGGCGTCGGAGCAGCCACCGAAGCAGGCAGCGGAGCAAGCAGAGCTTGAGAAGAACTGGTAATTAATTAAATATATACTGAAAATTTAAGAACAGTTTCAAATTGTTGACCAATTGTAGTGAAGCGGAAATAACTGAAGTGATCACTTCTGGTTGCGTATTCGATGTCGTTGAGGATCTTGGCAAGTATGAAAAATCGTCATTCTGTTGTTGAATGTTTATTAAGAAGTTTTAATATATATTTTATAGAGCTGGTCGTTATATGTTTCCTGTGTCCTTTGAAACGTTTGAGCGTTGTATAAACTACGATGAACTAATTAGGCCATTATTGATGCGTGTCACACAAGATGAGTCACAATTGGCGGCGATGGTACCAAATCCCCGTCATCCACAGTGTCAGAAGATCTTTCGAAGATATTATCGCTCGTTCTATGTGCGTCCAATCGTTCGCACCCAATATAAATATCGTATTGGGAATGTGTCCGAACAGTTATTGTCAAAATTGTTGGCCTTCGCTGTGCCGCTGGATGAGATTGCCAAGAAGCATGTGGATGAAGCTGCAAGGGAAATGGCACAAATGAAGGCAAAGGAGCAAGAGGAGCAACTATTCAAGACCTTTCCCGTCTCATACAAATCATTTAAAAATAGCTTTTCGAATCTCAACGGAATCGTGCATCAAATGCTGTGCTGTGCGGAGTACAAGGACAAATCCGAAGATGACTGCATCTTAGAATACTACAAAGCCTTCTATACGGATCCACAAATACGTGAAAAGTTTGAATACGAGTTGAAACCATGTCCGGCTGCTTGGCAAATAAAACTGCTAAAAATGCCAGAAGTTGCTGCTGCTGCTGCTGTGCCAGAAACTGAATCTCAGCCCCAACGAGAAGAGCCTGTGAAAATAGTGGCTGAGATTCCCACCAGCAATATGGATATGCTGGTGCAAAGCGAGAGGATTTTGATAACGTTGAAGGACATCACCTATGAATTTCCCGTTTCCTTTCAGATCTTCACACTTTACATTAACTACGCCTCGATACGGGTTGAGCTAGAAAATACGCTCTCCAAAACCAAACGAGAAGACAAAGAAATTTTGGAAAATGAGCGCAATGATCTGCGAATTCTAAGGCGCTTCTATCACTCATTCTACACCGATGAGCGAGCGCGCCATTTGTGCAATTATAATTTTGATGCTGCACCAAATGACTTGCAACAGAAACTGCTGCAGTTTGCTATACCCTTGGCCAGGCAGAGCAATAATGAGGAGTCAAATGTTGCAGTCACCGAAAGTGCTTTAGCTCTGGCAAAAGATTCACTCGCATTCACTGAACCACCAAGAGTTGAGCAGCCGACAGCAGTGGGAGAGTCGCAACCCAAAACGATCATTCAATATCCCATTTCGTACAATATTTTCTCAAAACTACTCAAATTGGACGAGGTTGTCAAGCAAATGCAGCTGGAGCCGCAGTACGCCCAGATGAACGAAGATGATTGCAAACTGGCCTACTTTGATGCCTTTTATCGCACGCCGCAGATACGAGATAAATACAGGTGCATGCTGAACCCGTGTCCGGCTGCATTGAAAACCAGAGTGTTGGCAGTGCCACAGCAGAAACCCAGACAGGATTTAGCAGCCGTCGAACCAACATTTCAAAGTGTAGCTGCGCTGTATGCAGCCAGAAAAGCAGAACTTGCCAAGTAAATAATGCGAATCAACTTTATTAAATACTGATTTAATATTCTCGTTTTTTTTTCAGAATGGAGAAGTTGAATGTGGTTCGTTATATGCCCTACAATCTGTCAACTTATATTGCGAGGCGCATAAAGTGTCCCAGGATATGTGCTTTGTTGGAGAAACATTTTGTGGGCGCGAAGAAGCAACAGTTGGTTGAAGAAAGTACAGAGAGAAATGCTGAAGGGGTAATAAAGGATAATCAAGTGAAAGCAACTACAGAAAAGGAAACTGTTGCAGATGCGCAAGCAACTTGCGCTCAGAAGGTTGTTGGAGCCGATGCAATATGTACATCAACAACAACAACAACAATAGCCACAATCACAACAAACACAACAAACACAGCACCAACAACAACAACTGCAAGTGTTGAAAGCAAAGCGGATAATACAACAGCTACAACAACTGCCAGCACAGTGGCAACAGTTGCAAAGAGCGCTCCAACAACAGCAGCAACTGCCTTAACAACTGTCAGCTCAACAGCAACAGTTATAAAGAGAGCCTCAACAATCCCAGATACAGCTGCAGCAGCAACTGGTAACACAGCAGCAACAGTTGCAAAGAGCGCTTTAACAATAACAACTGTCAGCACAACAGCAACAACAAATCGCAGCACAACTGCAACAACAGATGTCAGCTCAACAGCAACAGTTGCAACGAGTGCCTCAACTGCCAGCACAAAAACAACTGGCAACACAGCAGTAACAGTTGCAAGGAAGGCGCCCTCAACAACAGCTGCTGGCACGGCGACAACATTAACAACAACAACTGTAAACAGTACAACTACAATTTCGCCAACAACAACAACAACTGCAAGTAAGGCAACGGCAACCACTAATGAATCAGCGGCTATGACAAGGACATATGAAGATCTTTTGAATTTGCTGTTGGAAGAGGAAAACCAAGAGGGCAGCGCGTCACTAGCAACAACTATCTTGAACGGAAGCACAGCTTCCACTTTTTTCACGGACAGCAGCAGGGTAATAATTAAACGTTTATCAAAAACCGTAACTAATTTGTTATTCTTATGCAATAGGAGCACAATCTCAAGTATCTGATATGCACGAGTCATGGTCTAAAGAATACTATTTGGCGTGTCCTTTCGTCTATGAGCTGTAAGGAATTCAAGTTGTACACGAGCATCTATGAGGCCACATCATTCTACAAGGATGCGAACATTTTGAGTAAATGCTATCACCATGTGCTGAGCAAGGGAAACTGGCCGATTAATTTGCACGTCAAGTTGCAAATGTTGCCGCAACTGTTGCATAGCAAAGGCATACGACTAGAGTCCTTCGATTTGGGTCAGTTGTCGCCAAAGATGCTGCATTGGACCGAACTTTTGCGGTTCAGCAATTTCTGTGAGATTGTTGAGCAGGATTTTAAGGCACGCACTGGCCAGGACATTGAAGATATGCAGGAATTGTTTACTGAGATTGTTGAACACTATAAGCTGTGCTGGTCACACGATCAGTGGCTATATCAGGTGCCCCAAATAATGACTGGGGATCTAACCCAGTCAATTAACTCGTTGCAGCAGGTCTCAGTAGAATTCTCTGAGCCGCCTTCTACAAGTAAGTGTAAATTGTTTTTAAATGTTCAATTTGTATTAATCAATCTATTAAATTTAGTGCCCCTGTGCATGATTGAGGATTGCATCGGCTCATCTGGCGAAGTGGTCGCTAATAGCCCAGAGCAAAATCCAACAGAGCGCCCTCCTCCCAATGCAGGTCAGATTGATGAGATTGTTCTTAATGATGCATTGCTCTGCCCGCCCTGTTTTGTGGACATGGATAGTGTCTATCCAGCCTCACAAACGGCGGAGACCCAAAACGATCCGCTTAATCAGAGCAACATGCAGCCGGCAATTGCCATCAAAAAGGAGCCAGTCAAATTTCTTGACATGATGCGCTTCTCGCCCAATGGCAACATGAGCGGTGAATTCAATTGCGAACTTATATTGACGGAAGATCAAATCATCAATATCGACAATGATGAGGATCAGCAAAAAGCCGCCGATCTTGCTTGCTTTTCTATGCCCAATTCATCTCTTGTTGAAAGCTTGAATCAACCGCACGAAGATGAAATTCAAGAGTTGTTATTGGAGTTGCATCAATTAGCTGAGTATTCAGATGTAACGTGGGACTCTCCAATTCTACCGTTGACAACCTCAGATGATGTCCAACAACCAAGTCCAACATCAGTTGCAGTGCAACCAGCAGCACAGCCAAGTCTACCATCAGTTGTAGTGCAACCAGCAGCAGAGCCAAGTCTACCATCCGTTGTAGTTCAACCAACTGCAGAGCCAAGTCGACCATCAGTTGTAGTGCAACCAGCAGCAGAGCCAAGTCGACCATCAGTTGTAGTGCAACCAGCAGCAGAGCCAAGTCTACCATCAGTTGTAGTGCAATCAACTGCAGAGCCAGCGCCAGTCAGAGTCGTGCTAGGCAAGCAGAAGGCGACAACAGCACCAACAGCAGTGCCCAGAAAAAAAATACGTCTGATGACGGACAATGTGCCACAATTGAGGCACGAGTTTCGTCCATTACCGCTTATAGCCATGGTACGCATCGAGCCGGATGGATTTGCCCCGCATCTAAAAAAAACGTCAAAGCAGGAGCTACCCACAAGTTCGAGTCGTGTCAATCAGGCGGATCCAGTAGGATCCGCTGCGCATACAAACAACGAATTGCCAACATCCCAACAACAGCAGGAGTTGTCCGTGAGTTCCAATCAGGTCAGTCAGGATCAACCAGGGATGACTGTATCCCAAGCGCTCTCCACAGACAATACGTTAATGGCATCATCGCAGTTACAAAATTTGCTGGACGCTCCATTTGTTAGTCAGCGCAAGGTAAATTTAGTAATAGACGAGATTAGTGTTAGCAATAAGCAGCAAGAAGCCCAGACTAGGACACAAGCCATAGTTCAAAGACCACAGAGCATTGTATTCCGCAATCTGCAGCGATTTATGTATATTGGCTGCCTGACGACTGCCCACATTAGCAAATATCACATTAATAGCCTTGCTGTCGGTGGTGCTTATCAGCAGGCACTGATCTCCGTTCATGGACAGCTCTGCAATGTCTATGGACCATTGCTGCAGTCCTTGTTCTCGTATTGTACGCCAAGTTTGTTGGCTGATTTGCAGCATTTGCTGTCGGATGTTGACGAGTTTAGCTACAATTGTCGCAGTTCCTTAAAAAAGGATGCCACTGTAGACTTACGCATGCGAGTCCTCGCAATCTTCATGCGTGTGGCGAGTCCTTTTGCCCAGTTTAGCCTCGAATTCGAGAACGAGACGCGGGAATGGGCTGCCTGTGGTGTTATGAATAAACCAGAGAATGAAACCACCAAACGAAATCCCAAATGTGATGTTAGCTCAGTAATACGACCTGAAATACTCGAACGTATGCAGCAAGTCAAGTGTTCGTTATAATACCTATTTATTATATAATTTATTTTTGTTTTCGTAAATAAAAAGAAAACTAATTTATACTTTGTAGTCTTATATGTTTGTTTCTTTCTTTTCAGAATCGATAATGATAGTAATTGATGTAATTATGTAGCTGCTGTTGAGTTCTTTCAAAATTTGCTGTCTTTTGTTGAGTTGAATATTGTCAATCAGATGGTCAAACCTCAATAATTGTAACCTTACTCAAAAGGTTCGAGTTCATTTAAAATCAACCTTTTAACATTAGTTGTACTTTTTTCTTTATATATTCAAAATAGTGTGAGTTTTAAAATTATAATTACGTATTTTTGTATGATATTAAAATTGTTTTCAAAATAAAGAGGATTTTATTATTGCGTTTATTGCAATAGAAACTCATTAAAGGATTTAGATGTGAAATAATCACGCTCTAAAAACTTAATATTTAAAAGTCTTATTCCCACACAATGAGAAATCATTATTTAAAAGCTGTTGGATTTCATTGCATCAAAAGAGAGCGGGAAAGTGATCCTTGATATTCAAATGCAAAATACCAATTAAGACGAAACTATTATTTTGTTGTGGGTATTTTGACACAATTAAGAGCACAGAGGATGCGCCCTGCGTCCAAATCTTTTCATCCGCTGATTTTAACAATTGGAACTGTGTTCAATTTATCTGACGAAGGTTGGCGAAGTGCTTAAAGTATCATAGAGAGGATGACTTTCATTTTTTGTTATATTGATGCATCGATAGTAAAGTGAATCAATGGAGACAAGTACCAAAGGGAGGATTATTTGAATTTATTTCTTTGAATTTCTTATAACATATAGTTTAATCGATAGTTTGATTTTTGCATTGTACTAGGAGCGCCAATTTGAAATTGGCAATTAAAAAGTCCGGCCACACAGGTAGACAATATACAAAAATACTTAAAATACTCTTTTGACGTTTGCCATTCAGATTACCAACCATGTAAAAACAGAGTTGTTGTAAAGCTTTTGGTAGAGTTGCTTTCCCAATTTATAGCTGTAATTGGCGCGCAGTTTGAATATCCTAGCAGCAGCTTGTACTAAAACTATACTCAAATTATGTAAAATTAAGTAAACAAAACTATTTGTGTAAATAATTGTAATTAATTATCATTGATCTTTATTCAATAATTATGCTTATCATTATTCAAGCAATGTTTATTTGATGACTGTTTGCTGCTGGTCTAACAAATGTCAACCTAATGAATATATATATTTATATAGCATTTTGATAAATATGTTTACCTTAATCCTATCATCGGTGGCATCTCGCATAACCCTTGCCCCGCTGCTAACAAACACATACGTGACACAAAACAAACGAGCAACCAAAAGGAGAACAATTTAATTAGCGATGACATGTTGTCATTTAATTTTCTTGTAAAAAGTGTAATTAAAAATGTTCGCATCGCAGCTGGAGTGGCAGCTAGTAACAGTTTCAGTACCAGTGGCAGTGGTAGTGGCAGTGGCAATGGCAGGGGCAGGGGCAGGGGCAGGGGCAGGGGCAGGGGCAGGGATATTGTCTGTAAAGTTTGCCGCAACCGTAAACAAACATACACAGTGCGATCATATATCGGTTTGGTAGGGTTATAAATCATATTGTGGCTGCCTTCTGGGCTGCATATTAGGCTCTAAACGACGAGATAATCTATGGGCAATGGGACCCGTCTACAAAATGTTGCAAGTGGCAATAAATTTGGAAAATACAAAACACGCTGACAAAATTTTCCACATAAAAGGTGTGCGGCAAGTGTGGGGCACTACTACCACTACTATTCAATAGTTGTGTGTGCGTGTATGTGTGTGTGTAAGGGACTCTCTGTGTCCTGTGAGGCCAAACTCGCAGGCACGTCGACACTTTCAACTCTTTTTCTAACTATAAGCTGTTGTTGCCTTTTGTTTTGTGTGTGTGTGTGTTTTTTTTTGTTGTTTTTGTTGTTTATTTTCATTCGTATCCTTTCGGCAATAAAAATTCCGCTTGCTATTTATCTTGATTGTCCCTTCGCTCAAGTCCAAGTCCTTGCCACGTCGTTGGGGCACTTCAATATGGCATACATTGTGTTGCCAGTCAGCCCGAGTCGCGTCGCTAGAAATTTTTTGCTTAATGAAATGTACATAAAACTAAATGAAATTAAGTTTCTGACGTGCTCGTTTTCCAAGAGGCAAACCACCCCACCCTCTCCACTCTCCGTCCCACTAGCTCACCCCGCCTTAATCCTTGCCTGCGTTTCTTTCGCGTTTACTGCGTGTTTATTACCACAACGGGCATAAAATGCAAAAACCCGCGTCCACCAACATAAATGGCACAAAATGGCCGCCAACGATGCCGCCCCCAAATTTGAAGTTGGCAACCCTTTACCAAGGCAGGCGACACAGTCCAAGACTGTCCACGGACTAAGTCCGAGCTGATTTTATATTCCCCCCACCCCCCCCCCCCTCCTCCACGACCCGCTTTAACAAAAAAGGATTTTTCAAGCACTTGGCATAACAGGGGGGAGGGGGTGGGGAGGGAAGCAGCCCCTTGCAGCTGCAGAAAGCTCATAAAGTCGAAATTAAATAATTTGTCTTCTTAATTTTCAAATAAATTCTTCATCATCCAAATAAAGGAAACCCCAAGCAGCTAAAACAATTGTGCGCAAACAGAAAGCAGATAAACAGCCAACCAGAAGCGTGGCGAAATCGCCGACAACAACAGTAACAACAACAAACAAAACAAAACCAGTAAAACCAAGCCAGCACCCCCAACCACCCACATACACATCTGAGTTCGTCCTCCGGCCACCCACCCCGCTGAGGACAGTCTCGCACTCGAGATGTTGCCGCGCAGGGACTTTTATTAAATTCGACCTACGCCATGCCATGAATATGCGAGCACTGCCTGTCCTTATATCCTCATCCTCATCCACATCCGCATCCTCATTCTGATTCCCGTTCCCGTTCCCGTTCCCGTACCCATTCCTATTTGAGCCGCCCTCGCGACAGTTTTCGTATTGTATTTTTTAATATGTTTGTCTGTCTGTCTCTCAGTCCGTCTGACTGTCTGTTTGTCTGTCGCCAAGGCACAAATAATCGTGTACACCATTAATTCTTATTTCACGGCATTGTTCTCATTTCCCCTCACCGCCCCCGGGCCAAGTAAGCAGCATCCCCCTTCAGCGACGCACAAGTGGCATGTAAGCGATTATCGCCCAGATAAATGTTTGAAGCAGAAAAACAATAAATGTAAAAACAAATAAAAGGGTGTCAATGACTTTTGATAATAGAAATGATAGTCAAAAAAAAGTTATATAAAATAAAATACTAGCACCAATTTCGATGGTGCACTGCACAAAATCTGCAACAAGTTATCTATTTTAAATGTTTCTGTGCCGAAAATGTACATCATGAAGTATCTATTTATTTAACGATGTAAATATTTAAAGTAATCTATCAAAGGAAAAGCTAGTTATTAAAATAGTTGAACCATATAGCTTAAAAATGATTGTGAAACGCAAGGAGTGAAAATTATATACATATATCGAAGGAATTATTCATTAAACTTTACAGAATCAGCTGCTATATAAAATGATATTTCAACACTTTCCATAATTTAATACTTTTACAATAACTTCTCAAAACAATTCTTTTGACTCCTAACTAAAAAGAACTACAAAAAAAAAGAAAGAAAAAAATGAATATACCTGATAAAGTAAACGGCTTTTAAGAGGCTATATTCTGTATTTTTTATAAGTACAATACTTTTAAGAGACTTGCTTTGTATTCCTAAGCAAGGCTCTATGAATCTCTAAACTCTATTATAAATCAATTAAATACTTAAATAAGATTAATTAAATGTATTGGATTGTTCAATTTAAATTTTGAACTTGACGACTTGAAAAAACAATTTATTAGGTAATAATTGTCTTTGCATTATTTTAAAGAGTTTTAGTTTTAAAGAGATCTGCAGATTATATAAGTAAAAGTAAAGGCATGTGAAATATTTATAATTTAGTGCTACGCTTGCATTGATTGCTTGAGATTTTCTCTCTGTGTAGATGAAATCTCGTGGCAAGAAACCAATAAAGTCCAACGACAGCTTTCAGCAATCACAAAACGATTTGTAGCACACGCACAGCCCAAAGCAACCAAACAAGAAGCAAGCAGTCAACCAGCCAACCAATCCACCCACCCATCCCCCAACCACCCGCTAAATGTCCTTGTGCTTGGTCCTGGTCCAAGGCGCCCTCTTTCAATAGTTGCGCACGCTTTCCGCTTGGCCTAATTGCCAGATCAGCAGCATCAAGATGCTTCTGCTGACAATGCTGCTGCTGCTGATGATGAGAATAAGAGATGAGAATGAGAATGATGATGCTGCTCTGGTCCTGCTTGGAATGTTGGACTTTTTGACATATACAAATTTTCGGGGGCGCTGTGCAAAATGAAAAATGACAACATTGCCCAGGGTCGAATGACGACCGCACGCACACAGAGGGTATAGAGTAGTTGTGGGTTGTTTGGCAGGGTGGGGGTGGAGTGAGGGGAAGGCCATGACTTTCGACTGTGCGTGTGTGTGTGTGATCCCTTTTGCATCCTTTTGATGCTGCAAGGGTGCGAAACGTTTGAATGCGAAATTAAATGATAAAAGATAGCAAGGACACACGCACCCAAAAGCGTATGTTTTGGCATAAAGGAAGGGAATACAATCAATCCCCTCCCACACCATTGATGATGATGGGCTGCCCTTCATTTACGCGCCGTCAACGTTGAAGGTCGAGCACCTGTTTTATTAAAAAGCAAATAAACGAATTGTGCACAGCCCAGGACACCGCAGACAGCAACAGCAGCAGCAGCAACAGCAGCGAGTTAGTGGTAGGGGTTGGGCAAAAGGGAGGGCATTGTTAATGTTAATGGTCGGGTGGTGGATTCAGTTGTGGCGGCCAGCTGGGCAGGGTGCGGCACAACAACAGCAACAACAGCAACAGCAGCAACAACAGCAATAGCAGCAATAACAGCAATAACACATCCTGTATATATTAAGGCTCATGGACTCATGGACTGTCAAGTGGTTGGCGTAGCATAATAATTGTGCATATTTGGCTTTTTAATAAAATCTAATCGTCATGGCAAGTAGGGTGTGGAGCTGCAAGGGGGCGGCAGGAGGAGAGCGACTGGCCTGTGGATGTGGGTATTTGTCAGTGTGTGTGTGTGTGTGTGTGTGTGAGTGTGTGTGTGTGTGTGTGACGTGGCCAGCCATTAGCGGCAAGTGAGCTCATGGCTAAATGAAATTTTAATTAAATTTAACCAAAATACACATTTTTCGGCTTAGCTACAAAGGGTGGGGTATGAAGGGGGGTGGGGCGTAAGGGGAGGTTATGGGGTGGGACAGCTGCATCGTTGCATCGTTACGGCAAATGCTGTGCAGCAATGCGGATGGCCCATACTTGTTGGCTAATAACGCATATCAACCGCAAAAGGCTCAATGAGCCAGGCACAAGCCAATTGAATTCGAATGCTGAATACACTCAGAAAATCATATCTTAAAAAAAAAATAAGATCATTCACTTATACATATTATTACAAAAAGCTTCAATTCAATTTCCACAAAATATATGTCCGAAAAATATATTTGAAATTTGACTTAACTGGAGAAATATGCTTTTTCTATTGGGGAAAAGTTTTGATGAGAAAACAATTATGGAATCTGCTACGAAATAGATTCAAAAAATACAATTTGTTAATTAAGGATGAAGAAAATAAACTATTTGAGAATTGTATTTACTTTTTTATTTGCATATTTCTGGAAATTTATGTACAGAAAAATTCAACAAGTTGTCAAAAATTGTTGCTCTTGTTTTAAGAATAATAAAACGTTTAAATCTTACAAGAAATTTGCTCACTAAAAAGAAATTAAATACATTTTTTGCTTTCTCCACTATATATCGAGTACCGTCGGGATATCAATTTTAAGCACAGATCACCAAACAATAAACTATAAACTATAAACTCTATACTATAAGATAAGTTCCATTTCTTTTTATTTAATTTTTCCCAAATCTTGGGCATTTATTTTTATTATTTTTTTTTCCTGAGTGCAGTGGTAACTACAACTGCAATTGCAACTTCGACTGTCTGCTGATTTTTGGCTGCTGCGAAGGCAGACAAGTAGGGAGCTTGTATAGAATAAAAAAAGGATAAAAAATAAGAGAAAAAAGAAAAGCAAAGAAACCCAGCAAATGCCGAACATGAAATTTTTTGAAATTAATTTCTGTTTTTCTTATCGCGCTGTGGCCACATTGGGAAAAAGATGTAGAGTTCGAGTTTGAGTCCAAGTCCCCAAGTCCAACGACCGGATACTGCGCTAAACGTGATGATGCATTTAAGATTCTTCCGATTGGTCATTATTGCCAGGCATTTAATGTTGCTGCCTCCACTCTGACGGCGTTTTTGATTGATCTACTCATTGACGTTGTTGTGCCCTGTTCGCAATCGCAGATGACAGCAAATCATCATCATCATAAGGCAATCGCTGCCCCGAGAGCAACAGGAGAGGCAGAGAACCTGGGGGCATGTTGACAGCAATCGATCGATAAATAAAACTGACAGCAATTTTGCATTGGTATTGGTGCTGCTGGCAAAATGGATGATGATTCAAGGTAAACTAATCAATGGCTGCTCCATAAGGTATCACTACTCCTTACTTACTTCTTGTCCTTTTAGAGGAGTCTGAGATTGTGTTGATCTTCTATTTAAATTCATAATAGCTGTGAAATTTGTTACTGCATTTGTCAATAGTCTTTATTCATTTTATTATTATAATTCATTTAATGTAGGATTATTATATTAGTTTTCGGCATAAATGCATAAAATTTGTGTTTCACTTATAGAAATCATTTATTGTCGTTGATTTTCATATTTTGTATCTTAGTAAACTTTTATTTTGATTATTATTGGTTAATGAAATATAAAAAATTGTATTTCATGTGTTAATATTTATGTAGTTACTTTGTTTAATTAACTTTTATTAAAATTAAATATACAAAGTTGCAGCTTAAGCTTAGCAAACTTTCCAGAAATGATGCATTTAGTCTTCTGAAAACATTTTTAGTTTTATTTAGTTTTTTTTTTTTTTCTGTTAAACCCAAATAACTAATTTATAGTTATTAATTAATAAATTATGTTGATAGTTATTATTATTAATTCTTAGTGACTTATTGGCTGCAGTTAGGAGAATATTTAATATTCGTTTACTAATTTTTTTGAACTGTGTATTTAGTTATGTGAAACATCTACAAATATATTAAAGGGCTCGCTTGAGGGCATTTCTAAAATAAATACACATATTTACATATATAACACATTAGTGTAAAATTGCAAATTGCATTTTGGCATTCTTCATTTCAAACATTTTCGTTGCTCTTGCAACTTTCACTGAGTCATGCGCCCACGTGGACAACCATTGAGCTGTGGGTCATTTGTATTAGTTGCCCCTGTCACATGGTCATCGTCATCGACATCAACATCGACGTCTTAAACGTCAATCGGGCATGGCCCAAAGGCAACAATAACAACAAACGTGTTGCATGCCCGCGCGTACACGGGAGGCATGCAACCACATCCCTGCCATTACCAACTGCTCTGCAACTGCAACTGCTGGCAAGAACAGCAACAACAACAACAACAACAACAACAACAACAGTAACAATGACTTTAAAGTTTCTCAAGCCTGGGATTGGGATCGTGCGTCATGTGTACGAGTGTATATAAATTTATATATATATATATATATATATATATACACTGAAAAAAAACAACTGGTTTAGGAATTATTTTCGTAATATGTTTGCTACAATTCGTTGTTGCTTGCATTTTTCAACTTTTATTTTACATGAAAAGAACTTAAATTATTAAAGCAAGAACAAATATGAGGCGCCAAGCTGTTGCTTTATGAAATATTACTTAAGGTAACCAAAAATAGTTAAACTGTTCGATATATTGGAATTAAAAATAAATCGACTCTCTAAAATTTTATTTCGGGATTCATCACTTTCGATTTAGACCGAAACTTGACGGCATTTATTTGATTTCCTATATTTATCTATATATATATATAGACATCGTTTGCACTTGATATAATAGCAAATGTTATATAAGCTCGTTAATTTTTCTCTAAGTGTATGTATTTTTTATAAATGCATAGTAAATGTATTTGTGGGTTTTGTGTAGTTGCCGTCATCATGAAACAAATTTGGTTGCTACTCGTTCGTTGGCTGCTTGTTTCGAGCTGCCCGATCGATGATCATTGTTACGGCCAGGGAGAGAGTGCAGAGAGTGGTGGTGTGTGTGTGTGTGTGTGTGTGTGTGCGAGGGGAGGCGGAGTCACAACGGCTGCTACTAACAACAACTGCATTCGCCAACCTCGAAGCTGCAACGCAGCGCAACGATGCCAACGTTGCCAACGAGCAAAACAAACACAAAAACAAAAACAAAAACAAAAAAAAAAACAACTTGAAAGCATTTTGCAGTTGAGCCGCCGTGGACTTCATCATCTTTGGGTTTGAGTGTGCTCTCCGTCGACTGCCGAATGGGGAGAGGGGAGTGAGGATCTGCGATGGGCAATTTAATGCCCGCTGACGAGCGTCGGCCGTTTTGTTTGTTTTGGCCATTTGCCGACGCAGATAAGAAATTTGCGATTGCTGCTCGAACGACCAGCGACGACCAATTGGGAAAAACTAGAAAAGCAACAATTTGATTATCCCAGTTCGAGTCCAAGTCCGAGTCTGAGTCCGAGTCCGACTAGTCGGTACATTTCCAGGTATTGCAAAGCGCATGCCTTATCAGAGCCTGCGACTTCCACTGCGACTGCGACTGCAACTGACGAGCACAAAAGCGATCGTGTTCGATATCGAAAAACTGCGCTTAGAATTTCGTCCTGCTGCGATTGCCCATCGTGGCTTGGTTGCTTTTGATGTTGCTGCTGCTGTTGCTGTTGCTGCCTGTGTTTGGGCTTTTGTCTTTTGCCCAGTGCCGCCATAGAGATGAGAGAGTGAGAGAGACCAAAATGGTCTGACGAGGGGAACGAGGGGAACGAGGGTACCAAAGCAAAAACGCACACCGAATATCGAAGTCAAAGCGAAGACTGCAAAACAGAAGCACGCGCGGAATGTGAAAAGTTGGTTCCCATGACTCCATGGACGAAGGCGCTGTTCAAAGACACCGAAAATCGTCGTCGTCGTCGTCGTCGTCGTCGTCGTCGTCGTCGTCAGTTCGTTCGTTGGTTGGGTTTAGTTTGTCGTTTTGTATTGTTTTGTTTGTTGTTTTGCTGCTGCTGCTGCCAAGTTGAAGTCCAAGCCACAAGAGTCGCAAGAGTCGCAGTAGGAATCGGAATCGGAATCGGAGTCTGTTTTCCGTCTGTTGTCCCTCATCGCCATCAGTTCAGAAGTTGTTGCTTTATTTTTGCAGCGTTTATCAGCGATTTGGAAGCATTCAACATGCTGTTGGAAAACATAAAAAACATATTGAAACATTTCGCATTGCGATAGAAAGATGCGATCTGCAACAGAAGATGCCCTGTTGCAGTGTGTAGTGGAAGATTTTCATTGTTGTTTCATAACTTTTTGGGATATGCAGTTTAACTAATTCTCTCTCTCTTTGCCATAGCATACTTCTGAGCGCCTATTAACACACTACACACACACAAACACACACACAGACACTTGGAGTGGTTTTCGGGCAAGTCATTCGCGATTACCTCAAAGTAAATTCAACTCGAAAACATTTTCATTACGTCAATTTGTCGTCGTCATCTTAAATCCGTCTGCTTGCTGGTTGCTTCTTTGGTTCGTTGATTCGCTGGTTGGTTGCCTGATTACTCCTCGAAGTAATCCATCCTACTCCATCTCTATTCATAACCGGGCGCAAGATTGTGGGTGTGGCAGCAACATGCGCACGCGGCATCCCATCGGTGTGTAATGAGCCCGGCTTCCATGGTTATCATAGTATCCTGGTAGTTCATCAAATGGTTTTTTTCTCCGTTGGTTTTTTGTTTGCTTGCCTTATTGCTTGATTTTTATTTAATTTGTATTCCATTGGAAGCTTATCGATGCTTAACGGAAGCACTTTCTCACCCGCTGCGAGAAGAAGAAGGAGGAGGAGGCGGAGTTAGTGACCTTGTAAAAGCAGTGGGTGAACTGAGGACAACATAAATGATCCCAACAAGAATTTGACAATTTGGCATAGCAGAGCAAGGAAAACCCTTTGCGTTATTCTATAAACACTTTAAAATGTAAAGGGAAAGTGAAAAGCAGTCTTTGAATTAAATATATACAAATATAGAATAGATTTATGCTAAGTTTAAATGTAAGAAAAGAGTTTAGAACTATATATAAAGTTGCAGTACGATTTGCTACAAGTATAAAATAAATCAATAAAACAAATAAATTCATTTGAGTATTTTATTAAATGTTTATTGAGATTTGCATGCTGATCATAAAATAGCATTTAAACTGCCATTTTGAAGATCTTGCAAGCAAATGGAAATTATGGCTAAGATTTTAGTTAAACAATAGACAATCAAATAAATAGAAATTAACTGAAGTATCAGATGTCGTAGAATGTTAATTGAGGCTTGCATACAATAGTAATTAAAGATAATTTTTCAAGAATTTGCTTAATATCAATATGATTGCGAACGTTTTTATTCACAGTGTTCAAATCAAAATGTTTATATTTAGTTATTTAGATTTAACTATACAATTTAATAAGATAGTTTGCTTAAAATATTACTAAACGCACAAATTAATGAGTTAAATTTCACATAATATAATGCATATATATTTGTTACTGTCAGTAGAAGTCATTTCTTTCATCTACCGAGAATATTAAACTGATATGAATGAGATGTGCAACTTTTGGGGTGGTCCTCATCATACCAAGAGCATTCCAACTTGCTTAGCACTATCTCAGTGTGTCAAGAACTATTTGATTAAAAATTAAATTTAAAATGAAATTTTCAACAGCTGCAAATATATAAAAATATATATATATATATATTTATATATAAATATATGGGTGAAATACGTGCATAACAAGCATTCATAATAAATGAGTGGAGTCAGTCGTGTGTGCATATATATCCATATAAGGCATAATGAGTGTCGACAGTTGTTGTTGTTGTTGTTGCGACTACTGCCTTAAAAATGCAAATCAAGTTTCAAATATTTGAGCAATAATATTTGTGGAATGCCACGAAATGCCAAAGGAAACCCCAAACCGAAACCCAAACTGGCGAGAGCATATTTAAAATGTCGCGTGCCGTTAACTGTGAAATGCCAGAAGTCGGCTCCCTCTCTTCCTCTCTCTGGAATACATTCTAATTAATAGTGCTAGCGCGGAATGGGTATAGGAATGGAGGACGCGAAGCGGGCCAAAATGAACGGATCGTTTGCGGCATTAGAATGTCGAGGCAGATGACAATGATGTGGCAGCAACGGTTCTCGCTTAGGCAGGCAACGCCTGTCAAATTAATGCATTATGCAAACACACTCCAACCGGGTGCATCGCTCCCCATATCAATATGTTGAAGGCATTTCCGTCGCTCCTGCTTGTGGTCACTTAGACGCATCCGTCGCTTCTTATCAGCGGCATTTGAACACAGCTACCGGCTGAGCCAGCAGCAGCAGCAGCCGCAGTTGCACCAGACACTTGAGTGCCAGGCCCTGCCCCATTCCCGTCACCGTCACCGTTCCTGCTCCCATTCTCGTTCCCATACCTGTTACCACATTTCACTCACCCGAAAAAAAAAACTTTACCAGAACTTTATAAACTTAAGATTCAGATTTCTTAAACAATATGTTATTTACTTATTTAATCACAAAGCTTGTTTTTATAAAAACCATTTCTAGATAAATGAATTAAATTCTTATTGCATTCTTACATTGTTAATTATATTTCTTAAACACATAATAAGTATAATTTGTATTTATAAAATAAAAGCTTATTGATATTAATTTATTTCTAAATTCGCCAGAATCCGATCATTTCTCCAAGTGCAATCTCGTTTCCCAGGCAACGTTTTGCTTTGCGTTTTGGAGGCGCTGATTTAGCTGGCCACCGGGTGCGTCCTGCTATCGACGACACATTGACAGTACATTATCGGCACACTTGTAAGCGTTTTATCTTAATTGCTACTGACCTGCACAACGTTCGAGGACGGCTACGGCAACGGCAGAAGTCGTCGTTCGCTTGTCGTTGTCGTGCTGTTGGCCAAGTTATTTTAAATGCGTTTTTCGAGTGCCTGCATACGAAATGACCAATACGACAAATGTGACGGTCAACAGAGTCAAACATATATATATATATATATATATATATATATATAGAGAGAGAGAGAGGGAGAGAGGCCATATTGAGAAGAGGGTGCGTCCTCTGGCTGTGCGTCATATTTTACATATTTGTGGCAGCCTTTTTGGGGTCTCCGCTAATTGGAGATTATGCCTAGCGCGTGTCTCCAACATTCCACAGATCCTTTACTTTGATCAGCTGCTGAGTGCTGCCGCCTGGTTGCTGCTGCTTGCTGGGAGGGATGCTTCGAAACGGGCTTTCAAACCTGAATCAAAACTGGTTAGACATTAGGAGCATACGTTGTGGTTTCTGCTCCAAAATGGCAATTGACTTTTTTGTAATTTTTTCTTATATTCCGCAGAAGTGTAAATTGCAGCTCAATGTGCGAAATTATCATTTCCATATCGGGCCTAGGCATTTTAACGTCCATTTGTGTGCGCAGTCAACAACTTACAACAGCAACAATGACAAATACAAAAACAAAAACAGAGACAACAAAACCCCAACACAATAATGTTGAGTCGTAACTCGCGAGTCACAACTCTGTTGTCGGATTTACGTGGAATTGCAAGCGGCTATCTTCCTACGCCTGCTGCTGCTGTTGATGCTGCTGCTGTTGGTTGCACGCAGACAGACAGGTGAACACCCAATATGGCTATTGAGTTATTCGCTTTGACATGCCGGCATTTTCACTGTGAGCCAGCAGAGCCAGCGGTGCCACCAACTCCAACTCCAACTCCAAACCCAGCTGGGCGGTCTGCTAAGCTGCAGCGTGTGGAATGCGTATTAGCAATAACACTGGTGCATATTTCATAATTTGGTCAGGCAGGCAGCTGAAGAATTATGACAACGTTGCATAGTTAACAAAGTATTTTCGTTTGCAGCAATTAGCAGTGTTGCTCATTCGTTTCGCTTTTGCATGCATTTCTCTACACACACACACACACACACACACACACAGGCACACATAGAGCTGCGTAACCACCCTGTCACAGTATTTTGGCAGCCCTGCAATGTGCCAATTTTCACCATAAGGTCAGAAGTTTGAGTGGTGTTCTGTGTGCATGGAGTTTATCAAAATACGCCAGTGTTCCTGTCTCTCTGTGCGTGTGTGTGTGTGTGTGTGTGTGTGTGTGTGTCTCTGTCGGTGTCCTTTCGCCATTATTGTGTGTATAATCCCCAAACACTGTTGTTGTTGTTTTTGCTGCTGCTGGCCAAGTCCAACCCTTGGCAAAAGATGTCTGCTTGCGTTGCTTGCTGCTCACACACACACACATACAGACACAGCCACAGACACAGATACAGACACGCTTGCAATGACAGCAAACCGGTTTGCACACTCACACACACACACGCGCGCACACACACACACAGATAGCCAAGGGGTTCACGCTGAACACTTGCATGGGGCGGAGACTTTTCTACTACTGCTGCTGTTGCTGTTGTTGTTGTTGTTGTTGTTGCCTTTTTACTTGCTCTTATCTGATGGCAAATAAGCCGAAACCCGAAGCCTGTTGCCCGCTCCCCCCGCAAGCTCTTGTTGTTGCTGATATGTTGCACGAAATGAATTGTTTGCTTCCCAGGCAAATACATCACGACAGCTACGCACACCACTATAGTCGTCCCGCTCGCACGCACGCAAAGCGCCATGCCATAGAGCTGCACTGAATACTAAAACGGGAGCTGAAGTTGTAGTTGTTGTTGTAGCTGAAGCTAAAGCTGAAGCCATAACCAAAATGTGTTGCTTTTGGGTAAATGTTGCAACTGCTACTGCTGCTACTGCTGCTGCTGCTGCTGCTACTGTTGCTACTGTTGTTGTTGTGAAAGGTGTGTTTGCTGGCTTTGTTTTTTTTGTTTGCTTTTTTTTTGTTATCTTTTTGCTCGCATTTGTTTCAATATTATATCGATCCAACGAAGTGAACTGCATTTGCGGCACTTGCACTTGAATGCATTTTAAAGCAGCTCAAGCATATATTTTTTTATTTATTTTTGTTATTTTATTTTTTTAATATTGTTGTTTTTGTTATCGTTTGGCTGTTTTCTGTTTTTACCGAATTTCAGCAATTTCAACAATTTCTGTTCACATCCACGAGGCATTTGGCGTTATGAACTGCATATATGCGAGTATTTCTCTCTCTCTCTCTCCCTCTCCCTCTCCCTCTCTCTGTGTTTATGTGTGCATTATTAACCAAATATTTTATATTCATCTCTGAGTCTGACTCTTTGTTATTTGGTTGGTTTTCCGTCTTTTTCATTCGGTCGGCTCTCTCTCTCTCTCTCTATCTCTCTCTCTCGTCTATTTGGGGCATTTTGGTGTGGAGGGCTGCGGGGCGCAACAGATTCCATTTTAATTAACTCAATTTCCTGCAATTTTGCAATTTTTTTTCGCTGATCTGTACATATTTCATATCTGTTTTATTTTCACTCACTCTATTTCCTGCTCTTTTCATCTGCGTTAATCAGTCGAAGCGTTTTTCTTCTTTTGTTTTTTGCTGTTTATCGTTGCACAAAATAAACGGAAAAAAAAATTGAAGTCATGCATGTAAAACTATAAACTATGTAATACATGTTTTAATTAACTCCATTAATTTTTTTTGCCACTTACTACGAACATTAATTATGATTAAAAACCACATATATTTAAATTCGTTACTATCGAAAAGCATTGAGGGCTATAATCAGAAAGGATATTATTATTATTATAATGCATTTTATAAATTAAAATAGAGATTGCACATATAAACACCTTTTAACTCGATAACTGCTTGTTTAACTCCATTCAAAAATGTATTTCTTCCGATTAAGTTTAATACAAAAATACAGTGGACATAAAAATTGAACAACAAAAACTATAGCATTTCAAATGTGCGGAATGTACTTGAAGAGGGAACCTCGTTTGATGTGTTCCGATGGTATTCCAGAGTTTCTGGGTCTCCTGGATTGCTTACATTCGTTTTCCATTTTCATAAATAAATATTTCACCTTAAATAATTCGATATAACATAATGTGTTTTATAATTTTCTTATGCTTTTATTTAGTAAAAGTGCTTAAAGAATTGAAAATATACGGAAATTGTGTTTAATTAAATATGCAGTGCTACCGAATTCTACGGGTATGCTAATAAATGCAGCTTGTGGACTTCCCCACACTACAAATGTATACCTTTACAACAGATAATAATATCTATTACCTACTATTGTAGATACTACAAATTGTAATTACTTGCATGCCCCTGCTAATTGATAATTTTTGATTTTATACTCTGCTGACTGCTGACTAGTCGAGTACTCACTAAAAAAACAGTTCGATTACTATTATTATACAAGTGGCTTGTGCTTTTATTAATTTTCCTTTCTCCCAAGATACATGATTGCTTGGAACTATTACTAGACCGTAATCCGAACCTAAATATCGCTTCCAGTAGAATATTTATTTATATTTTATAATTTAAAGGTAAGAACTGATTTTATATAAATAAAACATTAGCGAGTCTAATGTGTAAGTCTTAATAACTTGTCTTATACCTACAAAACTAAGTCGCCTTCATTAAACAAGAGCATTTCCGATGGCTGCTGACTAAATCAAGGGATGCGAAAGTTGTTTGCGTTTATTAAGAAAACACGCCGCAATATTTTCCCCATCGAGTTTATAATCAAAAAGAAGCATAGAAGGAAGTCCAGAAGGAAGGACGAAGCCAGATAGTATGAGATGGGCTTGGGACTTAGGCCAGGCCGAAAAACTAATAAACTCGGTTATTTTCCTTCGGTTAAATTTGGCCCAAATCCGCATGGACTCTCTTTGTCTTTCAGTTGGAGGAGTGCGCGCACTGCTCTAATTGCTGTTTAAAGCGAGGAGGGTCCCATCCCTTTTCCCCTCTCCCTCCTTCACCCCATCAAACAAATTTACTAAAGTGCAAATGCAGCAACTCGAAGTGGAGCTGAATTTTTGAAAATTATTTTCCCATTATGAAGAGATTAGGTTTATTGTGGAACGTCTTGGCAACGGGGCGCCAAAGGAGTTTCCACCCAAGCGAAAGTAAAACGCCAGGAAAACCAGAAACTCAACTCAACTAAACTCAACTCAACCCAATCCGAGTTGCCTTTGGGCTTTAGAATATGGAAAGGTCTTGCAACCCAAGCAATGGCAGAAGGTGCTTCAAGGGAAGAACTGTTCATCGACTACTTTCTGTTGTACCATTTGTCTCTCGTCCTGTCCTGTCCTGTCCTGCCCTATCCTGTCGTACTGTCGTCCTGTCGTCCTGTCGTCCTGTCGTCCCGTCGGGTTGTCTTCTTGTCATGTCGAAGCGGTGAAAAGTTCTCCCGCTTTGCCGGTTGGCTTTTGTGAGGCAAATTGTAAAGAACAAAGGGGGAAAAGTATTTTAACGCGGTCTGAATTTCAAAAGTTTGCCAAGGTGCTCAATGTGAGAGACTCTGTTTGTGGGAATGGGTGTTTGTTTCACTCTGTGTGTGTGTGTGTGGAGCAAGCGAGACACTTGAAATTCCCACTTTGAAGCGTCTGCTTTTATGCGAATTTTCCATAATTTTCCCTTATTTGTGTAACGTGTAAATTACTGAATAACTGACAATGTCATTCCTTGGGTCACAGTACGTAAGCATAACGAATATCTGGATAATTATGTAAATACACTCGCAGAAAATACAGAGCTTACATCAAAAGTTTCCTTTAGAGTGGTAAATGCTTATTTTAAAATGTTCTTAGTAGTCGGAGCAGACTTAATCTGTAATAGTATAAGAATCGTATGATTGTTTTCACTTTAAAACAGTCACATTCTTAATATATGTTTACTTTGGGCATAGGCGTAATCAGGGAGGATCCGACGTTCATATAAAGAGTGTCAATCATGGCTTAGAATACCCCTTCTAAGTGTTCCTAATCCTAAACTTAGAATCGAAGTTCAGCTTAAAATGAAATTCATTAAATCAGATTGAACTAAGAATCGAAGTTCATAAAGCATGCACTTCAAGTTTTACACTTGTTTTGAGTATACAATTGCATTATTTCAGAATTGACTTAGGAATGTTTGCTTATGATTTTAAAATCTGAAAACTGATTTACACTTTTGCAAAAACGAATTAGAAAAAGTACTTGGAATTTAAAGAACTTAACGGCAGAAATTCTATACGAGTCATAGTTGAATTTAGTAATGGGTATTTCTTAAAGTGTAGTACACATGTAAGCATGTGTGTTTTAAGATACATTAATTAGAATATCAATGAAGCATGCCTCTTTTCCAATATGTAGATGTTTGTTCCACAGGAAACGTCAATTGCGCCACCTTAAACAGCATCAGAAGCCGATTCAGAAGCTGGGAATGGTTTTGTTGAGGATGCCCAGAGATCAGACAAATAAATCACAATAACGCCAGCTACTGACGTGACCGGCCAACCTACAAAAACCACACAAACAAACACACACACACACACATGCACATATGGAGTTGCAGCACAAATGAACCCGAAATGATAGAGAGAGAGAGAGGGGGAGAGTGAGAGTGAGAGGAAGAGAGACCCGCAAGGAAAAATGATGTATTGCTTTTTTAACGCTACTGATAGTCTGCGCAAACGCAATCGGAGGAGAACCGGGAACCGGGTACTGGGAGCCGGGAGCCGGGAACAACAAATGCCACATGGATATATGCGGATTGCGACGGTGACTGCCACTGCGGCTATGGCTGTGGCTGCTACAGTAATATGAAGAAACTGGTAGCTGGCTGTGGGGATTTTGGTTGAGTTTATGGACGTAATCAGCGCTGCATGTGGGATCAATAAACGGGCAGAATGAGTATCATGAGCAGCATGAAACATGTGGTCGAAATATGTTAATTCCACGTTAATTATAAATTGATTTCGGTCTGCCGGGAAAAGGACATAAGCAGCCCCATGCACCTCAAACTCAAACTCAAACTCAATCTCAAACAACAGCAGCTACAGCTACAGCTACAGCTAAAAATCAACAACCAGTGCCCATCTCCACCTCAATTAGCAGACAATATAGAATTTGATCGAATTTACGATTGGCCATTAAGCATTTAAGTGCCAGAGCGACTAATTCACGGGCACGGCAACAGCAGCGATGGAAACCGTGAAAAGTGAGTCGAGAAATGAACCCGGCCCACACTTTGGATGCCATGCAATGCCCCAAAGAAAACACTCGCAACTCTCGCTGGAAAAGTCGTTGTTTATTTATGTTTGTGGCCAGTAGAAAGGTAATGGGGCGTGCGGCGTGTGGCATGCGGCACGAGGCACGCATAGAGATCGATCCATGGCAAACCATAACGCACTCGTTGGCCATAAAGTGTCAAAGTTCCAATAGTTCGACACTCCACACTCGACATTCGACACTCGAGTGTTGAACTTGTATGTGTCTCCCCCAAAAATATACGTTTTTGTTGTTTCAGTGTTTTTATTATTATTGTTTTTCCATCTTATTTATTATCAACTTTTGGTTTTGGTTCTCCTCTGTTTTTGGCATTATTTAACACATCGAACGATTTGTTTGCGTTGACATTCTTCGGTTCTTTTTTTGTTTATCTGCACCAGAATTAATTTCCATTCAGCTTGAAATAAATATGTTGTTCAATATAAACGACGATATAAATAGATTCGTAAAAAAGAAAGCAAAGTGATAAATACTCTATTGAGAAAGTATTTTCAATTTAAGGTGACTATATATAAATAGCACTTGTACTAATAAATAAATATTATGCATATATATGTGAATCGAATAATAAATGAGTAGTTAGAATGCTTTACTCATCAGAGATCCATTATAAATTTTCCAATCTATAACTTTATTCAAAAATGAAGCAAAAGCGATTTCTCTGAAAGTTACAAAAACATTTTTAATGTAATCCAAGTTTAATAAATATACGTGAAACTGAGGATGTTTCTTTCATATGCAGACGCCAAGAAGGACAAGCTGACAGCGCTATATCGACTGATACAGATCAAGACTATATATATTCTGAGTGAGATGGTAGAAGTCGCTTCAGTGACAATAATATATTAATAGACAGTAAAAACCTCTACAAGGGTGTACAAATAGTTCTGGGAATGAAAAATCGCGCATTGTGCGTTTTTATAGAAATTAAAAGTCTCATTACCATATCTTTTATTATATTCAATGTAATGCATGCTTTTAAATAGCAATAGCTAAAGTTATTGAGCATGGAGAGCAGCTGCGGCTACGCAGAGGTTCTTGGATGGATTTAGTTCTTGGGCCAATCGGTGGAACATCTGCGTCAATGGGACCAAGTCTCAGCACTGCACTTTTGCGCTCAAGAATGGTAACTGTCCAGCTGTCCGACTAAACAACATGGTCATTCCTCATGAGAACCATGTTCGCTACCTGGGTTTGTACCTGGACAGGAAACTTACATGGCGCAAACACATTCAGATCACGGCGGCTGTATGTAGATCCAAAAGGGCAAAACTCAATTGGTTGCTGAAGCCATCTAGCAAACTCAGCATGAGCAACAAGCTGCTCGTGTATAGGAGCATCATTGTGCCCACATGGACATACGGAATTCCATTTTGGGGCACAGCTGCAAAATCTTGGATTAAGCAAATTCAAGTTTTGCAAAACAAGATGCTCAGAGACATCTCTGGGGCTCCACCTTATGTCAGAAATAGGACGCTGCACAATGACTTCGGCCTTCCAACCATTATGGAAGAAATCAATCGGCATACGAGTCGTTACAATGACCGGTTGCATAACCACGTCAACCCTTTTGCTTGCACACTTGGGTCAAATACAACACGCAGAAGGTTGAAGCGCCTCCACACCTGCGACCTTTGGACTGTTGGGCGTTAAATTAATGAGATATAAATGTTATATTTAATTTTACGTATTATCTACTGAAACCAGATGTATGTTATAGATTTTAAATTCACTGCTATTATTCGTACCTTTATAAATCAATGTTTTATAGCCTTTTAGTAGGTTGATTAATGTTTAAAATATAAAAGACATATAAAAAAAAAAAATAAATAAATAAATAAAGTTATTGAAAGAATTTTAATTTGATTAATTACAAAAAGATGGTTTAGAAGCGCGCCGCAAAGTCTAAAGACTTACTAAATTATAAGACAAAGAATTAATATTTATATTTTTGAGGATCCTTTCATCTTACCTTCTTGGTCATTCGTCCCGATAAGAATCTACATTGTACAATATAATCAAAGGTTGCTTAACTCGCTCAAATGAAAGCAGTCATAATTTATGCCTAATGATTTCATTCGGCGAGCTTACAGACAAAACATCCAGAGAGAGAGAGAGAGAGAGAGAGAGAGGGAGAGAGAGGGAGAGAGAGATAGAGAGAGAAAGAGAGAGGAAGGGTGAGATATGAATCAAGAAACAAATTTAATAATCGTTAACTTCACATATGCATGTTTTCCACGCCATTTAGCCAGGCGCCTTATTAATCTCGGGCTATTTATCATCGGCGTTGGCGGACTGGGTTCCCCGACTGACTCCCGAAAGCCACAGAAGATGCATAATTAATGAAAAACAAATCTCAGATAGTCGCTCCGTCATAAATAAGACACAATATTTGTGGCCGGGACTGTGACGGTGGCGGAGACGGAGAACGAAACGTTGCCAGCTACTGGGAGACCATTGGGCCACTGATACTTAAAGATACATAAATACTGGTATATTCATACAGATATAGATACAGATACAGATACAGATACAGCTACAAGGGCCTGCCACTTCCTGAGTTGGTTGGCGACGTTCTTATTATTGTTATTGCTATTATACAATAAGGCTTGGAGGGCAGGGCGCGTAACATATTATTGACTTTCAATGACTTATCGCACAGTTGGTCAACCGAAGCTAAGCAAGCGGGGTCCAACGGGTGACGTCCAAACTGGCAGCCGTTCTCACCAAGAGAACCCATCCACTGCAGCTCTGCTCTCTGCTCATGAATTAAAGAAATGGACAAACGTGCGACAAGCTCCCGCTTGCGTATTTACATCAAGTCTTTTTGCCACACTGGCTAACTGGCTAACTGGCTGACTGGTTTCAGACGAGAGCCCAACTCTCGAGCCTCTGTCCGGCCTGTGGTCTGTGGGCAGCATACAGCAGGCAGCTCAACAAATTTATTACCGATCGCTGTCGCAGTTTGGGGCAGACGTGGTCACATTATTTTAGCATAAGAATTCCATAATTCGGTACGACAACGACTTGAACGTTTCACTAACTGGGCTAACTGGGCCGCCCCTGTTGGCCACGACACAAGGTGTTCAACAATTGGCCAATGCGTTTGCTTTGGGTTTATCGCTTTTTAATAACTGCCACGTCCACTGTTTAAATTCATTTTTTTTACTCCCGGTTCTCCTCTCTGCTCTTGGTTTTGGACGTTGTCACTCAACACGGGAACGCGACAGATGGTTCCGTTTCTTTTCTTTTCGTTTCGTTTCGTTTTTTTTTTTTGGCGGCACTTCCTTCTTCCGTTTTTGAGCCCACGGTGAAAATGGAGAAGTGCAACAGCTTTGGATATATCCAAGTTTATTGTCGCATTGTGTGTTAATGAGTTTGTTTTTACCCAAGTCCTGCATATCTTTAACTAGTCTTAACTCTGGCTGCAAGTTTAAGAACTGGGTCGCAATCGCTCAAGAACAGCATATGTGTGAAGAAAACAAGTTGTTGAACAACATATCTAGTAAATCTACAAGGAACACTCAAATATCAGACTGGAAGACTACTTTGGAAGTATAAAAAGAAGTTTATAAAAACGTTTCCAATTCTTGCTAAGGATTTGAAAATCAGACTGTTAATTTGATTTTTAATTATTATATTGCCAAGTTATGCTACATCCATGTAAATTTCTATCAAAAATATTCTCTATTTTTCTAGCATCAGTTCCTTTTCAATAACTTTGCCCATAATCAATTAAACAAAAAAAAACAACATTAAGATTTTGATTGTATTCAAATTGGTTTTTTGTTTGTTTTATTTTATCGCATTTTTTTTTCTTTATCTTTTTTTTTAGATTTGTTTGTTGTTGCATTCAATTTGTATAACCTAATTTGTGAAATTCGAAAATTGAAGATATTAAACAAAATAAATTCTAGCTTTCAAATTTATGTCCAAGTCGTTAACTATACAAGAAATGTTGATTATTATCGTTAGTGTTTTATTATCGCTGTAGTAAGTTGTTACCAAAAAACTCTAACGCGGATTATGCATAAGAATATATATATATATAGATTTATGTGTACTTGTATATATATATATATATATATATATATATGTATGTATATTTATTATTTATATGTACGCTTGTCTAACTTGCTGATATGGGATGCTAAACTTATGGGGTGTAAAATACAAAAATTACACAATTTTTAATACGCGAATTGTTTACAAATATAAGAGTACAAATAATAATAAATTTAACCTCCGACAGATTTACGAATTTTATAAATTACAAACAAATTGCATTATTTATTGTTATTATTATTATTATTATTATTATTAATAAATTCAGCCCAATAATTATCAGCAATTCGTTCAACAAATAATAATATTTAGTACAAAACTCAGCTGCCATTATTTGATTTGTTTTGTTGTGTTTTGCTTTGTTTAACATAAGTTTTGCATAAGTTGTAGATCCTTTACTTAATTATTAGAGCGGAGCGTCCGTTTATTGTTTATTTGTTGGGCTGTGCTGTTGTTGTAATTTATGATTATTTATCTGTTGAAAGTCGCTTTCCTTTTTGCCATCAAGCATCAACGAGAAATTCCCCTCACACCAGCTGGGATGCGTGGGATAACACTGGATACTGTTTCTAGAACCAATACAGATCCTTTGACGATTCCTGCACTTGAGCTTCCAGACCTTTTTTTTGCGTATGTATGTGTGTGTGAGTGTGTGTGTGTGTGTGTGTGTGTGTGGTCAGCAAGGAAACAACAAAGAAACAAACAAAACATATTTCATTAAAGCACAGGTCAAACGTTGTAAGTCATCCCATTGTCATGACAATGGCACACAAATGGACAAATGGACAAATCGCCAAATGGCCAAATGGCCAAATGCCCAAATATGCCACAAAAGTCCTTAAAGACGAGGGGTCGAGTACGCACCTGCCATTGTTGGGTAGCTCGAGTAGGCTGCCGCACTCTCCAGGGCATGGGCCGTCTGCTGGTCATGGTGTAGTCTGCAACGAGGCACGAGACACGGATTCAGTAAAACTTTAAGTAATATTCTGTATATAAATATACATATATGTAGATATATTTGTATGACCTTTTGCATTGACTTTTTCAATAATACTTACTTAGCACTCTTAATCTGCATTTGCGTTTCTTATGCAAACGTATTTTCAGTTAAAGTCAGTGTGTCAAACCGAAAACGGATTCGCATCTTTACCGATTGAAATTCAGAACCCAAAATTCGATATTATTTTAGGCATCCGTTAGCGATATTATTAGTCTAGATAGTACCACATCGCAACTAAATACCGATAACAATTTTGAACCAATCCATAACAATTACTTCTCTAACATTCTACTACTATTCTACTATAAAAAGCTATATATCATATTTATTATCATAGTTTGTCCACTAGATTAATGCTGCATTAGATCTAAGAAAAACTATTTTCGCTTGGAATTCATGTAAGACTTTTATCCCAAATCATAAAAACTTCACCGATTTTCAAATGCAACACTTTTTTGACATTTAGATGAAATAAGCACATATTTAAATTAAAGTTAACTGCATCTAGAGACGAACAAACTTGGGCAATTTAAATGTTAAATTTGATGCGATTTAAAACTGCTGAAATCTTCAAATTCTCTTTCCTGCTTTTCTTCTCTGAATTAAAATAATAGTTATTTGCTCACTCAATTAAAATAGCTTAAGCATTTCTCAATTTTTATGAACGACTTTTAAGGCAGCCCAAGTTGCCGCTTAGGCTTTGAGGTGGATGGGGAGGGGCTGGTATTTGTGAGCTCACCTTGTGCCGTGGCTGTATTGTTGGGGCAGGCGCAGCAGGCTGCCGTACTGGGCCATGTTGTGGTGATAGGCGTGCGCGTGGGCAACGTGGGCATGTGCGGCGTGCGCATAGGAACCATAGTGCGCGGCTGCCGCATGTGGCACCCAGGGATCGGTTGCGTATCCAGTGTCTGTCGCTGTCCCATACAAGTCGCTAACCTGCATTTGGATATACAAACAGAGAGATTGAGCAGTGCAGATATTGGCCAGTTGGCTAAGCATCGAATTACAACTTATTCAGAGTGCGTGCTTGCTGCAACTCGTAATTGCGGCACGTATTGCAGCTTAATCGCTTTTCGTGGTCGATCCACACACACACACACACACGCATACACATACACACACACGGACTTACCTGTGGATGTGTGGGGGCGGGAATGGGATGCACGTAATTGCTGTTCCAGAACGATGGTGGGAAATTGCGACTGGACATCGGATTGCTGCTATCTGCAAAAGAGTTGCAAGCCAAAAAGAGTATTGTTGAGTCAGTGTTAACATTGAGCAGTTTCCGCTTGAAATACCCGATAATAAAATCAGAGAGTTTTTAAGCAAATAAACTGTGTTAAGCACATTTTAGTAAACCTCGAATTTCAATTTGAGAAAGAGTTTAGTCTGATTGCATTTAAAATCAGAGTCCGTGAATGGTTGTCTTAGGCATATCAGAATTAACTCATTAGTTGTAGTTGTTTTAGTTCATTTTAATTAAATCAAGAGTAATTTAGTTTTTAGAATTAAACGCTACAAAATCTCAGACCAGTTGTTCTTAATTTCATAATAATTCTCCGATTATACATTGTATAATGGGGCCTACTTTGGGAGTGTCAACAGCAGCAGCAGCAACAGCAACAGCAGCAACAGCAATTTCAATTCAAGTGCATAATGATAAACTGAGCATCTGCTGCTGCCGCTGCTGTTGCATTCGCGAATTGAAGCTGGGGGCACAGTCACTGCCACAGTCAGAGTCGCAGTCTTAGGCACGTACTTAGCTGTTGTCGGCGCCATGGCTTGTTGCAAATAACTGAGCGGAATGCTTGTTGTCATTGTCGTCGTCGTTGTTTTTGTTATTGTTTTGTTGTTGTCGGTGCCGTGTTCAGGATCATCACTTGTATTAAATGGTTGTAAATCTACGCGTTTATGAAATCGCAAAAGACGAACACGAAGACATCTCCATTATTGTGGCAAGCAGCCGCAGCACAAGCAGCAGAACACTTGGAGTCGAGTGTAATGGAGACTCTGCTGCTGCTTGAAAATTGTTGCCGAAAATAGCAACAACTTTTGGTTGGTTGGTTGGTTGACTGCCTGGCGTCTGTGGCATGCACATGTGCCAAGGACTGCAACTTGGGACTTAGTGGACTGGGCATACTGCCTCTGCTACTGCCACTGCCACTGCCACTGCAACTGCCTCTGGGTACTTGCTACATAGGCGCATTTGCGTTGACAACATTCCAAACTCAATTCAAGAGAAAAATATACAACAACTGCTGTTGCACTGCTGCTGCTGCTGCTCCTGCTGCTTCTGCTGCTGTTCTTCTGGGAGGGGCAATGGAAATAGAGACATGGTGCTTATGGGGCTTATGGGACATAGGGGAGGCAGTTACTCTGCGCAGCTCTACACTCAGCAAAACAAATTTGACCTTGCCTTTAGTGGAGCGACTTCATTTCAAGTCATCTCTAAATCTAATTAAATTCTGAATTAAATATAATTTGTTCTGCTCTTTAGAAAGTATTTTCAACATAAATATTTACATTATTAAAGCACTTCTTTGATTTGCAAATTAAACAAAAATCCACTTATGGATTGCATTTTTCCAAGTCTAACTTTGTTATATGTTTTTTCAAGTGTAGCTTCGAGGATATGCAACGAACTGTTTGCAGTCGTCGCGAGCTGCAACTGATAAGTCGCGACTCGCTGTGGCACGTTGTGAGTGTGCCTTGAATGCTGATGATGTGGCTGACTGGTTGGTTGGCTGACTTGGTTGGTTGGTTACCGATGCCGCGTGCCCCATTCGGCGGCGCACAAAAAAAATAAATAAATAAATGAAAAAGCGGCTGGCGAAAAAAAAATCATCATCGTCGCCATCTTCAGCGTCATAGTCATTCACTCACTCACTCGCCCAACTGATGGCCAGGAATTCCCATTAAAGTGCAAACAAGCAAGTTTGCAGCAAAGATTTGTAGGCGCTTCCTTGCTGCCGTCGCCAGTTGTTTTCACTTTCAATTCAATGCGGCAATGCCGGAAGGCTCAAAAGATCCAAAGACCTGCAAAGAGCTGCAAAGAGCTGCAAATGCTACCTGTTCACCTTTCACCTTTCACCTGATCGCTGCCGGCCACTAATGAAGTTGCACCTGAATCGGAATGAACTGCAATGCCGATAAGCGACCACACACACACACACACTCACTCCAAAGAAAAGAAGGCGTTTGTCCTTTTAAATATATATATATGGGAAGATAGAATCTAACCCAAATCGAACTAGCCAAAGAGCGAGCGAGAATCTGCTGCTCTTCTTAGGTTTCGTGGTACGGTTTACGGTTTACGGTTCACGGGGTACGGGTTATTCCCTGTTGCATCTGCGCTAGCGGCGGGTGCCAAGGAATTTTAAATCGAATTCTTCGGGGCATCTAATTAAATACGCGTAGCATTCGAATATCATATGAAAGTGCCACAAACATCGCAAACGAGGCCCTGCGTATACACACAAACTGAAGGCTGCAGCTGAGGACATCTCTCTTTCCCTCTATCTCTCTCTCTCTTTCTTTTTCTTGCTCTTTCTCTCAGATGCCACATACGTACACAGCGAGAAAAGAGCTGGAGCAAGAAATGCCTGCGCTGCTTAAAACTGAAAACAAGTTTCTGTAAATTTGGCAAGCGAATCAGGCTAACATTTCTTTTAGTATTTCACTTTAAATGAGCCAAAAATGTTGATTAAAAATATATTCAAGTATATACAAGTTAATATAAGTATAGTGATTATCGGATATTAAGTTAAATCAAATCATAAAATTAACAGAAAAATCATGAAAATAGAGAGATCTTATGAAGGGAAAGCAGAAAATAACATCTAAAATGCATCGATTTCATTGCTTATATTTTTAAAGAGTCATTCAAATAGTTTCACTTAGTACAAGTAATTTGCGGTTAATTAAAAACTAATTCAATCTTATACTAACTTTTGTTTGACCTTAAAACACATCACAAAATCATTGGTTTAAATTTTGTTTTGAAAAGTTATTCTTGAATTAAGTACAGTCAAGAGTCGAGAAGAACATCACTGATTTAATTTCGCACTGTGTATGTATGTGTATGGATCTTCGGGGTGTTTGGTCGCACTGATGACGGCGATATATTTTAGGAGAACAGAACTGAAACAAACTGAATCGAACAGAAGCCACAACAACTGAAAGTGCAAGCGTGCCACTGAGAATGTATCTGTATCTGTATCTGTATCTGTATCTGTATCTGTATCTGTATCTGTATCTGTATCTGTATCTGTATCTGTATCTGTATCTGTATCTGTATCGGTATCAGTATCAGTATCTGTGTGAGCGTATGCATCTGTTTCTCTATCTGTGTCTGTGTACAATGTGATGCGATGCATTGCGATGCAATGTGAGTGTATCTCGAGTGAGCAGTTAATTGAAATGCATTTTAAAACCGTAATGAGGAATCTATGCGGCATTCGGCATTGGCACCGCCAGACGAACCACACAACGAACAACAACAACGTCAGCAGCAAAAACAACAACAACAACATCGACCACATCGCATTCCGGCGACATTTTATAGCACATTCCAACTAGATATATACACACACACACACACACACACACAGACACACACACTTACACATACGCACACCACAACAACACCAGCATTATGTGTGTGCAGATTCAAAAAAAAAAAATATATATATAAAAAAAATGCACATCAAGATAGAAAGAGAAAAATCTATATAAATGCTGAATAGTTTTTAAAGTACCCAAACACAGTGTAAAAATGTGTGAGTATGTGTTTGTGTGTGTGTGTGTGTGTGTGTGTGTGTGTGTGCTAACCACTCAAATAGACAAATGGCCAAAATGAACTTTAAATACCATTAAGTAGCGTCATACCACAAAAAAAACGTGAACAAAGTTGGCTGCTGATTTTTGTATACTTTTTCTTGTTTTCATTTTTTGTTATTTGAATTGCGCAAGTTTCACATTTTGCTTAGCGGGTGAGTGGTTGAGTGGTTTGGCTGGTGGCAACAACAACAACCATCATATTAACAACCACAATTTTACATACGCGGATACATTTTGAGTGAAACTTGTGCATAGCTCAATTAATTTTATAGAGAATATCATAACATATTAATTACACATAATATTCAAACGATTCCTTTCAACTTTCTATTGTTTGGTAACACAACATTTATGGATTTTAATTGCAAATACTTCACTAAAAATTGTTTTGTGTTTAACATTGACAAGAAAATGTTAATTTACTCCTTTACATAATTTAGTTTATAATTAATAACTTTATTATTTTTTATTTATTTATTATTCTGACAAATGTAAATGTAAAATGCATGAATCTTTATATTAAGTGTGAAGAAATAATTTTTAATGATAAAATTATTAGCATTCATCTGTCTAATTAAATAATTCGACTTTTACAAATCTATTAAAAACTACACAAAAAGTGACCAGCTGCAATAGAGCTAAAGATAAAAGCAATTTTGGCTTAATAAAAATCCAGCTCTACGGAATTTAGCTAGTTCTGGGGAAATCACATCGAATGGAGAAGCGAATCGAATTTGATTGAATTAATCGGGGTGCAATTGTTCGCCAAACTATAAACGTAAATTTCAAATTAACGCGCATCAAATCAGAAGCGTACCAAGCCGAAATTACGCAATCCAAAGTGCCCTCCCCCTTTTTTGGTATATGTATATATATCGCAACCACCCAAAAACAACACCCCCTCACACAGTGTCTGGCAGTCAGAGAGAAACTCAATAAAAGGCAGCTGGAGCAATAAATGCGAATGCGATTGCGATTGCGATTGCGATTAGTGGTAAAAAGCAAATACGCCACAAATTGTTTGAGTGCTCGTTGATTGGCCAAATGTTGTGGGTGGAGTTGGAGATGCTGAGTACCCAACACAATACAAGGACACGTACGAAACATTAGCGTCACCACCTGGCGGTGGTTTCTGCTTAGCATGCAAATGTGCTTGCAATAAAACTGATAATTGATTGGTTCAACAAAGAACCGCAATTCGAGGAGAATCTTACTTAGTTGCTAACTAAAATTGCGGGCCAATGCCAATAGTTTTCATAAGAAATTAATAATAATTTAGACTACATTTGAGGCAATTCAGTTTAAATAATAATTGAATATTTAAAGTTTTACTTTTCAGTTGTTGTTTGTTGTTTGTATGCATGATCGAAACAGAAGCAAAGAGGCAAAGAATTGCATACATTTTATAAATAAAACGGAATATTAAAAACGAACTTGTGCGACAGCAGCCAAAAGATACAACAAGTTGGACAGACAGACAGATAAACAGGGGAGGGGTTGGGGTTGGGGTATGGGGTTGGTGGAGAGTGCGACAGGCATGAACAAACGAAACGTTTATCTTCATTAAAGGAGGTAATTAATTTTGAAATCGAAAGAACAACAACCGAGTGGCAAGTGGCAACTTGATTTATTTGGTTTATTGTGCGACGCACTGGCATTCAGCGAAACAACGATACGATATAACGAACAACAACAACTACGGGAGGGGATTGTTTTGGTGGCATCATGGTCTTCGGAAGGAATACGTTGCAAGAATGTGTTGCCTGCGGAGGAACAACCTATTCGAGGTACTTGCTGTCCACTATTATTCATGAATTAAATATTAAGTAAATTTATTTGGCTCTTCTTTTTCAATATTCATCATATATCAATTAAAATACATTTATATTTAATTTAATAAGTATTATTTTTTTATTTAGTAGAAATAATCGACTCGACAGTTGTCAATGAATTTAATTCAAGTTCTATTCTTGACTATTTAATGAAAATTAACAAGAACAAAAAAGTTGAGCTACAATTTTAAGAAAACATATCACTATTAATTTGTTTGCCTTGAATTGACATATACTAAAATATTGAAATATTGTTAGATTCAATATGAATATAAGAATTCTGTATTTGTAATCCTTTCAAATCTTTTACAAGACGTTTTTTAGTTGTGAACTATAATTGCAAATATGGTTTCCTAGAAAATTGGAGCTGCTATTTACAGGGTTACATTTTTCTTATATCCACTCCGCTATCCATATCCCCTGCCATTTCCATTGCCATTCCCATTTACACTGTCATGAGCAATTGCACGCGACATTTTAATAACTCCGCTCTGATTCTTGGCTAATTATGAGATACTTTTTGTTTTTTTTTTTTTTTTTTTTTGGCTGGCCTGGCCTGGCACCAGCATTCTGGCTCCGGTGCTGTGAAACTGATTCTTGTGGTGGTTCTGGCTTCGGTTCTGCGTAATTGTGAACGCCAACACGCAAACTGACAGCTGGGACAAGTACATGACATGAGCGGGTCTTTTGATCCACATGTAAAATGTGGGATTGCGAAGTAACACATGACATGGATCATTTATATATAAGTGTATACATATATATATATATATATTTGGAGTAGTAGCTACCTTTAGCATCCTTATTGCTGTAGTTGAGCGCCCGGGAGAAGTGCTCATCCACAACGCTGGCCGTGTCGCCGGAGTAGTTTGTGAATACAACGCAGGTGGCCGACAGATACTGAGCGCGTCCTTGATTTCCTCCTCCACTGCTGCTGGTGTCCAGTGGCAGCTCCTTGGACATGGCGCCCGTGCCAGCCGAGACGCCTCCCGTCGACGCACCCCCCGCACCACCGTGCAGCGAATGCGGATGATTGGAGTGCGGATGGCGGGGCGAGTCGGGGCCAGAGGAGCAGGATGATTCATTATGATGATGATGCTGTTGTTGGGAGCCCACCAGGCGCGCTGCAATTGAATACGCATTTCATTATTGGCAACCCAATAGGACAGAGAGATATATAGCAAAAGAGAGAGAGCGAGAGAGCGAGAGAGCGAGAGAGAGAGAGAGAGAGAGAAATAGCTGCGAAGTTCATTGGATAGTTGCAAGTTATTCGAGTTGCATTTCCGTAATAAAATATGATATAAATTATTAAATGTTAACTCGTCGGAATGCTGGCGAACAATCTCAAAAATGTGCAAATTAATTAGCCTGTCGTTCTATCTCTCTCTCTCTCTCTCTTTATATATATATATATGTGTTTATATACATGTCTCTCTCATTCTCTTTCTCTCTCTCTCTCTCTCTGTCTTTCTTTCAGACTATATTAAATCGGCAGCACATTCCACTGGCATGGCAAACAATCGATCTTCGATGCTGACAGCAGAAATGTGAACACATGCTTATCTTTTAATGGGCTTATCTTTTACTAAAGTAAATGCTAATGAATAAATTTCTAAATAAATATAAGGCATTTAAAAAATACTGTTGATTAATGAGTCTAGCGCCAAGCATTTGTCTCTTTACTAACAATTTCTTACTATGTTTAACCATAAATGCAATTTAACATTTATTTAGGATATACATTTTTATATAAATATATGCACTTCGATTCGCATTGTTGCGAAATCTTAGAAGATTTATTTCGGATATTCACTTTTATACCAGTTTAGTTCTCAAATAAATGATAAAATCATAATATTTACATCTATTTAAGTAGATAATAATAATGCAATGTCTTTTAGAGAGGAATTAAGCTGACTTTTGATTTTCTGCTTCTAAAACTATTTTTTATACAACTTATCAAATCAATAATGTAGGTAATAATGTTATGAAGCTATAAATATTTATATCTTATTCTTATAAATAATAAATATATAATGGAAAAATCTTGTTTTCTTTAATATATAAATATTTATATCAAATTCCTATAAATGTAAAATTAAACAAATCCAATAAATGCATATAGGAAAAATCTTCTCAATGTTTTCTACTGTCAAAAATTGCTAGAACTGTGATCAAGTCTAAAAACTTTAAATGTTTTCAATATTCTATTCTCAACACTCTAAGTTTATATATATATATATATATATATATATGTATATATATCTGGATAATTGGATAATCAGAAAAGCTAACGCTTACCTTCAGCTTCGCTGCGCGGCACAATGAGATCCTCTTCTTTGGTTTGATGTGTCCGGCTGTGACTGTGGATGCCATGACCAACACCGCCGGCACCGGCGCCACTGAGCACCGGACTCATGCCCAAACCGGCGCTCGGAGCCAGATTTGAGCCGAGTAATCCGCTTGATGGGCCGCTGCCAACAACTCCACCACCGACACCGCCACCCACTGCACCCAGTTGCAGGCCGGAGGAGGAGGCTTGATTCGCAACCGCTGCAACGGCTGCAGCTGCTGAATTGTGTGCGGCGGCGGCAACAGCTGCTGCTGCCGCATTGGCGCTCACCGACGGCGGCAATATGGGGCTGCAGGGGGAGTGAGAGCTGCCGGAGGCGCTCGACGAGGCGGCCAGCTGTACGCCCGAGGACGAGTACAGATCCTGGTTGAACTGTAAAGGAGACACACAGATTGCATTAGTTAAGGGGGAGAACTGAAAACTGAAAACTGTAAATTGAAAATTGAAAAGTGAGAAATGAATTATGAGGCGCTTTGGTGCAAATTGAAAATGACACAATACCAAAATTTATGCCGATGGGAAAAAAGATTTGAGAGTGAGACCATTAAATTTACGAGCGTTCGCATATTGTCACGCAGGAAATTAGGGCGGTCGGTGAGGGGAGGATGGGTATGGTGAACGAGAGGGGGGTCACAGTCTAAAGCCGTTCACAGGGCAGAGATAATCACGCCGCAATCTTCCAGCTTGGCGACATGTCAAACATAATGCGGCGCTCGAGACAATTTACGAGCACAGTGCGACACCTACACCTATCCCTCCACCACTGCCCCCTACTACCTCTGCCAGTGTTGCAACTACACTCGACGAAAACAATGAAACCTAGCAGCAAAGAGAGCAAATTTCTTGAGTTCATAGGAAATGGGGAAAAGAGAGTTAGAGACTTCAAATTTGGAATGCCAGTTCTCGTTTACCATTCGCAGATCAAATCTATTTCATTTTATTTGTATAGATATAGCCTTCAATTGATATATGTTATAGACAAACATATTATTGACTAACAATAATATGAAAATTGCAGATTTTGGTAACTATAACTTATTTTTATAATAAGGAAACTAATATCTGGATGCCTACTAAAAGATTGGTGCTCTTTTTTGAATAGATTATTCTTGTTTATAACTTGTTTCCTTTCTGAATTTTAAAATGAATGTTTTTGAAAATATATAGTTACATTTATATTCTTTAGAAATAAATTTTTTTAAAAATATATTTCTTGTTTTGCAATTTAGAGAAATTTATATTTTCCTATTTTGAAATTATTGCTAGAAATAAGAAAAAATGTCTGGTTTTCAGTACGACTTTCATTTCAGCTCAATTCGAATTTTGGGCAAATTTTCATTTTGCAAAGAGTTTTAAGATATTAGGCATTATTTTTGCGAGTGTATTGCACGGCGTCTTTAATGAGCCCATTAGCGCGAGCGTTCTATAAGTGGCCGATAACCCGACGAGGGGCACGCTGCCGTTTCGCCACATTTGCGAGCGCCCCGAAAACGCTTCTAAATTTAAACACGCTTCCCCCCTCCCACAAACCTCCACGCCCCACGCCACACACCTACGATAAAGGGACGTGGGCGGGGGAGCAGAGCAATTATGATGCTGGCCTCGGGGTTAATAATGGGTTAACCAGCACGATCCATTTGAAAAGTGCAGCGAGCATCGACAGCTCGAGCCATTTTCCATGATTTATGTGGAGCGAACAATGCGCCGGCTGGCGTGGGTGTCGTCTGAAGTATCTCGTAGATACTTACACTATTAAAAACGCTTGACCTTAGCCGACAGTCAAAAATATCTTATTTATTGTCAAATGGACCTTAAATTGAAAATCTTCTCATTCCAAGTTTTAGGAAATAACCAAAATTGTAGAATTTCAAATTCGGAAAAATAGTAAGTTTATCGTTAAACAAGAGTAAAATCTGTTCTAAGTTCAACTAAAATCGTTATCGAATTCCCTTTCCTTGCTTCTTAACTGGGAATAAAATTCAACCAAGTACAATAAATTAATCACCAGCCTTTTTAAATCTTGTTTGACTTCCAAACATCAGAATTTTAATTTTAGACTTAAGCTGACTAAGTTTGATATTAAATTATATTTGAGGAACTCAGCTACCGAAAGAAAACAAATATATTAGCTAATAATAATAATTAACTAAATAACTAAATACAAAGCTGAAATATTTTTGGCTAAAGAAATAGTTTGTCATATTAACAAAAAAATAAAAACATTTTTAGGAAAGGAACTTCATTATCTTTTCTCGGATTTGAACCATAGATTTAGTAACAATGTACTCTCAATTTTTTGAAGTGTGTCGAGTATCTTGTAGATACATTCCACAGCAGCAGCTGACAATTCGACTTTTATGCTTGCGGCTTGTTTACAAAGTCTTAATTTGTTTGCCCCCAAAGTGCTAAGGGGCGCCCTAATTAGGCTAATCAAAAAGCGCCAAGTCATTGCGGGCGTGAGCAGGCAGAATCGTAGCAGGATACGTTAAGGATAGCGTGTTCCATGCAGCATGCTGCACTCGCAATAAGTATCTCTATCTCTATCTGTATCTGTATCTTTATCTGTCAATCGTTTTAAGCACATAATCAATATGTTTGCCGCTGCTGTTGTTGCTCTTGCTGCTTGCCGCTTGCCTTGCCTTATCAGGCGACACGATCTGGGCCAAAGTGCAGTAGCCAACGATGTGCGAACAATGCGCAGATACAAAAAGTATCTGCAACAGTCGACTCGGCTGCAACTGCTGCACATAGTCACTGTTATTAGCTGCAGCGATATTTCGATTATGCTGAGCGATCAACTCGGCTGCTCACACGGCATAAATCACCAGCTCGGACGAAGAACCTGTGACATCCCTTCCCAGACTACTCACTTCGTTCGGTTCGCTTCGCTTTGTATACCCTTCCAGAAGGATAGTATAATATTCTTATGGAATTTGTCATGAAAATAAGGTGATGTCTCCTATGCCATAATATATATAAATATATTCTTAATCTGCAACACTAGGCGTGTTTATAGAGCCAAGTTCGTCTGTTGCTTTCCATGTGAAGTTTATTGAAAATTGATAATAATCGCTTCTTGCTTACTGTATGTGTTGGTAAGCAATAAACCGATTATATGAACTAGCTATATGAACTGGTAAATTTGGTGCGGTCTACTGCATCACATAGCTCCCTTGGGAATAATAATAGAGCAGAAAACCGATTATTCCTATGGGAGCTGTATGATATATTATATCGAACGAAACTTACTAGTTACGACTCTTATTATAACAGAATTAGAACAGATAACACAATTATTCACATTAGACTACTATAAAATGTACCTTTCAAATGTTATTTTTTAGATGTCAGCAGGTTAATTCACTGACTCCGTTCGGCAAGGGTATCTCGGCTTCGGCGTGCGATAGACGTTCATTTTTGTTTTTTTGTTGGTTTATCTGATCGTTTTTGATGTGCTCGGCAAGAACTAATGGCGATACACGCAATAAATTAAGAGAAAGGGAACACAAAAAACGACAACAACAATGAGAAAAAAGCAAAGTGTCGACGGGACGACAAAACTGCCGGGAAGCCTCCTTTGTAAGAGGCTTGAGCAAATAAACCGGTCACCTCTTAGAGCCGATCACCGGTCAGCGGTCACCTGGTATTGTTAGCCATGAGCCAACTGAGCAGACTGGTCTCTGCGCTGCTGACTCAATCTGCGATTGGCTCGAACCCCAAACCCCAAACTCAAACCCAAGCCGAACCCTTTACCCTTATGGCTTGGGCTTGTCTTGGCCCTGGAGTGTCGTGCGGTGATCTTGGGAGTTTATCTCGCTTTCTGGGTCCTGTTTATGGTCATGCAAAAGCATAGAATCAGAATCGTGTTCGTATCGGTTACTTACATAAAAGGCCAATTTCGATTTGGGTGCCGCGGCCTTGTATAATTGGAACTTGCGACACAAGAATTTCTTTGTGCCACAGCGACATGCAGACAGTCCAATGGTGGTGTCCAATGGAGTCCCAAATCCAAAAACACAAACCCAGTTTCAGATTCAGATTCAACTTGAGGGGCTTCAGTGTGTGTCCCTTTTGGGCCCAAAAACTGTGAAGCTCGAGCTGCGGCCATCGTGAGAACTTTTCTGTACTTGTCACAAAAAAATCAACAGATATCTTCGAAATCAATGTTTAGCAAAAAACTACAAAAACCAAATAAAAACAATCAAAAAAAAAATAAATAAATAAAAAAAGACAAACGGCAAACAAAGCGACATTTGCTTTGTGGAATTCCTTGAAATCTTGCGAACCGCATTCAGATTGAAAAACGATTTGCGTTTTGCGTGAATTCTTATGATTTGTTTCAGTGGATTTAATTATACATATGCCCCAGTCTTCAACGTAAACAAATTGCGGGGGGCTTGTAGAGGAGCTAAAGGAGGAGCTGACTCTCGACATTTGTGCGTGTTTATTTCTTGCTTTGGTAACATTAATTAATACGCACATTTAATTAAGCATAAAAGTCACAATTACACAAATTATAATGTGAAAATTTATTGCAATTAGAGAGTAAATAAGATAAGATATTTAGGAATATTTTACTTGGGTATAGTTTTAATATTTATAATATTTAGCTATTGCCACAAACAATCCAAGGTCAAGTTAATTGATCTTTCTTCAAACTATCTAATATGGCATTTGATCAAGATTGTAATATCTTCAACTTAGCTCGAAGTAGATTTTAGCTACTGTGATATTTTGTCAAGATAGAACAAGTATAGATAGATGGAGATAAATATGTATAGATAGACGCAAAAGATATATCTTTTGGTTATAGTCTGAGAATCAAATTGGTTGATATCGATGTTTAAACATGAAAACAATTTGCATATATTTTATTGATAGTTTTCTTTCCCAGAGTCTAATTGAAAAGTTCCTATTTCTTTGCAACTAACAAGATCTTAAATGCAATTATGAATGGTAATGTATCTGAGGCAAAAATTGGTCATAAACATATGTAAAAGCGGCATTTCAAGAGCTAGATACGAAAGATATCTAAATGGGAGATATACTTAATGCCCATAGCAGGAGCTATTCTCCCAATTCAAACTCAATAGCTGTGCGAGAGGGATTGATTAACAGATATTATATACACTGCTTGAACTTACCCTCTCATATTGATAAAATGAACGACTTGGTCCTGCGCGCCCATACAGATATGGATAATAGGCACCGTACATAACTTCTGGGCAGGACACTGCCATCGTCGCAGTTGCAGTTTGCAGTGGCAGCACTCAAAACACCCAACTATCGTTTCTAATTATTACATACACACACACGCACACACTCGCGCACACAACAATACACTAATCACAGTAATCACAGTTTTTTGTTTTTTGTTTTTGTTTGCCGTCAACTTTTCCGCAATTTGCCGTTGGTTGTCTTTCTATTTTGGGTTTTTTTTTTGCCGTTTTCTGTTGGCTGTTTTTGGAGTCGCTTGCAGCCGTTGTTGCAGTAGCAGTTGCAATGGCCGCGCCTGCGCCTGGGCCACAAAGCCTCGGCCTGCAACACCGACAACACCAACAACAGCGAACACAAAAAAAATGTATATCTATATATATATATTAGTATTAAAAAAACTTAACCGACGGCCAGTCGAGTGATGTGAAGAGTAATTATAAAACCGGCTCAGAGTTGCAGTTGCAGTGGCGTGTTTTCTACTCTTTTTTTTAGATTAGTTTTTTTTTTTTGCTCGCCGCCAAGTCGATTGGCAATGGCGAATTCCAGGAATGGAAACTCCGCTCGGCTAATTATATTTACATATTGTAAAACACCATCGCGTTTGTTTCAAGAGCTTTAATTACTTTTCGTTTGTTTTTTTTCTTTCTTTCTTTCTTTCTTGCTGCTGCCGTTGCTGTTGTGTGTCAGTTGCTTTTCTTTGATTTGTTTCGCTAGCTCTGCCGTTTGTTGCGTTTTTCTTTTGTGTGCAAACTTCTTTTTCTACGAATTTTCCTTGATTTTTTTATTTGTTTGTTGTTTTTTTCTTCTCTTTTTTTTAAACTTCAACTTCAACTTTCTTCACCCGCTTTGCTTTGCTTTTGTTATGCGCAGGCAATTGCAATTATCATTTCCACATTGTTGACTACTGTTAGATGTTGTTATTTTTATTATTCTTGTTGTTGTTGTTGGTAGTAGCTGCTTTTGTTATTGTTAATGGTGTTGTTGTTGCTGCTGGGGCATCCATGATGGGGCCGGGCCGATCCCTTGTCCGAGTTCCCGCTGCAAAATTGCGAACTGTGAAAATAAGACAAGGCAATGAAAAGTATTAAAATTGTTGCTTGCGTCAAAAATATAAAATCCGACACATATTTAGTAATCGTTAGATCTTATGTATAATTCATCACTCTCAATAATGATTCTAATTGTGCATTCATTATATTTCTTATGATATAAATGCATAATCGCATCCACAAAGCGTTGTCAAATATATAAATACCTTTACGATATACAAAAGTATAATATGGACTACTTTCCTAATTTATTGCAACAATGTCCTATTTGCCACATAAATCTTAATCGTTGGCCATTCATTTTAACTGAGTATTAAATATGGATCTGTTATTATTGACTTTGTTAGAATGTGCTTAAAATTTTTACTGATCATAAATCGTTTAAAAACACATTTTTCTTAACCAATGTGAAATAAATTCTTGACAATGATTTAATATTTGCTTTACACATTTTTTAAATTGTTGCCAAAGTGACGCACTATGTGTAAAGCATTTGTTAAGTATTGTATTAAGAATATTGAAATAGTTCAAGTCGTATATATCAACTTGAAAGCAAACATGTTTTGGAAAAATACTATTTGTCCAAATTTATTCGTTTAATCACCTAAGCCTTCTTATGAATATTAATATACTTCTATGATTTCGCTAATCGGTGTCAATTTTATAGAGACATAATAGATATATAATATTATAAATATATCAGTTTTTGATTCATTATATATATATGTTTTATAATTTCACATATCTATATATATCTATAGCTATTGAATCCATCATTATCATTCAGTTCTCTTCATCAAATTGAGGATACTTTTAAAGGTGAAAAGTAACCGGCGGCATATTTTATTTCCCAATATTGGCATTACGAATACTTTTTTGTAATCAGAAATAAATTTGTTTATTTATTCCATATTATATAAAGTCTTTAAATATTAAGCTTTGTTTGGAAAACATAATACTTGAATTTAGTAGACAACCTAATTGCGATTATGTAATCTAATCTTTATCTTCCAATAAGTTGCGTTGTTATTCATTTTAAGTTGTCCCTTAATACATTAATATTTGTATTTAAATGATCACAAAGTAGTTTAAATAAGATGAATGCATAATCCATATAAATATGCACTATTTACTGTAACTAGAATATCTAATAATAGCTGTTAATGTGAATCGTAGAAGCGTGCCTGAATAGACAATGTAAGTCAGAAATAGAATATATAATATAACCAGTTTATTGTTTAAGTACTTATTATTGTCCGACTAATACATAAATTATTTAAAATACATTCTTAGCTGATCTTTAAACTAGCTGCTTGACTAATTATTAATTATAATAATTATTAGTAGATGAATTCCAGCTACTTACCACTTTAAGTCTTTCGTTTTATATTCCAATTGTTCCAAAAATGTTTTATTCTTTGCGTGTTTTTTTTTTGTGTATGACTTATGCACTTTAACAATAAGCAGAAAACTTATATTCGATATATTTTATGCTCATAGATTGAGAAAACACTTTTCTTATTGTGAATCACATTTATGTGGTTTAGATTTTCACTGAATTTCACGGTTTTTTTTCATTGCCGTCGTAAAAGCACGCGTTTGCTTATTTTGTTGTTGTGTGTTATGCTTTGCAGTTAATTTAAATAGTAATTAAATTTGATAAGAACCGAAATATGCACGTGAATATTTAAGATTTTAGCAATGCCTTTGTGACTGCAACGGGGGCGACAATGGCCAGACAATGAGGATGGGAGGGTCGGGGGGTATGCAGGGGCAGCAATCCCCCAGCGCAGCGAAAGATGTGAAAAACGAAGCGTACACAAAAACATTTGCTCGCGCACTCAATGAAAATATTTTCGCTAAATCCACAAATGCCAAATTCCATAAATTCTTTGCGAGTTGGCAGCGCAGCGCAAACGGCGACGGCGACCGAAGACGACAGCGGAAACGTACTATAACGTAGAACGAAGAACGTTAGCGTAGACGTTGCTCACAATTCACATTAGTTTACGTTACGTATGCAGCATCATTTGAGCTTAAAATGAATGTGGATGGCAAATAAATCGAATAAATCTTTTAATTGCCAGCGCTTGCACTCAGAAAATTGAATTAATACGCTGCACTTGCTGCGATCGCTCACTACGGACTGTGGACGCTTTGAGAGAAGAGTACGCGGAGCGTGTGGCGTAATGCGTAACCGCCGAACTGCCACTCGATTGGAAGGGAGAAAACAAACTGCTGGCTGGCTGACTGGCTGCCTGCCTGCTGTTTGCTGCTCGATGGATGCAGTCGCGACAGCAACAGCGTCGCAGCAGAAGCGCAAACAAAATGGCATTTCGAACGCATGCCATCTCCCTTGTCGCGGACACAGTATGTGTGTGTTAGAGCGAGACAAGCATTGTATACACGCTGTGCGAGCACTCAGCGACGCCCACTTTGAATATGTATTAGTGTGTGTGCCTCTTACATGCAGCTGTGCAGTGGTTTGTTATTGTTGCTGTCGTCGCTTCTGTTCATGTTATTGCTGCTGTTGTTGTTGTTGTTGTTATGGTGTCTGAACTAACGATGCCGCGGTGTGAAAATAAAATGGAGTGCGTCTCAATTGTGTCTTGAAGTAGACAGACTCGCACAGCACCAAATATTTGCTCCTGCCTGTGTCTGTTTGCTGTGTTCGCCTCTCTCTTTCTGTTCTGTTGCGTTGTGTTTGTGCTTCTGCTCATTGTCTGATTTTAAAGTTCGTTTGCCGATAGCTGTGGAATCAACGCACCGAGTTAGTTGCTGTGCAACAAACAACACACAGATTGTAAGGAATTCTCGTATTCGCATTCGTCCTTTTGTATTTGGCCAGAAAAGTATTTGCCAACTGTGTCAACAGTGTTCCCCTTGGACACATCGTGACGTATGCGAGAAGTGCACACTTGTTTATTGATAATAATCTGATTGAGACCGAATACAATTTATTGTGTGTGGCTATTGTTGTTGCTGTTGCTGACAAGAACAGCGAACACTTGTCCGATATATTCAATATATATGTTTGTGTGTATCTGCATCTATGTCCAGATTCAGTGAGAAATCTTCATCACAATGAGGATAATGCATTGACATGATTGCTTTATAATGAACTCTTCATCAGTGGCTGACACTATTAACTGCGACGAATATTTGAATGGAGACTTCATTTAATCAATTAAAATACATTCCGAAAATCAAAATAAATGTTGAATAAACATGACTGCCATATTTTTAATTCACTTTGTAAACTACAAAATAGCTTTTGTGTCTGCTTAAACGAGTATTTGATATTAAGACATAACAAGGATGCCAGCTGATATTAATATAACCAAGATTTTTAGCGGCAGTAGATAGTAATTACTATCCATGGATTGAACCCATATTTTGTCTAGTGTTGAAGTGCGGGACTCAAACTTTATAGTAATATTCATAGAAATATGTTTGAATATTCCTCTGATTTTTCACTTGTATCCTGTTTTCTAAAACCGGGCCACCGAATATTGATATATTTTGTGCAAGTGCCATTTGAAATGTGTAGACAACTGTTGAAAATACAGCATTCCAGCTTGATTAATATAAAATAAATAAATGTCAAATGATAATACAGGAAAAATCTTCCTCAAATCGGACCAATTTTCTCCTGTTAGAAGAACCATTCGCGGGAACATGTCAAAAGTTATGCTATTATTTTGACGGTGCCGGCAAGTATTGAATGAGTATTTGAATTATCGCATTTCTAAGCGATTGTATTTAGTTAGATTATTAATTGAAATTTCCAGAATTGATTTTAGTTGTGATGCAAGTACAAATTTGCAATTGTTATTAAAAAAAATGTGATGAAAGAGCATAAGATATATTATGTTGATAAAAGTGCAATAATTATTCTCATATTGTAATTTCAAAGCCATTTCTATATTGTTTTCAATGTGAAAATCAATGACAGATTCGCTTCTATTTTAAAAATCAGGGAATACCAACTCTTGTCTGTCCATCCTCATCCATCTTTCCCCATCACCGGTTCACCAAGGAATTAAGCACAAATCAATTACTATACACACTGACAAAGATTTATTTCATACGGTATTAATCAATTGTGACTCTAAGCAGTCTTTACAGTTCTCGTTGTCAAACAACTTTGCAGCATGCAAGTCTTAAAAAAAGAGAGCGGACCAACATTAACTGGGATGGGTTCTGGGTTGGGGTCCACAAAAATAAAGATATTGAGAGGTTGGCTCACAGTTATGGAAAGTTGGAGAAAATCATATAAATTGTTGCGAATTTAATTCATTAAGATAGAATATGTGTTATTGTAATTATGTTATTGATGATGTGTTGGCCACATTTAAGGTGTTAACCGCTTGGGATCACGTGGGAACATTGATGTCTTCCTAATGTTATCCAATCCCAGATACAACATAACGACACGCTCCATGCCAATGCCGCCGCCAGCGTGCGGTGGACAACCATATCGGAAGGACTCAATATAAGCTGCAATTTTTGTGGTGTCTGCAAGCAAGATTAATTAAATTAGATTAGATTAATGAGGCTTATCCTTCAAGTAAGTCGAGACTTACCAATATTGTGATGCTTGGCACGCTCAATTAAGTACTCTGGATCGTGAATTCGTTGCGCACCCGAGAGGATCTCCTCGCCACGCATGAACATGTCATACGAATTGGAATAGATCGGATTGCTGGGATCGGGCATTGTGTAGAATGGACGTATCGACAAGGGAAACTTGTCGAGTATGTAAAAGTCCGTGTCGTATTTGGCCTTCACCAGACGGCCCAGCAACTTCTCGTTTGGAGTCGACAAATCCTCTTCATCCCCGGTTTCGATGCCAGCCTCACGCAACATTGCCACACCCTCGGCAAACTGCAGAATGAGCGGCGGCTCCAAGAATTTGAACGGCTCCACTTTGTACTGCTGTCCAACGGCCTCAATTTCACGACTGTACTTGTCACGCAGTCCCTTAAAGATGGCCGTAAACGTGTTGCCAATTGTGTGCAGCACTTCGTGGTAGTGATACTTGAAGGCCATCTCCAAATCGAGACCAACAAACTCAGTCAAGTGCCTGTGCGTGTTTGAATCTTCGGCACGGAAAACAGCTCCAACTGTGTAAACCTTGTCGAAGTCAGCTGCGATTGCCATCTGTTTGTACAGCTGCGGCGACTGTGCCAGATAGGCCGAGTCTGCAAAAGAAGCGGCATAAATTATATTCAGAACAAAAAAATATAATAATATAATCATATAGTTGAAAGCAGCTGTCGCCTTACAAACGAAAATATGTCTTCCTTAGAAACAATTGCTTTAAAACTAAATATTTCTTATTTATAAAGTATAATTACTTGTTTAAATGAGAAACTAAATTATCTATGTTGTCGTGTCTAATCTATCTATGTTTGTGAATAGGACAGAGATTTTTGAATGCAAAAAGTGAACATAAACTGGCCAAAAACTAATTTTTGTGTTAGTATAGCATTAAATTGCAGCTATGCTTAAAACGCAGAACTTACCCTTAAAGTAGCTGACGGTAAAGACGTTGGCGCCACCTTCACTGGCAGCGGAAATGATCTTAGGCGTGTGGATTTCGGTGAAACCCTGATCGGTCAATATATCACGGAACAAACGGCAAACGCCAGCCTCCAGGCGAAAAATGGCCTGATTGGCTGGTGTCCTCAGATCGAGGACGCGATTATCCAATCTAGTGTCCTGATTGACGCGTATATTAAGTCCATCGGCGTCATCTGCATTCTCCGGCCTGGATGCATCCTCAATCTGTAGCGGCAATTGTGCCTTCGCCTGCGAAATGACAAAAATCTGCTCGATGAACAGCTCCAGCAACTGTTCCGTACACGACTCGATGCGATTGGGCACAGCCACCGCCTTGGCCTGAATATCAATGATGCTCTCCTTAGGTATGCTTGAGTAAGTAACAATATTTGATTATTTTAGTGTGGTTATTTAATTTATTTGCTTACTTTCCGGCAAACTTGACCATTTGCTTGGAGATGACGTCGCCCACAGCGAGAATGCATTGAACGGTGCTGCTCTGCTGGCGCAGAATGAGGAAACATTGTTTGCCTTTGGCACGTGATGTATGCACACGTCCACGTACCCACAGCAGACCCTTGTCATTCACATGCTTGCCCAGCTCCGACACGGTGACAAATTGACGTTCGCTACGCATCTCCTTCGATTGAATCATCTCACAGAGACCATAACGATCGGCTGCATGATCGGTGGCATTATCACCAGCAGCATCAACGGCAACGGCAGCAGCATTCTCTGCCTTCTGCTCAGCTTTCTACAGCGAGAGATAGAGAGAGAGACAGATAGAGGGGCATATATATAGAGAGAGAACTTTAGACGATGTTTATCAGTTTTATATACAGCCACGTAGCTCACCTTAGCAGCCTTTGCTTGCTTCTTGGCACCTTTCTTGGAGACGGGCTCCTGCCCCGTACTGGCAACATTCTCCTTTTCCTCGACCATTCTGGAATGCTGTAAAATAACAATATACTTTTATTATTATGTGTATAAACCACAACTTGATAAGCAACAGGCGAGCGTGTGGCATGGGGGAATTGGTGGAGAGGGGAACACTCATCCGGTACTCAACTATTGCGTCACATATATATAAACACATACACATGCCTGGGCATATTAATAGAAGCACTAAGTTGGCATATTGCACATTTAGAATTGAAATCGGTTTTGCTGCCGGTTTTTTTCTTTGCTGCAGTTCAATCAACCTCGTTACATATGGACATATAGGCAAGGGGATGGGGGGGTAGTGGCCTCCGCCACCGTCTCTTTGTCTACTGCAGCACATACACACATAACCTATACGCAACACACTTAGTTGACAAATTTCTGCATTGTTGCCCTTTACATATTGATTTTGTGTTGGGACTTGCAATTCGGCTCACCAATTCTTGTTCCTTTTAATACACAAAACGAACGAATTTCACGAGTGTCGGCAACTATTGCAGCATGCTCGACCGCAATGCAACTCGGTATTATTTAGGTTGTTTCAATAGACCATTATCGATAGTTGGTATCGATATACGTTACATATTAGAGTACTTCTTTACATTTGAGTGCGTTGCTTAAATATACATATTAATAGCTTATACCGATCAGCAGCTGATAATGAATATTTATATTTAGTTACTACATCTATTACCAAAACTAAACCGCCTGCCTTAGATAGTTTTGCCTGCGATAACTATGAACTGCATACCCGTCTTTGTTTAAGTACGTTTCGATGTTTTTTTGAGTGGGATGCTGTGTATCGATGTGCTCATGTTGCATCACTAAGAAACACAATTTTCTAGAAACCACACAAAAAAAAATACAGTTGTGGCAATTGTATCACTTGTTTATATTTTTATTGTGCGCTTTAAGGAAGGTAATTTTCAGTCGTTCTTCTATATTTAGAACACGCGCAGTTGTGGCAAACCAAATAACAAAAGCAGGTGTTTCTTGTTCTCTCCGCTTTTCCACAACTAATTAGCTAAGTGGCTAAAGTAACGCGTGAGTCACCAATCGACAAATCTTTTGTTTAACCCCCGGGAAACTTATTTATGTTGGATAAGAACAGCGGCTGCAAAAAATACATATATAATATATTGACGTAGTCACTAGAGCACATACAATTATATACAATTGCAGATAAGAGCGACACAGACACATTCAAAAGAACATATTTGTATTCGTAAAGGGGCCGTAGAAATTGACAAATTTTTGCACTCTGTATGTGTGTGTCGCGTCGTGTTTACCATTTGTTTTTGTTGTGCCACAACAAACCACGCATTTCATGACTTGAAATTAATTTAGATCTAAAGCGACCCGACCGGTTATTAAAGTAAATTCAATTAAATTTGCAAAAACCAAATTGTGACTTATTCATCTCTTTCTTACTCTTATCTTGATATTCATTTTCCAGGTAATCGAAATCGAGCTCTATCGATAAACGATAAGCGATAACGAAAAGAAAAAAATGCACGGTGAGTCCTGATGAACATATCCAACTAACTAACAGTTTCTTTGGGTCTTTATTTACTTCACAGCGGTTGGTTGATCCTCCCTTGTAGCTAATCTGTAGGAGCAGATCATTCAGTTCAGAAAAGCAAAAAAACAGAGCAAAAAATGTCGTGGCAAAGTGTCCCCCAATATCCTCAATACCAAGGTTTACTTTATATTGACTTTTCCTTTGTTGGTGACTTTTGTGCATATTAATTAATTTTGCTTGCTGTCTGTTTCGTTCCCTCTTCGCATGCTTCTGTTGCCATTAATTACTTAAGTCTTGTAGCCCATTTGGTTAAATTGGCCACCTTTTTTTCAGTTTTAATTGATGGTTGTCATATCTTATCTGTGGGTTCATTTCAATAATCGTACACATTGATCATTAAAACATATCTATAAATGTAATCAAATTCATATTTCACTGCAAGGGTTTAGGTTGCTTCTTCTTTTTGTGCATATAATGCAGTTATCTTGAGATAATATATTGCCATTCAGACCTTTAAGCATTTGTCAGCATTTAAAATTTATGTTTGCAATAGTAATAATCTTTTTCACTTTATTAGTAATTAAGGAATATTCGACCAGTCATAGAAATACTGAATCAGATGACAAATAAAATATTCTTATCTTGCATAAAGTAAACAAGTTCATTTTTATTTAAAACGGGTTTTCCCCACAAGACTTTCACAATGATTATTGTTTTAATAAACACTGTCTACAAGAAGAATTGTATATTTTCAAAGTTTTAACTAGAAACACACAAAGCATGTGCAATAATTACCTTGTTCCTTGTATACATTTTCTTGAGCTGTTTACTAGGCTCATAATTAAAGTAGTTTTCCTTTAGGATTTATATAATATGTGGTAGATGTATTTTTTTTTTTTATTTTTTATGTAAATGTCTTGCAAATATACTCATCGAATTTACTTAATAAACAAATTATTTGTATGGAGCTCGGAATGGAGAAGCGAACACATTTGTTTTGGCTGATAATAAAGAAGTTCCTCATTCCCATACAGATCCCAATCAGCAGTACAACTACGGTGGTGGTTATCCACCACAGGGCGGCTATCCGCCACAGGGTGGCTATGGCGGTGGTTATCCGCAAGGACCGCCGCAGGGTGGCGCTTATCCGCCGTACGGTCAGGGTGGTGGTCAGCCGTATCCGCAGGGACCATACGGCCAGGATCCATATGGTCAGGGCCCACCACCCGGTGGATATGCGCCCCAACCGGGTTTTATTCAACCACCGCCATCAACTGGTTACGGCGCCTACGATGATCCCGAGGGTCAGCCCAAGAACTTCTCTTTTGACGATCAGAGCATCCGTCGGGGCTTCATACGCAAAGTTTACATTATTCTAATGGTATGCATTGATATTGATTCCCTTTTTTGAAGATGTTCCTAAATTTGGTTCATTTGCATATTTCTTTTCAATTGCAGGGTCAACTCTTGGTGACATTTGGAGCTGTTGCACTGTTTACCTTTCATGAGGGTACCAAGCAATTTGCACAAAAGAATAGCTACCTTTTTTGGGTGGCGCTGGCTGTTGTGTTTGTGACCATGATATGCATGGCCTGCTGCGAGAGCGTTCGACGTCAGACACCAACCAACTTTATATTCCTCGGCTTGTTTACAGTAGCGCAATCGTTCCTCTTGGGTGTATCAGCGAGTCGCTTTGGTCAAAAAGAGGTACGTAAACTTCTTTTCAGTAGTTAACAACAGTCATTTCTAAATATATCTATCTCTGTTGCATCTGGCAGGTTCTAATGGCTGTGGGCATAACGGCTGCTGTTTGTCTCGCTTTGACGATCTTTGCCATGCAAACCAAGGTGGACTTTACCATGATGGGCGGCATCTTAGTCGCTTGCATGGTCGTCTTTTTAATCTTTGGCATTGTGGCCATATTTGTAAAGGGAAAAATTATAACGCTTGTATATGCATCGATTGGTGCGCTGCTCTTCTCGGTGTATCTGGTATATGACACTCAGATGATGATGGGCGGTGATCACAAGTACTCGATTAGTCCCGAGGAGTATATATTTGCTGCACTGAATCTTTACTTGGATATAATCAACATCTTCATCTACATTCTAACTATAATTGGCGCCTCGCGTGATTAAAATCAGGCGCACAATTAACAACGTTTCGGTTAGAACTTATTTTGATTTCAATCGGAAGCTTATTATTGTTTTGCTTCCTATTACTAGTTAACGATAATCACGTAATCTCATTTGAAGGCGTTCAGATATTATTGTATTAATCTATTTGGTTGCTGTATACAACAAGTATTCGTTTTCAGTGCTTTGTGTTATCAATTAACTAATTTCCTTATATAGATTGTATTAATATTAAGGTGAAATGAATGGTCAAAATTCTTAAGTTGTTATGCATAAATGAAAATTTATGCACATATTTAGTTTTCATATAATAATAATATGTATTTCCAAATTTTGTTAATGCGCTGCATACCTGATATTGATGCGATTGATGGATGATTCCAAACCAAATAATTACCACATACAAACAATAAATAGTCGTATACGTATTCACACAATAATACAATACAATAATTATACACATACCTCTACATATATTTCTGCAGCGTTGCGTCGCGTCGCTTGCAGTTGTTAATCATATACAGAAAGAAAAAAAAAACAATGTTTATTAAACGCGGACTTGTAAGTAAAAACAGAAACCGAATCAGAAATACTATATACTGTGCAACGACACTGCTCAAAAGTCAACAATAAAGCCAATCTATTTATTTATTTAATTTAAAAGAAAGAAACACTAAAAAAAAAAACGAATAATCAACTATCGGCGAAAACTGGAATGCGACTGAAAGGCAAAACTCTAAGAAGCTGCATTGTGCGAGACTTGTGGGTCTTCCCCCCAGTGGGGCGTTGGCAGCCACCACAAGTATTGCATGAAGTAAATGCATCAGTTAACTGGCAGCAGTTTCTTGCCAGCATTGGATTAGGCAACAGGCAAAACAAAACAGTCGCAACAACGCATATAAATACTTATCACAGCTGGGCTACTTTCTTATCTAGCGATAAGTGTTGTGTGACAACACCAAAATTATTTGGAATTTTTGAGCTATCCGCCGCAAATAAAATACACAAGTTTGTCAGTTTTGTTCGGTAGTTAAAAGTCGTGCGTGCTTTTTACGGCCAGGAGCAACGGAAGCATTATAAATATCTTCGATTTCTTACAGTCATTAAATGTATCAGTACCAGCAAGGCAAGTAGTTTAACTGAATAACAGCGATAAAAAGAAGTCATAATGTGAGAATGTGATTTAGATAAGATAATCGCCTAGCAACTTGTGTATCAAGTGTGACACATTAAAATAATTTATATACAGTCTACTTTGGTAACTGGAAATCAAATTTCACTTATATACAATACATTGAGTGGTTACAATTTTGTGTTTTTAAATCGACAATTTATTTGTTTCCACAAAAAATCCCCAATGGGTAATCAAAGTCAGATTCCTGCACTGCAACAACAGTTTAAGTTATAAATAAATCATATAACGACTTACCAAAGATCGCGTTACAGAAGATTGACTGTGGTCTGTGGTAATCCCAGCTGAATGTGAATGTGTCTCGAACTCTGCAACTTACCTCGCATAATTAAAATCAGTTAAACATTTTCTATGCATATCAGCACTTTTATTCCTAATCAAAATCAATTTGATAAGACAAGGGTGATTCACACACAGAGAGTGTCTGAGAGAGAGAGAGAGAGAGAGGGAGAGAGGTTTACACAGTTTTGCCAATCAATTGGTTGTATATAACATGAAAGCCATGTGTGGAGGCACCTTCGTTATCAGTATCATTCACAAACACCAGTGTGCTTATCAGCAGCTGCAGAAGTGTTACAACTCCTGTCCACCTTCTCTGCTTCTTATCAACAGTTTTGCATTGGTATGCGTCTGATAGCGAGGAGCTAATCTACAGAGTTATCGGAGCAAATTTGAGGGAGCTGAAATGGCCTGCGGCCATATTTATTAACCGCTCAACTCAGACGCACTCAGACTTTATCCCGGTCACAGTCAGAACTAACTGTAGTCATGGGAGACACCCATTTTCAATATGGTCGGTTGGGCTGATCAAATCAACTCTTGTTGTTTTTCATTAAACACATTCATTTTGCTTTCTTCCTATAACAGGCGATGGCAATGGCGTCTATTCGGATGCGGAGGCGGACAAGAGTTTCGCATTCGATGATCAGACGATTCGCAAAGGATTCATACGCAAGGTTTATCTCATACTCATGGTAAGTGGGTGATTAATTTATACACTCAGCAAAACAAACTGAGAATGCATTGTTTTGAAACATGTTCAAATATTACGCTGCATTAGATATATATTTCTTAATTTAAGTATTCATGTTGTGCAATCAAAGCTGATAACATCTTAAAATTATTCGCAATAGTTTTGTTTTAGTCTTTATAACGAGTCATTTGCACATGATTCATGTTCTTAGTTATATCACATTAAAGTCAACACCTTTTGAAGTGCACATATATGTTGAGCGACGTTTTTCGCTGAGTGTATGTAAAATAAATTACTTATTAATCGATTTGATTATTCCCAAATAGATGCAACTGGTGATCACCTTTGGCTTTGTGAGCGTGTTCACCTTCTCAGTGGCAACACAGAAGTGGGCACAGACTAATAACTGGCTCGTGTGGGTGGCACTGGTAAATTATATGGCTTTTAGTGGGATTTTTTTTCCAACTGTTGTATTTAATTGGTATTTTAACTGATTTTAGGCTGTGGTAATTGTGACAATGATCTGCATGGCCTGCTGTGAGAGTGTGCGCAGAAAAACGCCGTTAAATTTCATATTTCTGTTCCTGTTCACGCTTGCGGAGTCCTTTCTGCTGGGCGTCATTGCCGGCACGTATGAGGCGGATGAGGTGCTTATGGCTGTTGGGATCACAGCAGCTGTCAGCCTGGGCTTAACTCTGTTCGCGCTACAAACCAAATATGACTTCACCATGTGCGGCGGAGTTCTGGTTGCCTGCCTGGTCGTGTTCATTATCTTTGGCATCATTGCCCTCTGTTTTCCTGGAAAAATCATTGGATTGGTCTATGCCTCGTTGGGTGCTCTGCTCTTCTGTGTGTATCTGGTGTACGATACACAGTTGATGCTCGGTGGCAATCACAAGTACTCGATCAGTCCCGAGGAGTACATCTTTGCCGCACTCAATCTGTATTTGGACATAATCAACATCTTTATGTACATACTAACCATCATTGGACTGTCCCGCGGTTAAGTGAGGACTAGAGAGACTAGATGTGGTCGTCTATTTAAAACTATTTATTGTTATATAACCTTACTGAGATTACGTATCGGAATTGTTCAAGAAATACAGTTGAAGAATACAGCTGATTTATGTATATAAGTATACCTCATTGTACATTGTTCGTTTCTATACCCTTTGCAAAGAGAGTGGCTATTATGGGATCGTTGTGAGATATCTCCGATACATATACAATATATATATAGAGGGAGAGAGGTTAGGTATATCATAGTCAATTTATCAGTCTCTTTGCAAATTAGTCTCTGTTTCATTTTTTGATGAATCATTTTTGTTGCTGAAATCGGCTAAAGCATTTATGCGTCATTAGAGAGATGTGCATTTTCATAAATAATATTTTTTTTGTGTTTTAACAATTTGGGAAAAATATTATCAACATCTATGTTTCCCTTAAGAGCATTTAAACTTCGATGGGTATTCTTTTCTATTGTTTTTTTTTTTGGCGACTGTTGTTTTGTGCTTTGACCGCTGGTCGATCTCCCAGTTTTGTGATTTGGTCGCGACCCTGTCTCACGCAGCGGTGTCCAATTAATTAAAAGCATACGAAAGGCCGTAATGTAATTATGTCCAATTGAGATTTAGCCGCGTGGCGGAACACAGTACCCGGATTATTGTGGGGCCTGGAAATGCGCAAGGTCCCCTTCGCGATCAGTTGTGCGCGATTTGGAATCGGGTGCTGACGCGGATTCAACTATGGATTTCGATGAAGTACTTAAGGAGGTGGGAGCTTTCGGTCTATATCAAAAGATTATCATTTGCTCGGTGCTGCTGCCTGCCGCATTACCCTGCGCCTTTCACGCCTACAGGTGGGTCGGATATTTTCATCCACTCTCTGCTCACACTCACACTAACACACTCGGATCGGATTAGCCCCTATGCAGACAAAGTCTAACATTCTTTTGCAGTCAGTTGTTTATTGCAGCGACGCCAAAGCATTGGTGCCGCATTCCGGAACTCGAGCCATGGACACAGGATTACATACAGCTCGTTCAAAACCTGAGCATTCCACGTGACAAACACGGATCCTTTGAGGAATGTTCCATGTTCGTTCGCAACTACAGTGAAATAGTGCGTATATATATATGTATATATATATATATATGTATATTATATATATATTATTATATATACATAAATAGATACATAGATCCGCGTGGGCTTGTGGGTTCCACGTAAGAAGTGCAGTTGTCTAGATGGTTCTACAGTCTATTTAGACTATCTTATCTTATTCAAATACTAAATAAACTTTGGAATCCTCTCATAAGAAATTCTGCATTAAAAGTAACTAATAGTTTTTTGTAGTTTTGGAACAGCATTGATTTAGTTAAGTTTTCAGTTCATTGCAAAATAGATAAAAACTCTGTAATGTATTTGATTTTGAATACTGAGATACTTTTATTATAATAAGCGGTAGTTCGGAATACACATCTTAGGTATAATAGATAATAACGACATTTAGATCGCTTATATTGATGAAATATTTTAATAGAATATTTTTTAATTTCTGGCAATTGACAGCCAAACAATAATTATAGCAACGGGTAACTATCACAAATATATTTGCAAGGAACACATAAATGGTTTTTTACATACAAGTATTGCTTGCTTACATACACAATTAAAAAGTACATTATATTTATTTGTCATTATAATCATACATACACAATTTACATCACATTTACTTGTCGGACAAATATGCCAAATAATTGAGGTTGTTAGAAAAAGCAAGCAGTGCATATATAGTGCAATTAAGAAGTGCAGTTAACAAGCAGTTCACACGCACTATGAATGTAAAACTGTGGAAATATTAAAGCGATTTTGAATAGATAGATAAATTATTAAATAAACATCGATTTTAATGCAAGGAGCAGAGTAAAGTTTTGTTAGTTTTAGCTATTTAGATATATTCATGTCTGTCTTGTGTTGCATAGGTGCGTTACTTGGAGTATCGTACGCCATATGAGCTGCAAAAGGAGCAGGCATCCAAATTGTTTACGATAGACCAAAATGCTATTGTTCCCTGTCAGCATGGCTGGCACTACGACAGAACCATGTATCCCAGCACCGTGGTTCAGGAGGTGAGTCAAACTAAACCAAGATGAACTGACTTTCATTCGATAAACTGCTGGCTCTTTGCAGTGGAACCTGGTTTGCGACAGGAGTTTTTACGTTACCCTGGCACTAGTCATTTTTGGCCTGGGCGGTCTAATTGGCAACTATGTGTTTGGCTATATGGTCGATCTTTGGGGACGGCGTCCATCCTTTTACGCCTACCTGCTGCTTGAAGTTGTGGCGTGTGCGGCGAGCGCCTTTGCCTGGAACTACTACTCCTGGCTAGGACTTCGTTTCGTTGTCGGTCTCACAGTGCCAGCCATTTTAGCCAGTCCCTATGTCCTGGCAATTGAACTCGTCGGCCCGGAGCGTCGAGTCTTCTGCACAATCGTCTCCAACATTGCCTACTCTTTGGGTCTGGTCTTACTTGCGGTGAGTCTCGTTTCTCATAAATATATATTTTGGCTGAGGGATTGTGGATTACTTAGGACGAATCTTTCATAGTTAAACATAAAAATATTGATAATATTTTCTAGGGTGTTGTTTACTTGGTGCGCGACTGGCGATATCTTACATTGGCCGTATCCCTGCCACTTTTGATGCTCTTCTCCTGCTTTTTTGTGCTGCCCGAGTCTCCACGCTGGCTGCTTGCCGTGGGACAACCAAAGCGAGCCGTTCGCATCCTAAAGGTGATGGCTCGAGTGAATGGGGTCCATGTGAGTCGGGAGTTTGTGGAGCGACTGCATCAGCGGTTGCATTCAACACAGCCGGTGGAGGCGACTCACTATGGTATTATGGATCTATTTCGTGGCACGAATATGCGACGCAAGACGCTAATTGTGACCCTGATCTGGTTTGCCAACACTAGCGTCTATGTGGGACTCAGTTACTATGCACCTGCACTGGGTGGCGATGAGATCTGGAACTTCTTCCTGGCTGGAGCAGTGGAGCTACCAACTTACTTACTACTCTGGCCGGGTCTAAGTTATTTTGGCCGACGCTGGATACTCTTCATATCGATGATTGTCGGCGGTGTGGCCTGTGTGACCACGCTGCTCTATCAGGAGCAGGCGGATGTGATGCTACTCCTCTACTGCATTGGCAAAATGGGCATCTCCTCGGCATTTGTTGTCCTGCCACTGCTTGCCTCCGAGCTGTATCCGACTGTGGTGCGTGGATTGGGCATGAGTTTCAGCTCTGTGGTGGCCATGACGGGGCCCATCATTATACCCATTATCAATCACATGGTGAGTAAGGCATGAGATATGGAGTGGAGCACATGTTTAATGTATAATCAAATCCTTGGATAACCGTGCAGGGCCAGCAGATGCTGGTGTTACCACTGATAGTGATGGGAGCCTTGTTAATCGTGGGCGGCTTTGCCAGTCTCTTTCTGCCCGAGACGCGTGGCAAGACTCTGCCACAGAGCCTAGAGGAGGGGGAGGCGGTGCCGCTCAGCTTTCTGCTCTGCTGCTGTGTCGATACAAAGAAACAACAGCAAAACAGCCGAAGCGCAGGACTCGGCAGGAGCAAGCTGATGTTACCCGAGGAAGCCGCAACTGTTTATCACAGAGTCGGCGTTGGCGGTCCTGCAACCTGTAAAATTGTCTGCAGTATTTGTAAAAAAGAAATGCGTACATTATAAATGAATAAATACGCACATATTAAAATATAGGTCAACAATTAAATACTTTATTAGTCAACAACGTTTTTTTTATCTACATGCATCGACAGGAAAACGTTTTTTCCTCCCGCCCAAAAGTATGCTTTAAAATAGTGAAATATTATTGCATCAAAATGAGCCGCAGATACTTGGAGAGTTAACAACAAAAGAGGGTATCTAACTTATCGTTTGCAGATAACATTTCTCAAATGAAATGTATTTCAAAATATTAGATAAATACACCTTCAACGTGCGAGCATTTTATATATATATATATATATACATAGTATGGAAATATATAATAGAGGAAGTACTTTAAACGTGTTTATATATATATGCTAGGGTAATTTAGATATGGGTTAAAGAGTATTTTCGAGTCGATTGATTGAAGCATAACAATTCTGTCAACTTGTTGTGTTTTTTATTGCATGGCGATCATTTCAAACCCAAACACAATTCATATTTGCATATATAAGTTGTATGCATTTACAATTCAAAATACTTGTATTTGTTTACTCTTAATTAGTATCTGTAGTGCATGCTGCGTTCAGCGACTGTGCGTTTGTGAGTGTAAAAGTACAAAGGGCAAAGTCCGTCATTGCAATGAGCGGGCGCACATGCCTCTATATATACATATATATATATATATATTTACATACATTTATGTACCCTATAAATTTACTCAGTTGTAAGATTGTATTCATCTTATCAATGGGTTAAGAAATATACTTGATTCGCGGAAGTGTGGCTAATAAAACAAAGCTGGCAATGTGACAGGTATTCGAAGTAAATACATAGCTACAAATGCATGTTCATTTATCTCAACTTATTTACAGTTTACTAACGGTACAGTCACACAAAAGATGCAGATGCGATTTAAATCAACTATATAAATATATATATATATAAATATATATTTATATTATACGAGTGCGAAAAGAGGCTGGTTCAATTAGCATATCTTAAATTGTATACAAATTATACGATTGTATTCACACGACTTGCCAATATGTTTGGTAATTGTATCAAAAGCTGATCAAGTTCATTGCATTAATATATACAACAATTTGTATAAGCCTGGTAATTAAGTAATCAAAATATTGATACCCCAAAAATAAACTGTTGTGTGTAATTTAATGGGTATTCAAAATTACAGCTGTTTGCATGTCGTGCCTGGCAACACACCCTGTTAATGTTGTATGTGAGTGGCATTAGAGTACTTATGTATGTATGTCTGTATGTGTAACAATCACACTGAGAAACAGCGATCACAACAAACAAGAAAAACTGCTCCGACCAGGCCGAAAAACAACACACCAAACCAAAAAAAAAATAATAAAAGAAAACACGGCCAGATGTCGACAGACGCGAAGAAACCCATGTGCATTTTAAAACATAATGTAATCTGCTTGAGTATCTACACACACACACACACACACACACACACCATACATATACATGTTTATATAAGTGCATATAGGAGCACATTGAGTGTTGTGTTTGTGCCGCCTTCGCAATTGATTAAATGCTACGAAGCCACCGGCATCGAGCATTAGTGTTCGGTATTCGGTTTTCAGTGCGATCGCAGACATTGTGCTAAACGGTTCATAGCATTTGCTTGGCGCTCTCATCGAGGTATATTGGAATTGGAATCGGAATCGGAATCGCTGGAACTTATAACTGTGTCAAGACAATTTTCAAAGCGTGCGGAAAAAGGGCGTCAACCGAGGCGAACCAAATCATCAATTATTTGATTCAGTTGCGGCAGATACAAACAACTGCTCGTGTGAACGAACCTTGAGGTAGGTCCGATTTGGCATAGTGTTGTACATATGTACCCAATAACATATGTAAGATTATTAACCGCATAGTGGTGCTCAACAGTTAATTGCAGGACTTGTCACGTTGTTCAAATATATTGTGTTTAATTGAGGCGTGTGCTCAAGGCTTTGCTTATTTGGTCTATCTGCCTGTTATCAGTGGCGCGAAGTGAACTGTTTTGAACTTTTTAAGTGACTATGTTCACTAATTGATAATATACGACAACTCAGCCAGTATATATAGACGGTAATCTCCAGAAATTGTCCGCAGTGAATCTAAGACGCATTTTTCGGAGCAACCATTTTGATTATTCTTATCATCAAATTTCTTTTTGCAAAACAAGCTTAATATTTGAATGCCGAATGTAGTCTTTAAAGGCCACCAGCAAAGTTTAAGATATCATCACTTTTACCATTGAATAATATTGTAGTTGTATCAGAATGTTATTAGAAACTTCAGAAGTGGACATAATTTATAATGAAACCCACTTAGAAACAATCAATACACAACGTTTATATATACATATATTTATATATACACTCGATAAGATTTGTCTTTATAATATATATATATATATATTTATGACTTGGCAACGAGTCCAGTAAAAACCCAAATTCATACAAAACAAATGATTTCTGGTATATTTTTAGCTTTTCTAATTTGTTGTCACTTCGGAGGCTCGACGTATTTCTGTTATTTGCGCACTTCAAGAATAAATAAAATATAAGTCATGGACAGCGTCAGGTCGTTTTTTGTCAACACAAACAAAGAAAACAATCTCGGAAATCAGCAAAATGGCATAAGTGGGCGGTGGGCCACCTGGAATAGGAACATGCAATCGGCTTCGGATCCGGGTTCGGTGAACGCCTCAATGAGGGATGTTAACCGTGGCGATGTCAAGCCCAAGGACAAAGATAATTACTTTTACATCATGTAAGTAGTAGCAAAGATTCAAATATCTGTAAGTTTGAGATTGGCTAAAAATCTTCACAGACTGACAAAAATGTATGATTATAAGAACATTTATTAAAATAACAATGATCGGAGATATCTCTTATCATATTTTCCATGGTTACTTTTTGTTGTCAAATTGATAAAGCACTATTTCCAAGTGAACTACGGTAACAACAAACATTATTTATATTTTTTATAGGTAGGTAATTAAAGCAAGCTTTTAAAAGTTCTCTACTAGCTTTGGTAAACCAGTTTTTATTTCGATTTGGTCATTGGCGTTGGCATTGTTATTGCCTTGAAAAATACCAGTAATTTATATAAAGCCCACTTTAAGCTCGAACCAATTTCAAATTTAGAGGCAAAAGCTTTTAACGTACACGCAAAAAAAATATGCCATTGAATTTGGAAAATGTTTTAGAGTTTGTCTAACTATAAACTATGATCATGATTAATCAAAATTTCAAAATATAAACAGAAATAAATCTCTCAGGCTGTAAAGCATTCGAAATATTCATGGGTAAAAATTAAGTTTAAAGTTGATTTTCTGAACTATAAAGAATATTTCTTAAAATATAAACTAAAAATATTTTTATATACGATATAAATTACTTGTTTTTAGTAAAGTTTACATTTTAGTTGCTAAGAAATATGTTTTGCTGAGTGTATGCTCTAGAGCTGAGTAAATGAAATATGCGAATAATATTCGCATATAGAACGTTTATAACGAGACACAAAGAGAGAGAGTTAGAGAGAAAACCAGCTTATTGGGGATTACAACGTTCTCCCAATCCCACGTCAGTTACGAATTAGCTGGCAGAAGTGTCAGAGGTGTTTTCTGTGGTAAAGCCCCGATTTTAACTGTGATCTGGCTGGTTAATTATCCAAAAATAAATTAAACTGGGCTGGCCGCTGATGTATAAAGTGCGTGATTCAGCTCAGCAGCTGCAACAGTCACAGTTTACCAACGGGCAGGACAAGATTACATGCAGCGTAAGTTTTGAAGATTAAATTGTTTATTGGCGAATTAAATTAATGAAATCTCTTATTAAATATTTACCAATATGTAAACGAAACTAACGCTCCCATTCTTTGTTCTTTACAGGTGGCGGGCTTGAAGTTGAAACCCCGAAAATCTGGCATATCATTTAGAAATTAAGCATAAAGTGAACTATCTGATTAGAAATATCGGTGCTGAAATAGGTGTATCTTATACTATTACACAATCTCCAATACCCGGTATTTAGTGATATTAGTTATTTAATTTTGTAATTGTGTAACTTGTTATTACACAAACACATTGATTATTTGTCTGATCGAGACAGGCATTCATCTATAAAGCTCAAACACATTTATTTTATTACACTTTACATCTTATATATGGACGCGATTACAGTTTTTGAGTTGATTTACTGGCTGATCTGCATGATCCTATTTGGACCCTTGATGTTCATTGTCAGCGTATATCTACCCGAACTGCCAGTGCGATATGTGAAGAGCTTGAGACAGCAAACATAGGTCTTTTTACACCCTACTTAATTGTTTATACGTACATACATACATACATAGACTAAATATATATACATATATTCATTGAAAATACTGATATTTAAACTGATGTACTCGTATAATCAATATAACATCAAGCTGTACGTTATAATAAAATCATTGATGTGGAATATTCAGAAGTCATACTCAATTTATTCTCGGCACCCAAGGCTATGATTTCAGCGATCTTGTGAGAGGTTTATTTGTCTGGGAGTGGCGCATTATTTGACCCATGTTTGGCCTTCTATGGACTACATTCGTTGTTTTGCTCAAGACTTCTACTTGAGAGCGAGCGTTGAACTTTATTCGCCCAGTTGACGGCGTGTGAATAGTATTTTTGATCAACATACATAGATAAATATGACGTCATTAAATAAGTCATATGCACTTAAAACGGTGGCTAACTAAAATTATACACTTATGTATATTTGATAGATTTTACTTGCTGCAGATTTTATTATTATTATTATTATTGTCAAACTATAATTTTCCGTTTATTTAAATAAATAAATTATACAATATTATATTTAGCAGTTAGAGCAATAGCTACAAAGGACTTCGAGGTACTACTTTTACTCCAACAGACTCAGATAAGCTGGCTTCAGACACAGCTTTTCCCTTCCCTTATGTGAGTTCTTTTGCTATACCAATCTGCTAATAAATATATACCATTCGCACAGGGCTAAGAGTTGTAGCAAAAGCACAGCTCTGTACCAGGTTGTTGACACTACCAACTTTTTGTGTTGCCAAATCGATATGGAAATTTTGCAGCTAATGCGTGAAACTCGCTCGTCGCATAAGTGAATTTCTATAGTAACTCGAATAAACAAAACAGGTCTCGTATCGAAAGGAAGAGCAAGCGGCGCATTCTATTTTTCTAATTCGGAATTACGTAATGTTTAAAGATTGTGAAAAACAAATAATTACAAAAATTGTTAGTAGCCACACAAAGGCGCTGTGATAAGTGTTATTAAATAAAAACAGAGAGCGAGAGAAAGGGAGAGAGGGAGAAACACACCATTAAAAGTTATTCAAGAGCAACCAGGAACAATTAAAGAAATAAAAACAGCAACAGCACCAGCAACACTATGCCGGATACCAAACTCAAGGAGGGCAGACAAAAGAAGGTAAATCAATTATAAATGCAATTATTGTGACACAGATAAAATATAGCACACACTGCACAATTCCACAATTGAGAACGGGACCGGAGTCATGTGCTCCGCACATCCGCACGTCCGAACACTTTGAGCTCTGACAGCATTGTGATTTGCCATGGATATAAATACATATATATATATATGTCAAGAAAAATATATAAAAAAAAATAAAGGTCTATCGTCCTTCGGCGGCCTTCGTTACATGATTCTATTTTCGTATTTAAAAATTCGCGATTACTTTTTAATAAGTTCGCTGAAACGTAGCGTAGAAAAAGTTATTGGCCCTCTGATGGAACTTTGTCACGAAACATAATTTGCAATTTGTTCAAGGTGGCCAAAACGCGGGCAGTTGGGGTAAGCAGGGTGGCATTTTTGGCATGTGCGTGTTGGCAAAAAGAATATCAAAAAAAAAAATGGGAATGGAAATGCCAGAAATTTAGGCACACAGTAGATCAAATTGGTAAATGCAACTTTATCTAAGAATATCCACCTTTTCTATGGATAGCTCAACTAGCCAGGGCCAATTGAGTGTCGATGGCAATCAATGTCGCCTTCGTCTGCTCGTCTGATTCAACGCAATAAAATAGTCAATAAGTCATTCAGGGATATATGACTCTGAGCGCACCTTAACCGTGGGCCCATCAAAATATAAATATATTACTTTAACTGACGCCTAGTGCACTCACCGAAAATATATATATAGATTTTCAACGAATTTCTTATTTAAATTATAGTAATAATAATAAAAAAAAATCAGGGTATAATAACGCTTGACAAAATTAGAGCTGCCATAAACATGAACGGATGATTGTTGTTCAAAACGGAAACGGATAATTTATGATAGATTTTAAGAAATACGTAAAGATCATAATTACTTGAAGGAGAAGATTAGGTTTTTATTTGAACCACAAAAGTTCTCAAAGACAATTTTAACTTTTATTTAAAGGCGCTATATATATAATAACAATATGTAAGGACTTCCTTTTTGTTTGAGCCTCAACTAAGAGAAGCCGTTGTTCTCTGAGTGTGGGTATTGTAATTGACTTTGGTAATAGTTTAGATGGTTGTTATTGTCCCAAGTTGACTCTACTCCATGACTCCAGTGTAGTTGCGAGCTTTAATCGAGTTGTGTGCAATTTGCTTATTTACGCGCCCAGCTCCTAGCTACTGGCCCCAGACAAAAACCGGAAATGTCAACACCCCGCTGCTTAAGTCGCATCCTCACCTTTGACGTGCTGCAGGGACGACAGCGAGGAAAGTTTTCCATTTCCATTTTCATTTCCTTTTTTATTTGTTTTTTTAGTTTTTTTTTTGTTGATTGCGAGTCGCAAGTTTTTCGCGAACGTCATCAGGTTCGTTTTCAGACACATTGCCATTGGCAGTGTTCACTCGAGAGTGTTCTCGACCAGGTCTCAGTCGTGCTGCGCTTTCCCACAACGAGTTGTCAACGCCTTCAGGCACGTCACGTGTTTCTTAGTGTGCTCCTCTCCCCCTAAAAGATATTTGGTCAAGATGTGGAAGCTAGCTAACAAAGCCATGGCGGTATATGCATGAGTATTCAATTGTAGCGATCTCTAACCGTATCTGTATCTGCATCTCTGAGCAGTTTAGAACGCAAAGTTGCTTTTATCGCAAAAAGTAGTGCAAATTCAGTGTGTTTGTGTGTGTGTGAGTCTGTGTGTGTGTGTGTGTGTGTGTGAGGAATGTGTGTATTTGTGTACAGGTATGAAAGTAGCGAAAGAACATGTAAATACAAGCCAGACTTTGAATCATTGCTCTTACTCTGCATATTATCTGTAAATATGAACCCAATTTTGAATTTCAGTAATTTGTAGATCTACTCATTCAGTCAGTTAATCGACAGCTACTGCATACTGTATATATATAAACATATCTATTATATTCAATCCATAAGTAGCTTAACCACGTCTCCCAGCTGTCTGTTTCGCACTCGATCAATTAGTGTTGTACCACAGTACAGTTTAGTTTTTGTACAGTTGTTGTTAAATAAATAAACAAAATCAAAATAAAATGTCAGCCGCTGAATCAGCGGAATTACCGGAGGACAAGGCTCGTCCTTGTGCCGGTAGTGCAGACGAAGAGGGAGATGCAATGGAAGATCTGCAATTGGACGAGGTAACTCTAAGCTGTCAACGCACAGAGAAACGAGCCGAGGAATGCTTTTATTTCGGTACACCGAATACATATGCTCTTTCCAAATGTTTTCACTGAAAACAAATTGAATCCGACTTATAAGCGATACGTGATAAGCCCCCATCCTTAATGTCATATTATATACATGCTTCTATTATAGACTAACTGTACTATGGTATATCAAAGTATAAGAAAGAAGGAATTCAAACTGCTTCTATAGGCCAGAAATTACCTAAAGTCAATTTCTTTATTTCTTTGTTTATATATTGTTCAATTCTTAAAATTAAAAGCATTCAAAAGTCTTTGAAATAAATCAATAATTTTAATTTATACAATTTAATTTCCCTTATCATAAGAGCAATTATCTTTCAAATATTAATGTTCCTTCACCATTTTGGAAAGAGTATATGATACTATATAGTAATATAGTTAGATCAAACATTTAAAAGATTTGCATGCTGCGTGGCTCTGATTCTATTGTACTAGATGAATGAAATCCACATAATCACATATGTACTTCAAAATCGAAAGCACATTTTATTCGAACAATTGATGTATGACTCCTGTAAAGTATCCTAGCACTGAAGGTAAGTCACTGACCAGTTCGCCTTGTATCCTGCTCCTACCAGTTAAAGTTAAAGATTCAAGCGCACTCCTAACAATCTTGCTTAGACACACTTTACACTCTACCCACTCCAGATTTTCACATTGATCAGATCATTAAATCATTATATTAACAATATATATATATATATTATAAATAATAGAACAGAGGATCGAAGACAAAGGGAGAAGGTGGCGGCGGTGGTGGCGATGCGGATGACTTCGATGCTTGGATGAAGTCCCGCCAATTGGTCAAGCCGGATGACCAATTGGATCTAACGGAGGCCGAGCTGGGCGAGGAGGTCAGCAAGATGCTGACACCGACAAATACAAATGTGCAGCGCAATTTGGTTGTGTATAGCTTTAAGGAAGGCGAATATGTGCCAGCACCTCTGCCGGGCAATACGGTGACCCTGATTAGCTTTCCGGGCAATTCGCTGCACGTTGACTCTGAGGAGGCGCGACTTCAGGTTGAGGAATCCGATGAAATCGGCTATCCACTGCCCATGCCAAACTATGCAGTTGTGGAGCAACGTGAAACTATTGTCGAGGGCGAGGAGGAAGGCGAGGGCGAAGATGATGAGAGAACTGACATGGAGGGCAAACAAACTAGCGCCGGCGATGCTGGCGATGAGGAGGAAGCCGAGGAAGAAGAGGATGAAGAGGGTAAGGCAACGGAAGGCGAACAGACCACCGAACAGGGCGGCGAAGATGAGGAGCGTCCAGCAGAAGCCCAGACATCAACTGCTGCTCCAGGCAAGAAGCGAAAGCTCATCAATCAATTCAATTACTGTGAACGCGCCACTCTCACCTACAACAATGCCAAGCGTGTAAGTAACAATTCTGCGATTGATTTAATCACCTCTCACAATCTCCGCTCTCCGCTCTGCGTTCGATGTTCTTGTAGAGTGTGGACACCCAAACGATTCCACCGCCACGTTCATCGTTTGGGGGCAATGTGCTGCAGTGGGTCATCTATGATACTTATCAGGAGGATTACGAGGCGACGCAGAAGGCGACCAATTCGCATGGCGATCACAAATCCCGGTCCAGCAAGAAAAGCTACAAAAAGAAAACCGCTCTGGCAGAGCAACTAAATCGCAAATATTTGAGATGCTGGCAGATACTCGAGCGTATGATTAATCAGAATATATTCGATGATATTGGCAACGATTATCGCTACTGGGAGGATCCGGCTGATGAGTTTCGCGAAGGCGAGGGCAATCTATTGCCCCTCTGGAAGTTCCAATACGAGAAGACTAAGAAAATGAATGTCACCGAGATTACATTCAATCCATCCTACTACGATCTATTTGCCGTCTGCTTCGGTTCGCGTGAGTTCACACTGTCTATTTCAATTGAAAACCCACACTTAGGTTTTATGCCTGGCAGATGATTTTCTTAAGCAGCCTAACGAGGGATATCTGTGCCTGTTCACCGTCAAGAATCCCTCCTATCCCGACTACATAAGTGAGTTGAATTCCATGCATCCTATTTCTATAGTTTTCTCATCATTGTTTTGGTTGTAGTTCAAGCCGATTGTGGTGTCATGTGCTGTGATATCCATCCACACTATCCATTCCTTGTGGTCATTGGATTATACGATGGCAATGTGGCTGTCTATGATCTAAGGGATGGCTGCAAGGATGCCATGTATGTCTCGAGGGGAGTTAAATGCAAGCATGGCGAGTGCGTCTGGCAAATCAAATGGGGACCGGACATGGCCGATGGCGAAATCAACTTCTTTTCGGTATCCTCTGATGGATGCGTCTTCAATTGGATTCTGATGCAAAACAAGCTTTGGGTAACGACCATAATAACGCTTTATCTAGAGAATGGCATTACAGATGGACCCGATGGCACTAAAGTGGTCCTCAAGAGTGGCGGCTCCTGTGTGCAATTCCATCCGACAAATCGAACTGTGTTCCTTGTTGGCACCGAGTGTGGCTTGATCTACAAATGCAGCACGGCCTTCAGCTCCAAGTATCTGATGACCTACAATGCACATTATATGTCCGTCTATCGCATCGATTTCAATCGCTTCGACTCGAATATATTTGTATCCTGTAGCGGTGACTGGCGCGTCAAGGTCTGGGAGGATATGCGTGCAGATCCACTATTCATATTCGATCTCGGCTCCGCTGTCGGCGATGTCAAATGGGCGCCATACTCAAGCACCGTATTCGCTGCCGTCACCAACGAGGGCAAGGTGCATGTTTTCGATCTCAATGTGAACAAATATAAGCCCATCTGTGTGCAGGCTGTGGTGCCCAAGCGAAAGAATAAACTGACACGCCTCGCCTTTAACGAGAAGCTGCCCTTCATTGTTGTGGGCGATGAGAAGTGAGTATTGAGTGCACACTTCCACTCTTCTTCCTACACTCCTCCACTTGGAAACAGAACTTTCTAGCACAAATAGCAGTAGTAGTGGTAGTAGTAGTAGTAGTAGTCGAACCTCATGAATAACTCTCACTCATCTTTCTTTCCAGGGGAGTAACTACGTCCTTGAAACTATCACCGAATCTGCGTGTCATGGTGAAGCCACCAAAGAAGCAGCTCTATCTCGATCAGCTGACTCTGCAGAACGCAAAGCTGGAGAAGCTGTTGTCCCTGGTGCGTGAGTTACCCGAGGGTTCCATAATTCCGGATGCTGCCACAACTGTGCGATCTTAGATTCTGAAATCCTTACTATATTTAATAAGTTAGCATATATATATATATATATATATATATATAAGAAGTACGACTGGTACAGAGATGTTTATTGTACGGCTAAGTATATATTACACAGACATGTATTCGGTTGTAGATAGTTCCGAGAACTTTGGCTTAAGAAATTGTACTCACTAACTTAGATGTATATCTATTTGCCTTTGCGAGCTGGCTAAACAACATAAACATGGAAACACACACACACACACACCACACACCAACAAAAAAGGAACACATAACCTCAATTTAGAAATACATATACATATATAGATATCTTAAAAATAACAACCATATAGTACACACAGAATGTATAAGGTAAAAAATCATTATAAAATATGTATAACTACATCTAATATCCTTAATATTCAAGTCAACACAATTTATACTAAGTGGGAAGGAAATTTTAAAGGTATATCAACTACTCCTCCTCAATGGGTACATCATTGGATTGTATTCGAATATTTTTGGCATCCAGATACTCGAGCACATTGTTGGGACACATGACACTCTTGCCCAGAAACAGCACCGTTGACATTGGATGCAAGTAGTCCGACGAGAAGGTCGATGCTTTCCAGCCAAAAAATCCACTTGCCCGAACTTCATTGCCATTGATCTCGTAGGGCAACAGATTGACCCCGACTTGATTGACCTTGGAGAACTGCACCCGAAAGTAATGGCCATCGGTGGCCTTTATCCAGTAGAAGCCCTCACTATCCACGTGCGGCTTACTTTGCGATTTCTTCATTGCATTCGATCGCTCCAGATCCTGGACATTGAAACTGATATCAATATCGTAGGCATCCGCCGACAGTTGATTCGTCTCGATGGCACTTTTGAGCGCATAGTTGTCCAGCCAGTAGCGAATGCCCACATTCTCAAATTCCTCGAGCACATGATTAAAGGTGGTCTTCAGTTTGTCCAGACAGCACGGCGGCGTATGCTTGCCCAGATAATAGTAGAATGGATGACTGTTGTAGACTTGTCCTATACACGATTTGGTTGTCCTCTCGCAGCCAAACAGATCGATATCCGTGACGAGGGGCAGCGAGAAATTTGATGAGGAGAATTGGGCGTCTAGCACAGGACTATGCGGCTGCCAATTGCTTTCCTGTCGTCCTGTCGCTTTGCCACCAATCTTGTGGGTTCTTCTCACCAATCGCTTGATCTGCAGCTTCTTGTACATCTCACGGAACTGACGACGACGCAACTCCATTCTCCTTTGCTTCGTGTGGAACGAGGCAAACAGACGGCGTCCCTCCAGAAAGGAGTGCGGAAATACGCTCGTCTACAATTCCAGACAATTAAAGAAGTGACATATATATATATATGGAAAAGATGTTTAGCTACCATTAGATCAGCAATCTTGGCCTGCACATAGAGCATCTCAGGAAAGGGCAGAGCGAAGGGTTCTGGCATCGTTCCAAGTGCACCAACGTCGATTAGAATTGCATGCTTCTGCAGGAACTATCAAGGGAGGAGCACAAGATTATTATACTTTTATTATTATTCACTTTTAAGTTCTTAATTAATTTATTGATTCTTGATTAAGATTTATTTTCGGCTGCCTTGAGAATTGACAGGCGAACTTGAGTTTTTCGATTAAGAACTAAACATCTTGCTTCAAGTAAACGTATTCTTGACATTGAGCATAGTCAGGATTGGGCAGGGAATGCTGCTATATCTTTAATTTCCTTAGACTTGCTTCAAGTATTCCAAATCTTGATGATGCATTTAGCTAGACATGGGAAAGGAGGGCTGCTGACCCCCCCCTAAATTTCAAGTTAACATAAGCGCAACTTGTTTGAAATTAAATTAACAAATTATAATTTGGCACTCTTTTAACGAAGTTTAATGAAATGCTAGCTACGCCCTTGATCTTCATTTAGGAAGTTATTTATCTAGTTATGTTTCTGAACAACCTTAATCAGTTGGTCGGTCTTGGCAATGTTCATACTTTTTATTGAGTAGATCACTTTCTATTTTTGTTTTCAGTGTGAATGATATACATATTCATATATATAATATAATAATATGTCCGTCGTCTATATCTACTTACCAAGTCACAATGTGTGCTATCATTGCGAGCATCCAGTTTCATCGTCCAGTTGGGCAAATCCAGATTGAGTTTGGCACAGCTGCTAAATGCTTTCTGATTGCCCGCAAATGGAACGATTAACAAACGACGCACTGTCTCCTCCATGGCGATAGTCACTCGCTGCTGCTGTGCCACCGATTTGGTGTTCATCTCACGCAGTATTTTCTGCAACAGATTCTTGCTGCTCAAACGGACACTGTCCGGCATTAGCAGGGCATATTTTGTGTGTATGGCTGCCAAGGGATTCAATTGTTCACGTGTCCGTCGCACATCGAAGGCGAGACTCATAAAGTGCACCGTCTGCTCCTCGCCCGCGGTCAGATTCCGTTCGAAGGTGATAGGTGGATAGGCATACTCGGAGGTGCCTTCTTGCAGCACCAGAATGGGCATATTGGGCACCACATCCAGTATGCTAATAATAAAATGAATATACAATATATTTGCCTATAGAACGATATATGTATATTCGAATTTATTACCTTTCGATGCTCGGTCGCAGATCCTGCTCAAAGTTGTAGTGGCCAAAGAATACAATTGTTATCGACTTGCGTATGTGTTTGTTTGCATTCCTTGCCTTATCCTTTGACGAAAGCTTGCCTACGTGCATCGCATCCGCTTTTGGCATCGTCTCGCCGCCCGCACCACCCCCAAGTGCTCGGGTGATGCGTCGCCAGAGCAGCGAGTTCCATGTATAATACAACAGTATCAGATTGACAATAATGAAACCGAAAAGCAGCAATTTAACCAAGCGCAATCGGAATATTTTCATCTTATTGCTGGATGTGTTCTTTTGCAACTATCTTCTTCTTCTGCTCGTTAGATGCTTAGATGCTGGCGATATCTGAACTAAACAGGTTGCACTTGTAGCTATATATGTAGTATCGAGTATCTATTGGCTCTGCGTCGCTAATTTCGTTGGCCATGTAGCCTAACGCCAGCACAGCAATTCTCTCGTATTCACTTTAATATATTTATTCAATTGGAAACACATTTCATTTAATATTTTTTCACTATTGTTTTTGTTCAGTTTCCCATTCGCCTTTAGCTTTGCAAAGATATTTTTCTAATGTCAGCAAAGCTTTTGCAACGCACAAACAGCTGATTCTCCGCAGGGGTTGGCCAACCAGACCGGTTTGTTACCAAGCTAAAATTCCGTTAAACATATCCTTGCATCAGGCTTCGAAGCGAGCTTTCGCAAAACATACCCCTAACTTTTGTATCCCTTAAATGTGCCTGGATGCGACGCACTAAGCTCACAATTTCTTTTAAATTTGAGCGATTTTAATTTATACGAAAATTTAATCGATATTTGACAATTTAAAATATATTTTATAGTTTATCGTTTTGGTAATTACAACTTTTATCGTTGATTTGGAGTTCCCACTATTATCAGAATTTAGAAAAAAAAATAACAAATACAAGAGTACAACAAAGAAATTTTAATATGCTCAAAATAACATACATACATAGATTATAAAAACTAAAATACACTCGAAATAGTTTATATATGTATATATGTATATATAAAATCAATTTACTTTAGCTTACAGTTTAAGTACGCTTCAGCTAAGACTTTTATTAATTAAATGAACTTAATACATAAATATTTTGTATTAATCTTTGACAAAAGGGATAAAAAAAGTTACTAATTATTTTAAAAATACAAACAAAGACTATATGTATATATATATACCCTATATAAGCATACAAATTTACTGCATATTAATATACGTTACAAAATATCCACAGCAACACTTAGCCACACATAATATAAATATATATTTGAATACATAAAAACATCGAATAATATATTTCAAATGGTAAGGATCAACTTTTCGAAGATCTTCAGATCGTTCAGATTGTTGTGATTATTAAATGTGTGTGGAATGCTTATAGAGAGGGATACATAGTTGTGCTATTTTTAATGGGGATGGGCATTCTATATATTTATCTATATTTAGTTTGTTCAAAAGTTGTGCGCTTAGCTTTTGTAAATATCACAGCGCTTTTAATTGTTGACTATTTGAAATACTTTGATCTTTTTCAGGTAACATTAACTATTTTAAAAAGTTGATCAAATGGAAAATCAAAAATATGTTGAGCAACTATTTGGCTATATTAAATTCGATAGACATTAATCATTAATAGACAGAGATCAAGCTAGATTTGTACTTGGCATACTTTGGTTGGCACTTAAAGGATATTCGGTGGATATTTCCACTCACTTCCCCATGCCGGCAAAAAGCAGGGGAAATGGCACCTCATCGTTGGTTATCTGTGGCGGAGTTGGAGCACGTGCCTCCGCCTCGGTGGTGCTATTTAGCCAGTAGGTGGTCACCGTACCCTTGCCCTTGAGCTCCACATCGCCCCTGTGCTCCAATTGAAATGTGCCAAACTTGTCCAAGATGGCCTTGGTGGCCGATGATACATGAATCTTGCCAGCTATGGAAACAATATTATCAAATTATACATATTATTCAAGTGATCACATACGCATTCCAGTTGTCTCCAAACGTGAAGCGGTGTTTACTGTATCCCCAAATAGACAATAATGTGGCATCTTCTTGCCGACGACGCCGGCGCAGACCGAACCCGAATGCATTCCTATTCGTATCTGTATTTTATAATCGGGCTTGTGTCTTAGATTAAACGAGCACACAGCCTGTAAGATGTCCAGGGCCATCAAAGCGATTTCTCGGGCATGCTTATCGCCATTGGGTTCCGGGAGACCCGAGACAACCAAATAGGCATCGCCAATGGTTTCCACCTAATAGGAAAAAGGAAATATATATGAGTAGTTTTATCACTTTAAATTCAAGTCCAATCTTAATCCACCTTGTACACATCGTAGAAGCCAATGATGCGATCGAAGGTGCTATAGAGATCATTGAGAAAATTGACCACATCCATTGGAGTACTGCGAGCACAGAGCTCTGTAAAGCCCACAATATCGCTAAAGTAGATAGTGACGCTGCTGAACTCCTCGGGCTCCACCAGATCTCCGGCCATCAGCTGCTGAGCGACGGGACGTGGCAGAATCTGATATAGCAACTCCTCGGTGCGCTGCTTCTCCAAACTGAGCTGACGGGTCTTCTCCTCTACGAGCGTCTCCAAGTTGTTGGCATAGTGTTCCATGCGATTCAACAGATCGTCCATTAGATTCTCACAAAAGCCTCTGAAAAAAAAAACAGAACAGAGCTCAATTAAAATTAGTTAACCTTAATATTTATTAAATATACCTTTATAAATAATAATTAAAAGAAGAAGAAAACTCTATTTTGAAATACCACACAATACTATGGCAATTTTTGATCAATTCAAATATCGAGATTCACATACTTCATAATGGTGCGTATGTTGCTTCTTATTATGGAGAATGCTGGACGTTCCTCCTGGTTGTCAGCCCAGCACTTCTCCATAAGAACAAGCAGATCCGGTGGGCATTCCCTCTCCCGTATGAGTGGTCGAAATGGGGGATATTCGCACTGGCGCACCTTATGCAGAATTGTGTGCACATCCATGCCCTGTTGTCGTGCCTCCTGATAGGGTCCACCTCGATTAACGATCTCCTCCAAAATAATGCCAAAGGAGTAAACGTCGCCGCGTTGAGTCGCCGGACAGCCCGGAATCGAGGTCATCGGCAGCAGCTCTGGAGCTATCCACAGCAACTCTGTAATATTAACGTCAATATAAAAAACCATCGCTCGGAAAGACAACTTTCTCAAAGTGCATTTAAGGAATTTTCAAGAGTTGCATTTTGTGGTCGAGTGTTGTGGCACTTAACTTACTGGTATAATAGTTCTGATCGCGCACAAAATCCGACGGTGTGGTTAGCGTATTCAATCCAAAGTCGGAGATCTTCAGAACGAATCGTCCATCGATGAGACAATTGCAGGAGCGGAGTTTGCCATGGGCGACGACATCACTGTTGTGCAAATAACTCATGCCCTTGACAATGTCGTGTATCAGCGACATACGAAAATTCCAATCCAACTCAATGGCCTCATTTTCAAGTACATCCTTTAGGCTGCCCCTCGAGCAGTATTCCGTTAGGATGAGGACAGTGGGTCGCGGCAAATCGATGCAGGCACCCACAAATCGTACAGTATTCTCGTGGCTCACATCGCGTGCCTGCTTGATCTCCCAGAGCAGCGTTGAGGTCACCTCCACTTTCTTCACATTCACCTTCTTGATCGCCACCCGTTCGCCCTTGAATTGTCCAATCGTTGTGTAGACTTGAGGCGGCAGCGATGCGAAACTCGCAATAGAAGCTCTGCCCGAATGTATGCCAAATTGCTGCAGCGATATATTCTCCACATCCAACCGCTGTAGTCCACCCTTCGAGCCAAACATGCCACCCATTTCGATCAGGACATCTTCGGGTCGCACTCTCCAGGACATATTGTGCAGCTCCTTGCTGAGCTTCATTTGTCTGGCGGAAAGATGAACATTGATGATTAATATTACAATTTAAGCGATCAGTTTGATTCTTGCTTAGTTTTATTTAAAATTTGAGCCATTTCTACTTACTTTTGCAGCAGACAAATGACCAGGAGCACAAGACCCAAGAACAAAGCCAGTCCAAAAACCGAATACATAATTGTGGTCCCTACAACAGGACATTGATTAACACTTGAATAGCAATGAATAAATAGCGTGGCTTACCATTACCATGACAGCCTGGAGCATTGCCCAGAAAACCGCAGGGTGGCACATCTGGTGGCGGTCCCTCCCAGCCACCAGGCCAATGAATCTTCTTGCCATGCGCAGCAGCATATTTTCTGCAAATTCCATAAAACAATGAAAGAAAGATATTTATGTAAATCAGTTAAAAAACAACAAACTTGTGAAGACCATAGTAGTGGGCGACCACTGAGAATTTGCCATTAATGGGATCCAGATCGAGAATCGAGTAATCTGCATCGCGATCCCCATTGTTATCGATGCGAACTTGTCCTGTAATCCCCTCGAAAGTGCGATTCCACATCCGTCGTGTGATGGTCAGGCCATCACGTATGTCACCGCCCTCCGTTAGAGTCTCATTTAGCGCCATGCCGAGCAGAAAGACACCATCGTAGAAGGCACCAATAAAGAAATTGACCTCCTCACCCTCGACAAACGTATAATTATACTCGGACAGGGCAATGACCCGGACATTATCCGCAAAGTCCTGATAGGTGGGACTAGTTGGCTGCAGCAGGGAGACGCGCAACAGTGCCTCGTATGCCTTGCGGGCACGCATATCATTCTCATCGCCCAACTCCCAATCCTTGTCGCCCCAGTAGGCGCTCTGAAAGATCTCCACATCGAGGAACACCCATTCCCCGTTCGTCATACCCAAACTGTGTGCGGCCAGCATAAATTTGCGCACGAGAACACCTCGCACAGACAAGATGACCACTGCAATTGAATCGTAGAATATATATTAAACATATATACGAAATATAGTTATATATATAATTATTTGTATATTTACCACGCGCATACATGCTCGCATCCCTCAGATAGTTCTCATAGATCTCCTCCTCGTTGCCGTTCAGTTCGCGCACAAAACTCAAGAGACCCTCCTGCAGCAGACCGTATTCCAGATTCTTGCCCACAGTCAACGAGTACAGCTCGGAACGATCGACGAGCAGCGCCACATGCTTCCACTTGAACTGACGGAAAACACTGGCAAAGACCAGCTTCAGACGACACTGGCAGTAGGACATTCGCGTCAGTGTCGGATACTTGGATTTATCCTTGAACATGCCCTACAATTCAATTATTGATAAGGCAGAGTATTAGCTAAAGATTACCATACCCATTACGACATCTATAGCACTACACTCAGAAAAAATCGAATTAGATTTTAGACAATTACTCTAAAGTGAAGAGCTCCTCGAAAACTGGACAAATATTCCCAATAATTCCCAAATATATGAAAACTTATTAACTAAAAAAATACACTGGCTTTTACAAGTAATGTTTAATAAGGAATAGAATAATAGCCAACAATTATGGCTATATTTTCTGAGTGTAGCTGTGAAAATGTGTGATGAATAAATCAAAAATTCGAAATATTAAATTGATGAATTCATAAAAAGTCTAAAGACTAAACTAAAAAGTCTTTAGATTAACTTCGAGAGTCGATTTGTGGGTTTTTTATTAACTAATTAATTAACCAAGTAATTAAGTAAGTAATTAATATAGTTGTGTTCAGCTGCACTTACCGTGCTCTCGTTCTTCCACTTGTGTATTCTGCCCAGCATGCCCGAGGTGACTGTAAGTTCGCCCTCGGATGAAGGTGGCTTTGTGGGAAATGGAGAGATTGAGATATGTTTATGCAATGATTCAACGTTAAATGAGCACTTCTTGTGGCGACTTCCAAAGCTGCTTAAAGTCGTGTTTAATTGTTAAGAGTCGCAAGCAATTTGGCTGAAGGAGGGTCGATGAATTTGTTACCAAGCGGTGCACATAATTGAAAGCCACTTGCTGTGCGGTGCGCTTGAGGAATACGTGCTGGCATAACACACCGCAGGCAGAATTGGCTCGCACACACACACACACTGATCCAGATACTCACCTGATCTCCCATTCCCGTTATAATGGGCGTGTTCCAATAGGCGGCCAGGCGAGCAACCGGCTCCAGAGCAAATGCGCACGCGGGTCCTATGAACGCGATGACATCGTCCTTGAAATGCATATCCGCTGCCAGTCCTGGCGCCTTGGCTCCCGAGCACGATGGGTAACTATCACGGATTGGAGTGGAATGGTGTGGCGAGGAGGCGGTAAGCGGTAGGCAAAGGCAAAGGCAAAAAGGTAATCGTTTAAGACTGGTTAGCAAAGAGCGCGTGGGAAAAGATACAAACCATTTTCTGTGGAAAACATGCATTGCAAACAGCTGAGGGTTGGCAATAAGAATGGGGATGGGGTTGGGGATTAGGAACAGAGTGCGCCCATGAAATTCGAGTAATTAACTCGACTCGTGCCGCACGCAACTGAGAGTGTTTGCTTCTTGGAGTGCACTCAGAAAAAAATAAATCGACTCAAGAATGTAAAAAATCTCTGTTTTTCAGCAACATAAATTTAATTTCTACAAAATTGAAATAAAATATAATAATTCCATCAACCTTTTTTATATTCTTCTGAATTATTGAAAGTGTTCAAAAATTATTGAATTATTGAAAGTCAGAAAATGATTGTATAAAGTAAAAATCAAAACGTATTTTATGTCAAGCTTTTTAATACTAAATAAATAAGAATTGTAATAAAAATAACTATGTTAAATTAAAAAATGACTATGAAAAAGCAAAATTTAAACTGTATTTTATATAAAGCTTTTTAATATTGAAGAAATTCAAAACGTCAGTTTTATGTCTAATAAACAAAGATTAATTTCCGTAATTACTGCAAGTCGAGAGCAATCTATAATTTTTTTTTTTTTGTGAGTGTTGAGCGCTTTAGGAGGCGGAGAAAGGCTCAAAAGTCATGGAGTCACTGATGGGACACAATTTCAATTCACGCAAAGTGGGAAAATGAGGACTGGAGTCAACGATGGGAGCAGCCACCCAGCACTCACCTGGCCTTCTTCTTGACCAGCCTGATATTATGTGGAGCGAGAAATTTTTTGTTAATCTGATCCAAGGCCAAATCGACAGCAGGTCCGCAACGTTCCAGATCAAAAGGTGAATCTGAAATGCAAGAAAAACAGACTCCGGTTGCTGTCTCCGATTGGTTCCCACAAAAACCGACCCAGTTCACTTACCCAAATGAGAGGCCATTAGGACACCAACATTGTAGACACGCATCCTGCTAATGTCCCCTTCGTTGAAGGAGGCCTTTTGATTTTTCGACTCTCGGATGCGCTCAAAGACGTTTATATCGATGCTTTCACTGCCATTACTGGACCGCGCCTGATACATAATGCTATCCATGTTTGGTTCCCTTTGTTCCTCCCACGACTCAATATTGCTGCCCAGTGCATGGGGCATCAGTGTTGTCAGATATATAATCTGATTAATCCACAACGTACTGAACATCGTGCTATTCCAAATTATGGGTTTAAAGAGAGTATATTTAATTTCCAAAATAAAATTTACACTTAGCTGAATTGATTCACATCAATGGAAATAATTTCAAGTCTGAATATCTAAAGACTTTGCCATTTCAAAATAGACACAATTTATATGTAGATATAAAGAAGTAGCTTACAAATTAACATCTTCTAACAATTATAACTATTATTTGAGATTATTTTTTAAAAGTCTTTAAACATCACTCAAACATTATTAAAAATATTCTGAATTTAATTTGCAGCAACGAAATTCAAAACTATGTTTAAATTCAAAACAATACAATAATTGTATGTATTCGACTAATTCACTTTAATGAGAAATTAATTCAAATAACACTTACACAAAGATAATGAGGCGCATCTAATTTTTTCGAGCTGCTGCTTTAAAATGTTTCCGAAACTTTTGTCACTTTAAAGAAGGGTGTTGTTTCCAAAGCCCGTAATCCTTTATTTGTATTGTCAATAACTGAACTTTTAAACTTTTCACTAGAATTTCTAAGTTGCTTTTAATGGTGTGCAACAGGTTCAGCTTAAAATTAAGAAAATATTTCAGCTGTTAGAAGGTTGTTGCTTTAAAATGTTTCCGAACGGTTTGCAACTTTAATGGAGAATAGTGCTTAAGCACCGTTATCCCTTACAGATATGGTGAATAATTGAACTTATCACTTTGCATTAAATTTCCCAAGTCACTTTTAATGAAATGCAACAGGTTCCACTTTAATTGAAGAAAATATTCCAAGGCAAGGATTTGACTAATTCCGAGCAAAGTTTTGACCGAACATTGAAAGGCGCGTTTATCGAATGAGACCAGAGTCAAAAGCCTGGACCCTTTATATAGGTACCACTACTCGGAGGAGGAGCAGGACACTCGAAGGGGGCGAGCAAGCCGAGGCAACACAGCCAATGGCTGGCATTCGTTTCGGTTCGGCTAAATCGTCAGAGGGTGGCGCCACATAAACTGAATTTCGGTGCCGGCCATTGTCAATTTAAATGCGAAAGTCGAAGGTTTCCATGAGAAGACGCAATGTCAGCCAACAACAGACACTTGGGCAACTGCTGCGCTTTGTTGTTGTAATGCTCCATTTGAATTTGTCAGTCGAAAGGAGCAACAGTCTAACAAAAAAAAAAAAAGGTTGTGTCGCGTGCCACCAACAATTAAAGCGTCTCGATGTTGCACGCTGCTCGTCTCCAGTGTCCAAGCAATAATCGTGTCTGCTTCAGCTGTGTTTATGGCCCAGTGAATCCGGTGCTTCTGCCTAGTCTGACTGGCAGTTTAGAAACTCACCATGATTTAATGCTGAGAACCAGAACAGAATAAATGTGAATACTTTATTATAATTTACGGCATACATTGTAGTTTAGTATTCTATTATTATTTTAAATTGCTTCGTACGACTGCTGGCACGGTATAATAATCCAAATCCAGAAAACCCATTTAAAAAATTTACAAAAATTGGAACAATATTATTATTATCATTATAATTTATTTAATAATTTGTACATTCTTATTATTTTTTAATTGTATTGCTTAATTGTATTATTTTAATTATTTATATAATTATTGCCTTTAAGACATATTTAACATCCGATCATAAACCCATAAATAATTTAGTGTACTAAAAGCATTTTCAATTGCCAAACAGTTGAAATTACAAGCGCAAATATCTTTTGAGTGACCAGACTATAGTATACAAAGTAATCGATACTTACACGCGTACTCTTATCGATGAGTCCACTAATCGTACATGGTTTCGCATATTTCTTCAACAGTGACTACAAATATATCGATAGCTGCTTTAACAAACATAAACCTGAGCAAGGCTGACAACTCTGATCGGGAATGACAAGTACAATTTGCAGGGAAAACATTCGACGCCGCAATTTTGCTTGATTTCCACAAAAAATAAGTAAATTCTAAAACTAATACAAAATGGTAAGTTTTCTTAAGTGCGCAACTAAATGCAAGTGTATGTAAAGAGTGCATTTCAATTGAGACAAAAACGAACTTATATCTAATAAATTATCATGTGCAATTTGCCTAATCACGGCTACAATTTGTTTTATGGTGCTTTAATTTTTAATTTTTAGGCGCGTCGCTATGATTCTCGCACCACGATCTTCTCGCCGGAGGGGCGTCTATATCAGGTGGAGTACGCCATGGAGGCGATATCGCATGCCGGCACATGCCTCGGCATCCTCGCCGAAGATGGCATTGTGCTTGCCGCAGAATGCCGCAGCACAAACAAATTGTTGGACAATGCGATTCCATCCGAGAAAATCTACAAATTAAATGAGTAAGACTTGAATCCAAATTCCGTAATGTGCATATTTATTGCTTATTTCAATTCAAAGGAATATGGTCTGCTCTGTGGCTGGGATTACATCGGATGCAAATGTCCTGACGTCGGAGCTGCGCTTGATTGCCCAACGCTATCAGTTCAGCTATGGCGAGGTGATTCCCTGCGAGCAACTCGTCTCGCATCTGTGCGACATCAAGCAGGCCTACACCCAGTACGGTGGCAAGCGTCCCTTTGGCGTCTCGCTGCTATACATGGGCTGGGACAGCAAGTATGGCTATCAGCTGTACCAGTCCGATCCCAGCGGCAATTATGGCGGCTGGAAGGCTACCTGTATTGGCAATAATTTTGGCGCTGCCATTTCCATGCTGAAGCAGGAGTTAGCCGATAAGGATAAAATTAAGTTGGAGGAGGCCAAGGATTTGGCTGTCAAGGTGCTGAGCAAGACATTGGATACCACAAAACTAACGCCGGAGAAGGTGGAAATGGCCACGTTGCAGCGCATCAACAATGCCACCGTATACAATGTCCTCGAGAAATCGGATGTGGAGAAGCTGATTGTGAAATACAATAAGTTGGAGGCGGAGGCCGAGGCGGCCAAGAAGGAGAAACAAGCCCAGCAGTCGAAATCATCCTAAGCATTCTTCTTTACTCTCTTATCCTTGGTACATATTTTATTTGTAATTCTAATGGCAAACTGAGTTCATTTTGTATGTGAAATAAAATTTCAAAATATGGGATATAAAATGCGATTCAAAAGGCAATCACGATAATACTGCGCCGATGTGGCAACTTTAGCAATTCGAGCGAGTTGGCAGCTCTGTAAGAAATTTACTAAATATTGCCCTCTTATCGTATGCACCAAAAAAATATAAAAAAAAAATACCGTACAAAACATTTTGTGGAAATTCCGTCGCTTTTTGCAGTTTTCGCTCCCAAAAAAAGTTAAATATATTTGTAAAATTAGTAAATAATCGGTTTCCTATGACGGAATAATACGCGTATAGATTGCGCGCATCGGAAAACCAATAAAAGCAAACGCAAAGCCATTTTTCCTACGCAGCAGATCATCATTGAGCGCGCGTCTGTATGAGCGCGTGTGAGACAGTGTGCGTGCGTGCGTTTGTATGTGTGCATGTGTGTATGTATGTGTGTGTGTGTGTGCGTGCGTGTGCCACAGAAAGTGGCAATCAGGCAGGCAGCAGCAATAGTTAAGTGTACATATATATATAATTATATAGAGAGAGTGAGAGAAATATTCGTAAATCATTTGATATTTGTATAGATTTATGCAATAATAAAATGTGCATGTGAAATATGTGAATATGTGAAACCAATGGCAATATCTCAATGTTGTCAATACAGTGAAAAGTTGTGTAGAAGCAGCTGCAGCAGCGACGACATCCGCAGTAGCCGTCAACGTTAACAACGTATAAAAAGCCAAAAGAAAATGAGGAAAATGAAATAACATCAAAAGAAAAAAAGGAAAGAAAAAGAGCTGCGCTGTAGCAAGCAAGTAGAAGAAACGCGAAACACAAGCAAAGAAAAATCGAAATAATAAAATACACACATACATACTTACATACGTATACGTGTACGTGTGCTGTATATATGTAGAAATTGTGCTTGTATGCGAGCTGCAAGTGTATATGTGTGTCTGTGTGCTGTGTATGTGTGTGTAAGTGAAACGTATAAATAAAATTCAGCCAAATGCAGAAACCAACAACAAAATGGATAACAAAACTACACAGTTGGATTTTAAATTACTGGTAATTAAATAATGTTTCCTATTAAATTCCCTGATCCTCCCCCTCCCCCAGCACCGACTACATAAATAAGTACATTTAGACATACATACATCCAAACACACACACAGACACATGCTTGATTGTATATGTAAGTCTACATTCCGTGCGACTATCAAATGAGAGAGTGGCAAAACAACGTGTAATGCGTAGGCAAAGAAGAGAGCGGGAGCGGAGCGCACATAGAGCAGCCAGCCGAAAGCAGAGAGAGAGGGAGAGATAATAAATAAAGTGAAGTACAGTGTGCACTAGCCGCTTATATTAAACTGAATTGTATTTAAATAATTAATTATTGTTATGTTAAATAGAACTATGTAACTTTATCTAAATTTTATCAAATGATTCCAAATTAGTTTGTATTTTAAATATTTTAAAATATGTCAGGCTTCTAAACTAAGAGATCAGCGACCGTCAATATAAACAAAACATTAATCGTGATCCATATTTTGTGTCTTAACAGATAGCAATACTTATTATTTTATATGTTAGCCCTGCTTTGGGATTGGGTTGTCTTATTATTTAAAAAAAAAAGCTTCGTTTAACCTTCTCGTTGTTCCCTTACCGTTTCTCGTCTCTCAATCGGTTCTTCTTGCACAATACTAACACACACACACACAGAAAGACATTTTGTTTGCGTTTGTGTATGAAGAACTTCCGCAGAGTGTTGTACGCCCTTTCCTCCCTCTACATCCTCCTCCCCATTCCCTGCCACCCACCTACTAACCCATAGCACTCCCTTTCCTCATTGGCTCATTGCCCCAACCCGTGCCGCAAATAATAGCATTCTTCTTTTCTATTTTTCTTTTTTCTAAAATGAATTGTAGTTTTGTTTCCCCCACTCCTCCCCCTATCCCTTTCTTAATCCGTAGAAGCCAGTCGATTTTTGGTTTTAGTTCTCCCACTTTCGACCCATTTATTCATTATTGTTGTTGTTGTGGGGCTAGCTATTATTCACTTTTGTTTTGTTTTCCTCGTCGTTTTGAGAAAATATTTATTTTTATTTTTATTAGTTTATAACCACATTACATTACTTGAACACACACACACACAAACATACACATACACACACACATAGCAAGCAATCTTATGCTTAATACGAACAATGACATTTACATACTATTAAATATGTATGTATGTGTGTATGTTTGTTTGTATCTATGTATGTGTACATAAATACTACGAATACTACGAAATTCAACTTGTGCGCGCCACTCTGACTACAAATACAATAAAAACAACAACAACAACGCAGTGAGAGCAGCGGCAGAGAGAGAGCATGAATTTGATTGTGTTTGTGTTTCTGTTTTGTGTTTGTGTAGGGGGGGACCGAATGGACGAGCAAAGCACAAGTAAAAATTGTAAACAGCGTGCACAGTGGTACAATAACAGGCTTCTAGCTTCTTTTTTCATTTTCTGTTCTTGTTGGAATTCACTTGAAGAAGAGACTTGTGTTTCTCTTTCTGAGAGGGAGAGCGAAATTGCCAATTGGGAACTCCCGAAAACCCTTTAAACTAGGTAGGAGATCAGCGGCAGGGAATATAAATATATTGCAGTTTCTTGTTGTTGTTTTTTCATTAATTGAGCTTCCCAATTAAAACTTTTATCGATTCTAATTGAGTTTACTCCGTCGTAAAGGAAAGACAGAATTTTTTTTTTCGGTTTTAATCTTGTTTAACATTAAAACTACAGTTGGTCAACTTGATACAGTACTGTTAGAAAAATTCATTATATACAGTACAAATATTAAATATTAAAATAAAATCTTAATATTAAATACCGCAATTATTTGCTGTTTTTTTTTTTTTGTTAATTTCTGATAAATTGTTTGGGACTTTTAAGTTACGGTCCACTGTACATACACACATCTACATGTATGCATTCGAATGAGTGCATGTGTGTGTGTGTGTGTTGCTAGTTTTGTTTCGCTTTGCGCCAATTTCATTAATAAAGGAGGACAACGTAAATGCTATTTTTATTTGATTAGTAAAACTACACAGCTATATATATATATATATGTGTATATAAATATATGTGTGTGTGTCAGCTTAAATGTATGTCTGTGTGTGTATTGGTACACGTTGTGCATGAGCGCAAAATGTAAAACATAAGTTTTTGCTAAAAATGCAGCCGCTATTCTTGCCCCACTTCAGCTACAGCTGCAACGTTTACAGTTTGGCAACCTAAATATGCATGTGCTATGTATGTAAACAAATACACCTCTAAATATGTATGTCTGTATGTGTGTGTGTGCTGTCACTCTCTATTGTATCTCTCTTCCCCTGTTGCTTTACCGTTTGTATGTTTGTTTGTGCGTATGTTGAGCAGGTATATAACAATATATTAAAATGAACTAGCAGATAATAAAGAAGCAGCAGCCAAGTCCAATAAATCAAGACCAAATACATTGTATTCAAAATTAAACGTGTACATAAAAACAATCGTTTATTGCATACTATAATCTGAATTTTTTCCTTAATTAAATGATTACCGTAATTCATTTTTTATTCTCTAAGTGTATTTAGATTTACGTATAAGCAAACGGTAAATCCCATTCTTTACAACGTATCTTGATAAATGACCAACACCCACCCCCTTTCCTCCTCCCACACACACACCCGATAAAGCAAAAATTCAGTTTCGTAGCAAATGCCAGTGCGTTGAGCTTCGTTTAACTACTTATATGCGATAAAAGGAGGAAACAAAGATCGAAAGACCCATAAATTTTGTGTAAGACAAAAGAACACAAACAAAAATTTCTATACATGTTTTTTTTGTTGTTGTGTCGCATAGAGATTTTAAGCCTTTGTGCCTATTTTCAAATATTTGTACATACATACATATATTTTAAAGTATGTGTGTACTAAATATACATGCACTAACACATTCATGCACTCTCATTACTTATGTGTATATACATACATATCATTTGTAGTTGCTGTGCTCAATTGGATTCAAAGTTATTTAAAGAACTTTTTAAATGCAAATTAATTTTATTTTTGTATGCTAAGAAAATAATCCCTTGTTAGCTAAAGTAATTAAATTTCTAGCTATTCGCATTAAGATGTATTTAAAAATAGCTTTTAGTCCAACTAAAATCGAAGAACCGGTTTAAATTGCATATAAATGTGTGGTTTTTTTTATGTTTTAAATATTTCTATTAATTCTTGCCTCTTTATCTCTCTTTTCCTCTGTTTAAGATGCATATTGTTAAGCACTTAGCAACACTGTAATGCGTACAGAAACGCACGTGAACAAATTAAAATTTGGCAACACAGTCCAACTGTCCAATACAAGCAGAATGCAAACAAAGAGAGAAAGAGTGTTGCCACCCCAAATATTTTATTAATTCTTAATTAAAACATTTCGGAAGCAATTCATTCCTGTTATTCCAATTTTTGTTTGTTCTTTTAATGCTGCTTAAATAATAAACACAACGGGGCTTTGGGAAAAATAAACATTTTACGATGCAATAAATAAGTTGTTTTACTGCTAAACATACAAGAATACACATGTCTACATAGTTAGTTTTAATATTCCCTCATTTTAAATTAAACTCGATTCCTTTTTTTCCGAACGCGCTCGTAATTAGTTCTCGCAATTTGATAAACATCGAATTAATTTAATGCAGCTGCTAAAATAATATGTATTTAAATATTGCCAGCGGGGCTCCGAGTTGTGTTGCTCAGTGCCGTTGTCCCCATCCCGTTCAAACCCCCATCTTCGCAGATTGCCGCTCACTTACTCTCCCTCTAGCCCCATACACATATATATATGTATATTTTTCATGCCTTCTCTTTCTCCCTCGCTCTCTCAAAACAAATGTCAGCCAGTGGGTGGGTTGTGGGAGAGCAATTTAGAGAGCGCCATCATGTTTTTACAACTACAACTACAATAATTTGTTGACTCGCAGCTTTAACTCACGCATACATATACACACACACATATATATACACACACACATATACACACACACAAAAATATAAACATACGCCGCACACATACATACATACAATGTGTATATAATATACACAGAGAAGAGATGGCAACATTGTGGAATGGGGAAAAGTAGCACAAATTGTGCGCTGTTTTAATTTCTTTGCTCCCCCTTTTCGTTGCTGCCATCGACGCTGGCAGCGAGCTTTTTTTTTATTTTATTATTGTATACGTATGTGTATGTGTGTGTGACTGTGTATATGTATAGTCTGTTTTTATTTTTCCTGCTATTTTTTTTACACTTTTTGCCTTTGCCATCTTCCTTTTCGCTATGTTGTGCTGTGCGCTAATCGTTTGCGTTGGCAGCGCAGTTGATGTCGCTGTCGCCGCGCTGTCTGCTGGCGGGTTTCACTGAAGTCGACGCTGACGCCGACTGAATCTGAGCTGAGCAGAGCGCGCGCTCTTCCCGCTCTAATTGCATTAAATTGTTTGGAAAATCATAATCAGTAATTGCATTTGACGACAGTTTTTTGAGAGAACATGTGTATCGGTGTGTGTGTGTGTATTATCTCTGTTCAATTTAATTTGAGTGAAAAAGCAAACATATATTAAATTACATTACATAAGTTAATGTACATAATTACTTGATTTAATTGAAGCGTTTAATTAATTCGACCACGTGGCAACGCTGCAGCTCTCTTATTTATCATCCTCATTCGTTGTGGTTACAAATTGGGGCAATCTAGCGGAAGTTGGTCATTTTTTTTAACGCGAAATTGTAATTAACATTTAATTGAGATGGTCAACCAGCTGCCGCACCTGGAAATCTGCCCGAGTCACTATAAAAGTAAAGAGTAAAAACTATCAATTCACATTTTAAATAACTGGTTAACATTCACATTGAGTTCTAGTATCTTATAGACATATATTTGTATATATACATATATATATATATATACATTAATTCCCGCATTAAAGACAGTCAGAAAATCGATACGAAAAAACCAGTTTAGTCGATGGTGTCACGGAAATCTCTTTCAAACCAAATTCCAACCCAACCCAATTCCAATTCTTATTCGCATTCACAGTTAGATTATAAATCTGACATATTTTATTTAGAAATTCTAGTGAATTGTCTAAAAGAAATTTTTGATTAAATTTTGATTTAAGTTGTCCTATTTATTTATTGAATGTCAACTAAAATCAGTCAACACAAATAAAAAAAAGTCAAATGTAAAATTGAATATTAAATTTAAACTATATAAATGAGAAATATTTGGTTTTATTATAAACAGGATGATGAAAATTAAATGAATATATATTTAAAGTTATATTGCATTTATAATCTAAATCCAATAAGACTGATCTCCTACCCAGCTTAAAAGTGGTACTCAGAAATAAACACGCCAATTGAGTATTTTTTTGTGATTTCCTAAAAGAATAAAACATTTTGCATAAGGTTTGTTTTAATGTGACCCCTTCTTTTATTTATGCTTAACATAACATAGCTGCATTTTAAACATGACTCATACTCGTATTTATGCTTAAACTAAATTAAAAATCTAATGGAAAACCCACCGAAGAAAACTTGATTTGCAATAACAACTTTAACACTGACTAACACAATATTTGTTATCTTATCTTTGCAGGTGGATCAGTCAGTGAATCTACTGGATAGTCTGAATGCAGCGTCGCGGTGCGATGCAATTAAGTTTCTGCTGCAAACGCTTAAGTGCAAATATCCAGAGGCCTGCGACAGAGTCGTCAGGAATCTGTACATTAACAGTAGTCACAACAAGCCTACGACTGACAATGGCGCCGGTGCGGAGGTGGAGGTGGATGAGGAGCAGGAGGAGAAGGTCGGAGTGCAGCTAGCGAAGAGCGAACAGTTGCAGCTGCTGCTTGCTGCCAACGCCATGAAGAAAGAGAAGACGGAACCGGGCACAGGAATCGGGGTTGTGAAAATCAAGCTAGTGAACGAGGATGATGCATCCGCGATCGATTTAAATCAAAACTTTGAGAAAATTCTCTGCAAAGAGGAGTTTATGTGCCTCGACGAGGAGGATGATTTCCTCGATAATGATGTGGCCAATGCCGATGCCGATGCGGATGTCGACACCGAGGAGAACTCATCTTCCATTGGCAAACATGGACTGCATCACTATCATCGCAACAATAATGTGAATGCCGGAATTGCCGGACGACGAGGTGCCGGCCATGGTCTGCTGCTCACCAGTGATGATCCACTCGATCTGATACACACGGTGAAGCGACGCTATGCGGCGACATTCACTGATGATGACGGAGATGACGATGACGAGGAGGAGCACGAGCAGGCGGCTGAGCAGGAGGCGGATGAGCAGCTCTCGATGAGACGGCAACAAAAGTTGGCGAAACGAAAGCGCAGCAACAACAACAATCACATTAGCAACAGTAGCTGCAGCAACAGCAGCAATATCATCTCACCATCTCTCCACCTGCTGTCCACACGTTCCACACGTCTTGGCGATGGCTATGTGTTCCATGAGGACAACCAGTACACGTTGCGCTATCATCACAGCAGCGGCGAGTTTAGTGAGCGGGCATTCAAGGCACAGTTTCGCCTGCTGTTGCGTCTGGCGCTGAGTCAGCATCACAAGCCGTTCCTTAAGCAGTTCTATGAGAATTTTGTGATTACCGGCCGGTTGCTGGGCACCACGCCCTCGACACGGGTGCTAAAGGAGCTGCGCGAACAGCGGCTGGATGAGTGGCGACGGCAACGCGAACGCCAACAATTGGCGAAGAGTGTTGCCGCCGCCGCAGCAGCAGCAGCAGCAGCAGCAAAGGAAGCGGCAGCAGCAGCAGCAGCAGCAAAGGAAGCGGAAGGAGCAGCAGCAGCAACAGTTGCTGCCCGTCTAGCGCTGGAACAGCAGCAGGAGCAGCAGCAGCTGGAGCTGGAAAAGCAAAAACAGAGCCAGCATCAGCAGCAGCAGCAGTTGGAACAGCAATTGGATGTGGCAGTGTCGCCGTTGCAACTGCAGCCAGAGCATCAGCTGAGATCCATTTCGTTTGGTGACTCGGAGCTTGAGTCGGAAACGGAATCGCAGCTATCGTCGGCGGCGCAGGAGATTATGAAGTTTGAGGAGTTCATTGATGATGGTGTAGGCGCAGGTCGTCTCATCGATGGTCTCGAAATGGAACCGGAAATAGATGAGATGATGCTGGCGGGTGCCGGTGGCAGCGGCGGTGACATTGGTGATGGCGCCGGCAGTGGATTGGGCAGCGTAACGGGCACCTGCAGCGGCAGCGGGAACAGCAATAGTAACAGCAGCGCCGTTCATGACAACGGCATCGCCTCCCTCCTCATGGACACTAGCCATGGGCAGCAGCTTCATTCGCACCATCTGTAAGTTAAAGTCCCACTGAAATTGGGCTAAGCAGCTCTCTGGATGAAGCAAACTTGTTTTCTTAATTCTTAATATAATCTTTTTATATATATATATATATATATATATATATATATTTTTAATTAATTTCAAAATATTAGGAAAACATTTTCGATGTTTTATATATTCAAAAAATTATCGACAATGCCCAAAATTATGGCAATATTTTCAATTTTTTTAATTTGTTCAATTGTTAAAACAACCATTTTGAAAAAGTATAAATGCAAACCCTAATTGTAAAAAAAAATCCTTTCTAAAATTCTATATGACACAAAATTTCACTCTGAAATTTAAAAAATGAAAACCATAAATTTTAGAAAATTTACTTTAAAATTTACAACAAATTTAATTTTAAATTTACTTCAAATTTGACTTTGTGAATAATACGATGACTAATTATTGGCGCCAAAAGTATGGCGATTTACTAATATGTATACTTTGTGCTCTGTAACACTATCTATATTGTTAGCCGAGAGAGAGTGATTCATTTTTCAGTTTGCCTCAGTTTCTATATATTAGTAAAATATATTATTTTTATTCGATTAAATTAAGTCTTAAGGTTTTAGTGATTTGTTTTTAGTTAGAAAATTGAAAGTGGCTTTTAACTTAGTTGTTTATTTGATTGCATTGATGGATTTAATTATACAAATATTTGACATTTAAATCAACAGCAGCAGCAACAGCAGCAGTAGTGGTGGAAATCTTGTGATTAATGGCCTTACGTCAAGCAATATGCACAGCAACAACATTAATTGTAACAAGAGCAACAATGCGCTCAATCCACAGCAGCAACTGGCGCCTGACCATCCCTCGAAGCAGTCCGGGCCGCATCAGGATCGGGATCGGGATCGGGATCGAGAACGGGATCATCAGGCGCAGATGCAGTCGCAACAATTATCGATGCCACCAATAAGGAGCGGATATGGCATCGATGGCGTTGCGATGTCGGCGACAACGCAGCTAATGGCTGGCACTGAGATTCAGCTGCAGAACGAATCGCAGAACCAGGCTCAGAATCAGAACCAGAACAATTATAATTCAAGCAATAATCCGCTCTCAATGCCGCCCATCATTGAGCAAATGGTGCAAATGCAAATGCATCAGCAGCAACAGCAGCAACAGAGCCCATTTCCCCAGCATCAGCATGCCCAACTGATGAACAATCGTCAGTCGCATCTGCATCCGCATCCACATCCGCATTCACATCCCCATCCGCATCCACATCCCCAGTCACATCCACTTTCGCAGTCGGGTCCAACGACGCATTTGGGTGCAGCGGGGGGCATTGGAGGATCGTCGCAGCTGAACTCATCGCTGGAGCTGGACGACAATGAGTTGTCGGGCGAGGAGGATGACGATGATCTGGACAATGAGATTGACGAGCTGGATGCGGCCAAGCAGCAGCTCATCGATGGCGGCAGCAGCAGCAGCACCTCCCTGCAAGCGCCACCCTCTCAGCTCGGCGGCAGCCATACACCCGGCGGCAGTAAAAAGGACAAGCCAAGCTATAATTGTCTGCTGTGCCCCAAGTCGTATCGAAAGCGCAAATCGCTGCTGGACCACTACAAGATGCATCCCGGCTACTGTCACGACTGTGGCCAGCCCAATGGCAACACCCTGGAGGTAAGATAAACAGAGATTTTAAGGCATAAATCTTAACTAATTTATTTCATGTTATTGCAGGAGATAATTCAGCACAATCGGGCGATGCATGTGAAGGAGTTTCCGTTTGTGTGCGACACCTGCGGCGAATCCTATTCGCGTCGACAGCAGTTTCATGCCCATGTGGAGTCGCACAAGAAGGATTTCAAAAGTGAGTCGAGCCGAATGTAAATTTCACCAAAGCCAACGGCAGGCGAAAGCGCATTTTCTTTTTATTTGATTCTTGTATTTTGGAACTCAACTAAAACTGTTCAACTAATGCCAAAAATGTTGTGTTTGCATTTACAGTCTTTCCGTGCGGCGAGTGCGGCATGAAATTGTCGCAGAAGAAGCTGCAGCAGCACTTTGAGGAGACCGGCCACAAGGCCGATGGCGCCATCTGCGAGGTTTGCGGCGCCGAGTTCCCCTCGAAGAATGCTCTCTATCAGCACATCATACGGGTGCATAAACGTGACAATTTCTTTGAGTGCCACATTTGCCAGAATCGTTTCACGCTCAAGGCCAATCTGGAGCGGCATGTGCAGCTGCACAAGGAGGTGAAGCGCACATATGTGTGCGATATATGCGGCTCCTCCTATTTTACATATCCTGCACTCAAGGAGCACTACAGCAACGCCCATGTCGATGTCTCCGAGAGTAAGTGCACCCTCTGTGGCAAGAGATTCGGTTCGGCCAAGTCACTGCAACGCCATTGGCCATCGCACTCGGAGGAGCGGCCACATTGCTGCAATCACTGCGATCAGGTAAATATAATCTTGCATCTTGTGATTCTGTAATACAATAGTTTTATACACGCCTGTACAGTGAAACAGGTGTGAAGACAATTACTTGGGAATCTTTTGAATATGATGTAAAAAATACATTTTAATTTGTAAATTGAGATTTACATTGAAATAGGTGCGATGAAGCATAAAATGAAGAAAATGAAGATTTGAATATATTCATTATAATAATGGCTAATACTAAATGGGCCAATTGTGATGTCTCACTACTGGGCTGAGAATATAGGATAGGTTGTCGGCTCTAAAATCAAAGAAAAACTTAATAATTGCATAGCTGAATCAATTGGAAGGTCTGAGAACTTCTTTACAAATGCATTAAGAGACCAGTAAGATTCAAGAAAATCTGATTAGCAATCGTATAGTGGTTATGGCTATGGGTGGTTATGAGTGATCCTTTCGAGCCTCCCAAATTGCTCGACGGTTGTGCAAAATTAGCTAGTAGAATATCCAGCAAAGTTCCTTCGGGGAAAAGATTGCACAACATTCCAAGGAATGATGAAAATCAGATAAATTTATTACGTAACGAAGCTAAAAGAAACATTTGTCAGCAAAAAATAAAGAAGTCCTTGTTAAATTACCTAAAAAAAAAAGCAGTCCAGGCGTGTTGCTTGCCACGAAGTTATTGTCTCCACACCTATTTTATTGTCCAGATGTGTATTTAGATTAATACATTTAAATTTGTAAACGCTATTCTCTATTGTAATATTCGTTTTATGCAGACTTTCAAGTGGAAGACGCATTTGGTGCGTCACAAACAGACAATGCATGGGAATCAGCCGCCGCCACCCAAAAAGGGCAAACAGCGTTTCCCCAAGGCCAACGAAGAGGGTAAGTGCCGAGATGCATTCTTAGTGTCTGGCCAACTATTTATATCTCTGTTAACATTGTAGATATGGTGCCACTACCTGATATGCCAGGGCCGCCGCCGGTGAAGGCTAGCAAAAAGTCAGCGGTCAGCAAGGCAAAGTCACAAGCAGGCGCTACAGCTGCAGCCGCCACACAGCAGCAGCAGCAACAGCAACAACAACAGCAGCAGATGCAGTCGGCAGTTGGGAAGGGTGGTAGTGTGGGTGCCACGCCAACACCGCCGCCACCATTGTCGACGACGCCGGGCTGCTCTCAGCAGGACCCGTTCAATGCCGCCATTGTGAGCAGCAACAGTTCGCAATCATCGACGGCATCCACGTCACAGCACTCGGTCTCCACGAGCGAATCTCAACAGAATTCCATGTACAATCAGAGCTTTAGTGCGGACAAGTTGCAACAGCAGCAGCAGCAGCAGCAGCCTCCGACGCAACAACAACAGCAGCAGCAGCAGCAGAATGCGTTGCATCAACATCAGCAGCAGCAGCAACATGCGGCAGCAACGCCACCACCAACGCAACAGCAACAACAACAGCAAGCGTTGCCCACTGCACAACAGCAGCAGCAACAGCAGCCGCCGCCGCATCATCGCCATACGCCGAACAACAGCACGCCGGAACTGCATCTGCAGCGGATGAACAGTTTTGGCGGACCGGAGAGCCAGTTTCACTTTGAGCCCACCGGCAATCCAGCAGTCGGCTATCAGCAGCATCAGGTCTTGAATCAGTATCAACAGCAACAGCAGCAGCAGCAGGCGCAACAACCGCAACAACAACAGCAGCCGCCGCAGCCTCAGCCACCGCAGCAGCATATGCGCAGCCACACGCCACAGAGTCCACATCCGCATCCACATCCACATGCGCATGCACATCCGCATCAGGCACAGCAGTTGCAACAGCAGCAGCAACACTTTAGCTCGCCGCATCACATGCCACCAATGCATCACCAGCATCAGTTGCTGTTGCAGCAGCATCGTCACAGTCATTCGCCGCAGCATCAGCTACACTCTCGCTTGCAATCTCCACAGCCACAGCCGTCGCCATCTGCAGCTGCGTCAGCAACACAACAGCAATTCTTGCAACAGCAGCAGCAGCAACAACAACAAGCGACTGACTCATGGGGCAACATGGCCTTTGGTGGGGCATCAAACACACAGCCGGTCGAGCTGAAGGACAACAAGTTCTACATTGTCGACTCGACCGAGTTTCTCGGGCTTCCAATGAATGTGGGCGCAACAGCGCCGCCCACTCAGCAGCAAGCCGCTGTTGTCGTCGGCAACAAGCCGCAGCAGCAGCAGCAGCAACAGGCGCCACAAGATCCCGCTTTAGCTGGCGATATATTGGGCTTCCAGCACATTTGGCCGCAGCAACAGCCGCAGCAACAGCAACAACAGCAGCAGCCGGCAACAACAGCACCGCAGGTCAATCAAGTGGGGCCGGGAGATGCACACAACTACAATAATATTGGCAGCATTCTCACGAATCTCATCGACACGAATCCCACGCCTTTGGAGTACAACTTTGATTTAATGCCGCAATCGCAGCAGCAACAACAGCAACCCCAGCAGCAGCAGCAACCACAGCAGTCGCAGCAACAGCAGGCGGGTCAGCAACATCACAATGCTGGTGCTGCCTACGGTGCTGGTCTAATGCGGCACGGAGTTCCAGCGGGCAACGTTTACTACGAGCAACAACAGCATCACAATCACAACCACAGTGCGCTGAGCGAACAGCAGCAGCAGCAGCTAGTCAGCGAACAGCAGAAGCACAATAGCTTCCAGCCATATCATCCACATGCGCACCCACATCCGCATCCACATCCGCATCCGCATGGACTGCAACAGCAGCCGTTGCATTCGCTGGCGGGCGCCACACATTTGTTGCCACCACCACCGCCGCATGGCAGCGTCTATGAGCGTACAGCACCACCAGTGGGTGTGGGTGTTGGAGTGGGTGTCGGTGTTGGTGTTGGTGTTGGTGGCTATCCCATGCTGGGCGATGATAGCAAATCTGTGTTGCCGCCAATCAATGACTATATGCATCATATGCAGCAACAGCAGCCCGATCTAATCTACTATCCAGTGAAGAACGATTGACAACCAAAGTAGCCGGCGCTGGGTGGTGCCCAAGAGCAACAGCAACAGCACCACCTGCCACAACAACAACAACCACAACACAACCAGCATCATCATCATCAGCAGCAGCAGCAGCACCACCACCACAACAACCACTACGCGCATAATAATCATAATCATAATCATACGCGCTGGTGGCCAGCACCAGCAGCAAGTTTAGGCGCCAAGAGAGGCGATGTTTTTCATTGAAAAGCATTCACAAAAAACACAAAACAAAAAAAAAACAACAAAAAAAAAACAAAATATATTATAAAACAAAATTATATAATACACATTTTGTTTAGTCTGTTAAGTGTGGAGGATATCAGGATATGAGGATTTCGGCAGCGAGAAAAGTGCTTGTGTAGATAAGAAAACAAAGAGGATTATAACTAGATAAGGTTTTTACCAATAAAAATAACAAAATGTTATTCAAAATTCATAGAGCAATAACTTTTGAAGATCTTTGGGGGGCTTCGATGCTCAGTTTTATCTACTCCGACCGAACGCAATGATACAACTTGTACACATGCAATAAACTGAATTCAAACACTCACATTAAATCTAATATAAAGAGTAAAACAACAACAACAACAACACTCATGACTACAGACATATATAAATATATATATATAAATAGTAGCGTGTAAGCTAAAACAAACAAAATGGAATAAAACACTATAAATAATTACGTAAATGAAATGTAATAAAAATATGTAGCCTGTAAGCATGTACTAACAGTAACGGCAGACCACAACAAACAAACAAACCAACAAGCAACTTTCGAACAAATTTATGCAACATAGTTTATGCTTACTTTAACTTTAAATCGAATTGAGATGGACACAAATACGTACGTTGTTGATATATAATCAAAGCAACACTATATATCTATGTATATACATATATATATATATATATATATATATATCTACAATACGCATACAATGTATCCACATATAAGTCGCAACAGATTGTAAATTTTTTTTCAAAGAATTAATGCTTGGGGGCCTGCATCACATAGTAGCATATAAAGATATATATATCTATATATATATATATATATATATAGAGTATAGTTGATGGCCAGATCGTGACCCAGACACAACCATATCAATAAGGCCCTTTGCCGTGACGAAAAAAAAAACATTAATTATCTATATATAAATCAATCACTTCTAATTTGGATACTGCTTGTTATTTTCTATTTAGTTGAACAATCAATAATTATACGTACATAAATACAAAATACATACATACATATTTTATTAACATGATCCCCAATATGCCGATGGAGCCCTCTTAATTGTAACGCCACATTTTTGTTAGATTAGTGCCTAAGTCTAGTTGATATATATATAGATATATATATATATATATATATATATATGTATATATATGTATATCTATATCTTGTATGTATACCCATTTTGTGGCTTTTTACACCCAAAACTTCTGTAATTATTATTAAATCAAGCATGCTGCAATTATAATATGGTATGCCCTGCCCCCCCCCCCCCCCCCCCAACCTGCTCCCCCGTCTCTCAGCCTCGTTTAACCCATATGTCATATGTGCGTGTATGTATTTGTTTTTAAAATTATATATATATATATATACATATATATATATCAGATAGATATATATGCGATTTAAGCAAACCTTTTAAATCTCCTTACTTCCTTCGCTTCCAAACGCAACTAAATATGTTTATTATTGATTGGTATGTATGTATTTCCTTAACCCCAGCCCCTTATTTCAGACCCCTTAAGTTTTTATCGTAAACATATTAATTATAGTGTTGTTATTGTTTACAAATTGTGTATTCAATTCAGCTAAGGAAAACATTACATAAGTGAAAGAAAGTTTAAAACGATACAAGTGTAAGGCTACTTTTATGAACAAAAAAGCAACCAACAACTACATTAAATTAAATTTGTATTCTGGATACAATAATAAGCAACAAACAAAGCAAATGCAATTGCAAAAGCAAAAACAAAAACAAAACAAAAAAAAGATGAATAAAAACAATTAAAACACAAAAAATATAAATAAAATTTGTATATTTAATAAAAATAGCAAAATAAAAATAAATAAAATTCTTTTAAAACAAACCATTCGAATTCCTTTAGAGCTTAAGATTCAATTTAGCCAATACTCACTGTACTTCTAAGCAAACTAATTTCAAACAAATTTAGTTTTTGTTAATATGTTCAACAATTTATTAGCACTTTTCCATATGTCTCCCTTGATAAGCAAATTATACACATATTTAAAAATATCTAGTTAACACCGCCGATAAGATTCACCACACGATTCTTATAGCGTTTGGATATATCCTTCTCGATATACGATTGCAGATTGCGAGTCTGCGCAATCAGTTCATCCAAGACGGGATTCAATTTCTGACGCTGCTCGCGTGTTTCCACGGCACGCTTCTTGAGGCTATCGCGTCTGGTGCGCAGCTTTTCCACGGCCTTTGTCATCTGCTGCAGCTTGCTGACCAGCAGATCTGCATATTTGGGTGAATGTTTCAGCTGGAATAGATGACGCGTCTGCTCATCGGACACCTGTTGAATGATCTTCTCCACATCGCTCAATATTTTGCCAATCGTCTCGCTGTCGTGCGTCGCAATGTTGTCCATCAGGGAGAACATTATGTTATTCGATGAGTCCAAATGCTTAAGCTCATAGAGGCGCATGAGCAGGAATGCCTCCAGTTCGTGGATTTCGTCCAGAAAGCGATCACGATAGTTGGGTGAGTCCAGCAGCGTATAAGCCTGATCACCTAAAAAAAAGAAGTAAACAATTAGTAAAAGATAATAGAATCATTAATCATTAGTTAATGCCAACCTTTGGCAGTGCCACCATCCATGCCGGTGCCCTCGACAACAATGCCGTATTCCTCGACGGGTATATCGAAATTGATTTCGACAGCATTTGTGGGTGCACTTTCAATGCCCCAATCTATGTTGCCGCCGTCTGCTTCCGGAAAATCACCATAATCGATAATCTCCGCCGAGACAGTGGAGGATGTGCCGCCATTGTCATCAGTGCCAAAGTCGATTTCGTTGCCATCGGTGCCATCTTTACTGCTGCTCGATCCGCTGATGCTTAAACGCAGTTCAGGTTCCTCAGTCGCAAGCGGCGCCTCTTTATGGATGTACTGATAAACGGTTGTATTGCCATGCTCCACCAAATGCCGCAGTATGGGCAAGCATTGTTGGTGCCCACTGATCTCGGCATACAGATCAATGCCAGCCTGCACTCGGCCAATATCTTGCAAGGACTTGGCATATAAATTCTGCAGGCCCGCAAGCACCTCAACAAATTCAGCATGTAGATTTTCGCCCTTAACACCCAGCTGTTCAAGCAGTGCAGCATGCTCCGCCAGGAGTTGAGCTTCTGGCTTGTGCATATCATTGGCTCGCTTCAGGCACTCATCCGTCTGCTGTTCCATTTTGATCATTTGTTTGCGCACATTGGGAATCTCGTAGTGGACATTCCTCGCGAAGATTTGCGCCGTCTCCGCCAGATATGTGGCATTCTTCTCGTACAGACGGCAGATCTCCTGCCAGTCTTTCATGCGCTGACTGCCATAGGTGCCGAACACGCTCTTCGTATCCTTTTCCGTCTGCTTCAGGATCTCGATGATCTCCTTCACATGCAAATAGTTTATATCTGCAAAATAATGCGACCTTTAGTTGGAATCTAAAATGTATATCCATCTAGGGAGCACCTACTTGATCCGGACAAGAGTTTGATTAGTTGATCATTGGCTGGCATATCTTGCAGGGCATTCCTTATCCTTGAATGTATATCCTTGATTGGTGCCTGCACGTTTTTGGGCACAATCCGTCTGCTGATGAGCCAATCTCGCAGCTTCAGCGTGTGGATATCTATGGGTATTTCCGATTCCTGGTTTTTGGATAGAAAAATATTTTAATATCGTACACATTTGGCTTTACATTATAGATACTTTATTTATGGTAAAAATGTGATATATCTTTGCTTACATTCATTTTTATGTTGTTGACGTTGCTGCTTGTATCAAGTGTCTGAAGTGCTCTAAGGTTGCGCACGATACGTCACAACTTTTGATAAAGATGTGTTGCAGATTCATCGATATATGCTCGAAGCTTATCGATAGTAATTCTATTACAAAAAACAGTGCGATTACTTATTATATTATTGTATAGGAATTATTGCTTATTGTCATTAGTTATTCAATCATTATATTATTCAATCTATTTTTAATAAACTGCAGATGCATGAATTACATTTACATATATGTATATATGTACATTTTATTTAAATATTTCAGAAAAATGTATATACAATAAGCGAGGGATAACTATATTCTAAAATACGTTGGATGTATTTGGAATGGAAAACGGATCCGAATCCTCCCTCAGCATTTGTGAGACCTGAGCACTGGGGAGCATCTTCTGCGAGCTGCCCGTTTTCGTTTTACGCCAGTGATCCCATTCACTTGGATGCATTCGCTTCTTGTGCGAATGCATATTAGCATTTGAGTTGAATGTCCTCGTACAGAAGATGCATTTATAGAGTGGCTCGCCCGTGTGCTGTGCCATGTGCTCCTGAAATCGTAAATTATTAGTAATAATTATAAATTTTAATATAATACAAATAAAATTAAGATTGCCACCTTAAGGCTGATATCCTTTTTGAAGGTCTTGCCGCATTGCTCGCACGGATAGACTGTGTTCGAGTGCGAGTAGCGCTTGTGTCCGATGAGAGCACGCGAATTCTTGCAACTCTTGCCACACTCGCTGCAAATGAATGTTTTACCCTCGTCATTGTGGCGCCTCAAATGCTGCTTCAAATTATCCTCGTCCTTGAGCCAGCTTTCGCAATCGGGCCGAGGGCATTTAATGCGCGGTCCACTCTCCTCAAAGTGTAGTCGCACATGTTTCTCAAAGACAGCCTTGTCCTTGATTTCCTTGCCACAAACATGACACACATTTGCCGCCTTCCGATGCTGCATGCTAACATGCACCTGCATATGATATTCGGTTGCAAAGCTGCAAATACAATTTATATTTTATATATAAAAGGTAAATTGCAATGGATAGTTGGGCGTACGCATTATGTTTGGGGCACTCCTGACAAATGAACTTGCGCTCGCTGACTGGCACATGCGAGCCCTTGTGCAGCTCCAGGAGATTCTGGCGAGAGAATCGCTTGCCACACTCTTCGCACTGGAAGTCACATTCCTCGTCCGGCACGTGGTGCACCAGCCAATGGGCGCGCAGCACACTCGAATTGGCAAACACTTTGCCACAGTCGTCGCACCTGAAACCAAAGAAGATAATTATTAGAATAATAAAGGATATTAAAAAGATAAATTTGATAAGATAAATTCATAGTTTTATCCCAATTGAAGGACATGCCTACATAAACATAGACAAGGCAATATATACACAGGATATACCATCAATAAAAATAAATGCATACTTAATATACTCCGGATTCTCGTGACGTCTGGCATGCTCGACGATAAGGCAACGTTTGCTTAGCTTTCGACCGCAACATTTGATGTAGGGTCGTTCGTTAGGATGTTTATCCTTGAAATGATCCCGCATGCCATCGAAGTCATCGGCCAGAAAAATACACAGTTCACAGCCCATAACAATATATTGCTTGATTAGATCCTCATCCTCCTTACAGAACGGTGGATATTGATGCTTCTTGAATATCCGCTTGGCTGGAAACTTGCGTTTGTCATGACCCTTCGACTGCAATGATTTCTTCAGTTTGACTGGCTTTAGTTTTTCGTAGGTGTCCGTTTCCCGCTTCCACTTTCGGCCACTGCGTGTAACAATCACATTCGCATCATCCTTGACGTAGTCATCTGGCGACAGTCTCTCCAGCTTAATGTCCGGCTTACTATCTGATTCTGTGTCCGCCTGATACGTGGACATCTCCATGTCTAGTTCATCGAGCGGATTGTTGCTGTTGCTGCCATCGTTATTGGCATCGCCATCGATTGTTAGCACCTCTGCAGGCATCATAACTTCCTCTGGCCATGGGGTGCACATAATTTCGGGATCCGGGTCCTGCTTGAATTTCGGTGCACTGGCATAAATCACATGTGCGTCTTGGATGGATACGTAGAACTGATGAAATTCCGAGACTTGCGTCCAGCACACATTACAAACCACTTTCGATATGGCATCGTTTGGTAATAACTGTAAAACAGGCAACAAGAATATATATATATATATTTGAATGGGTGAATTGGTGTGTGGGTGTGTGTGCAGCTCACCTCAAACCAAAAGTGCTGGCGCAGAACTTCGGCAACATTTGGCACGACACCCGCTGCTGCTGTTGCACCTGCTTCACCTGCATCGCTATTAAAGATTTGAAGGCACATCTGGGAACCACAACCACGCAGGCAGAGGCGACATACTTGCGGTTCCATTGCTTATCATTAAGTTGGAAGCGCTGCAGCCAGCGTATGAGATCTGACAGTCTTAATTTACTGTATAAAAAATGTTAATTTAATTGTATTTAGGGATGATCAATTCCTATCAATCATCGATAGGTTACATCAAAACGATATCTGATGATATCGATTTGTTCTGCACAGTCGCTTCATGCAGCAAACTGTCAAGCAGCTTATGCATGACGCACTAGGGTTGCAGGCTGCATGAAAACAATATCGACTAAAAGTTATTCGGCAGCAAAATGCAGGGAGGATGTATAAGATATAAATAAAGAACATAAATATCAAAAGAGATCAACAACTTTGCAAAATGAAGGTAAACAAATAAGTCAGAAACCAGTGCTAAGTATTTAACTATCTTCTCCATTCAGCGCATAAGTGACAAGAAGCTGGAGGCTTTTACGGTTGGCACATTTTCCAAGCGGCAATTGGTAAGTTCTGCGAAATGCCTAACTAATTTATTTAACCAAATGGAAAAAAACGCTGATTTTAGTCCAAAAAAGAAATTGAAGAACAAAAGAAGAAGGAAGATGAGGCAGCTGCGGCACATGTGAGTGAGGAAATGTTGACCTATTGAAATTTGTTATTAGCAATTCTATATTTACAATGTGCAGGCGTTTAAGGAGTTTGTGGAGACGTTTCAGGAGGCGCCGACTGCCTCCTCCAAGGTGTGGGTTAAGGCCGGCACCTATGATGCTGGCTCCCGGCGTGAGGATAAAAGTGAGAAGGGAAAACTGTACAAGCCGGGCTCCAAGTTGATTGAGAAGAGCGCCTCCGAGAAGGCGGAAGATTATGCCAAACTTTTGGCCTCCGATCTCAAAAAGGATCCGGCACCATTGAAAAAGAAGAACCAAGAGAAGAAAAAGAGTAATTTGGAACTGTTCAAGGAGGAATTAAGACAGTATGCAGAATGTAATTTGTAACTAGAACAGATAATCTCCATTATGTATGCCTTCCACAGAATCCAAGAGGAGCGTGAGGAGCGGCACAAGTACAAGCATATGGTGGTGCCAAGTGCGCCATCCTCTTCCTCCCAGCAGCAGCAGCAACAGCAGACACAGCAACAACAACAACAGCAACCCTCGTCGAGCAGTTCCCAACAGGCGAACAGTGCTCGAGATGGTGGATCCTTTGACACGGGTGATCCGAATACAACCAATCTGTATTTGGGCAATCTAAATCCAAAGATCTCCGAGCAACAACTAATGGAAATTTTCGGTCGCTATGGTCCGCTGGCGAGCATAAAAATTATGTGGCCCCGCTCCGAGGAGGAGAAGCAACGTGGCCGCAATTGTGGCTTTGTGGCCTACATGAGCCGCAAGGATGCCGAACGTGCGTTGCGCACACTCAACGGTCGCTACATCATGGGCTATGAGATGCGTCTGGGCTGGGGAAAAACGGTGCCCATTATGAATACGCCGATCTTTGCGCCACAAGCACTGCTGGAGCTGACGTTGCCACCGCCGCCGTCGGGTCTGCCTTTCAATGCCCAGCCACCGCCCAGCGAGGCGGATATGTTGCCCAAGAAGAACTACAAGGATTACGATTCCATCGAGGACAAAGAAAACATGGAGCGGGTTAGTCTCTTAGCTCACTAAAGTATCAGGTCTTTTACATTTTTTTTTATAAATTGCAGATTCTGGGCAAGTCTGTGGTGAAAGTCTTCATACCGACGGAAAAGTAGGATTTACTTGAATTTCATTCATGTCATTTAATGTTGTTAATGTTGGTTTTAATTTGGATGTTTGCATTTTAGATCCGTTCTGAATATCATACATCGCATGATCGAGTTTGTTATACGCGAGGGACCCATGTTTGAGGCGTTGATCATGAGTCGCGAAATGGAGAACCCACTCTTCTCTTTCCTTTTCGATAACGAGAGTCCGGCGCACATTTATTACCGCTGGAAGCTCTACTCTCTGCTGCAGGGCGACACGCCGAGCGAGTGGCGCGAACAACAGTTTCGTATGTTCAAGGATGGGCCTGTATGGACGCCGCCTATCGCCAATTTCTATACGCAGGGCATGCCCGATGAGCTGGTCGTCGATCCCGATGCACCCCTTGTGCACAAGGGTGCTTTATCTAATGCGTAAATCAAATTTTGTTTACATTTATCAACTTGATGTATTTATTTATTTAATGATTTCTTGTGGATGGCAGGCAACGTGATCGCCTAGAAGACTTGATACGACATTTGACACCGGAGCGCGCTCGCATTGGCGACGCAATGATATTTTGCATTGAGCATGCCGATGCTGCCGACGAGATTTGTGAATGCATTGCCGAATCGTTGGCAAATTTGAAGACTCCCGCTTCCAAGAAGATCGCTCGTCTATATCTTGTTTCCGATATCCTACACAATTGCACTGTGAAGGTGTCAAACGCATCGTTCTTTCGAAAATCGTATGTTGACCACGGAATGCTCGTTGATTCACAGGCTTTAACTGATTTATTTATTTACAGCGTGGAGAAACAATTGATGGATATATTCGAGAGCTTGCATACCTATTATTTGGGTATAGAGAGTCGCCTGAAGGCGGAGGGATTCAAGACGCGAGTTTGCAATGTAATACGCACTTGGGAGGAGTGGACAATTTACCCAAAGGATTTCTTATCCCAATTGCATGCGGTATTCATGGGTCGAACGGTATGTGTACAGCAATAGTTAACCATTTCAGATTAATTTATTTTGTTTACTCTGCAGGCTACCTCACCAGTCCAAGCAGATGAGTCACGCTCCGAGGAGGCTCTCGATGAGGACATAGATGGGGCGCCACTGTCGGGCGAGGAGAAAGACGATGAAGATTTGGATGGTGTGCCCCTGGACGGTGCTGCATTGCTGAAGAGTGCACTGAAGCTAGCTCTACCAGATGCCACTGCTCAACAGCGAGATACGCCCAAGCGGGAGGAGTATGTTGACGAAATCGATGGTGTTCCAAGTAAGCCACAATTTCCCATGCAAATCTATACATGTTATAAATGTTTTAAATTCTTTTAGTGGATGATGATCTCGATGGTGTGCCCATTGAGCATGTACAGAAAGCAGCAGACAGCAAATCGCATCCAAAAATGCCTGGCTTTATACCATCCAAATGGGAAACGGTTGATCCAACACAAATTGAGGCACAGGCCATAACGACTAGCAAGTGGGACACATTGGATCCACCGGATCCGCCCAAGTTCTTCAGCTCTGACGAGGAGAGCGATGATGACAACTCACAGAAATATGATGACGAAAAGCGTCAAAAGTTGCGTGAAATCGAACTGAAAGTTATGCAGTATCAGGATGAACTAGAGTCGGGCAAGCGGCGTCTGGAATCCGGCTGGACACTGCCCGAACAGGTTGAATACCATCGCAAGCGTTTACTCAAGCGGGTAAGCTAGTTAAACGATTTGTTAATACCAACTCAAACCCATATCCACATTACAGAATTCACCCGTGGGATCTGTGGACTCGCCGTTGAGCTATATGAATACCAAGTCGAGGAGTTCACAGCGTAGCGAGAGTCCCGATGGACGACATGCTCTCGGTGGCCACTTCAGCAGCAGCTCCCGTTCGAGTCCCGGCCAGCGTACCAGTCGTAAACGCTCCCATTCACCGATCAGTGGCGGCGAGAGCAGCAGTCGTAGCAGCCGATCTGTTAAGCGCAATCGTTCGCGCAGTCAATCGGATTCGCCCAAGCGTTACTCAGAGCGTCCAGGTAATCGCTTATCGTCACGCAGATCCCCATCCCCGTCGCCAGCCTTAGGTTACAGTTCGCGTGCGGGTCGACGAGGCAGCGTCTCGCCGCCATCTCGTAATCGTTTGGACAACAACAAACACAAGCACAAACATCGCCATTAAAAAGTTTCACTGCGTATTTTAATAAAGTATTTAATATTCAGTGTAATTCAGTGAACAGCCAAAAGTCTTTTCTTCTGTAAATTTAAATGGCTTCTACAAATAAATAAAGTGGTTTGGAAATGGCGAATAAGTCCGGCGTTATTGATGATAGTTGATGGATTGGTTAGCTGTATGTATATTTAGCTAGCATTTAGGGATGCCTCGTGTCTGTAGACCTCAATGACATCCTCAATTATCTCCCATTGATTCTCTCGGGTGAAATCCTTTACCAGTGGCTTATACCACATGGATGCCTCGTCCGATTCATCGGTCAGGGGAACCTGCACCCCATAAGTTTGCAGTGCCAGCGAGAGACAACCGATTGCCACGTGTGTGGGCTTGTATTTCAAGATATTTGGGCTGTGGTGAAAGTCCTGTAAGTACGAGGCAGCCGTCCTGGCAATCGGTACAGAGTTCCACACATCCGCGCCGATCCAATCTTGTAGTGTCTTCATGTAGTAGAGCAAATACTGCCCAACGAAAGAGAAAGTTGAAAAATTAAATAAATGGCTGGAAAATTTGGTAACAAATTGCAGCTTCCTACTTTGTGCGCAAGCTCAATATTGAGATCAAAGCCCAATGTGCGTGTTATGAGCAACTCTGCCTGGACAATGGCATCCCGCATGGCCCAATATTCATCATTCAGATCCAATGGTGCACTGCCCCGATTCAGGGTGCCGTATGCCACATTGATGACGTCGCGAATTTTGACACTGTCATCGTCTTTGATTTTGCCAGCCAAATACAGCGACGAGGCGGCAATTAGCTGTAATGGGAAATCCACACATTTCAGATATGGTAACGGGAAGGAGATCGACTCAATACTCACGAATTCATCGTAATCCGACGACTTGACCTCCTTGAAGAACCGATGATAGACAATGGCAGCACAGGCCGCAGTCAGTGGCTTCATTTTCAGCTTGGCGGCGCACTCGAAGATGTAGAGTGGCACTAGACCAGGTTTACTCGAATTGCTGCAATATTTGTCCAAATGTACAAATTGAAAATTGAAATTATTGCTGCTGCGGTTGGTTGAAGCGTTGCTCACCGATAGTCTATTGGCTTCATATTTTGTGCTTTGCTCGTTTCCACGTGCTGCTGCAACGACATGACATCCAAAACGTTTTTCATTTTATTAAGTCGTAAAATAATTCAATTGTTTTGAATTCTAAAGAATTTCGACAGTTCGTTACCACCCACTAAACAAGTAGAAGAACCGAGAGAGAGACAGAGAAAAGCAAGAGAGATTTACAAGCAGCACTGTAATAATTTCAATAATGAACACCGTTTCAGATCAGCTGTCTGAAAGGCACTGCACACACAAAAAACAAAATCAAGAAGCAAACGCAGCACGCTGAAAATTCGAGACAGCAAGACCCGAACGAAAGAAATAACCCGAAACCGGTTTAACGGCAGAAGCCGAGCACACAGTGGAACGCATGCGCTGCTTTGACTGCCTGCACAGTGGTAACACAACGCCTAAGTGAAAGCCATTCATTTCCTGCTTTCTTAAATTGCAAATTCGCATTAAAACAATGGCGTCGCACATTTGAGATGAATGTTTATTTATTAAATATACGTATGTTATTATGAACTAATGGGTTTATAGATGCGTTTTAGTTTCGATTTCATTCTTGTCAAATTCATCTAAAGAACAAACTGAATTAAGGAAGAAGCTGCCGCAAAAGGAAACAGTAAAAATCAACATTATCAGCCGCTGACTGCTGCTCAACCCCGATGCAGGCTCACAATTTTTGTTAAATCTGATTATATATTTTAACATTATTAGCCACTAACTGCTGCTCAACCTCGAGGCAGGCTCACAATTTTTATTAAATCTGATTAAATATTTTGTGTAATGATTTTTAGATGTAATTTTTCATGGGCTGTGCATGGTTAGTGTTAGGTTATGTGTATATTAAAAGTAAATACGAACAGCCTCCTCGGCATTCTGTTCAACGGGACAATAGGGACATTTGAGGATGTGCCCATTGCTCAGTTTGTGCAAGGCATCATTGGAGATGACATGACCGCATGTCAGCTTCTTGGGTGGATTGTCCTCCGTTGTTTGTTGCCGCAGAATGGGACACGCGAAGATCGAATGAAACCGAAACTCTGGTTGCAAATCAATCTCAATCGGCAGCTCATCGCATCCATTCCACATGCCCAGCACCTGGCGCGATTGCATCACCTGCTTGATGTTGAGCAGGGCGGGCAGAGCGGTGCAGCCGGCATTGACCACCACAGAGAGGGCAGAGTTTTTACTGATACCCAGGAGTTGGCAAGCATCGTTGAGGAACGTGAACGATAGCTCTGTCCACATCTCCTGAGCCAAGAAGATCTTGTAGGGTGTTTTCTCCAAGCCACCCGGCAGATAGATAAAGCTGGCCATCAAATTGGCAATCTCGTGCTCGTAGCGTTTGGCAAACTTCTGAAAATTGGTCCGGGCATACACAATGGCATCGTGCTGCGACTCCAGACCGTTGGAGACCAGTTGCATGAAACGCATGCGATGCAGCCGAAACTCGATAAGCGAATGACGCTCCAACAGCTGAGTGGAGTGACGGATGGCCCATTTGAGAGCTTCGCTGAGTTCGCGCTTCTGTATCTGTATCCAGATGCTGTAGATTTCGGCGAACTCACGCTCCGAATCGAAGACATCCTGGGCATCGTTGTCGGTCATTTTGCACTCCTTGATCAGGGTGCGGGCCACCTCGTCCATGCCTTGGCGGCAATAATGCTTGGCAATCGCCTTATTGAGTAGCATTAAGTTGTCCTCATCCTGCAGTGCATCCACACGCATTGTCGAACTGAAGTCAGAGTTGAAATTCCGATCGATGGCCTTGCCAATTTTCGAAACGGCACCATGCGAATCCCGATGCTCCGTCGATAGTTTCTGTACGCGCACATTACATTTGGAGATGGCATCGCGGATTATCTCCATTTGGCTTTCGGTTAAACGTTGTGGGGCTGACGGCTCTGTCTCCACTTGCATGTTTACAGTCTCGCCCATGGGATCATCGACGCTGCCCGGTGTACCCGGTGCATTCATTTGCGTCCCAGTATTTAGAGTGGTGACCAACATTTGCTCCGCATTCTCCAGCACATTGACCAGCTGCGACATTAGCGCTGCGACATCTCCGATTTCGGCAGAGGCGATCTCGTGAAGCAGCTCCAGCTTACTGACGACGCGATCGAGCTCCTTCTCAACGGTCACACATGCCTCGTCGCCCATAATGGCCAACCTTGTCTGTGGCTCAGCGTTAAATTTGGACAATTTGGAGCGACGCCAATCGACAGCTCGCATTAGATTTTCCGTCAGTTACAGTTTTCAAACTTTTAACACGCTTTTCTCTTTTGTGCCAATTGCAATTTTCACTGCAGGCTAAATGTAAAATTTTTTGGATTTCTTTGTTAAGTTCGCAATTTTATTTTGACTTTTGTCTACAATAACAACACAAAGAAAACATCACTGCCAGAGTTGCCCTTCGTTCACACTATTTTTTCGTAACGCACGATGACAGCTCTAGTCTGCTGAACAGCTGTTTTTTAATGTGAAACACAACACAAACACAAAATTTGTGTGTACATGCGATTTCCAGATTTTTTACTTACCCTTCTATTTCGAACTTTAACTTAATTATTTTAATGCCTATATTTTTTAAGTCGTTTATTATTAGTTTGTAATTTAAATGAACTAAACACGCGTTGACATTTAAGCCGGGTGATTGGAGATGCCAGGGTTGCGTTACTCACTCACATAGCCCAGTCGAACCCAAAACATGAGCAAATACCATTTGTGGTTTTGGTTGACAAAGACTTATTGCTTATTGAATCTAATACATACAGGATTTTTAGATGTCATTAGGGAGGGGAATTTTTCGATTTATCACAGCTAAAACCAAATTAATATACATTCTTAATCGTATTATGGAGTTTCCAAAAAATGAATGAGCTTAATTATTAATTTAATTCGAGCCAATCACCTTATTTTACAGTGTTTAGGTGTTTTACAGTACTGAGTGTCTATCGATTACACTGTCGATAAATTGTGGCGGTAACCCAATAGATTTGTCTGCATATCTATTGATTTTCCGACCCACTTCATAACGACAAACTTGTAGTTTGAATTTAGCATTTAAGAGTCGACGAATACTTAGTCAAAATAATGGTAAATGTTGATATAAATTGGTTGATATACTCAGTGTACATTGCATAAATTACTAAAATATGTTCGTTCAGAAAATCGCAGCACACATCGGTATCTAGTCAAGCGTTACAAAAATTGTAGATATGTATTTATAAATAAAATATGAATATCATTTGTGAACTGTGCGACATTGAATTGATACAATGCCATTGACACTAAAAATAAAACTAATTTGAGTGCTGGACATGGAAAATTGATGATATTTGTTGACCATAGCAAAAGCCACAGTGTAATTTTTTTTTTGATGTGTCTATTTGCCATGCGACTTGTGTAAAGTAAAACAAAGTAAAAACAATTTTACATATATGTATGAGTGTAATGCACTTTCAATACTTTCGCCAGTTAACGAGTCCGAAAGCGAATTAAAAATTGGTAGAGAGACGCCGGAAAACATCATTATGATGTATATGCTATATACATAGCTATATACATGAACGATTATACGATTATACGACAAGAGTCAAAAGAGCATACCGTGAAAATGCTGATAAATGGTGTGAAAACAAACAATAACAAATGTACATAGCATATAGATGTACATAACATAATTCGATGAAAATACCGACGCGCATAATATGATGGTGATCAGCGCTTGCGCTTATTATCCGGGACCAGGGGACCAGAACCGGGGTTCGTCAGAATATGCGCGGCGAGTGCAGGGCGAATTGTTGCAAATTATTTTGTCGCATTCATTATATTTTTGATTTCAGCCGCTAGCGGCAAAAATAACAGACAAACGCTCAAATTATGGCCGACTGGGCCCAAGAAAACGAGCAGCAATGCGTCGTCGTCGTTGTGCTGTTTTTAAAAATTCGCTAATAGATTCAAAAATTTGCTTGGCCAGTTCGGAAACAACATTGGAGCTTTGCGTAAGCATTCGTCGTTTCGCAGTTCGCTTAAATTTTATGCAGATACAACAATAATTTCCATTTAATATTATTAGAATTGTGTTTTATTATTTTACTTATTTTATCCCATTTGCTTAAATGTTCTTGTGGTTGATTGTGAAAAAATCACTTATGGTTTACGGAAAAAATAAATTATTAGCCAGTCAAAACGAAAAGTGTGAGCGCTAAAAATAAAATAATCGGGACCGCTATTTATGTAATAAAAATTGTTGTTCTTGTTGTTGTTGTTGTTGTTGTTAAAAACATCAATATTCACATACGCTGTGAATTGTGATCATTTAAAGTGATGTGTTCTTTGAGTTACAAATGAGTTACAACATATGTATTTTTGAATATATCCATACATACATATATATATATATATATATATGGTCCATAAATATATATATGTGCTGTGTGGGGATTATTGAGATGTATATATATAAATGTATATGTGTATTTATTTTTCAGATAATGCAATATCAAGGCAATAATTAATAAAGAAAATTGCTTAAATAAACGTAACAAAAATGCGCCTACGCCAAAGTTAACCTCAAATATTCGAAAATAAAAATCAACTAACAAACAACAAATATAATCAACATCATTCAGCTTCAGTTAAAACACCGTTATAATTCTCAACTTGGAGTTCAAGCACAAACGGAGAGTTGCCTTAAGTATTGAAGCTTTAACCAAGAAACGGGTAAAATGTCCAAAACAATGTCACAACAACAAGCAGCAGCAGCGGGGAAGGGGAAGCATCGCTCCGGAACGGAGGAGAGCATGTCGCCCAAGAAAATGGGCATCATTGCGATCGTAACGGTTGTTGGTTGTATTGCCATCTTATGGCCAAAGGTATTCCATCCCATGATGTTTGGCTCAGCGCCGCCAATCAAGCCAAACTTTAAGGATCAGCAACAGCGTGGCGGACCAGGCGGTAAGTGCTGAGGCCTTGTTCCTTTCACATATTTATTTTTATTAATTTATCAAATTTAATTATCATTTAATTATTGTGTATGTATGTGTGTGTTGGTGTTGTCTTGCTCACTGAATGTTGTGGGGCCAGGTTGTTGTGATGTCGTGCTTGACCGGGAACAGTTTATGAATGCCTCAAAGCCGAGCCCCGAACCGTTTGGTCCACATTTGTATCGCAAACAGATCAATTTGTACACAGGCGAAATAAGTAGGTGGCGCCACTGTGCAAACCGTACAATTGTTAAATGCGCTTTCAACTAACTCTTTCAATTTGACTAACGGCACGTTTTGTCCTGAAAAACCTAACCAACCTAACGACTTTTTAAGCTGTGACTTTCTGACATATGTTTATACACATAATAAAAGTGGTCGTTCGATAAATAGATAGATAGAGCTGATTCTGATTTGTAAATATTCATAATTTGTGGCAATTAAACTTTAAAAAATTTACAATAATATAAATGTATTATATAAATGAAAAGATAATTATTCCAAAAATTTAAATTCATGGTTTTCTATAGATATTGAAAACGTGTTTTGCAAATACAGTTTCCATTTAAAAATATATTAAATAATATCTATACACATTTTGGTCAATTTCTATGTATATTTGGGTTTTTTTTTTTTTAATTAAAAGCAGTCAAAACATTTTCTCCATAATCAGAATCAGACTTTCTGAAAAAATATAGTTTTATATATGTTCTCATTATTTTAATTGATTAGAATCAAGCGACTACTAATTGCATTTACTCAATGATTTAAGAAAATGTTTGATTACTGCCCCAATACCCGTTTTGTACAAAAGCTCAGATCGTTGCAACTTTGATTGGCATTTAAAATATTTCGCATATAGGTCTGCGTCAGGAACGACCAGCCCACCTGCATCCGGAGTCCATATATCAGGCGATGCGTGAACGTGGACGGGCAATACCCGCCACGCCCACCGTCCCAATTGTAGAGCGCAAGACTTCGCCGAGTAATCCACCGCCACGGATCGTCGACGGCCGGGTGAGTTATGACTTCAAATTTGCAGCTCATTTTCCATTGACGACGAAAAGACGCGTCGGCAAACATTTTATTTCACATTGGGAATGGACGAGTTGGGACGATTGTGTATGAGACATCGGCCAATTGCTATAAATAGACACGTTTAGTTTATTTGGATTTGGGTTTTTTGTTTTTATGACACTGCACGCAAATTGAAGGCGAAAAGACAGGCGAAACAAAAATATACAAAAGAAACTGTAAGGGAAGAGTGGGTTGAGCACACAGAAATAAAAGAAAATAAATAGAAATAAAAAAAATATTGTTCATATTGAACTTGTGCCAAATGTTATACGCCACCTTTCCGCGCCTCTATTTATTTTACGATTCGACATTATATAGGATGTATGTGGTTCCGATATTCTACAAATTGATGCACATGTTTTATTTTTTACATAATATATCCTGGCAATTTCAGATTTCCTATCCTAAAAGAATTGGACAAATAATTCTTGTCAAATTATAATCAAAAATTGATGTTTTCCTTAGAAATATATATCATATTTAAATATATATTAAACAATGTTTACAAACCGAAGACAAAACAAACATAAATTACTTAAAAAGAAAAATTTGAAAATCGTAAACATTTTGTTTCCATATGTTATTGAAAGACCTTAACGAATAAATTTACTTATGAATAATTTTTATTTGGATGCACTCAGCCTGGACCGATTCCGGGAATGCGACCACCAATGGGAGCGGGTGCCTTTCATCAGCCCCAGCAAAGAGCTGGAAGTAGCATGGGTTTCCTGATGCCTCTCTATACAATTGGAATCGTTGTCTTCTTTGGCTATACAATTATGAAGGTTTGGCTGCTCTAATAATAATCTGAATTCGATCTGGCATAACTAAAAAACTGAAATGCATTATAGATCGTGTTTAAGAAGCAAGTGCCAAATGCTCCATATGGACCCGCTCCAGGGGATCCGAGTTTCCGACAAGAAGTTTTTGGACATCAGAATCACAGTCAAGTGGAGGATTTGGGCGGCACCAAATTGGGTGAGTTAAGATTAAAGATAGAATTACATTTTTGTATAGAGTTATAGAAAGATTTCTTGTAGTAAGATATATTGCATCCTGAAGAACACTTACTCTGATATCCAAGCACAGACACGCACACACACACACACACACGCTCACACACGCTCACACACACACACGCACACACACTCAAGCACACACGTACTTAACTCATAATCAAAGAAACTAACCTAAAAATCGTTCACAATTGTTTTTTTTCGTATTTTTCTGCATTGACATTTTGCGAAACAACAAAATAAAGGTTGGCGCGAACATCAGACAAGTAAGATAGAGTTTATTTTTGATTTTGTTACAAGACTCTCTCTAAAAATGATCAATTTTGTGTGAATATGTTAAGTACATTAAGTACGCGAGAGTTGGCTCTGTTGAGTTTTTAAAATATGTCCTCTTCATTTGGTGTGCTTAGCTGCTAAACAAACTTAAGGCTCAAACTTGATTTTGTATTTACACACATCTATATTAATAGTATATAGATATATAAATATATTCTTAAATGTTGTACTTTTTTTTTTATATATGTACTATTTAAGTGTCTACTAATTCACCAGCCATAACCACGCAAACAAACAAACCAAAAAAGATTTAAAAAAAAATTATATATATATATATGAGTAGTTCGTGAATATTTTGTCATACATTTGATAGTTTGGAACTTAGTCACACGATCACTTGTTTATTATTTTGCTGTAAATACACTTTGTTATGCTAGTTGTTTTCATTTTTGTCTTTGCCACATTGCCACAAAATTGTCAGTTAAAGCAACAAATCCTACGAAACCCATTTTAGGAACTGCGACGAGCGCAGCAAGTGGCAACAGGCGCAACAACGATAAGGAACTCTACAATGCCACCTTATCGGCGACGGCATTGGCCACAAATCTATCCACATCGCTGAGGGCTCACCAGGAGCAGTGTCACAGTGCACCGACTGGGCCAAAGAGCCTCGCTGAGGTGGATAAATCGCTGTTCAATAAGGAGACACAGCAGTTGATGGAAATTGAAAAGTTGCGACAGAAACTCGAGGATACGGAGCGTGAGATGGCAAAATTAATTGCCGAAATGAACACCGATCAGTGTGAGGCAAAGGTTAGCATCATATATCCAACCAAAAAAAAAAAACACGAAAAATAAAATCGTAGCTCTTGTGGCAAAATATTAGTACTCCATTTATCCTACATTTTTATCCCACGAATCACTTTAGATTTCTCGCAGAGATTTTAGTTGATGCGTTCAGTAGTGTTCAAAAAATGCGCATTATGTTCTCATTTATTAATATATGCTATATTTTATTTGTATTCTCATTTTCAAGATGATTGCTCTGAACTTTCTCAAGCGCCAGCAAAATTTATAATTCAACCAACTCTTATATACTCAAAAAAAAAAAAAAACCAAACAAAAAAATCAATCAGATCACAGAAAAAAAGACCACAACTAAGTACAAGCCATACAAGTTCGTTTCTACTTTTGATTTCTAGTAAATAATATACCCGAGTTCTTTTTGTATCATGTACCATGTATATAGCCCCAACTCCTCGGAACGGTTTAACAATCAACCAGTCTGCAGTTGCATATCGGTCAGCTCTGTGGCATGCATGCGAGAGCGCAGCTAAAATAATAAGGATCGTTGGCTATGAATGCGTTGCGTTGTTCTTGAAGCCTGCCTTCACCCAGTATCCCAATTTTACATATACATCTGTGTCTATCTCTCTCACGCTTCAACTGTTTGCATGTGTGTGGGCTTCGATTAAACTCTCTCTCTCTCTCTCTCTCTCTCTGTGTGTCTTTCTCTCTCCTTGTTGCACTCTTACTAAACTATACTATGCTAAATATGCTCGTCTGCTCGATCAGCATGCGAATTTTGTAGTCCTACTAACTATCCAGAACTACTAAATATATATTTATACGTAATTGTGTCTGTAGCTTTCTTTAAAACTTATGATGGGGACATATTTTAGAAACCATAACGAATCGGTTTGAAATACAATAAACCATACAGAAATACATATAAAAAAATTTATATGCATATGTATTTATTTGTATATCAGAAACTTTTCGATTCATATCTCATGTTCATGCCAAAAAATATCATTAAATTAAACAGCAAATTCATGCGAACATCGAAGAGTTTTAGCTAAGCAAATGCCAAATGCCAAAAGCCAAAAGCCAAATGCCAAAATTGTTTATAAAATCTACTTATATTCTCTGTCGTTTCTTCGTTTTCATGTTACACATGTGCAATTACAATATAAATATATATATATATATATATATAAACATATATGTCTCTCCACTCTTGTACTATGTATTGTACCGCAAAAAAAAAAATGTTATGTTGCACAATTTACCGTATATGTAGTTGTAACGGCGATCCAAGGTCTTATAGACGCTGCCGATGAGCAATTGAACGTTCGAGATGTGAAAGGGGCGAGGAGTGCAACTGAAACTGAAACTGAAACTGATAATGAAACTGATTTAAATAAGGTTAGCGCCGACGAACGGGCCACGTTGCAGCAATCGTTTGAAATTTAAATTGTTTCTTAACTCTATTTCGTTATTCGTTTATTAACCACCAGCAAATGTAACTGAGTACTTCCCCCTAAAATTAATCTATTGTTTTTGTTGCGTTTCTTAACCACAATTAAGTAAATATTGTTTTTTATAAAATGAATTAATATTGATTTAACAAAATTTTTTGTTGTTTTCTTGCTGAACCAATACTGAAAACTAGAAATTTTTGGTTAATTGTATATTACAAGTTATGGGCCAAAAATATTAAAATTTCAAAATTGTAATCCAAAAACAAAAAAAAAAAAAACAGCAAAATGACGACAACGAAAAAACGAATTTGACAAATGTAGAAAACCAAAACATTTCCAATGGGCAAACAAGAACAAACGACCAAGAGCAGAACAAGGCTAAAGCTAAGCAGCAACCACAACAACAGAGGAAACATCGCGACATCAGCGCTGAGCGCGAAATGACGGTGAGAAATAATAATAATATGAAAATTAAGTGTATATATTATTATAATTTTATTTAATCACTGGCACACTATGGTACACTATGTGTACTATATATATGTGGTGCAGGTTCTTGGCATGGAGTTAACAACTAGTTGCGAGGGCGGTCAAAGATGGACCGGAAGACCTCCAACGCCAGTTTATCGCACAAATAGTGGATATGTAAGTGTGCCTCGACTACTGCAAATCCTGCCAATCCACATTCAAAGAAATTTCTAAACAGCGAAACACTTTGAAATGCCAAAAGTGCTTATGACAACTATCCACCTAACCACACTTATCAATAATAATTATTGTTATTCATTAATTTCAGTCCAAATTGGAAGAGAATCTACCCGAGCCGCAGTCCATTTATTTGGAGGGCGCCTTGGCACACGACTCACAAATTTTAGTGGCCGATTCACAGACGAGACGTGAAGAGGTCTATGACACTGAACTCAATGGATCCAATGATGAGCCGGCCGTAAGACAGAGTTTGTTGACAATTTTATACTCTCATTAAATGCTATCCGTATTTATTAGGTCATACTCAGCAGCAAGATGACGTTATCATTGATTAATTTGGATTCAAATCAACAAAATGGTAATGATAACAAACCGGAAATCGAGAGTCCTTTGGCTGATGACATTGAAATAATTGGACACGACGAACACTAAATACGTGTAGTGCTCATATATATATTGCAAAATATATAAAATATATATTTGTTATGCTCATATATCGTTGTTAGGGCAATATGACAATGCAGTCAACAATCGCATTGTCTTTTATCGAAAAACTAGTGCCACACGTTTGAAAGAAATGAGTGAAATTTGACAAATTCACCGCAAATATTATGACTGATTAAACAAAGAAAAAAAATAGAACCTGATCATAATTTGACATTTGATTTGTATATAATTATTGCTTACATTTATATATTGTGCGTTTTTTTAATATATCGATTTTGTTTTCGAAATCATCTGCTCCTGTGTGGTCAACTGAACTCCTAAGTGTATGCAAAAAAAAAAAGAATTCATAAACTGGATATTTATACTCCTTATTTAAATCGCAAGATATTATGTGTATATTTAGTTGAAATGCAAATTAAACTAGTCTACCCCATCGATTTAAGAACTTAACGTATTCATATTTAAAATCAAAATCGTCTATAATTATAAATGGTCGTTTTCGTAATAATTTACATCCTCACATTGAAGCCCATACAAAAATTTTCAATTGCACCTCATGTTTAACGAATATGTAATTAATGTTAGTGCCACAGTGTTTTTGAAATTAGTTTAAATTAAACAGAATACGTATGAAATGAAAATAAATTTTAATCTTGATTTGACAAAACTTATCTGGTTTTTAATAAAATATGACCATCTTTAGCATAATGAAGTGTTTGATTTATTTTCTTTATATTTGAAAAAATGTTTTCTGAACCTCTGTTACTTAACAGCATATTAATTTCTACGTTATGTGTACTCAAAATGGCATGCTAGTATTTTTTGGTATTATACTTTGCAATTTTTGCCAATGTGTACACACTGACCAACAGCTGATTTGTCAAACTATTTTGCGTTTCGAAATAATTACGTAAATTCGGCAGGTTAGTAAATTATTGTATTTAACGTGAAATAAACAACAAAGATACCCACTAGTAAATTATAGAATTGCCCAAAGTATGCTGCAATGTTGAAAGTGCACTGTGAATGCATTGTACTCAATGTTTGAGCGGTAGATAAATTTCAGTTTCACTTTGCAATTGCCTGTGATGATTATTTACATATTAATCAAATTTATTTAATTTGCTTGTATTTGTAGCCAAGTATGTCGATCTTACACTCGAAATACTACGACCACCCCGATGGCGAAGATGCCTTTGGCAAGATTGCGGCTACAAACAGATACGCTGTTGCCGCCGGTCTGGCGTGGTCCACATTGGATGTGCTGACTCTATCCAAGCCACAGGGCTACATACCCACAATTGGCAGATTCGCGTACAATACGGGTCCACTGATGGGAATGGCGACGGCATTTACGCTAACAACGTTAGCTGCCACTAAAGCGCGCGGCAAGGATGATAGGTGAGACGAGCCTTTGCCTTTGGTTTATCACTCATCCAAATCATGATTAACTCTTTGCTTTTTCCAGATTAAACTATCTGATTGGTGGGTTTGCTGCTGGTGGCGTCTTTGGTGCATGGAAGCGCAATCATGTAGCTGGCCTGTGTGCTGGACTATTCCTTGGTAAGTTGATCTCCACACATATTTATATTATGCTCCCTTATATTTAATATTATAATTTACTGCTCCAGGCATAGCCGGTGTCATCAAGAAGATGTCCGTTGAACAGGGTTGGGAATTCTTTCCCGATACACCCACACATCAATATGGCTCAGTGAATGTTGCCCAGAACGATTACACCATTATGGCAGAGCGTCCCAAAAACTGGACAACGGAAAAATAGGAAAATGACCCAAACATTTCGCGCTTTGTTTTTAGTTAATAATTTACCGAAAAGAAACTGGCAATTTTGTGTAGCTTAAAAATCCAAATGCAACCCGAATAAATGCCATGTGAGAAGTGATACCTAAAAGCATATGTCAGTCTACAAAAGTCTCCAAGTGCCAGCCAGCTGGCAAAGAAAGCGACAGATATGCAAAAATATATAAATTGCAACATGTCACAGAGAGCTTATTGACGCCCAAAAACCGAAGATCACATAGCAGACAACAACAGCAACCAAAACAACTATAAGAGACAAGACTCGGAATCCAGTCACGCTCACAGTTAAGCCAACAGTTTTGTCTTTTTTTATTTATATTTTTTTATTCTTCGACGTCCCATTTAAAAAACCATGAATGTGCACTTAGTCATTTTTTTTTTGGCTCTTTTCTCTCATGCTTTTTTACCTTTCTTAAGCGTGACCGTGAGTCATGCAGCATGTGTGTAAATATGTATGTGGCATAAATATATGGGTATATATGACAAGACATGCACGCATAGCTTTGAGCTGGATTATTCGAAAACTTTACATATATCGCTTGTGGCTGAGCTTAATGCCTAAGTGCGCATAGATAAACGAATCAGCTGCTAACGTGTTGCAAAGTAAACATTATTATCAGCTTATAATAATAAGCATTCTAGCTGACTACAGCTAGCTAGAGCCAGCAAGCGTGTGACCAATGCGAGAACTGGTTTTCCAGCGAAAATCTTTGTTCGCATCTAAGCAGCGATTTTTCACGCACACACACCAACAGGAAATACCGTCAAAATGCTGAGAAATAGTGAGGCAGCATTACTAACGTTGCATTTCCTGTTGCCAGCTTTTAAACTTGGCTATTTTATTATATTTCATAATTGTGCGTTTCTTTTTGGGCTGCTGTTTGCTGCTGCTGCAACATGGAAATTTGCAATATGCCAGCCAACAAATTTTATGTGTCTTCTGCAAAAAGCAAAACCCATCTCGTCTGCGGTTCGTTTAGCTGAGAATGAGAAGCGCTGAGAGAGTGAGACGGAATCGGAGTCTTAAGAAAGCGTGAGGGTTAAGACCTCTTCATTTTTAGTGTTTCATAAATTATGCGGTTTCATTGTGTTCTCTGCTGATTCTTTTATTTTTTGCTGATGAGAGGATAGTTTTGGTTTCTGTGACTGACCCCTAAGCTGGGAACCGTTCAACTTGCATTGCGTAAGATTGCTGTGATTGTTTCATTTGTACATAATAAGATTAGTGTTATTTTTACGGTTTCTTATTGTCTAATTTGAGCTATTGTGTAGATTTCTCGTAGATTTAATGCGATTGATTTGGTTAAACACTTACAAACAAGACGGCTGAACGAATATCTTTTAGATAAAAAAAAAAAAAACAATACAAAATTGTCTTCTCCCTCATCTAATGTATATTTGAGTGTTAAAGAAATGCCTGCTGCTTTTCTAACAAACATAATGAATTCTAAACTCACCTTGATCTTTGTGCACGTTGCTTCAATAAAGCAACGCTCCCCTTCAACTCCCGATCTCCTCCACCTCATCCTATTTAAGCAAACCAGTTGAGCAGCTTGGCGGCTCCCAAAAGATTTCAAGTGCGCCAGTCACTAGAACTGACTAATCTCTGGCAGCTGCTCCACTTCCACTGTCCTCGACTCTTTTGGCGTGCAGCCATAGACTTAGCTGGGTATCCAGCTGTCAGAGAGCTTGAACATGAGCATCTACTCGGCGATCGCAGCATGATTTATTGGATGCTCTGCGAATGACATCATCCTCATCATCATTGCAAACAAAAAAAAAAATCATTAAAATCTTGAATAAATTGCATATTTGCAGAAAACATTTTGCGTATTTCACTTTTCAGTTCTCCACACGCGCTGACAAGGAATATTAAAAATCGGACAGAAATGCTGCGAAGTAAGGCGCAAAAGAGTCGCATTTAAAATATACATATTTAATAATTTCGAGTGGGGTTTACTACACTCGGAGAAAAACGGTGTTTTAAATATTAGTCAATTCATTACAAGAATTTTTGTTGCGGTTCTTAATAATCTTTAAACCTTAAAAATACATTCAAACTTCATAAATATTATTGGATCTAATACGAGGACTAATTTCAAAAGTTGAATACTTAAATAATAAGTAAAAATAGTAGTAGTATTGTTTTCAAATCTCTAGTTCTAAAAATAATAAATATGATAAAATGGTGCAAAGCTTCTGACTGAACAGTATTCAATTTGGCAATCTTCAAATAACTGTTATCTCTTGACGATGATTTCAAGCATTAAAATCCTCTATAACTTTGTTAAGTGTACCAAACTACACTCACACACACACAAGGATATTATTTAAATTCTTTGCTGCGACCCTTAATGACACTTTTTACTAATTGGCGTAACGCTACTTCAGAGGCCGGCCCTTCGTTAAATGTCAATTATTTGAGCCCCTGATGACACTTATCCTGGCTACTCAACTCTGGCGCAACCTTTCCCCTTTCCCCTTTCCCGTTGTTTCGCGTGTCAATAGGATACAAAACTCAAGTATGCAAATGTCGGGCAAGGATTATAGGGCAATAGTCCCTTGGGGTATTGTTGGAAAAGTATTGTATAGTTTATGGATATGACTATGGCCCAACTCCAACGATCTTAAAGCTTTCAAATTAATGAGACACTCGAAGCAACAATGGCAGAACTCAGTTTTGTAATTGTCGTGTCAAAACATTGTACCACTGTGGCACTTTGGGACGATACGTTCGTAATTAATCTTATTACGAGTTGGCTCCTAGCATTTATGGAATTGCGGCTCCAGCAGCCGCCTCGCACATTCACATCTTGTAATCCTTTTAATAAGCCCGCGCAACTGACGCGACACCAGCGTCAATTAATCACCACAGATCGCAGACGCAGATGGGCGGTGGATGGGCAACGCAGCAATGCCCGGCTTGCCACAGCTACAGCCACAGCGACAGACACAGTCACATTCATCCTCATCTATGGGTTGGCAAACACAATTCTGCAATTAAAGATCAGCGACGAGGCAGGCGAGCACACACAAAAGAAGCTACACACACACACAAACACACACACACACACATTTGTAGGTACGCACACCAACGTGTGTGTAGAGCTGTGGGTATTTGTTGGACACATTTGTTGTTGTTGCTGCTGTTGTCATTGAATCGGTGTCAAACTTGCCACGGGGCACAGTGGGTCAAAATATATTGTGCTAGGTTAAACATTATGAAAATAAAAAAAATAAAACTTGTGCAAGAAAAGAAATGTTCTCAAATTATAATAAGCCGGCTAAACATCAAAAATTCCTTTTCTTCTAAAGTGTCAAATATAAACCAAGCCAAGTATGATAATAATATTTTTTTATTAATTTTATTTAGAAATTTTTAAATTTAAATTTAATTATCTGTTATATTATTGTGTTTTCAAGTAATTAAGTAATTCTTTCAATATTTATAACAAAAATATGCAGTAAACTGTCAATTGTTTACCTCTGGCAAAATACTTTGTCAATCAGTGTGCTGCTACGAGTACTCTTTCGGATGACACTGTGAGTGTGCTCACAATCAGTTGATTTCGCTACTGCATTTGTAGATATATAGATACACACATATGCATGCATATGGGGCCAGGGACACAATCCATCACTTTATGCATTCTAAAGTATCTTTGCAGCTGCAGCATGAGCTTGAGGTGATGCTCCGCAGAAGAAAGAGAAAAATAGAGAACAATTGATAGGGAGAGAGAGCGAGAGAGAGAGAGAGAGAGAGAGTTTTTTTTTCATGATTGCCATTTACAATGACATTCTGAGTGGTCGCCGGCTAAACAGACAATTCGACTTCCAGCAACGCTTTCGAGATGCAAATGCAACCAGCAACAAAATCCGGAGTCCGTATCAGATTCACTTCATCCGATCGGCGACAAGCAGCGCCTGGCATGGGGGTCATAAGTGCAGAGTAAATAAAATACAATTTTTTTTTTTTGGTTTCTTCTCTTGAGTTGGTCCAGAAGATGGAAGACGTAACGAATGAAGTGATTCAATGTATTTTGCAGCTGTGGGAGAACACGGGAAAGGGTTGGAGAAAGAAACAGATACAGACACAGAGAGAGAGAGAGAGAGAGAGATGCAGATTGATTGAAGTGAATGAGGGGGAAGACAACTGAATGGGAAAGCTATTTGGTTGTTATCCAGCGACAATAGCACGCGTTGGGGTCTCCTTACCGATCATTTATTTGAGACGGGAAGTTGGATAACAACATACGAAAAACCGGTCCCCATCCCCCCTACCTCCCCCCACCCCAGTGAACGACAGATTGATTTCTTTGTCGTTTCCTTTTCGCATCCATCAATTGTGGCAACCACTTTTCAATATACCATGTATCCTACATATATGTATATGATTGTGTTTGTTTATATGCACATATGTTTTATCGTTCCGTCGAACTCGAGCTATGGAATGTTTAGGGCCTTGAAGAGTGGGATGATGCTCATGCTCCAGTTGTTTTGATTGACATCTTTCAATGGACCGAGGGCATATCTCGTTGACAATAAAATGTTGCTACCCAACAAGGAGATGCTCAGCAGTTCTTGCAACTCATCAGGGTGGTTCAGCATTCAAAGTTGAATACCAAACGATTTGACAAAGTTTTGAATTTATATGCCAGATTAAGCATACTGAAGACTTGTTAGATTGAAGTTTGCTTGGTATGAAGCTTATATCATTTTGATCTTTAACGTGTAAGATTATATTATAAGCCAAGAAAATATTCCGATCAATATTCATGAAATTAATTTTTATACTCGTACTAAAATTGTCTAAGCTTTGCAACTACCAAAATGTTTTAAAAATACGAATGGTTTTCTCTTGCTTAAAATTTCGGACAGCAATCGTTCTTGGTTTTGGAAAATATTACATTTTCTTTCAGATTGCACTTACTTAGGAGACTATTAAATTTCTTGGCTTCCTGTTTTGAGTCACCATAATGAAGGGAATGGCAAACAGGCAGCAGATGGAAATGTTTATGGGATCTTCTTCGGTTATAGCATGTACAAACTTTGTAATGAATTGTTTCTGATTTGGCCATAAAGTCGCACCAGCACAACACTGTGGCAAGAGGAGACAGAAGAGGGGGTTAATGTGGCACATAAAAGAGGCAATGCAAATGCATAAATCAAGTTTAAATTCGTCACACACGACACTTTGCTTGGGGGCAGACATACAGACATACAGATCTGCTTCGTCTGCTTCGTATATAGACATGCAACATTTGTTGCAAATGAAGTGCAACACTTGGCTGTGGGTATACTGTTGCAACTCCTTGGCTAGATCAGACACCAGCTCTAGCTAGTACTATCTGTGTCGTGGCAAGCAACTTGAGGCAGAAGACAGCGCCACAACGATCGTTTGTGGGCATTTTTGCCAACTTGCAGAATATTCAATTATGAGGCTTGTGGCAGCTGCTAATTTCCATTGTTTGGTGTCTATTGCATGCTGTGCGTCTTCCTGGCCACTCTATCCCATCTCACACACATACATTTGAATGCGAATTCTGAATTCTGAATACAACTACGAATACGAATACGAATACGAATACGATCGTTGTCTGTTCAAGTGGCATTCTTGGGCTGCCTCATTCCTGTGGCTCCTCTTCTGTCGAGTGGCTTCCGCTCTGTGGCTGGAGCGGTCGCACAGTATATCTTTAGTGGGCGAACTGGTCGTGACGCATGCCTCCTCAACCGTAACCTTAGTCGACGCGTAAGAAATCAAAACTTTTAAGTATGCGAAATGCATTTTTTTTTGTCTGTTTTTATTGTTGGCCATTTAAAATCAATTCCGAGACTGCAACGTCTCCGTTAAGTGCCCCTAATGGCAGTCGATTGACATCGATCCATGTACACAAGTGCTGCGCAGTCGCAGCGTGCTCCATGCCCCATGTCCCCATCAATTGTTGTTGCACCGCGACTTGAAATCTCATCAGCTTTGGAAGCTTTCAATTGAAAGTCGGCTACTACTGCTACTGGGGGGCACTTGAGAACACTTCCCTCCCACTCCCTTCTACAGTAGTTGCTACTCCCTTATTTATTTGACTCCATTTCATGCCACTCATTTGCCTTTTTATGCTGGCGATGGAAAAATCTCTGCTGCACATTGTTCACAATTCCATTCGCTGGCCGAATTTGTTTGAATGCATTAATTATGTACTTATAATAAAATACCCAGCCTCAACCGAAAAACAAGCGAGAGCATATACAAGCTTGAACATAAATCAGAATTTGTTAGGGGTGTAAGAACGCATAAAGTACAATTTGTACATTTTTCAAAAATACACTTTATAAGTAACTAAAATCAAGTATTTTGATTTATAAGTGCTATAAAAGCTTTAAGTATAACTTGTAAATATTGTGGATCAGTTATTGAATACTCCATTTAAATTTAATTATAGCATCTGTATTTATTCGCAGCTACAGAGTATTTTAACACTCAGCAACTCTTCTTTTACATTAAACCATTACTCGGGTAACATAATATTTTGGGCTTTGTTTGGCTGTCAGTTAATTGATTCAATTATGCAGAGCAAATCATAATTTTTGTTTGATAAAATCTCACGATTCAATTTCAATTGCTCGATGGGCACAGCATTAAGCCCATAAGAAGTCGGGTCGGCTTAATGGAAATTCATCAGCGTATGACAGGCAGTTTTTACTTGCTTTCATTATCATTTCTGAAATTTATGAATTATGCGCGTAAAGACCACATTGAAGTAATTTAGTCGACAGTCCCTTTGTTAACAGAAGTTAACTCTTGATGTCACCATAAATTGAAAAAGGGAGAGTTGCTGATGGATCACCCAGTTCAGTGCTAGGAATTCCTACATTTGTGTATAATTACGTACAAGAATAATTAGTTTAATAAAAAATAATATAAAATATTCTCCACAAGGAAATAATAATAAAAAGCTTTTATCACTAAGTGAAATTAATTTGTTGAAGAAAATTATAAACGATTTGTTTGACGATAAATAAATGTTATCAGATATTTATTCGTTTTAGAAATTGTAGATTTCATTTGCCTAATTACTTCGAATTCTGAGAATGCAAAGTTTTTATTAATTCGAAAGTACAAATTGTGGTTAAGAATACATTCAAAGTCATTAAAAACACTGCATAAAAGAAATAACAAACTATTTAATCAAGGAATATGTTTAAAAAATAGTTCATTATCTCCGGTGGAATTTTCAACCAAAACATAAATAAGACTCCATTTCATACAGAAGCTTTGCAATTGGAGTATTCCATTTTTCATGAGCTTATTATATCCAATGGAACTGCGCTGAACTGGGCAATTTTCTAATCAAGAAACAGTCTTCAAGTGTTACAAATGCCACAGAACTGCTTCTGGAGTAAGAAACAGAAAAGAAAAAAATAGTGCATACATGCAGCATTATTTATAGTGATATCGGATTCCGGCATCTCGTTGGAGGCGAGTCCATTTCAATCGGCACAATTGGGGCGAGGGCAACGATTGTCGATTGTCGATTTGTCTGCGAGACTTTTACTTTGCGGTTGCTTGTTTGTGTCTTCCACAACTATTGTGGAGACCCACTTACACATGGCCAGGCACATCCACAAGACAACGTTCAATTTGCGGTGCTTCTCTTGGATCCCCGGCACTGAAGCTATCTATTGAACACATTTAGCTGTCTCCAGCCAGCTAGCTTTTCACTGTGTCACGCTTTAATTGTCATTGTCTATCTGTCTGTCTGTCTGTCTGTCTGTCTGTCGTTTGTTTTGTCGTACTATCTGTCGTCAGTTACTTCAATTTCGGCTAGCTTCCGTTTTTGTGCGCTGCTATTTTGTACCCAGCATTTTTGGGTATGCGAAGGGTTATTATATTTAGTAGCAAGTAGTGCAAACGAAAGCAGGACAAAATGTATGATTAATTAAGAAATAGTGTAGTTAATGAAAACGATTTCTAAATATTTATAATTTCTGAATAAAACTATTGATGATAAGAAATAACTAAATTAATTAATTTCTTTGTATCTAATCATAGTTTGCTATATATTTTATTTTTAAATTAACGATTATAATTACCAATATTATACGTGTCACAAGGGTTCTCAGCTTAGGTATATATAAATATATATATATAGGAAAGTTAATATTATCTTTTTATTCTGCTATTTAGAAGGTATCACTTGGCCGACATTCAATGCAGTTCATTTTAATTTTAGTGCGCCAATTTGGAATTGTTTGGTTGTTTAGTTTTGATCGCATTGTATCGTTTTTATTATCACAGGGTGCGCTACTTATTAGATACAGCTTGGACATTTCTGTGGGGAGTGACGAGCGTGGGTGGCTAGGGAGGGTGAGGACTCAATGTTATTGCGTATTGACAGACGCACACACACACACACACACACGCGCGCAAAATACGCATTTAAGTATTGTTTCGCTTTTATGCATGCTCCTCATCCCTCATTCGCTTGGTCACCTGTGCTCAGCAATTCGTGACAATTCCCATTTCTTACATTCGTGTTATTCATCTCTAATTTACAGTTTTCTTGTTGTTCTTGTTGTTGTACTCCATATGCCGGTCTAATTTACAGCTTGCTTGTTGCTGTACTGCTCCCGGCGAGCGAGCTTGGCTGCCAGGAGGGAATTTAATAAACATCTGCTGCTAGATTTTCAACAGAGTAGATTATCACTTCTCGACATGCTTTTTTGAGTTTATGGCCAGCATCAAAGATTTGTCGCTGACAACTCATGGAGCATGTGGAACTCCAATGTGGTAATTACAGCCATCACGCACATCTCACATAAAAACAAAACACAGCCGCCAAGTTATCATTTTTTTTTTTATTTTACGGCTAATTTAAAAGAAACGCATGTAAAGAAATACTTCGCTTGAGTTGAAAAACTTATTTTATTTTGGTGTTTTATTTAATGAAAATAATATTTTTAATTACAATACCAATGGAATTGTATAATTATATAAAAAAAAAACTCATCAGATTTCACATTTAGATTAATTACATTCACTGTAAACTGCAATGAAATGAGTACAAATATATATTTTACGATGTGAACTTATCAATAAATACATTTATTTCTACATCCATGTTTATGTCTGACTCGAATTGTGTAACTTATAAAGATTGCTCAACCTCAGATGCTGGCTATAACTGCAGTATTTGTTATTGTTTTGCTGTCGAAAACATTATCGAAATTGATTCACTTGAGCAATTTGTAACGCAATACGCCCCAGCAAACAAGCTGGAAGAGAAGCTGTCACAGTAGCAAAGTAAATTAAACCAGAGCGCAATTGGAATACATATACTACTTGCACTTTGAAGAGCAGGGTAAATCTGGGCTGGTCTGGATAAACATGACCAGAAAAATGTAAACATACGCTGTTTATTCTAAACTCTCCCTTAATTTTCCAGCCGATGCCACACTCGACTTTCTCTTTCTCTATTTGCATTGCATAAATTTTGGAGTAGACGCTAAAAATGGGGAACCCCGCATTGAAAAGAAAATAAACTAAATGAAATTACTGGCACGGTATAAGGATACTACAGCTCTCCGGGGGCATCCTGCGGCGCAGCCTGTTGAGTAATGCGACTGACGCACGCGTTTAGCAAAAAAAAATGCGGAAGCAAACGAACCCCAGAAGCAGCTGCCGGAGTAGCGGGAGTGAAAGGGCTGAAATTGAACATGCATTTGTTGTAGTGGGGGCAGACCATCTGGATTCAGATCCTGGTCTTCGATTCAGCTCGCTGATTTCATTACTTGCTGAGTTGCACTTAGCCCATGTTGGTTGCCATGCCACGCCTTGCTCTTGTTGTGACAACCCCTGATGGTCTCTCCCCCCTTCGCGTCTGGCCCTGCGGCCTTTTATGTGGTGGTCTGTAAACTTGCCGCTTATCAGCAGTTAAGTCCTCTCTGCATCAAATCAACATAAACATATACAAATACAACCCTTGGGACATGTCAAGAACTGTCTTCGGGATGTTTATTGCCTCCAAAGCCAATTTAATGCTTTTGAATTCTTTTCATATCATTGCTTTCAATGGGACTTAACTTTATGATTCTTTTGCCGGTTTAAGATGTTTGTTATTTAAATAAACAAAAGATATCCATAAATCAAGATTTCGACTAGAAAAGGTAAAAATAATTAAAAGTTCTAATGCAATAGAGTATTCTTTCCTACTTCTTTCTTACTACAAAGATAATTTATTTTTAAAGGTGTTTTTTTTTAGGGATTTTCCATGCAGTTGAAATTACATTTAAAGTACAAAAGTACCAAAATTCAATTAGGAAATGTGATTTTTCTTTCGCCAATTAAAATTCGTTCTCTATCTAAAGCGAAAGTTAACAAAGTGAACAACCCGCTGGCCAGTCGTAAACATTAACCCGTATTAATTATAATCATAAACTATAATTTTCACCCAACATGCGGCAAGCAAAAAGAATCACTGACCGGAAAGTCTGAACTTTTTTGCGGGTCCGTTGGCTGGAAAAGAAAGCGAGTGATGCCATCTACAATATTCATATGTATGTGAAAATATATATTTTTTTTGTAGATAGATATATGTGTATGTTCATAGGCTAAACTTTAATCTGCCAAAAGAATTTCGCAACTTCGTCGTTTGCAATTTTATGCGAATTGTTTGTCAGCAAAGTCACAAATGTCACACGGGTCGGAGCACATTGCGAACCTCTGCTCGGCATTACTATGTTCTGGTTCCAGTTGAGCACCTCTTGCGTGCAAACAAAAAACGTAAGTAAAAAAATAAATTTGAATTCTCTGCATCGCTAAAGTTTGCGTGGGTGCCCAAAACTTGACTTTGGCGCTAAGCTAAAATTGAATATGCCAGTGGTATATCTAAATTTGGGAGTTGAGTCTTTTGGCGTGACTAACACAAAAACAAACAAAAACGTGCCACTAATTTGCTTAATATTTTATTCGTTCTGATTTAGTTTGAGAGTTAGACTGGGACTGGCTACAGGGTAAGTTGTAGTCACGCTTTTGTGACTGTTTATTTACATTTTAATCAGATCAACCTACACATTTGCTCAAGATGCATTTCGACACTTCTTTACGTATGAATGTTCATATTTACATACAAACATACATATACATAAAGTCTTCGTCCGTTGCAAGTTCACAGTTTTGAACATCATCTTTTGCGGAGTTGGAACTGGATTTTATGGTATGTCATGCGTAGGTGTGTGTATGCCTCTGAGTGTGTGTCTGTGTGTGCATGTGTGTTGCATTCAACATTGGGGTCGCATGTCCGTGTGCATGTCAGCGAATTTGACACTTTTCTCTTTTATTGCATTATGACATTTATTTATGATCGGCTCTCCCACTGAAAGTCACAAAAGGGGAGTGTTGAAAAATGACAAGAAACGAATACAGGGTTGTTTCTTCCAAGTGGTCACTCACAAATGCAGTCTTGAAAAGTGCATTCACATTTAATTGCGTATGTTATCTGCTAACTTAAGTAAGTTATTCATGATTAATTCTTTATAGTGCATGCTTCCTCACTTTCTTTCTGTGGAAATTGTCACGTACATAAATACATATGTAAGTGCATATTTACTTGCATGCATATTTATTATTATTATATGCCAAATGCCAACTGCAAACCGAAGTCTGAGCTAAGAGCTCAAGCTGGGCCTCGAGTCTGAATCACGCCTTTGTTGTTCCGTTGCTTTTGAAATTGATAAATGAAAAGTCCCATGCAAGCACAGATACACCACATGCAAACACACATAGGCTTCCATCAATATGCATGCGTCAAACGGTTTCTGTTGCTAAGCGAGATCTGATCATTGCTTTGGGTGTGACATTGTGCATAAATCACAAATAAGACACATCAGCAACCTATGCTTGAGTGTTGAGTATTTTATTGTCTCTGCTTTGCCATTTCTCTCTTTCGCATAATTCTTTTCAAGAACAGTTAACCAAAAACTTGCGTAATGCAATTAAGACAAAGGGCGGTAAATAGAGCAAGAGTAAGAGCGAGAGAGAGAGAGAGAGAGAGAGACAGCGTGTGAGCCCTTGACATAGTCAATTTGAAGATCAACCGCTGAAAAGAGATGGCAGTTGCCAGACTTGGAACGAGTCTATCTTAATTGCTGTCGATGCGCAGAACAATTTAAATTCATTTAAAAATATCTAGTAAACTTAATTAATGTAAAGCGAGCAACAGCAGCAACTAAAGTGTGGGTCACAAACTGAATACGCTGCAAAAAAATTACATCCCAAATAATATTCAGTGTCAATGTGAAGTGGGGGAAAAATGTAAGACTTTGAGTATGTGTGTGTTTGTGTGTGTTTACATATGTATATTTTATGTGTGACTGTATTAAGTGTCTAGAAAACAATTACCAAAAAGCATTGTTGCACGTACCTTATGAATTATTATAATGAATAGTGAGCATGTAAATAAACAAAAAAATGTCATTGCGTGGCATAAACATAAATATGAATGAATATATAATGTATATGTATGTATGTATATAGCATATACTATAAGCGACACTATTTTTATAAGACGTTAGGTTGAAATGAGTGAACATTTGGTACTCGACCCACTTTCGCATTTGACTTCCTCACATATTATTTTTAAAAAATTGCTCATTAAACCAGTAAAGATAATATGTAAGTTTTGTAGGTTGATCCCATAGATTATATTTAAGATTTAAGAAAAGACTCAAAGCCCATTTACAAAAATTTACCTTCTTCACTTACCAATGACATAGTCTCTCAAAATAACATATTCATTCAGTCTTTTTAAATTTTTTCTATCTAAGAATATTTTACACAATTTTATGTTATTTCTGTGTTATAGTTTCGAAACTTGGTCTTGTAAGTGCGCTAAATAATTGAACCATGTATTTTGTTGCTTTGATTTTCTTTAAACTGCAACTGCGCATTGACCACGAAGGTGTTTTAATGGCTCTGGTACGTGGTGTCTGGGACATTTGGGATCAAGTAATCTTGCCTGGCGGCAGTGAAACTTGTGCCGGTCAAGCTAGGAGAAGGAGGCCCTAAAGTGTAAATTGGCCATGTCCAGCGCCAATGGATCGACACATGCCAGCGCAAAAGGAAAATAGAAAACGACTTATGGGCACATACAAAGACAAACACACATACAACTACACATACACATAAACATACAGACAGCATATAAATGGCAATGAATTGGCCAGCAGATCGTGCAGGAAAAATACCATGGAAAACTTGTTCAACACGAAAACACGCGCCAAAACAATTCCCAATGCGATGGGAAAGTTGAAGAGGCCTTAGTCAGGCTAACAGCTAAACTGGCCAATTGCAGCCGCAGCTTTTGGAGAGTGTGAAAAGCTATTATAGATTGTTAAAGGGGTTTTTTTTTTTGCTGAAAGATTACAAATCCTAGCATAAAAGAGCGTCTTTCAACTTGGTTATTTGTTTCCAGTTGGGGACATCAAATTTCAAGCTCAAGTAAGCCAAGATTACTCGCATTGTGCCAGGAATGTGATGGGCTTCCTCCAGACAGTCTGATAACAAAGTTATTTTTATTAAAGCGCACACACATCAAATTAAATTCGTGTACAAAATGCAAAGGCTCTGAAAAGACAGGCTTCGCAGAAGAAGCGTTGTAAAAAAAAAACTGCAAGCTTGAAAATATTTTTATGTATAAAAAAGGCGCAATATAAATATGATGAAAATAATTAATGCCGAACTGCAAATACTCTGAGCTTATAATGGTATCTTAAGTGCAATCCTAAGGCACTTAAATTAAGTTTAAGTGAGGCTCGAATAAAGTATACGTAATTCGAGTTAACCGTACTTGATCTAAAAGCAATTTAATCGAATAAGTTAGTTTACCATACTCTATCTTATAGGCAAATTTGGAGTGAAAACTAAACGATTCTGCAATATAAAGAAATTAAATCTTTTAGTTGTAGTGTTTTTTTTTGTTGTTGTTTTTATTTTGTTAATATAATTAACATTTTGTGAGGGTGTTAAACTGAACTGCGACTGCGTCGAAAGTCAGTTAGTCAACGGTTGGTCGTGTTAACTTTTGAGCCAAGTTGTTGTTACTGCTGCTGCTGCTGCTGCTGTTGTTGCGGCTTTCAAGCTGGCCAACCAGCAACGCAAACAGTACGTAAACTTGAAAACTGGAAATTGTTGGCTTGTTGGAGTGGGGAGGCTTAGAGAGTGAGAGAAAGAGCAAAAGACCGGTTTGGCGAACTTAAACAAAATGCACAAAACGGAAAAGAGACAAGCAGCAGGCATAAACATAAACGCTGGCAATCAAATGAGGCTTGGCAGTTGCAAAAGAGGTCAAAGTTGATCACGGCATTTTCACAGTCACATACACATACAAAAGAAAATCATAAAAAACATATTCTGCACATTCACATTTACATTATACATATACCCTTTGCCGGGAGAGCTGTTAATATCGCCTCATTAATAGGTATATAAGTTAATTATTTATTTACTTTGTTAACACTTGCGTTAAAGTGCAAATTGCATTGAGCATCTATTAATAATTTACACAGACAACAGAGAAGCCTAAGTGCCCGTCCAGACACAATATATATGTATTATCTATATGCATATGTGAGTGTATTTATGGATTCTTATATCAAGCAGCAGACGTCAGCAATATAATATATAATTTTTGCAGTAATTGCGCAGTTTTCTGTTTGGCTTAACAATCGAGACATTATTCTGAAGTAAAACAGAACAACTGATCAGTTCTATTTTTATATAATACTTTCGGGGCTCCCAAATTTTATAGAATCTCAACGCCCAAAAAGAAGCATAATTACCATCATGGCACAACACATAAAATTAAGTTATGAGATTGAAGCTTTCACACCCCATTGTAATTATACGCTTATAATTTATTATCATTTCTCCAACACCTTTTCAAATTACGTTTACAAGAGTCTCAAAAAGTCAATGCTATAAAACTTAGATGAGGCATCATAAATAATACATTTCTTGTTTTGTAAGTTTTGCTCATTTTGGACGACAGATGCGGGCGTTCCTCTGCACATGTTTATGCCTGGTTCAACTCGTTAAATATGAAAATTAATCAAATGGACACTCGATAGGGGGTGGCACGAAATGGGCGGATGCGAATAAATCACGAAACCACAATTAAACAAATTTTGGTTTTTATATTTTAGAAATATGCCACTAACAATGAAATATTGTGTTTTTTGTCAGCGTAATCGGAGATAAAAAATAAATTTTCCAGAACGTTTGACAACTTGAAACTTTAACCTTACATGGAAAACTGAGTCTAAATATAAAAATTGTGAATAACTCGCAACCAGCTTAAGAGTCAATTGAACACAGTCTTTGAAAAAAACAAAAATCCCCCAAAAAAGCATTATGAAATACTTTAGTGTTTTGGGTCTGGTTAAGCGTCACTTGGAACTGATGTCGGTGTCGCAGTTCACATTTTGAAGCGAGCTGAAACGTCATTGAGCTGTCAGGCTGAGGCAGTCAGTCTTCCAACTCCGCCAGACACACTTACAAGCATGATTATTTCAAATTCAATTAAAACTCGCCCTGATTGACAGACAGGGGGCTTGCCACAAAATCGTATTGACACAGAACAGGCAGGCGAGCTGTAAGGAGTTTTCGATTCTACGAATTTAACCAAATCTATTAACAGCTCTCAGCATGGCGGCATATTGTTTAGAACTTGCATTGCAAGTATTTCGCCTCTAATTTTATTATTCGCTGGGGAAAATCACATACCAACCAACTCCAAACCAATTTTGCATTTCTGGGAGGGTTGTGCGCTTCTTGTGTTCCAGTTTGTGCCTATTTTTGGGGTCATGCCCGCTCTGCATGTATATAAAAATCATATTAATTATCAAATATATGCTGGGCATTTATCAAAAATGAAAGAAGTAAACCAAACCAAAGCGCATTCATTTACCAAAGTGTCAGTGAAATATTTCACACAAATGGGCAACCAAAGCTAATATAAAGATTTTAATTAAGAGCCTTCGCCCCCCTCTCTTCATAATATTTATGAGCTTGTGCCCATTTATAGAGAGTGGGGGAGTGGAATGTCTGGTGGTTTATACCAGCCTAACACTCGAATCCTATTCATTTATTTGTCGATCAAAAGCTTTGCATTTCTTAATAAACATTTTTTTTTGTCTTTGCTTATTTATGAAATTTTTGTCAGCCAACTCTCACAGAATGCGGCGCTCTGTATTCACATCCACATCCTCATCTCTAGTCCTATTCTCTTCCGCACACGCACGAGATTTGTAATTGCCCATAAATCTTCTAGCTCCCCGCTTGCCCCGCCTCTATGCGCTGACAGTGGCAGTTGCCCATTAAGCGACACCAGGAATCAAAACATTAAAAGTAGCGGTAGCCATAGAAAAGCAGCTGGAGAAGGAGTCGGAGAATAAGGAGGAGGAGGAGGAGGAGGAGCTGCGGATGGAGAAGGGGAAGAGCGGCGACGATGTCGTCTGGGGTGGCACTTGCTTTCGCTTTTCAAAACACACAAAAAGGCAGGGGATGCCACATGCAACATGCAGCATGTCTGCCACGGTTGCTGCTAGCTACTCTTATGCATCTCTCTTAGTTTGTTTACTTCACTGTCATAAAATTTAAATGCGTACTTTAGCGTTAATTTAGATGACGTTGGCGTCTGCCGATTCGCCATATGATTCAGATTCTAGAATCTAGAATCTAGTTTTGGAGGATGTGCATGTGCTTAATTGAAAGTGCTGTCGGCCAGTTCCAAATCCATAAGATGCTCACTTACCCATCCCCAAGAAGTCTGTGTCTATTTTCGTTACATTTTTCATCTGTTTACCTCAGTGTGAAAGTCATTGCCACTTGAGCGTCAACAAGGTGTGAAGTTTCTGGTTTCCACTGGCAACACAGAAAAAGGGAAATTGTGTCTAAACAATTAGTGTACTACAATTGCAAAACTTTAATTTAATAACCTATATATATACTTATACAAGTATACATCAATTAATATAATTAAGTATTTATTATGAAAAGTGTAGATTTTTTCTTTTGTTGTCAAGATTTTGGAGTGACTTTGAGATTCTGATTAGAGAAGAGAGTCTGAGAGGGAGTCACATATTTCTTGAAATATTAGCTATTATAGATCATTTCTAAAGTTGACTACTACTTTACAATCAGGTGAGTTATATTTCACAGTTAAGAAACTGTAAAACATCAGTTTGGAAAAGAGAATTTTTAACACTAGTTCCATTAGGTGTTTCCATATCGATGTTTGTCTAGCACCCCTTTCTATGATTTATGTATATATATATATGTATATAAGACTAATTGCAATTGCTCGACAAGCGCAGCTGCTCCTGATTTTTGTATGTGCTGCGACGAATATTCGAATATGTATTTATAGTCATTGAAGTGACGGCAAAAAAATACAAATCGAGTGCAATAAGTGCAATGAGGGTGACCCCGTGGCAAGGGGAACCGAATGGTGTGTAGTGTAGAAAATGTATGTGTGTATGTGTGTTTGTGTGTGCAACAAATAAATCTGCAACGGTAACAAAGCAGAATGCGAAAATAAACAAAACAAGAAAATAAATGCAGCCAACGGCGACAGCTGCAGCCAAATCAGCAAGAGCCAAAAAGCGCTGGACATGTTGTTATTGTTGCTAATTATGCGCAACTGCAACAGGACAGACAACAACAACAACAATAAAGCAAGAGTCCAAGTCGAGTTGAAGTCAAAGGAGGTCGCGCATGCGCCGCTCGCCTTAATTGCCAACGCCCGAGGGGAAGCAGGAGCAGGAGATGGAAACTTGAGTGCCTTACTCCACAAGGGATTGTGGCAAGAGTAACGTTGCGTCGGGTGGACGGGTTAATTGCTCTGTCTCAATTTCAATGCAGTACACTCCGCATAAAATATTTTCTCTACATTCTAGAAAAGCTTACAGCTAACTGAAAAGTGAAAAACGCTTGTCAGTAATCAACAGTCCCCAAATACATATTAATTTAAATTTTACAAATAGTTTCTTTATTAAAGAGCACTTTATGAATCTTAAAAAAACTTCACTTCAACAAATTCAGAATTCAACATTGAGTGAGGGTTGAATTCTGTAAAAAATAAATAAAAGGAATTTATAATGAAAGTAATTTCTACATTCCATAATAAAATATATTGCAATTATTTCTATAGTTCTCCAAAAAATAACCTGAAACTCAAATATTTTATTTAAAAACCTTTGCAAAATTTAGCTGCAATTTAGAATTGACAGTTGTCAAGCTGGGATATATTATTTTTTGTCAGTGTAGAAAACCGGTTTGATGACTCATTGCAGCTCAGGACGCTGCCAACGGAAGTCGCGTCAGCACAGGAGCAGAGCATATGTTGCATGTCGGCTCAAGCTTGACCCCTCCAGCCTGACCTGACCAGAGCCTGACCTGCACCGTTGCCTGTTGCTTTGTCTCCCATTTTGTGATTCCAGTTTTGGGTTTGCGTTTGTTATCGTTTCGTCGCGGGCTTTTGCATTTGAATTTACCCCTCGAGGGTTTGTTTTTAGTTTAACCAGTTTTCATTTGTTTTATTATTATTGTTTGACTTTTTGGTCTGTTCCTAGTTAACTTGGTCGGAAGTGGAGGAGAGTTAGCGCTGAGTTGAACGAACTAACAAAGAGTTGCAGCTGGGTGCAGCGGATGTTGATTGAATGAAACAGCACCCATGTCAAACATAAACATGTTTGTTAAAGATATGATAAGTAATGATTCCGACTGTGCTCATAAAATTTAACAGAAACAACCAAGCAAATGTCACTCTTTTAGTTACTCTTGCCAATCATTGTTTAAACAACATTACACCTACCTGATGGGCACTGGTATTTGTACTTTAACGGTTGAAGCCAATCTCACCTGAAGAAGTTGAGTAAACGCTTTTGATCATATCTCAAATGATGTCACGATGATATTGACGACTGTTCTATAAAAAGAAACTATCACATTTTGCTGCTTCAATTTATAGATACCAGTTATCAGTTACACTCATATTTCAGATGAATTTTACTCGTTTCAGTTAAAGTTTTTCATTGAAAATATTTCTATGGCTTGGTAATCATTTTATTGTTATCAAATTTTACAGACCGTTCAAATGAATTAATAATTTTAAATTAGTTAAATAAATAGCTTCCTATAAAGTTGCACAGAATTTTCAACTCAATTTTGTTTTTATCAAAACGTGGGCATCAAGATGCAAATTCGACTTACGATAATATCCACACACAATGGAACTGCCAAAGGTGAAATAATATAATAACAGTAAAGTGCGCAGGCGCAGCGTGTGAAAATACGCTAAGACATTGTCTCATCGCAGTCTCTACCAAAAATAGCCCGTTATTGTCGAAAGATGGAGAGAGATTTGTTAGCTGTCCGAGAAAAAGAAATAATGAAATCGAAACTTCGCAGATTGAGTGTTTTGGGTCATTTCTGGTTGATTCACTAATTAACATTTCATTCAAATTCACCGCCATCGTCATTTGATGTGACTTTTAATACCCTCGTACAGGGTATTATAATTTTGTGGTGAGGGATGCGTCTCCGTCTCCATATATTCTTGATCATCATCACTAGATATATAGATATAGCCATATTCATCTGTTTCTATATGCTATATCCGCATATCCATTGAGCCTTGGGAACGAGCAGTTGAAAGATAGACTGTTATTTGTTTGACAAGTTGTCCAAAGCGATCTCATCAGTTATGCAGATCTAACTACTATATCATAAAGTTAAAATAGCAATAGTCGATCGAAAGACATGTTTTTATATGAAAAAAAATGCAGTTTCACAAAATATCCAAACGAAACTTATCCAATATGCGCATTATTACTTTCCTAACAGTTGGACATAGACATATAGTTTACAAATACGAAATATTTGTCGTTTTTTTATATCTATATTCAAATTTTAATGACGGTAATTTAATTCCAGTCTGCAAGGGTATGGCATCTTCGACGTGCTAAAGTTAGCCGCTCTTTCTTGTTTTATTTATAGCGTCTTCATATTAAGAGATAACGAATTCATTTCTTAATTATTCGCTGGAAGTCACGTCAGCACGGTACGTAGTTTTAGCATTAACAATGGATCCATAAAAGTTTTTTCACAAAGTTTGGTGTTGCTGTTATTATTGCTACTGCTGTTTGCCACTAAACTTGTGCAATGCTCACAAAAAAAAAAGAGAAAAAAACAAACAAAAAACGAAAATAAATCAGCAAAATGTTGACGCTTAGTTATAAGTATCAAATAACTCAATTGTCGAGAAATACGATCGTCTGTGGAATGCGATTTGTGTTGCCTACTTTCGAGAGACAAGCTAAAATTAATCATGAAATGCAGATACTGACAACAAACTAGCACTGCACGTCCAAAATGTGGACAGCAGGTGCACTCGAAGCACAAAGAGATATCAGACATCAGCCAGAAGGTTGATCAACACAAACCAAAGCGGATGACACCTGTGCCTGAGTCCGAGGCCAAGTGGTTAGCGTGTGCATGTGCATGTGTGTGGGAGGGTGCCTGTGTGTGGGAGTGTGTGTGTATGTGTGTGTGTGTATATCGCTGTCATGATAACGACAGACATGAACTCATAAAAGAAGCACAAGAGCTGCAGCTACACTGAGCAAAATAAAACCATGATTTTCTTATTTTTCAGAAAGTAAATGTGTTTCTTTTGATTATTTATCAATACTAAGTAAAAGGGTAGATTTTAATAAAATTTAAAAGGAAAAACCCGAGATCATAGAGAATTTTAAGTAGACTTTTATCTTAATAAAAATCAAAGAAACATGAAATGTTGTTCTAAAAAGTGGTACTGAATTGGATATTTAAGATAGTATGTATTAAGGATGAGCGTGTCTACCTTTCATAAATAATAATATATAAATATGTACATATAATTCCAAGTTGTAAGCTAAATTAAATTAATTTATTTTTGAAAGTGTCGAAAAAAGAAACAAAATTGCAGTGTTTTGCTGCGGAAAATGCACTCAACTGTGTAAAGTGGTGTTGAGGTCGCGTGAGGATGTGCAGGGCGTGGCCCGGTTGGATCCAGTGGTGCAAGGAGGGGAGGGGAGGGAGTAGTGGTTTCTTTGGCTTTGGGCCCTGTTCGTTTGCGCTTCGCTTCGTTGGCTTTTGGGCCTGGGAAAACTGTTAAAGTGAAGTCGCGTAATTGACCTTTTTCGGTCACATTTCCACAGCTCGGCCAAAAATGACTGAAAATGGAATTTCAATATATAAATATACAGCCACGCCTACAACGAAAGCAATAACAATAACAAATTATATGCACGAGGTTGTTAGCTACTGTGCAATTGTTAAATCCCAAACGGACTTATTTTATGGTTATTTTACAACTGACTGTTGAATGTCACCACTTGATTTGCATAACAAAAAGGCAACTCACTGCTGAGAAATTTTAAAAGCAACACAAACATTTACAAGTACATACAGATACACACACACACACACACACACACATATGTGTATTTGTATGTATATTTATTTAGCTTTTGTTTATCTATTGGCAGCTTCAGGCAAGCGAAACTAATTATATGCCCAAACAATATGGGGGCACCTTTTGGGGGCATGGAGTATAAACAATTCGATGGGAATTTTGATTTGCCAACACTTTTTAAGTTGCTGGCTGTAGAATTTATGTGAAATTAGCCAAGAACTTTATTTGAAAACATAAATTCTTCATTTACTTTGTTAAAGATCTTTTTGCAGATGTTTGTTTAAGCATCCTCGCGAGACGCTATTAAAACTGATCTGACATACATCGACAATTTTGTTTACAAACATTGCTTGTGTTAAAGTCTCTTTAAAATTGTCGAAAAATATATCAAAATTGCAGTAATATGCAGATTAGAAAAGTATTCAAAAAAAAATGTATATAATAAAAGTTTTTAATACTCATTGCGTGGGTTAGTTAAACAAGTTCGAGATTTTGTTTGCATAAAGTGCGTGTGAATATTTTTCTCAAGCGTTTGCACGAATTTCGCGCTTCATTTGCTGTTGGATATCAGTTTTCAAATTTCCGGTCCAATAAACAATGCAAAGGCAACCATTGAAAACAAATGCGTTGTTGTGTTTCCAATAGCCACTAATTTGTTTAAATGCTATTCGTAAGGAAGCAATTGAAATGCGTGCAACGAATGTCTGCCCCAAAATGTGCCGTGAAATGTGCGTGCGCACGCGCCAATATACGACTTAAACCCACCCAACTCCAACTGGCTACTAGGTCCAAACGGAAGTGCATTGTCAGCTGGCTTTGGCTTGGCCCCTTTGAAGCCGCCGTCTATGGCGACCAGCTGGTCATTTGGGGCAAGCACGTCCAGCTCCAAATTAACACACACACACAGCGAAACGGCAAACTTGAAAGATTTTTGTCTTTTTGTGTGTGTGTTTTTTTTTATGGCAGCACCACTTTAAAGCTACTAATTTTTTTCCCCTACATAGACAATTGCACTTTGAGTCATTGTCACTCAACTGCAGCGGAACTCAAGCTCAGTCCCCAATGACCTCATTCTTGGCTTTAAAGCTGCGTAAAATGCAATTTACGCAGAAAATGCAAAATGCCAAATGCAATGCCAGACGAGAATTAAATGCGAAGCGCAACACACAAATTCACAACAACCATTGTTAGTTTCAGATATTGTATCTGCAGAACACTCAAGTGAGGTAAGCTTGAGTTTTATTTCACTTATTTTTATTTCATTTTTGTTATTTTTTTTTTTATGTGCATTTGTTGCAATAATTGCTACATGGATTTCTCACCACTCTACTCTCTACTAATGTATAATTTATACAGTTCTTTGTAAGTATGTGAATTTAAACTGAGTTCTACATAATTTTACGTTACTTTTAAATACTTTTAAATAATAAAGACTGTTTATAATATCGAACTCTTACACACTACTCAATACATTAACTGCAACTGACAGAGGAGCTTACAAAAAGTCTGATGTAAAAGCAATTTGTATGCTTTGCGTGGTTGGGCAACGTTTCGAGGTGCGATGGTGGTGCAGCTATTTACTAAGCGGATTCGATGCACGCATGGCTGATGGATTCTCTGCTGTCTCTCTCTCTCTCTCTCTCTCTCTCTCTCTCTTTCAATGTCTTAAATGACAATAGAGACTCAATTCCCAAATGCCATGCAATAACACGATTTTCATGTTCAAGTTCTATCACAAAAAAATAAAAAGAACTCAGGTACTGAAAACATTCTCGAAATCTTTTTAGAGAGTGTGAGGCATTAAGATTAATTGTTTGCTATAAATAAATTATTAATATTGAGAACTTTGATTAACCTATTAAAATACAATATTTCTCTTTAAATATATTATTGATATGGAAAACATTGATCAACCTATTGAAATAAAACGATTTTCTATAGATAAATAATCCAATTCACAAACAATTTTCAGAAATAAAACTTATCATCAATAAAAAAGAGAAAGGATATCGATATAGATGCGGTGTACAAGACTAGATTTCAAATTTCAAAACATTCCAGCCTCGATTCACACATCGTGCGGTTGTTAGATCATGCAACATGTGTGTGTGTGTCAATTATAAACTGCCCCATTGTCGATGCACTCATGTTAATCTATGTTCTGTGGCATCATTCGGTGTGAGATTTCGCGCTGTGTGGCCCCGGCTGGGTTAAGTGCCTCATAAAATGGGTCTGCGGTAATTGAAATGGTTCTAAGACACTCTTCAAAGAATGTTGGAATAGTTGTGAGAGAAATGCGCTTATGTGTACAAATCGTGTAGAGTTATTATATTTCTAATTTGTGGCTGTTGTAGAAATAATTAGACAACTAATAAAAATAAATCTAATATATGATTGTCTAGCAGATCATCATGGAAAGAGCCAACTCAACTTATTTCAGTCTAAATACTTTTGCTTTGAACTTTGACCAGCCAAACATTGTGTGACCTCCGTTCCAGTTTATAGGCAGCCTTAGAAGCGTTCACATTTGGCCGCCTTATGCAACTGAATCTTTTGAGTCATTGCTTTTTTTGTTTTTTTTTATTTTTATTGGCAACATTTGTGCACTACTCAGACTTAAGTCCAAGTCCAGAAACGAAGGCTGCTTGGTTAACGAGTATGTCGCTGGTTGGCAGATGGCTTCAATTCGCCGACTTCTCTATTTGTTCTCGCTGTTTATTATTTTTTATTTGTTTTTAATTTTTTTTGTTCACTTTGCTGTCTCAAATGTCTTTATTTTGTATACTTCCAGTTGTCGTCGCAGTTTGTTTCTTTTATTTCAATTAAGCACTATTTCGAGTCGTTGTATTTTTGCAGCGTTGACGAAACTTTTTGAATATGATATTTGACAGAAACAGATTTATAAGATTGGTTTACGCGACTCGTGGTCAGTTAAATATGTTTTGTATGTATGTAAGTCATCAGCACGTTGAGCATCAAAATTCTGTTTTGCATAATTAAATAAAGAAATATAGTAACTTAAGCAAGCTAACCTCAAGAAGGTTCTTTTAACAAATTTGTATTAATTTCAAAAGATCCACTTTGGATTGGAATACGTGCTTAAGAATCTATCTGTTCGTTGGCATAATTTTAAAAACTCTGGCTGGAATGAAATGGAAACTTTTTGTATTTCAGATTCAAATAAATTCATTATTTAAACAAGACGAAGCCAGTGAAACTCGACAATGTTGGATTTGTGGTTTAATTAAGTAAAATTATTATAATAATCAAATCAAATAAATGAAATGTGAAAAGGTTAAATAATAAATACAAAATATGTTGATGAAATTATTCCATATAAGTTGACAAACAGGGTATCGTTCAGTTAATTTAAGATTTGAAATCATGCTAGAACATATGGAAGTTCCCTTTGACTTATCTGGTTGCTTGTTTATGTTTGCGGAGTTTGGATAGTGTCTTATCGCCTTCACTTTAAAGGTTACCCATCCATAACCATGTCATTTACTGCTATTGAACTACAGTACGTCGCACTCGGCGCTGTTGTCACGATGCGGCATTTATCAAAGTGGTGAAGAGACGCATGCACATTGTCAACCATATCCACAACCATCAACAACACACTTATCCCTATATATAACCCAATCCACGCAGGCGACAAAAAAAAAAGACCAGACGAGAACAGAAACTAATCAGGCGACATCTAGATAAACGGAATTTCAATATATTTTTCGCAGTTGTCAGATGCAAACACACATGTGTGTGTGTGTGTGTGTGTGTGAGTGTGAGTATCTGTGTGTGTACATTTCCGGTGCTCTTATCAATAATCACAACTGCCAACAATTTATTCATATTTAATGATTTCCTTTGAGGCACCCAATGAAATAGATTTTACTCGCATTGAAATAATAAAAACAGGGTATCAAATGTGAATCGCTGCCCATGCGCAGAATGGATTCGCATTCGCATTCGTTTTTTTCCCCCCAGTTTTGATCTGAATTTCAAGCAGACTCATAAATTTGCAGCCCTTTCGATTTTGGATATTGCTTGTTTTGGGCTTGGCATTGTTGTTCATGAATTATTGTTTATGGGTTGCTGTTCGTCTCCTTTGGCGAGGGTTGCTACTGCGCTTTTGTGTGTGCATATGTATGTGTGTGTTTCTGTGTGTGTGTGTGTGTGTGTGTGTGTGTGTGTGTTGTGGGGGGACTCTAATTTGTATTAGGGTCATATTTCACTTGTAGGGTTTCCAGCGAAGTTTCATTTTAATTTTATTGTTGTCGCTCGAGCAGCGCTGAGCAACTAAAGTGAGTGCATTGTTTTTGGTGTGCTACGATTTTAGTTGCACATATATATATATATATTTACGGAATATGTATATATATATATATTTATATGTATGTATAAATTCCACCCTGCGGTCTCTGGCGCTATTTTTGGGCTCATTCCTGTGCCACAGAATAAAAGGGAGGGTGCAAAAAGCATTTCGAGGGTTTCCGCATTTTTCGACAGACTCTTCACGTGCATTCTTTTCCCCATTTATTTCCTTTTATTAATAATCGACAATTGTTGACGCACATTTATATCCAAAAACTCTCGACAGCTGGCATATTGATTTCTATTTCTATTTATTCGTAGATTATGTCATGCTTAATTAGCTTACAAATGCATACACAGAATGTACATCATTTCGCAATAAATTATATCGCATACTACTTACAAATTGCAAATGTTATTTTAGGCATATACTTTACCATATATATATATATTATTATGGATTAAGGTTGCTATACAATTTCACATTTTAACAAAATAATCTACTCATCATTAAGTTTTCAGTTATTATTTAGTCAACTTCAAATAAGTTTTGATTATTTGAGCAGGCATCAAGAATTGTTCTTTAAATGTACATGCTACACATTTTTAACCCCAAATAAATAGTTTTAATACTGGATATAGTCATATATATATATATATATATATATATATGTCCATATCCGTTGAATTTCTGCATTATTAGTTGCTCAACTGAATACATTTTGATCTCCTTCCCAAAAGTATCTGTCGCAACATTTATGTTGCTATATATTCTGTCAATTATTGACCAACAGTTTGGTTTATGGGAAAAGGGTCCGACGGCGAGAAGCTAAGGCAAAAGCAATTCATGGAATTTCAAATTCTTTGTAAGTCGATGCAAAAAAAAGGTGAAAAAATTCACACTCTACGAATGCAAATGAGCCAGAAACACAAATCACATACAGACAAACAGATACAGATACACAGACCAGGTGCAAAGTGCTGCGATATCGCCTCAAGTTGAAGTCACTGTTTTCTTGGCTGGTCGCAAACTGCAAACTGAAACAGTTGGCCACATTGCAATTTAAGCAGAAAATATGGTCTTAAACTAGTTTTGCCATGTTTTCACCTTCAGTTCGAGCTTGTGAGTGAAAACTAACGCTAACGCTAACAACAAAACAGACTAAACAAAAACATAACGGCAACACAAAAGCAAATACAATCTAGAAAAAAAAAAAACAAAAAAAAAACATATTGTGAGTTAAGCCCACATGCAGCTTTCAGACGCCCTTAAAAATAAACATAACTCTTTGAACATTTTGCCAGAAAAGGCAATACTTTAAAGCAAAGACTATAGCGATATATATGTATATATCTCGAAAGACCTTACTTACCTCACCGCGAAATATTTGGGCAAATATATACTGTAGATATAGCTTTTAAGGTACACTATTAATATCTGAAAACTAATTGTATACTTCTAATACATTCTATATTATTTATGTCTTCCGATGCCACTTCTAACTATTTTTATATTTTCTGATCAAAAACCTCATTTGACCAAATATGAATATTGGTTTTTTATGACTCAAACCATATGCGGCTTAAGCCTCGTATTATTTTTGACGCTTAAAAGCAATTTAAGACTACAATGCGTCCATTGAAAATGGCCTGTTGCTTTTGTTGGTTCACAGCAGCGATTGCTGCATATCGTCTATACGTATATATACAAGTCTTATCCATGCCGGGAATGGTTAAGCAGTTGCTGGACGAGAACCTCATGACGGCACGTCCGAGTGGGTTGCATTTCTTTGGCTATACAATAGGCCTCTACAGTCAGCAAATTGAAGTTGAACATTTCTCTTTATGAGCGGTCTGTATTATTGACCAGCCCTGTTGGCTACCTGTTGGCATGTTGGCCAACTAATAGGCGACTTAATACAACAACCACGTACCTAGGCTCATAGAGTTATTAGTGTCGTCTCAAAAGGCACAACACAATTGGCAGAGATCGAAGAGGAGCAGAACCCGTATTGGTTAATTGAAATGCTGATCAACTTTGCTCAAATCGAAGAAAATTATTACAAAGCAAAAAGAAAAAATACGAAATACATAATTATCATTTTATACCCTACAATTTAATGAATGGTAATGATTATGAAACAGATAAGGTAAAATAAGTTTTATAATGTATTATTTGTTTTTATCTTTTGAAAGTTGAAGGAGATAAAATATCTCAGCATTTTATTTTTATACATTTATATTACTGTGTTTTTATTTATTATATGTAGACTGGAAGCTGTAAAACAAATAGGTACTTTTCCAGCTAAATCATATTTTAAGTAAATCCAGAAAACCAACTGTAGAAAGCAAAAAGAAAACTGGAGAGATGACTTCAATGCTGATTCCGAATAAATAATAAAATCAACTTGCAGATAAGCCAGATGTGTAGTTTAGACAAATATAATAAGTGTGTCTAGAATTATTAACAATGAGCGGACATTGTGCGATATATTGGAGTAGATGAAGAAGAGGAAGAAGTAGAAGGGAACAGTGTCAGCATCTCTGACACGCAAAGATAATTGAAATTTTGATGAATAGTCGGACGAGTGTTAATGAGCACTTTGGCTAAGTTCAGTAAGTTAGTCTTTTTTTGTTTTTGCTCTGAGGCAACCGATTCCTTGATGGTCAGTTCGGCTGGCTACTTTGCTATTGCCACCAGAAGGCAAAATTGCAGCAATAAGCGAGCAGCAGAGACAATGCTGAACAGAGAGACAAGCAATGGCCGTGGGAGAGAAGAGAGCGGCAGCAAACAAGAAGCAAGAGCAGAAGCAGCAGCAGCAGCAGCATCCTCATCAACAGGTAGTAAACCGCCAAGACGTGCCCATCAATAACAATACAATGCTTTCGTGCGTGACATGTTCGAAGCTTCAAGCTTAACGAAAGAAACATCGAGAGAGAGAGAGAGAGAGGGAGACAGTGACAGAGAGGAAGGAACAGCGGGAATGAAGGAATCTGTGTAGAAGCGAAAAGAAGTTGACAGGCAGCTGGCGAATGAGCGGACAAGCGGACAAGCGAAGAAAAGAAAACACTGAAAACGAGTGCAAACTGCGAATGCACTCAAAAAACTACAACTTCACTCAAGAACACACAGCTAACAGAAAAAAAGAGAAACAAAATACATTCAACAGATACACACCTCGAATAAAAAAAATACTGGTTTCAGCGGCAGGCGGCCAAGTTCGTTACAAAGATTTGCTTTCATTTTTCCGTTAACGGCCACAGCGAGTTCGTGTGTGTATCCGACAAATACACACATATACATCTAAATATGCATTTAATGTGTGTGTGTGTTCGTATTCAAACTGCAGCAGCTGCGATTGTCCCAGGTAGTCCGTTCGTTCGTCCGCGTCTCTCTGAGCCGCGTTCTCAACTTGGCATTGCCTTTCTTTCGCTTCGCTTCTACTGCTGCTTCGGCTTTTGCTCTGCTCTTCTTTGCATGCTTCTTTCGCTGCGGCTGTTATGTTAATCCACTGGCTAAACATCCCAGTGAGACGCTATTCCATTCCCAATCCCGTGCCAGACAATCACACGCACACCTGAGCGGCAGCTGCAGCTGCGCACAGCTCTTAGTTCTCAGTGGACAGGTAGTCAAAAAGGTTATTTGATTACTCAACAGCCATTTTTTGTGTTGCTTCCTCTCCAGCGTGCCCTGCACACTACCTACCTGGTCTCTTTGGCCTTCTGACGAAGCCCAAAAACCTTGTCATGTTCATCAGAATTTTTGCAGTTTGTTTTTTTGTGTAGTTTAATTTTTTTTTTGTTCGTGTTTTGTTATCGACATTTGGCCAAGATAGAACGCATCTGTCGTTATATTTTTGGGTCCTTCCGCAATCTAAAAAACACCTTGAATACTTTTACCATTCCGTGGTTTTTTCCTTCAATTAATCTTTTAATTTTTAGGCATTTAAGTAAACTGATATAAAATTCTTAAAATTACTTAAGGCACTAAGACTTGGCAGCAGTTTTTACACATATCAGATCAAAATAAAAAATAAATAAAAATTTTGCTTATAAATATTTTATATACATTTTTTTGTACTTGCAAGTTATTCCCGAATCTATTTTCCAAAACAGAAAAAAAATGTAAAATTTTTAAACTCCCGTATCAATTGAAAAGTAATATCCATAAAATGAATGAACATTTGACCGCGCCACAAAAATCGTAAAAGTGTAATAAAAATTAAAAAGCTATATGTTCGATATGAAAGAAGATATGCATGAGCCAAGATGTACGCCAGTTGCTTACAAATTAGAGGAAAAAGTGCATTAAAATTCAGCTATGTTCAGACGGAAAATCGATGATCATAGGAAACGCAACGGCAGCTGCAATTGTGATCTAAATACTCAGCTCACAGAAATGACCCTTGTTGCTCAATTATATACGTAAACAGATGTAGACATAAAAATGCACTCAATTGATTGGTGCACCTGCATTCGCTTCAGACTGCACTCAATTATTGCTCCCGTTCGATATTCTTTCATTCGTCCGTTTATTCGTTGGTAATCCATTTGTGCTCGTGCCGCAATCGATTTGTTCACAATTCACACAATTTTGAAGCCGGGTGGCCTACTTTTCGACCCGCTGATAAGATAATGGGGCTTTTCCTCTAACGCCAAATGAATGACAGCCAACCCACAGTAGTCTACGTTGGGGCATACGAACAGAACGGATCGAAACGAAACGAACTCCCCTCTCTCTCTCTGCAGAGTGTAAACAGTGCCTTTATAAAAAAAACATTTGCTTAGTGCTCGCTGTATTTGTTTAGAAATTGTTGTCAGTGTTTATTTTTGAGCTTTCATAAGTTTGAACATCATGGCAAAGTGTACACTCAGAGAAAACCGCTGCTATTAATCTATAGAATGCAATTCCTGAGTATTTTTCAATATTTCTAAATCAATATTGATTTCAAAATTCGTAAATAAAAATCAATATGTTTGACTCAGTGAAAATAGGAATATGTATCTGTTATTAATTGTAAAATGAGTCAGTTTTTAATTTGAATTTGAGTAGAAAATGCTGTATATTTTTGCCAAGTGTATGGCTATGTCTTCTGGCAATCTTATCAATCGTTTGGAGGGGTGCATTTATGTTTATGTGATACATATAAAAGTAGGTCTATTCTCAACACAACATTGCTGCTGAGCTTTTTTTTTTCAAAAGTGAACTGAACAATTTATATACGGTACAGTATTCCATTTTTAATTTCCTGTCAAGAGTCGACTGATTGGCATTCCTATATATAATACTTACTCCCATACCTTGGGCTTATCTCTCACCGGGTCACATTTGAGTTGCTGTTAAATGGTAAATCGTGGATGTAAAATGCGTATATGTATTTTTTCTTCTTCTTTTTAATATTTCTTGTTTGTTTTTTGTTTGTACACAATTGTTGTGTGTGTCTGTGTGTGTGTGTATTGATATTGTAAATTTATTTGTATATAAATAAATTTGTCAGTTATTCATAATGCGTTGGCATGTAAAAAATTCGCTTAGTTTAGGACTCTTTCACGAAAAACGACTTATAAAAATACATATCGCATTTATTTATTTAAACATTTTTCACATAAAACTTTGTTTTCTATTATTATTATTATTATTATTAATTGTAATATTCTTATTTCGAATTCTTTCTATATGGAACACACACGCTTACATTAATATGTAAATATGCATTTGGATTAAGTCATAATTACAGCGACTAACTATAAACTGTTCAATTTGATAGATTTGATTTAAACATACGTTTATATATATTTAAATATAAATATATATAGTAAAAAATATATGTATACGAAATGTACAGTGAAATTTTTAAGATGTGTGTGTGTTTTTTTTTCGTATTTTCAATTTCTCTTTTGCATATAAATAAGATCGACTTGTCTTAAATTATTATTATTTTTATACGGAAGTTTTAATGCGGCTCCAAAGAATACATTTGGAGCTGGTAGTTTTTTTTTGTTGCTGTTTTGTATATTGTGTTTTGCCTAAACATAAACATAAAATATTTAATAATGCCTTTTGTAGTACTTGAACATATATATTTATAGACTTAAATCAAGATTAAGGACTAACGCTTAATTGTATATTGTTGGGAATATGCAAATCAAATGCGCTGTGTATTTATGTTAAATTTGTATGTAAATGTCGTAGGAATATTTGTTGAAAATTTTGAGATTGTTAAATACATATATATATTTTTGTTAAATTAAATATATCTGATCAGTGTGAATGGTTTTTTTTTTTAATGTTCTCTAAATGATATTTGTGTTTAGTGCTGTATTTTTTCTCCAAAAATACAGACAACAATGCTATTTTGATTTGTTCGCAGTTGCTTTTGCTAAACCTAAACTTGGATATTTTTCCATATCCGTATTCATTTTTATATGATTTTTTTGTGTATTTTTTTTTTTAGTTTTTACGTAAGATCAAGATCACTTTTTTGCGATTACAAACGAAAAAAGTGTTCCTACTAAATGCTCCCTTGCAATGCGCCTCGACAATAGTAAAAATCTATATATATTTGCAATGTCTTCCCAGGAGCGCATGACACCATTGATTTGGATACGTTCCGGCTAAGCCGGCGTATCGATAATTCCAGCGCCACGCCTACTCCTCCATCTCCTGCCTACTTATCGTAAAAAAAGTCTTTTCGATTTCGTACTCGCTATCTACGTACTCGTTTTTTTGTTTTTAGTTTTGTGTATTTCTTGTCTGTTCAAATGCGCCAGCCCTGATCATCGTCGACATTGGAATCGGTGTCGGAGGGCTCCTCGCCGTACATATCGGCAAGTTTTCGGAATCGTGGCCCAAAATTGGACAGATAGTCGAAATTGAGATCACCATCGTCGGTGCACGAGGCCAAGCTGGACAAACTGCCATCGGAGTTGCCATCGCCCTCATACGCATAATGCCGTACATCGTCCACGGTGTTGGCGCCCGTGTCTCTGTCACAGTTCTCCTTCTTCCCACCGAGGAAGTCACCAATATCGGGTATATCATTCGGATCCCGCATGCCCGCAGCAGCATGCAACGCATGCGGATCCTTATACAATTTCTCCTCGTAGAAAGGCTGGGTGCGCAGCACATTCAGATCATAGTCGGTGTCCCGTTCGCCGCCACCCTCATCCTCATAGTTAATGATCGTCTCGCGTATATCATCGATATCCTTCTCGTGCCAGCCATTCTTCTGTTTCTTTTGCACGACCACTGCAAGCAGGATGATCAGCAGCAGTGCGATGCATGTGATTATTGCTATAATGAAATTCCTATCGATACCAAAGCTGACGGCAACAGCCACCGCTCGTTGGCAACCGCTGTCAATGTTGCGGGAGAGCGAGGGCATGCCCAGATTGTAGGTGCGCTCATTGATTGTGAGATTGCGGACACAGCCGAAGAAGCCCTGCTGATTTGGCGTATGCGTCCAGTTGAGTTGACGGCCCAATTGCGACAGATCAACTGGAGTACCGCCCAGCTGCAGGGGGGAGTTGACGTTGAGGAACTCATTGGGTCCCTGGGGTGCCCCAAGACTCATGCAGGTGGATAGACGGCAATTGTCCACGGTCATCTCGATGCTTGCCCGTTGCAGTATAATGTCCAGTTGGTAGGATCGACCCGGTTGCAATTGGATATGCTGATGCTTAATGCGCACCATGCCCGATCCGTAATCCACACTGAGCACCGGATAACCCTTGTCCAGTTCCAGCGAGAGGAAGTCGGTCAGCGGCAACAATGGATTATAGTTAAGTGGTCCCAAATACATGATTAGGCCCTGCTCGTGCTGTGGGGCAATTTCCAGACTGATGCGGGTGTTGTCGCAGGCAGAGATGGGCTCATAGAAGGCATACCCATTGCCATAGAAGCCAACAGAGACGAGTTCACAGTGAGGACCCGTAAAGCCATCGATGCAATCGCAGGCATCATTCTCGCCATAACGACGCGAGCCACCGTTGAGGCAGGGCGAGGTTGGAGGCAGTGCATCACAGACACACTGCGCTTGGACGAACGCATTCACGCCGACAAAGGAGCTGGTGTTGGAGTAGATCATGTAGGGAACGGAACTCTTGTGCAGCTCATTGGTGCAGGAGCTCTCGCACTTGAGGCGCTCAATAAGACACTCATCAATATTGACCATGAGAATTTGCAGATCCAAATCGTTCTCCAACCGTTGCTGTATCTGCGCCACCATCCCGTTGAGCTTCTCCGGCGCATAGTATGGTGAACCGTGAGCCGAGTAGCGTACGTCCAGTGTACGATTCTCATTCTGGAGCACCGTGAAAACGTCCACATTCGAGACGGATGTGTTGAAGAGTTTGGCCAGCGAGTGCTGCAATCGATCCTTGAGCGAGAAGGCATCATCTGCGAGCACATCTCGCGGCACACTGATGAACTCCTCCTTGGTGATGTTGTAGAAACGAATGCTGCCACTCTTATCCACCGCCTCCTCGGGCAACTCACGCACCAACACAGTCACATCGGCGTCCACAGAGTGTCGAGGGATTAGAGTTGAATCTTCGGTCACAGTAAACTCCAGCATGTATTCACCTTCGGTGGTGCCCTCGAGTATGGTGATCATTCCGGTGCTGGGATTCAAACGGAACTGTTCGTGTGGAATGCCGCTCTTCCACTGAAAGTGCTTATCCTCCAGATCCCAATCGTCGTCATCATCGACAAAGACGCGTCCAATATCCGTGTCGGGTGCCTCGCCCTTGTAGTTGTACATAAAGATCCGGGATGAACCCTCCGACATTGCATTGTCGTTGACATCCCCGATAATCAGATGGAGAATGCTCACCGAGCTCTGCTTGGGAATGCCCGCATCACTGATCCTTATGGGTATAAAGTATTCCTTTTGCATTTCGCGGTCGAATTGAACGTTGGCAAACAGATAATCGTTGTCGATGCTGAACTTCGTTTTGATGTCGGGCGAGGCATCGCTGTCGATGCCAAACGTAAAGGGTGGTCCATTCTGTGGCTCATCGTAGTCATTGGCCAGCAGTTGGACGACCTGGCCGGGATTGCGATTCTCCTGCCAGATGACGGGCATCTGATTGATCAGGAACGGTGCATTATCATTGATATCCTCCAGTGTGATAATCACGGGCTTCACCGACTTGAGAGTGGTGCCCACACCATCTTGATCGCTGGCCGAGATTAGCACCTGCCAGCTCTTATGCCCGTTGGGCGGATCACGATCGAGGGGCTGAATGAGACGAAGACAACCGCTATTATCGATGGTCAGCAGTCGCTTGTGATCCTCCTTGACGATGGAGTATGTTATGTGCTGATCTGCAGTGCGATCCTTGATATCCGGATCGTATGCCTCAATGATCAGAATGCATTCGTTCGATTGCACGGGTCCCTCCTGAATGGTGATGCTGTATTCCTTCTTGAACAGCGGCGGATTATCGTTGACATCCTCGATCTTCACGACAACCGTTGCATAATCATCGTAGATGCCATCAAAAGCACGCACTTTCAGTTCATATTCCGTGATTGTTTCGTAATCGAGTCGCTGATTAACCGTAATCTTGCCCGTTTTCAGGCCAATCTTGAAGGCATCACCCACATTACCACTCTCAATGCTGTACACAATTTGGGAAGCATTATCCTCATCCTCCGCCTTCACCTCGATCACCTCGTAATTGGTATTCGCATCCTCGAGCAACTTATCCGCCAGATAGGTGGTCTTCTGGAAATGTGGCTTGTGATCGTTCTTGTCGCCAATGGAGATGCGGAACACCTGATAGCCATGATTGTGATCCCCATTGTTGAACAGACTCGACGGCGAATTATCCGTTGCACTCACTTTCACATTGTAGAAGTCACGTTCCTCCCGATCGAATGTGGTCAGCGCCGTAATGTTGCCCGTCTGCGGATCGATGGCAAAATAATCCGTATTATCGGCCAACTCGAATGTGATGATATTATTCGCTGGTGTTCCATCCATGTCGAAGGCTCGCACCTGCATCACGGGTGTGCCGGGTGGCTCATTCTCCAATATAGTGCCCGATTTGACTTCGGTAAAGAAGGGAATATTATCGTTGACGTCCTCAACTTTGATCTTGATCTGATGTTCGGTGGCCAATTCGAAGGTGTTGCGCACACTCATCGTCAGTGTGTAGTCCGTGATGGCCTCGTAGTCGAGCATCTTGCCCAGCTTGATGGTCACCTCGTTGCCAATCTGATTGAACACAAACGTATTCTTATTGTTCGTCGGCTCCGTTCGACCCGTGATCAGCTCAAAGATCACCTCCGGTTTGTCGGGCATATTGGAAACGGCGCGGAGCGTTGCAATCGGTTGCGAGAAATTCTTGAGATCCTCCTTCAGGTAGATCGGTTCGTCAATGGGATCGACAAATGAGGGTGGCTTTATGGATGACTCTACCACACGGATTCGCACCTCGATGTGCGCCTCCTGCAACGGATCCGGCACAATATTATAGGCGCGCACATTTATCGTATATGTCTGGCCGGGTCGACGATCGATCGGCCGATGCAGATAGATAATGCCCGATTCCTTATCGATGCGGAAATATTGGAAGTCACGCTCCCTCAATATCTCGTACTCCACAATGCTGTTGTTGCGATCATCAAAGTCACTCGCACTGATCGACATGACAACAGCGTCGAGCTGCAAGTAAAAAAAAAGCAGAAAATTCGATTCGAAATTCAATATAGAAAAACACCCTACAAAAAACACTAATCAAAAACACACATCTATTCGTGGCTTGTGATTTGCACTAAGCAAATTATTATGTAACCTATTTCTTGAATAATTTATTGCATATTTAATTTAATTTGTTTTAGCTTGTACAATAAAATGAAACAAGCTCAACTCAGTTATTAAAATCCCATAAAAAATACATTCCTTTCTCAGTTGAAGCCAGTACACAAAGATGCACATTTTTTGTCACTTTAATTAAGAATCAGTTAAATTCGTTCTATATTCACTGGCCAATTCAAGGTGTCAAACGGCACTAAAAGCTCTTGACCGGAAAACAGTCCAGCGAACAAACGAAAATCCCTCGACAAATGCATTGAATATGCAGAAATTACGAGTGGTGCAACAACTGTGGTTGCTTTTAAATTGCCACACTTTGGAAAAAGTTTCAATTAAAAATTAAAAAAATATATATATTATGAATTATTTTTAAATTTCTCCTATTTTTAAATACTTTTGCTTATTAGCTTCTCGCATCGAAATAAAGCTAATTAAATTATTAATTTTGTATAAATAAATTGTTATGGACAACTAGATGTAAAATTACAAATGCAGATTCGTAATTTTTAATGAAAATTATATACTATAAAGCTAATTTTCAATAATATGAGTTTCATTGACATTTCATTTTAAATAAATGCGAAATGCGACCACTGTCTTTTCTAAGCATTAGTTTATTTAAGCTAGTTAAATTAAGCGAACACAATAAGCGAAAATCGATAATGGCAGACAAAGTTGAATAGCTATAAATATAGAGAAACTCATAAGACTAGTTCAAGGCCTTATTGTTATAAAGATTAATATGTATACCACTATTAATAAATAATAATTGTCCAATCACAACTAAAATTTTGGACATTATTTTTTTTGTATTTATTTTTTTAGTCCTATGTCTTCAACTATTTCTGTATCGCGATTGGGATAACGGCGTGGGAGTTGTGCGTTCAACTGGAAAAGCTGGTCTCCATTTTGGCCACAGGTCGAGTTCATTGTTCGCTCTCGTTGGAGTCGATGAGTCAATCGCGAAACCTTGAAGCCCCTTGAACCTCTCTATCTCTATCTCTATCTGTATCTCTATCTCTATCTCTACCTCTATTTGTATCTGTTGCAGTTCATGAAAGCTGCCAAACGAGTCTCGAGTCTGTCTTAAAAGCTGACTTAACTAACTAACTATTTGTGTGTGTGGTGTGCGGGGGACTACTTCCAGTTGGTTGAGACATCTTAAAATTATATTGCAGCGCTACTTTATATATATATACTATATATAATTATATATTTGTTGATAATACTATATGTATATATGTTATATAAAAAGGTTTATCTTGAAAAGTGCATTCAAAAATATGCCCCTGAAATTTAGGAAATTGGCTAGGACAGCTCAACGTATTATTAAGAAATCATATTTCTATTTCTTTTCACAGTTCAAGCTAAAATGTAGAAAACAGATTTCTATAATTTCAGGTTATTTTTATAAGTGTAGGCAAATATCTTAGATCAGTTTGTCTTTTGTTATTTATATTAGTAATAAACATTAGCGTTTTAAAATGTAAGAAATTGTTTGTATATTTAGCAAATTATTTAAAAAAAAAAAGTATAGTTTTATGGACGACTTTCAAAATTTTATGGTGACTCGAAATTTAAGAAGAATAATTGTATAGATTTCGGAGCGATTTTCTAAATTTCAGTGCGGTTGGTTTTCTGAGGATATTAATTACGGAACTTCTATTCTATAGTTGCTAAACAAATCACATAAATATGTGTGATTCTTCCGGGCGTATTTCGACTGACTACAGGTAAAAAAGTCATCAATATTCTGACAACTATTTGAACCCGCGTCTTAAATTAAGTAATTGTCAAATAAAAAAGGAAAATATGACATCACCGAGAGATGAGCTCTCCGCGCAGGTCAAATGGCAGTAATCCGAGGTCCACGCATTTGACCCGCAACAGAGAGAGATGGTGAGGGAAAGAGAGAGAGAGAGAGAGTGCAAGAAAGATAGATATAAAATAGAGGGATTGGGAATACTTACAATGGTATTCTCGGACATGGATTCGTCGTAGCGCGCCTTGTTGAAAACGGGTGGATTATCGTTGATATCCTCAATGGTCACATTGAAGGTGCACACATCGTCCAGCGGAGGCAGTCCATTGTCCGTTGCTTGCACGGTGACAAAGACGAACTTCTCGTGGATGGGCTCGTCCCGGTCGAAAGTGTGCGCCGTCATAATAACACCCGAATTGGGATGAATCACGAATTTGGGTCGATCGAAGGCGGACTGAACGAGACTGTACGTTATCTCCTGATTCGGATCCGGATCCACGGCCTGCACGGTGAACACATACGTATTCTCTGGCTGTTCCTCCTTGACGGATGGCGCATAATCTGCACAGTTTTTGAAGGCGGGCTTTCGATTATCGCCCGCAAAACTATCGTATCGCAACGGACTCGAACTGGAGACGAGGGCGTCGAGGGCGGGAATTGTGTGTAGCAGAATTACTAAGCCTAATGCCAACAGTGGGCGTGGCAATAGTGGGCAGGTGCGATTTCTTGTTGTTGCTGTTGTTGTTGTTGTTGTTTGCCGGCGACATTTTCGCTTGTGCTGCTGATGTGGCTGTTGTTGAGCGGGATTCGCATTTATATTATTATTATTATTGATTTTATTATTATTATTGTTGTTATTGGTGTTGTTGCTTTGTAACGACATATTGTTGCATTACTTTCTGTTAACACACTGACGCAAAGAGGCGGAAGAAGGGGAAGTTTGGGGGTTTTGTAACATTCACGTTGTTAAAATCATCGTGGTTTTATTTCATGAATCACCCAGTATTTTTTCTATTGGTATTTGATGCTTGTATGCGTATGTGTGTGTGTGTGAAACGATCACAGGTTCACGTTACTTTTTCTATTGAACTTGCGCTCTTTATCGCTCGCTCTCTCTTTCACTCTCCCGCGTGCGCGCTCTCTCTCTCTCTCTCTCTCTGTCTTACACTCTTTTAATTCACCTCAAAATGTAACGCAACTCAACTCATAAGTATTTGTTTGTTTATGTGTGTGTGTTCGCAGTTTGTTTAGACTGCATATTCATGGCAACCGATGCCAAACACAAATACTACAACAATTACAAACCAAACCAAATCAATTAATTTGTTTATATATTGGTATGTGTATTTATATATACATGTGTGTGATTTAATTTAATTTCGTTTTGATTCTTTCACTTGTTTGAATTCTGCTTTGCTCTGCTATTTATTTCCGAAGAGCGCTTTGTTCGCTGCTTCTGCGGCTTATTTCACTAGGCACAAACAGGTAAATCCAGGTAAAAAGTGGTTTCACACACATACACTCTCAGTGCTAGTGTACGTGTGTGTGAGTGCTTAAGAGCGTTGGGTTTGTTACCAACACACATACACGTATGTATGTATGTGTGTGTGTGAGTACAAAGACACTTTTGTTGTCGGTTTTTAGTGACGTTTGCAAGTCACAATCACGTTTCGATTCTTTGAATTGTGTTAACAGCACTTGAATTCAGTCGGTTTTTTTCTCATGTATTTATGTTATGTTACAATTTTTATTCACAACACACAACAGAGAGCGTAACGATCGTGTTTGAAAGCAACGGTTATAACAACAATTCCCGCGTAATACGCACGAGTGTCCGCACGAGCAACTGCACGATTCGACAGCAACAGACAGAATGAGAGGCGAATGCGCGACGAGTGAGCAAGCAGCAACCCTATGAGCAGCGAGCAAAGCGGCAATCGTCAAAATGTATCGAATAGATATCGCCATCATTATGATAGGGGCAGGGAGTAATCGTTAATGTTAATTAACAGTTGCGGTTGCAGCACTCTCCTACGAATCGGTTAACATCTATGTGGCTTAACGCTGCTTAAGCCGCTAAAATTCAAACAACATTCGTTTAATCTAATTTTGTATGTACTTATAAAAAAGTGTGCTGGAAAATTGTGATAGTTGATTAAATTGATTAAGCGCACAAGTTGTTTTGTTGAGAAAAACCTCTTCCCATAACTTAAAGAATACATTTACTAATTGTTATTAATTCTTTCAAAATAGGCTGCTTTTGATATTACTCGAAAATTTCAATGTGTAAATAATTTTATGGCACAATAACAACGCAAAGTAAATTCGGAATTAAAATATCGATACATACGATAGTCAGTGTTGCCGATTTGGCCTTTATCGGAGAGATGTTCGGGAAATTGATAAAATTTGTCAACAACTTCAGCCTCATCCACAACTAACTAGTGGTTTTAAAACATTTTGAAACATCATTGGCACATTTGATATAAATGCCGCTGAGGAGGACGAACTGAATTGATAATATATCTATTAATAAATATATGTTGCCATTATCATCCCCAACAATTAAAATGTACCATTTTAATGCCGTATATTTTGGCATGTTTTCTTGGCGATCTGTTTTTAGTAATCGATAGTTTTAGCAGCCCTGATTAGAGTGGCCAACAAATATACTAACAAAAAATACTAAGCGAAAAAAGACTGTCATCGTCATCGTTCATTGTCTTCTCATTAATTGGTTGAAAACGAAAAGAAAAAAGGCCGGATTAACTTTTATATTACTTAAAAATCAATGAACTACAACCTAATAGAGGCCAAAGCACATGTGCGAAACACACAATAAATACTTAAAGTTTCGATAACTAAAGCGAAACTACTACAACAACAACAGCAGCGAGAAAAACCAAACACTGCCTTAAAAATCAGTCGTGAATCACCCAACGAAAAACCACAATAATAATAAAAATAAAAATATGGAACCAACACAGATTACAGACACGGAAAAGGTGCGCATTGTGTCCGATTTTATATTGCATGCTCCGCCCGGCGAATTCAACGAGGTGTTCAACGATGTCCGCGAACTGCTGAAAAACGATGGGCTGCTCAAGGATGGCGCCAGCCACGCCTTCTCCCAATACAACAAGGACCAGTTGACGCCCGTTCGCGTTGAGGGCAGCGAACACAATGCGATCATCTCCGAATATAACGATTTGGGTGCGTATGCCAAAAACAGTTATTCACCAGCTGGCGATGGGTGGGAATGGGGAGGGGGAGTTTAGAGTTGCCTCGCTTCGCTTTTGATTTTGTGGCGTTTACCATAAATGGGCATAAATAGACAAAATAAAAACAACTGAATCATAAGTTTAAATTCAAGATAAAATCCAAATTCTATTTAAATTTATTATATATAATATATGCCTTAGGAAAATCTATCTAGAAATTATGGAGAATATGGTTAGATCGCAAATAGAATTGAAATTACAAATTTGTTTTAGTATTTCTTTATCTAACCAAAATCAAAATACAAAACGTAAAAAATAAATAAAATTAAAAATAAAATTGAATATTCATATAAAATTTCTGGGGCTAATTATTATTATATATATTCAATAAAAAAACACCTGTGAGTCGTTTAATCTATTGATGAATAATCAACTCATATTTGGAATTTATTAAATTATTTGAAAGTCGAATATAATATATATTTCCATAATAATATCAATTTGCACACGCTTGTCATTTATAGTTTTATCTTTTCTAATTTACTGATATGAGATTCTTTTATATTTTTTGCAGGCAATGGTCGCTTCTATGATCCTCGCACAAAGCAATCTTTCAAGTACGATCACCTACGCAAAGAGGCGTCAGACTATCAGGATTTGGAGGCCGATGCCAATGCGGAAACGTGGCGCGCTGCTCTCGATCTCGCAGCGCTTGCATATACAGCCAATCACTATCGACATGGTGTAAGTTGATTAATATATTTAATGCTATCATTTATTTATATAAATATTTTCATTGCTTATAGGTCAGTTCGGTTTTTGGCAATTCGCAGGGCAATCAGGTGACGCTGACCATTTGCATTGAGGATCATCAGTTCCAGCCGAAGAACTATTGGAATGGCCGATGGCGTTCCCAGTGGCACGTTAGCTTCCAGCCTGGCAGTGGCACAGCTGAGCTGAAGGGTGTGCTAAAGGTCCAAGTGCACTACTATGAGGATGGCAATGTCCAGCTGGTCTCGTCCAAGGATTGTCGCGAGAGTGTCGTTGTGTCCAATGAACAGCAGTTGGCCAATGAGGTCATCCGCCTGATTGAGGAGGCCGAGAATGAGTATCAGTTGGCCATTTCGGAGAACTATCAGACGATGTCGGATACCACGTTCAAGGCGATGCGACGACAATTGCCCATCACTCGGACCAAGATCGATTGGAGCAAAATTGTCTCGTACAGCATTGGCAAGGAGCTGAAGACGCAATAAGAACAGGAGCAGCAAGCGGAAGCCGGAGTAGAAGGTGGATGTGGCACGCCAGCATCTCCGTTGCCCAAGAGACCCAACAGTCTTCCACTTGCGATAACAAAGCGAGAGAAATAATGATCACTGATCGGAACCATAAGAGAAATACACACTATTTACGATCGTTAAATGTTTGGCGCTTGTGTAATAATTGTCTTTGATTTGCTTATCCTTTTTATATTTATATATATATATATACACACACACACACACACATACATATATACATATATATACAACACACATGCATACATTTCTTATCTGTTATATATATTACGATGAAAGTGGATATATAGATATATATGCATAAATCTACTATCTATGAAATCAATTCAACTTGGTTGATTGCATCTGCATTTTACAGTCACAATCGCCGCCAACAGTCGCCTTTATCGTTTAATTAAGCGCGTGTTTTTAATATGAAAACAAAAACATTAATATTAATAATAATAATAATAATGGAATGCATGCACTTTCAAAATAATGTATTATAAATTTAGAAGAGCTGGCATCAGTTAAATCTTAAGTGAGACAGCACCATGCAAACAAAAAACAGTATAAACAAAAACAAATAACGATAAATACACTTTTATTAAAAACGAACAATAATTTAATTAATTCAACAGCTAATAAAAAAAAACATAAATTGCATAACAAAACGCTTTTTGTATTAAACAACAACAGACTTTGGTTTTGTATTTTGAACGTTTTTTATACTAACAATTAATATATTACAAGTTTAAGAATGCTTGCATAGTCAAATTTAATGAGAATAAACTATAGAAATTTCAACAAGTATTATATTTTTTTGATTTTAGCCCATGCGACCACCATCCGCCGTATGGAGATACGGCGTCGGTTCCTCCGGCTGATGCAATGGTATTGGCTGTGGATATTGCTGGGCTGTAAAATTACGATCACCTGATGGTAATTCTGTGGCATTTTGCTGCTGGTACTCCGGATATGTAGGCGATACGGAGTCATTTGGCTTTTTGAGCAAGAAACGCTTGTTGGGATGCTGTTTCGCCTCCAGCTCCAGTCGATCGATGAGCCAGCCACTTTCCAGCTTATTTGTGGCCCAGAAGAAGACGGTGCCTTTGTCCTTGGGTCCACGCACCGAAATCTCGAATTGTGCCTGGTTCGCATCACAGATGTTATTCACATTGGACATGTCAAAACCGGATTCCTTAATGGGTTCGCCCAGTAGCCCGGTAGCTCCTACAATATCAAATATAAATATTCGTGTTGTTTATACTTCATTGATGATTTGCGACTTTTACCCTTGTGTTGGCGTAGTGTTTGCAGTGCCAATTTATAGTACTCGGTTGAGCGGACGCGATCCTCGAGACGCCATCGCATGTACATCACAGCCGAAATGGAGATGACGGCGCCATAGACGCAAATATTGCCCAGCGTTCGATTTGATGGCAGTCGCAGTTTTATTGTCGGCATTTTAATGCATGTAATTGCATTTGCTGTTAAATTTTATAATTTGGTTATCGTATTTGCCGGTTCAGGGTTGATTTCGATAGGTTTTCGCACGTGTGACCGTTTACACATTTGGTGCTCTGTTATACAACAACTGTGTGAGCGACATTCATTTCCCCCTTAAATACAATGAAACTGTAATAAAGATACAATTAATATTGAAGTTTAATGCAAAACCAACACAAAAATGAATAATTTATCGATGGCATTTAATTTGCTGCGGCAGCGTCTAACAACAACAACTGCTCGCTGTTATGCGGTCAAGCCGGCGGCTGTGGGAGCAGGTGAGTAAAAATGTGTGTAGAAATGTGTGCAGTGTGTTAACATTTTTATTCGTTATTAGCGGGCAAAAAGAAGAAGCTCGGCAAGCTGGGACCCATCACAGAGAAGAAGATAATACCGGTCGAAACGGATGCCAATAAGCTGGTTAATTATGTGTGTGGCAGCAACTATATGAAAACTGGCGAGAACATCAAGGTGAGTGTGACCACCGCATTCAAGACCATAACCATTAAATGTGTTCTGTTCTTGCAGCTCAAACCGGACGCCGAATACCCTGATTGGCTGTGGACGCTCAACACCGATCGGATTGTGCCGTTAGATGAGATAGATCCTGATACCAAGCAGTATTGGCGCCGCTTGCGAAAAATGGCTTTGCGTCGTAACAATCAACTGTCCAAGCTGAAAAAGTTTTAAGTGCAGATTTAAAGCGTTGTCAGCGGCTGGTCACACTGGGCAGATTTGCAGTTTGGCCTTCAAATCGTGTAACTGCCTTGTTGTCGTTGTCTTAGGTCATCATTATTGTATTTGCCTTGCTGTTGGTGCAAGAATAAACACATTGATTATATTTATTGCTACGTTGTTGTAGCATTCTTATGTACATAATAATAACCATGTAAACAATCGTTTTTATTTTACAACATCTTGCACTTAACGCAAGTATCTTGTTTATATTGTAAAACGTATAAAAGGCGGCCATCAAGTTGAATTATGAACAAAGATTCCAAAAGATTCGCTTGAAATGCTGCCTTTTATATTACTAATTATAGCAATGTTGCTTAATGCAGTTGCAGGAGCAGAGGAGCCAGAAAGTAAGTACTTTTTCTCGCTTATATATATATTAAATATTAATTTATATATTCACTTTAAGAGCACGTTGTTTGCTATCAGGGAACGTGGAGCGTTTATCGGCCGGGTGAGGGCAAGTTTGGTGTGGAGGACATTGATCCGTTTCTGTGCACCCACTTGGTATACGCTTTCCTCGGCATTAATGAGACTGGCGAGCTGCGCATCATTGATCCCTATCTGGATCTGGAGGATAATGGTGGCCGGGGAAATATTAAGAAATTCAATGCACTCAAATTGAAGAATCCAACACTGAAAACCCTTCTTGCCGTTGGCGGTTGGAATGAGGGTTCCTTGCACTTCTCTATTGTGGCAAGCGATGCGGAGAAACGTGCTCGCTTCATCGAGCAGATCGTTCGGTTTATGCAGCGTTATGGCTTCGATGGACTGGACTTGGATTGGGAATATCCTGGACAGCGTCACAAGCCCTCTGAGAGTAATGACCGCGAGAATTATATAATCCTGCTCAAGGAACTCAAGGAGGGACTGAATCCCTTTGGCTATATGCTTAGCGCTGCCGTGGGATCAGCTGAGTTTTCGGCTGAGATATCCTACGATATACCTGCCATATCGCAGTATCTGGATATGATTAACGTTATGGCCTATGATCTACACGGTTCCTGGGATGCGAAAGTGGGCATAAATGCGCCCCTCTACGCTGGAGCACAAGATGCAACGAAACTGGAGCGCCAGCTCAACGTAGATGCCGTTATCAAATATTGGTTAGGTGCCGGAGTACCGCCAGAAAAACTGAATATCGGCGTGCCGTTTTACGGACGCAGCTTCACCCTGGCCACGGCCGAAGATCATCTGCCAGGAGCTGCACACATTGGTCGCGGCATTGCGGGACCATTCTCGAGGGAGCCAGGTGTCCTTGGCTACAACGAGTTGTGCGGCCTCATTCAGAAGGAGCAATGGACGCAGGAGTGGGACGAAGAACAGCAGGTGCCCTATGCATACAAAGATCGCCAGTGGATTGGCTACGATAACGGCCGCAGCCTGCAACTGAAAGCCCAGTATGCCATGGAGCATAAACTAGGCGGCATCATGATCTGGTCACTGGAATCCGATGATTTCCGAGGCAGCTGCGACGGCAACAAGACTCGTTATCCCCTGCTGCGCGAAATCAATCGAGTGCTCTTTGGCAAGGAGACCCCAACAGGCCTGGTGAACATAGAGCGACAAAGCGAAATCGATGATTATAGTTGCCCTACGGATGTGGGCTATGTGCGAGATGCGAACAACTGTTCCAAGTTCTATTACTGCAATGCTGGCGCCACATTCAAGTTCTATTGTCCCACAGGCCTCCAGTTTGACTACAGCTCGAACAGCTGCAACTATGCCGGTTTAGTAAAATGCTGAAACACGATCAATTTTATTTTTGTCTATCAATATTGGTAGGTTTTCATTGAACAATCTTTAGATTCAGTGGCAGGCTGCGATAGTTGTAGCCAACATTGCCTGGTCGCCAGGTGACAAAGTTCTGATTGCATTTTACCTGCTTCGATGGTTGGCAATAAGCAAGCTCCTCATCAAAATAGTCACCGGCAGGGCATTCATAGTCGGTGTGTTGAGCATGACGACACTCGTGATACAGCCGACAGTCCCATGGATGCCTAAAGAATCCATCCTGTGGACACAGGCCGAAACCTTCGGTCGTTGGCTGCCGAGTGGTGAGCGTGTTAGGATCGCCAATTAAGGCGATGATCACTCGGAGCAGTCCAAAGCGTTCACCGCATTTACCCTCGAAGTCGTCGGCATCGATGGACCAGGCCATGGCGCCACCCAAACCATGTTTCATGGCCAGATGCAACTTTGCACTGAGGCTACGTCCATTCTCATAGCTGGCCCATTGGTCATCGCCGTAGGCATAGGGAACCTCGGCTAGCTTGTCGTATTTCTTCTCCCACTTGAATGCCTGCTGGCAGAACTCGCCAACGGTCATGAATCCCGGCCGGCTGGAATACTCATGCTGGCGACCCGGTCCCTTGCTTGCAGCACCCACCAATGTATTGCTCAGTTCGTCCAGGGTGTAGGTGTGCACAAAGATCGGCAGACCAAGCAGTAGCTTCGCTGGTGTCTTGCCATGCTTCACCCAATGGAGGACACTGCGCTCCACACTCCGGCTGCCGTTGCCATAAAGCGGCGCGTTGTAATTAAGTTGACGGCTATACGGATCGTGGGCATCATGGGTATTTAGGACAATAAAATCAGCATTCTTTGATATTTGGGGAATGTCATAGGCGGCCAGGGTCACTGCATCCAAGTGCGCAGAAACCACAACCATAAGCATAAAGTGATGTTCGTGTAGACTTTAGGGCAAGGATATTGAAAATATTATCGTTTTTTTATTCAGTAGTTTGTTGCTTACATTATTTGGAGCTCCTTCAATAAGATGGCAAAGTTATTGCGATCGTTCTGCATGGGGTACTCCCAGTCGATGAGGATGCCATTCAATTCCCATTTGTAGAGGAAATTGACAAGCGACACATAGAATTTATCGCGTTGCTTTACCTCAGCTGCCATCTTGGAGAACATATCCGATTGATCCTTCCCACCGCCAATGGAGAGAATTGTCTTAATATTATCACGCTTCATATACACAATCTGATCCAAGAGTCCTAATATATTTCAAATATAAATCAATTACTTGAGGATGTTTTTAAATGGCTACTCACCATTTTTCACAAGCAACTCTTCGTTGGTAATTCTTAATTCGCCGGAACCCTTTGGATCCAAACTTGTTGTGGAGCCAAAAACAATATGGTTGCAGAGTTTTGTGTCAATAGAATACAATCTAAAAGTGCTAAAATACCTCCGATAACTCGACTCAATATCCCAATGACAAAATACTTTATCTACAGTTGAGGTCTATAGTTATTCCACTATAATGTCATATATAGTCGACTTACACTCTGGATCTGCGGCATGACTAGAGAGCAGCGTGCCTGCGATGAAGAAAATTAAATTTACAACTTTCATGATTTTTTGACAATCGAAAGAAATAACATTTGTAATTTGAAATGTTTAAATATATCAATTGTTAAGTGTTTTCTCGTGTGTATTTTTTTTTTTAAAATAATTTCTAGTTAAACTAATTTCGAGTGCAAGGTTTTGTTCGTCTGAATAAATGAAAGTTGTTGCTTAAGCTTCTACTTTGTGTGGCAAGGCTTGCTTAAACTGTTTTGCATTCAAAACTCAATCTAAACCTATATTGCTAAATCTTCCAGAAGATCACGACGTACATCTAAATTCTATGGATATGGATAGGAATGCTATGTATTTCAAATTTTTCACTTCCATAACTGAAGCAATCTTTACCTAGATAAATACTGCGTTTAAATTCGAATTCACGATTTATGGATAATATTTATGTACATTTTTAATCTGAAAAAATTCACCACGTTGTAGGTTTAACTATGTACCTTGTACTCTGTACATATGACTAAATGAAGATACGTATTCCTACATACAAATGCATATTTTATGTGTGTTTTACATTGGCGCAATCAAAATTTTAATGGCTTATTAAATGGGGCAATAAAGCATGACGCAAAACCAACAGGCGATATCAATTTCACGGAGAGGCCAACTTCTCTCAAAGGTATATTTCAGACTGTTTTTTTTTCTTCCAGTTGACGGAACGATGTGGCCTCGTTCTCTCAATGACAATAACAACAATAAAAATACCAAACAAGGCCAAAGGATACAGATGTCGCATCCGGCGCTTTATGTGTCAACATTGGAAAAAATTTTACGATTATTACTGATTTGAAAAACAACAATCATATCGATTTTATACGTACTCACTTACAAAAAGTTGTGTACAGATATAACAATAATAATACACACAAAAGACGTTTCTTCGAGAGGTGTCAAATGCTTACAGCTCCAGTTCGCGCAAGCGGAAAAGCGCTCTGTTTTTCATTTTCAAAGAGGAATCGGAAAAGTTTTGAGTAAATTGGAACATGCCAAAATATAATATACAATATTGAGTGAAATTCAAATAGCAGTCCTGCGATAACAAATCAATAAAGCACTTGAAATCTAACTAAAAAGATTCGTTTAAGTAGAAAAGTATTCATTTATTTATATCAACCATCCAAAAATGAATACAAATCGACAGAAGTATTGGCACCATATCGAATTTGCTAGACTATGTGAAGAACTGCAATCCTCAGTTACAAAAGTGAGTATAAAAATTGTAACACTTCAGTGAAACCTTTTATGAAATAATCAAAAATTTGTAGGGATTAACAACAGCGACAGCAAACAAGCGTCTAGTTTTATATGGTAGAAACAAATTCACATTGCTTATGCCAGAATCGAGGATTCGAAGTTATTTGAGAAACTGTTTCTATGGCACTGGTCGCATATTATTTGTAGATATAATTGGCTGCTTCCTTCTGTACCATATTGAGCTGCAATCGCCAAAGGAATCGAACATCGATCATGAGTTTTGCGTAATTGGAGTACTGTTCGTTATCTTATTTTTATTTGTCGGCTATTTTCGTCAGATCCAGGCCAACGACGATTATGCAGTTGCCTTGGCTTTTAAAGATTTAATGCCCATGTATTGCACGGTTCTCAGAGATGGACGCAATCAGACTATAAGAGCCGAAAACGTTGTCCTTGGTGATATATTACAGATCACATATGGCGAACGCATAGCGGCCGATGTTCGGTTCTTTGAATCACATGACTTGGAGTTGAACAACGTGGCCCTCACCGGACACTCCGTCTCTGTCATCATTGATCCTGAAATCACGCATGAGAATAAATGGACCGCTAGAAATGTGGGCTTTGCATGCAGCCATGTGACAAAGGGACACGGACAGGGCATTGTGATTGCCTGTGGCGATAAATCCGAAGTGGGTGTCATGGCCAGTTTGAGCATGGAGACTCGTGCTCGAAGCCGATCACGCAAGCATATTCAACAGGTTAGAGATACTCTGTGTAATCTGGGAATAGAAATAGGGGCTCAGAACTATAAATTTAAGGTAAACCTATGCCCTCAAAAGGTTTACTGAAGGGTCAAAGGTGATTCGATTTTCAAAAGCTTTTTGATCATGACTTGATGTCTAGATAATTAATTCCATAACTTGGTTAAAGGTGATCCGATTTTCAAAACCCCGAACTTCTTTATTATGGCTTAAACTCTAGATAAATTCTACACTTAATGTTGGAAACGCGATTCTGTCTGAAATTTCCTATCATAGACAAATTTATGGGCTCAACAAATATGTAATCCGTAGACTATATTCCTATTTCGTCGCTGCTACGTTAATCTCCTTTACACAGGTCACTTACTATACACATATCATCTGTATTCTGATGTTTTTTATATTGGTTTGTACGATTTCGCTGGAGGGTCTGACTTTGCAGATGTTGATCGAGTTCAATGTGAGCTTGACGATTACCTTGTCACCCATCTATCTGCCCATCCTGATGTACTTTGGACTGTGGCACACACGAGCTACGCTGCTGGAGATGGGCTGTTATGTTCGGAATATGGAGGCAGCCTCCACTCTGGGATTAACGACGGTGTTATTTAGCAGTTTAATTGGCACTATGACAATGCGCAGCTGGCGAGTGTCGGATATATTTGTGAATGGAGCGCTCGAACCTGTGCAGCATCGTCGTCAGTTCAGTGGGAAAGGGCCATTTTTGCAGCTCATTCGAGCGTCGGTGCTGTGCAATCGAGCTGTCTTCAGTCCCGGCCAGAGGGGCGTGCCCCGCATGGAGAAGACACTGGATGGTAGTGACTATGACAGGGCCTTGTTCCTATTTGGTATGCGCGTCATTGCAGATATTTTAGATTATCGCAGCCAGTATGAGAAATTGGCTTCTAAGGCCTATGATGCTCAAACCCATTTACAGGTGAGCGTTCACAGGACCCTCAATGATGACTATCTGCTCATCATTCGGGGTCTTTGGAGTGTCGTATTGAGTTACAGCAGCACCTGTTTCATCAACAATAACGAAGTGGAATTGGATGCAGCTCAGCGAAGAATCGTTTCCAAAGTGGGCTTGAAGCTGAAGCTGGCGGGACGACACACTTATGCCTTTGGCTCAAAGATCCTACAGCCTGATGATCAAATGATGGCTCTCATCTCCGAAGACTTTGATTACAACAACAAAAAGAAATATGAACAATTTATGAGTACATATTGCAATTCGTTGCGATTCTTGGGTCTGATTGCCACCTACGATCCGCCCAGTCATAATGTGACGAAAGGAGTGGATCGTTGCCGCAGTGCTGGCATCAAGCTGGTCCTTGTCACACGAGCCGATCTCAATTTTTCCAGTGCCATAGCCCGGGCGGTGGGCGTAATTGGGCGGAACAGCGAAACTGTCGAGGATGTGGCCATGCGTCTGGGCATACCCGAGTCGCAGGTGAACCGCAGCATGATCACCGCAGCGGCCATTGATATGAAGAATTGGAACAAGAAATTTCATCATCAGCGTTGGTATGCCAGACAGCTGCTGCTCGCCCATGCGGATCTGGTTTTTGCGGCTATTGGTGTACAGCAGCGCTATATGCTCGTCGATCTCTGTCAGCAGATGGGCGCTATTGTCACCGCTATTGGCACCTCTGTCCATGACTCATCCGCCATTCGGCGTGCGAATGTGGGCGTTTCCAAAGGGGCCGCATCGCAAACAAGTCAATCCTGTGCCGATATCACACTGCTGGACAGCAATTTAGTGACACTTGTGGATGCCATTGCGGAGAGTCGTCTGCTCTTCGAGAATATGAAGAAGGCGCTGGTCTATACTCTATCACCGAGTATGGCAAGTTTATTGATACATTTGTCATTCATTTTGCTGATGATTCCATTTCGTTTGTTTCTGATCGTTTCGTTGATTTTGGACTTTTTGGTTGGATTGGTAAGTGGGAAAAGTATGAGAGAATCGATTTTAATATTTGTTTCTAGTTGCCAGCCTTATCGCTATTTTATGAACCGCCGGAAGAAAACCTAATGGAGCACAAGCCCAAGATCTATGAAGACTTTCTGATCAACAGACGGTAATCGTTGGCAATCGAACTTCGAAATCGATCTACATAATTCTCAACAATATCCATTTGTTAGCGTGATTATTGTGGCCTTCATACATGTGGGTTTGATTGAGGCCTGTGCTGTATTTACTTCCTACTTTGTTTACATGGCCCACAATGGATTTCTACCCAGAACTTTAATTGGCCTCAGCGTTGAGTGGTATGATTATTCCGTCAATGATTTGGTCGACTCATATGGCCAAGAATGGGCAAGTTCTCTGAGGCTATTCGAAGAGTTATTCATTATGAATTATTTTGAACACCTTTTTGCAGACACTTGAGGCTCGCCGGCTGCTAGAGATTAAGACTTTAACAGTTGTGGTCATCACATTTATTATTATGCAGTGCGTTAATCTCATATTGGCCAAAACAGGACGTGCAAATCTATTTACCCATGGCTTTGGCAACATGCGCTTAAATATTGCAGTCGTTTATATGATATGCTTTGGTTTTTTTCTCACCGTCTTGGATTATCCAACATACTTACGAATTTCGCCAGTTGAGTGAGTTGATTTCATTATCAGTTCTCACAAATCAATCCAATAATTGATTCATCCATTGCAGTTATTATCCGGTATTTTGCTACATTTGGCCATTGGTATTATTGCATATATTTTTAGAATCAGCTCGTCGTTATGTGCTGAGAAATTTCCGTGGCAGTTGGTTTGAGCATGAGACCTATTTTGGACATATATAAGCAGAAAGACGCTTGTAGCAAAAATAGACAATCCTAAATATGAATTTTCAGGCTGCAGAATTAAATAAAATAATCATCCAATAAATTATTGATTTCTATTGTATTTTTAAAATATTGCATTTATTTATGAATAGCTCGAAGCTGTGGTGGTGTTTTGCTGCAATTACTCACATCAATATTGTATGTGTGTGTTTGTGTGTGTGTGTGTGTGGGGAGGGTGTGTGTTGTTGTTTGTTTGAGTACCGTTTAAGTTAATTAATTATTTAAATTTGCATATTCGTATTTGAGTTTCTACATACAATTATTTATGTAGGTACGAGTAATCATTGTTTTTTTTTTTTAGGACTTTACACGGTTGTATTCGTTCAACATCAATATCAATATTTGGTTTTATTAAATGTTTTCCTTTTAATATATATTTATTTTGCTTGTAAATTGTAAATATGCCATTTTTTGATTAAACTGTTGAACATTAATGCATATACTATTTATATTTTGTATGTATTTGTATTTGTATTTGTAATCGATTTGTATTGAGATTAAACATAGCTATGAATGCATTGAGTGCACATTTCGATTTTAAACTTGCTTTACCATAAAGATTCCTCAGTTAATTATCTTTTTCTATTATTTGTATAAAGAGTATTTTAAATCAGCTTCTTCGCAAGCAGCTTGTCAATTCAAAATGCCAAACATTTGAGTAAAATTCCATTCATTTAGTGCAAAATAGATAACGTTTCGTCAATGCTACTCTTAATTATATCAATCAAGAATTATTTTGTAATTTTATGTGCAGAAACTCATTGAAAGGTGAGGGTTTTAAGTGAGAACATATCGATAAGGATGATCTGAAAAGGCACCCATTTAAAAGAATCTGGTGATAAACATTTTAGTAACTATTCTCAGAGAATTGTAAATACTTTTTGGATTCGATGTGTTGAAACTTCATTTGCGTTTTAACTGAAACCGAATATGCTTTGTTTTTTTTTTGTTTGCTTGGGGCTCAATATTAAAATAAGCTGAAGGCGGTGGGATCACTGTGATCACTTAAATCCAAGATTTGGAATAAGTTGTTCAAATATTTTTCTATGCAAATGAACTTTGATTATCCCAGATGGGATACTTTTGTATCATTCTCGATGCGATAAAAGTATTTGTGAATTATGGTCGCTTGGCTTTTGGATTCTTGTACTCAACTCCGTCGATGCTTTTTTTTTTATCGAGTTTCACACTAATTCATTTTAAAATATGTACTCCAAAAATTATTATCAATTTAAGTGGCGTGTGTTTAGGTTTGTTTTGTTTTCTTATTTTCTTAATTTTTTTAAGGTTTATTTTAACACATTTTAAATATAGATTTAAGTACATATAAGTATGCATAGTGTATATATATTTTTGTTTAATGTATATATATATATATATATATATATATACATACATATATATATATATATATATGTATAAATATGGTACTTGCAATTGTGTGTGTATATTTATTTAAAGTAATTTATTTAAAGTAATTGCGTTTACATTTTAATTCTATTAAAAGTTGTTCTTTAATTTGACACTAATTTAGTTTGGTTTTTATGCATTTTAGATTTTTACTGGTTAAATTTTTCTTAAATTTTTGTTGTTTTTTTTGTTGGTTTTCTTGGTTTTCTGAAATAAAACATCGCATTAAAAATACTTGTGTTATTTATTTATAATTCGCTTAGAACAAATCGTGTGTAGACAGGCTTTCTGGTATTTAAGGGATCTCAGATGATCCCTAGTTCCCCTCGGAAGCTTCTCCAAAGACGTACAGTTGTATACCCAAAGGGGCACAACAAAAAGCGCAAAGTATTCGCTGACGTGTGTGTGTATGTGTGTGTGTGTGTGTGTGTGTGTGTGTGTGTGTGTGTGTAAGTGTGTGTGTGTGTGCTAGTCGATGGACTCAATTCGAATCTTCTTCGCTTTCATAAAGTGTTTCTGGTAATCCTAACTTATTTGTGTCCGTTTGTCATTTGTTTGTTGTCCTGTTTGTCGTGTCTTTAGAAGAAGGAGGCGGGGCAAATTTGTAGTCGGTCAGGTGCGACCATCAGTGCTGCGCAGCATATAAAAGTCATAGGGTTAGACGCCTTGGGCGAGACTCTCCTTGGGCAGCGCTAAAATCGACTGATCCATGCCCTGGTGCGGAATAATGAATGGGGATGCCAGCATCTGCAGTGGCCTGTATAGGTATTTTTTATTTTTATTTTTTTTTACTGTTGCGTAGTTTCTAAATCCAATTTACAGACTCTGTAAACAACTTACTCGCCAAAAGTTGAGGTGGTCACCATGGGCTGACGTACTGTGTGCAGCGCCTGGGAGTTCTTCGCACGCGCCAGCAAACTCATCACGGTGCGCTTTGTGGGATTCATGCCGGAACGCGGTACGCCCAGCAGCGGTCGCTTACGTCCCAGTCCGCCACCTGCAAATAACCATCAGCGTCCAGTTGTGACGTCGTGCTCTTGGACAACTCACCTATGTTAATGGTCTTAACGTTGCGCAGCGCTGGATGCAACAGTGTCCCGGGTGGGTCCAGCAGCGTTAATGTTGATGTGTTTGCATCATTATCGCTGCCCGTCAGCTGCAACGCTGTGGCGCTGCTCTGTGTTGTGGCCAGCCCAGACATTGCCCCGCCCACGCCCTGTGCCGGCTTCAAAAGTCCGCCAATGCCCGCGGCAGTCAGTTGATGCTGCAACGCCACAGCCATCGCTGTTGTGTGTACTGAATATGAATAAGAGAGATTGAGGTGAGCAGTAGAAGTGATCGACTAGCAGATACCCTCTATTAGCCAGTTACTAGAATATAATTATTGAGATATTTCTTCATTCAGTTGATCGCTTAAATACATTTGTTATCCACTTAATTTGCCTAACGTTTTAAATCTTTTGGTCTGATTTATATTTATAGATTGTTTTATTATTTTAAATTGTAATTTTATAATGTGATTGCAGTTAAATAAATATATATATATATATTAATAGATGTCAGAATAAGTGAGTTTATTATTATTATCCACTAATCCAATAAATATGTTCTGCTTCAATAATAAGCAGAAAACATTATCGAAGTTAAATGATTTGATTTGATTTATCAGTGATGATAATGTTTTTGCTATGAACACACCAATTTTATATTCCACAAAGTGCATGAGAAAAACGCATTAAACTGAATTGCGCCATAATCGGTTGTAATTTAACGAACTTCGATTAATGCAGCAAATTGCAATTGATTAAACCGGATTACAGAGCAGAACCTCATCATAGCTGAATCTCAAATTATTTCTTTTTAACTAGGATATACTCACGAGCCGCTGCTGCCGTCGCTGAATTCGCCTGCCCAGCGAGATGATCCCCACAGGCCATGGCGGATGCAGCAGCGCTGGCGCCTCCATGCGTTTGGAGTAGCTGATGGAAATGCGCTGGTTGGTGGTGATGATGGTGGTGTTGCTGCTGCTGCTGCTGCTGCTGATGTTGCTGTTGCTGTTGCTGTTGCTGCTGTTGTTGTTGTTGCTGCTGCTGCTGCTGCTGCTGATGGTGGTGTTGGTGTTGGTGGGTGTCGCTGCTGCTGCACGACTGACCGCAATCGAGCTTATCCGGTGAGAGGCAATCCATGCCGCTGGTATCATTGTCAGACTTCTCATCGTTTGATGTGTCCATGTCTGCCAGACCACCGCCCAGGCCGCGTGTCGTATTTGTCGGACTCTGCGAGTCATCCAGGTGGCTCAGCGTGGGCGTCGATGTCAGTGCCTGCATCTCCCACATCTGCTCCTGCCGTATATCGTCATGGTAGTCCTGCGTGCAATGCAAGTGAGTAAAGTATATACACCAAATCGTTTCAAGATAAAAGTATTTAATGTATATACACTACTAACAGAGACACAGCCACGTTTCGGCCAGGAGTGAGCTGGGTCACGCCCAGGCGAACGAGTAAAGACTGCGTTTTGCCACGTTGAGCAATTAAATTTAATTCAGAGTGCAGAATGCGCGCAATAAATGCGATTTTATTGGATGTCAATTAAAAGTTCGTGTCACACTCGTCGCTGGTCTACCAACTACCCCTACTGCCAACCACACACACACACGCACACACAGTCTACAGTCCACAGACTACCCCTCCTAACACTAAGGCAGCTTTTGGTTTGCAGCAGCTGATGTATTTACTTCTACATGTGAACGTGTCTGTGCTTAATGCAATTATGCTAAAACACCACCAGCTGCAGAGTCAGAGTGGGGAGTCTGGGTGAGTCTGGGTGAGTCTGGGGAGTATCAACGTGTCAAAAGCAACAAAATTGAAACACAGTTGGTTTTTTTTTGTTGTTTTTTTTGTTGTTTTGGACGCCATCTGTGAGTTGGGAGGGAGAGTTAAAGGTGCCTGCGGAGTGTATCGTTTCATTGCCCCCATTAAACGAGTTACGGTTGGTGCAAGAGCTAAGTGTGTGTATCTTTGTACAACATGTACTCTGCCATTTAAGCAATACGAATATGTTTGTGGAAAATTAAAGCTATCGGAATGAGAAAGTCTGCAATGAAAGGTATTCTATTATTGATATACTCATATATTGTGTGAAAGCTTTTCTATTATTTATATACAGATATGTTGTGTGCTGTATTCAAATATTCAGTTAGATTTTACTCCTTTGTTGCATTACTTACACGTCACAAATATATCCAATAATTTTTCATTCATAAAAATGGCTGCCTACTTTCAAGACAATATCTTCATAAATCGCACTGTCAGATGCCATAAACAATGTCAGATTTCGAGGATTGAACAGCTTGCACACACACACACACACCTACACACGTACAAGCATAAGCTGAACATATTTCTCAAATTGAAACAGTTTATGTTTTCAAGTGCGAGCAAAACTGGAATAATTTCTATGCAAATTTTTCAGGGTAATCAGATCAGAAAACTCCATCAGACACAATTTATGGTCTTGACAGTTGTATGTCACAGGTTTGCTAGTCTCCAGTGTGTGTGTGTGTGTGTGTGTGTGTGTGTATGTGTGTGAGTTTGTTTCCCCTTAACTCAATCCATTTATTGCCGAAACAGTGAAAGCCACATGGCCCTAAAATAATGTTCAAGTTGTGAAACTGAGTGTGTAGCTCTTTCTGGAAGCTGGTCTATTAACTAGATTTACATTTTCAGTTTAAGCCAAGAAAAGGCAATTTTGAAGGCATCTTCAACAATTCAAGTAATGAAATTAATAATGAAATTCCCAGAAACTTGCAAACGATCTAAAAATATTTGTAAGTCAATTTTAAAATAGAAGTCAAATTAATATTGATTTAATTCATGTATGTACATTTTTCAAACAAAGCTGTAACTTAATATTTTGAATTTAATCTAGTTAAAATAATTATTTTCTACTTTAAAGCATCAAAGCAAACATATTTATATTTGAAGAAAATAGCAGATATTTGGGTCACTTATGCAGGGCAAGCGAGTGGGTTGCGCTGGGTTGCAGGTGGAGGTGGAAGCGGAGGTGCAGTTGGAGGTAGCTGTAATTTAAGCTGCATACATACGAAGTTTCTCATTGAAAGCGCAAAAATAAATAAATAAATATCATGGCGAGGCATGTGAACATGGCTGCATGATGCAAGCAGGTGCATTGTAAACGAGCATCGAGGATTGTAAACGGTTAGCGTTTGTGTTCCAAGTGGACGCGGGTGAGGTGAGGATGGGAGTGAATGGGAACGGGAGTAGACAGAAACTTGGAGCTATGCCGGCGCACAAGAGATGCGAGAATGCTACGGCTGCAACGATGGTGACGACAATGGCGCCAGCAATGGAGACGGCCCTGAAGATGGTGATGGTCATGGAGATGGTGATGGAGTTGCAATGGCGATAGCGTGCAGAGGGCCCACACAATGGACAGAGCTGATAGCAGCTGCACGGCCACACTGTCAAAAATACTTTATGACTGAAATTTCTCTCTCTAAAAAAACCAAGCCATAATTTTTATATCCTGGCAGAGTGCGTTTTAATTTTATCGTGACGAGAAGCAAGAGATGTCTCCAACCAGTTGAGTATGTATATTCTTGATCAGCATAACTAGCCGATCTATATAGCCAATTTAAAGCTATGCATATGTCTGTCATTCAGCTGTAAGAAGTACATAATATCAAAGTCATCTAACAAAAACATATTCAAATTTTGTAGAAATGTAAGATTTTTGCAAAATGTAATAAAATAAAATGTACAAATTTGTGAATGTTTATTTATCAGGCATGCGCCAATTTATGCTAAACTTTTCCGTTTTCGCAAATTGGCGTGTTTTCACGCCCACTTTGAAGATGAAACGGAAAAGCTTTTCCGTTTGCGCAAATTGGAGTACAACTGTGTGTATTAGTATTAAAATAAGTTTGTTAAAACATATACAAATATTCAGAGTAGAGTTATAAATAATGTTTCTGCTCTTATATGTTTTAAAGTAAAAGTAAAAGTGCAATAGTATGAAGAAGAAATAATATAAATATTCCTGGTATCGTCAATTAAGTGCTAGGATTTTTGCTACTATTTTCTAGGTATTTTCTAGCGTTCAAGAAATGCTTTTAGCTAGTTAATAAATTATTTATAAGAAAACAAGATTATTCGAGGCTATTGAATTTTCGCAGTTGAGTGTTATATATATATAATTGTTTTTTCGAGTGTACGGAAGTTTATGAAGCGCTTGTTGAGTGGAAAAGAGAGTGGGTGGGGTAAATGTAATTACAGCACAATGCAATTTAGTCAGCGACGCGTGGTGGCATGGCTAGAAAGGAAGCTGACGGTGGATGTTGCTGTTGAGATGCAAGGCAGCTGGCAGCTGGCAGATGCCAGATGCCAGGAGCACACGGAAGCTGAAGTCGATAACGAGTGCAATCTTGGAGCAGTATAATTTGCCAGTGTCTCTGTGACCGGCCATTAAGTCTTTTTGCTCGAGTAAATTTAAGTTGTTTCCCAACTTGAATTTGCTCAATAGTGAGCAGGGAACATTAAGTCCCAATTGGGATCTTTCAAACTCACCGGAACCAGAAACCGACGCACTTCCGCCAATGCATAGGCAATTCGAGCGTGAGCCTCGGCCGGTGCCGCAAACGTTGAAATCTCGACGTGCAGGTCCTCGAAAAGATGGGCGTATCGACTGTCGCCACTGGCACGCAGCTCCTCCTCCTTCCGGCGGTCGCGCATCGAACCACGTCCCAGCACGGCCATTTTGCACATTGTGTCCTCCTGGAGGCGTTTCATCGAGTTGCCTTTGGGTCCCAGCAGCTTGCCAACGAAATTGAACTGGCAATAGAGAAAAGACAGACAGACACAAAGTGAGACACAGTCAATAAGTTATTTAATCATAATCATGATTGCCATCCATCTATGACCCTATGACTCACCTTGGGATGATCACGCACAGGCACAGCCACTTTAACGGATACCTTAACGGGCTTGTCTCGCGTTATATCCAGCATCTTGAGTTTCTCTGCAATGGGCGGGCGAAAAGTGTGTCAGTGAGTAAAAGACATTCATGAATAAATAATAAATGTAAGCAAAGTGAATAACGCATAGGGAGTTGGTATTTAAATAGCTGAACGTATCATCATCTTCCTTCTTCAAAGGATTTATGTCCTTTGAGCATAATCATTTAATTAAATGAGAATGTTATAAAAAGTACAGTAACAAGTAAGAAACAGACACATTGTTTAAAAAGCATCAGCTTAAAGGATCTGAGTTACTTAACATATTTATTTTAAAACCTTGATTTATAATAATGTTAAAGTGCTCTTTATAAGCCTAACTTTATCAGCAAGTTAGTCAGTAAGTAAGCACTGATTAGTCAATATTGAATATTGTAAATTATTTATCGAAATCAAAAACTTTATATATTCAACTAGGGCTTAGCTAAAACTTTGCCTATCGAAGTAAATAAAGTATTAAAACACCCCGCAACTAATTTTTATAAGCATAACTTTATCTATGTTTACCCAGAGTATCATAATAATTGGAAATTGAGAAAGATAACATGTACAAATTCCGTAAATTGACAAATTCAAACACTAAATACACAAGCTATTCATAAGCCCATTGTTAGAATTGAAGCATTTATAGCAAATTGTGAATTTATATGGCACAGTGTGCGTTACTCAAAACATAATGCTTTTAATCACACTAAAATATCTTCAACAATAAATGGACTTCAAAACTTGGCACAGACATGGGCTGTTTATGAACAACTGTCAACAGAACAATTTGTAAATTGGGGGTAAATCCAATCTTTTAGTTTCCAAACACAATTTGAAGTGTAAATCTTATGACAGTTGCCTTTGACAACGAACTCACTTGGGTGACGTGCGTGTGTTTGTGTGTGTGCGTGTGTGCGTGTGTGGGTGTGGGTGTATATTTATCAGTTCGTTATCTGACATGGCCTTAATCAAACTGGCAGAGTCAGAGAGCTTATCCGTGAAGAAGTTCGCACCAAAGTCTTTTGCGAAACTTTTGCAAACATGTCCCTTAAACTTAGTTTGCCTGTAGGTAGGTAGATAATTCCGTTTTACATTCACCGTTTTTAATGTTTGTAACTAATTAAGCAAAATGCTTCTGCACACAACAAACCCACGCATAGGCTCTATGCTGATGGAAGGTGGTTGCGGGGGGTGGGGGTGGGGGGTTGGAAGGGGTAGGTTCATGACAGGGACAAATCTGTTGACATGCCCAAACATGAAAACATTTGTGTTTGCTCTTCAGCTCAAGTCTCGTCAAGGCACGGGCAGGGTAAGCCAAGACAAGGACTTGTACACACGCACACACACACACACACACACACAGAAAAACCTGTACGCATACACCCACACATTCATCTACACTTTTACACCGACACTCATTAGCAGGCGAAATGGCTTTCTTAACACCTTTGACGCTGCTGCTGCTGTTTCTCTGCCGGCGGCATAGCCAGCCCCCCCCCCCCACTCCCTTCCGTTGAAGTTCCAACACTGCCCCGCTTCCGAGTGCTGGCCCCAATGACTGACTGGCTCTGTCGACTTGTCAGTGGCAGTGTGGCAGCAACACACGGTCTAAGTAGTTTGCTGTTGCATGTAGAGTGAGTGCACTTTCCCATGCATACATCTATACATTTACAATATGCACTGTCACTTACGCGGGATTATAATGTACATACACTGCGGTAAATTGTTGAGGTACATACAGACCTTGAAATCAGTTCAGCAGGGCTCCACTCATATTACTTTAAGTACAACTCGAATCTGAATTCAAAGTAATTTAAAATTACGAAAATTTATAAATTAGTAGGTTGAAAATTGTACTCTTGCTTCATGTATATTTATTGATATTGGCAATTTTTTAAATCGCTTTATTAATTTAATTTGGATTGAAAACAGTCCGCAGTTTTTAACAACCCAGACAAATAAAGTTTACGAATAACGAAAATGTTTAACATTTATTGCAAAGATTGAGAGAAAACAGAACAAACCCCAATAAGATCAACAATTTTTAAACGTTATTAACTTATGTAGTAATAAGGAAAGTAAAAGAGTTAAATAGCAGTACGGTTTGTACTTGAACTTTGAGCTGCGATTTTTCTCAAAGTGTATATATATTTTTATATATGTCGCTGAGGTGTTTTGATACTGACAAAGCATAAACAGTCAAACGGTAAGTGCAAGACCAGCTGAACATGCACATTTCCTCTCTATCTGTCTCTCTCTCTCTGTGTGTGTGCGAGTGTGTGTAAGTAAGTCACTTTGTCTATATGTGTGTGTGTTGCTGTTTGTAGCCTATTTGTGTTAATTGTTGCCATTGCCGCATCAAAAGCACGCCTCATCATCATCTCCAGTCCGCATGATAAGAGAAACCATCCATCGCCGACGTACATCAGCCACATATAAAGTCGTACAGATTATATATGCATATATATAAATTTATATATATATTCTTGTAGGTTCATGTACAATATTTTGCATAATTTAACTTGGAAGTATTCCGGCAACGTTGCGTATGTGTCATTATTAAATTACGCAACAAAATATTTGCACACATGCATAATTTTGAGAAAGAAGGCTACAAAATATGCTTCACACGGCCTGTTGATTTATTACACTCGTAGAGAACTTTTGCGTTCATAATTAAGTAATTTAATTAAGCAAAAATTAACAAACTTCTCAAAGCTAGCGCAAAAGCAAAATATATCACTTTAATTTCACATTTTTACACAAATATTTATGCAATTCGTAATTTAAAATGTGCAAAGCGAACTTATTATTTTAACTGCATGTAACATGGTCTTTGATGATAGATTTCTCGAGCAGAAGTTGAATATTGAATTAAAGTATGCAGTGCAGAACAGGAAAAAAAATAAAAATGTTAAATTGTTGCATAATATTGTCATTAATGTCAATGTCATTAATGTTTTAATGAGATACTGTTTTCATGCAGTATTTCTGTTAAACCCAAACTCTCTCGCTTGGGGCATCATTTATATACAATACAGTTTGTCCAATTAATTTCCGCTTTATGCGTTGCACAATTGCAGCTATTTATTGATTTTCAACCCGACCACAGCGGCGCTAACAGTAATAATTATATTTATTATTCGATTACACAGGCTGGCAATTATTTAAATGAGTCACACGTTGCAAGGATAAAAAGTTCCGTGGTTCAAGCTGTTTTTGTTGTTCTTGTTGTTGTTGGCCAGTTTCAGGTGAATGCCAATTTTTTGGTACCCTAATCTAGCATAATTAATGGCCAAAATTGCCCATTAAGGTAATTAGCTATGCATTTTACGCTTACAACATCCTACGTCTTCCACGTCTCACCTCCCGCCACCCTCGTCTACGCCATTATGGTAACTTCTGCTCCAACTATTTTGTCGCCCATTTCACGTAATTTTTGATCAGATTGCACTAAGTGCTTTCTTTCTCATTTTTTTTCAATGGACTGCCGTAAATATTACAAAAGTGTTTTTGGCATTGGTCTTAGATATGCTGTTGATGCCAAAAATGCCTCCGGATTGCTGCTACACTTGAGAATATGCCTTTGATAATAAAAGCAATGAAAGTGTTTCACTTCGATAAGCATTCAATAAGAATTCAAACTTAATTTTCTAGTTCCGGCAACGAGTAACGAACTAAATATGCATGAAATGTACTTGGACGGGAGCACTTCCTGTGCAGAGTGGCCCCAGGACAGATGCTAAACATTTGCTCAGTCATTGCAATTGTTTCCGTTTGTTGTATTTGTTGCTGTTCTTGTTGTTGTTGTTGTTGTTCTTGTATAGCATTCAGCATCACTATTCGCTCGTTGGTTCTTTTTACTGCCATATTTTTCCACTTCTTTTGTATTTTGCCTTCGTTTGGCTTTTCCAGGTCATTTGTTTGTCCGGAAAACAGTTCCGTGTACCGCACTCTACCTCTCTCTTCCTCTCTCTCTCTCTCTCTCTCACGCTTTCTTTCTCTCTCTTTCTTGCCTGTTTGCCCGCCTTCATTTCCGCCACATGCCCGAGGGGCAGACACTTGTCTTAACATGAGGCTTTGGTCCCTGCATCACCTTTGCCCTTACCACGCACCCAAACAAGCCCGTTACCCTGGTCATCCTATTATTCCGAAGAAGAACCCTCTTCAGTGCGATGCCGCCAAGTTGAGCATGATTTATTTTCATTTAATAAAAGCCACACCTGCATTTAAATAACATTTGCCAAATCAAAGGTCAAAATACAATTTGGCAAAGGTCTAGTCTAGTCTAGTATGCTCCACACTGTCATTTATTTCATGTACTCAAATATGCAAGAAATTCAGTTGAAAATATTACTGCATTTTATTTTGTTTAAATGTCGAAAATGAAGCAAAAACAGCAAGCAAACTGAAACTTAATAGTGGAAAGCTGTAACAAAAAATTGCTCTTTTACTATTTGCTCATTTATTTGGAAATGTATATTGGAGTTCAGATTCATTTGTTGCTATAAAATATGAAATATGGCTTTTAAAACCCTTTCTTTTTGCATTTTTATTCGCTTGTACCGAGAATATATGTAAATCCAAATTAAATCAAAACAACTGAAATCATTTGATATGCCGGTATCTGAGTATTATGTAGTCGTGTACGCCACAATACATATCAATGCTTTGTTGTTTTTATTTGTGAAGTGAAGTGTAAAGTAACACATAGCAAACAGAAGTAAGGAATTTAATTCCAAATAGAGGATGAGCTGCTAAGAATGGAGGAAAACTAAGAGATTTTTCTCATGTATTTGTTACTTTCTCTTCCATCAATTTTACATTCACATGCACATTTAAGTTATCTTCTTAGTATAGATATTCCATTTAAACTTAGAAAATCGCATGTTGGAGAGCATCTAAATTTTGCTATTTATTATTAATTAATTGTGTTCGTTTACGAAATTTCAAAAGAAGTGCAGAAGGGTTCCAGTTTCCAGTTAAGTATGGAAAAGTGTCGATTACACGCGCGCGGATAGGAAAAGTTAAATAGAAACAATGTGTGAAAGCATTGTTGGTATTAAATTCATTTTCCCCTTTCTTTCGGTGCTTATCTCGAACATGGTCGTATAAAATATAAAACACAAAATAAGACCCCAAAGGAAACCAGACGCTTTGGGTCATTGCCATAGCAATGGCCAATGGCTCATTTAATCGTTTGCGAAAGTCGTTTCTTTAGCTTTGCTTCTTTTCTTTTTTCCTGTTGTTCTTTTTGCAAAGAGCTCATGAGAGGCGTTTCGACTCTGACACTGACTGTGTGACTGACACTGGCTGCTGATGCTGCTGCTGCTGGTGGTTTAACATTTCCATGCGAAATACCCAAGGGACGGATTACCAAAATGCGGCTCGTTAGTCAAAAAATGTGCTGCCCGAGAGCTTACAGGCCGCAGATGACGACAGCGGCAAGGAGGACATCAAACATTCAAAGGAACAGTTGCTCCCTCGTTACTTACTCGTCCATGTTACATATGTACATATGTATCCTTTTTTATTTCCATTTCCATTTCCCTTTGTCCATTTCGTCTTCTTCAAATGTGATAGCAATAGCAGCAGCAGCAGCAGCAGCAGCATTGTTATTTTAAACTTCTCATTGTCTCGTTGAGATTGAGTTTAAAGAAAAAACGAGATTATTTTTCTCACTGGGCCAGTGATTGTGAACTTAACGCAGATACTTTTTGCATCTGTATCTGTGTGCTAGACGAAATGATCAAAAAGCTTAGTAATTCAATGTGAGACGCTTGAGAAGGTGGCCCCTTTAAAACGATACCCCTAATGAGCTCAAATGGAGACGGAGCCGACGACAAATAGTTTTGTTTTTCGTTGCTTATCACTGCATGACGTAATCTTCTTGTATGCTTATGATTAAATTTGTACGAATGTCTGTGTGTGTGTGTGTGTGTGTGTGTGTATATCGGAAACAGTCAGTGTGACGACAGTTTTTACGACGGCAGGATGCCAGTCGCTTTATATCCTTCCTTAACTTTTGCACAAACAAGTCCATGTCGAAAAGGTAGCGCTAAAAACGATAAAAGAAAACCTCACTGAGAAAATTCACATCTCTCGTTTGGCGTTTCTCCTTTGCTTAGCTCAGCAGCACGACGGCACGGCAAAAAAAGGGGGGTGGCAAAGACAACAACACAGTTGGCATGAGATTTTCTCAATACACCGCTACGCACACACCATCCACCTAACCCCCCCTCTCCCCACTCACTCACCCACGCTCGCAAGTTTACACTCACACACACACACACACACACAGAAAATATACAAACATAGCTTGGGCAAAGTTTACATTATTCTGTAAGAATTTCTTTTGCACCCCAAACGGGGTACTTGAAACTGCTGAGCATTTGATTGTTCTTCTCTGCTCTTTGGAGCTGCTGAAGTTGCCTTTGCATAAACACATCCATTCACACATACATATTTCCAGTGGTGCTTCAAAACAATTGAAACGGCTATTTTAAAGCGCCACAAAAGGCTCTCCACTTAAATGTTTACGGAAAGCAATTAATCCAACAAATATTAGTTGATCTACAGAATTGAAACAGTTTGTACTGATTGACTGATTGATTGATTGAGTGGTTGAACCGGTTGAAAGTTCACATCTTTTTCTGACCAACTTTAGCTAAAGTTAATCGATTATTTTCATTTGCATAATAAGCCGAATTAATTGTTAACTTTAAAGTCCAATGATTTTGATTTTCAACTCAAATTTTTCTTTACCTGCTTTAAGAGTCTTAAAATGTTGTATTAAAATATTTAAAAATACTTAAATTGTATAACAACGTCAAAATGCTGATTCAATTTTGTTAAGACCATGATATAAAATCAGGTTTATGGTTATAAAATTAATGAAACATTTTAAGCAACTTCAGGCCGTCTATAAAAAGCTGTGAAAGTGGAATTCAAAAGTTTTACTTTTATTGCATACCTGAACTTTTAAGAGCACGTTCCTCCTGTGTGCTTAAGCTGGATTTGGGTTCCATTTTGAGCTTCAAATTTCAACCACTGCAAGTAAGGAAGAAAGTAAAGAATATTCAACGTAACTTCATAATAGTATTCTGTGGAATTGTTAAGCTTTCCCCTCCTGTTGAAGTTTCAACGTAAAGTTTGCAACATTTTATTATGCTAGCCAAATAAGTACTTGCTATGCAAATATAAAATATTTTTATCTAAGCGAAGGACACATTTTGAAAATAAATAGTTTAGCAAAATTGCTTGATTCTTTTCTATTTTTTGGTGTGGAGGAGGTTCTATTTTTAAGTCACGAAAATTTCTATGAGTCACTTAACAAAAACCATTCATGTCAAGTGGTGTGTACAACGGCTTGTAAATAAAGTTATCGCAGTGTTAAATGTTCATGTATAACACAGCCTGAACTATGTCTAGCTACACAGCGCCTAAATGGCCCAGATGCCAGAGATTGGCCAAAGAGCATAGTTGGCCAACAGCATTGTCAATGAGTAACCGAGTCCATTTGAGAATGTCAAGTATCCGTTTTCATAGTCAGCAAATACGAACAGCAGGCACATAGATATTCATCAGATCTATATATATATTTGCATGTAGACATGTATTTATATTTGTAGCAAATTTACCCGCATGCATATTTGCTCAAATCGACAACTGGCCCAATGGGAATGGCTTTGGCTGCTTGACGTGCGACTTTTGATGTTCACGGCATGCGACCCAAGTCTCCAGTGTGTAGCTGCTGGATAATTGCCGCCACGCCCCATTAATTTCTAGAGTACGGTAATATAAATACGTATATATATATATATATATGTATATATACATAGTATGTATTAAATTATAGGTAATATAATTTTCACAGCCATTATGGTGCGTCATGCCGCCTAATTGCCTTTTATGATGACGCGAAACATTTATTGTTGACTTGTCCTCGACTTAGGCCAACAAAAAACAAAAAAAAAAAAAAAAATGGAAAAGAAAACCAACTGAAAGTTGAGAGCTGAGACAACTACCTGAGAAATTGGCGAAAGGATAAGCGTGGCACAAGTTCTTAAAATTAATGATGGCATGGGCCTCAAAATCTCTGACAATGTTGTTTGTCATTGTACGTTTCTTGTTATTGTTGTTATCGTTGCTATCGTTGCTTTTGTCTTGCCAACAGGCTCTAGCATCCAAGAACCAACATTCAGCATCCAGTATCCAGCACTCAGTGCTCCGTGTTTGACGGATTTGTGCGCATTTTCAGATTAATGCTGCGATTATTGTTTACCGTTGGAATTGTGCACAGTGGAGCGTATACGTAATATCTGGTTATCTATTGTTATTTTTAGAAACTTTCATGATTGAGTTTTAATTGCGCTTCAGTAAGTACTTTGCCCATACATATACAAATACATAATCAATATTTCTCTTTTGCTATTCACGTCACTGTTTTTCGTGAGTCATAAATTCAATTTCATATCTTTATTTTTGTGTACTTTCCATTACTCTAACTTTGTGCACGGTATCGTATACGTAATGTATGAGTATCATCGAAACTTTCTAAATACTCATATTTCTATTAACTTTCTACTACTCTACCGATTAATCAAACGTATATGGAGTATATAAATTTATGCGTTGCTATTTGCAGACTCTTTATCTTATTTGTATGCACTACTTTTACTTTGGATATTAAGTGATTAACTAAGCATTTACCTAATATCAATTTATTCATTTCCATTGTGTATATTCATATTTTTTTGTGCTTCAATTTGTATGCACAATCCTGATTAACCGGGCGTATACGCAATATATGTTTATTTATAACTGATAGTCAGAGAAATATTTCTGTTGCCACAATCAAAGTATAAGTTTATGAATTGACTGTCAACACATTGAAGTCAGTGAAAGTAGTTAGTTTGAGCTTTGCCAATATGCAATTGATAACCACTGTGCACAGGAGCAAAGACGACACTCGAAGTAGCGTTGTCTTTTGTATGCAAAATTTAACCCAGAATAAAGTCTCGTTCGGTTGCTGGGTTAGTGGGTTGTGGGCTGTGGGCTGCGGGTTGTGGGTTGTGAGTAAGCCGCCTTCTTCATTTGCCCGCGTTCCTGTGCACTCTCGGCATTCGCTTTGTATAGCTTTGCACGCACGATTTAAGGATAACGAGGATGGAATGCAGGAAGCGAGGCAAATATTTACACAGTTGGATGATTTAGATAAAGAAGACATGAACATGAACCATAAAACGAAGCAGCCGAACACCGAAGCCGCATAACAGCTGAGAGTGGGCGATGCCCAACCGGAAAGGGTAAGGAAGTTGGTGAAGGGGAAGCGAGTGGCAAATAAGCTCAAGACATTATAAAAGTGGGTTGGCATTATAAAGGATAAAGAAATTTGAATACAATGAAGAGGATTTGGGGAAAGCCGTGATTGGCGAGCGTCACTTCTTTGGTTTGCTTTTGTGGCTGCCAAGCCACAGGAAACCACCAACAACAACAATATTAATAATAATAATAATAATAATAATAAGACAAACAATAAATACACGAAATTGTTTACAAAATTAATGCAAGTATCGTGTTATTTAGTGGAATTAATAAGCATCCTGTCCATGAACAACAAAGCCTGTCAATTTCAGCAATTAAATGCGAACAGCTTGAACTAGCTGTCAGAAGGAGGGTATGTATGTATGTATGTATGTATGTATGTATTTATGTATACCTTGTGCACACATCAATTTAGGACAACCTGCACGCTCCAGCTTTTGCTTAAAGCAGTCCGAATCAGAAATGCAAAACAAAACATGCATGTGTAATTTATTCAAGCGAACAGTGCAGACGTCAAAAAACAAAAAAAAGAAAAGAAAAGAGAAGAAAATAAAAGGAAATAACACACAAATGGAAATGGAAATGCAAATGCAGTCGGATGTGTATATAGGAATACACAGGGTATTAACCGGACCAGCATTCCATTACTCACAGCTGCATCCTGCTGACTGGACTCATGGATGGGCTCACTTGAATTTCATGTGTGCAACGTGTGAATGCCACTGAAAAGCTGTCGGCTCAAACAGATGCCGTGTCACGTGCCAATTGCCACTATTCAGTTTGCAACAAAACCAACAGCACGCATAACATATGAGAAATTTCATACGATTCCACACAGCATTTAAATTATTTGTGCCAGTGTCAACATTTGGAATTCCATCAATTTTGGACAGTCGATGCATGTTTAAATGCATAAGGGATTGCTGGACACAAGTTCAGCATAGCGTCAAAACGTAACGTAACCCCCTCCCCCAACCCCTCAACTAACTAAACCACCCCCTCCAACCCTTGCTTGCTTGTTTGTTTATTTGCTCATTCGATTGTGCATATGCGGTGCAAAATATGAAATAGAGGCGAATATTCAAATGCTGTTCCCAATTGCCAATCTCTGAATATTTCACTCTCTCTCTCATTCTCTCTTTCTCTATCGCTCACTCTCTTTCTGCATTTTATCTCTCTCTCTCTCTCATCTGACATCTGTCGTTCGCTCGATATCAGAATATGTTTCTATTGCCTGTCTAAATGCAGATGAAATTCCTGACCGGAAATTGTTTCACAATTGTTAGACAATTAAAACTTATGGGAAAACAAGAAAGAATGTTTTTCTTAGGTGTGCCGATGATTATACACCCTTGTGGAATGGAGTTCATCTTCTCCAAGTTAAATTTTAATCCCAAGTTTAACATATTTTTACATTTTTGTACATTTTGTTTCTTTTCTATTGCAGACTTGTGTAATTAGCTTGTATTAGTAGGTATTATATGTATGCCTAGAGACAGGCTACTTACAAACTCAAAATACATTTGATACCCTGTATATTCTCTTTGCAATTGCAAAGCATTCAGCACACGAATGCATCATAATTAAATACTGGATTTTTTTCACATTATCCATGTGCAACTATTCATTTTCCATTATATGTTTATCTCCACTCCTTCTTCGATTACGTTGAAATTATAAGCAACTTTTGCATAACTTAAAAATAACATTCATTGTTCTGTTGATTGAGAATATAATATTGATAAGATATAACTTAAAATGATTCGAGGAGAAGTTTTAGCCTAGAAGGAATAAGAATGTATCAAAGCTTACAAGATCTACTAATTATGAACAAAAGCCGCAATGTTTTTGAGATATTCTGAGTGCTTTAAAACTGTCCGGTCCCAAAATGAAAATTAAGAAGTTAAAATTTTACCTCTGACTGGGAGGACGCTGGGAATCTGTCCCTTAAGGCGGATCCCAAACCAAAATAAAAAATACCTGACCTGTAGCCAGCGAAAGACATACTTAGATTAAAATTTAAAGAAGTAACAATGTTCTGGTCGAGAGCACTTTCGACTGTGAGATACCCTGAAGCTAGCTAATAAATGCATTACATCGCTTAAGACACTTGTTCTAGGTACATATAAAAAAGACAATACATACTTTATGGGTTCGGCCAAGTGTCCTTTAATGCTTTCAGGGGATGGATTCAAACTTTCCAGTATCAAAACTAAACCGATTTTGAAAAGCAGTGTGTGCTTTGTCAAGTTTTGGGCTCTAGATTAATATTTCATTGAAATTTGCAAGCCTAATTTCCGGTCAAAATGTATGACTATGAATTCAACTCGCAATTTGAACAATATGTAAATTCCTCCCACTATTGTGTATACATTTGCATTGATTAAAACTAAGACCAGACCCCGACGGCTATTAGCAGAATTTGCTGAATTGTCAGCCGGGCTGAGGGTAACTAAATATGTTTATTATTGTGATACAATATATTTAGGCATAGAGAAAGAAATATCCAGAAGTCAAGTATTGGAAAGCGTCCCAATGCTTTGCGGCTAGCCGCCTCAAATGAAGCACAAAAATAGTTGTGTGGTTTCCATAACCTTTTGAGGCAAACGAAACTTGCCACAGACACACACATACATAATGCATACTGTGTGAGTACAGTACGGGTAATCATATGCACATATATTAAAAAGGTCATGTTTTCGTTGATACACAATAATGTGCATATATAAATGGCCGCAAAAACTGAAACTTTTGCCTTTATTGTCCGCAAATGTGGGCTGTGGGTGCTGCCCACAAGAAAGAGAATGCCAAAAATTGAGAGAGACCTTTGTGCCAAACAACAAAACATACATTATATACATGTATATTCATTATGTTGAAATTCAGTGGAAATCATTTTTGTGGTTTTCATAAGTCAGAAGTTTTGCGGTCTGTGAGAGGTCTGCACAAATATTATATAGATATGAATACTTCGAATCCCTTTGGGGCGATCTCACGATTCAGTTTCAGCAGCTAATAAGCAACTACTTATTGCGAATACCATACAAATCCATGCCAAATTTAAGCACATCAATAAGCATTCTGGCCATAATTTATCTAAATTAGTTTTATTCCATCAAGCCTTAACAGAGATCAGCAAATAAATGACACTCCACTTCACATTCCACCCAAGGCTCATCCAGTCGACCCTCAAAGCTGTCGGCAGTGATAAGAGTGAAATAAATCAAAAGCAATTACAAACATCCATTATCGCTCACTCTGGTCCACCCTGGGGAGTCATTCCGGTAAGACCAAATGGATAAGTGAACAAGAGTCCAAATATATATGAAGTAATTACACACATACAAAAAGTAGCCGGCCATTGAATTTATCTGGCGGCTATCTATATGACTGCTGAAGCAAACTAATTAAGTTGATTTCCCAGTCGTAATTGGGTTGCTACAGGTAATTTAATCTTAAATACAAACAGACATCCAAACATTGCCCCAAAAATGTATTTTTAATGTCTAATTCAAATATGTTAAGTGTTAAGCAAGCAAAAGTTCAGCTTATTATTCAGTTAATTGTAAGTAAACTAATACAAAAACCATGGAACCAATAACCAATGACTAGATGAATTATTACTATTTTGATTTGATAGTCAAATAAGATAATTAATGTAACTTACCAAAGGTGACAGATATATATTTGAATATATTCAATTTGAATTGATGATGGCAAGTAGTATTGTTCTGCAAAAGTAATCCAGTTGAGATGTCGCTTTAATTGTGATACATTTATCTCAATATTCACGAGTCGTTTTCATTTTAATTTTCACTGTGCTGTGACAATTGCCTGGAAGTGCTTATTTAATGCTTTATTCATTCGTAGCAAACATTTGCACATCCACAAAATTCATCAGTGCTGATTAAAGATGCATGATGCCCCCAGTTCAAAGGGGTGGGGAGGGGGCGACGGCAGATAGTCGCTTGAATCGCGTCGGGTTGCCCGAGGTGCGAAGAAACAGTTCGCTTTTAATTTAAGTCTGTCTGTCGACAAAAACAACAAAGTAAGCCACAACCACAACAATAACAACAATAAGAACAACAAAAACTCTTCAGATATATCCCGCGGGCCTCAGATAATGTCATCCGATTGGGGAACCGCACGAGAGAAAAAAGCGCGCGACGAAATCAACAACGAACAACAAATACGTGAAACAACAATAACGACAAACAGCGATGGCGACGAGTATTCGGATTCAGACTCGGTGGCGTGGGCGGGGGTGGGGGCGTAAAGAGTATGGCAACGTCTCCTGAGGAGCGTCCCAACTGTTTGGCTAAGTACTCCGCAGACGGCGCCACACGGCACCCACTGAAGCACAGAACCGTCAACTTTCCCCGACTGACAGTCAGGCTGTGTGTTTTTCCGATGGTATAACGGGTGGGGGGGTCGGATAGGAGGAGCGGTGTGTACATAGGCTGGTGCTGGGCTGCAATGGGACAATGTGTTCCTAGTACACCACACACTTGACACAAGATAAATAAGTTGTCTCTGCAGCGCGTCGAAATGGGCAGCGGCTTGGCGATAAACACCTGCAAGTGCACCTGGAACCGGAAGTTGGTGGGGCCGCAGTGGCCTACTGCAACAACAACAACAACAAGTAGAACAATAGCGCTCCTGAACAGTAACACATCTCAATTAACCGGAGCTGTTAACCGTGCGTTATGAACCGTTCCGTCAAAAGTCCAGCGCGCAACTAATGCGACCGCAACACATTCTATACTAACATGGCTTGAATCACTGCCACATCTCACTCGCATCTGTGGATGCTGAGTTGCACAGCTTCCCAATATTTGTTTAGATTCTGCGCACAAGTCCGTTTGGGAATCCATCTCTCTCATTGTCACTTTTATACTGGGTACGGTTGATATTAATGATTCTGCATTTCCGTTATGACTTTCAAAACCAACTCAACTTCCCAACTTCGGCTTGAGCAGATTTAGCTATTATGAACCAACTGACAGGTTGTGATTTTGAAAACAGCTGCTCAGCATTGAAAATAAGCTTTTAAATACCTTTAGTTTTCCAGTTGTATTTTTACTTGTAGTTACATCTACGGCAATCAAATTGGACAGCAACTATTTAAGCATTTAATATCCATATTAAACATAAGCGCTTTCATTTAAGAATTATAAAATATATCAGAATTTATTTAATTATTATTTTGCTCGTTTGTCGTGGTCGTTTTTATATCGATTATATAATATTGGATTTGCTTTTGGTTTATCAAAAAGGAATTCCAATGCAAAACCCTTAATAACAGTCTGTTCCTTGTGGTTTCTCTTATATATATAAATTAAAGGCAGGGACAGGTAATAAATGGTGATAGCTTCCCCAAAAGGACTTCAATAGCAGCGACCTTTAGTGAAAGTTTTCTAGCAAAACTCTGTGATCTCAATTTAATATAAGATTTGATTTTTTTTTTTTTATCAGAAATTACAACAGCCGTTGGACATAAAAAACTCCGTTTTCGAGTCGCTCATGTAAAAAGTTGACATGTGGCTCCCATGTAAATATTGTTGCAATTAAAAAAAAAAGATTTTGTGTGTATTTTAAGTTTAAGTTTGGCCTCATCGAATGGACAAAGCCTGGACAAAGCCATAAGCAAAATAAATTTACATTCGAGCTTGTCAAAGGTAAAAAAGGAAACCAAAAAAGATGGAAAACAATCAGCCGTGACGCTGTGGCCACAACGGCTATTCACGCTTCCGTCCTTGTACTGTGTGTGTGTGTGTGTGTGCAGGTGTATGTTGGAGTATATGCTCTCCATGTAGCCATAGTCCACAAATTCGCATATTGTAAACATCCTCAACAGCACCGAGCACAATACGCTTGGGGCCCTATTTGGATACTGTTCAATGCGCCAGGGACTTTCCTATGTATGACAAACAAACATAAACATTGTGTGCTGAAATTGAGACCGTAAAGTATCGTTTCCTCAGCTCCAACTTAAGTGGGTTAACCCCAACCGAACCGGACTCGAGCGGAGCTGAGCGGAGCGCAATGTGCTGCTCCAATGCGATGCGATGGATGAGTGCAAGTGTAAGGGTCGCTTTCCATGTTTGCGTGGCGCACTCTAATTAAAATTTTTGCCCGAGGCTGCATGGCCCCAAAATGTTTTACGAGGTTAAAGCCAAAAAAAAAAGCAAAAATAAAACAACAAAAAAAAGAAGCGAACACCAAACTAAACAAGTGCCAACAGCATAATTTGGTCAAGTTAGCAAAATGAAATAAACTCGCGCCGAAGGCGTTTTGTTACGATAGAAAGTGTTGAAAGTTAGCGTCGACTTCAAAATGGAATATTTACTGCACTTGTAGTGCATGTAGCATGATACATACTAATTCCCAGTTGTATATACCCTGTACCGCATTAAAATTGGTATTAGCATGACAGTCAGTGCAATATCTAATCAAAAAATAGGTTTTTTCAACAATATAAAATACGTGTTTCAAATATCATGCTGGCAAGTTTCCTTGCAGGGTTAATACAGATATCAGAGAATGTTCAAGAATTTATTTTTATAATAGATGTAGACACAGGCATATGTACAGATTTCTGTGCCATAAATATTTATGTCTTTATTACATTTTCGAATTTAGCATAGTTGCTAGATGTTTTTACCAAAATAATGCACACTTTCTTTGACTAATAATTTAAAAACTTAACCATGCTATACATATAAAATGGGAATTTATACATGCTAGATGGTAGACAGCATGCTGGGGAATTAAATATATGGCGTATGTCATTAATTGTGCTTTACAAAGTGTTTAATTACCTTTAGATGTCACGACTGTCACATCAAGTCAAACACGTCCGTTGCAACCGTTGACATGATGTGAATGGTATGTTGAAAGCTCTGGAACCGAATGAAACATGAAACATGACCAGGTTGCCACCGTCAGAATCCCCAGCAGGGCTATAGCCTCGCCAGTGACATGAGCAAAGTTGTAATTGATTTCCTGCAGCGACAGCATTGGGACCGGACACTTCTACTGCACTCGAGAATGAAATGGAGCAAAATTGTAATTCATCACAATCAGGCACACATCTACACACCCCCCATACCCCTATGCACCACCATACATGTGATGTGCAATTACTCGAGCCACCGAGAGTATAACAATTTTATGCCTGTTGTAAAGTCAGTCGAGTTTTGTGGGTGCAACTCTAGCTGCCATCCCCACCTGACACACTCGTAAAGTTTCGTTTAGTATAGTGCATTTCTTGCGGCTCAGCTCACAAAATGATGGCAACAAAGTGTTTTGTGTTTTGTTTTTTGTTTCTTGTGTGTTTGCCACTGTGGCAAGCTAGCGACAACACACATAAAGTTGTCAAGCACTGAAGCATTGCCATGGCCTGACACCATCATGCCTCATGCCTAATGCCACAGCCAAAGACATTGCCACAGTCATTGCCATACAGCCAAATAGCCATGTAGAAATACAGCCATGTCCATAGACCCATATAGCCAAAGAAGGATAGAAGCCAAATGTACCATTTATAATTTAAGCGGGATTAAAGTTTTCCTACAATAAAAAGCCTGCTGCTGGCTGAACATGCCGCGCGTCAAAAACTTTTTATGGCCGCCTGGTCGGTGGCAGGGTTCCACAACTGCAAAACTGTGAAACTCAAACTGAAAACGGTCCGAGAGTTGCTTGCAAATTTGACATCAACGGCGCCCCAGACAAACCAAAGCGGATTAAGCAACCCAGCCAGCAGTCATGTTAGTACGATGGTTGTAGCAGCAGTCTCCCAGCAAGGGGGGAGGGGATGTCGGAAAGGGGCGGCCAATCCGCCCAAGGCGACATCAAAGTGCTCTACACTTTCTATACCCTAAACTCATTGAAAATGGGCAAATAAGGGTATTATAAAGTTGTTCAATGGCATATGTAGATTTTGCGACTCCATTAAATGTATATATTATTGATCATGACCAAAAATCGAGTCGTATCGTTTTCTATGATGATATCAAAGACTATCAGTGCTAGAAAATATGGAATTGGAATATAAGTTCTCGTATATCATAGGCATTTCAAGTTTCCTGATATCGATACAAATCTATTTGGGATAACAATGATAGACATAATTTATAAATATAATATTCCATAAAAAAACAAGGCTTCAGTTAAAGTTATTTCCGTTTTCTGTATCTATTTATGATTATTGCGATTGCGTCCATAATTACACAAATATATATATGAACTTGCATATATAACCATATCTAAGATATGTTTCCCTTTTTTAGAGATCCCTCGCATAACTTACATTTGAGTTTAAAAATATATTTATGGGCAAAATTACTATAAACTTTAACCGTTTGTATAAATTTAACTGCAATGTTCAGGGTATCTCGTAGTCGAGTTTAAGAACACTCTAACTTGTTTCATTTTTCCCTCAATTTTTGGACTGCTTTGCTTTGCACAGAGATTTAAGTTGCTACTCGTGCCTCTGGTTCTGATTCTGTTTCTTCTACGGCTGCTTTTGCAACTGGTGCAATGCAAATTGTAGGTTTGACCTCCGTTTTGCTGAGACTCCGGCTGCACAAGAGCTGTCGACCGGCATGTAAAAAAGCACGCGGCAAGTCATGTGAGCAAATATCAAGCAGGAGGGCCTTGCTGGAGAGGTGCCGACTGCGAGACACCCTGCCAGTCTTGTGGTTTAAATATATGATGAATAAAATCTGTCTGTCCATGTTATCTCTACGATTGCTTTGGCATTTGTCGAGCATAAGGATTTTATACAAATGAGTTAGTCAGGAATCTATGTTGGTCTTTCCCAGGTGCGTTTGGTTTACACAGATCTACATTCAACATTTCCTTTTTATAGCTAAAATGGGCCTTGAGCGCTATACGAGATCATGTATATTCTATGTAGTTGCTGTAACCTTAAATATATGATAATAAAAAACAAACATTTTCTAATTTAATTTACATAAATCTAAATTCAACATAACCACTTTCTAACGACAATATTCTCTGAGCATGTATACATAATGGGGTCGAAGTTGTCTCATTCTGATTGCGATATTTACTTCGCACTATGACACATAATATTATAATACACTACAGGGTATACAAAAATGTAAATACTGCAACAAACAGGCAACGCACAGCACCTGCAATTTCGCAAATTGTCTTGAAATGGCTGAACACTCAAACCACCCACAATCAACGAGGCAACCGAACCACCGCAGGCAGTTACAAAATGCTCGGAAATGCCACCGGCAGTCGTTGGATTAATTATGAAAAATGCCCACCACGTCCACCACGGTGCGGCACTTTGCATTGTTGCGAATTGTTGTGTACTGAAAAATGTGACTGCCTCCCCCTCAATCTCTCTCTCTCTGGCCATCTCAGCCTCTGTCCCTCTCTCTCTGCCAGGGTCTCTGTGGGTCAGCGACTTAATTGTCTGTTAAGTGTTACAGTGCGCACGCAAAGTAAGCGGACAGGTGGGTAGCATACCTATGGAAATGTATGGGTTGCGTACGGATGTCAGTGTCTGTGTTTGTGTGTTGTCAGCTAGAATGTTTTTGACACTTGGATGCACTTGCCACACTTCCGGGCACTTGGTCCACAGCTGTCACAGATTGTAGCACTCGCTGTTGCGCGCCAAGGCCGATCGGCCTAATATGACATGTGCTATGTATGCTTGAGTGGAAGATTGCACCGGTGCATAAACTAGAGGACGTGAGCCCTTCAAAGCTTGATTTGTAGAGATGACTAACTTGGCAGACAATCTCATGTAAGCCGACTAGATAACAAGGCAAATAGCTTAAGGATCAATCCAATTAAGCCACAACGAAGACCAACCACTCTAAGATCAACATTTCAAGTTGTTGCAGCTTTCAACGATAATTACAATCATGTAATAAAGTTTGAATATATTATATATAATAATAGTGTCTAATATAAAGCATATTAAGTTTAAATATATCTTAAGTGGAAAAACATATTTTGTGTTCAATTTATTAAACGATAGATGGGAAACAAAGATGCAGAATTTACATGTCTACAAAATAGTAAAAAATAAATAATATTAATTTTAACATAATTAATAAATTTGTAGGTAAGAAATTGGTGAATTAGTATCTGAAAGTAGCCAATTCATTTAATGCATCTATGCACAATTTATATGATATTTCTGGTTATTAAATTAAAAGTGAACTTGTATGTGTTGTAATCCCCAAGACATAAATAGTAGCTTTAGTAAATTTGTAGGTACACGTATTAAAAGTGTGTTGTTTTTGTATTACTCACGTAAAGTCGACTTCGAAGCACCTCTGGCAAATTTTTCCTTCCATTTATTTTCCTTGCAACTAAAAATCGTAATAACTTCTAAGGTATTATATTTTGTCATCTTTGTCTCTCTCCGAATGTGCTAAAAGCCTCAAATCGGTTTACTGATATGTTGACTGAAGCAAGCTGGTTGCTGTTAACTTAAGTAGCTTTGATTTTCAATTACCTTCAATCGATTCATATGCATTGAACGACTGTCACTGGCAAATGCTCTCAGCTGAAAGAGACACACTCACACACGTCCATGCATACTAAAACACACTTATTTATGTATGTATGTTTGTATATATATGTATGTCTGTATGTATGTATGTCTGTATGTATATAGACGCAGTCCATTGAGTTGTACGTGGTCGACATGGAGCTAGACAGTCGCTTGGCCTTGGGTAAATATTACGGTATGCGTTGGACATGAATGATGAGCTCTTTGTGAGAGAAAGAGGCCATTGTAAAACACTTAACACAGTCTGAGCCAGCCAGTGTGTAGTCCTGTTGATTTCCACAGCCTTTGCCAATACCACTCGCCTCCACCCCAAGCACATCGACATCCGAAAGACTGAAAGATTGTGCTCAATTCATTGCCGGCTTGATGAAGTGGCAAGTGGGTTGGTGGTCAGATGTGTGTGCACAGCGCATATAACACACTCCATTGAGTTCTGGCCAACACTTCACACTTTTCCACAAATTACCGAAGCCTTGATTAACTCACCATCAGCAGCAGCAGAAGCAGAAGCAGCAGCAGCAGTAGCAGAAGCAGTAGCAGAAGCGACCACAACTTTCAGAAGGGAGAAATCTGAAGGGCGTTTTTTTTATGTGTAGCCAGGTTAAATTGAAATGCATTCTCTGGCATCTCGTCATTCACCTCGACATCGACTGATTGTTCAATGGAGCAAGCTGAAATACTTCTTTTTTTTATTAATTAAATTCCACAAAGGTGGTTTCCTTGGGTGTGTGTGTGTGTGTGTGTGTGTTTGTTTTCTATAAAGGCTGACTCTAAGAAGCCATTAACTATTTGCAATCAAAAAAAAAAAAAAAGAGAAAGAAAGTATTTCTCACTGCGATCAACACTCTCATTAGCTAATGGCTCGGAATTTCTTCTTATAGCTTTAAATGCTTCAATCCCTGCCTGGCCAGAAACCGTTCTGGTTTTCAGTTTTGCGGCCTTGATACCGCAATAGCAATTCCATTCAATTTTTTGTCGAGCACTACAGTAACGGATTTCATAATTTTTTGCTACTGTTCTGTTTACCCTTTGTAAATTTGGCATGCTTAGCTATGTGAACTGTCGTTAAATCACAGCATAAATTCAGCAATTCAAACTTAATTCAAAATCCTATATCCACTAATGATTTCATTAAGCTCTTGCTATTGCAAGAAGTCAAAGCTTATATCATAAAAGAGCATATACTCTTCGGTGTTTTGCATTGATTTGACCCATTCTTCCAATATTTATTTGCTTTGAAATTGTTTGCATGGATTTTTACTGGTATCCCGGCTTGCTGCACATAAAAAAGCAAAGAAACCTTACAATCATGTTTTTTGGTTGGCTTTTATTCAATATAAATGGAAAAAATTCAACGCAAATGCAAACAAAGCGTAAATTCTGTGAAAACATTCCGACACTGAGCCTATTTGCAGCGATTCCCCTTTGCATCGAGACAATTGGTCAACATTCTAAACAACACTCAATATAAACCCTTATGAGAGCCTATAATATATATATATATATATATATATTTATATAATACTTGTATTATATTTGCTGTGTATAGTCATATCTATTAACTTATTTATTTATCTATTTAATGTAGACTAATAACTTGTTAATTTAATATTATTAAAAAGATTTAAGAAATGCAATTTATTATAAATGAAACAAAAAAATTAAATGTATTTAATTGTATTATTATGATAGGCTTACAAAATATTGTACAAATGTAATTATTTGCAAGTGAATTAGCATGTGAGAGAAATACGTTTGCATGCAAATTGAATTATGGCACATTCGCTGCGTTGCCACGCCCATTTGTGTGTAGAATTTTAGGTACATAATGTATACAAATGGATTGGCGAGTTAGTCTCCATACTACTTGCATGTTGACCCAGCAAAAGTGCATACATAGAATAATACATGCATATGTGCATTCTAAAATCCATCAGCTTCAAGCTCATCAATTACTGTTGAATGAATTTTGTGCATGCAATGCATTTTGCTTTTAGCTATGGCCATCTATTGACCTGTGTGTATATGTTTCTACACTGCTCTCCACTTGAATAGAACACGCCTACAAAATGTTTTCTATCTCCCAAGCCAAGTATGCCAAAGATTTCGCTTTTGTTTCTACTTAAACTATATTTAATTGTTTAAATTTAATTTAACAAAAAAAAAAATGATTTTTGGACAGGACATGCTAGAGAATGTACAGAGTGTCGTATTTAGGTGGAGTGGAGTGTATATTGCAAACGATACCATGGCTTATTAAAGCTTATACCTACCAGCTGATTGAGAAAACATCGAGGCATTCATCAAAAGTGAACGGAATGCCAACTGACTAGTCTTGATTTGAAATTGAGGTCGAATGAACGCAAACGCTTATGCAATTGCCATTCGAAGCCAAAACAGTGGCAATTAAAATTGTTGCAAGCTCAAGTGGCACTCACAGAGCCGTAAATCAGATGTACTCAAAGGCCAATAAATACAAGTATCACAGCAACAACAAAAACAAAAACAAAAAAGAAAATATAAATAAAAGTGCAAATGAAATAAAAGAAAACTACAAGCCATAGTTCAGCAGAGCTAACTGAATTCACTTGCCACAGCAAGTGGCACTCACATTTGCATTCCCATTCGCATGAATGTGCATATGTAATTGCGGTTATTTGACTGAGAGTCTGTTTGGTGGCATTTCGAGGGTGGAAATGTGATGCAAACAGGGAAATGGTCAGTTTCAATAATTCAAGCAATTTCACACGTGTGGTCAGTTATTCCCAATGGAGACAATGCATCGATGAACATGTGGGCGTTGAGTGGCCGTGCTTCGAGTATATACTTTATATTTTATGCAAAATATCCCATGCTGTAACTAAAGCCAAATGCATTCATAAAACTGGCAGTAATCAATGCATCCTGCTCGGTATTTATACTCCAGGCAGAGTAATCAAAGAAATTGTACATTTTTTGTGTGTGTGCATGCAGTTAACCATTTTGTAGATGGATAGAATTGATGGATTCTCTTTAAGCCTATGTTGCATTTTTGAATATTGCATAAAATTGAAATATGATGCTGCACGTTTCCCATTTATTATGACCCAGCTATAATAAATGCCACATGTTTCGCTTGTCATTAGATTTATCCAAAATGCAAATTAAACAATTGTTCCCCAAAGGCTGTTATTTAATTGCAATGCTGTTGTTGGCTTAAATATATACATATATAAATTTAAATGAAAGCCCAGCAATCTTGTCATTAAAAGCGCTTAGGCATTATGTATTCTGCTTAAGCTTATAATTTATTGTTAAGCTTGTGTAAATATTAGTTTGATGGATCCAAAGAAACTAAGCGTGCTCCTAAATTGTAAGAAGGGAAAAAGTGCTTTTAATTTTTTTGCCTTAGATGATTTGTGTTTTATAATATATATATATATATATTTAAATATATTTAAATCTGTCTATATATATATATATATATATTTAAATATATTTAAATCTGTCTATATATATATATATATAAATATCATTCCCTATCCCTTGCCACAATCCGTTTAAGAATTTTGGTATTCATTTGACAAAATGACCAGTTTGCAAAGAACAATTAGCCACAAAGGGCGACTGTCAATTGACACAGAAAACTTTACAATTGTATCTTTATCCCAAACGAACCGTGGCTAACACTCACTTAACTGTTAATGCTATGGGGCACTTTGTGGGGTAAGTGAGTCTAGGTCGTGGTGTTAAGTTATATTGCTGATCGCCTCATTGAAATGACTTTTGTTATGCAATTGAACTCATTTTAAAAATGAACCAAAAAAAAGTGGCAAACGTGAGATTTCTCCGCAACACTTCCTGATGAAGACAGAGAGAGAGAGACAGAAGAAAGAGAAGGAGAATGTTATTGAATCCATCAACTGTGAATGAAAAGGAAATACAAAAGCAAATGTCAAGTGCTCAATACTTGTTCGCACATTTAACGAAAAATCAGCAAAGAGCACAGCAAAGAGAAGTTGATTTTTCATAGCCGACGTGCTCGACGTTCCTGATTCGTCGCCCCATCGGAACCCACCCAAAACCCTGGTCACGGAAGCCAAGTGCCAAACGAGGTGCCAACTGCAGGACCCAAACCGGAATAGGGAAAGCAGCAAAGGCTGCTTTTGTTCGTTTAGTTGCGTGATATTTCTCTATGGCTGACTGCTTAATCATGTTGTGGAACAGACGAACGTTCCCTCATGGCGGTGGTGGTGGTGTCAAAAGTTAATGCCAATGCGGCGATTTCCATTTGACCTCGTTACACGACTTTCACTACACAGTCGTGGAATCAATGACAAAGAGCATTGCAAATTTCATTGTTTGATTTGCCATTTCATTTTTTTTGCCCCCCTCAAACCTTTAGCTCATTGAAAATGGGCATAATGAAGTTGTGCAATAGTATGGAATAAGTAAGAGGAAGCATCTCCGACTAGATAAAGTACATATTGATGAGCTTTAACTGACGAGTTGATTTGTATGATTGGCAATTTGCCTGAGAGACTTTAAAAGCTATAGAAACCAAATTTGGAATATAGTTGTTGTCGATAACTGTTGTCGTTAATCGGCATAAATATGAAAATCAATTACCAATATCATATAAAGTCACAATTCGAAAGATATAGCTCACTGATTTGAATGAATTATAGCTCTGTATAACACTGATAACACATCAAGATAATGTTATAAATATTAATTTAATTATAGATAAATTATTTTATGATACATTGATGTTGAGGGTATGTCCTAGTCGAGCTCTCACGACCATAGCGTTCTTACATATTTTCTATGGGTTATAGCTCCATTGTTTGAGTTTAAAAATGTTGAACGCAATTTTTATGTCACCTCTGTCAAATGACATCCATGTGCCAGATATGCGTGTGGAATGAGGAATGCAGTTCTCTACACCCGACCAAGTGTGTCGGTGTATGTGAAGGGGGAGATGGGTTCAAATAGTGTTTGTGGAGTCATTTGGTCACGAATTTTTATGCGAACTTAGCAGAAATCTACAAAAACTACAGCTTTGCTGCTTTAGCACTTATTCGGAACTCTAACGAGTTATTTTGAATGTACTGCTGAGCTATAAAACATAGCAACGAATAAAGTTAAAAATAAGTTCGTTATTTAAAAGTCATTTTAATTGCAGTTATATTTTGGCTATAAATAATATTGATTCCCTAGCGTTTATGTGTTTTCGCAAGCGCTCTTCGATAATTCCTTGCATTGATTGTTATTTAAAATTTGGCTGATTGATTTTTATTTTTATTTACCCGTTTTGTTGCTCTGCTCATGACAATCCAATATCGGATGGATTACATATGAGTGAATACGACTCCTCAGAAGGCATCGCACGATTAAGCCTCCATTGTGCCTCCATCTGTATTAAAAACTGTCTGACTGTTGTAGAAATACTCTTAAGCATTAAACATTTTGATTTGACTTGTGACAGCATTAAGCCAACTTGATGATGGCAGTGACATTCATAAGATAAATCTACACATTGTGTACACTAGGCAGATCACAGAGATTGTCTGACATATGACTCTGTGCATATGTATTTTGTTTGTGTTTCAAGTCAGCGAGCAGCGAATAACTCATACGCCCCGTTGCACAAAGCAGCGCTGGAATTGACAAAGCATCCGCAATTGCGCAACAAAACCCTCACGATTTACATTTGAGTTCTCGCACCCTCGTAAATATTTCTATATACAATTTGTAATTGGTACGAGTGGAGTGTATGAGATGGGGGCTGGAGTTGATGAGATGGCTTATGCATTACAAGCAACTTAAATGCTTATTGTGATTACAAAATGCCACAATTGCGATGAGGGGGCTGGGGCTGGGGCCAGAAATTAAAAACTGGGAACAGTGTTTCAGCCGATTTGATGGCTTTATAAGTAATTCAGGTCGACAGCTGCTGGCTGACTCTCAAGCTGACTGGGGCATAATTTCAAATTGCGTTCATAAATTGATGCTCAAATTGGCGTCGCATTTTGTGCTTCTTCACATTACCTGGCGCATCATTCAAATTATTTTGAAGTTGCGACTGCTCGGAGTTTGTGCTATCAAACTGAAATTTATCTCGTTAGCCCACTTGCCAGTATCGTCCCAGACAGCTGTCACTGCAGCAAAGGCAGCCCCAGGGAGTCAAAACGAGAGAACAGGGGAGATAAGAGGCGGACACAGGATGCGATGAGTTGTTGCGACACCCGGTGACAATTTTCAACGAGCGCAAATTATGAGCCGGAGACGCAATCGATATCGGCATGGATGAATATGTAGATATATATATATATATAAATATATGTCCGTATGTAGCTTTTACATAGTAAAAGTAGGTGGATGATGTCATCGACAGATGCCTCCACGATACACTTAATGAAATCAATTTAATTATTTATTTTCTCATGTCTCATTTGCATATTTATTAAACGTTGTTCGCAAACGCTTCAACATAATTTTCAACAAACAATCAAGTTTGTTCAAGTTTTATAGCACTTGCCAGCCAAGATATCAAATTTAGACCAACATTCACGCATTTCCATTATATATATATATATATATTTATTTATGTACGTATATATAAAAACTTTTTTTTTTTGTTGTGTAATATTTCATTTATACACATAATTCAATGATAAACTGAAAACATCGCTTTGAAGAAGACGAAGCGGAAAAAAACAGGCTGGCAATGTGTAATCAGCCAGCTAATACTCTGTAATATATAATCCAAACTTTGTAGACTGTCAAACGATTATTAAAAGGAAATTTGTGAACACGATTCATCTCCGACACTCATGCAAAAAATCGACCTTAAAAATCATCACAATATTCAATATCAAACTACCTACTATTGAAAATATTGTGTTGTGATATTTTTTACTGTCCGTCAAGTTTGAAATTTGTAATTTACTGTGGAATTTAATTCTTTATGACCATACGACCATAAACATTTCTATAGCCAAACATTATTAACTCTTGCACGTACCCCGTAAGCTGTTTGCTCTATATGTAAGTGTGTGTGTGTGGGTGTGTGTGGGTGTGTGTGTGTTTGTGGGAGTATACGCCGTACATTCCTGGTGCCCTTTCAGAAATATTGAAAAAAAATAACATCGTTGGCCGCCTTGCACAAAAGGAATTCTATATGAAATTCCAGTAAACGAATTTGTGACTTTTTTTTAATGAAGCTAAACAACAATTATTACAAACAACAACAACTCACAAGCCATCCTTGGATGGGGCACAACGGAGACGCCCTCTGGCAGCGTTGAATGGAAACAGAATGTTTTATTTCTTACCTTTATTTCTGCAGCACTGTTTTTGTTACCTTTACATTTGCCGCAGGTCTTTTGCGGGCGCCCAATCATCCAAAATTGTAGGTGACAACTTGTCGCCACCCCATTTTTGTATAAGAGTGTGTTGGGTGTGTTTGGATGTGTGGGTGTGTGGGTGAGTGGGTGTGCATGAACTGGAGTTGATATGGGTTGGCTTTGGTATCTGTGATATATATGACCGAAAATTAAATTTTAATTATTCATGTATGAATGTTCTCTGGTAAATTTTAATTAAACGCTTTTATTTGTCGTTTCGCTCCCCAGTCGACAATTCCATTATACAAAACACGGCTCCGTTCCGCTTTTGTGCTTATTGTTTTGCCAAGGATTATGACGGAGTTTTTCGCCACGGTAATTACATACATGCAAATATTTATTTACACGCATGTAAATATTTATAACTTGGGACTCTATTTTGTGCAACGAGATCATAATTGATTTCAGAGCATTAAGCTAACAGACATAAGCTGGCTTATAACTTAAAAGCGTAAACATTTTGTAACTAACTTTAGCACATGAAATAAGTAAAATATATATAGAATAAGTTGTGTTTTTAATGTAGGGAGTGACAAAAATAAATGTCGAATTTAAAATGTTACAAATAAAATAAAATAAAGAACAGACTTAGAATTTTCACAGGTCTCACTGTAGTCTAAGAGCTCATCTAGCTAAAAAAAAAAATATGATTTAACCAGTAGCGTAATCTGCGCATTTTTGGACAGTGAAAGTCAAAGCACATCATAACTGATGGTAAAGGATATGCAGTATCCTTGGGAAACATGTCTTAAACTCATCGCACCAATTCGAGAAAACTCTTGAATAGATCGACCTAGATTAAACAGATATTAAACATTGAAGAACTCAATAAAGTTTTATTAAATTTGTCAATACTAATTTGGTGACCATCCTGGAAAGATTAGAAAATTCCTGTACATATCGTCCAGTTGCAGCCGCGAAAATAATTAAACGATGGCCATTTTACTGCCAATGTCTTTGATTATTTTCGAGCTGCAGCTGCAGCTGCATCTATGCCACAAAATGGCCAGCCGCGCACCTACATGCATACATATACGTATGAATGTGTATATATATGTTGCACAATGCGCCTGCATGTCCGTATTTTTTGCTGTTTGCTGTTGTGTGGATTTTCGTTTAGCTTTTATTTTAGCCGGAGGAGAGCGAATTATTCCTAAAACTCGCTTTTGTTGATTTTCGTTTTTGCCGCGTTTTGCGTTTTACGCTTTGTGTACCATTTTCAATTTTCCGCCAGCGCTTTTGGCCATTTCCATTTCCTCGGGCCGCCCATTGTGGAGACACAAAGGAGGAGCTTGAGCCTGCGGGCACTTGCACAGAATAATCGCATTCGACTAGTTAAATTCATTCCGCTTTTTCTTCATTCTACTGCCGAGTCTCAAATGCCAACTGCCGAATGAGCCCGCACGACAGCAGAACAGCATAACCGAAACTTGTCTTGCTACCCATTAAATCTCAATTATGTTGGTTGGTCGACAAAAAAAAAGGACCAAACGTTAATGTCATTATAATGAATTGAATGCCGACATCGTCTTTGAACCTTTTTCTGTGCAAATAATTTAAACTTATGTATTGTGAGTCGATGCGAATTTCCGCATGGCTACCCGCCCACAAAAGCCAACTAGCTAGCTAGGCAGCCAGCCAACCAGAACCATCCCAATTTGATGTGGAGCTGGTAGGTGGTAGTCCTTGCACCGGCACTGATACCACAACCAAAAGCTATCCGCACAAGACGAGGGTGCAAGTTTTTCTTTGAAATAACAGACGTTGCACAAACAGTGCCACAAATCATCCAATAGAGACTTGCTTGACTTGCTGATGGCCTGGAATAAGTCTACTTTTATACATTCTCATACTATAACCCAAAAGCTTTGCAGTTTCTGCAACTAATTAATAAATATTAATGTTTGTCAGGTAACTTTGAAATATATATATACTAAATTAGATGCCAGAACTATACTAATTATTTTAGTATGTTACTTTATTTTCAGTTGTTCCAAGCAAATCAATAAGTCGCTTATACCCCTTAAGGGATTGCGGCTTAAAACTGTGGTACACAACTTGCTAATAGAAAGAAAAGTTTCCTTTTGTGTAACTTTTACGCTGTGTTGTGTTTTAATAGGAACACAAACTTGGTTGCTGCCAATTTATGTGTTCCTTTGTTTTTACGCCAAATCATTGTGGGTGGTGGATTAATTTCCAATAGATGAGTGTATGTATGTGTGTATATTACACAGACAAATAATTGGTTTGAAAGGGTCACTTGTAAATGGGGGGTGGCGGGCATATTGATAACTGAATTATCCTTGGCTGTGCCATAAATTTAAAAGTGTTTTATTGCGCCTAATTTGGCCTGAACAATAGGGTTCGTGCCGAATCGCATTACTCATGTTTAGCCATTTAACGCATTTACGAGTTATACGCTCGAATAAAGCGAGTTGGTTTTGGGGCGCGTACATATTGCACTCAAAGGATTTAGTGTGTGTTAAATTTGTCATTTGCGTAACTTGTTATTTTGTACTGGCGCAGCAAGAAAACACATCCATAAATATAAACTTTACTGCACTCAGTGAAGTAGTACCAAGTCATGTTGTTTCAGTTGTATTGAAAAACTTTCACAGAACCTTGAAAATATCTAAGTGCATGGCAATTGAAGATTATATACCATGTCGACACCAGTTGTGCCCCTTAACGGCTTCTTCTTGCAACTGAGTTTGCTCTTTCATTTTTTACCGACTTTTTTATTCTCTCTTTCTCTTTACTTTTCGGTCGAAAAGGAGTTGCAGCTGATTCAAATTGTTAGTATCGAACAGCTGTGAGCTTGTTGTTAGGTGAATTCAATTCTATTGAATATTCACTCTTATTGCTTTCAACTTTGCCGGCTTTGAAATTGCACTATTTCGCTATTTTATGTCTTTTTACTTTGCGGTATACTTTGGAAAACTTTTTAAAATAGTTTAAATTGAGTTTGCTTTGAACGTTGTTAAGCATAATGAGTAGCTCGAATTTTATTAAAATTATTCACCTTGCAAATATATTAACGTTATCCATTTCCAACTGGAGTCGGCTAAAGTGCGAGTTCGTTGTCCAATCCAATACTATGTAGAAAGTAATAATAAAAAAAGCGAACGTTATTTAATTGAAATAAATATATCTTCGTCTGTCTGGGCAAAGTCGTCTGAGCGAAATAAATAGACCATGAGAGGAAGATAGATAGATAGCGAGAAATCAAGAGAGAAAGAGAGAGACATTGTTAGCGTGAGAGTTCTAGAGTAGAAAAATGGACATCAAGCTGTCCATGTCTCGACGAAAAATATTGCATGCCACTTGGATATTTAATGGCGTTCAGTGCAAATAGAAATACAAATACAAATACAAATACAAATACTAATACAAATACAAATACAAATACAAAGACACATACAGAGCTCCAGATACAAATATAAATGTGCACGAGTACATACAGAGAAGCCATAAGTATACGTGAGAAATCTAAAATGTTGCGATAAGCGCAAGGACTACTTGCTGTGTGTGCTTTTGGCTTCTACGCTCAGCGACTGCGAATCGAAAGCCAAATGCTCGGCAGAGTACTGCAGGATTATCGAGCACGTACGAAAAATCGAAACGAATCGCATCGAGTCGAAAAGCTTCAAATTTAGATTGAAGTGGCAAAAACAACAACAACAAAAATTGAATGGGAAAAAGTGACGCATGCTGGCGAAGCTTCACCTTGTTAGCGGCTTGTTTGCTATTCAATTTTTGTAGCTGATGCCGAAAATGGCAATAAATCTAGTCCCAAGTGGTCGCACAAAGTAACCCCATTCATGCATCCTTGGCAGGGGCGTCAAGTGCAGGTGAATGCTCCACAACTGCCACCGACCCCTCCCCCACCCATCCCTTGACAGCTACACGAATTAAAATATGCCGCTTGGCATTGAGGCGCCAGCAAGCCGGTCCCAAGATGAATACTTCTCACGTCGACAAGTGCCTGCAGTTCTCTAGTGCTCGGAATTATTCGATGTGCTGTGCATTTAGGCACTTTGAGTCGCAGCTGCTGCCTTTTTTTTTTATTTGCCGATTTATTTATTCTAACAAATATTGAGCTGAAATCGATGACTGTGCCGTAATTGCATATTAAACGTTTAAAGTTGAAACAGAGCTCAGCTTTTCGTCATAGAACACCTTTTGTAGTTTTAATTTACTCTGTATTTTCTTACGATCTTTACATTCACTTAATGATAATCAAATTTCTCTAAACAGTTTTAATATGTTCTTTAACTTGTTGTTAATTTATTTGTATAAAAATTAATAGCTTTAAAGTTTGGAAACTAGCTTCAAAATTATTGAATTATTTTATGTTTGTCTATTAACTTTTTCTTGTTCCCTACGCCTTTGATGCCCTCATATGTATTCAAATATAAAATTCTTGATGCTTAAAGAAAAGACGAACTAACTTCGTTTAGTCCCTTTTTGTTAGGGATAAAAGTAAATTGAATTTGTGGCATGGTATTAAGGAATGAGAGCGTGCATGCTGCCATAATAAACTATTGGAAAGCAACTTGTGGCAAGTCCATGCTCGTAATTTAAAGTTTACATATCAAAGGCTGGCATTTCGTTAGCTCCTCCAAACTAAAATTTGTATTCATTTAAGATGCGTTGAGGCAATAAAACAGTTTGAGAGTGTGGCAAAGCCTCACGAAGTCCATCAATAGTAACGATTACTTGGCTTCGACTTTAACTGCGACTACAGCCTTTGACTTTGGCATTCCAGCCCAGGGAATGTCCATTGAAATAAACAATTTATCTGCAGCCCAAACAGTTGCCACTACTTAAGCCAACCAATAAATATTGCAGGCATCATTTGTATGCCATGCCACGTGCATTTCCCTTCTTTCGACTTTCTGGCAAATGTCTGTGTTTTTCTTTTTTATTTTTTATTTAGCATTTTAACCACGACGAGCAGACCAGGTCCAACAATCCATTGGCAGACAGACACACGAAATAATGTGATGCAAATTTCGTGTAATCATATGCAAAGTTAAGGGGGCGCACAGAGGCAACGAGGATGTAGCTGGTAGCGGGTAGCTGGTTGGTGTCTTCGAGGTAGGTGACTGTTGGAGGAGGTGGGGCAACGTCAACGAAAGTTTATGTTCTCAACGCAGGGCGTGTCAAGGGTTTACGAGGTCAGTGAGATGTCAAGAGGTCGCTGCTGTGAGAGTAACTTCCAACAACAAGAACAAAAACAACAAAAACAACAAGTGCATCACATCACATGTACACACAGAAATTTGTAACGAACTTATGTACGTGTTCGCATAAATATTCATTAATTTGCGCTTCAAAGTCCTTTTCTGTTTTAAGCAATACTTATGGATCTACTTGTCTGCCTGCATAATTATGCGTGCATATAATCAAACAGAGCAAGCTGCAAAATGCACAACGAACAGGCCTTAATAAACCATTAAATTTGCAGCCATTGTGGGATGGATCGGAATTCTAACTTTAATCGTTCAGTTTGTAAAATTTGAGCTAAATTGTTGCGCAGCCAGTCGAAATTTTGCAGCGCATCTCATTAAAATGTAATTTCTCAACTTGTTACTTGTTACAAAAAAAAAAAAAGAAAAAAATAAAGGTCTGCCAAATTGGGTCAGGGCCAGCATCATCAGCATCCGCATCTTCTGCGCTAAGCTGCTGGCTGACTCTCAGGGTGACTTGACACCTTCAAGATGTGACAGTTAAGTGCAATCCACCTACCCCAGTCCACCTCCCCCAGTCCACCTACCCCAGTCCACCTGTCAACTATTTGTATGCGCTGTGCTAATATTTTGCGCAAAGTGCAGGCGTTAAATTTTGATTAAACGCATGGCGTCAACACAATTAGGCTTGACTCTGCAGTTAATTGATATACTGCTATGCAAACACCACCTAATGCATCAACAGCCTCACCACTGACACAACAACGCTGCCACTACCGTGCCACATGAAATGCTGCAACAGCCGCAACACAAATCTTTAATGCCGAATCAACCGCATATGCGATTGCGAAGGGTGCACAGTGGAACACAGAGATCAAAGCTGACTTACAGCTTGGCCAACAGATTATAAACGGTTTTTAGTGCGCGGTAAAACTCACCCTGAGATATTTCACAAAACGTTAAGAAAAAACTTGCAACGAATTTTTTATAAACTGAAAAAAAAAATTCAACTGAAAATTTCGAAAATCACAATATGCCTTCAGAAGTTTTTTGTTGTGCTTTTAGTTTTCCGGGCGGTTTTATTTTTAAGGCACATTTTTTGCCAGTCATTTTTTTATGGCTGTAAGAAGCTTAACAAACAATGAACTGTTCTTTTGGACATAAAATGACCTATATTGCAGGTCTGTAAGTTGAGAAAGTCAAACAACAATAGCAGTTGATAAATTCAAAAGCGTTGCTCACACACAACACACACAATTAAAGAGGTACTGCCAAAACAGATATTATATTTTAGGGTCTTCTGCATGTTCGCCAGGTGTTCTACCCCACTGTGCAAGGGGTGGGCATAAGTAGAGAATAGGGCCCAAACAATTGGATGCTGACCGCAAATTTGTATTGAAATTTGCGGTCAATGCAAAACAAATTTCACCTCCAATGCTCGACTGAGCAAACAAGGAGCAGGAATGCTGCGGATGGGAAGTGGAGGTGTCTGCATGAGAAGGTAACCGAATGGCTGTTGAGTAAAAGCCAATTGCGGAATTGTGTTTTCAATTGATTTGCTTGAAATTGCATTTGGCATTGCACTCGGCCATTTGGCAAATAAATAGGCCGCAATCGAGTAGTAAACCTTTGCAGAAGCTGTGTGTTAGCCTTCGACTGTGTCTCTGTGTGTGTGTGTGTGTGTGTGTGTGTGTGGTTGACTGTTAATAAAAGAGTAGCATGAAACAAGCACGGCTCCAGAGTAGTGAAAGGCATTTGCCCAAATGCAGAAAGACAGGCATCCCTAATTTATAGGCAACGTGGCATTAAGTTAATTATTTATGCTTGCCGAGACCCGGGCTCCCAAAATGAATGTTCTAGCGCTTGTTCCTACCGTATTTTTCCTGTTTTTTGTTTGCCCTCTATACATAATATATATATGTATATATATAGAGCAAAGAGGCCGAGCGGAGTTTTCTACTGAGAGGACAACACTCTGCAGCCAAGTGTTGTTCTTTAATTTCAAAGTGATAAAAAATTAACACAAAAGCGAGAGAAATTTGGGCAGGCCTCCTCGCCCGCCCTCTTCCCAGGGGTGTCCGAAGTACTCACACACAGACACACACACACACACACACACACACACACACACACACACACACAAACACACATTCACACACACCCGCCAACAGCCACAAACATACTCCGATGAGAAATGGCCTCTTATTGGTGTCTGCCACTGCCATTAGTGCGTCGTTTCTTGGACGGAACAGCAAGTGTCCCTCATCCGCATCCGCATCCGCACACTTGAGGTGCGAAAACGTAGAAGGAGCAGCCGGAACAAGAAGAGCAGCAGTCGGTGACGGAAAGCTAAAGCTTTGTCGGTGTGTGGGCGTTTTGGGCGTACTTTAGCTGTCAGCTCTGCGAAATGATTTATATTTGTTATTAAATTTGCAGTGAGCATTTGAATACGGGTAGGTTCTGGATTCTGGCATTTGATTGCCATTATTTGCCGACAGAATGAGGCCAATGGCGCCAGCCTGGGGATTTTGTAAGCCAGGCGGTCGTAAAGTTTCCGGCCAGGACACTCATATTGAAAAGTTGCAATCGTATCTAGGGACAGACCACATCAACACCATACCCCCAACGCCGCAGCCACTGTCCAATTGACAAATGGAAACTCGCACAAATTTCGCTAATGTTTGAGCTACTTTAATGCCGACTGCTTTGCTTAAATATAAGTTAAAAAAAACCACAAAAAAAAAAAAAAAAAACAAAACAAATAGAAAGAAAAATGTGAGAAATAAAACATAAAAAATGTTAAGCAATCTTAGCCCAGGAGTGAATTCTTATTATGTCTTATACATTCAGTTTGTGTTGAGGGCAAGTTAGTAAAGTAAACAATCAGGCTAACAAGTTATACACACAGCTGCCAGCTGTTCCTGTCATCTATCACTTGGCCTTCGTGTCATGTCCAAGTCTCATCCTAGACAAGACTTTCATGATGTTTACTTGAGAGATTTGTCAAGTTTACCCACTTGCTAACCAACTGACTGAATGCATTGGCCAACAGTTTGATATTTATATATATAGTGTGTACACCGTTCAGCAGCAATTCATTTCAATTATGCATTGTAATATAAATAATTTGGAATTTATATGGAAATGTCATAGTTGCACAAATTGCTCACCACTTATGTATGTATATAATATAACTGGGCTACACGTTCGCCTTTAACATTTGCATACAAACGATCAACCTAAATATTTTTTTTTATTTTCCCTTTATTTTCCCATTTTTATTTTCACACGGCACACACATTTGATGCTTTTATTGGGCAAAGTATTTCACACGGGTGCTCTTTTTATTGATCCCATGGCACAGTAGCACAAAATAGAGAAAGAATGGTTTGGGTAAATGCTCAAATTGCCCAAAAACAAATTCCACTGTGTATTGAGTTTTATATAAATTACTATGGCATTACCTTTTAAGTTGGAATATGTGAATTATGTATTCTAGTTTGTCGATAAAATGGAGATTTGTGTTAAGTCATCTATTTGCCTCAACATGCTATAACCATTACTTCAAAGTACATATAAAGCATAGAGAGTGAGACTCAGTAGCTATTTTTATTTATTTTTTTTTTGTTTTTGTGTTGTTTGTCATTTAGTCATTTAATGAAGCACATAACCCACTGTACTGAAAATTGCAATCGCCTTAACACGGTTACGACTTTCGGCCACCATAAAATATAACAGCTTCCACTCGGAACGTCGAGAGCAAAGTGTTAAGGGAAAAATTTCCGAAAAACAAATCATAATCGTGTAACAAATCAAACTTATGAGCTCTCCTCTTAAATGCCCATTTTATGAGTCTCTGTCCGATCTGAGCAATAGTAGCAAACAAGCCAGCTGAGCTCCATAATCCCGAGACTCCAATATATGGACATACATTTGAGACGTCAGGCAACAACATAAAGTATACACTGTTGGCCATTATTTGATTTGGCTTATTCATGCGGCACAAAACGACACTGGGGAATTGTTAAGAGGAAAGCGCAACCAAAATAGCAAAACAGCACGAAGAAATCACCTACAGGAGTCATTCAACTCTCAAGGTCTGAAAGATGGTATTCTGATCTATAAATAAATATATACAAAGAAAGTTACAAGAGAGATATTATTTACTTAGCTCGCCTAGTACATGGTGAAAGTGTAAATGATATCTTAAGTGTATCGTTAATCGATTTTCAATGTTGTACATCTATGTAATTCTTGCAGCTATATCAACAAATCGATAAAAATAATCGCATTCATTGCTGTTTGACAGATGTTTACTTAGCCAGCTGTCGTCATTGCCGAAGGCCATCCTTCCATTACGGGACTTTTCCAAAAAGCGAGCGGAAAACTTTATCTATTGGCAACACACGCAGCACGTACCATCGCTAAAAAAAAGTTTGTGATTTTCTTAAGTTTTTCTTTCTTTTTTTTTTTCTTTTTATATATATAATCTCCTCAATTGTTGGCTGCAGGCAACATAAAAAATGGCATCAATATGATAGGAATGTCTCTTGTTGACGCAATTTCCCAGCGACAACAATACACCAGGCAGGCCAGAGGCACACTTGCTGCAAATGCACAATAAAGTTGCGCAAAATGTGTGTTAAAAATATACAAAGTTCGCACAAAACAGAAAATAACATTCCACAGCGGTTCTCCATTTTAAACTACCACAACTTTGTCAAAACTGATTTAAATAGAATGGCATTACCATTTTGTTCTTACTCTGTCAAGACAAATTCCCAGAATCCAGTTGTTATTCTAGTTGCATTACCAAAATTTCCTTTTTAAAAGATTTCCAGCATTCAGCAGTTAGCAGCTAAGCAAAGTACTGCAATTTTAATCGAAAATCAAAACCACGATCCGGAAACGTACAAAAGCATTTCTACGAATTTTCATGAAAAATGACGTAAAGTAAAAGCAGCTTAAGTAGCAGCTTGGTATCAGCTCAGAGCAAAAGAGGGTAAGAAATATGCGGTGTCTATGGCAGTATCGCAATGAAAATAATTTTGCAGATGCTTCTACTTTTGCTCTTCCAAATGAGATGGCTTTGCTATTGGTCTTTTAAATTGTGTAACAGTAGCAATAGTTGCATCTTGCTGCTACTGAGAATTAATTATAGGTTTGGTTTGTTTTTCAATCGGTTTATTCGACTACAGTAATTACTCACTGTGTTATTCAATATGCACTTGACATAATCTGCTCCTACAAAAGCAATTAACAACACATAGCGTGCTCGTTAGAGACGTCGGTTTGCTCTGTTGAATATAAATGAGATACATTTGTTGTTCACATGCGAGAAGTTTCAATTAAGTCTGTTTGAAACTGTTTGCTGCTTCTATCACATTTGTTGTCCGCCGAAGATAGGTCAAATGGCGTACAATCAACAGGCCAAAGACAACATCAGCAAAGAACAAGGCCAATGCACATCCTTTAGTTATTGCGCAGCAATGCTTTCTGCTCGTAATTACCCAACCGGGAGAACCACTCCTGCATGCCATTGTTGCCAAAGTCTCGTTTGACAGATTTTTGCATAGTTTCAGTGGTGCTGAGACCCAGTTTCAAGCCCAAAGAACCAGGCTTAGTCTAGTCATTTTAGTCATTGCCATGTGCCGACAGAAGCTTACTTCTCGTCGAGAGCTGCGCGAGGACAGCAAAGAGCGCTACAGACTAGGAGACGGTTGGCAGAGGAAGTAGTGGAAATGGGAGGGCAGGAAGCGAGGCCTGGCATTTACACAGTCGAATGGTTTAGATAAACATAACATGAGCTGTCGAACAAAGCTAAAAGAAGTGCACAAACGAATGGTACAGATGAAAGAGCTCGATCAGCAGATACCCTGTATAAGTTTTCTTATACTCCTTAGCAATTTTAATGGTTATAGGGAAACTGGAGTAAGTGAATCAGAGAAAAACTAAGTAATAATTATTATTAATATTATTATTATTATTACGCAAGATAAAGCGACAAGATTATTGTGAAACTTTCTGCACGAATGAGTTCTTGACAACCAACAAATTAATATTTACAGCCAATAATTATTTTTATTAAAATATTCAGCCTTGTTATACGTCCTTGTTAATTTTAATGGCTACAGGGAATACAAAAAATAAAAAAAATAAACCGGCAGTTGGAGCAAGAGTCAGAGAGAAAACAAAGTAGTAGTTATTATTACGCAGGATAAAGCAAAGAGATTAGGACAAATCTGTGATTGTGATTGTGAGTACGATTGCAGTTGGCAAATGTCAGACGTGGCTTTATTTCGAATCACAGAAACTGATTTAATTCAATTTAAATAGCTTGCACATTGGCAACTTTAATCAAATATTTGCAATGAATAGCTTCATTTAGCTTTAATTTATGCAATCGGCTTTGATTTTATTGTATATTTCTATGAATGATAATTCGGCTAATTGCTAATAATAAATGTGGCTTAATGTCACTATAAAACACGGTTGCCAAAATCATTCAATAGAAAACACGTTCGCTGAATAACACAACTAAATTAAATAATCCTATTCTAAATACTTACAAATTAGCACGCCATTTGTAAAATAATTCTAAACTAATTAAATATAGATAAAAGCATTTTGCTCTCAATTTGCTTTAGTGTCAATCAAATGATTTATAATTACCACTAAAATTCGAATGAACAATTTATCGAAATAACCAATAACTAAAAGCTTTTATTGGCATAAATAAATATATAAATTGTAATAATGCATTTGATGTCAAATATAGCATTAAGTGCAAATGTGAAAGAAAAACTCTCAACATTTATTGTTACAAATGAGATACTGTAGAAAATCCCAAGATGTAATTAAAATGGCCAAGCTGTGCGGAAGATAATAAATAAGTCAAGGATTGTTCTCGACTGTAGAATGAGTTTGGCTAATGCATTTGGCTATTAAAATTGAGAGCTTCATAAAATGAAAAGTAAATAAGTGCGAAATTAAGAGCCTTAGTTTTACTTGAGCTTGGACTCGCTCTAAGCGCTCAACTTATATGTTTATGGGTCAATTAGGTGTTAAGTGCTTAAACTGCAGAAATCTGCAATAGTTTCGCCATTTCTTGACTCTTAGCATATATATATCTATATATACACAGTCGCAACCTGTTGGCAAGCGGTATGTGGTATGTGCTTGGCTCTGATGGCATCAGCAGACTGACAACTTAAGAATTTGTGCAACGGCATTTTTGGCATCTCTACTGAATGTGGATGCTGTGCTCCTTTTAGCAGCTTGCAACATTTTGCGGAGCATGCGCAGAGACAGCAAGAGCATATACACTGGGAACAGTTTGCTTTGGTTTCTTGTAAGGCGAAAGCAACAAATTTGAGCATTGCATTCGATATAATTCACCTGATAATTAGCACTGCTGGACGATCAATCTTGTCCACAAGGACAGAAATAGACATGGACAGAGAGCACGCAGACTGTAAAAAGACCAGTTCTGAATGCTAAGCCTTTTGTCAGTGCAGAAGACCAAAAGTCAGATCGTAATAATGAAATATTATTAAGCGCATGGGAAATTGTGTTTCGGATTTAGCCCTTTTGCCTGAACACTGCTTATTCCCCCTCCCCTCCTGTGCCCACATTCAGCGTCTCTCTGTCCATCTGTGCGTCCGTGCGCAATTGTGGGATTAAGCTAATGAGGTGTGTTGGGCGCCCAGTGGCCAGCTGATTGATGGCCATGATTATTCAGCTTGACAGGCTTACCAGTTGTCCAGCGAATGCCGCCCAGCCACCCACACTCAATCTCAACTCTCGGATCGTATTCAACCAAGCGGGCCAAAAGCAGCAGCAACAGCAACATTCCATTTCATGGAAATAATCTGTCCCATTGCAAACCAAAATACATTTATAACGTCGCTTTCGGCACTCTTTGCATATGCAAAATTACCCAATTCAAAATGCATTTCACTACATTGGTGAGGGCGGAATGAGAGGGTGTGGGGAAGTGCATGTTTTCAAACGCAGGAGTGCAACACATTGTTAGAACCCGTTGCTGGCTGTGCTTCACCTGGCCTGATAGGCGCCCATTCGATTTGGGTGCCATTTAATGGGCGTTGTGCTGGAGGACAAGAAGCACCCAAAATGCTCGTTTGAGTAGGTTCCATTAGCCAAACATTAGACACTTTCATATTTGGTTGGGGAATATTTCACCTTAAGTGGTTGCCCATTAAATTTAATGCTGTGATCAACATTTTTTTTTTTTGACTGAAAAACAAGTTTTTGCACTTAGCACATATGTTAAAAATACAGAAAAAAATGAACTTTACTTATTGGTAAAGAAATACATGTAATGGAAGAATTTGCTTCTATATTTCTAAAACTGAAATCATGAATAGGGTAAAAATCATCTCTGTTGAATTTCTTGTTGGAAAGAAAAAGCAGATCTTTGCGGCAAAATGAGTTATAATTTAATCAAATTCCAATCCTTACAAACTTATCCACCAATTTGCCATCCACCTGGATGGATTTTCCGAAATCAATTAATCAACTTTCACATCAAAGACATATGAGGTCGAATGGGAGCAAAGGAAGCTTGCAATTTATTTATATGAATACGTATCTCTATCTACACACAAATAGTTTGTATGCCTATGCTTCGACAAGGCGTAAAGAGTACTAGCATTATTGAGGAAAACACATCATAAAATATGAACGAACATTTCCGAAACTGAAGAGAAGTTTTAATTGCTTTCCGCATACAACTTACGAGCACATATCTCTCTCTATATATATATATATATATATACATATATTAGTGTAGGTATAATGTGTATGTGCTGCAGCAACAAGCAAGTGTAAGTAGTATTTGAGCAAACCACCTGAGTCACCTCTAAACCCACACCGGTCAGGTACGTGCCAAAATGTTGTGCAACACTCGTGTACTGACAACGATGAAGACGTTCTCCCAGCTGCACAACAAACTAGATTGTATTTGTGGAATATGTACTTGAGGATGTGCATAACGAAGTCGTAAAGGAGCCAAAAGTTCAGCTTGGAATGTCATAAAGTTGACAATGCTTACGTCTGACAGTTAGAACTCCCCAGGACACAAACACACAAATACACACATGCACACACACACACATGCAAATACACACACACACACACACTCGAATACTATGCAGCATAACAAGATAGCATAAATTATTAACACCTTAATCAAACCAAACCTTTGGGTTTAAGTTGTGTGGTGGGGTGAAAACTTCATTGCCAGCTTGAAAACTTTCTCTTATGAAAATTTGAATGTTAATTACTCGAACTCATGTGCATTCACCATCAAACTTGCAAATTGTATTGTGCACAAATTCATACAAAATACTGTCTTGTAACTTTATGCATATAAGATGTATTTTACAGCCAGATAGTTAGGGTTGTAATATGCTATGTGCAAATCACATGCAGTTTGTTTCACTTTCAGCAACTGCAAATCTAATGGTATAATTTTTCATTGAAAGCTAAATCGCTGGCCAACGACACCAAGGAGACCAAGGAGCTGGGTATCTCGGTGAAATAAAGAATTGAATTTAGTTTTGTTTCCGACGTTTATGTTTCACGAGCACGTCGTAATCATTTGCGGCAGTTGTCTTATCGTTGAAAGCTGGCTTGGCTTTGCTCTACAACCCCAGCCAGTCACATCAATTTCAGTTTCAGTTTCAGTTTTAGTTTTTCTTTTAGTTGCAATTGCAGATTTAGTTTCAGTTTATCTTGTTCTTGTTCTTGTTCCCATTCCCGCCTTGGCCACATTGTTGACTTGGCATAAAAACAGATGAAATGCACGTGGAAGCATCAAGCGTTGCAATTTCGCAAATTGTCTTGAAATGCTACAATGCATTTCATTCCTTTTGCTCAAAACTAGCGACCCCGCCCACCGCTCACCGCCCTCTGACCTTCTCACACCGCCCACAGGCGTCCGACCGGAATTATGAAAATGGGCGGGGCAGGAGCTTAGCACACGCCAGTTTCTGAAATTCACAGATACACAAATCATGCAGCTGTGAGACGGGCTGTAAAACTTTTGCTGGTTGTAGTTTTAAAGTAACCGCAAACCACTTTAAGAAATCTGATTTATGATATTCTTCAGAATTATTTAGAATATTTCTTTATTCATTGAAATTTTCTTATGCCACAAATCCAATAGACTTTCCAATTACATAATTTTACAAAATAGAAAATAATAAATAAAACGACACAATAAAATATTATAAATACTAAATATTAAATTTTGTTAGTCAAAGTTTCTGTATATCTGCAAATATAAATATCAAATCTAAGTCAAATTAATTGAGAGTCTGTATCTGAATTTTATACAATTAAATAAAGTTTGTTAATAAATTCAGTTCGTTCTCGAGATCTTTTTAAATTTCCCACATTTTCCGCATAATATATTTTACTATTTTATGTGTGTGTATATATGTTATTGCTAATTGAGCAGCCGTCGAGTTGAGTATGTACGTTATACTATATAAATTAGTCAATTGGTGTGTGGGTCCAGCAGTTAATGTTGCACAGCAATAGAAAATACTTGATGTTTGCCGTGCTGCTGTGGCGTGGCACAGTCTTCAAAACTGTTGCCACAGTTGTTAGCCATAAAAAAAAAAAGAAATGCTCATGTTACGAGTTTGTGTACCGAAACATCAAGGGTAAATTAAAGGGCTTGTACATGTAGTAAATACAGTTTAGCACAGACTGAACTACAACGAGTATACACTTAGTTAGAGAAAAGTAATTTAGGCAAAAGCGCTTATATTGGCATCAATTCGAATAATAACCACAGTATGAGTGCCAGCTACAAAAGTCTGCAAGGTTTGCCCATTTAATAACGTAACCCTCTTAATTGCAATCAGCAGTTTCCTAACATTTCAAGTAGTCAGCATTTTGAACATCTGTCGGCTCACATACGTAATTTACTTGCACACATATATAGGCCTGGTCTATGGAATCTGAGAAAAAATCATCAAATTAAACTGAAAGCCAAATTTCGCTTCTAATTGTGTGAATATCTTTAAATTGAATATGAATGGAATAACACTCTTTCATGCTCAACATATTTCAATTGATGCAATGGAAATTTACTGAACTAATGCAAATTAAATATAATTAAAATATGAATAATTCATTTAATTCAATTACAAGAGCTTATGTGTTATTTACTTGTTGTTCGGACAGTTGACATTTATATAGAGTAGTTGGGTTCTTCTGAATTGAATGATACAGCTGTTTTTATACCCGGATACCGAAATAAATTGAGGCTAGTGACTTGTAACTTAGGGTCAGACACAGTGTTGGAGAGCCTATTAGCAGGCCACGACTGCCACAGTTAAATTAAAACAGCATATTATTGATTATTTGAGGCACAACCCAGCTGATGTTAGAAACTCATCAGAGTATATAGACAAACTCACTCAAAAGGTGTTTTAAATGGTTGGCCTTTGATCAAAAACTTTCGTGTAGACGGCTTGTTAAAATAAATAGTTTTTGCTGGTATTCCCTTGGGATACAGTTCTTTAGTATGCCATACACTTTGGTTTTGATTGTATTGTTGAACGACATCTTTGACATCGATTGGATTTGGTCCGATTTTGTCAGATTTCTTGCCACGTTTCCAAGTTATAAACTCCGCAATGGGCTTTAGAATTAAGAAATAGATCAGCTCAGCTATTGAGATAACGCTGAAACCCATAAACAAGCCCATAACACCGCCAATGTTTGCTGCATGGGAAAAGTGTCATATTAAAATTGAATAGAATTGAACTGGGCAAATAACTTACACAGAAACTCTGTAAAGCCAATGTATACGTTTTTCATAGTCCCATAATAGGCGGACTCTCTGTAGTATAAATTCATCACGGCAATGTTATCCAGCAAATACGTTTTGTTTATACTCGCCACCTGTTTGTTTGCAATCGTAAAGTCCCTTTTGGCAAGCGGGAAATATAACGCATCCGCCTTGTATGACAAATCAAAGCAACTTGGCAGGCACTCCTTACGACACTTCGCCGTCTCATTTCTATTCTCGGGACGTTTGGCTCGATTAATACAGAGCGAATCCTTCACGCTGCAAGTGGTGGCAATGTCAAAAATTTTCGGATAATTGTGCGGAATACAGTTGCAGGACTTGTATAGAAACATTGTGTTGCATTCCCTTTCACAGTCCAAAAGTGAGTAGACCTTGTGGTAAAGCAATTTCTTCTCATCCTTAAAGACACACTGACGATCCGACTGAGATATGGATCGAATTGCTGGCGTCGCCTCGGATCTACTAAACTCCATGCGAAAGTTCGTTTCATAGCCAACGCCCACGACAAGTCCTTCGTCTTTGACATTTGGTAATGTTATGGGATTGTGGAATAAGACCTGCAAATTATATGTGATATTTTCCATTCAATTGTTCTTACCAAAAAGATATATTATTCTCCTATTGGCCGACTGATCACATCTCTAATACAGACCTTGAATCCAGGTCCGTTCGTAGATGAGCAGTAGTATTCGCTCAGCTGGGCATCGAGAACGGCAGAAAATCCCATTGTTATACCAGTACCTTAATAATACTTAATAATTATGCATCTGGAAATCATAAATTATATTTAATGATTTAATTTACCAATCGCCGTTACTGGATAATATCTTTTTGGCAATTTCCTAGGATAGCCGGTCTCCGGATCCCAGGACACAGGTTCATTCACAAGACTTGAGGTTAAGTTTCTATCGTTTTGCAAACTAAGACAAAAAAAATGATTACTTCAATTGAGTTTGACTACCTGACTAGTTAAAGCACTTACTGTGACTTATATACAAACTCCGGTGGTAGAAAATTAAATACACAGCACAAACCTTCATCGGTGATTATGCGTCGAAAGAGTTGGACACAATCGTATTCCTCACCATTCAATTTGCAGTAACGCAACATTTGCTCACAGGGCTGGGCATGATTCGTTAGAAATTCACTTACTTGCAAATTGTTGTCGCCCAAAAATGTGGACAGTGGAATCGAATTTGAATCGGTGTCATCCTCCGTTTCGATAGAGTCTTGTGAGCAGAGTAGTTTCAACAGATCTTTCTCACTGGACCCACTGGATTTGTGTCATGTTGTGTCAGATAAGCATATATAGAAAATGGTGTTTTATACTCATTTGACTTACTCCTGATAATGCTGGACTTTACTGCGTTGCACCTGATTCATGTTGCATATAGTTATGGCCGGAAATGGCACCTTCAGTATCGATGTGGCATGTGGACTAATGCCAATAATAACTGGTGTACTATTCCACTTGCCATAAATGTTTGATATCAGCTGGCAAGTCAGCACAAATGCGGCCACAAACGCAATAAAAAAGAAGGATCTGCAATCCATCAGACATAGGGTGGTATATTGATAGTCAAATTAGTTATTCATCCTTACCTTTCCCAGATTCTTAGCGATGAGTCGCCCACAAATTTCAGTCCATGCAGTCCAGTTTCCCTTAGAAACTCAGTTAGACTTTTCGTAAAACTATTCAGTAAGAATGAATAGTTTTTTTGACTTTTCCGGTTGGCTTCCATTGCGACAATTCCCATTTCTAAGCAGCTACTTATTAGTATTTATAGTCTATTGAGCCCATTGAGCGAATTCGCTTTTCTAATTGAATGCGGTCAATTAAATGGAATTCTTTGAATACTAATTAAAGCATTCTATTGATTGAAGCATTTCAAGCAATTCCTTTGATTAATTTGTGGTTCCTGTTACACTGACTAAGGGGACTAATAAGTATGTAAGACACACACTGCTATCAAGGGTCGAGTACAACCCCCACTTGGGCAGAAAATGATTTGACCTCGTTTTAATATAAAGACGAGGGTTGTGAGGTCTTAGCATTTATGTTGATAGGTTTCAGATTGCGAAATTTATGTCAAATGTATGCATTGGCATAGAAATTAATTTTTGCGAATAATATTTGCAATAACTTACAAGCAAACAAACGAGATTAAATATTGATTATTCATTATTGGACGCAAAATACACAGTACAAATGTATATAACTTAGAGGTAGCCAGCAAAAAGTACAAAATAAAACTTTAATTTGTGATTCTGTATATATTTAATTAAATATTGGATTATGTAATTTAAAGTTTCAAAATTTTTGGAATTGTAATACATAAGGAAAATAAATATACGAGGAACAAGTACAAAATAAAAGTAATCATATTGCATCGAATAGATGTGTACAAATAAGTACTTATATATATATCAATATGTACAGTTGAGCCATAAATACAGCTAATGCAGTCAATCATTGTGCGCATATTTATATTCCTATACAAATAAGCAAATACAATGAAATTTAAACAAAACATTTGTCATCCTCTGCATCGTATTCTTAATCATTGCTCATTGTAAAGAAGACAAAAGCTTTTCCACAGCACAAGCTTCAACTCCAACTGAGAGAATAACAAATGAATTTTGCTCGTAATGCATACAACGTTTATATAGTTAGATTTATATATATTATTCAGTCTCATTGTGGGGCAAGCATTGATAAGAAAGCTTTGCTCCACACAACAGAAAGCTTCTGCACGTGATTCATAAACCGGTTTGGGAGAGACGGTGATATTTTTATGTGGTCGTTATCACAATTAAAACAGTTTCAATTGAGTGTGGTCGGAATGAGGGTTCGACGCAATCCGCTTCCACGCCGTCTGGTGGATGTCTTGTGTTACTTGGTCATTGGCGTATTTCTGCCAATTGTATTCATATTTGAGATTATTGTTGTGCTGCCACAATTCCATGCACCTGGCAGTCTGCTACACAGCTTCACCTTTCTAATGGCCATGTTTATGCTGTTCAATATCAAGGGAAATATGGTGGCCTGTATGATGATTGACACCAGCGTTGACAGTGAGTTATACAATTGCTCAATGAAATATATTTATATATGTACATAGCTATATATATTCACTTTTCATAGAGCTCGTCGAGGCACCGCCAGTTGGGTCAGCTGAGCGTTTGGAGTGGCGACATTGCACAATCTGTGATAAATTAGCACCGCCCAGATCGTGGCACTGCAAAGTGTGTGGCGTTTGTATATTGAAACGAGATCATCACTGCCTCTTCACCGGTTGCTGCGTTGGACACGAGAATCATCGTTATTTTATGTGCTTCGTATTCTATTTATTCATCGGATCATTGTATGCCCTGGCCTATAACTCTGTGTTCATGTGGGTGCTCAATGGCGACATATACTGCAAGTGGCTAACTCTCGTTAAGCTCCTGTGTCCCATGTCCATGGTAGTCCTGGGCAGCTTTTGGACAAATCTTCAACTATTTTTCTATTGCCTGAACATCTTGGCACTGTTATATGCACTTGTGATGTTGTGGTATCATGTACCCATTATGCTCCGTGGTGAAGTTTGTGCCGAGAGTGGCAAGCCACACAAATATAATAATGGACTTGTGCTCAATCTGCAAAGTGTTTTTGGCCAACGAATGCATATCGTTTGGCTATCTCCACTGATCAAAAGCCCCTTGCCCGATGATGGTTACACGTGGAAGATCAGCTCTACAGAAAACTTAGTGCCTACCAAGAAGTCAAGTTAGCTATAGCATCTGGAACTTCCCTTTTAATGTTACTTATTTGTAGAAAACTATATAAATATAAATAATTTGCTAGTTATGTGAAGTTATCAATCTTTCATCTTAACTTTAAACTCTCCACATTTGATCTCAATATCCTATTTCAGATTTCACATACGTTTTATACATTTTTTAAGGCTGTACACAATCATTTAAAATAAGTTGGGTATAAATCGAATGTTTCCTAATTTCTGTCCATTATTTTTCGCAATTACATAAGATGATCTAAAATTATGAGATATAAACAAATTCTTTGATCATTTACAAATATAAAAAGTTGATAGTGAAAATCGGTTAAGTGTTGAGTCATTAAGTATGGGACTGTTTGCAAGGCGATTGAGAAAAACATTGCAAATTAATCGTTGGAATCAACTTCGATATAAAAAGTATCTTTTCCTTCCGATTCAAACTAAAGATGCTCATGATATTATTGATTCAACATATTTTTTTGTACACATTTACTGAGTACTCCTATTCGATGAGCAGGCCATAGATGAGAACAGTTACCTTGGCATTTCTAGGTTGAGTTTTATCCGATTGAAAGCAGCTCAGTCCTAATATTGTATAATTGAAACCAAAACCACCATGGATAATCGTTGCGTTTACTCTCGATTCCAGTTGACTGTCATCAATAACTAATATCTGGTTTACTCTAAATTTCATTTCATTCTATAATTGAAGGAAATATTTGTATTTACAAGATGCACGAATATAATGTATTTACCTCTGCTGCTGTGGCATACATAAAGTTAAATAAAGAACAGTTCCAAGCGATGTCAACTTCAGCAATGGGCACTGCTGAAGGATGCAATAGGCCAAATTGAATCGAGTATCCGAAAGTAACGGAAATATAGCAAACTGATAGCAATGAAGATGGAGACATGTTCTCACTCCAGACAAAATTACTTTCTAAAACAAAAATCTTGTCAAGAAAAAAGTCGCCCATCCAACAATAGGTCTTATATCTATATGAAATATTATCTAGCTATTGTACTTTTAATGTAATTGAGTCTATTAATGAATATAGTTATGCGTCTAAGTAGTAGCTTTTTGATCTGATAACAAACTCATATTTAAAAAAAAATTATTGACATGTTTCTTAAATTTGTCGATGACTTTATATCAGACACAAATTTTGCAGCTGTCAATTTATAAAAATCAACAACATTTTATTTGATAATTTATTTCTTAATTCCGAAATGAAGTATCGCATTCCAATAATACGACATCCATTGAATATCGTATTGCTTCTAATTTTAGGCGCATCTCTGCCTACGGTACTGATTTTCGATGTCATCGTTGTGTTGCCAGAAATCCATGAACCGGACTCTTTCTCATTCGAATTGGCACTTAGTGTGGCCCTGTTGATATACCTCAACATACATGGCAATATGATACTCTGCATGATAATTGACACCAGCGTGAAATGTGAGTAATCTGAGTTTAACCAAATCTTTAAATATTCAATCCAAGCCTTCAGATGAGACTGTGGGAGAACCTTCAGCTGCGGATGCCGAACGTTTGGAGTGGCGACATTGCAGGACTTGCGATCGTTTCGCACCGCCAAGATCCTGGCATTGTCGTTACTGTGGCGTTTGTATTCTCAAGCGAGATCATCACTGTGGCTTCATGGGCTGTTGCATTGGCCATCAGAATCATCGTTATTTTGTGTGCTTCGTTTTCTATCTGTTTGTTGGTACAATTTATGCCCTGGTCTACAATACGCTGCACATAGTTGTATTCAGTGACGGCGTCGCCAACTGCTGGAAAGATGCGTTAGTCGTGCGCTTTCCAGCTCACATGCCCAGCTGCAGTTTCGTGGTGAATGTGCAGATCATAATCTTTGGTCTAAACATATTAACACTGATCTGTTCGAGTATGTCATTGATTCAACAAGTTTCCATTGTCTTGCGTGGTACGGTGAGTGCTAAATGTTGTCGTCATCCCAAATACAATTGCGGAGTCTACAACAATTTGAGAAATGTTTTCGGCATGCGAATGCATCTGGCTTGGATGTGGCCCCTAATCGAAAGCCAATTGCCAAGCGACGGTTACAGCTGGAAATGCAATTCTGATAAGGACCTATAGCAAATCACAAACACAAATCAGATTTAGCCAACTGAAAACAAATTGAAAAGATAAAATGAAGACTATATTAATATAGATATCAACTATTAACTATTTAAAAATAAATAGCAAGACAACATTTTTTCGGTCTGTTAAATGTCTTCGAAATGTTAACAGCGCACTTCTTTCGATAGTCATCGATTATTGGACGGTAGCATTATCGGTTTTCGATATATGCGCCAGCTGTTCTTGCAGCTCTTATTTAATACACACGGTCGAAGGCTGCAATTCGATTTGGATTGTAAATTGTAAATTGTTAATGAAAATGTTTCGCAAACAATTTGTACATCTGTCGCGTGTCTCGACTCACCTGCAACGCAATGCAATTGCCTCGTGCATTGCCAGTCCTGCAGCTGAGATGTCAACAAATGTGGCGCCGGCTGCAGCAGAAGATTCTTCTGCCGCAACGAACGAGTTTCGGACTGCGGTAACTAATCCTGGCGAGCACTCGGCGCTGCATGTGGCTAAGTTCTATACGATACCCGTTGAGGAGAAGAAGCAGATTTTCAGTGGCGGCGGCCTGCCAAAGCAATATGAACAACAGATCAAAACATTTACCGAGTCCTGCTTGATGGTCAGATCTCCAGCGCTGGAGCTGCTGCACTACATCAAGAATGCGGATCTGACGAAGCCAGCGGTCCGTTACGTTCTCTATGGCGACAATGGTGTGGGCAAGACTCTGACTATGGCGCATGTGTTGCATTATGGCGCGCTTAATGAGTTTCTGTTGTTGCATGTGCCCTGGGCACCAAACTGGATGAAGCGACCCAAGGAGGCGGCCAATTCAGCTAGCCAAGAGGGCTTCATTGATCTGCCATTCGATGCGGCCGCTTGGCTGGTGCACTTTAAGACGCAAAACGCCAAATTGCTCGGAAAACTGCAGCTGAAAACCAGCAAGGAATACGTGTGGAGTAAGCGGGAGAGCACGCCAGCTGGAGCTCCAATAATGGAACTAGTAGAGCATGGCATTGCACGCATCAAGTATGCGTCGGAGACAACGGCAGCGCTACTCGCGGAACTGAAGCTGCTTGCCAATGCCCGGCAGTGCAAGATAATGGTGGCAATCGACGGATTCAATGCATTCTTTCATCCCATTACCCGCATCTTCTCCGACAACAAGCAGCGTGTGACACCGGAACAGATTACGCTGACGCAGCCCTTCCTCGACATCACCAGCTACGACTGGACGAATGGTGTGTGTATTCTGTCTGTGGATAAAATTGCGATGACTGAAGGATATATGGCTTCGTATATGCCACGCTATCTGCTTGGCAAGGATGGCTTCGAACATTTGGATCCCTTTGTGCCCGTCCATGTCGGCAACTACACGGACAAGGAGTTCTTAAGCTACATCAATTACTATTTGGATCGCCACTGGATCTCGAGAACGCAACCAGGCTTCGAGGAGCAACTTAAATTTATGAGCAATATGAATCCTTACACGCTAATGCAACTTGTCAGAGGCTTGTAAACTATCTTGATCATCAATCCAGCTCTGTTTTTAGTTTGTAAAAAGTTAATTAAATATAATAAAGGATTTCAAAGTATTTAAGCTGACTTAAATTATTTTCAGAAGTAAACTGTAGATCGATTTAATATTTAAAGCTCAATATTCGATTTTAGGCAAGATTCTGATTAACTCTAGATTTCCAGTCAATATTTTAATTGATTGCACTTGTATAAAAATGGAAATGTCTCGAGTAATTCTTCTTCTAAATACTTATGTATTATTATATGTAAAATGAACTCGTTTTAAACAAAGACTACGGAGATACTTTTTAGTTTTTGGGGACTCTTGAATTTAGCCCATGAACTGAAGTCTTTTCGAAATAAAACAGAAAATAATTTAGATTCAAGTTTATTCAACATATTCAATTCAAATTGTGAATTTATTTAACGATAATCAGCAATATATAATAATGCACTGTAAAATAAGTATAATGTGTATGTATGTATGTTGGGTGTGTGTGTGTGTGTGTGTGTGAGGTATTGAAATGATGTTTTAGTCGCTTCATAAGCTCGCAGTACGCCCAATTATCACATGCATAAAACATTACAAGTGAATATCTCGGCATACATATTGTAGTTATAGTTTTTTGGAGAAATGCATTAAAGAAACTCAAACTCAAATAATGGCGCTTTATAACTAACATGTACCGTAATCCGTATTCTTAGGTTTTTTTTTTTTGTTTTGGTTTTTTTGGCGTTCGGTCAATAATCGAGAGTAATTCTTCATTCATTTCATTTTAATTCTCATCTCATCTCGTTCACAAATAATATGGTAAGCTGCAATTTAACATTGTCATCATATTTTGTTTGTATATTTGCATAATTCTATTACAATTTTAGTTGCTTTCAACAACAATAACAATTATGTGTGTGGGGTTTTTTGCATTCATTTTCATTAAATGTATCTTTTGTTGGTTTTAAATATATATATATATATATATATATATATATATATATTTATGTATCTGCTGATCGTTTTCTGTTTGTTTGTATGATGTGATAATGCTAAGCTATGTATGTTATGTATCGTATTATAGTAGTCATAATCGTGCTTTCGACGATATATGTTTAGATTCATGTTTGCATTAATTATTTTTTGTTTTTTTTGTTCTTTTTTTTTTGTTTTTATTTTTGGTTTATATATTTTTATGTTAATATGTATTGTATGCTTGATTATATGTATGGGTATATGTATCTTTATGTGTGTGCTTCAGTGTGCATGTGATTAGCTGCTACACGCAAATAAAAATGATTTATCTGTCAGTTTTACATGACTTTTTTGTTGTTGCAAATGTAACAAAAAAAGAAAGAAAAAAAAAATAATAAGCCTCCTGTGAGATTTGTATAATTGTAACATCGGAGAACAAAATTATAAATAAAAATTGTATGCATTAAGTATACTCAAATAAATATGAAATGATATTGTAAACATTTAATAATCAATTAAAAAAAAAGAAATAGAGAAAACAAAACAAATTAAAAATCAAGACATTATTATTTTTTTTTGTTTTTGTAGGGGGTGCCCCATCTGGATGTGCGATCCACAACTGCCAAGAGTTGGTTTCCGCTTTACACAAAATGCTCGTAAAAACACAAACAAAATAAAAATGATTCAACAAAAACAGTAAGCTTACAAAAATGGCATCTAACGAGTCTTCCTCCCCCTCAAAACAATCGAAAGCCCAATCAAAGTGTTATTCAGTGTATGTTTGTTCGTGTGTGTGTGTGCTGTGTGTGTTGTGTGTGTTGTATATGTTCGTGTTCATTTGGAGCATTCGTCTACTTAGGCTAATTCCTTAAACGTACAATTTACTCATTTCATTTCGTTTTGTTATGTTTGGTTTGGTGTGGTTTTGTCTCCTCATTGTTTTTTTCATTCCACTTTTCGAAATCTTTTTTGTTAAAGTCAAATGTGTGAAAATTGTGTGTGTACTTATTACATCTACCTTTGGAGCAGTATGTGTGTGAGTGAGTGAGTGTGTGTGTGTGTGTGAGTGAGATTCCGGCTCTGGTCTGAAACCGACCAAAAAGCCCAATCAAATGGCGGCGCATGCACATGCATAATATACTAGAGATGTATATATATATGTATGTATGTATGTATCTATGATTGTATATATATGTATATGCACATTGCTAGGCGGGGCATGCGTTTGGATGAGATGACGACGTTGACGAAGTGGATGATGATGATGCGGATGTTGACAAAATGGTGAACAAACAGCGAGCGGCAGCAGGCGGTGGCGGCGCATTGCTTCTATATTATTTCTTGACAAACTGATAGGGGGCGGTGGGACGATAGTGCCGTATATTTGGCGGCACAGTGCCACCAGTGGCAGTTACAATAGTGTTGGCCATTATGCCACCACTGGCATTGCCAAGCGCCGCATTGCGTCCATTAAAACTGGCCGAACTGACCAGCATGCAGGGCGATTCTCGCACAATTGTCTGCGGCGGCAATGCGGTATGCATTGCATTGCCCCGTTGTGTAGCTAAAAGAGATGAGGGATCAGAGATAGAGAGGGAGATGGGTTGGCAACTGGTTGACTACTCACCTGGCACATAGGGCTTTGGCTGGTGGTAGCCATTGTTGTGGGAACGATAATAGACAGTCTCGTCGTTGTGATGATAGTGCGATTGCTGCTGAAACTTTTGTCTGCAAATGATTGATGGATGATAGATAGATAGATTGATTGATTGATTGACTAATGATAATGGTCACCTGTAATTGCCGCCGGAGCGATTGTTGCCATTGCCACCGCCGCCGCCACTGCCACCAGCTGATTGTTGTTGTTGCTGCTGCTGCTGCTGTTGCTGTTGTTGCTGCTGCTGCTGTTGTTGTTGCAGCTGGCGAAGTGTTAGCTTTTTGGCCGCCTCAGGATCCTCCATCAGCTCCCTATACTGCTCCTGGCGTATATCATCATGCTTATCGGGTATAAGATAGCGCCGAATCTCGGCCAGGGCGTAGGCAACGCGTGCGTAGGCCTCCGCTGGCGGCGCTATGGTCGACACTTCGACATGGAGCGGTAGATTGAGGTGGGCATATTTGGCGTCCGCTGAATTGCGCAACTCCTCCTCACGGGCACGATCCTTCATCGAGAAACGTCCCAATATGACAATCTTGCACTGTGTCTCCTCCTGCAGCCGGCGCAGCGAGTTGCCCTTGGGGCCAAGCAGTTTGCCAACATAGTTGAATTTCTTATCCTTGATCGGCACGTGCACCTTCTGCGACAATTTAATCGTACGCTGTTGATACACATCGGCATACTGATCTCTCGTCGGTATCCGGCCATTTAGCTGCACCCGTTCCAAAGCTGTAAATGTCAAACACAGACTCAGATATACTTACATTTATATACATATGTATAGATATGGTAAGCATTTGGATTTCGTACCTTCGTCAATTAGTTTTAGTGCTAGGGGATATTGGCTTTCCATGCGGGATCGTTCACCCATCAGTTCCTGCATATATTTCTGTGCCGATTCGTTGAGACGCGCCGGCTGCGCCTTCTCATTATCCGCTGAAGCATTGTGTTCATTCTCGTGTTCGCCGTTGGCGGTGCCAGCATTTGCCACTCCCACACACGATCCGCCAGATGCAGCTGCTGCTGCCACTGATGTTGACCCTGGGCCGACACGCATTCCGTTTTCCGCCATTTGTCCTGATTTCGCTAACTGTGCACGCAGTTGTATTGTTGTTGGCGTTTATTACCAGCTTTGGGTGTCGGCACAGTGCGTGGCGCGTTTTATCTTGTTGGCACCGTCGCCGTGCAATCGTATTTATTTGAATTATCAAATATGTTTGCAACCTTTTTGTGGCCCTAATTTTTTTCTCTCTCTTTTTCCATCAAAGTGTGTACATATTTAGCAGAAAATGGATAAAACGCGCTTTCGCATCGACAAGTGTCCAACCCTGTCGAGCCCAATTTGACCATCTCTAGTCGTGAATGTTTTTGCATCGATAGTATCGTTACCGATTGAATGCAGTGTTACCATGCGCTTTTGGCAAAAATCTACCAGCACCTATTTTTATGTGTAAATATCTTTTTACTTATTGCCCTTAAACTGCAATTTAGTCAAACTAATTATTAAGTTTTTATTATATGTATTGTAAGCACGTAACAGCTCAGAATGCATTGTATTAATACCAATAATAAAATAAGCAGGAGAAATATACTAAATCCGACAGATAATTAAAAAAAGAACGGTAACACTCATTACCCTATACATAAAAGAAAATTTTTTTCATCCACATACATTTTTACAATTGTACTTTGACGTTTTTTACGCTTCCCAAACCGTTAATTAGTGACCTATATACTGTTAATAAGAGTGCTCTCAATTAATAAAAATGCCGCGCGACTACGACAGAGACTACAATGAGGATACCGCCGCCGACTACAAGCGGAAGCGACGTGACGATGAGACAACCGGCGCCGGCAGCGCAGCAGACGCTCCCGAAGTGGATGGCAGCCACGGGCACACCGCCAGCCACGCCCCCCTGCACGATACGCCACAGTTGAACGAGAAGACAAATGCCTACCTGCAGGAGTGCCTTATGGAGAAGAAGTCACTGGAGAAGAAGAATATTATCACAAAGCGATTGCTCGATGATGGTGCGAATAAATAGGGAAAGGGGGAGGGGAGTTGGTGGGACACGTAAGTGAATTGTGAATCACAAAGCTTAATCCGATTTTATCTCATTTGCAGAGGTGGAGAAAATACTGGTCAGTGGCCGCATACCAAAGCCCGAGATCTATGCAAATGTATACAGTGAAAAACCAATTAGGGTGGCCCAAAAAGTCTTGTTCCCCATCAAAGAGTATCCGAAATTCAATTTTGTGGGCAAAATACTGGGACCCAAGGGCAACACACTGCGCCAACTGCAGGAAGAGACAATGTGCAAAATGGTCGTAATGGGTCGCAACTCAATGCGTGACCATGGCAAGGAGGAAGAATTGCGCAGCTCGGGCAATCCAAAATATGCGCATCTCGGTAGAGATCTGCATGTGGAGATATCGACAGTGGCACCGCCAGCCGAGGCCTATCATCGTCTGGGGTATGCCTTGTGCGAAATACGTAAATTCATGATACCTGATGCCAACGACGACATTCGTCTGGAGCAACTCCGTGAAATGGACGGCAAGGAGCGCATGTACAAGAAATCTCATCACTACTCCAAGTCATATGGTGACCATGGCGCTTACAGCACTAGGTAGATATATTTGCATCTTTTTATTATTTTTTTATATTCATTATGTAAAATATTCTATATTATTTTGGTTCTCTTCAAAGAACACCTCCGCCAGCCACATCTAAGCCCAAGGTGTATTCCATTCTGGAAAAGGCGCGCTACGTAATGGACGATCCTAATTATGGTATTGTTAAGGCTCACAGGTATGTTGGAATTACTCTAGTAAATATCTAGAGATATATTTAATATATTTTTTATTAGATCTAGGGATCATGAGCTCTATGATCATCATGGTGAATATGATAGATATGCTACGCCGCCGCCGCAGTCGTCGAAGCACTCGAGTCACCATGCCCAATATGACAGTAGCTCCTATGAGCGAGACTATCGACGTGAGTATCATCCGCACTCGTCTTCCTCAACGTATGCGGCGGCCTATCCAGGTAAGGTCAAACGTATTTAGATATAATTAATGTCTTTTCCAGCAGCTGGAATCTTTTCGCATAACGAATAATTCATAAAAACCTCGCGCAACTGTTGACAAAAATCAAATAATTTAACTGCGATAAAAAGCACCAGAAAAAAAGTAAAAAAAAAATCAAGAGAAGCAAATTAAATACAAAAATATATCAAAGTAAAAACGCGTATATCAATTATGATAAAAAGAAAAGGAAAAAACGGAAGCATATATATATCTATATTTAACAAGATTTTAAATGCACTATGCCTGCCAGAGGCGATCGATCAACCAACTCTCCATTCTGACGAACGAAAATCACGAAACTCAAGACAACTGCTAACAACTAACAATATATTCGTACAAAAGCATTTCTTAAAACACACATTCGAAGCAAATCTATCTCCAATTACTCATACATCGAATATAATCAACCAATTTCTACCTACTTTAAATTCAAATTAAAAAAAAAACCTGTGATAACACATCAATTTGTAATTGCATTTTTGTATGCAAAACGCAAAAATGAAAAACCAAAAAAAAAATATATATATATATGTATTAATTAAATTACTGCTGGGGCTAGTGCATTCAAAACCGGTTAAGCAACATGAATATCTTTTTTTTTTTGTTATCTATCTTAAGATCAATATATAAAAAGAATTTAACAAATGTAAAACAGAAAGCAGAAAACAGAAAACCAAAAATACAAAGTACAGAGACAGAGAAAAACAATTTAAATCTAAACAACAAATAAAATTCTTTCCAAAATAGCAAAACCAAGCAACGGTCGTTCATCATCGTCATATAGACCAACGACATCGGGCTCGGGATCACATTCATCGGCACATTATGAAACTGGATCACGTTCTCGTGAAAGCGTGCGTTATCGCTCGGCTCCATATCCAAAAATGCGCTAATTTATTTCACAATAATCCAATCAACCAACAAAGTTAAGTAGTTAGTATCCAGCAACGAGAGCGACAAAGCTAAACAAAACAAAATAAATTCCATGCAAATACAAAGAAAAAAAGGAGAAAAAAAATACAACAAATATCAAAAATATTTAAAGTCCAATAATCCAACCAATAAAACATAAACAAATCTATGCATACACTTACCTAAAAATATATATATGACCTAAAACCAAACAAAAATTTCAAATGCAAAACCTATTTTATAGTAATTGTTGTTTAAAATATTTAATTTGTGTTAAACCCAAAAAAAAAAAGACAAGAAAAAAAATGCAAACCCACAAAACAAAAGTTAATCATAATAATGCAACAAATCTAGCAAAACAAAACAAAAAAAATATATATATAAATATATTAAAAAGAAAACACATCTATATCAAACTTGAAAACTTTGTAATAATCGTAAAAAGCAATTCACATAATCAGTTAACACCTAAGCAAAGAAAGAACAAAAAATAAATAAAATCATTATACACACACCCTTATGCAATCGAAACAACAACAAACTCCCTAATTATTCTAAACAAAATGTTAGCGTAAGTTTTTGGAATTATTTTTCAATAATAAAAGTTAATATAAAAAGTAACTAAAAAACAGAAATACCCATCGACAAAGTAAGTATGAAAACGGCTTCAATAAACAAACACACAAAAAAAAAAGAATGCAAAAAAAAAAATTTAACTTTTCCGGCTTCGTTGCTGATCAGAGCGTAAAACGTTATACTTTATAAAAAAAATGTGTATTACTTTCTTGTAACGACGGTAAATGACAAACCACAATAATTCCAATATACTTGATTATTATTTATAATTTGTATCGATTCATGTGCGCTTTAAAAAAAAATGGGGTGAATAACAATTAATACTTAAAATCTACTTCTCTCTGTTCACCGAAAACACTATCCCAAATAAATAAACAATTATAATAAGAAACAAAACAAAGGTGTTTTTTAAAGATATTATTATCCTTTCTGGGGTTGTTCAAAAATTCAAAGCACCATCCAAGAATATTAAACTATCGACGGCAGATATGGCGAGTTCCACATCTCTCTTTTGTACGGTCTTCTTCTTGGCCTGTGCTGTATAAGTGAAGGACTCTCGTGCCAGGGATTCTATAAACAATTCCACCGCCTTGGTAACGGCAAAAACGGCTTCATTCGATGCGATCTGTAGATCTGGATCCAGTTTCATTATATTTCGAATGCGTCCCATTGGCAACTGAGTAAGTTTGCCATCGGGTTCAGGTTCACTCGTCTTGCTGCCATTGCCTGTTAATTAGAACAATTAATGCACTGCTCTGTTAAGTTGCTGTTTACGCTTTTTACTTGTTTTGGTTGTCGGTGGACTCATATTTGTTGTTTCATTTGGGGCAGGCGCTGGTTCAACATCTTCACCCTCGGATTCAATAGTAGCCGCCTCTGTATTAAGTTCTTCGCTATTTTCCAAGTCCTGTCTCAAGTCTGGCTCCTCGGAGTAATCATTTTGAAACAAATCCTCGCTTGCCATTCTTTGCAGTTTATTATTTTGCTGTAAATATTAATTCACGACTGCGTCGGTCACCGCCAAAATAGTATCGATATATTATCGCTGGCATCGATGACAATGTGCACAAGTATCGATCACAGTGGTGGTCGCTGGCATATCAAACAAATTTAATCGAAGAAGCAGAAAGGCATTTGCAAACTATTATACACAATTTTCACGTGAATAAAATTGGAAAAAACAAATATTATGGACACTTCAAGTAGTGAATTCAGCGAAAAGCCGGCTGCACATGAGCATCAACCACGTCTAAATGAAGTGGCCCAGAAATTTCTGGCCGATTTGGACGAGGAACGTCAGCGTCTCTCAGCCGAGTTTCCATTGTGCGCTTTGCTTATCGACGAAGGTAATTCTTGAAAAATTAGTAGAACTGAATATATCTTATATTTATATGTATTTAACAACAGCCGTGGACCGTGTTTATTGCACTGGTCGCATACCTGGACGTGAGTTTTATGCCGATGTTTACAAACAGAAGCCAATGAAAATCACACAGAAAGTGTTCGTGCCCGTCAAGCAATATCCCAAGGTAAGCTCAAAAGGAGAGCTAAATCAAAATTTATTTATATTAATATATATATATATGCCATATTCAGTTTAACTTCACTGGTAAAATATTGGGACCCAAAGGCAACTCGCTGCGTCGCCTGCAGGATGAAACGCAATGCAAGATTGCCATTAAAGGACGCAGCTCGATACGAGATCGCAGCAAGGAGGAGCAGCTTCGTAATTCTGGCGACCCACGCTATGCTCATCTGCAGAAGGATTTGTTTCTCGAGGTGAGCACGGTGGCGACACCAGCTGAGTGTTATGCGCGCGTCGCATACGCACTGGCCGAGATCCGTAAGTATCTTATTCCAGACAAGAACGACGAAGTCTCCCACGAACAGTTGCGCGAACTGATGGAAATGGATCCCGAGTCGGCCAAGAACATACACGGGCCGAATTTGGAGGCATACAGGTGCGCCGTACCATATAGCTTAAAAATGTAGATATATATTAATACTTCCTAATCCTTAGATCCGTTTTCGATAAGAAATTCGGTGGTGGGAGCAGCGGTGCACCAAAATACTTGAATCTTATCAAGAGAACAGCGGAAAATCCGCCCGAGTAAGTTACTTGTAAAGTATAATTTTGAATTTATTTTCTGTCAGCGAACAAATTTACAACGAATGGATAAAGGTCTTAGCGGGTCAGCGTAAACGATAATTGAAATTTGATTAAATTTGTTATCTACTATCCAACTATCTTTAACTTAATCTAATCCAATCTTTTAGAGCTGAGGAGACTGAAGAGGTGGCCTACGAGTACGATCATCGGATGCCTAAGCGTGGAGCACCATCAGGATATGAATACAATAAACGTAAGTGGATGCATTATATTAGTGGTTGTGTTTTTTCCAGATCTTACAGAGATATAAATCAATACATATTTTTGGGGGAATTTCCTCTTTTTGACTTTGGTAATAAAGTAATATTGATTGCATTTCGACAAACAGTGCAATAGTTATAATCTTTAATGATGCATTTGAGGCGATGACTATTTTTATAAATAACAAAATTTCTATTTATGAACTTTATAACTATATATCTACTTAAATTGTTGATAACTATAACATATTAAAAATGCATAAATTTTATAGCACGCCCATCAATAATCCCAACAAACGCAGCCGCATATAAACGACCTCAGCCATACCAAACTGACATGAAACGTATGCGCGAACCACCCATCAAGTCTTATAAACCGAATACGTACACCATTCTAAAAAAGTATAAATAACACTCTAAATGACCTTAAGAAATAATAAGATGAAAAATATATATATACATATAGATATATATATATATATATATATATATAAATAAACAAGTAAATACGATGTAATAGTTACAGCCAACCTCTTAAGAATATGATTAATTGGAAAATCAAGCAAACGTTTCAATTTGTTTGTGCCTTGGGTGGAAACATATTTGAAAATTACCAATGCCCAATGCAAAATAAATATGAAAAATAATCTATATATACATAAAAGTTTAAAAAGAAAAAACATATTTATAAAAGTTTTCAATTTAATTAAATTATAATGTTTACGCGTTATCACAGAACCTGTAAATTTTGTGTGGTGAGCAACCATACTTTCAGATACTTTTAACCTACTATTGTGCAGTTAAATAAATAATAGAAATTATAAATTTGAATAAACTAAAAGTCGCATATAAAATACGATTATAATAGAACTTAAATAACGTCTTCAAGATGAGATTGTTACTAGCAATAGACAGACTATATATAAATCAAATAAAACATATACAACGGTGACACTGGCAATCATTAAGTACAGTCTCACATTGTTTATAAAGCAATAAATTTGAATTAATTCACATTTATTGAATATCAACTAAAAATCTAAAGTTTATAACAAAAAAAATATGCGCATATTATACAATAAGATAATAAAAATACAAAATAAATTTATAAATTACTTAAAGTTGAATAAATAAATAATATTATCAGCACAATAACCATTATTCTACATTCAATGAAAACTTTTGCAACATTAAATTACTTTTACAGCAAGCTGAGATCATTTATTAAGATCGCCGCGAGTCTCGATGGATTAGCAGACGTCAGAAATTATTCAGGTATAGCACTCACATTCCATTTCAATGCCCAAAATACGCACAAGTAAGTTATAGATATAATTATTTTATAAGATAAATTATAGTATAATAGCACTTAAGATGTTTAAATATTCATATTTTTATTAAGAATTTTCCTTGACAAAAAGCTGAATAGCGCAAGAGATATATAAAATGTGGGAAAACATATTTCAATAAATATAATTAAATAAATAATGGTTGTTTTTTTTTTACTGGGGTTAATGTGCGGTTAATTTAGTGTTTTAGTCAACATTCAAATGGATGTTTTATGTCAATAAAAACACTGCATACTTTCCGGACGAAATTATTTTTTGGGATGCTCGTAAAAGTGTCAAATAAAATGCATACTTTTAGGCTAAATGATAATCCAAGATACAAAGGTTCAGATTAAAGCAGCTCTAGTTCTGCAATATCCTAGCAGATTTGTGAAGGACATGGTGCGCTAAGGCAAATCGAATTGTGGAAATTTTTGAGAGCGGGATACTTTCAGAACTGTCCGAGCTATGGGCCAAAACGAATGTCTTTACAGATACCGATTTATCTCGCAAAAATCTTTACAGATTTTCGAATTGTATTCCAGAATTATATCTAAGAAACTAAGCAATTTAATTTGGGAAACGCGATTCGGATTGCTATTTCAATAATTTTTAGTTAATAAAATACAGTAAAAATTAGTTTTGTTCATCGCACCCATCTTTTTATGATTTAATGGATAATACTGCTTTATTTTATAAAAAAAATGTACTAATTTGTAAGTACACATAACTAAAAACATACTTAAGCCTAATTTGAATTATATATTGTATAAGAATTTAATATCTAGAAATCCATTTCATTTTACTCTAACGTAAAACATTCTTGATAAACAACTTAAAGTTCAATTGCTGATATTGTTGATCTTTGAGGCTACGCATGATAATGTATATTGCTGCCTGTAAAGCTAGCAATCCAAATCTGTTTCAATATTTCTTCGCACGGATTAGGGTCAAAGCTTTGAGTGTGCTGCTTTTGCATGCGCTCCAATATTCTACGATAAACTTGGGCAGCTGTCTGGACCTGATTACAGCGGCTTTCCTCACAGCAGTTCGTGCGGCTCGAGCCAAAGCTCTCCTGACCAGTGACTATGCTCTCTGTGTTGGGTATCATCTGTAGCAAAAATAGAAAATATTATTAGTTTAAATAGATATATAGATATAGTTTGCAATTCACTTTAATATATGCAGATATACAGCACTGATTTGGTATGATGACTAGAAATGTGTAAGTCCTGCTTGGCGGTGCTGTTGTCGACTGGCCTGTTGTCTGCAGGAAACTAAACATGTTTTCTGAGCCACGCTTGGCTTGTGTTGCTGTTAGCATCGGCGTCGTCGTCAGCGTCGCTGTCGACATCGGTTCCACCACCCTTGGCCGAGTGTTTGTGCCTGCTAGCTCCTGCTACCATATGGCTGGCATGTCCTGCGCACATTGTGGAATTCCTACCCACAACACAGCTGCAGCTGCAGTCGGCCACCGAGCTCGTGCTGGTGCGACAAAGAGAGCCAGCGAGTGAATGCATTGTTGTTGCTCTGCTCTACTCTTTTTAGCCGCCCCTATCCGCTCCACAAAGTACAATTCGGCTGTCGTGCTCTATGGATTTCTATAGACCTCCATAAGGGTGGGTCGTCATCGTCATCATCATCGTAACAGAAGCACACACAAACATTTGGGAACGGCAGCAATTTAAAGTTTTAAAACGGTATTCTGCATTGATTGCATTGCAGGCAATATAACTTATGGTGTTCCAATTAAATGAATTCTGGATGTTTTGTTGTTGTTTTTTCAAGGATCGATTTTATTTTACTTGCTCTGCGAGTTTCAAAATATTTTTTTAAATTTTTCTTGTATCAATTTAAGACACTTGTTACCGTACATTTCATGCATTTTAGTTTAGTTACTTTGTTCTAAATATACATATAGCTCAACAAAATACAATTTAATATTTGAATTTTATAATATTTATATATTGGAGTTTAACGCAAACTTTGTTTTTCTTGAGATATATACTTTTGTGCTGCAATTGTTTATTTTAGCTGGATCTGTTCTTAATGACAACATTTTATAATAATGTAAGCTGTTAACTTTTAATTTACTTGTGCATCGGACTTTCTTTTTTTTCTAGAACTTTTGTTTGTTAAATTTGACTGCTCTATTTAACATTGTTTCTAGATAAGCAATACTTTTAGGTCAAGTTTTAATAAGTACAAGGCAAACAACGTTAGTTCATAATTACATATTTTCTAGTGGTTTTCTAGTTGTAATATAGATATTTCGTCCAGCTCAGTTTATCTGATATTCCAAATCCTTTTTCATAAGCATACTTTGCATTTACTATTAAAGCAGTTAAAAGCACTTTGGATATTTGTTAAGAGCTTGGCTGATGGATTCGTGGATCCATTTTTAATCGGGAAAGTGGCAGCTTTAACATAGTAACGTATTTATATACATTCAATCAATCTATATATATATATACATATATATATATATATATATATATATATATATATATATATATCTTACAGCTAGACTACAATAATAAAGCAACACCTAACATAATTGAAGCTACTCTTGAATTGGAAATTAAACCAAGGAATCCTTAACTCAAATTCAGAACATTTAAAAACTTAGATACAAGCTCGTCCATTACTGTAAGTCTAATCCTTCTGCCAAAGGACATAAAGTGCCGGTGGTGCAATCTTTAAATGTGTGTGCTCCACATTTCCCATATGCTTAAAAGCGAGCTGTTGCCTGCTGGATGAGTGATAGTGCTCCAAGAATCAGGAAGTCGGCAACTCTCGGCCAGCTTATGGATGAAGCTGAGTTGGAATTCGAGCTGGGTACTTGGGTAGGGGCTACTTGGGTAGGTGCTTCTCCCATCTGGATGGTAATCAGGCGACGCACATCTGCCGGCATCACGCGACAGGAGAAATTGTGACCGATGGCATTGGCCAGCGGCGCATTAAGAACGAACTGATTGTCCACACTGTAGATGGGGATGATTGGCTGATTGCCATTCATGACGGGCGTCTTGTCCCGATACCAGAGAATCACATGATGTACAGCTAAAAGTGAGCACACGAAATGGGACAATCAAGGCCAGCTGGCACACACCCTTTTATCAATTTACCATCATAGTTTTTAACTGGGCAATCGAGTTTTACGTTGGTCTCATTCGGCAGCACGTAGACAACACCCTGTTCCTGATCCTTTTCAAAGTACGGCATAATCATTGCCGCTGTGGGCTTTGCCAAATTGCCCGGCGAACGCGACGACTCCTCGTCTTCATAGACATAATCTGGACTTGGCTCGCCGCCGTACGCTAAATAGACAAAAAATCACATATAAATTAGTTATAAAAAATATATTAATAAGATATATTTCATTTAAGCATTTATTTTCAATCAATTTTGCAAGTTTCATTCTTTAAGCTTAAAATTATAGCCACTGTTATTGTAATTTCCCCTTATGGAACATTGGAAATTTGAAATTATATTATTTGCATCTTTAAATTGCTCAAAATAAAATATAAATTTGTATTTCAACATGATTTAATTGCTTGGCGATTATATATTTTCAATAGGTCTTTCGGGGTTTTATTTTTTATGCTTCGATATATTTAAAGTCGTGTTGGACCTGTTCTTGACCTGCTTGCCAGCGTATTTTATATATATTTATTTTATAATTAGTCACTTTCTAAAGGTCAAAAAGATGAACCTCATCATAGAAAACGAGTCTCAATTTTTGTGAATATTCCTGTTAACTGTGATTCATTAATATTAGTGTCATTTTGTTGTCTGTGCTTGAATTTAAGATGGGCGCGGCAAGGTCAAAAGTCAACACCTCAAACAAAACAAGCCAACACACCTGGATAGCGTAATTAAGGCCCAATTATGCATTGAAAACCACAGCAGTTTCTCGTGCCGAGCAATAATCGAGCTAATCCCTAAATATATATATATATATGTCGAGAAGGCCTAAGCTTCTAGATTCTCTTCATAGACTCGCTCAACACGACGACAACATAAAACCATTAGGTAAAAGGGCGCAGCCCAAAAACTGGCAGTGTGTCAACGCCCATTTTGGATGACTACAGACTACAGACAGAGAGATACGTATACATAAATGCTGTTCCCGTCTATGCCAGTCTATGGCTCTTCCTTCAAGTTCCTCACATGGCAACCAACGCCTCGAGTTCGAAGCTGTTCGAGGTCATTATAGGTTTATGTGAACAGCCATTTCAAAGCACACGGGAATTGTTGCCAGTTAAAATGAACGTTTTCGGGATTTGGACACGGACACATTGTTCACTTGCATACGTCTATTGATTTATGTCAAGGATACCTATTCGAATTGCTTGCGTCATTTGCACTTTTAGTTCATCATCATCGTTTGAGGTCCTGAAATTGGTAAATATCTATATACGCATATAAACAGCGTGCGGTAAGTTGTTATTTCTATTTATTAGCACACTTCGAATATGGAGCGTTTTCTGTGTACTTAAGACATGTGGTAGCCAACACAATGTGGGTCAGAGTTTTAGCAACTGGGAATGTTATAATAAACTTATATCTGTACTTGAGATCTATTATAATAAGTAGAAAGTGTTAAGAATAATAAATGTAAATCTAATTTCATATTTGTTTGACAGCTCACATGTTTCCAATAATACACCCCAATAATACACTCCTCCTTCTCCAAGTATGGACATCTATCCAAAAATGTCAAAGGTCAAGAACAAGTACAATCATGACTCAAGAACTGGCAGACAAAACATGACAATTGTGCAACAGTTTCCTATCTACAAAATACCCATTGAGTTTATTAATATCTCAAAATGACAATTAATGCAGAAAGCTATTTACAACAATATTGATACATAATGCTGTGGGTAACCATTGAAAGACTCATATATTATACGCATTTCATCGCATTTATACAACAGCTTCATGGCTCCCAGTTTAATTATTCAAAGTCACTTTAATCATGCTGATACATGCTTTTTAACAATGTGGTCATTCATTCCTTCTGTGGATGAGTCTGTTGTGGCACTAATTTGTCCATTTTCCACAAACCACATATATATGTGTTTACCCGGCTCAACGGTGTCAGCTACAAGTGCAATACAAATTATATATATATTTATACAAATATCATCGTGTTGGCACCCAAGACGCGTTTCTCATTAACGTTGGTGTTTCTTGTAAGGATAGTATCTATATCTATATGCACATACGTGACAAGTATCTTATAGATTTCAGGCCATAACAAATAAATTGCAAATATGTAACTAGATGAATTATTCATAGATACTTTAATTCTAATAAAAATAATACACAATATATATATATATATATTTATATATAATTAATATTTATTATCAATAAATAATATAGAAATATGCAAATCTGCAAATCTACCAACTGAGCAAAGAAGCAAAGAATATTCAATATACAAAATATTTTTCCAAAATGTTTCGTGAAATATATGTATGTATATGAACTAAAGTACATTCTAGTCTTATGGATAGTTTTAAGTACGAGTAAATTGTAAAGCATATACTTAGGCGAATTAATTGCATGATATTTTGAATCATGCAACTTGTTCTCTTTTTATGTGCAAACTAAAAGTTCCTTTTCTTATTGGAAAATTAAAGTGCAGTAGTTTTTCATCTGTTCAAATGTTAGTGTCGAGGGTCGAAAGGAGAGTGCAATGCACTTGAGAGGGGAGAAGGGATGGGATGGGGTTTTAATCCATCGATTTCTTGAGCGTTGCACAGCCAGCGCATTTTGTTTGGGCCTGCATGCAGCTGGCTTATACTTAAACCGTAGGCACTCGGCACTTAAGGACTCTTGGGATTATATAATTTGAAGGATTGTGTATACAGTAAAATATTTTATTCATCAGCATAAGTGCCATATGCAAAGCTTATCAGAGGCAAAACAACAAAACAAAAGTTGCCATGTTATACAAAGTACTTTTTAATCATTGAGTCTCATAAGTGTTCTCATAAATATCTCAAATTGGCAGATCAGTCAACATGACGTATGATTGATATACTAAAAATGTTTTCAGTTCATATTGTTGGCATTTTTATTGGCAACAGAAAAGAGCCTAAAACAAAACCAAAGAAAATAAAGGCACAGCTAATGGATTAGCAATGCTTGAATAGTTTGAGAAATAGTTCCATTAAACAGACGCACAGATGCTGCATATATATAACATGTATAATGTGTGTATATGCATGCTGTATTAAATTGCAAATATGTATTATAAATATATAATAACCAAGAAAAGCTGCTGCTTCTAAAAATAAATGTTTGATGCGTGACTGAATTCGGATAATTCATTGAAAAATGTACAAAATAATGACTGATTGGAGGAGCACACGCTGAATGAATATAAATAATAAAAATATGTTGAATTTGTACCAGGCAGCGTATGTAGAGATCCGATGATAAATGCCACAAATAAGAGACGAGTTGTCATTGTCATTGTGCTTGCGGCAGATATGGAGAATGTAATTATGATAATATGGAATACTTTGACAGTTGTCTCGTTCAACTCGGTATCCTTTGCACTCCAGACACAAGAGATTTGTATATATTTATGTGTATTGCGAAAAAACGCGATCCGCGAAACCCGTTCACAATGAGCGACACTGAGAAACTAAACTTTGCGTGGGTTGTTTTGGTTGTTTGGTCGGTTGCGGTTTCTGCTTCTGCTTCTGCTTCTGCTGCATGCCTCTGATGCGAGCGGAGAGCACACTGAGCACAACAGCGACGAACAGAATAGGACTGCTCTGAACTGCGAACTGCTCATAACTCGACGACGACGAGGTGCAGCATAAAAACCAAATTCAACAAAAAGGAAATAAGCGAAAACTATGCGAACGATGATGATGACTCACAGCCGACTTTGGCTGCCCAGTTGGAAATTGGCCAGCGACTCGAGCAACAATTTACACAGCGTTTCGAGTATTTTCAGACATCTCTTATTCCTTGTCCGAGTCTCTTTGGAGTTGGGTCTGTACGTCTTCATTTACCATTGGCATTCATCGCATGCCCATGCGCAAAATGATTTCATCCATCGAGGCAAAAAAGCAACCACAAAATGAAGCCTGAAACGACTCGAGCAAACTCCGCACTCCGTGGCCTAAATGTCGTAAAACTTGTAACTTCTGGAGGGTGTATGGATATGCTATATATATATTTATGCAGAAATTGCATATGTATTCACGACATATTTGCCATTCTACACTGTAACATTTTCACTTACCACCCGCCTGATAATCTTCAGTAGCTCATCAATATAAATGGGGACAACTGTCAATCAAATGTTCGAAATATACAGCTCTTTTCTTCAAATAAAAGTTTTTATTTTATTTATTATATTTTATATTGTATAAATATTTAATCAACTATTGCTGAAATTCTTATATAACATATCTTTACTTTTTTATTTGTTTTAAATTAATTTAGTTTATTCATTTATAATAATATAATAATAAAAACATCGAAAAGAATATTTAATTTATAAAAAGAGGTCACCAAACATAAATAGTTATTAATTTTGGTTAAATAAGCTTTCAAGATAAATCTTTTAATTTTTGCCACTTCGATATATTATTGATAATGAATTTGAACAATAACTAGATTAGGAGTCAGAAAAATGCATTTGATAAGAAAAGAAAATGCATCTTTAATTGGAAAAATATCGTTAAATAAACTGAACTAAATTTTACATTTTGTAACAAACATTTAAAACTTATCATCTTAAATTCTTATGACAATTATATGCAGCTACTTCTGCGCCTCCTTTTCTGTGCAGTGTATTTTTCAATACGTATTTATGTTTGCATGGAAGATTGAAATTCTTTAACACATTTGCTGACACTTTCAATTCCAAACTGTTTTTCGTCATCATTTTGTGTCCTATTTCAGTCAACACTCGCTGCTCTTTTGCACAAACACATCAGCAAAAGCAACCCCTAGCAAACACCCACACACACACACACACATACACACACACACACGCATACCAGAATGGAACTTGTTTGGTTCTGCAAATGCATAAATGCATGTGTGCTTATGGTGTCGCGTTGCCAACTATACCAAGGAATTGTCGGCATATTAACATATAAATATAGTTTCTAATGTGCGCTCTCTTTTTCCCTTTCTCTTAAAGGCGCCTTGGCGTTCTCTTTGCTGCTGCTGCTGTTCCGAGCAAGTGGAGTCTGCGCGGCGACTGAGAAAAGGGATACGCGTGTGTATGTGTGTGTGTTATTTTAATATCTTGCATGCATTTAACGCTGACAGCGCACAGCTTTTAACACACACACACAAACACACACACACACAGATAGAATACTTGAATTGTCGCTTGTTGTTTGTTTGATTAATTTGATTCCAAAGTTGTAAAGAATGAAAATTCCCAGAAATTCGGTAAATGCCGCCGACGCCGTCGTGCAACGCACAATGTGTGTGTGTGTGTGTGTGTGCTGTCTACGTGTAAATATAAATATTTGATTAATATCCACCCATAGCTTAGATGCAGGCGCGAACATGTGCAACAACAACAGCATCTTCAACTCATCAACAACAAAAAAATAAAAATCTGAATTTTGCGGATGTTTACAAAGTTGGCAGCCAAAGGCAACCCCAGGCAACCCCAGGCAACAGAAGAGAACAACGCAAACAACAACAAGATGAATACATAAATATGAATACACACATATATATTTATATATATGTATATATATATATGAATGCATTATAATGCATCCACAAGATACTCACACTCGCTCTCTATGCACAATACTCACTTTGTTTTATGGTCGTAGATTAATTTTAATTGTTTGTTTGTCTCGCTTCAGCTTGCTGCATATCATATCAGCAAATGTTGTATTGCATTACGTTGCACACATTACACATTACACATTTCTACATGTGTCCACACGATGAAGACACAAACATTTTTCTGTTACTGCCTCACAGTGGTCGTCATGTCTTTTACCGCAACTACAACTGCAACTGCAACTGCAACTGTGGCAAGCACAAGCACAAGCACAAGCTCAAGCAGACAACACAAACAAAACGCGACCCCTAAAAGCAGTTGGGGCAATTAAATCACAGTGCTTGCCCCAATGTAATCAACTGGCTTCCCATGCAAAATGCTGGGAACATCGCCTTTTCATTAAGCAAACGGCAAATTGTATCTCTCGGCCTGCCAATGTATCTGTGCATCTGTGTATCTGCAGCTCTCTTCTGGGAACTTGACAGCACAGCGAGGAGTACATTGAAATGGAAATCGCCAGAACGCGCAGCAAAAACTGTGGTTGGCGATTCCCAATAAATTCACAGAATTTAGCACAAGAATGCCTAAATAAGATAAACATGATATTATTGCAATTTTTTGCTCTCTGTTTGTATGTGAGTTGCATACCAAATTAATTGTTTACCGGTTGCCTTTAATTTAACCCACATTTCATGTCCATATTCATGCATATATTTGTGTAATTATAAGGTATTGGTATGGTAGGCTTACGAAACTTTCACTTCAATTCATCATATAAATGAAAAACTGCAAGCTCCATTTTAGTTAAGCTTTATAAAAAATAAGAAAAGCTAATGATTGCTTAGTAATCGAAGTAAACATTTTCTAATCTACAAATATCGTTTGCCAAGTTGTGCATTGAATGTAAAATTCAGCATTTTCTTTAATTATAATTTCTACTACAAAATTCATTAATTACATTAATTAAACCTTATCAAAGAAAAGGCAAACTGGTGATTGCTCAGTAACCATATTAATTATTTTCTGAGCTGCAGATACTGCATGCCAAAATCATTTAAAAATTTTTCTTAAAACAGATTTACCAATTTCTTTTATTTTTTTTAAAAAAAGCGTTTGTTATAGATTTAATAACTGTCGTCTAATTACATCGTCAATATTATTAAAACCTTATTTAAAAAAAACCTAGCTGATTGAGCAGTAATCACAATAATCAAATGCTGATTTCAAAATCTCGTTTGCCAAAATCAGCTTTAAATTGTTGCAAATCAGATTTACCTAAATTCTGCAGTTGATTAGACTAGTTGACTGTCTATAAATTACTAGTTATAAATTCATTAATTACAATTCAACTACTGCTCAACTATTTATTGAACCTTATATAGAAAAGCCAAGCTGATTGCTCGATAATTATAATAATAGGAGTAATCTGATTAGCATTAAATTGCCGCTTTTTTTTCCACACCACAACTAAATTTGAATAACTTCTCCGAGTGCAAATATTACATATGGCAATTTAATGAGTAAGTAGTTAAGCGTTGTAAGAATATTAATTATACTGCTTAACAACGACGAGTCAATCAAACGCCCCCTCAAGTAATTATAGCATTAATCAACCGAAGATATAATAGAATGATAGTTTTACTCATATATTGCCTGCACATGTTATAAATATAAATATAAATTGTAAGGTGTTGCCCCTGCTGTATTTGTCATAAGTTAGGAATAATAGAGAGTTTATATATTCTTTTAATACAGCCTATTAATACGATTGTTGGTAAAAAATAAAGAAAATGCTTATTAAATACAATTTCTCTTAGCTTAAGGTTTGCCGCTCTCCAGCCTTCTCTTCCAACTCTCTCTCTCTCTCAGTGGCTCTCTTGAAAATAGTGCCGGTGCCGTCGAGAGGCCGACGTCATTACTTTTTGTACTCTTGTCCCGACCGGTTGCATTTTGCCAAGTGTGCGGCAAGCAAAGCCGAAACCGAATAACCGATTAACCGAATCTAGACGAGAGTGTTTGAAAAAATTATTTCATAAATATCGCGCCCCAAAAGACAAACGAAGTCCAGATCTAAATAAGACGTGTTCGTGCAGTCAACTTTTGTGCGGAGATCGGAAGCGTTATCGGTCAGAAATAAGTGGAACCTTTTTCCCCCAAAATTAATTGTGCTTATAACTGTAGTTCGTAATTGTGCAGTAGAAAATAAAAGAGTGCTGAGTGAAAGAGCCACAAAATCAAAACATACAACAATAATTACGAATATCGCTGGTCGAAAAGTGCTGAATATGTACATATAGAGCGTTAATTGGGACGCTGAACTCTTTGAATTCAACTGGAAACTAATTACTCGGCAGTAATTGTATTTAGTTTTTTTTTCCGTCAAATCACAAGAATAACAAACAAACGAAAAAGAGGCAAACACAGACGTGCGACACATTTTAAACACGACTGTCGACAATATCAGAATACATATATATATATATATATATATACATATATATATTCCCAATATACTTTCATATTACTTGCGAGTGTCGAGCGGTCAACAGCGGCCAAAATGGTATCAAGCAGAGACTTCAATAAGTCAATAATCTCAGCAGTGCTGCTGCTCGCAGGATGTTGTCTGGGTAAGTTTCATAAATGATGATCGTATGATGATCTATTTAAGTGTATGGGAAATCGGAAATCTTTGATTTGTAAGGTTTATTTAAAAGTCGTGCTCTATCTAATCTGGGTGATTATTTGGGACCCTTTGAACTGACTTAATCGCATCTATCAGATTCACATGAATTGAAACCGAATCAAAATGCGTTTTTTTCGAGCATGTAAATAGAAATGATTGTGTCAGTGTGAGGAATGTGGCATGTGTAGAACAATTTTTGACCTACATACTAAACGAATGTCCATTCGGGTATTCGAATCTCATGCACATTGAACTTTGAGCACAGTACCTAAATATATATATATATATATATATATATAAATATTTGACACAGTAGCATTCTTAAGATATTCAAGTGATTCATACTAGTGCCGAGTATTTAACACTGCGCTTAAAATAGATCTGTATAATCTCTATACAAAGGAAGAGTCAGTCATTTGAGTTGATTCATATCTTATTCAAATTTGTTGAATTTAGCTAAATGGGTATTTCCCAACATTTGCAGATATATTCTAAGTGTGTGTGTCATCTTTAACCTGATGAAATGATGTTGGCATTAAACGAGTTCCGCCTTTAAAGGTTAACCAATTTGTAATCTATTGCTCAATCAGCTTGTACATTATGCGAATAGTTAAGTGATATTGCTACCTGATTGCTGAATAGTTGTGAATAGTAATATTTGCGTTTCATCTGAAAGTGAATGCAACTCACCGTAAAATGTACAATTTATGGGCGAAAGCTGTCACATTAATGCAGTTATTTATCACGATCAATAAACTGAGCGCAGCTTGCACACACACACACACACACACACACTACACACACACACACAAAACGAGCACTCCCTCCTTCAATGAGGCACTCAATCAATAGGAAGTGAATATGCCAATTTTATATAAATGGAAAATGCCGCCAGCTTGAAGAGAGAGAGAGAGAGAGAGAGAGAGAGAGACCCCCTTGGCCTGTTGGCCCATTCGCATATCGGTTACGCTGTTAATTATTCCATAGGTGCCTAATAGGCGACAACACAACAGCAACAACAGCGCAACAAGCTACAACAAACAATGGCAACAATAAGAAAGGAAGTGAGCAACAAGGCGCTGCAAGTAACCAGGTAGTTGCAACCAGGTACTCCGACTGCGAATCTCAACACACCACAGCTCCTTGGTTCGATGTCGGTTTGGGTAAGCGTGAGAATGTGGGTTTTGTGCAAAAAAAAAAACAAAAAAAAAAAAACCCCTCTAACTGCCCTAAGCTCGCTAGCCTTTATGCAACATAACCCCTTGGCCATAAACAATGCGATTGCAATCGGTTTGATTGGATTGCCGAGGGTGCCATGTAGGGAATTAGGAAGACAGCGTGTTTTGCTTGCTCAAGGCAACAGTTTGCTTGCAACATGCACATCAATTTCTGCTTAAATATAAGACTCCAATTTTCCTAGCTTGACATGGGTAAATAACAAAAAGAAGCAAATAGAAAATGATCATCATAATCTTATCTGCGGCTATTGTTTGTCTACCATTTTCTACGGTTTCTGCTCCTTTTTATTTTTTGTCGGATGGGGCTTTAAATTTCACGAGAACCCCAGAAAAGATCCTCTTGCTGTGTGTCTTTTGCATAATTCACTTTCTGGTATTTGCATACATATTTATTTTGGAATCTGTGACTCATGCGCCCCGATAATACGCGTCCATGGTAGATGTTGTGATCGGTTGCAGCTTGCTTGGAATTCGTGTGCATTTAACCAACAGATACGAGATGCAGATACGAGTTTCGTTGGCTTTTGCAGTCTGCTGTTTCTTTATGTAAGCCGCCCGATTCATTCGCATTCTCATATGCCTCAGTCTCAGTCTCATTCTCATTCTCATTTATTCTCTCTCATTCTACGACTCGTTCAGCAGCATGGGGGCATTGTGGGTTGGGGTAAGGGGCATGCCGCCAAGCGGCAAAGCGAGTTAAACAAACTCGTAACCAATTCTCGACAATTAAAGAATCAATTTACTTAACAGAGCTGGCGAATTGGTGGCTCATGCTGTTCATGCCACTGCTGCCACCGCTTCTTATGTGGTGCGGGTGCGGGTGACTCTCTCAGTTAGAGGCAGGGGATACATTCTGTGTGTTAGTGTGAGTGTAAGTTGCGTGTGTGTGTGTGTGTGTATGTGCACTCAACTGGGGCAACAGCAGCCAGTCAGCCAGAGGCGGGTATTATTATTATTTGAGCATGTGTTGGCATGGTGACTCCCATGTGCATGCCTGCAACGAGTACTCCAATACATGTGAGTATGTATGAGTACACTCATAAGTGTACTCTTCTACATAATCGTATGTACTCGAATGCATGTACATATATAAAAAATTGTGCCACATTGAAATATAAAAATTAATCGTTTTGATCACAATGATAATGAAGAGCTCTTCACATAGATGATTCAGCTGCAGCAGAAGCCAAGAATACACAAAATTTAAATAAATTATAATGGTATAATAATGAGTTAAACTGCTACCATAGACAAGTGATGAGTTATTTTCTCTGGGTAGTTAAATTAATTCTAGAATTTCAGATATTTTCGATTCTATTAATTTAATCGACAAAAATGTATTCGTCAATAGTTCAGTCAAGTCTATTTAACTAACATGAATATAACTTTATTCAATTGATTATAAATCGTATAAAATAAAACGTTTTTACTCTGAAAAGCTTAACAAATTGATTTTTATAAATACACAAAAATGTCTTCATAATTGATGAAATTTCTTTTATCAAGGGTTAAACTGCAACAATGAAAACAAATGCATCATTTGTAGAGGCAATAAAATTTCTATACAAAGTTTGATTGATACTTCTCAGTTTTGCTGTGTTTGCGTTTAATTGAATCAACAAACATGAATATATCAATATCATTTATTATTTTCAACTGAAGTTTGTAGAGACCAGCATAATTCAGGAAACTTGAGATTGCTGCGCAAGATAAACAAAAATCCAGCTGTGGGAATATCTAAAACTATTGTACATTTTTTAATAAAAATTGTAATTATTACTTAAAACAAGTACAAGTTAAGAAAGAAATTAAAATTTCGCAATACATTTCTACTTTATACAGTTTTCCAGCGGTTCTAATTTCTTTGACCTTAACTCCAGTGGCCATTTGATATCTGGGCGTATTGAATGGTTTTTTGGATATCACCACCAGTGTTGTATACTTATGTACAGCTACAAATTACACATGAAAGGGAATGGCCCAACCATAGCGATAAATAACACTGAAGAATAGAAAATAAAAAAATGCAGTTGCCTTTTGCGCTAAATAGTTGGCGGTGCTGGAAAAGGAGTGTCGCATATTAATTACATGCCACAACCACTTGAATGGAACACGAGACCTGAGCCAACTCAAGCCAAGCCAAGCCTTGCCACAATCCCCAATCCCCAATGCCCGGCCCTGCCCTGCCCCGCCTTCTCTCACAATTTCTACTATCCCCAAGTCACCCGTTCGCATTCCCGTCTTGGAATGAAAAGCGATTTTAATATGCACTTCGTGTAGAAGCCTCGGACTCTGCAAAGTTTCGGCCATCGCCATTACGATGTGGTCTATCGGCCTATTTGATTTGTTGCGTGGATCTACACTCACAAAAATAAATTTGAAGATCGCACTGAAAACAATTAACTTAGTGTTTTTAGAATGATTTTCTACATAATTTAAGTAATTAATGTAGAATTGATAGAACTGAGCTCAATGGGAGTTTAGCGCTATAACTTAGGTGTTTCCTACCCGATCTTGACGAAACTTCTGCAGTTGGTCAATAACATGTCAAGGTATATAATAGATTAATAAAACCCATCCCTTCAGTTAGTTTTATTTTTTCGAAAGGGAAGATTGCAATATTTCAAAACTTGCTTTTTAAAATTCAGAAATTTGTATGCTTTATTTCATTATCTAAATTCAAGAGCATATTTTTCTCAGAGTGTATATACACTATATCTATATAGATATGCCAGACAGTGCTATAAGGCTTTTGGCTCTGTGCCCGCATCCCGAGGCACTTGGCGAGGCAGCAGCCTCGGACTCCCTAAGTGCCGACACGTGCACTTTGGGCAAAAAACGGGAAACATGCTAGTCCATGCCTCTCTATGCTGCTGCTTCTGCTTCTTCTTCTTATTCTTCTGCTTCTTCTTCTGTGTGTGTAGAGTTTGGGGCCCATGGTTCGAGTGTGTGTGCCACAAATTGTTAACGCACTGGCCTGCCGCTGATCATAACTCTGGCGAGGCACGCACACAATGGGAAATCAAATGGGTCTGCGGCCAAGTAAGTGAAATCAATGTTCTCGTAATGTACAATAGAAACGAGTACTTCTATATTTGGTTGGACGCTTTCGAATGCACAAGTGTAAGTGCATATATATTATATATTTATATATATATATATATATATATGTATGTATATATACACACAAGTAACCGGAGTGTCGATTTGTAATTTATGTTTTGAATATTTTCATTTGCATTTCTTGGGGAGGCACTTGATCGCATTTGTGGCTTGCTTTGCTCAATTGAATTTCGATTATGACAAAGTACGCCCAATAAGTATTTTGATTTGCATTTTCAGTCGAACAGCTTCCAGTAATTGCCAGAAAAATGTATTTAGACAACATCTGTCGATTTTTACAGATATAAATTGCAATCCCTTTTGCAAGGCACAGGACACGCGGCCTTTCAGCCTCTCTAATTGAATGATGGCGAATTTTCCCGATGTGTGAGTTATGTTTGTCAATGGGTGTCCCCCCCCCCCTCTCTCTCTCTCTCTCTCTCTCTCTGTCTCTGTGTCTCTCTCTCTATCTCTTTTTCTATGGCACTGTGGTCGTGAGTTTGCGCTGCACATCTGCCTTGGGCGAATGGCTTGCGTAGGTAGACCTGGTTTATGGCTGTCCCTTGCGTCCCGTAACCTGATCGCTTTCAAAGAACCAGAATGCCATTATCATTATCCGCTTCGCTTCATGTCTCTATCTGCCACCATGCCACACAAACACAAACAGCATAATTTTCGGCTCATATAACGCCAGACGGCTAACCTGGATGGGGAACGGGACAGGGACCGGTACCGGGCCCGGGACAACAACCGTCAGGGTCAGTCACGTAGGGGCAGGCAGGCGGCCCGAAAACCTGACAACAAGAAAAACAAAAACAACAACACACAGTCCAACAGACAATCAGACAGAGAGACAAACAGCCAGGAGATCAAAGATCAGAGCTGCTGAGCGCTTTTAGGCCGCTGGCCCAAATGAGGCACTCGCGGCTTATCAGGTAGTAAAAAAAATGCGGCACTTGGATGACTCCGGTGACTGGCAATAATTGTGGACAGGCTGCACTAACCAATGGTCAACGTCATCTTCATCCGCCTTCGGGTCAGCCCGAGGGGTTATTAGCTGAACATTTTTCAGAATCATTGTGCGCATGATAAATTGTTGTTGGCCCAATTCTGAGTACCAATTAAAACAGGAAAAAACAGATACAAAACATTAGAAAAACAACACCAACAGCAACATAAGCAAGCTCAACTACAGTTGTTATCTTAAGCATTGAAAGCATTAGAACTGATTCTCATGAGAATGCAACACTTAACTTTGTGGAGCCCAAGTGTGGAGCATTACATAGGTATTTTTAATCTAATGATAAAAATGTTGCAATAGCCAGCTTTCGTTCAGCTGAATTCAAATTTGTAGGTAAGATTTTCTCAAGGATTACATTAAGGGCATTATCTAATCATGTGTAAAGCTATAAAGAATTCACAATATGTAGCTGTTAAATATTTTATCACTTCCAAGAACTTAGTCCTTAATTCTTTCAAATCACTTTAATATTTCACAATTAACTGATTAAACGATATACATTAAATTTGTTAAGCAAACCTTTTTTTTGGCTCCTCGTGTCCAGACTGCAAAATACGAAGGTTATATATATATATGTAACCCTTAAGAGCCTTCATCTCAGAAACTTCCTATGCATTCTCGGTTCATTGACTTTTTCGCGGAAGCAGTGGAAACAGTATCTTTTTGTTATTTCTTTTATTTTATGGCTCAAATTTACGACAAAGAGTAGTCGATGGGGTCAGTGTGTAAGTGTATGTGCATATGTGTTTGTGGACTTGTATCCGCACGACTTGCCTCCAATTGGAATGCATCTTAAATATTTTACAATTCGTTGAAAATGCTAGAATCCGCCCCCAACTCCAGGGTATACAAATTGCCGATTCGATGTTCACTCATCCAAATTCCGGCACATGTTTGTAGCTGTGACTGTGGCTATATCCGTATCCGCAATGCATTAACAGCTAAGTCCACTGAGTGTTAATACCCCGTACTCAGGACTAGAGTGGCTGTGTTAAGAGAAAGTTTCAATTATAGTTTTAGATACTTTAGATACTTACTTTACTTTAGATACATAATTTCAATTAAAAGAGTACTCATAAAATATGAAGGATAATCATAGATAATTAATTATAGATAATTATTGCCCCTTAGTTAAATTACTGCTTGTATGTACTTTAACTGTTATCTACTTAAATTAATATAAATAATTATTAATTAATAATTTTGCAAAGGATATTTCCCCTCCAAACTTTTCCTCTCATAGTTTCGTCATTATGTTTAAGGATGGTTATTGCCATTTAGTTGCACAGCTTCTTCTGCCTAATTTACAGGATATGCAGATTGTCGACTACTAATGGAAGCCCGACACAAGTTGTTTGTTATTATGCGAGTGTCCGATCTCGATGCCAAGTTACAATTTCAACACGCAACGCTGAGCAAGGAAAGCGACAAAAGTGGCTATAATAAAGAAGCGTAAATAAATAAGCGTGTGTGCCAGTCTCTCTGTGTGTGTGTGAGTGCATGTGCGTGAGTGTGTGTCAAAGAATAACACATAAAACACAATAGCAACAGAAATAACAACAATAACACACTCACATAAACAAGAAGCCAGAAATGGCAGAAGCGAAATACAAATGTAAATTTTAACTTTTCACAATCATCATCTGCGGACTCTGCGGACAGCCCCCGCCTCCCCCTTTTCCCGTCTTTCTCGCCATTGTCGACATTTTGTCTGCAACGCGGAGCGAGGGTGTGATATGCCAGTCTGTGTGTGTGTGCAAGTCTGTGCGTGTGTGTGTGTGTGTGTGTGCAAGTGTGTGCGTGTGTGCACTGCAGTTGCCAGAATAAAAATGGACATTGTTGTGAAATGTTTTCCGATTTTGTGTCCACTGTCGACACCACTAAAACAAAGTAGCACAAAGTGACGACGAAGCCGACTGCGGCGCCAGCAGTGACAGCTACACATAAAAAAACATTGCTTGAGTTTATAAGCTTTGATTTATATTGCTCTTAATCGTCATTCCTATCAGTGACTTATTTATTTATCATTTGTAGAAACACTTTCAATATTTAATAAACATATTTTCCGAATTACTGTTTATTATTTATAAAAAATGCGCTTCAGTTATTAACAATACTACATCAACAAAAGCTCCTTAGGAATATTAATCCTGAATAAATTTTATTCTGAAGTTTCGATGCCTCGAAATTTTTAATATATTATTTTTTCAGAAGGTCATTACAGTTACAAACATTTTCTTATTTAAGAAAAACTGTGCTGATATTTAGAAATGATAATCTGTAGTTATTAAATAAACATAAATCATGCGTTTTTCAAATTTATATTTAAATAAATTCTATAGCATATTTTTGTGTGAGTGTAGTTGTCGGGTATAAGCCGCGGCAGCAATGTTGGCCGCATTCCCCGCCCCCTAATCAAGACACATGCACACATGTGGGTGCGGCGATCGGCCGACCGACACGGGGAGTGGGAATGAATATGGGAATGGGAATTGGAATGGTAATGGGGACTACCGCAGTGTTTTCTCTTTCCATTCGCTTATTTTAATTCACGCGTTTTTCGTGTGGCCCGTGCACCCGAGTTTGTCTGTGACCCCATTTCCGTGAAATGTTTTCATACGACTTTGACAATATATATATCTGTATATATATATATATATATATATATGTATGTGTGTGTGTGTATATAGGAACGATATAAAGGAAATGATGAATATATCAAAATGTGAAAGGGGAAAGCGAAAACATGCGGATTGCCTTAAGTCGACAGTGCAGCTGGTGCTCAGTGTCCCTAGCTGTATCTGTATCTGCATCTGCATCTGTATTTGTATATGTATCTGCATCTGCATCGGAAATGGCGGTGGTGGAAATGAATATGAGCTGCCAACGAACTGTTTAGACAAACATATCAGCACACTGATGATGAGCTGACCTAATGCATTGCCAAAACAAAAAGAAAAAATAAAAGAAAAAAAAAGCTTGCCGTTTTCAATTTCAATTTAACTCGGAGTACAAGTGATTAGCATAGCAGCAGGAAGTGTGGGTCGTAATTGTAAACAAGCGAGTTTTTATAGCCCTATTTTATCACCCTATTGTTATACCAATAATTTTTTTTTTTTTATCTTTTGAATATAGCCCTCCGTGCAAGCTGCCTCGTTAAACTTCAAATGATTTGATAATAAAATGATTTTAAATTCAAGGTTGAATGCATGCCGCCCACATTTTGATTGGTTTTTATATTGTCTGTTTGACAAGCTTTTAGATCGTTAAATATATATAATGCTTTTATAAAGATTCTTTTATTACTTGATTATCAGCAGGAAATACATCAGATGTGTTTTCCAAATTCTCTGTGACTATTAAATCGTTTAGAAACTTTAGAAGAAAATATATATTTATTTTTAGAGAAATTGTGCGATTATTAATTCAACAGATGATAATATTAATAATGAAATTTCATTTCCCTTTACAGTCCTTTCATACCCGTCAAGCACGGAAGATGATGAGCTGATGATGAAGGATGATTACGACTACGGTTCCGATGATCAGAGCAGTCTCAGCCAACAGAACAAGCCCTCAAGTATTGCCAAGCCAGCCTCGCCAATGTCCAACAGAACTCTGACCAAGACAGGACTTATCGGCGAGGATGTTGTCCTCAAGTGCGATGAATCAATTACAAAGCGTAAGTCAAAATCAATAAGTGATAAAAATAAGACATTCACAATTATTTTGATCATTTTAGGTAATGTCATACTGTGGTACAAGGACTCCAAACTTATTACAAGTGGCAACAGTGTGGTGCTGCCCGATTTCAGTCTAAATCCGAGCAACTATGACCTAACAATACTGAAGGCGAGTCCCCAAAATGCCGGTGACTACTATTGCCAGATTATGCCCCAAAAGGTATTAATACACACAAAGGTTATACTGGGTGATCATTCGATGGATGTCATTACGCCGGAGAGCTCCACATCCGGTCAGAGTAGTTTTCATGGCATTGCGTTCATCTGGCTCCTGTTTGTGGGTCTGGTTCTGCAGCATTAGTTTTTAATTAGTATTAAGCTGAAATTTATTGAATATAATGTCCCCTGGGTGTGCTTAGATAAGTACGCTAAAATTGCATTTCTGTCTCCCACTGCTGTCTCCAAACAAAGAAAAAGCTAAATAAGTAAGTCTTGTTAATCGTGTATTTTTCATTTTTCTGTAAAGACAAACGATTTTATTTATTAAAAAACCAAAGTATACAAAAATATTTTGAAATTCTTTTGATTATCGTTTTTGAAAGGAAAATGGCATCAAATATTCAAAAATTAGCTAGCTAATGTCGATAAGATACAGTTTTGATTACTATCCACGAATCGTTAATATAATGCGTACATTTTTTTTAAGATACTGCATTTTCCACACCCAATTGGAAAGTAAATAATAAAATTTGTTGATTTGTTGCTTTATTTGTATCGGTATGTATATATACTTAATGTCGCTTTAACTGAGTTTTCTTTAAATATGTATATATATGTTAGCAAGTCGGCTCTCAAAATTAGGTTTTGCATTTACACAAAATTCATATGGAACTTTACTGGATGGCAATCTTTTGCGTCGATTGCTGCAATTGGCACGTTTTTATTTGTTGTTTCAATACTAATATTATGATTCTTAAATAAAATATAAGTATACAAAATATATTCATATATTCATGTTTTGATTGTAAGTATCAACGATTCTATATGGACAGCAGATTGTATTTATTATGGCCAATGTCAATTTCAGGTATTGTAGCAAACATATTTCAATCGAAGCCAAACAAATAAGCGACTCTTCATCCATATTCTCGAACTGATTATCGATATTAAATATTATTACATTTAGACATAAGTACTGTTTAACACATTCTTTTTGTTTAATCTTGCTTAATAATTACTAAGTATCAACCGGATTTCTCAATTAAGCCAAATATAGCCAAAAATAGTGTACATATGTATGTATGTATATGTGTGTGTGTGCTTGTGTCTGTGTATGTGGGAAGGTACACATGTATATGTATTTCTAAGCTTTGGTCTAGTGTTATCGTAATATTTGAATATATATATATATATCTATATATTATATATATTTTTTAAATAAAAAGTGTTTTATATCTTATCTCTCGATTATACTCTCATGGCTCAAAACATGTAAACCCGCCTCCAAATCACTAGATCCTCATTTACCCATTTCATTATTATTTTGTGTTTTTTTTTTTTTTTTTTTTTTTGTATATATTATTATTATTATTATTTACATAAGTAAGTGCTTTTAAGTGCAGTATCTATAAGTGTGTGCTGTGCTTGTTCATCTGTTCAGGTAATTGGGAAGTTAATCCTTCGGATTCTATATAAATCGTCGATGTTAACTACTCGTTATTACACGTACATACAAACAAATAAATATTATAAGCTAGGTTTTGGGCGGTTTTTAACCGATCGTCGCAGGTTTTTGAATCTTTAACTTTAACTAAACTAAGCTATACGTAATTCTTACACTCGCCATACTATTCTTCGGCCTCCTCCTCCTCCTCCTCCTCCTTCTCCTCCTCCCTCTCCTTGTGTGGATGCTTATTGGCACAAATGTTTGATTGCATATTGTTTTTGATTTTTGTTGTTATTTTTTTGTGTGCAATTCGCCTATGCGTGATTTTGATTTTAGATTAACATTAACATTAACATTAGCATTAACATTAACATTAACATTGACCCCGTCGTAAAGGGTCGCATTAGCATTTGCATGTATAATTAGAATACTTGGGTATTTGCAATGGCATTCTTATAAATAAGCTGCTGATTCTTCGTTGCCCAGGTGCTGGGATCGAGGCACACAAGCCAAATAAGTTTGCGTATGTATGTATATGTAACTTGAAATACGTATTTGCATGTACAGTGCCCAAGTGGGTCCTGTTCCTGAGCTGCAACGATCCTTAATGTCGCAGTAAGACTGAGCTGCAGATGGTGCCAATCATAAGCAGACCCTGCAGTATATTCATTGTAGACGCCGCATTCGCCTTTGAGCTGCCCACTCCAAATCCGGCACGCACCAAATCATCTGGAGGCACGGCTACATCCTCATCTTCATCGGAAACTGCAAATGGTCAAATGGAAGAGCTTATTAAAGTTGCAATTGTCACTTAGTTATCCCAATACCTACTTTCTTCGTCTTTAATGAAAAATTCGTGATCTGGCGAGAAGTTGGACCACCCCTGAGTGTTCTTCGTCTTGACATGCGCATGCCAGTGTCCGGGCGTCAGTTCCATCTGATGCGTGATCTTCCAGATGCCGTTGTCTCTGTCATGGCGATGTGTCCTTATCACTGACACAGTGCTCCACGTGTACGACTGCAAATGTTTTGAAAATTACTAAGTGAATTATAATGCTCTTAATTCCATTTTCCTGACTGGCTGATTGTTGGCTCAATGGGAGGGAATCAAAATAGAAGTACAAAATGTTACAATTTTATGTGTTTCTTATTTAATTTTTAAATATTCCTAGAAAGGTTAGTAATGTTAAGTTACTTAATTAAAATAATCTGAATTTATGATCAATTGCACAAAGTATCAACTAAGTCCCAAATTATGCTTTGTGACACTTTGCGCAACTGAAGCAATATATACATTCAGAGTATTTCCGTTAAGAATTTATATGTGAACTGAAGTGCATCCTTGCTTAAGCTACAACTTACCCCTGTCAACTTGTAGTCGAGCATGGCCTCCGAGAGCGGCTGCAGACTGCGAACGAGCCAATGCATTGTGACCTTGTTGCCATCGATGGTGATGTTCTCGAACTGGGGCGTCTCTGGGTGATAGCTGAGCTGAATGCGCACATCGCTGGCACCAATGGTGTTCTCCACTTGGCACAGATACTCGCCCAGATCACTCTCTTCCACATGCTTGATGAGCAGCGTGGTGCGATTTTGCTCCTTGTGCAGTGAGTTCCTTATCGAATACTTTTCAGACAGCGTCAGTTTCTTGCCATCCTTGATAAAGAAGCTAATCGCAATGGGATTGGCACGATAGTTACAGTAAATCTCCGCCGTGTCACCTTCCATGGTGTTCACATGGTGTCTATGTGTGGACGCCTTGGGACTGAACTGCACATCGACGGAGACGCTGCCATGAGGTGGAGAAGCACTTCGATCTTCACCTAGACACTGATAAACGCCAGCATTCTCTTCATCCACATTCTCTAGAACGATGACGCCATTGTCGTCACCCTGGAGTCGCTGACCCTAAAGACGCATGCGATTGTTGAGAATGATATTGTGATTGAGATAAGGCATGGATAAGCAAATAGAGTAAGCTGTGCTGAGCAAAAAGGTGAGGGAGGATGAGCACATACATTGAATGACCATATAGTCTTTGCATTGTCGGGCAGATAGGTGCGGCACTCGAGCTTGTGATTGTCGCCCTGCTTGAACGTCTGCGAACGATCCGTAACATCGCGATCGTCGCAGAGGATCGAGAGCCGGGCGCCAACACTCAGCGTTGTATACTGCTCCACTTTGTCCGGCAAGATCTGACATTCGTAGACATCCGCATCGTCCGATGACACACTCTTCAAAAATAGCGAATTATTCGGCATGATTTTCACCCGAGTGCTGATCACACTCTGGCCACTGGTCAGCATAATGCCGTTCCTATACCACATCGCCACGTTGTTATCTGTGAATAGAACAACGCTGTTCAATTAACCGCAAAGGCTGTACATAAATCCTACATACTTCTATAGTTGCGGGCATCACATGTGAGGGTGACATCATCGCCGGGCTTGGCAGCAACAGCAAGATTTGACTTCTCAAAGTAGGGTGCAGCCACATTTTTCGCAATGGCTAAGGGGAAACCTTCCGAACTTGATGGCTCCTCTCTATTATCGTAATCGTAATCATCGTCCTCAGGATCACTGTTATTCTCTTCACCAATTGGTGTTGCCCGACATTGTTCTGAAAGTAAGAGGAGCAATTTGTGACAAAGTCAGTTGTTGTCGTTCGAGTATTTATGTGGTTAATGAGTCATTGTTTCGAGTGCTCTTGTAGTCAACTCTTAGGTGAATAACATGTTTGCCATACTTGTTTACATGGCTGATGCAACTTTAAATTGGAATTGATAAAAATCACACCCCATCAGCAGGGGGAGTGTTCACAACAAGTTCGACATATAATCTACACTTTATTTTTTAGGAAATTGAGTTTTTACACCGGATGTGAATAGAAGGATGGGCGAATGAATGCATACGAATACAAACATTTAGCTAAAGCATATGTCAAAATTACCGTTTATTTGGATAAGCCATTCAGTTTACTATGCAATTAATTTAAGTGGAATATAAAATAGCCTTATAAACCAATTTAAAAGGAAATCTGTCTTAAAATTGCAATCAAAAGTCGATTTACCCATAACTCTTAGCTCATAAAAAGAAATATAATTAAAGCTTACTTAATAAATGTTTAATACAAGATAGCTACCAATTAAATATTTAATGGCAGTTTTAATTTACACTTTTCCAATTATAGCCTTATATATTCAGCAATTATACACAAAACTAAATTAAACCATAAAAGAAATGAGGTTTTCTATTAAGGCCGTTGCAATCGTTATTACCAACGATAATGACGAATGGCTTAGACTCTTTGCCATTCATTACCATTGTCGGTTAATGTTCAATTTTGGCATTAGACACACGTAAGCAAAGTCAGTCATAATATGTAAATTAAATGACTAATTTATAGCTACGGCTTTGATTATCGATAACAATTTGCATGCCATATAAAATGTTGTTTTTGGACGAGCTCTGAGTAATTTGATTCAATGACACCTAACGGCAATTCCAATCTCACGACTCAGTGCCCACGTCAATGAGTCATGGCGATGCTATCGTCATCAAAACTTAACCACTCTATGCTGCATTTGGCCACACGAAACATTGCTGATGTGTTGCAAGGTATGATTACGCAATCCAAAGCAAAAGATACATCAAATTTGCTTCAGCTCGTTATCACGAGTAGATAAAAGTTTGCGTTATGCCTTAAAGAGCTGGCAATCAACTGGCACAGGTACTTATAGAGTCAGAGCCAGTTATCTTATCCAATTCACTGTCTGCCCTCTCCACAGATAGGCAGTTACCCCTTTTATGGCAGTCGGCTATGAAAATCGAAAACAGCTTCTGTCATCTCAGAGTCATCGTCGGCGGCGTCGCCGTTGGTGGCCAGCCAATTGGTGGCCAGCCAAGCGACGAGAGGCAGGAGAAGAAGACATAGACCGAGGCCGTCACAGACACGGTCACCCAGACCAAGACCAACAGCAAGAGCAAGAGCAAGACCGAGACCTTCACCGCTACCAAATTGCAATAGTTTTTCGTTGTTAATTTTTGGTCGTCTAAGTCAAGGCCAAGCGTATCGATACACTTGGAGAAATATCAGACTCCTAAATGTAAGACTGGAAAAGGTCAGGCATAAATCCTCTCATTTTAAAACGGTTTGTAAAATATGTCCAAATATATATATATATATAACAATTTATGATTGCTTACTGGGCAATTTATACTTCATTTAAAATTTTTTCTTTCTAAAAACCTTTTTTGAAAATTGTTCAACGATTTTAAGTTCGCATTAAATAAATAAAGGAAAATCTTTGAGTACTCTTGGTATACTTGATTTAAGTATGTTTGACCTCATCACACTTCAGACTTAGTGAGCAGCACATTAGCAATTCTTGCGCTGTTGTCCATGAATTTAAATGGGCCATTTTTTTCCGAGTGTATGGTCTCACAACTTAGCCCCAGTTGGTCCACTTAATTTCCCAGCAGTCTGTTTGCACTCGCGTAAGTGGGTCAGCTCAAGGGGGGATGTTGCATTGCTGGGCGGGGCTGCTTGCCACATGCGTCAGCTGCTGCTTTGAGAGTCCTCACTCCATTGCCTCATTGTCCTTGGATCGATGTCTGGGGCAGCTTCAACTCAACAGACTGCCATATGGATGTTTCAATACTTTGCGCCCCAACTGCCTTCTGCAATTCTAAATGTGGGACAATGGCGCCAGGACGTCGTGGCGCCAACGAGCCAGAATCCTTTACACACTTCAACCCCGCCCCCATCTCCGCACCCTCAGAACCACACTGCAAAGTCACTCGAGAGCTCGCATTTTTTAATGGCGTACACATTGGGAACACAGACATTTTGCTTTTGCTGCCGTCAGCAAAAGGAATTTCAGTCTTTCACTTTCTCTCCCTCTCTCTCTCTCTCTCTGGCTGTCTCTCTCCCTTTTGGTCATGAATTCCTTAACTGGTCTGTAACTGTGCCAAGGGATGTGAATGCAATTCGTTATGCCATAAGAAAAGTATATTTATCAGGAGACCAAATTCAATGCCATTTTATTGCATTACTCATACGCAATGGGTTGCTTTCAATTGTTGGCTTTGTATTAGGACCCAAAAACATACAATAAAATCTTCTTGTTCTTGTTTATTTATTTTATGGTATGTCATTTATCTAATCGTGCCCAAGCATCTTAAATAAACTTGTACAAATTTGTCAAAGCTGTGAGTTTAGTCTAAGATTTAGTAAGATTTAATGGGTTCGGAATGTTTGAACATTTTTATTAATATTTAGTTTATTTATGGGCATTCAACTTTCTGCTTGTCAAGTCTAGAATCTAAAATCAAGATTACTGCGCCAATGAACAGAAACTGCATATATATGTGTTTGATGGGTATTGGCATATCAGTAAGGTCAGTAAGTGGAAAAGGCGCCACCACAGGCAGATAACAAGTCTGGCATCTCATTCGATTCAATTCAAGATTTAGTTCAAGCACGTATATATAATAAACGAATGCGGGTTTTTGTTTTTATTTGATTATCACCATGGATGATGATGCGCCCACCTCTTGACCATAGCTGCTGCACACTACCACATTGCAACCAATGTGTTGTTCCATGTCCTACATATGGTGCTCATACTATATACATATGGACATATATATATATATATGTATGTTTATACACAGATACCGTCAAGTTATGGGGTCAGATCGTAAACAAATAAAATGCCATATCTGTCTCGTTGGTCTGTCTTGATGTGTGTGTATGTGTGTGTCTGCTTATAAATAAATATGAACTGATCGCTGTTGCTAATTCCACGTTCAAATTTTAATTTACTAGCTGCGCATGTCGAATCCGCAATGGCAAAAGTTGAATTTGCTGGGATACGAAATGGGGATTGACAGCCACTGCTGGAACCATGAAAGTGCCAAGTAGTAGTCTATATATATATATGTATATATATATATATATATATGTAATTGAACTAATGTTAATGGTCGATCAGCCTACATAAATTTTGATTGTACATAATTCAATTCAAAGAATTTGCATAGCGACTGAAATGAAAAAGCCGCAGCAACAATAAAGGGAGCACATTTGAAATCGAGGAATTTTATTGAAATCAATTGATTTGCCAGAAATACACATATGCTCACACATATGTATGTTTATATATGTGTATATATATATATATATATGCACAGGCAAATGTGTTTTGGACATGGATCAAAAGGGTGTATAACTTGAATATAGCGAATATGGGACCAGTAATCAACTATTGTTTTAAATAGATCCAAGAAATTCACGTTAAATGAAAACAATTTTTTTTTTAATATAGTTGCTGGTGGCATTGAAAATGTTGTATAGCATTTTATTAAATAATTTTAAATATTTACATTGAAATTATAGCTTCAAAAGTTTAAGTATAAGTAGGAAAGTAGATTGCTCGCCGGGCAGATACCCTCTAAATGTAATGTCAATTCGTGTGTAATGTTAAATTCTTTGCACACATTTCTCTTTTAACAAGCATAATTCGTACATCTGCTTATAAGATCAACATGCGTCAAATTTTGTCTGCTCGTAATTATTGATGCAACAGCTTAATTTCAAAATATTTACATAGACACCAAAAATATGCTTTGTATTTATGGTTTCTGTTGCTGTTGTTGCTACATGTCCATTTTGATGTATTTATGTTGTACATTTTCCATTTTCCATTTTCCAGCATTACATATGCACATATGTGCAAAGTTTTAGCTGGAATTGTGTATTGTGGATGTTTACTACGAGTTTGCTTTAGTTCGATTTCGACATTCGCCATGTTGGCTTATCGCATGGCTAAATTTGGAAAAGCGCACATTTAATTAAAAATTTTCAATTCGTTGGTGGCCCTGGAATGGCAATATGTGTGTGTGCCTCCATTGTGACCCCTAACCGCTAAAACTCAAATCCAGCAACTGGATCATAGATTAGGGGCAGGCAGGCTGGCTGGAAGGCAGGCACTGGCTGCGTGTCTGGCATTAGCAAATATCTAACATCAAATTGCCATTCTTTGCACAACAAATATTTGCTCTATGAAATGGACGGTTCCAGAATCGAGGAACCAAACGAAGTCGAGCGAAGCAGCATGGCTCCCAGCTTCAATAACATTGGTCATACACTCAGACAAAATTTATTTACATGTTGAAAATCAAACTAAAAATTTGAAACTTGTTCAGGTTTTTAGAAATAATCTAGATAAAGAAAATTAGAAATACTTATTTTCTATTTCTATCTATGCCAAAGAAAATATTTTTAAAAAGAAGCTTAAATTCTTATAAAATCCTTAGTGAAATTGAGAAAATCGTTTTGAAATTTATAAACTTTCTTAAATATTTGTATATGTGAAGCCTCAATATTTTGTGCATAGAAACATCCTCTAGAAATAGGACATATTTTCTAAGAGAGCTTCTAAAATTCAGCTAGATTTTTTTTTGAGTGCATCTATTACTGCCAAGTGAGGCGTGAGTAGCTGAGCTGTGAGGCATGTGGAATGTTTACCGTAATCAACATTTTGCTCCATAACTTTACCCCCATATGAAAATTTAACTTTCAACAAAAGATAAGCGTTCTTTCTCCGATAAGATATGCTGCCGGGTTTCATTTACTTTGGCTTTGGCTTTGGCTTTGGCGCAAACAAACGTAACCCACGTGTTGCCTCGAATTATGAGTACTAACACACACACACAAGCACATACACACACACACACACACACACACAGCTTTGGGTATGATATGTGGGCTGGCGCATTGCTCATGCCTATTAATATGGCAGACGCAACTTTGGTAATTCATAATTTTGACACAAAATTACATACTGTGTGTATTCATTCATTGACAACGCCTCCCATTAAAAAAACACGCATAATTTTGTAAACCGTTGTCGTGTCGAAGAAATATTTGATTTAACTAGCCCTTCTTCTTCTTCTTCTTCTTTGTCATATTTATTGTTTCTGGCTACTAACCTAATAATCACTTATTATTGAACAATGAACGTTTAGAATTTTAATAGACTTTTCATTATCAAAAGATATTGGGCCATACCGAAAAATAACGCAAAGTAATTAAATTTTTTTCTTTTTTTTTTTTAAATATAAAAATACATAATGTAAATTCATTGTATTTCTATACATTGAATATGAATTTATGGCACATACAATCAAACTTCTCTAAACCAAACTTCTCTTTGACATTATACAAATAAGTCTACATAAAATATTATTTTTTAAAGTAAAAAATTGATCGAGTATTGCTTAACAAGGAATCTGGTCAAATCTGGTTGCAGATTTATTTTAGAAATCAAGAAAGCTTTTCAAGTCCTAGCCTCAATTTCGAGCGAAGTTATGTCATAATCGTGTACTTGATGGTCTCCGTGATGTCAAGGCTATAACAACAGCCGGTTTCCCACACGCATACACAATTAGCCTACAAATCAAATATTTGTGCAAGAGAGTTTCAACTTTGTATATTTCAGTACAAACATTAATAAAAACAGCTTTACCCAATCGAAAATTTCTGTTAGACAAAGTACTCCCATTGACATTAATTGTTTTTAACGGATAAATTCAATCAGAATTGCGAATTGTCACTTTGTTATTTTAGGGGCGTATACCAGGGGTATGTAATTAATTGAAAGTTTCAAATATCTGGGGAGCTCTAAATGAGCACTTAAGCAAAGCAGATGTGTACATAAAAATAACTCTATGGCAAACAAGAGTAACAGTTTATTAGACTTACCGCCATAAAATAGTCCAATTAGCAGACAACTAAGTAACATCCACGTCGCAGCTCTCATTGTTACCGCTCTAAGTTGAGTTGTTGATTTATATAATTTTTGTGTGTTTTTTTTTTTATACGTATTTCTTTTTGGCAGCACGCACTTTGAGTTTGTATTTGTGTGTGTTGTTTGTTTTTGAATTTGCTGCCGCTATCGGAGGTAGATCGTTAACTGCAATTAATATGTTTTGTTGGAAGTCGATTTAATTAATTTGCCACTAAATTGCTACAACCAATTGCGGCCCCAATCGGGCGCCGCAAAGCCAACGAAATATTTTTTGATGGTTTTCTTTAACAAATTATATTTTATATTTATTTGTGTTTATATGCGTAACGTGAGTTGCATGCAACCGGAAACTCGAAATTGGCCAAAGCCAAAAATCAAAGAAAAGCGCGCGCATATTTTTCGAATAATGGAATTCGAAAACAGTTGTCAAGCACTTTACCAAAGACCCAAAGACCCCCTAACCCAAAGCCGTCAACTTGATTTGCAGCTGTTCGCTAAAAAAAAGGCAAATATAAAAAACAAAAATCACAGCTTCTAAAAGAGCACAAAAACAGTTTGGCGCTGATTGGCAGCTAAATGGTAAACATGGCTTTAAGTATTTCGCATTGGTTATGCAAGCGAGCAGAGGCTGCACGAAGTGTAACTCAATGGATATTATGATCTCAGTGCGAAAAGTGCAATTTGTTGTTGCGGCTACTCCGCACGATGGTCAATAATGTTGCCCCAAGTCAATTCTCTCTCTCTCTCTCTCTCTCTCTCTTTCCTCTCTCTCTCCTTTCAGCTCTTTTTGACTCTGCCTTTTGGCTCTGCTCAATGCCACAGAGTTCTGCAAAGTGGGTCGTGTCGGGTCGATGGGGTTGAGCCAAGTGTTGTGGGGAGGGAGGGGCAGAGATGGGGCAGGGGGGGGAGTATTCGGGTGTGCCAAGTCAAAAAGCATGCAAATATGTATGCATATTCTCGTACATAAATAAATAAATGTGCAAATGCGAAAAGTCATAAACGAAAAACAGCAGCTAAAAAAAATTATAAGATATTTGTTTATATTAACATAACGAAACCTCGACACCCTTTCAATTGACATTTTAACTAATAACTCATAATATTTGGAATAGTAAACAAAAATCGAACAGACAAGCCTATTTTAGTTTATAATGTGTAAAGTTCAAAGCATTGTTTTTCGTCTACCAATTTTGTACCAAATTGTTAAGGCGATCTATATAAATGTATGAAACATTCAATGTATATTCTCGCAAATACTGTGGCACACTTATTCGTTTCTGGCGCAGGGCATTAAAACGCAAACATTTAAGTAAACAAGTATGTACATAAATGTTAACACTTGCTACACTCATACTACGTGATGACATATAAGCAAATATGTATGTAGCATATATATATATATTTATATATATATATATATCTCTTTTTTTTTCGTGCCAAATAAATTTGCAATGTTTTGCGATCAGTTTCTAGTTGATGCATTCGCTAAAGCCAGCTAACGATTATTAGATGTGCTCTTGTTTATTCAGATATTCACATTTTGCGAAATACAGCTGCGAATAGTAAGTAATCACTTAACACCCAAAATACATGCGAGTATTTTTCAACTAATGAGCGGAATTTTTGGTCTGACTTCAAATTTGTTAGTCAGTCGTCACTTAGAATTGGTGTGAGCATTTTCTATTTGCCAGACTCAGCTGCAGTTATAATAAACACCTCATGTGACGGCGATTGTGTCGTTAAAACTCACAGTTATCACAAATGAGTGTTTTCGAATATATATTTATCAATGAGCAAGGTGCAAATGCGACAAGACAAGGGTCTTTTTAGCTTCTTTTGAATTCGATTCTAGCGAGGGACGCTCGAAAAACTCTTTTTGATAAGCGCATTGGGAAAGTTCATGAAATTGTATGATTGTAATATCCATAATTTCCAATTTAATGTTGTCAACTTTAAAAACAGCTGAAAATATTTATTCTATTGGATGAAAATTACATTTATTTCTTGAATTATTATTGTTGAAATCTTTCTCAAAAGTTGTAAGAGCTGATTTATTTTAAGCACAATATTTGTAATAGTCAAATATCCGTTCAGGAAGTAAAATGTATAATTTGGAATATCTTCAAGGATATACTTTTATATACTATGCTTTAATTTGTGCAAAAATTGCAGAAAACACAATAAAATCTAGAAAATACGAATTTCATGAATTATTATTTGATTTAACTTGTTTTTTTTTTTAAGTTTTAAGAGTAGTTATATATTTTAAAAGCACAACCTATCTGAAAGTTATATTTTTCATTAAAAAGAATGTATGATTTGGAATATCAGTAATTGAAAATGTAAATATTTCTCTATACAACTTCAAAATGTGTAAGCAGAGCAGAAAATACAATAATTATGCGATTGTTTGAAAATTTTATTTCCCATATCTACAGAATGCTGATTTTAACTTTTTATAAAAGTTGTCAAAATGTCTGAAAGGGCTTTTCACTTGAGCAAAGCCACAAAAAAAAAAGTGCTTTTATTTTTTTTCCCATCGCTTAACTTCAAATAGAGATCAAATGATATTTTTTGGAATTACAAAAGGAGTTGCGATTGCAATTCCAGATACGAATATTCTCCGAACCGCTCTCGCTCTTGTGCTGGAAACAGTTGGTTCGTTTGGCTTTTAACATTCTCTGCTTGCTGACTTGCTTGTATTTTTTTTTTCTTCTTCTTTTTTTTTTTTTTTTTTTGGTTTTTTTGTTTTTGACTTGATGTTGTTCTTGTTGCCGTTTGTTTATTTACATTGCGCTCCAAGTTTACACACACAAAAGCAAGGGCTGTGTGTGTAGCAGCTGCAGCTGCGCTCAGTTTGCTATTTCAACCGATTTTTTGTTCATTATTTTCGTACGGAATGGAAGTTGAAAATGCTTGAAAATTGAATTGAAAACTTTTGTATTGTAAATAAGAGAAAATCAATGTTTTGCCTGCGGGCTTACTTGGCAGCTGTCTGTCTACAGAGCAGTGCTCCTCGACTCCCTCTGCTTCACCAACTCTCTCTCCCCCCCCCCCCCCCCTACCCCCCTCATCGGCAGCTTCTGTGCAGCTCCTTTCGCTGCCATATGCTCAATTTCCTTTCTCTGCCAACTTTTTTGGTGCACTCAGTTTTCGTTTTCGCTTTCGTTCCCGGCAAAAAAAAAAAGAGAGACGACAACTGCAAATCGAGTATTTTACATATTGCACAAACATATTTATAGAATGCACATTTGCATATTGCACAAGTGTTTTCTTTTTTGCATTTTGTTTTTGTATTATTTCTGTTTTTGTTTCTAATTGAGAGTGTGCCAAAATTTTATTGGGGGCCACAAATTTTTAATTTGTAATTCGCATTGCGAATAAATGGACAGATTTTTTTTCTAGTTATTATGACTCACTCAACACATAAAGTGGAGTTTTGTGTGTGTGTGCGTGTGTGTGTGTGTGTGGGGCAGCTGCACCCGCCGGTGGCAGGTAAAAGAATGGTTTAAAGTGAAGTGGCCTGTGTGCCATTTACACGAGGAGCATAAAACTGGTTTGCTTTTGTGCGACGACTGCTGGAGATGGTGATGGAGAGAGAGAGAGATGGAGAGATGGAGAGAGATGAAGAGGCAACAACAACAAATATTTCGGTTGAAGCCGCATTACAAAAGGGCAACCAGCGACGACATATTGTACGAGGTGTTTTTGATTTACGAGCAGAGGTAACAATAAATTCGAATTGATGCAACTTGAAGCTGTTGTTGTTGGTTGCAACAACACTTGCACTTGCAAGCGCTTTCTTTCGCTGCTGCAACATCGTATCGAATTTGTTGCCCCCTTACGAATTCATTTGTTTCAGCTTTTGCTTTGCCTAGCCACAGATAAACTACACACACACACATATATATACAATATCTACTGTTTGTCTGCGCGCACAAAACAAATTGAAGTTTTCAAGTACTTAATGGATAGGAGTTTAATATTATTTTTATTATTTCTAGTGCGCTGTGCGCTCTTTGCGTACCCGTCGCGATGCTTTTCAAGCGAGAACTGAATTTAAGTGTAGCGCGTGCTTGGGGAGCCCAAAAGCAAAGGCCAAAAGCACACACAGGAACGTTTGGAATTGAAACACATAACATCTTAACAGCACTCTCTCTGATATTGTTGCTGCTGCTGCTGTTGCTGCTTTGGGGCTGCTTACTGATGGCTGGCGCAGGTAAACAATTTGTATCTTTTCCGCGTTCCTCTTGTGGCGCCAATTTTATCTGAGCAAGACACGTAACGAGAGAGACAGACAAACAGAGAGAGGGAGAGAGAGACAAAGAGAGAGAGAGAGACAGAGAGAGAGAGAGTGAGAAAGGGAGTGAAAGAGTGATAAGTCCAGAAGATGCTCACAATGTCATTGTCAATTGCTGTTGGCGGTTTTCGCTCGAATTGATTTGAAGCCCTACACCGAATAAATACCCTTCGCTTTACCACCCAAGTAGCGAACTTTTGTAAGTACATTCAGTCGGTGTAGAAAAGACAGCACTCGTAATCTAGAGACAATAAAATCATATTTATTTTTAAAAAATGATAAGCCTAAAAGTCTATTGATAAAGTTTCATGCATCAACGGATGTTCGTAGGAGCTTGATTCATGTATTTATCTCTGATATAAGGAAGGCAGACTGACTAAGCCAAAAAATTAATCAAATAAAGAGATTATTCACATATATTTTTAACGAAAGACTAAATTTACTGGGAACAATTTTGATATATTATTAGGCAAATTAATGACTGTACGGCAATAATCAATTAAAATATTTGAATTAATATCTTTCATTTCATTATGTTGCTCACACAATCAATAAATATTTAATATATAGTTTTCATTTACTCGGATTTATAAAAAATAAATTTAAAGTATTAAACGTTTATTGATTGAAGCGCCCATATATCGATAAATCGATAACCAATTTTTGCATGCGTCTTAAATTCGCAGCACTGGCACTTAACAACACTCCACAATCTTTGTTTACAAACTTTAACAGAAACCAACACAAAATGGACGTGCCTCTCTCTGAATTCAATTTGGTTGACTTGGAGCGAGAACTCTACGCTCGCGCACTGGATACCGAGGGCAGCAAGCAGGAGCGCTATGAGCGTCTATTGGCCGCACGACCCAAAGAGACGCAGCCTCCAAAACGAGGTTCGATTGCAAAGTTTGGAGCTCGCTTGAAGCTGGAAAATTTTGCTGAAATTAAGCTCTACAATCAGGCTGAATTTGAGTTGTTATCTGGCAAGTTGAAGTGGAGACTGGAGCATGTGCGTCGCACGGAAGACGGCGAGAGTTTGGAGTATTTTCATCCGGATGTGCTCAGTCGAATTGATCACGCCAAGACATATATGCTGAATATGGATGAGTTTCTGGTGCGACAAGAGCCATACATTCACAAGGTAAGTCAATGCATTAATCTCATGTAAATATAAGTTTTATTTGTGTACATTTGATTTTCAGATTTTTGCTATCTTCGTATCACGCACTGGCGGTCAGGAGCCACATCTTTGCTATGCCAGAAGCCTGGCCAAATTGCGCAGCTGGGATGAAATTACCGAGGAGTTTGAATGGCCAGTAAGTGCGATTACTATTTTCCATGATAATGACAATTATTAATAGTATTAATTAATAAACTGGCAGCTGATAGGAAGTGAACACATTGCCAAACCCTTGCCCAGCGGCGAAATGGATAACGCTGAGCTGGAGACAAATGTAAGTTACAATTGTATCTTGGAAATGGAAATATAATTCTAATCTAATAATCCTTCTTAGCTCATCACATCCGAGAACATTGCCAAGGCGATGACGTACATATTGACTGTGATCCGAGAGAAAGGATTGAAAAACTTTGTGGCGATAGCTTGTGATCAGAATAGGCTCAGTTTGGCAGCGGTGACAATGCTGGTGGAGGCCAGTGGACATGTAATGCTGCCATGTGTCTTTGATACGAGCGATCTACAGAAGTCTCTCAGGGACATGTTCTGCTCGGCCTGTGTGCGTTGCTCGGTGCGTGTCTCCAACGAGTTGTATCTGCAGAGTAGCTACGAGGAGCAGCTGAGCAGGATATGCAATAGCAATAGTACGAAGAACATGAACGCAGTCCTGCTGCTCATGGACTATGTGAATCGCTTACCACAAATCCTGCTCGCCATGTGGCACTTTGAGGAGCATCGCGATAAGCCAATCTCCCTGCTTGGCCTCAACAATAAATTGGTGAAAATCTATGGTTCGCATTTAAGAAGAGAACTGCCACCGATCACATTTGATGACTGTGCAGCTGGCTCGGGTCTGCTGCAATTGCTTGTTTTCGACGCCTTGTGGCACATATCTCCAGAGCCCGAGCCAGAAGAACTGCATCCAAAATAGTTTAATTAAAAATAAATATCTAGGAGTTTTAGTGTATTATATTCAGTTGCTAATGTAAGTCTACTTCTATTAATATTACTATTGTTAAAATGTCTGTAAGAATAGCTTTTATATATTAATTTATTTGTTGGAACATTGAAATCAGTACAAATGCATTTATTTATTGCTTTATGTTATGTGTAACGCATATTGAGGCAAATTTGAATAAATATCGCTAGATACATAAAGGCACTATATTCACAGATTATTGCCCCATTATGTGTCATGCTCGCTGTGAATATCTGTGATCTCTGCGTGATCTCATTGTCAAAGACCTCCTCCGTTGCATCATATTGCAATTCAGATTCCGTCGAATAATTTGGCAGCTCAACTGAATGTGAAGAAATGCATAAATTACCAAAATATTCTAAAATATTACTCTCATTATTTTTATTATTATTACCCTCGCCGCCTGTGGCGAATCTGACAATTTTACTGTTGTCGCTCCAGCCAAAGCTGTTCCTGGCCAGAACTGAGACCTCAAAAAGACTCGCTGGCTGAAGGCCATGCAGCGTATAGGATGTTATATAAATCGGACCTGGAATTTAGATAGAAAATTAATTTAATTGTATAGCATTGAAGTTGGACTCTTATCTATGACTGCATGTCTGCAAAATGTACGCAGTTTTTGTTTAAAGGAAAATAAATTTGCTGGAAATGCAAAAGCCAACTTCTTGATTCGTCACCATATTATTAAATTTATAAACATATTTTTGCAAGCTTTGAAATAGTTTAGATTGCTTACATAAATTTTGTGTCTTTAATAATTATTTTTTGTTTACTGTATCCTTAATTGACTTGGGGAAAATCGATCATCAGATGAATTCTTGCATAATAACTTCTTGAGTTATTATGAGAATCAGATATTTGGCATGTTCAAGTTAGCTGTTCTTTCCTCTTTAGCATATCCAACAGTTATTATATATTATTTATATATATTTTAGTTTTACTCACCGATTGTCACTTGGGCTGGAATAGTCAGCTCAGTCCAGTTGGTTCTAATAGTCCTTGTTATATTTGCTGATAGAAAATAAAATTTATTAATTATCTTAGCACGTGAAAGTTAAAGATAATTTTACCAACCTGATGGAATCTGTCGGAATTTCAGTTTGAATTCCATAATGGGCAGCATGCTCTCCGTTTGCCAAACGAGCACATGCGAAGTGGAGCTCTGGGTGCCCGGATTGATCTTGAAGACACAGGGCATGGGTCGACCTGTAAGCTCCACGATGGCGCTCTTGAAACCAATCGAGTTGCTCGCCCGGCACTCGTATTGACCCATGTCGGACTCACGGACCTTCTTGACGGTCAGCACGTGCTTGATGAGGCTGACATAGCTTTCCAATGCTTGATTAACAACGCCCAGTTCAGTCTCCTGGCTGCTAATGTGAGCGCCAATGGGCACGGGGACACCATGATGGAACCATTGCAGCGTCGCCAGCGGGGCCGCCTCCACAATGCACTCCAGATGTGTCCGATCTCCGACCCGGGTGTAGACAACACTCTGTGGCAGCGTCACTTCCGGAGCAACTAAGAGGATTTTATTTACTCGCTGAGTGACACAAGTCAATTGCAGCAGAGAACTTACACAGGACTTGGAGGTGAACACCCGCCACTGCTGGCTGACCCACTCCATTGGTCGCCAAGCACTCGATCAATCCGGCCATGCTGCGCGACTTGATCTCAAAGATGTGACTCTGACGATTGCCCGAATTGCTATATTGATCCACTGTGTTGCCATTGAGGCGCCAGTTAATCGATGGCTGTGGCACACCCTTTGCAATGCAGATCACCTCAAAGATGGCGCCAATGGGCAGCTCGAGGACACCGCTTGGCTCCGTTACAACACTCGGCTCGTACTGCACCTCAATGGCATGCACCTGGACGGCATGGTTGCTGCTCGACATGATCTCGCAGTAGTAGTCGCCAGTATCCTCGGCTTTCAGATTGGACACCTGTAGGCTGCCATTCCCCCAGAGCACAATTCTTTCATTCAATGGCAAAATCTCCGGATGGCGAGAGTCCACCAAAGGCTGATCATCGCGGTGCCATCGCACATAGCGAAAGGGACCTGTAGATTTCATATCATAAATATAAGCGATTTGATATAATACATAAATCGATGCACAAGTAATTGTTGAAAATGTTTAAAATTGGCCGAATATTTTATGCTGCGATTAGAAAAATGTCTAGTCATGGTAGTAAGGAGATTTAAATGTTTCTGAATATATTGCAGGCTCAAACTTATAATTGAAATTGTTTAATATATTTTGAATTGGAATTGCTTTAATTATATAGAGCTTTTTTTTTTAAATCTACATAAAAATCGATAAATAATTGAATTGTAAGGGTATATATTTAATTATTAGAGATTTTTTCCCCCCGACTCATTGAAATTCTCTAAGATCACAAACACTTTTTTAATGACATAAAATCAATATCATTCAAATATTATTCAACCCTCTTTTTGGGCTTAATTAACTTGTTCTCAAATATCCAAATTTAATGGGCTTTGTCAATAACTCGTTTTAATTGACATGACCTACGATGGATGTGTAATAAATCACTTAATAAAGCTACTTCAAAAACATGCAGTTGACGTTAAATTAATAAAATCCGTTTTCGCGTCTATTATGAAGGAAAAAGAAAAAAGATAATAAAGAAGAAAATCCATTGTGATACGCCAATTTCCTTGACTGCCTTTTGTGTAGTCATTCAAGGCGCTTTATAATATCAATCTAGAGTAATATTTTGCTGGCTTCCAAATTAAATGTCATTGTTATATCAAATTGAACACAAAGCAGCCATTTCAAGGCCCATTAATAGATGAACAAATTTCGTTATTCAAATGCACATATTACTTTCTGAATTGCTTTTAAAGTTAAACATTTAATCTATATAGTTGAATTAGCTTACTCTCCAAATGACACGGCAATATAACTGTGTCATTTTCGTATGATTTTATTGTGGTCGGAACACTTTTAAATTTTTGATTATTCTCCAGATCATTGTTGAAATTGAGCTCTGCCCTTGAGGGATGCAGGCCAATCAGTAAAAGCGATATTAACAAATCAATGGAGCACATATTGCGGTCACTTGGGATTTAAATTCAATTAGAGAACAGCGATTTAATGTTTCGTATTATTCAAATCTATTTGAAGCAAACTATTCCCCTCCAGGCGGACGCGTGTCGCAATTTTTGTTCCGGCGCGCTTCAAGTCACGAGCCCAACTGAACGCTTGAGCTGACGTTGTGAATCTGTGTGCTGTGTTCCGACGAGCCTTCCGCAGCAGAGACTGAGGCAGCGATTGAGAGAGGCGTTGATGAAAAGTCAGCTCAGAAAGTCACTTGCTCTTTCTTTGGATGCCGGTTGATTAGCTGACATTTAATGTACAGCAACGTAGTTGCGTATTGTGTTCTTTTCTCCTTTTTTTTTGTTGTTGTATTTTTTGAGTGCAGACATATGTGCAAGCTTGAGATACATATATATATATATATATATAAGTATCTATAGATGCATCGAAGCGTTCCAAACGCCCACCACACCAAGCATGTCCATTTGCCATGGGCCATGCATCGCTAGTTTTTTTTGTCCGCATTCTAAATCCGATTCTGATTCTGATGCTGTTGCTGCTGTTGCTGATCTATTACATTCTCCGCTTCACAGAACGTGCTTCTGTTGCATACTCTGAGATAAAATGTCATTGTGCCACAATGGGAAATATGTTTGGGCATCATTATTGTGATCGGATCAGACACATACAATTTACACATTCACATTTGGTCACAATGTGTGGCTCCAAATTCTCCCCCAGTAGAGATGGCAGTCAGTGTCCAAGTGGGCAGAGTTAGGGACATGTCCTACCCATATGTGGCATCGTTAACCATATATTCTGCATCTGAATTTCTAATAAAAAAAACTTTTACCGGAAGTGCATTTATACATAAAGGAATACATAAACGGATTGTCTCGACACAAAATGTTGCATAATAGTAAGTAAATGTGAGTCGCATTCATCATATATGCAATTTGCATTTCTAAATGGCTCCAATCATTCCAAAACCAGAACATTTTCAAGACTAAAGCGATTTTCAAAAACGACGCGACTTAATTATGTTTTTTCCTCTGGAAGGAACCCAATGCTATTTTGAAAGTTAAATTTTTTACAATATAATTTCGAATAAGAATCGTGAAATCATGAAAATCAAATATACCTTTTGTGTTCGAATTTACAATGCCATAACCTTATCAAAACGAAACAGATTTTCAAAGTAAATTTCCAACGTTCTACTTAAGAAATTGAGTGTGGGAAAGAATCAAATCTTTTCAAAGCCATACCTATTCAAAATTTCAAGGGCGATTTAATTCAATTTTGTTTTCTAGATTAAAACTGAATTAAAAATGTAAGTATATGTAAACAAAATTGATCTTAATAGATATATATATATATATATGTAAATAACATTTGTGCTTTAATATTGAGAGTCATAACTTAAACACAAACCTAACCCATTTTCAAAAGCAATTTCCAAGTCGATTCGATTGTGACCTTTAACGGCTTGGTGTAGTTGAATTTGAACTGCCCGCGAAAAGATCTGAAATGTGATCGCTTTCAATTAAAAGACAATTTCATCGAATTAATTAAATTAGATGTTGTGGACTTATTTTTGAAGGGGGCTCCAACAGCTGCGCAAACAAACTGCAAACCAATTAAAGACGCGTCCGAAAGACTTAACCCGACATACATACACATATATATATATATATAGAAGGCATTAATGTTCTCATCATCATCCCATCTCATCATATTGGTACAGTTGGGCAATTAGTTCTCATTTGGTAAACCCTGGTTGTTCATTGAGTATAGTAAGTATTTATTTATGTTTAACCTGGGCTACATTAGTTGGTTTCATTTTTTGATCATTTAAAATTAAGAAAGCGCTGAATGCTTACAACCGACGCATTAGCAACTTATGTTTTTTAAGTGTGTGTGTTTAATATTATTATTAAATAGTATTGGGCAGTAAATCAAAGTTTAAACGATTCACGTTATAAGAATGTATGTTTGCATGTGTGGCAATATAAAATATAAGTTAATTTTTAAAACAATGGGTGCATATATATTTATTTCTATATATGTATATTGTAACTAATACAGTGGTTTGTTTTATACTTAACGATAATTGAATTACAAAGGATATGTAATCCTATGACTATTTTGTGATTACAATAAAATGAGTTTCGTATTTCAAAAAATTAGCTAATTGTTGTTCATAAATTATAATTAATGAAACACAGACAAACACACACGCACACACACACACGCACGCACGCAACACACAAATCATCAGGGACAATGTCCAGCAGTAACAGATATTGGCTTGTAAGAAAAAGGAGTCTTCAAAAACGCAGCTGAACCGCATCCAAGAAGATTTCTTGGAACACCCATGAATGAACAGAAAATAATAATAATAATTTTGGATCGTCCATATATCCAGCACAAAGCGATATACTCGTAAGCATAATACAATTTTGTAAATTACGCCTACACAGTTTGGAGCAGCGTTAACAAAACTTGTCTCTTACAATTATCGATTACGTTTAATTACTCGTAACTACTAGCCTAAGGGAGATGGGGGATAAAGAACGTCGTCATTAATTGGGTGCAACACTAGATTAGGCCGCGCTTCTTTTTGTAATCTTCCAGGTTGAGTGAACGCTTGGACACCGTTTCGGTTGGCTTGTTCGCCGGTTTGGGCAACGCATTGGCGCTGTTCACTATAAAAGGTATAATATTGTAATTAAATATATCTATTAGTAAATATATATTTATTAATCAACTCACCTGGAAGCGGTACATCGAGGTCTATGTCAAAGTCGTGCAGCGAGTACAGACTGTAGTCCTTGCCATCGCTCGGCTTTACATTATTGGAAGTACTTGTCTCATTTGGTTTCTTTTTGCCCGGCGGTGGCGGCGGCATCGGTGCCAACAGCAAATCCTCCTCATCCTTTTTGATACCACCCTTGAAGCCCATGCGGGGCTGGGTGATGCGACGCGTGAATGGATCCGATATCTTCTGGCCCTTGTTGGCACGTGCCTCCTCCATGATGGCCTTCTCCGCATCCTGCACATTGCGCTTGCGATTGCGATCGTTGATGTACGAAATCAAATTGAGACTGTGCGAACGTCGCTTGTCCAGTTCGGAGGCGCGGCTCTCCAGCTGATCGATCTGCTGGCCCAGATCGTTGGCGATGTCGTAATCGCCGCGCAGCATTGCCGCGTCGCGTTCTTTCATCAGGCAGGTCTTTTTCATAGCATAGTTGGTGGGTCGATTGCGAAAGCGATTTTTCTCTTCAACGATCTTGTCGACATCCTCGTCTTTGTACTCATAGTTGAGGGCCTTCTTAATGTCATTGGCCTTGATCTCGATGAGATCAATTGTGGGCATCGGCACATGCGACTGCTGGCAGATATCGACCCATTTGTTGAACTCCGTTTCGGTGAACTCCTGATTCGAGATGAACTCCAGCCGGAAGACTCGCTCCTGTGTGCCATGCTTCAAACGCAGTCCACGATTCGTACGCGTCGTTCCCAAACTGTAGATTTTACCAGTTTCCACAACGCCAACGATTTCGGCAACGCGATAAACGGGTTTCTGCCCGTTGTTGCCAATGCTGATGCGCACAAAGCAATTGACGACGGTGCTCTCAAATATGGGCAGATTAACGAAACGCTCCATTTTGAAGCGAGACAATCGCAATTTGTTGAGATCCTCACGGGTGGTTATAAATACGGGATCCTTGGTCGCCTTATCATCGTCCTCCGATTCGCTGGAGGCTTTACTGCTGTTCGAACGGGATCTTTTGTCTGTCGGCTTCTCATCGTCATCCCAGTCACTGCTGCCGGAGTCATCAGAATAGATTTCGGATGCTTTCAGTTTCACAGCCGATTTGCAACCGGAGACGCTCTCCAGTTCCTCTTTATCATCATCTCGATCACGTTCGGCTTGTCGCTTTGCTTCCTCCTCCTCTGCAAAAGGAAAAGGACAGAGATTTGTTAAATATATTCGACAGAAAACTTTACTTTAATGGATTCACCTCGCTTGGCTTTTCCTTCTCGCTTGGCTTTTAGCATGGCCATCGCATTGCTGCGCTTGTCATCCGTTTTGTTCGCCTCGACGTTCTTCTTGCGCTCTTTGGAGCGCTCCTTGTGATCAAAGTAATCGGCCACATCGCTAGCCCTTTGCTCCTCGGCAATCCGCTCGGCGCTGCTGCTTCTGGGTGCACCGCCACCTAAACCGGAACTTGTTCCGGACGTGGATGGACCCTCGCGCGTCGATGTCAACGGCGGCGACGGACTCTTGGCCATGGTGCGTGGTTCTGCAGCGCCACTCTTGATCGCATCGGTATCAGCGATGACGGATACCTGATGCATGGTTGGAGCTGCGAGCTCTTTGGCCCTCTTGAGCCGCTTCTCCTTCTTGGACTTCTTTTTGGCCCGATCGCCCTTTGACTTCGATTTCTCGTTCTTTTCGCCTCGGCGAGCGAGCTTCAGCTTCCGCTCGATCTCCCAGCGGGTGCGCATAATGTCGCGCTGTTCGATTCGCTTGAAGATCTCCGTTTCGCGCTCTTTCTCCGACAGTCCGTTGAGTCGCTTGCGATCCGCCTCATCGCCCATCAGATCATCATCGTAGCCATCGTCAAATTCCGAATCCGAACTCGACGACGAGGAGTCTGAGGAATCTGTGCCAGAACCCGAACCCGAGTCCGACGACGATGCTGATTTCGATTTGGACTTATCGTTATCTGAATCGCTGTCGGAGACTTCTCCCTCCTCCTGTTCGCTGTGGTTGTCTGCCTTTTTATGCAGTTCGGCTTCGGGACGCTTTTCGATGGGAGCGGGGGCATTTGTTGGCGCTGCCTCATCCTGACTATCATCGTCCCAATTCTCCTCCGAAGAACTTGACTCTCTGCTCGTCTTCTTTTGGCGCTTCTTTTTTGAGGCGGGCGCACCCGATTTATTATTAGACCAGTCCGAGTCCGAATCGGACTTGGAGTTTGACGCTTTTGTGACATTGCTTGGCTTCTTGCGTTTTCGTGCCACCGACAGCAAGTCCTGCATGCAAAATACAAATACAAATTAATATATAGATTTTTACATTTGATTTTTGAGTCGCATTGATTTTTGTTGCATGGCGGCTTCATTTTTTTTCGGGGCGTCCTTCCATATTTTTAACATTGGCATTACTCACCGATTCCAGGTTGGTGTCTGTGTCGCTGTCGCTGTTGCTTGAATTTGAATCCATTAGAGATTGCGTTCGACGTTTTCCCATACTAATTAAGTAAATTTGTGCCAAACAACAAAGCTAACCTGCAAACAGGGTGAAAATAAATAACTAACATTAACATACATACTACATACAAATATATATATACATATATATACAGCGACTGGGGCATTTACATTTTGCTCAACTGTTAACGGTTAACAGCGACGACTCATTTTTGCGTGCAACAACAACATCTCATGCTTTTCTCGTGAAAACTTTATCAAATTATGCAATTCGAAGGAAATTTACGTTTAATCACAAAATGTAGTGTTCGTTTACACTTTACTTATTAGTTTGACAACATTTAAGGGTTCACAACTTAATATATTACTGCTGCTGACGGGCTGTAATTCACTTCGGTAATGCTGAATAACAGTCCGTTTCCAATTATCGATTACAATAATCAGACCAGAAACAAGCAAAATAAAAGGCAAAACTGATTACAAATAATCGATAAGCTGTATGCGATTGGTAGCTGACTCAATGCTGACAGCTATAAAATCAAGGTGCCAGTTTGTATTTTGAATTTCTAAATTTTCTCACTATATTATTGTACCGGCATAAATAAATATTAATAGCAATAATGCTGAAATACTATGAATAAATGAGTTTATACATTCATTTGCACACATCTCCAAGTCATCACCAAAAACACATTTATTCTCCAATGCAATCAAATTTACTTTCGTTCAAGTTCGACTATAAACTTCAATTTTGCACAAAACAATTATAGTTGAACAAACATTATAAAACTGTTTGAGCAATTGCCTATTGAAACCAGACGGAATATGTATTTGTATTTATATTAAGTTAAATTTGAACATTTGGATGAGTTAAAATTAAGATGATAAATATAAGAATATTTTACACTATTTTGATATATTCTTTAAATTGGTGGAACACCAAGCAAATCAAATCTAATTAAGAATATGCATTTTCTGAATTTAGTTTGTTTTTCTAAGTGGGGACTGCTCGGCAAGATAGTCGAGTAATCTAAGTCGTTGCGCTTACTTTGTAATCTACTATGTTGTAGGTCAGGGTACGAATTCCGCTTCTGATTATTTTCTGGGTGGAACTCTCTTACTAGATCTATGAATGCACCTCGCATATTTTGCCAGTGAATTAAATTATAGATTTTGTTGATGTTATTAAATTTCGGTACACACATATATGTCAGTGTATTTACTTCTAAAACATCAGTGGTAGATAATGTAGTTGCAGATTATTCGACTTTTCCATTGTATCCTTAATCTTGTTAAGATTGTATAATCCTGATGTAATTTTCTCTCCTACCAACATATCTCATCAATTCAAAATGTGTAAATATGAAATTACACTCGAGGACATTTGCGGGTCTTACGTTTATCGCAGTCAATGTCTTTAGGATGCTTGTTTGTTAATGGTTGTGGTAAATGATACAATTAATACGCTTGACTGCTCCGTCATTGCAATGCGGTATTTACTGTATCTGAACACCGCCTTGACACTAAATGTGGTGCTTTTCTGCATTTTTATGGCATTAAAAATTGTTAATGTTTTTTGCTCAACGGTCAGTCGCTTAAGCTTAAGCACCCCATTTATTACGGCCCACTGGCGATGTCAGCTGCAGCGCCAACTGTAAAAGTAACCAAAAAGAACGATGCCTTATAGGAGGGAGGCCCAGACTCACCTGAAGTGGTCTCCATCAGTACGCGGTACAACGGGCAACAATGCGGCTTCCACTAACGTTCACTAATGCAACAAATAAATCATGAAAAGTGTGGGACTGAAAGTTGCAAGCACTGAGAAAAAATGAGCAGCAAACACAGACTATTTTTTTTGTTTAGTTAGTTAGCTCTGATGCCCAGACTAGGGAATAGATACATTAGCGATATGGTGATGACAGCTGCGGCGAGAAAGCCAGGCATAAGAGTAGATATATTTGATACTAACATGTGTTTATATTGTTTTGGTATAATTTTTAAATATATATTTTTAAGACTAGCTTGCAGTCAAAGACAAATAAATATTCGGCTTAGGAAATAATAAGAGGGATTCTCTAAGAAACAAATTCCTTCCAAACAGTATAAGTTGTATGGTAATGTTGTAAAATATGTTAAGATAAAGCAACTATATAATTAATGTGGTGTTTTTTAGTAGTAGTGTATTTGATTACCATTATTGTGAACACTTCACTTGGTACACACTGATAAATGCCTTTAAAATTGTGCTGGCCACTTGTTAAGCGTTTTTTGAGCACATCCTTGGTGCAGTCCATATATTCTGTCTGTAGGACATTTAATAAATTATCGGGCATTGATTTCGAATTCGCCATCGAACAGTGCCCATTTCTGAGACACTTGAATGCGACTGAATACTGACTGACTGCAATGGCACTAATAAAATAAATATACTATGAAACACACACACACACACCCAGAGACACGCACACACACACACAGACACACTAACACACAGTGAATATATACGTGAATTCGAGCGTGTGAGAGAGTTTCAAATGAAATGCTAAGAATGTCATGCTTATGCGTTACGCTCAATGGGTTTTGGATGACAGACTGACAGACGTAGGGAGTCGATGAATAAGCAGAATGCTTCACGGATATAAACATCAAGACTGCGGGATGTGGTAAACGCAATGACATTTAATGGGATTGGGTCAACAAACGCATTAGTGTGTTCATGGGCTGGGAATAAGGATGGCAACTATACCAAGATAAGGACTTTATGGTGTGCACAAATTGTAGCGCATAATTCATTAGAATGCGCAAAATATATACATATATATATACACAAAAATAAATTCTTAAATAAAGAGCTCAATGTTATTAAATATAATTACTCCAAGCTTCACATGTTATCTTATCAATATATACATATACATATATATATATATATATATATTTGAAAATCGAAAGGCTGTTCAGAGTTTATTAGGCAGGCAACAGGCTTTTATCACATGCCCGGGTAGCTCAGTCGGTAGAGCATTGGACTTTTAATCCAAGGGTCCAGGGTTCAAGTCCCTGCTCGGGCGACCATTTTTTTTTCCATATCTCCTATTCAAAAAATCTTAATTTTGATTTATTACAGCTGACTGCTCCAATTGGATACAATTCCTTAATGTGTATATGCAGAGATAAAGTCGTATATTAAAACGCAATTAAATCGAAATCCAGCAAAAAATCGTAAAAATTTTTCCTGCATTTGAAATCAAATTGAATCTAATTCGGTAAATTGAAATGCCAAGAGCAGTCACATGGAATGTAGCGCAAATATACACACACACTCCCACACTCGCACACACGCATGCACTCACACGCACACACTAACACTGAAATCCACGCCTTTTGCTTTCAAAGTCAACAGATAATAAGCTTAGTCGGCATCATCATACCCTGATAACAGCATTGTTTAATATAATTGTAAATTATATATAATATTAATTATCAATCATGTTTGGTTTTTTACACACAGCCGTAACTTTGTCAAAACTGCCGCGATGTGAGATTTCAGAATAAACTTTGCTATAGGAAAAATTTTAAATGGTCAGAAAAACATTGGAACTCTTGCCCGTATTCCTAAAGTGTTATTTATTTCCCCTAGATATTGTCTCTTATGAACTTATTTACATTTAAGTTAAAAGTAACACTGTACTAAATTCTACTCCATCATATGCTCTACACAACTGTAGTGCCAGAGTATAAAAAGTTTCTAGACTCAAGTCAAGCTGTGGATGCCAAAGTCGAAAGCGAAAACTTTCACTTTGAAGGACACGAAGAAAATACTTTAGAGATGCGCAATCAGAGCGACTGTTAGATATACATGTATGTACATACATATGTATAGTCTGATAGTATACAAACAAACAAATAGGACAGGCTGTCAATCTCAGCGAGCGTTCGTTCGCCGTTCACCATTCGCCATTCGCAGCTCGGTGAAGCGCAAAGCGGAAATCAGACGCCATATCAGGCGGATATGCTCGACAAGACCGGACGGAAATGAAACGTAAGTGAACATTGCAAAAACAACAAGCTGCCGAACATTGAATTAAATGTTCGGAGAAGCAGCAGCAGCAGCAGCAGCAACAACATCAACTGACATTGACAACGATGATAATGCCATTGAAGCTGAGTTACGATGCGGGCTAAGGATTGAGAATTGGGATATACAATAAATAGGAATAGGTAAATATTGAGTATACGCCATCGTAAACAAAACGAGATTGTGTCAACAGTGGCAATAAAAATGCAGTGCCAATAAAACGCATCAAAGCAATTTTACCGTTTTCGTTGCTCCAAGTTGACATACGTACATATACATACATACATTTGTACATATATATACATACTGACTTACATAGATTTTTGTTTTACTCTCACTCCCCCAAGTCACTCAGCAAAACATGAATCGATTTCGCATTTGCAGTAAAAATGCAGATGCAAACAGACAGCAATAACAACTTAAAGTTTTGTTAGTTGGCTATATAAAAAAACACATTTATGTAAATAATAGGTAATAGCTGCAACTAGATACAGCTACATTCCTACTGCAGATTTATGTGGATATTCATTTCTAACTAATGCATAAAACAAGTTTTAGCCAAAAAGATTGATGAAATAAAAAAAAAAAAAATGAGAGCTTCTCATAGCATTCTCAATAAATTGAATAAAGTTCTGGTTATATATAGCTTAAATAATATACGTATATTGCTAGATGAGATTTCTACTTAAATGAGTTAAAAGAAAGAAAGAAAAAAACAATGATGCTTTGAACTTAAAGCTGAGATGTGTATATTTGTTATTTCTAAGCAGAAGCATTTCTGCTCAAAAATTTGTATTATTTGTTTGAATACATACATTTCCAAAACAATATAAGTTTTTGTTTCCAAATGAATAATAATTGCTTAGCCATTTGGGTGTATTGAAACATTCAAAGTGAAAACATTAAATTGCACAACAAAATTGTTTACAGCTTTTGATGAAATAATGTTAAATTAGCTTAAGTCACAAAGCTGCATTCAGATATAGCACAACATATACATATATTCAGATCAAGCGCATCCGCTGAAAATTGACTTGAGTTGAATTCGAGTGTTTCTTTAAATGGCTTAACCAAGCGCATCTAAATCGCTTTTCACTGCATCGTTGTGTCTGCTTGACTGCGAGTGTGTGCGTGTGCATTTATAAATTTATATATATATATATATATATATATATGATACATACGCATATCTGTATGCAAATTGAAGCAAAGTTTTTCTGGTGGCTGCCTCTTCGAGGGCTAACTGCAGCGCTTTACACGATTTCTTTACGCCATGTTGCACATTTTGCGAGTGTTGCAAAGTTCAAATGACTGTGAAAATGCACTCGGGCGACGGGGAGCCACCGCAAATATGCAATAGAATGGGAATAACAACAACAATCACAACAACAACATCAAACAACGACATAAACTATTCTATAAAACACCAGCTTGGTTATCGAAATGGCAGCGGCAGGAACAAAATGCCGCACGTGTTGCAAGTGCGCACTCGAAAAACTTGTGTATTTTATGCACAACATTTCTGTATTTATGAGAACATGAGAAAATACAAAAACATTGAAAACATTCTGGCCTCCTTATGACCTTGATCTCTCTCGGTTTAAATATAAAAATACATAAAAATTAACTTAAAGTGTTTCATTTATATTATGTGTGAATATAAGCATATTATTAAATACATCTGTTTGGAATATATTCTCCCATGGTAAATGTTTATGGCTATGATCAAAGAAATAACCAAATAAACAAAGTCTATACAGATCTAGAGATGGATAAATATATAATTAGATGGATCTTGAGATATATAACTATATTTTAAGTTCTTTAATTATATTATATTTATGCTAGGGATACCTGACTTAAAACCGATATTTATTTGTGTTAAAGTAAAAAAAAATAGTGCATTTCATAATAGGTAAAAATTTTTTCACTGTAAAAATTAGTTTCTTTATTTGATTTAAATATGGAGAAGGGAGCAACAGGAACTTTGGGAAGTCTCAATATTAATAAAAAGATAATTTTTCTCCAGTTAGAATAACCGTTTCAAACGCAACTGTTGCCCATCAAAAACATCGAAAAGCTGGGGTTCCACTTGGGGAAATTGCGCTTAATTACAGATAAAGATAGCAACCGGTTAAATTGGGATAACTCACACTGCGCAGTCGCCTTGCAAGTGAGAGAGAGAGAGAGAGAGAGAGAGAAAGAGTGCATTTGTCCTTATGTTGTCCTTATGCTCACTCTCTTAGGCTTAGCTGCTCTCAGAAAGCTCCTTTGGCACCTCAAAGGCAAAATGCTCATTTAAATCAAAACATTTCGGGCTCTGTGCTTTGTGATGTTTTGGAGTTGCCCCATCATCTCCCCTGCCCTCCCCATCGAGCTATATGTTATTGTTATTTGTTGCCATTGGTACAACATTTCCATAGACGAGCGAACACGCGCTCAATTTGATTGAATTGTTATTGTTATTTGACTGTAGTTGTTGAATTGGCTGGTTTTTTTTTTGGTTTGTTTTTTTTTTTGTTTTTTTTTTTGGTTTTATGTGGCCACTGCTAGTATGTTCGCCATTTAGCCAAATGCACATTTAGGCCAAATGGTAGGAAATTTTTACATGCATTAGTGTGTGTGAGTGTGTGTAAGTGTGTGTGTGTGTGTGTGTGTGTGTGAGTATGTGTGTGTGTAAGTGCTTGAGCCTGCTTGTGGGACTATGTCAGTTCCATTGACTTGAATAAATAACGAGCACTACGTGAGTTGATTTTCGAGTCTTAGAATTGTTTGCCTTTTGCACGTGGCGGCTGCCAGAAAAAAGATTTGTAAGTGTGGCCGTATTTACATTGTACCCGTGTGTGTCTATCCGTCCGTCTGGGTTTGTCTGATTTTCCATTTTTTTTTTGTTTGTGTCTTTGTCTTTGGGTCAGCAAATGACTCGCTTGTGGCTCGTACAGCGTCAGCGATTTGAGGCCGGAGTGGCTGCAAAGCTAGTGGAAATTGTAGCCTGCTTTTCAGGCAACCCTGACCTACTACTTATAGTTGTGTGTGTGTGTGTGGAAGTGTGTGTGTTACTCAACTGTCGATGGCATTGTCAATCAGTCAAATACATCAGCGTCAAAGCTCTATATACTAATTGAATGCATTTGCATTTTATGCACAACTGTCATGGCATTCGAGCACACACACACACACACACAGACAGACGAACAGTTACTTTGTGTGACAATGTTTGCAACAATTTTTAGCGTTGCAACGTAACATTAACTGGCAATACGCAACACTTGCCTCGGACTACAAAGCACATTTGTCTTATATTAAAACTATTTTATATCAACAGTCGCCTTACTAAAGATAAAAATATAAAGTCAAAAATATGTGTACAGGGTAACTGCTAGTCGTGCTATCGCCCCTCGAGTTGAGTAACTAATTGCTTGTTTGTTGACATCCAGTGTGATGCAATCTCAGTCCGCGTCTCATTTTGCCTTTCACAGCTTTCACAGCTGCTGCTAAAGTTAAAGTGTGGCAATTGCAGGCGAGTGTCAGGCCGTGCTTTGCAACTGACATAATTAGCTCACATGTGTGCGTGTGTGTATGTGTATGTGTCTGTGTGTGTGTATCGGTGTGTGTGTGTGTGTGTGTGTGTGTGATATAAGAGTGTTGCTCATTGAAGCACTTTCAAGTGCTTTGTTTGGTCCAACTCTTACAGCAAATAGACAATGAGTTGTGAACAAATGAAGACGGCGTCATTTTGTTGCACAACAACTGCCTAAGAAAGAGAGAGAATTGGCGAGAAAGAGAGAGAGAGTGAGGGAAAGAGATGGAGACAAGAACTTAAACTCATTTCAGATAAATTTTTTTCTAAGTGTATGCTTGTCTAGAGAGTAGTACTTGAAATGCAGATCATTGGCAAAGCTTAGAAGTAATTTAAGAGTTCAATATTAATAAATTTAAAAAATAAATGAACAGTTTTTTCTGCTGTTCATAAAAGCATATTTTGTACAATTATAATTATTTTTCTCGTTATTTGTCAGATGAAAGATAAATATAAATAAAAGCAATTTTAGCCAATCTACAAGAATGACACACAAATTTCTGTCAAACAAATTCCAATCAAACTCTATTGCTCATTAAAATATGCTTTAAGTAAGACACAATAAATGTAATAAAAAGTATAATAATTTTTTTTTGATTATTCTACAGATTTTCTGTGCTTGGCAAATTTCATTGATCGAACGATGGCGAATTACTCTGCATACTTTAAGCTTTTGTTATTTATTAATTAAGTTTACGTGGCGGCCAAGCCAATTAGTGCATATCACTGTATATATGTATATATCTCTGTGTGTGTCAGTGTGTGTGTGTGTGTGTTTGTTTGGGCTTGCGGCTGACCGGGAGTCAGGGGTCAACATCTATACAAAGCAAGTGCGGCTTTGGCAGCAACTGAACTCAACTCTTGATGCAGTATGAACTCTTGAACCCACCCCACATTCAACATTTGCATGCATATGGATATGTACACACACACACACACACACACACACACACATACACACACAACAGAGCAATTTGCATATAGATTAAAGGAGTGTAATGTTGTTGGAAGACAAACAGCGCCAGTCGACGTAAGTCGCCCATTGAATCTTGTGCAAAATCCTTTTGCTTTTGCCCAACCAACTTGCTGCAGTTTTGTGGGCGTGGTCGACGGATGTTTTCTTGCAATTTGCTTCCGTTTTTGTGCTCACAATATTTTTTTTTTGCCGTGAATAATTCAAGTGTGCGGGGCGCGATTCATGTTGTTTGTACTTTTAAATATGTTGTTGCATAATCTTGCGCCCCTCGATGCGCATTTGCGTTGTTTTTTTCTTGCTTGTTTTTATTTTAATTGCAGTTTTGCATACGCCTTATGTTGCTACCTCATCCATAGCAGAACTAAAAGTTAAGTTCTTTAATTAGGTAGCCTGTCGAGTAGAGTTGAATTGATAAAAGGTGCCACAGTGACATAAAATTCTGAGAGTTATATTTAATATAGTAAATCACTTTTAATGAATCATATATGTAATAGTAACAATAATAATAAATATAATAATAATATTAACAATTAATATTATAATAATATTAATAACATAATATTTATTATGATTTAATGCTTATTTGCTTATCTTTAATAATTAATTAAATATTTTAATTTGCCCATTTTAACTACAATTTTCAATTTGAACATATTCACAATAATTATTTCAATACTTAAATTACAAATTTTAATTTTTACTTGCAATATTACTTTGATCATCATATTAAATGCTGGGATACTTTTAGTGCTTCAAATCACATTAGTGCACATCAGTATGCAACACAACAGCGGCAAGGTGTTGTGTGTGTGTGTGTGTGTGTGTGTGTGTATTGGTGCAACCTGGGAACACTTACAAGAGCGACACCCCAAAAAATGTGGTTCATGTCTTTGGCTGACATTGTTGTTGTTGTTGTTGTTGTCGTGGCTGCTGCTGCTGCTTTCGCATTCGTGTCTCGGACATGAATTACGTTTACCGACAATTAATTTCAAGTGAAAATGTGCTAAAACTTTTAATTGGGCTACCAAGTGGCAGGCAATGTCTGCACAGCGAGGAGGATCCGAAGAATTTCAGCACCCATAAAAATGTCGACAACATGCCAGCCAAAAATGTTGCAGCAATTTTCGCCGGCATGCCAGCAGCAGCAGCAACATCAGCTGCAACGGGCAGAAATATAACCAGCCACCAGCCTGCCGTCAACTTTAAGTCAAGAACTGTGTTGCCGATTAGGAAGCAAAATGAAAACTGACTTCCAGCACGATAACACGATGCGTTCATTTAATGAAAGCATAATAGGCGAGTATCTCTTTTTTATTGTTGTTTCTATTGCAGTGCATAACCTGAACGGAATACAAATTGGCATAACGATTGCCGCCTCAAACTAAACTGACTTCATAAAATAACAAAAAAATATTTGCTTATCAAATGAGGCAGTGAGTGTAAAATCTCAGCAGCAGCAGTAGCGGCAGCTGCAGTTGGGACCTATCCAAGCCCGCTTCAAGGCACACCCGTCAAAGTCAAACAAAACAAAGGTTATGCGAATTATGGAAGCGTGCAAAATGGCAGCAAAACCGCCAAACAAAACTCTTCACTTCAAATTCACGCCTCGACGCACAGTGCACGCAAAATGTATTTTTCACTCTAGCTCCTTTTGTGTCCCTCTTTCTGCGTATGCATTAGTTACGGTTGCTTCAGCCGCCTCACTTTAATTAAACCCAGTTGTTGTTATTGTTGTTGTTGTTATTGTTGGGACACTAACTTTGGCGACGTGCTGCAGTTTTCAATTTCTGAGTTCTTAGAAATTTCGAATTTCCAGAGATAGGCAAACCTAAACTCAACTGAAGTTAAGGATACTCTAAACCGTAACTTATCTGTCAATATGACATAATATTAAAAGTACATCTGGGTTTATGTACATATATTTTAATAGAAAATATCTGATTTAAGTTGTGATATGTTTATGACTTCTTATTAATTGATTAGCTTCTGAAAATTGTATATACCTTTATGAGTGGATTGAAGATCTAAAGGCTAGCTAAATTGTTTCAATTACGACTTCATGATATACAGATTTAATATAGAGACTTTAAGCTTCAAAGCAGGAAGAGTGTTTACTCAGCACGTATTTTGGTAGATCCTTAGTAAATTGTTTAAACACAACGCTTACTTAAGCAAGAAGCAAGAAAATAATTTAGCTTGTTGCAGCCATTGATTAATTAAAACGGAACTATAGAAATGCAGCAGCACCCTGTGGGAAATGTCCAACATTGTGTGTAGCTACAACAACAGCAACAACAATAATAACGGCAACAAATGTGCTCCTTTCCTGGCATGCTGGCATCATAAATTACACAGCTGCCATTAGCTAACACAAAATGAAATTTTTCAATTAAACTAAAGGCCATTGATGATAGTGGCAATGTCATTAGCAGGCCCACCAGACTCTGGCCAGCAGCTAGCACCTAGGCCCTAGAAACTGCTTCTCTCTCTCTCTCTCTCTATCTTTCTCTGTCTCTCTTTTTGTGTCCCTTGGTATATGGCTGCACAGTTAAATGGCACAGGTAAATCGGTGGCACATAAATTAAAATCGAAGCCAGTCTATTTTATGTGCATTTAATGCGAGTCGATGAACTTTATGCCCACACAATGTTTAAATAAATGCGCTGTGTTTTATGGCATACTCCAGCGGATTTTGGTTGTTTATGGTATCCGCAGCTAATTGACAATTGAAAATGTTGAACATTTGCGAGTAGCGACAGTTAGACATTCAAAGTTAATAAGCAATTTGCATAACAAATTTTCTAAAACGATGACAACATGTCGCATGCACCGATATATGGGACGCATGCTTAATGTGCGTACATCGCAATGCGACACATTGCGTATACGCCATGCGGGCTGGCAAGCAGGCAGCCAGACAGGCAGACAGGCAGACAGGCAGGCAGGCAGGCTTGCATGCATTTAATTGTTTTGGAGAACCAGAGCGTCGCCCCAAACAAAAATGTCATTGCTCGTGGGCTGTTTGCTGTGTGCTCAGAGCATTAGCTTTATTTTGACGCAACTCCTGCACCACCGCACCGCATCGCACCGCATCGCACCACTACAACCCGCAGTCACCTAGTCACCCAGTCAACCCACGCACAGCCCGCGGCGCTGTTGCATTTTTCAAATGCAATGTACGTAATTTATTCTCGGCTTGTTAATTAGCCTGGCAGCAGCAACAACAAGGCCAACAACATGCGCTGCCAGCCTATTAAAATAGTGTGGCTTAAAAGCCACTTCTGGCATTTTTGGTTTCAAAGTTGTTAGATTACTTTTAGAGCTTATTGACGTCAGTATTACAAACGTTATTATTCATTATCGTAATACGTCATAAAAGGTTATTAGACAGATTTTTAAAATTGAATAAATGAAAAAGAAATGCAAATGACTGGGGTGCTCGCCAGTCAGAGTCAGAGTCAACATCTTTTTAAATACACTCCATCATATTCAGATTCAATAAAGAGTGTTTAAACTTTAAGGCGTGAAGGGTGATTAATCAGTAAAAGATTCGTGAGGGCATTATTAAATATAAATAACAACAATTTTTACTTAATCAACCAAAATAATTTGCGTTTTTGAGGCTATTAATAAAATAATATATCAATCAAGATCATATTTTATGAATATTAAAGTCGCAGAAAACTTACTTAGCAGATTAAACTCTAAAATACTAATATGATTTTTTAAAATCAATTAATTGCAAATTGAAAATAGGTTTAGTTCTGACTGTTTGTGAAAAGTTTCGTACCTTTCGATACAATCTTTAAACTGTCTCAGTGCGCGCTTAATTCGAGCTTAATTAAAGTTAATGGACAATCCTTGTAACTTAAGAGCAGCCTTACAGTCTAATTATACAAATGAGTATAGAACCTTTCCTACAAAATGTGCAACTTGGCCACAAATCACATCTAACAATCCAACTGGTTGCAGTGTAATAAAATAAAACGGGACTAAAATGGTTATGGTTGCATCTAACGGATTTTCCAGTGCAATTAGCCAGTGTCAATTGTTCATACAATGTGTGCGTGTGTAGGCTCAGATGTGTGAATGGAACATTAGTGGCTTGTTTTGTTTTTCATGCTGCCTAGCCAATACATGCAGGCATGCACACTCGCACACATACACACACACACACACACTCACACACACACATAGTAAACATACACGACTTTGTACTCACTCCTAACTGCCATTTGCATCTGTTTCTACTTCCGTTGGCAGGCCACAAAGCATTGGTCCTCCGTCAAACGCCTCCTCTAGGTCTGTGTTGCCCCCTCGGGCATAACATGATTTGTAATTTGATGCCATGTGCATACACACACGCACACACACACACATGCATAATGAGAAACAGCGACAGCGAGAGCGAGAAAGAGCAGTTGCTGCTGCCGTTTCTCGGTTGCAAGGAAATGTGCCTTACAGTATGCAACACATTTGCGGCCAGGACCATTATAATTGCGCACACACACACACACACACACACACACACACACACGCACGTACAACCACACACATGGTTGCAAGATGGATGCAAACGAAATTGCATTGGACATTATGCCTTATTATAATTAAATGATAATCAATTTGGTAAATATTTGAATTTCTGAGATATTTACCAAGCAATGCAAGTTAATCAGGCGTGTCTTTGGATCAGCAGCAAAAATATGTGTAGAGGCAACTATTTGCTCTGGCAAAATCAATATGAGTTTCTCGCAAGTTGCATGTTGCATGAAAATCACCAATAACTATAAATTTCTTAGCAATTTACTTGAGAAATGAGTCGATTTTTTTTTTTTTGGTTGTTGCTTTTTTTTTTTAAGTAAAGACGTCGGCGAACAGCCACCACCAAAATCAATTCCCCAGCTATTTCACAGCATGTAATTTCTCAATTTTTGGTAGCAGCATTCGCTGTCCAAGGCAGACTCTTTGCCACTGATGCCTCCTTGCCTCCTTGCCCCCTTACCATATTGCCTCATTGTTTCTCGCCGATTTCTTTAGCTCCGTACTTAATTTCGGGCTACGACAACGTTGCGGGGTTGAAGGGAAGGGTGCCACAAAATATGCTGCGACTCAGCTATTTCTATTTATAAAAGAAGGCTATAAGGATGCTTTCCTTTTTTCTTTTGCCCTCTTTTTTGCCCTCCTCTTTGTTATTTTTAGCTGCGTTAATAGTTGCAATAAATCTGCCTCTTTTTTTTATAACAAAGTACGGAATGAAATGAGCTGCACTAGTTAGTTAAGTATCTAAGCAGAGCTTGAATAAACTTAAAGTATATTGATGAATTTAGAATTGCTTAAAAATTTGCTTTTTTAATTTATTTATTCATGTGCATTTGTCATATTTATTGTTTTATGTAAAGAAAATGTGAGATTTGAGTTTCGTTTGAAAGAAAGGTTAAATAAAACTTGCTCTCTAGTTGAAGTTTATTTCATATGGTTAATTAATTATGCCACCGCCTCCAGATCAAATTTCAGTGACTTAACCTTCTCATTGATCCAAGGCCGTAGGTAGGGTACATTCGCATAAACCGCCGGCACATCCTCCTCGGCGCAATCGATGCCCCACGAAACGATGCCAGCTAACTGATAGCGATTATCCTGTCCGGGCAGCGTGCAGAACAATGGTGATCCGCCATCGCCTTTGCATGTATCCTCACCCTTTCTGCCACCGGCACAGAGGAAACTCGGACGCAGCCGGAAACGCCTGCCCACTCGTGTGAGTCTCAGCTGTGCCTGGCACTCATCTTTGCTGACCAAGGGTAGCTCGATGCGTTTGAGTAGCTGTTCGTTCCTACTGCTGTTCACGTGTCGGGCACCCCAACCGGTGGCGTAGCAGACAGAATTGCGGAGATCTTTTTGCACCTGAGGCGTCTCGGGTGGTGGCAGGCACAGCGGTTGAATATGCGGCTGTATTTCGATCGGTGTCTCCAGAACCAGCAAAGCAATATCATTAAAATACGAACCGGGATCGTATTCCTCATGGCTGATTATCTGCTTGATACGGCGGCCCTGACGCTCGTACGGCTCATTGAATCCATTCAGATCCCACTCGCCGGCAAAGACAACCAGAGTTTCCACCGTTTGGTTGCCTATATTGTGAGCGCTCGTTAGCACCAGCTGTTCATGGATTAGTGTGCCACCACAGAGATACTGATTACGTCCACTCATGATTGCCACCATCCATGGAAATTGGCCAAATAGTGATACATCGTGCGGGTACTCGTAGCCATCCTCATCGGGTATCAGGCCATTCACATTGCTGTGCCCGCAGCCCTGGTACTTGAACTTACGCAACCTGGCAACATACGGACTCTCATTGGCATTCACCTGAAACGGGTATAGAAATTAATGGCGGTAAAAAATAAATCCATGAATACAGCAAATCTTTGGAGCTAACACACACAATTTGCATTTAGAAAAAAGCAGGACTATCAGTATTAAATGACATTGTTCACATTGTTATTCACTTCTGAAGATATAATAAACTGGTTGGAACAAATATTATCAAACAATATCTGAAAAGCTCAAGTAAAAAAGATATTTATTCATTCCAACATTTAAGAAATTATTTCAATAAATTTCAAAATAAATACTAAGTGAATAAATTTTCTCAGAGTGTATTTGTATGACTCACCCGCTGATCTAAGGCACAGCAACGATGCAAGGAACGTGTGCAGGGCAACTCCCCAATACGTGCATTGAGTAGAAAGCGACCATCTTCGACGATGATATTATCTTGACAGAGTTTCCTTGGCACACATTCCATATTCAGGCCGCAGGTATCATAGCCGCTTGGTTCAGAGTCCGTGCCAGTAATCGATTTGGTTTTGATGTCGGTGAGTGCGGGTTTTAGATTTCTTTTCATATTCTGTTCAGCATCCCAGCTTTCCAGTTGCTCGCGATCGCAGCACACCATACCCTGACCACAGTTGCGAGCGAGGCGTACCCCAATTATGTCACGTCCCGAATCATCCGTCTCCTTGCATCGCTGCTCGGTGACGCACAATTCGTCTGTGCCACATACTGACATCGATGCAGCGCTTTTCTGGCCATTTAACAACTGACTTTGCGTCACAACAACAAAGATCAGCAGCCAATAATTAACGGCGCCCATCAGCTGTAATATATAGTATAATACAATTCAATTTGCGGTTGTCTCAATTGAAAGAGCGAGAGAGAGAGAGAGAGAGAGATAGAGAGAGAGAGAGAGAGAGACACTAATGCCGATTAGATTCAGTACAGTCAGAACAAAGAAATAACCGCATGCAGTGCGTAGGTTATCAATAAAGCTCTCAAATTCATATCGATTAGAATTTTTTTAAATACTTCGCTTTAGTAATAAAAATTATATGAATTTATATGGCGAGCTCATTTCATGATCGCATCCGCAATTCAATTTAGTCAGACGATTGCCTTAACGATTCGAATTCTCGTTGTATTTATTTGATTCACTGCCAACGCAATTTTATTTATAAATACAACATACACGTATAGACATTTTTGTCAGATACAGTTATAATCCGAAGCGCGTACAAATGCAACTGAGCTGTTTCAAGTCGAGTTCGTGTTAATATATAGAACCGGCTTGGAATCAAACGAAAAGCGTTGCTGAATTGAGGCGCAAATAAGCATCTAAGAGACATAATAACATTAAGTCGGATTAACTAAAGAGCTGAGAAAATTTTAAGCTAAGCTTAAGTTCAATTCTCTTCGTTAAGTTTATGAATTTACAATAACGATTCCCACAGAGAGTTCGGAGAGTTGAATCTGTTGATAAAGCTAATAAAATGTGTGATCTGGAGATTGGAAAACTCAGTTGAATGCGCAAACTCATTCGGAACGTAACTCGAGCTACTCGTGTATTTTTGTTTTTTTGATTTTATTGTGGCTATTATTAGCTGTTGTTTAAATATGTAATTATTTATGTGCGACATTGATTATTCATTTAATCGTTACCAGACAGCTGGGCATAGTATATAAATTTATACCGTCTCAGTTTTAAAAGTTATTACTTCGAAAACTGCTGTTCGAAACTTCAATACAATACGCAATCAATGTAAGGGTACAAAAGTCACATAGAATTTGATTAAAACCAGATTAAAACTGACTGCGAAATTCTCTAGATAACAGTATTATTATTCGCAACGAACTTTCTTGTTTTGTTGAGGGTCGACAATTGCAAAATGATTAATGTGATCTTCAAATTTTGACAAGGTTACTAGTAATTTACATTCCAAGTTTGTGGAATTTGTTGGATATGACGATTTTTGGGAATAGATTTCTTTTGTTTTTTTTTTTATATTACCTCAATAATTTAACGTCCAACAGTCCAGAGGTCGCTGGTTTGGGGGCGCTTCAACCTTCTGCGTGTTGTATTTGACCCAAGTGTGCAAGCCAAAGAGATGACGTGGTTATGCAACCGGTCATTGTAACGACTCGTATGCCGATTGATTTCTTCCATAATTGTGGGAAGGCCGAAGTTATTGTGCAGCGTCCTATTGCTGACATAAGGTGGGGCCCCAGAGATGTCTCTGAGCATCTTGTTTTGCAAAACTTGAATTTGGTTAATCCAAGATTTTGCAGCTGTGTCACAAAATGGAATTCCGTATGTCCATGTGGGCACGACGATGCTCCTATACACGAGCAGCTTGTTGCTCATGCCGAGCAATCGACTTCCCTATGTAAATCAAAGAAAGTTATGATCGGAGTGTAAAAGAAACTAATTTTGAGATGTCAAACATTTCTTCACATTTCTTACGCTAAACATAATAAAAGTGTGCAAAAGTGGTATTATAGCCTCAAATTCCTTAAGGTATAATATATATTCTTGATTATGATCAACAGCCGAGTCGATATAGACATGTCCGCCTTCTTGAACACGATATAATAAGCTCTCGTATAACTTTTTATCGCATTTGATCGTTTAGGGTATATTGTAGTTGAGCTTACTCGAATAAAAAATCCCTACTACTTTTAAAAGAGTAAGTGTGAGTAAATAGCTGCAAAGATAACTGGTTAACATTCGACTTATGCACTTCTATCAAGTTTCTGTCAAATGCTGAATGTTTTTTATATTCCAGACAGTGCGCAAGATGGAATATTTAATAAAGATGCTTTCGCTGCTGATACTCGCATATGCCGCCACAGTGCTGTGCTTATGTAACGACAATCAGATTTGTGTCACGGAACAACGCTGCAATGAGTCAGATGATTCCGGTGCTGGAAAACTTGTACCACGGGCTCTAACTCGCAGTTGCGGCGTGTCTCTCGTCTGCTGCGACAAGGAGCAGCTGGAGAGCTACGTCAAAAGCCAGGCGAGTGGCAAATCGAGAGCACTTATAAGACAGTCAACCAGTGTGGTGAGTCAGACCTCGCAGAAGCCGATCGATGTTGACTTCATGCAGGATTACAACAGCTGTGGCAAGGATAGTCTGTGCGTACCCCGACATCTCTGTAAAACTGGCGCCGTTAATGCAGATGGTCGGTTTATAATTCAGCCGAAAATGAATAATGCCCACAACTCGGGCTGTGCAGCTTTCGAGACTTGCTGCCCCTTGGATGAAAGGGTAAGAAGAATAATAATAATAGAATTATTATATAATAATTATAGATATTATTATTATAAATAATATATATTAAAATACAAATAATATTCCAATTAATAATACATGCAACAGCACTATTCACTATACGTTCAGCCAAGAGTGGTTTCTATTTTTCTTACTCTAATTAGATTTTATAAGTGCCCTGGGAAATAACAGTAAATAAATAGTAAACATCACAAAATATATAAATAATATACATTTATTAATTAGTTAATGATTTTGACCTACACATTACATTAATTAATTACATTGTGGCATATTTCTTATTTGCTGGTTCAAGCTGCCTTTCTAACAAATATTTATTATAAATTAATTATTTATATGCAATGATTTTCCAACTGCTTTCTTATAATTCAGCTGACGGATAGCGAGAGTCCCGTGCGACGCGATGTTAATCAGTTCAAGTACAAGGGCTGTGGCTACAATAACCCCGGCGGACTCTACTACGCTTTGGTAGGCTACAACGATAATGAGTCCCTCTATGCCGAGTTCCCCTGGATGGTTGCCCTGATGGACATGAAGGCGAATTATATTTGTGGAGGCACATTGATACATCCCCTTCTGGTGCTGACGACTGCCCACAATGTGGCTAACCACAGCTCGGACGCACTGCTGGCCCGTGCCGGCGAATATGATTTGAGGAGCGATGGCGAGCCGCTTCCCTTTCAGACGCGCCGTCTGCGCGGTGTGTTGCGCCACGAGCACTATAACAAACTGAATTTTCATAATGACATCGCACTGCTGGTACTGGAGCAACCTTTTGAGCTGGCACCACATATCCAACCGCTTTGTTTGCCACCAAACGACAGTTCACAGCTGCAGGCACAGTTGCGCACAGCTCAGTGCTTTGCCATCGGTTGGGGTAATCACAATTTCAGCGAAAATTTCATGACACAGATTCTTAAACGCATTGATCTGCCTATTCTGGAGCATGCACATTGCCAGCGGCTGCTCCGCGGCACCATTCTTGGGAAGCGTTTCAGGTTGGACGACAGCTTCATTTGTGCCGGCGGCATAGAGGGTAAGGACACGTGTAAGGGCGATGGCGGATCACCTTTATTCTGCAGCATGGAGGGGCAACAGAATCGCTTTCAGCTGGCAGGCATTGTCTCCTGGGGTATTGAGTGTACACGGAAGGATATTCCAGCCGCATACACGAATGTGCCACATTTAAGAGACTGGGTTCAGGAGCAGGCCTGGAAAGGTGCCAGCATTCTGTTGACTTAGGACGGGCAGTAACAGTGAAATAATAATTCTTATTTGATTGAACAAAAAACTTGTGTTAGTATTTTATCGAATTCATTTACATAAACTTAATAAAATATTAAACAAATATGAACAAAACAATCTGATATGATGATTTTGAAGGTCATCATAACATATAAAACAAGTAAGAGTGCTGTAGTCGAGTAAACTCGACTACGATATACCCTTAACCCAGTTATTAAATATATTCTATTATTATTGGCAAATTCTTCTTTAAAAAGATTTACACTAAACACTGAAACATGCAGTCGTAGGTAGCGGGGCTCATGCCATCCCTTTCTCACACATGCGCTCGCATATTTATGCATAAAGAAAATGCTTGCGGCTGCTGATAGAAATGAGATCATTATGAGAATACATTTTCGACTATAACTTGGATGTTTCTTATCCGATCTTGACGAAATTTGGGCATTTGATCAAGAGTATGCATATGCATATCATGTATTAATTAGAAGGCAGTTATCGAAAAATCGCAAACTTGTACTGCGCCTGGTATACGAGAACCTATATTCCAAATTTGAAGTCTCTAGCTCTTACAGTTCCTGAGATCTGCGTACATGGCTATATCGACTCGACTATTGATCCTGATCAAGAATATATATACTTTGTGGGGTCGGAGATGCTTCCTTCTGCCTGTTACATACATTTGCACAAAACCATTATACCCTTTTTACCCATTTTTAATGGGTTAAGGGTATAAAAAGCGACAAGAATAAAGATAAACTAATACTAAGCGCGGATTAATCAACACGAAAACCATTGGAACGACATTTTCTAGATTTATACAGTTTTTTTCTACAGTATATAACTTGCTGCTTAAAAGATGTGGATGCTTAAAACCTTGTAAATTTAATGCAAAATGAATAAAAATATTTGTAATCTGTCAGCGATTTGAACCAAATGCATATTTTGTTTAGACAATAATTTTGTGCTCTTGTAAATTGTCAAATGCGCCAATATTTCTTTCAATACGTCAATATTTATGAGTTTTGCTAGTCGCCCAGTCTAATTTATATTGCTTCGGCTTGCGATTTTGATTTGTAGTGCCATAAAATTTGCCGGTCAATATTGGGGCACAAAAATTCAAGCGTACTTTGTCTGTCTCTCTGTCTCTGTCTCTGTCCTTCTCTCACTCTCTCTCTCTCTGGCTATGGATATTGAATTTCAAATAGTGGCAGCGCTTTTGCAGACACTGTTGCAACCAGCAGTGCGTATGAGCAATCAGTCAACCAGCCACTGACTCAGTTAGTTCCTACATACGATATCTGCATTTATGCTTCACCTACTCTCAATTTCTGTAAATGTTGTAAATGTGCGACTCTTTTTTTTTGCAATTTTCAAAGTATATATATAATTGAAATGTCTGAATAAATTCTATTGAATTAAGCTTCAAAAAACAGTTGATTTTTTATATTTATTTTCGTGTTTGCAATGCAACTTAAGCATAATAATTCAATGTTGATATACAAGCGTTTAGGAGCGAGTAGAAGAATAGAAAATTTCAAAACTATTCTGGGACAGCGTCGCTTAGAAGGCTAGGCACTCTTGCAAAATATACATCCAACATCATTAGAAAAAGCGAAAAATCCAAAGCTTCACTAAAAAAGTCAAAGTTTCATTTAGTTTTTGTTGCAGTGAAACTAAACAAATCAATGTGAGTCATGCAAATGAGTCAAGTCAAAAAACTGTTGATTGCTGTATGTGTTTTTTACCGATTCGCAGTTGAAAAGTTGATTGTGAGCTAAAAAATACAAGATAATTCGTTAAATTCTAACCAGATCTGATACATCCACAAATCGCTTAAGCTGAGTAGTAGCTTAAGCAGCGAAACTGCAATAAATTTTGCCAGATTGCCTTAACTGCAACTGCAACTGCAACAAGGAAGTCAAGGAGAAGGAAGTCAGAACTTTCACCTGTGCCGCCATAAATTTTCATTGCATCCATGCGCCGAGGCGCAGTCAATTGTACTTAAATATTCGACATTCACGATAACTCATCGATGTCGTTGGATTTCGTGTGGGTGGCAAGCTGAAGCTGGTATGAAAATCAATCCATTTAGCAGCATTTTGGGAAAGTTTTTCAAATTGTTTTATAGCAATAATGTAACTGGTAACAATGCCAAGAAGTTGAAATTGAAACGATGATGGATGTGAATTATGATAAACATCGAAAGAGATCTAATCTACGTAAATATTATTAGTAATGGAAGAATAAGAAAAAATGAATTGTAATTGATCATTTAAAATACGTATTAAAGAATTGTGAGCATTAAATGCTAATTACAGATTCGATTGGCAAATATTTCAATGAAATTAACTCCAAACATCAGCTAACGAATACAGAAAGTCCAAAGCATTCAAATTCTCGATCATATTGAAAACTGTTGGATCGAAGTTTCCCCGCGTCTGGGAATGCCTGGATAAGAAAATAAAACTGAGTCCCACCAGCGTTGTCTTTCAACAAAAACAATAACTTGATGAAATTCTTTATTCGGTATTAAATGGAATTGCTAGTTTCCTCATGATGGTGCTGTTACTTCCCGCCGGCCGAGAATCGAGCGAACATCTTTCGTGAAGCGAAGGGCGTCCAGAAAGGGTAGCAAATTGAGCAGTTCCTGATCATTGAGATCAAAGGTATAGCTCTTGATGGGTATGGCATTCTTTGGGAAGTCGCGATACGCACTCGGCGAGTTGTCAATGATGAAAACGCTTGCCAAATCCTTATTGACCGCAACCAGATTCTTGCTAACAAATGATGAAGTGGAGACACAATGTTGTCGATAGAAACGACGCTGAAATATCCCGCGGCCATCATCCAATTTGTCTACCACAATTGAGGCATAGGCCTCCATGCTGGCCGTAAAGATTACCACTTCGTACCATCTACCCACAAAGCTGAGAAACTCATCGACATATGGCCGTTTGAACACCTGAAATTCAATTGGTTGAATATCGGCTACAATCGGTATGTTTATCACATAATCGGGAACGGCGGTTTCGGGCATAAAATTACAGCCAATCAAATTGTTTGTCTCCGGATCAAGATAGCATGAATGCACAAGCGTTTCATCTAGATCGAGGACAAGTGTCTTGCGTCCTGCCACTTGCAACTGCGCCTTGGATGCTGGCGAAAGGGGCGCATCGTCATAAATGATAAATTGAGTCGGGTAAAATAAGTGTTGGATCTTAAACGCCAGATAGGCGATTAACCTCGTCACGTACTGGCCCAGTTCGTCCGTCCAATCGTAGATACGGGAAAAACAGGTTAGCCAACTTATATTTGGGACAGGAATCTGTAAATCTGTGCTTGTTTCAAATCTTTGTGTTTCCTTGATTGCAGCAACCTTGGAGACGTTCGGCTGATCAACTGATGATGACTTGGGCTGCTCCAAGAGCTGTACAACCATTTTCGCACATGAAACGAAACAATTTCTTTATTTTTAATTTTGCCAAATTTGTAAATATTTAGTTATATTATATTTCTATGGCTTGACAGTATTTTCAATATAAATCTAAAATATACATTTTGTGAAAGTTTGTAGCAGCTTACATAGCATTTGAATACTTCATTTCAATGAGGTACTTCCATCTCACTTTCAGAAAGAAAAGTTTAATATTTATTTCAATATGTTTACTAGTCTTCGGATTTCTTACGGTTAAATACTTATTAGTAATAAGCTGACGATTGTTTGAAAGTAAGTATTATAATATAAGAATTAAAATTCAATAGCAAATGAATATAGACAAATTATTATTCTATTCATCGAACGTTTCTTTATGGATGTAAATGCAGCTGACTTCATTTCCGTAGAACATGCCTGAGTTGGTTAAGCCCACAAGTCCACAATGTCAATGCAATCTTTCGCACCTCCTCTTTGACGAAGTGGTGGCAGACGGTGGCAAAGTGGAAGTCAAGTTAAGTCAAGTGTAGTCGGAGCTAATTGTAGCCAAGCCACAGACGGTACTTGTGCTCCCAATGTACCAAACGGCAGATTCATTAGCACACAAACACCAGAACAACGAGGAGGACACGATAGCGGAGGAGAGGAGCGACGCGGAGATGGGAGAGGGAGATTGCTGGGCCGAGCAACTGAAATGCAAATCAGGAAAAAGAGGGACGAGGCTAACGGTGAGTGCACTAAAATGGACAGTATCAACAACAACAACAAAAGCATTTTTACCACACTCCCCTACACCCTCCACCCTCCATCCTTCAACCCCTCACTCATTAATTAAGGCTGCTTGCATAATTTATATGTAGCTGTTTTCTGTAAATGTCGCTGCATCTAGCCTTGTTCCTTCCGGTTCATCCGGCTAACGTTCCGTATACGCACACCACTTTCTCTGCTAATTGAGTTATAATACTAAGCGGCCATTTATTGGCTAGCCAGTGAAGCGTAAAGCTAAGCAAGACTCTGCTTTTAAGTAGGTTACTTAATATATTTTTAAAGATGGTTTTAATTTCTTATTTTTCGCTTGTCTGCAGGATAAATTTACTAAAAAAAAAAATGGAAAACAAGTAACAAAAAGCTTGGGAAACTGTTGCAACTCCAATTCCAGCAACAAAAAATTATTGTTTTTCTTTTGAAACTACCTTTTTGTTGGCTATAAAGAAAAGTTTTATAGATGCTGCCAAGATTTTTATGCATAACAAAAAAATAATAAATAAATTAAAATAAACTTCTTTAAATACTTATGTGCCGTTTTGCTTACAGTCTCAAATCATTTCTTTAATGGACTTAAATTTCTACAATGCAAATAATTAAATAATTCGAGTTAGTTAGTGGTCATGATAAATTGGATTGCAATGCTGTTTAGTCTGTGATATTTTCGATTTTGTGTTTTTAGCTTAATATAATCAAATATAAACCAAAAACATTTCAATTTGTGAATCCGGTGTGACCATTAAATATTTGATGACTTTCACACCAAGCGAATCTATTCTGAAATAGAAGTTGCCATTTCCGCGCCAATTTGCAGTCAGCACAATATGCAAAGTAGGAGAGAAAAGTAGACAAAAATATAAAACAATTTGGTAACAGGCAAAATGCATCAGTATCATGGAGTATAGATAGTTAGACACTGAATTTAGGCGTATCTCTTATACCCTGTGTATATAGAAACTTTATAATTGATATTCATATGTTAGAGGGATTTGTGAGAAATGAAAATGAATTAAATAACATTATAAAATTTTAAGTTCTACGATTTGTTTTACTAGCAAATAAAAATTATAAAAATAAATTACTCTTACTTTAATTATATGAGTGTAATAGAGAGAATCTGTAAGTCGAGCACTTTTCTCTAAAGCTGTATCACTTGTTATGCTCGACAAATGTGCCTCTGAGTTAAGGCAGGAGTTGCAACTGGATTTGAAGTTGCAGCACAAAACCAAAAACTGTTGCAAAAACATGTCACATTAAGTGCCACAGACAGCAGTAGCATCAACATCAGCATCAGCAGCAGCATCAGCAGCAGCAGGAAGTCTATGGGACTTGAGTGCTTTTATTGCTGCCGGAATTCTGCGGGCATTCGCTTTGAAGTTGAAGCTTGCATTTGGCTTCCACTACTTCCTTCTTCCGTAGTTTTTTTTTTTGTATATTTTTAATTTTTTTTTTTTTTTTTTCGTTATTCTTTGGCATGCGGGTGTGTGCTGCACTTGTTTATGTTTTATATGCAATTGCACTTAAATGTAATGCTAATGTTTTGAATAGCTTTATATTTCTGGGCAGCCACTGAAAACTTTACATTCGGCACATTCAAAACATTGCATCCGTTCTCCCCATAAGAGATTGTCTACGTTTGATTTACATGTGTTAGCTATAGCTTAATCAACCCAATTAGATTTCACTTGTTGTTGCTTGCCGACAATCAATTAGATGCTTTAAATGTTGAACCCAACTGTGAATCCGTACCACTTTAATACTAATTAACGGCATACTGCCGTTGCCATTGCTGTGAGCTTACTTCATTATGTTGAACGCTTTTTATAATTAAATAGAGCCGAGATAACGTGGCAGACGTTGCATAAAACGCCTCACTGCCTTTCAAAGGAGCACAACGACAAGAACGCTGGTTCTAGGACGTCTAAGACTTTCGCCGTTTTCCTTATGTCAGCGTCAAAGGTGAAACCATTTTTCACTTTCGGGTGGAATTTTAATTATGACACTTTATTAACGTAATTGCTCTTTGCAGCACTCTTACAATGTAAATAGCAGCTTGACTGTGGTTGTAAAACTCAACTATTGTTCTTAATTATGGTTGTAATAAATTTTGTCGATATTGGCTATTCATTATTAAGACGTTGAGAGAGAGTTGTTAAGGTGCCATCAAATCGGCTCAACTGCGACATCAGTGGAGAATTCATGGATCAAGTTCCACTCGACGAGCACAGCATATAAAACAAATAGGAAATACATAATAAATGCAAAAGCACCCGATGAACGTCGCGCACAGAAATCGTACATCAAGTTCCAGGCCAGAGTTGTGAAAACGACCAGCATAAAGAATATGAACGCATTTTGGCCTTGATCCTCTGTCAGCCAATACAGTGAACCTTTGGCTGAACAGTGCTCATTGATAATGCAGGATATGCCCATGCCAAATGTAATGCCTGAAATTCAATACAGCTTGTCATTGAATGCAATTGAAATAATTAAATAATTAATTACTAAATATTGGTCCTGCGAGAACGGCAGCAAATGCCATTCTCTCATAGCCCTGCAGAGCCAGCTCCAGATTCATAATCAAATCAGCAAGTCCCCCGGCAAATGATCTCACAACTGCTGCAACAAAGCTCTCACTTATGTTAAAATAGAATCCAGATATAACACAGAGTACCTCCAGCTCGGTGGCAGCGATTGTAATAAACATTATTGAGGTGGTAGCGGTGAGTACAATAAATAACTATTGTACGCAGAATTAGTATTTCGATCAAATTGAGATATTTAAACTTACGACGTGATAGCTGGGCGGCTTATCTGTGCGGGAATGGATCAATACGAATATGGCCAGAGGCACGGTTACAATAAAGGTCCATTTGGCAATGGTATAGTCAAATGTCAGATGCCAATCCTGGTATTTACCGTCAATCAATGCTGAAAATCATATTTAATTATATTGATGTTAAAGTGATTGATATGTGATACCTTTAGTCACGGTGATAACCATATACGGAATAATAACAATCTGTAGGCAATTGAGTAGCTTGCACCATCCATGCTTATCATGCGTGTAGTCCACCAAAGGTACAAAAATAGTGCAGATCAGCACAATGGGTGATATTAAAATGCAGAATAACCGACCACACCAGCCTTTACGTCTAAACTCGCCAATATTAATCGGAATTAGGGCCTCAAGAAACTCAGAGCATAGAAGCAAATTCTTTGGATTATTTGAATTATGAAGAATATCACGAGTTTCTTTTATATTAATCGCATTCAGTTGAGAATCTAGCGTTACCGTTGACATTCCATGCTTACTCGATGAATAAGTATAGGAAGATTGTCTTGTGTGTATTATCAAGTGATTGTCCTGACTAAGCTCTCTATTCTTTGCTTTAATCTCTGCTATTAAATTATCCCTATAGTGTGAATGAGGCGTCCTCTTTAACTTACTTATTTGCAAATTAAGCTCTAACGAATGATGTGATTAATAATTGGGTTATTTTCAAATTTATATGCCACTCACATACTTTTTATGTACGCACGCAATAAGATTAAATCCACAATATTGATCAACAAGTATAACACATAAAACATCATAAGACCTGCAAGAAAACATTACACAAATCATACATGCGTATTTATATGCTTAAATATAAATGGAAAGTAGTCATACTGCTTACCTATAGATTCTAGTAAATCCAAATTTTTACCTGTCAATATTATATAGTACAGCACTTCAGCAGAAAATATGAGGCACAGAAGGTCGCGAAGTCCACATGCACCATTGACTTTAAATGATCTCATGTAGCAAACTGTGCCGCCACTTAATAGGATGATAACTAAGGAATTACTGATGCATATGGTAAAGAGTGGTGCATGTTGGCGAATATGCATTATATTGGTAATTAAATCGGGCAAAGTATTGCAAAAGGTCAATACGGTTATGCCCGCCAGATACTCATTCATGTTCAGCTTGACGGATACTATTTTGAGTGCTGGAGTGAAACTGATGTGGAAATATTGTATAAATTATGACAATGATAGGTGATTTTTGGTAGTTTTATCTTTTTAGGAACAGAACTTACTGTATTTCAATTATGTGTGCCACAAAAATCAAAAGATAAATCGCAATTAGCATCAGTAGACACATGACAGCCGACTCTAAAGATTTGTTTGAAATCTCTACAGTGCAATACATGAGATGGTAGTACTTGAATAAACTCATAACACGACTGCAATGCTCAGCAGATTTAACTAGGAGGCAACGATCTTTATAGTCCACCTGCTCCACAACAAAGCAGCTCATCTTTATGCAATATTGGAATATGTTAGGATCTGTCACAAATATATCCAGCATATCCAGTATCTCACCTCTTTGTAAACGTTCTGTATTGAAAAGGTCTTATTCATTTTGATTGACATTTATTGCCAGAACCTAACGAATTTGTAATTGATGAGTGAATATTGTTTGCAAAGCATACTACTACTAAACAGGGAGGATAACTATTCAAATTGACTTGATTAAGGGACTCTCTTCATCTCAATCCAAAAAATCAGCTCAACATCCAATCAAAATCACAAAATTGGAAATGACGAGCCATCAGTAATTTTGTGTTTATAAAAACATTTCCGGATAGTCCTTAATATGACGAAGTTAAATGCCATATTTAGATTTTGAGTAATTTTTTGTAAAAATAAGAAAATAATTAGGTAATGACTGTTATATTACTTATGTTCATGACACTTTAATAATCGTATTCGTTAATGTTTTATTATCTTGTGTTTATTATCTGCGTGATTAAGAATATAGCGAAAAATTCCAGGTTAGTTCTTTTAATTTTTAGGAACATTATAAGTTTTATGCTGTACATATCTATGTTTGTACACCTACATGTTTATTATATATTCTATGTATATGTTTGCATCAGTTTGTATGGATGTTTAGTTATATGATAATCGTATGAAAATATTTAAACTTTCAATGTTTAGGCTGGCGTTGTGAGACTTTTCGCAACATATTCGAGAATTTTTGATTTATCCATTAGACCACAAGATGGTTTCAACAAGATCTTAAAGTTATCGATGGCAGCCAGCAGATTTTGTGTCATTTGAAGCTTCGGTGCCTGCAGCAGATGCTCGATGAGGCAAGGATAATTATCGGATTTGGCCGGCTTAATCAGCCACTGCTCAAATGTGTGCATGTAGCACTTGAAGAGGAAGGCATAGGCATTCAGCGAGTTAGGTGAATCAATCAAATCCACCGCCTGCGCCAACTGCTCCATAACAACTCGGTCAATCCCACGATGAATGGCGTCGCCCAACAGTTTTATGGCCTCCAGCGACGAAGCCTGCGCGAGGAGCTGTAAAAAAATAAACAAAACTGGTATTATTTGTGCATACATTTATGTATGTATATATATTTGCTTCTTTTCGAACATTTGAACAACAAAGATCGGATAAACAAGAAAATTGGAAGGGATTTACTACAGTCCTCTATGAATTATGAAAGTTGGTCTTGTGATTCTCTCTCCTGTATCATAATTGATTATTTGGTAATCCTTACCAAAGCACACTCCTTGGCCTGAAGCGGCTTATTGGTATCGAGCAGCAGTGCCAAGTGCTCATCCTGCCACAAGTGTTTGTGCTGCAAGGACTTGGTCACCAGATCCCGAACTTTGCCAACCAAATCTGAAAAGCATATGGACATATATAGAGATATATAATTAGTTTTAGCTACGTGGTACTCACCTGGATAATGGAGATATGAGAGCGGCATGTTTTTGATGTACGATTTCATGACCAGATCGAGGACAGCAATGCGCGCTGGCTCAAAGGTGTCCAGCTGCGGACGCAGCCGATCCATGCAGAGAATCAACTGTGAGATGAGTGGCCAGTGGCTAAGGCGCCACATGCACAATTTGCCATGCAACGCCACATATGTGCGTGCCAGACGAATCTTAGCGCGTGTCTGTTTCAATTCATCCTCCATCGCTGTGCCGGCGGCGCCTTTCAGCAGCTGCGACAGACGATGGCGCTGCGATTGCAGACATTTGCGGCTGCATTTGATGAGGCGCTGCTCGACTTGTGGCAGACGAAGCAGAGTCTGCATCAGTTTCTCCATAGCAACATAGTTGTTCGACTTGGAGAACTTGGCCAGGCCATCGGCACAGGCCGATAGATAATTAGACTGAGCCGATTGCAACTCAGCGACACTATAGGGCATTGCGGACACATTTAAATTGAGCGTCAATTGGCGTTGGCGATGGAGCCGACGATACTGCATGCCGTTCAGGATCACTGGGTGCTCGTAGAGCGCCAGCAGCAAATCGAAGTCGGTTTTTTGGCTGAGCAGACGCTCATCTTGCATCAGTTGTTGCACTGTGAACGGCACATGGTGAACAGCATGCGGGGCACACTGGACACTGGCGACGTGCCAGTAGAGGTGCGCGTAAGCACCATGGACCATGGCCAGCTGAGCAAGCGATAGCCAGGTCTGTGCAGGCTGCTCCCAGCAGAGATCGAGGAATGTGTGCAGCGGGAACTGCTCAATGGAGTCGCTCAGCTGATTGAAGAAGTAAATGCGGCGCGAACGGTGATCCTCCTCCTCAAAATTGTAGTGTTCCAGCAGCTGCAACTTGTCGCGATAACAAAGCAGCTGTAACTTATCCGTGGCATCGGAGCATTCCACATATATGGGCATCAGCACTTGGCTCAACAGCTTGCCATAAATCTCATTATTATCATCCAATTCGTTCTCCTCAAAGTCCGCCAGCTGCCTTTGTTGCGCCTGGACCAACAGCACCTCGGACAAATGATCCAAAATGAGCTGGGCATGCGACGGCTTCAATAGTTGTACATGCTTGGCCATGCTCTCCACACACTCATCGTTGCCAAAGCAAATGTTTCGCTGGAGTAGCTCATTGAGCGCAGCTTGCAGCTGCTCAGTGCTCACATCGCCCATTTCGCCATCGAGCAAGCTAAGCAGCTCGCCGAGCGTAAGCATCTCTAGCCGTTGCACAAAGCTCAGCGCGCCCTGCGTGAAATTGTCGAGCATTGAGCGGAGACAGTGCGTTTTCAGTGTCTCATCCTCGGCAAGCAGTGGCACCAGCTCCCCGCATTGATTGCTGATGTGCGCCTGCAAATGGAAGAGCAACTGGCCTGAATCCAACTCCTGCCACGCCATGTACGTGTCCACACTGACGCAGATGAGCAGCCGCTGCACCCAATCCATAAGTTTGCCAGCAAACAGACGCATCTTATCATCGCTGGTGGTGGCCTCCACCTTGATGTTGGCCTCCAATTTGCATATTGTGGGCGAACGCAGTGCATAAACCTGCGCATAATCGGGCAGCTGAAGCAGCTTGGAGCCATCAAGGGCATGCATTAGCTCCAGCATTACGTCGAGCAGCTGTCGCATTGCCTCGCCTAGATAGCGATTGCGAGCGGCACGAGAACCGAGCGTCTTTTGCCGTTCCTCCGTGTCCAGCAGATTCCGTTGCAACATTCGCATGGCGTTGTCCATGAGAAAAGCATTCGAGGCGTTGCCGTAGCAAATGGATTTGGTGACAGCGCTCAAGGAGCCACAGATCAGTGGCAGAGTGTGGCGCTTAGTGCGCAGCACCTGATGAGCCAGCGTATCGTTCAAGCAGTCAAAGTACTGCGATGCCAGCCAGTGGGGACTACATGCGATCAGCTCGAGCAACTGCTGATGCAGGCCGCACTGCAGCGCTACGCTGACAGTGACGAGCTGGGGCAGCGGTGCCGGCAGCTGTTGCAGCAAGTGCACACACTGGGGATTACAACGGCCCAAGTCGCCCTTCTCAATGCTGCCGTCAACATTGGCACTGTTCAACACCAAATACATGAGTGCACCACGCAGCTGGTCGAGATCTGCGCTAGCTGCAGGTACTGCGAATGCCTCCTCCTCATCATCCTGCTGAACGAGGCCATGCTCGAGTAGCACATTGAGCAGGCGTTGCGATAAGTTCTTTATATGCTGCTCGTTGCCTATGGGGAGAATTGTGTTGAATTCCCGCAATGATATTCGAATGCGACAACAAAACTTACCACCAAAGTAGAGGAAGCTATTTAGTTTCTTGGTATGCTGATGGTAATTGGTGAATTCAATGCGTATCTGGTTAAACACCTCGCAATTATTTAATGGTCGCAGATCCTCCATTGTCTCAAGCAGGAGAAAGAGTTTTGCTAACAAATTCTCATCTCGCTTTTGCCGGCTATTAGCGCTGTAAATGTATCGATCCAATATCGTAACTATCGATAGCTTTTTAACTGCTATCGATATTTTATTGCGATAGTATACGATATTCATTTGGCGCTCAATTTGCGTAATTTATTTTCCTTATGTATATTTGTTTGGTACGATTGTGTGATATGATTTTACAGTTTTTGTATTGTATCTAACTAATTTAATTTAATTGTAAGCAAATTAATATGTATCTAAGAAACAAAGTCTTTTAAAATTTCAAACGTAGCGCGTTTGGGAACAAACCAAAAACATAAGATTCTTGACATAAATTTTACTTAAGTTACCAGGAAAATATTAAGGTTACGCAATGAAACAAATGAGTGAATTGAATGATTTTTGATGTTGCGTTGTCGTCGAAAAATATTAGCATGACCTTTCGAGATCCCTTAGTGGAGATGGCATTACAATAATCCATTTTTTTTCCTTATTTTTTTTTATTAATTTCCCTCCTTTGCACGTCCATTGTTTGGCTCAAGATTTTGGGTATTTTTACAAATTAATTAAATTGCACATGCCCAGATTACAAACTCATTTGACCAACGCTTGAAAAAGACACGCGAGTATCAATAAGTGTTGCTGATTGTCTCCGTATCAGATCAAATTTCACTCTCATATGGGGAGGGGGCTGTACAAATATTCGTGCGTAACAATTGTCTTTTAAATCGACAGAGATAAGACACTCTGCCAGAAGTATATAAATAACGCCACTGCTGTCGCTAGTAATACAATAATCAATTGGAAATCATGACGAATAAGGCAATCATTCTATTGGCTGTGGTGCTTTGTGCCCAGGCCGTTTTTGGTGTCACCATCATCAGCAAGGCTCAGTGGGGCGGACGTGCTCCCAATGGCAAATCCTCTCTGGCCAGCTCCCTGGCCTACGCTGTGATCCACCACACCGCCGGCAACTACTGCAGCACCCGTAGCGCCTGCGAGGTACAGTTGAGGAACATCCAGGCCTACCACATGGACAGCTTGGGCTGGGCGGATATTGGCTACAACTTCCTGATTGGCGGTGATGGCAATGTCTATGAGGGTCGCGGATGGAATGTTATGGGTGCTCATGCCACTAGCTGGAACGCCAAGTCCATTGGCATCTCCTTCCTCGGCAACTACAACAACGATAAACTAACCTCGGGACAGATCACAGCTGCCAAGGGTTTGTTAGCTGATGCCGTTTCCCGTGGTCAAATCAAGTCCGGCTACACTTTGTACGGTCATCGTCAGGTCGGCTCCACTGAGTGCCCTGGCACCAATATCTGGAACGAAATCCGCACATGGCCCAACTGGAAGGCATAAGTTGAATACTTTTGCTTTATTTTGCTGCAAAATAAAAACGATTTTAAATACAATATATGCATACGAAATATAAGGAAAGCTTCAATGAATTTCTAAATAGTTAAGTTCCGAAAATACCTACCGAAAATATTACAGGTATTGACAAATTATCATTTTCTCTGAGTGTATGCTAATTACACTACTCGGGAGTTTTTTTTTCCAGGGGACTTCCCCACAAATCGCAGCTTGTTTACAACAACGACTAACAGATTACCAAGAACAAAATATTTATACTATAAAACACAATGTTTTAGAGATAGCCAAGGGCGTGCACAGGTTAAGAGGGGGAAGAGGCGGTGGGATTTGTGGAGGGCGTATCACTGGCTACAGATACAAATCCCATGACGTTTTCGCAAAAAGTACACTTTCTGGTGGTGCTTTTTGCATTTCACTCTTTTTCATAAACAACAAGATAATTGATTTGCCGTAAACAAAATAAATAAATAAAACAAACAATACCACAAAGAAATTAAAATTTAGTTCTTAATTACAATATCTTTTGCGTAACCTAATAATTCCTCACAGCTTTCTGCTATATTGCTCTTGAATACAATACAATTTATATTAACTTTAATATGTGATGAAAACAATTGCAACTAGGCTGTACGTCTCTTCCGTCAAAGACTATAGAAATACCCGTTCCAAATATATCTCTATAGCTCTTGCTTCTGCAGAAGTTGAAGTGATGAAGAAAATAATCGATTCAGCATTTCCGCTGCTCCTGTCAGTTCCCAGTAAGCGAAGAGCATAATATTTGGTAAATACAATACTTCAATAATTCGTATAATACTATAATATTTGGTATATGTTGGAGCTCTCCATTATTTAACCAAGGAAACTGGCTAGGTTCATCCTTCAAGACCAACATATAATGCCCAAAATACCAAAAGAAAAGTGCTGTGCCCTACTCTTTATATTTATATTATAAATGTATATATATAAATATATATTTAGCCAAAAGATAGTATAAGCCCTGCAGTTGAATTAACTGTGGATCGTGTTTTACTTGTTGGCACATAAAGGTGTCCATCTAACGATAATCGCACAGAATAAAATTGGACACGATTTGACCACAGCAAATGCCATCAGCACAATACCCTTGGCAGTGTCATCAGTGTGATCAGTGATCAGTGATCAGACTTTAAGTTCCAGCTGGTGGCATAAGCAGCCACGACCCAAGTTGATAACTGCCCATCTCCACAGATTCGAAAGTTATAGCCAATATCTGGCCAAGGCTTACCCATTGTATAATTGTTCTGGCAGTTTGAGGGTGGTGTGATCAACAACAGCGCAGATCAGGCTCCATATACCAGTATCAAAGTTTATGATATTCTTCACGCAGCCTACTTAATTAGATTAAGTACATGCAATAAATTAGTGTTGGAGATAGCGATATGATCAATTTACGACTGCTGCTAGAAAAGAAATGGTAAACCGTGCAAAGTTTGATATCAGTAGACATATTATAAAAAATCAATGACGTAGTGATCTAATTTAGACATTTCCGATATACATATGCAGTAAACTATAATAAAAATAAAGAAAACTGTAACAAGTTTAATTTTCATCGATTTACAAGCACAAGGAAAAATATGTCCTGGGTTTGAAAAAAAATGTTTTCTCTTGACTGACCTTGGCACCCTGGTCGTGTTTATTAGCTATTATTGAAAATTTAAGGATTGTTATGGTTATATGGTTAATTGTTATGGAATACTCTGTCATAGGGTGTTTTACATTTCACATATATGATTTCAGTGCGTTTGACTTGTGGGCATTTGGCTATAAAAAAATCAATCTATCTAATTCCGATTTGATCAAAGTTAATCAAAGAAGAACCTAATACCAATAAAGAAACGTTTCCGATCAATGCTTTTAACAAATGTAGTATATATAGTGTGTATTTTATATTTTCATAAATTTTTATTATGCAGCATTTTTTTTCTATTGAAATTTTTAGCAAGCGAAAGCTTAGGCCCTCCAGTTGGACCAGGTGCGGATCTCGTTCCACAGATTGGTGCCGGGGCACTCGGTGGAGCCGACCTGACGGTGACCGTACAGGATGTAGCCGGACTTGATTTGACCACGGGAAACGGCATCGGCAAGGACACCCTTGGCAGCGCTGATCATGCCAGCGGTGGGTTTGCTATTGCTGAAGTTACCCATGAAGGAGATGCCAATGGACTTGGAGTTCCAGTTGGTGGCATGGGCACCCAAAACGTTCCAGCCACGACCCTCGTATGCAGCGCCATCACCACCGATCAGGAAGTTGTAGCCAATATCGGACCAGCCCAAGCTGTCCATGTGGTAATTCTGCATGCTACGCAACTCCTTTGCGCAGGCATCCCGGGTGCTGCAGTAGTTGCCAGCGGTGTGGTGGATCACAGCGTAGGCCAGGGAGTTGGCCAGAGTTGTCTTGCTCTTGGGGTTGCGTGCACCCCATTGCGACTTGGTGACGATATTGATACCAAAAACGGCCTGAGCGCAAAGGAGCACTGCCAGAAGAATGATTGCTTTGTTTGCCATGATTGTAGATCGAATCTAATGCCAATTTCAAGAATGCTGGCTCTTATATAGGCCAAGATCGGATAGGGGACTATCATAATATGCCACTGATACGAGTATCAGATACTTTGACATTCTAAACGATGTTTACGAAAAGTAATAAATTTACAATGAAGATAGCGAACTGATCAATTTATGGCAAATGGAAAATAATATAGTCGTAATCTGATGACGCTTTCCATCAGATTGTATTCCATTAGCCTTTATTATTTATTATTATTATTGGGATACTGCGACCTACCAGATCTATTGTGCCCCCTTCTGAGCCTACAGCTCCTCCATAAACCCCAGCTCATGCACGAATGCGAGAATCTTTATTGGGTTGAGGGCTTCTATGTCCTTGGAGCTGATATCACGCATACCTGATCTAGAGGATCACTCTGCTGGAATGTGCTTTGAGGATTCCTCATGGCTTTCACAAAACCTGCATTGTTCGCTACTATAATTATCTAGTTCTAGTTTAGTTAGGTGACTTCTTAGTCTACAATGTCTTGCCAGTAGACCAATAAAATAAAATTTAATTTTCTTTTTGTGCGACAACACTTGATGCTTAAAATTCGGTAAAATTACCATGCTCAACACTTTCATATCTTATCTCATAGGTTGGCTTCAGATTACAAAACTCAACTGATTGTTGTATTTTAAACTAATATTTATTAGAATATCTCTGCATATTTAGTATACAGTATACATATAGATATTGTACATACATAAAATATTGATTTTTTTTGTTGTTTTTATTTTTTTTGTTTGCCAGTGTAATTTAATAATTGATACACAAACTACAATACAACAAAAAATTGTACATCTTGCTATATATGTAATTCTGTATCCATGTATCAAATATGCACAGAGGCTTAGAAGTTAGCTTAAAACATAAGTAGAACATACGTTTGCATAGATAAGACTTCCCATTTAGATTCTTGTAACTTCCGCTTGACTCTCTCTTATTTTCATTTTCTTTTTTCCATTTTTTTTTTTTGGTAACAACTACTTGCGCTTAACTAGGTAAAATCCACAGGTTAACTAAATTAAAAACCAGTGCCAAACGGAATAGACTTAAAATATATAGAGCGGCAAATCTATAACAAAAATTGTTGCCAAATATGCACGACATAAGCATAAGTATATATATAGGAATGTCTAGAGCAAAATTCAGAGAATATTCGTTTATATATGAGAGGGTATCCTTGCTTTATTTTTATTTTTCTTATTACGTTAAACAACAATATGCGACTGCTAGTGGTTTACATTTTTTAAGGTAATTTTTGTATTTTTCATTGATAATATTCAAAAACATTTTTTTCTCAATATGTTGATACATACAATATTTTAATACGTTATGCGTACAAGTGTGCGGATTATGTATTTTAAAAAACGAATCTGAATTTATATAAACGATAGAATACATATCTACTGCACGTTTGGAATATTTTATATAAAAAACAGAACTCGAAAAGTTGTGCTATGCTTTTGTGTTTTTGGGCAAGAGAGGAAGAAGCGTTTCGGTCGCAAGGGGGAGAGTTTTTTTCATATATGTTTTCTTCTTACAACACAATATAATAATAATAATTTAAAAAACCTTAATGAAATCACAACTTAGGCCTGACTCTCGTTGTGCCCAGGCACCACCTGACCGGGTATGTTCACCTGGCGATTGAGCGCCATCTGCATCTGTTGCAACTGAGCCTCGGCAATATTATCGTTGTTGTACGGCGGTGGTGGCACCACACCTTCGACTACATCCATGCCAGCATCGATGATCTCCAGATCCGTATCATCATCATCATCATCGTCCTCATCATTATCACCGACATTCTCATTATTATCGTCGGAGACGGTGGCATCGCCAGAATTGGTTTGCTCACTGCGCCGCATTGGTGGCGTGTTGGCATTCACATGAACCGTATTGTTGTTGTTGGGTGTGTCATTATTGTTGTCCAGGTTGTCATCCAGATTGGTGGCGCCAGCATTGACAGCATGCCCATCAAGTGCCACAAAGAGCGGAGTGCTGCCACCATCTGCAGCAGCATGTCCAGCACCACCAGCGGCACCCTCATCCTCATTTTGATAGTTGGACATGGCCACCTGATAGGATGGCGGTGGTGCCTGTTTCAAGTACTGAGCAATCGCCTCATCATAATTGGGCAGCAGCGTCGAATAAGCACGCTGCTCCTCCGAGCCAAAGCCACCGGCACCACCAACCCCGCCATGGACTACCATTTCGGGCAGGACGCATGGAAGCAAACTACGCAAATGCTGCTGACGCAGTGTCAAGTATTTGTAGCAGCGCCAAACAATGCCAATACAATACGCCTTCAGAAATACAATGCACACAAAGACGACGAGAACAACGACAACCAATTCCTCGGGGGGCAACTCCAGCAACTTCTCGCGCCACGGCAAACGATGCGATTCAGCAATAATGCGATGAATGGCCTGCAGATAGCAGAGGTATCCAGCGGCGGTCAATCTACAAAAGAAAGAAGAATATAATATATGCAAACAGAAATCGAAGACGATTCTTGACACTCACGTGGTAATGGCAAAGTCAAACAGTTGCAGACAGAAGAAGGGCAGCAAATGCGAGGGTTTTCCTTTGATTGTGCCATAGATCATCATCAGCGTAATGGCTATCATGCAGGTGCACACCAGTCCGCCCATATCAAAGTTCTCTGCAAGTATTTTCAAATTAGTTACAAGAATTGGAGAAATATTTAACGGGGCCGGGGGCTTCTTACGGTAACGCTTACGATAGTTAAGCGAATGATCGCGATATGCATAGGGCGGATCCACCTTGCTCAACGGTGTGGGCAATGCGGGTGCATTTAGATCGACGGTAAAATCATGACTGCCACTCTCCAATTCATCCATCATATCCGGATTGCGCCAAATAACAGCCAAAACGCTGAGAGCCAGTATGTTGAGGAACTGAAATTGACCAAGAAACAAAACTATAAATAACTTCTCTGTTTGTTGTATGTCAAATCAAATATTACAAAGTATAAATTACAATATTAAATATATATAAATTTGTACAATCTTCTCATATTAAGCTATACACCCCTCGTCCCTTTTGGTAGTTTGCTGTCAGCTGTCAGCTGGCTGCAGAGACAACACTCCCCCGAGGCATTCACAGGCTCTAGGGAGCGCCAGTGATCCTTGTGCTGCTGTTGCAACCAATTCAGATAGTGCAAGAAGGACTCGTATGTGAACTCCTCGGATATCTGGCAATGGAGGCGATGATGATAGCTGCACAATCGATCATATATCCAATTGCGCTGCATCGGTGGCCGCATTCCACTTCGCTTCACGTGCAACTTAAACGCATCTCGATCAGAGCCGTAGCGCAGTCGGGCTGTGGTGTAACCGAGACCATCGTGCAATTGGTGCAGCACCTCCGGCTGTGTGGTAATGTGTCGCAGCTGCATGGAGCTGGAATGTCGATCTTGTAGTCGAATAAGCATCCAGGGGGGCACCAAAGTAAAACGGATGCAGGAGATGAGCTGGGCAATTAGAGGACGTCGTTTAGGCCACTGATAGTTAAGCCAGCGAACGGCGGACATGAAGACCTCCATTTCGGCGTTGACCCCAATGCCGTTGGAGCTGAGCAACAGGCAGACGGCAGGCATGGACAGCTGAAGGAACTCCTGGGAGGCGACGAGGGTGAGGAAAAAGCAACCCACACGCTGCAGCAGAGGACGCTGAGCGCGTTCCATGCGTAAGAGCCGCGCCTCGAGATACAGCAGTGCTGCTGCATCCTCCTGGATGCCATGCGTCAGACACATCTCACACTGCCTTTGCAATTGGGGCATACGCAGAAAGCTAGCGGCACACAGCACCTCGAGCAATCCGTGACGCGACAGCCGCGGCTCATCCTGCATCATCCAGTTGTAGACGAGATGAAATGCACGTGGCGTCACCCACTGCGAGGGCAGCTCCACAGCGATGATGCTTGCCTCGATGTCCAAATCCCAGAACAGACCCGAGAAACACTGCAGCACAATGAGATGGACTTCCAGCCGACTGTCGGCAATTGTAATCACAGCATTCGTTCTTCGACCCTGCCGCATCAGCTCCGACAGCATCTTGTAAAGATTTGGCTTAGAGAAGCGTCTTTCTCCCGTCTCCGACTGGGACCATTTCTCTGGCGCTGCATATCCCAGGGAGAACAATGATCGATCTGCCAGTTTGTTGTAGGAATTCGTGGGAAGATTAACAGCCTTCTTCTCCTGCTGTCTATTCCCATCTTCATAATCAGACGTTTCATTTAGTGCATTGGAGGTGCTGTCTGCATTAGAATATGTGGAATCACTCGATGTGCCTGGCTCTTCGTCCTCCTCTTCTGTATCTGAACTTTCTTGGGGCATTGCATTGAAAATGAGTTCTCAAACATAATGTATACAAATTTATACCCAACCTATAATTGAGTTACTTTTCTAAACATGTCAATGATGTCAATGAAAGGTGTGAATACTTAAAACACAACTGACAAATGAGTCCAAGTAATACAAAAAACTGAATACTTAAAATACAGTTGACAAATAAGTCAAGGCTATAGCAAATAATGACAAATACTTCAAGATAATAGATAAATGTGAGTAAGCGCATATTAAACTAGTAATTATCTAAATCCCAATATAAGCTTCACATTAACATATGTAAAGTTGCTCTTAATATAACTAGCAAACATTTGCTAACTTTTGATCTCACTTGAGATAAATCATGTTGATAGTAGGTAAGCAGATAGTAAATTAATTCTATATATATATATATATATATATATATATATAAATAATAAATAAATTATGAGTGTATCATATTGAGGAGTAGAGTTAAATTACTATCTGTAAAACAGTTAAAAACTGAAGAGTATCGTTTATAAGTGATTCAACTTTTCGATTTAAATTCTAATATCTTTCAAGTGTATTCACTCGATGCATTGTTGCCACTTGAACAAAAGGTGCTCCACTTTGGGGTAGTGTTGCAACATAATTCTCCAACTCAACATGGGCAACTTTATACATATCCGACAGAGTTAAGCGAATGCTTAGTGGATGCTCTTTTGTTTATTTTTTTGTGACTGACTGATATTTTCTGGTTTGCAACTCAACCAACTAAAAAGCAAACAGATAACAGTAAATATTTATTTGCCAAATAAGAGCAACGTTTTTTATTTTGAGTAAGATTTTGTGGACGTTGTTTATCCAAAGAAGATATAATTTTTTTTGCATTCTCCTCACGAAGTTATTCAAATTAGCTGAACTTGACGCTTGACCTTTACGGATATGTGATACGAATGCAGTGGCCATCAAACTGCCACATATTAATCACATAATTTTTCCCCATTTCGATTGGACAGTTTGAGCAGCACTATCCAAACAATACCATTAAAGTTATGTCAATGCAAAACGTGCGTTAATTTAAAATAAAACAAAGGGAAACCAACCAATTGCAACACAACTGCGCTGATATCAAAACTATGGCGCAATTGCTCTCTCAAAATTACACTGTTGCCAGCCACCTGCGATGAGTTTTGCTGTTGTTTTGCAGTTGTAGAGTCACTGAATGCATAGCGACAATTGATTTTTCCCTACTTGACACTGAACAGGGTCAGCTTAAATGAGTGGGCATGTGTGTGTGTGAGTGGGCGAGTGTGAGTGAGAGGGAAAGGGAGCGGCAATAGTTTTTAAATGCACTGGAACAACGTTAATTTTGCTTACCAGATGCCAAAGGCCAATCATCAATGTTGCTGTATGAACATGCAGGCCAAAGCAGCAGGTCCACTCCTTGTTGACACGGACATGATTGCTATTCCCATTCCCGTTATTATTGTTGCTGCTGTGATTACGTTGCGGACCCATTTTGACACGGATCCTAAACATTGCACGTCCGACGGCGACGACGGGTTGAGCGCTTTGTCGGATCGCACTAAACTGAAGACAAGACGAACGGCATTGATTAAAAAAGAGCTCTATTTAATATTCATTGCTTATATCTCTCAATGTATATGGATGGGTGTATACAAATACACTTGCAAATTTATCTGTGTATGTATATGTGTGTGGGGGTTGTATGTATTTATTATTGTGCCACTTTTCACTTTAGATTTCACTGGATTTGCTCACACTGCGCAAAGCTTATTGTATTTCATTTATTATTATTTTGTAGGGCTATTTGTCAGAAGTATATTTGTGTAAAATTTACCAATTTCAATTATTTATTTACTCCGTATTATTATTTTTACGCAGTTCCGATTTCTGCCTGCAGCAAAAATCTAAGCAATAATTTGTGTGACCGTACTCTGTGAAAAAATTGGGAGCACAATCGATATTTGCAAATGGAAAAACGATATCGGTGCCATTGCAAGGCAAGTATGGAGATGACACATAAGATATTTATATAAATATATTTAATGTATACCCTAATTCCAGCACTAGCGTAAGTTATCGATACAGTAATCGATAGGTAAACACGACAAGTTTTCAGAAGCATTTATTTTTGTTGTTGCTTCCCTCAGTTGCGTCTCGTCTCGTGTGCCGTTCTTTGCGTAACGTTAAATTCGGTTTAATATTATTATTGTTTTAAATAAAAACATCGTTTGACAAGATGGTGTTAACTAAAGAATATCGTGTCTGTATGCCACTTACCGTGGAAGAGGTGAATAAAAACCAGTGCCTGCTTTTTAATATGCGCACCATTCACAATTCATTCATTGTTTCGCAGTACAAAATCGGACAGCTTTATATGATTGCGCGCCATAGCCTCGAACAGTCCGACGAAGGCGAGGGCGTCGAGGTAATTGAGAACAAACCGTGCGAGGATGCTGTCCATGGCACCGGCCAGTACACAGAGAAACGCATCCATTTGTCCAGGTTTGAGCGGGGAATGAATTTTATTTGATGTGCTCATATTTGTATACCCTGTATTATTTGGGCAGTCGTCTTCCATACTGGATACAGGCAATTTGTCCACGCGTCTTCTATGTGACAGAAAAGTCCTGGAACTATTATCCCTACACGCTAACAGGTGAGTCTTCCAATATGCCCCTCTCATTCACTCTTCCATTTACAGCACGGTTCATTCAAATAGTATCGCTATTTTTTCTATCTGTGCCATATGGCACAACTTGTATTCGATAAGGTTATATTCACTATATATAAATATGTATATATATAAATATGTGTGCATATCGCACTTGTCAAGGTAAATAGAAAACACGTCACAGTCATCAGCCTGATAAGACTTACAAACGCAGAGGGGAAATTGTTGGCTAGATTAAATTTTGGCTCTGTGTTTGAAAATTGATGAACAGTTTCGTTTCGCATGGGGTTTAATTCTAGATTTCGTTTAAATTTTCCTGTAATCATTAAAAACTTTAGACTTTAGTTTTAGTGTCTCCAATATTTCAATCAGTAATTGTTTTGTGTTTAGGTCATTGAGATTTTTCTTTTACGTTCGAGGGACTTGGCAACTAAATCGAGTTTGAAATTTGATGGCCAGTTTTTCACATTATCTGTTCATCAGTATTAATAATAATGTCAATAAAATGAAGAAAACAAAATATATAACATACAAAGTCTTCACATATTTTTAATCATGACGTTTATAAAATATTTATGTTGTAATTGTGACTGGTAATTTTTTATATTCATATTATACTTTATATTCAAATAAATAAATAATTTATCGGACAAGTTCATTTAAAAATAGATTCTATACAGCAGAGTTATGTAAGTTTTTGTATGGCTCTATAACAAATATATCTGTCAGAATACGATTCTTGTTGTCTATATTGTTGTTAGAGAGAATATCATTTCAATCAATTTAAATAGAATTAAATCTCCAGCAATGCATGTATCATACATTTTTCAATTAAATTGCCATTTTGTATTTCCTTTTCGTTTATTTTTGTATGGTAGCTGGCTAGATATATATATATATATGTGCAGCCAAATTTAAGTCCGGGTATTGATTTTTTTCTGCTTTATATAATATTTTCACGGTCAATCTATGCGCGCTTCAAATGACTGGGAACTCGGCCAGAATACACGGTAATTAAGCAAATTGATATCGAGTATTTATGATATGTATTTATACATTAACTTACTTAATTACACATTACAGTGTTCCTTTATACCTAAACTCAATGTGCTAATCAAGACCAAATATGAGAATAACAATGGTAGCACCGAAAACGTAAGAACTAACTTTACATTTTTCGTTAGACACATCTCGCTAATGATTGTTATTATTTGAAGTGCTTGGATCTCAACGAGGATGAATTGAAGGTGCGTAGTGTGGATCATTTGGACATTGCCTTCGATGAGTTTAATGCGAAGCATTACAAACGCGATGAGGATCCCAAGTTTTTCAAGTCACAAAAAACCAGTAAGTGTAATTACTCAAAAAGAGACCTTATTCTGCATAATCTAGTAGCGGCAGACATGTTACAAACGTTCTTCGTTTCATTTGTCAGATCGTGGTCCACTCGTTGAGGGCTGGCGTGATACTGATACGCCCATCATGTGCTCCTATAAAGTGGTCCATGCCAGCTTCGAGGTCTGGGGATTGCAAACGAAAGTGGAGGATTTCATTCAACGGGGGATCCGGGACATTCTGCTGTTGGGACATCGTCAGGCCTTTGCCTGGGTGGATGAGTGGCACGGCTGGACGCTTGAGGATGTGCGTTCGTACGAGCGACAAAAGCAGGCCGAAACCAATGAAAAGGTTCAATTAGCGAACAAGGATGCAGAGGTGGACTCCAATGGTAGCAGCACTCCAACGCACGATTCGAACTCTTAAGACCAAATGCTTAGATTGAAATTTTGTGAATGTTATACCAAATTGAATGGCCAATCAGGGCGGGCAGACAGTTTTAGTCCTTAGCTCAAATAAGATAACTAGATCAAGGAGACATCGAGTGGCGAGCTTATCAAATTTCTCAAGTCATAGCCATAAGAATGTTACATATACATATTTTAAATGCATTTCATATGGTCCATATAAGTTCAAGTTTCTGCAACTAAAACCAATATGGGCACTACTTGACACCAAAAAAAAAGAAACAAAAGAAAAAACAAAATATAACAATCAACCAACTATTTAATAGACAACTTAACTACCTAGGCATCTGTAAGATGTACATATATGTATTAGATGTATATGTGTGTAGAGCACAATATTTGGTGTTTTGTTAACTATTTTCCATAGTTATGATATACATATGTGCTTTGCAGAAGCTTTAGAACAAAATGCGCTGTTGACATTGATGTACAAAATGCAAAAAGAACATGAATTAAACAATATTTAAATAATTGTGAAATGTACAAGAAACTGATTTGAATTATTGTGTGTTCAACGATTTGGCTGACGTTTTTATTACCCAAAGTGAGTACAGCTTAACCGGCACATAACTACTGTCGTATAAATTGTAGTTGCTTTGTATATATATATATATATAACATACACAAAACCTTTATGGACAACTATCGTCACTTCTCCGAACAATTAAGATCGTATTAAAATGAATTTTTGGGAAAAAAATAATTTATTTTGAGTAAACGCAAAAATTTAAGGCAATTAGTATGCATGTCCAGAATCGCTTGAAAAAGGTTGTCTAACATTTTTAGCTTGGCTTAAAAACGCACAATAATCAGCTGATGATAGCTATACACACATAAATCAATGTTATACACACACACACACACACACGCAGACCCCCCTCAGAGAAAGAAAACAAAAAACAGACTCTCACCAAAAGCGTTCTCTTGGCTACCAAACAGCTGATTTTTGGTTTGTGGAGATCTTTCATTGCCGCCAAAAAGCAAAAACAAAACAAACAAAAAATTAAAGAAAAAATATGACAGCGTTTCGCATTTGCGCCTCATTTGAACTTCAAACGCGAGAAAAGTAGCACAGTTCGCGAGCGAGACAGATTCGGATGCGCGACGATTAAAATAAAAAAAAATACAACAAAATCACAACAAAAAAAGGCATTTTAATATGTAGCAAGCACAATACAAATATAAAAAAATACTATATATATATATAAATGGCAGGTGATTTGCTTCGTTACTTGCAACTATAAAATGGAAAATTAACGTCATATGTAAACACATAACTCTAATAAACATTGTAAAACTTACGGTGCACGAGTTTTAAAACAGTTCACACATACGTCTCTCTGTGATTTATATGTGCCACCTCTGAGAATGGCAACGAGCTATCGAGCCGTTTATTTTGATGGCAGCGCATTTGTGATTTGTCTTTGCCAGTTACTGGTTATATTCGGAAGGTGCGCAAAATATTAATTAAAAATGAAAAGTGTTTCAATTTGAAAGTGTTTTTGATAAGCAGGCTCAAGTTTCGTTTCCGCACATGGCACGTATACGCAATTTGTATATTATCAAAATGATACGTTAGATGTGATTTTATATCATTGTTATAGTTTATTATGATAAATCAACCTAACGTTCTTCATCAATGACAATATTTAACTTTTCATAAATCGATCTGCTCACATTATTATCATCACAACGAGACGAACGAAACAGTGTCAAATGAACTCATATAAGCTTGTACATAGGTATTTATTTTAGACTATCGGGTAATCACTGTGGTTGGCATATTGAGTACGCTTGGGCTTAAATTCTTTGATTTATTAAAAGTGTTGATTTTTTTTTTTTGTCATTTGTGGATTAGATTATATTGGAAGTGTTAGTTTTATCAAGCGATTTTTTTTTATTAATTTACTTGATTATTTATGCTTATAAACTCAATGAGGCTCACACAAAAAATCACAAAAAGGGCATTAAAAGCTGAGAAATATTTTTTTTTCCATTTTATATTCACCTAATTAAATATTTGTTTAAAGTTGTTTGTTTTATAAACAAAGCTTCTTGAATTATTGTTTAAATTGGAGGAGTGATTAATTTTTTTGAAGCTCAGCTTAATCACCGCACATTCTTCTAGTCATCTTTCTGCATGTTGTTGTTATTCTTTTTTCTTTCTTTTTCTCATTTTGTTAGATTCTTTCGTAACTTTGCGACCTTAACAACCTAATCAGATTTTGTGACCATTAAGTTATCTTACTATCTTGCTTCTGTCTCAACTGCTATATTGATATAGAATGTACATCTAGTTACCGTTTTAATTTCGTGCTAGTTAAGAATACACTTTTGTTTTAAATGTGTGTTAAATGTGTATTATCTTTTCGTCTGGATTACATTTTCTGATGTGTATAAGAATAGCACAACGAATAATAAAGTAAATGACAGATAAATAAATACTGATACAGTTTCTTAACTAGGCTGGGGCACTCATTTACTCTAATTGTATGCACTGTTAAGCAAGAAAAATGGGTATATCTAAAGCTTTACCTGATTGATACATTAGGAACAGAGTATTGCCCAGTCGAGTAGCAGTCGAAGATTTTGCTCAACGTAAATTAAAAAGCAATCGATATTCGATGCCTGACGACATTTTACTTTTGCTGCCGAATTGATTAATAAATTACCGTTGAATACTCAAGTTAAGAATAACAAGTCAAGAAATTAAAAACTATTGGAAATACTGAGGAGTTTAGGACTCTACTTCAGCAATTACAACTTTCAGCAGTCACTTGGATATTGATTGCATAAATGAAATTGCTAGAAAATATCCAAGTCTTGTCAATTAAATGCGACTGTCAATTCAATGTACAGGGTTATGCAATAGAACAAAAGACAACGCATGCTCTACATACATATGAATAAATATATTAATTTTCTCAATTTTTCTGTTGCCCTCTGCGCTTCCCATACGCAACGGATGTCAAAGATTAATAATAGAGACACGTTAAAAAATTTAAACAATTTTTGTTTAGACTTATTTCCGTCGATTTGGTAGCCAAAATATGACGATGCTAACTATATACGTATGACTCCCATTCTTTGCTAAATAACGATAAATGAGGCCACGTGTTGAGTCAGTTTTAAGGCCAGACTCTCTGTATAGCCAGTCCACAAAATGATTGTAGTTTAATTGCTTAACTGGATCGAGTCTGCAAATAAATACGATGCTCGAAAACTTTGAAATACCGTATGAGCTAATATTTGTTTATATTCTCTCGAGTTCTGCTCAACAGCATATAAACTACTGTTATTGCCACCATTTTTTTATTGTTGTAAATTGAAAAATAAATATTTTTGGTTTTCGCTGTTTTTTTCCTTTCTTGTATATTATTAATGTTAACACTTGCTCAGCAACCATATGACGGCAGAGTTGCTAATTGCAGCTAAATACCTTTCGTAAATACGAAATGCATTTCAATATGAAATATTTGCTATTAAATTGCAACGAAGTTTACTCACAATAAATCTTGAGAGATGTTTTTTCGTATATTTATTTATTTCATTTATTTGTATTTATTTCTTATTACACATTTGTATTTGCATATTAGAGAGCACTATTAAAATGTGACCACTTTTATGCATGTTAAGTGATTATCAGTTACTTAACTAGATAATCCATTTTCAAGTCATTATGTTATTATCAGTCATTTGACAGAACTCTCATACTCTGGTGCAGAAGATATCAGAGTATATTGGTTTTGCGGTTAAGCTTAAGCCTCCAAATTTTGAGGTTCATCAGATAAGCTGATACAATTTGTGACGTTGATTGAATAATTGATTGTTTTTAAACCTGGAGACGAAATTTGAAAAGTGCCTTACTAAAACACTGGCATCAGTTTAGTCTGCTGTCGGTTACGTCCAACTTTATCGTATATTGTGTCTATGTAAGTGCCTCAAACTGATCTACCAAGGTGCTAACTGGAATCATCACCTATGTTGCTAGCCGCTAATGAACACAGAAAAAAAATATAGCAGTGTTAGCTTTTATATTTAGTACCTTTAATTTAGCTGGACCTACAAAAGTTCATATAAACCAAATACATATTATTTATTTTCGCAAATAAAGATATGATTTAAAAAGCAACAGAGCAGTGAAATTCAGTTGGATGGTCGAAAAATGTAATACAACCCAATTACATTTTGAGAATATTATTCTTATGCACATGTACTTGGCCATTATTAAATTACATTATCCAACAAAATATTATAGTCCGAAAAATAACTACACTGAATATTTATCTAATCAAATTTGTATATTGGAAAACATTTATATACAATTATTAACTGGCTTACTTCAAATATTTTTATTGAAAGGTGTTGGACAGAACTCATTAAAATTAACTATCGTCTTATATGCGTTAATAAAAATATTGCTTAGTAGTGAGTGGAATATAAAATTTAACGATTAAATTTGACACACACTATTAAATTTAACATCATTTTTATGGACACAGGCGTTAAAAAAGGTAGCGAAAAGAGATATTTTTAATAGACCAGAGCTGTTCATGTTTGATTGAGACAACTCCATAAGCAGATAATTAAGATAGTTGCTACATAAAAACTTAAATTATGTTTAGCTCCTGTCATAGACATAAATAAAATGTATAGCGGGCTGTAATAAAATTATCACCTACCAAAAATAGACTCAGCAATCGTATCTGGACTCTAATTGTGTAGATTAGCAGAAGGTTTCCAAACATGTAGTCGTGACAGTTATAAAGAGTAGCTAATTTATTCACTGTTTTGCACACAGATATTGTGGCGCAGCAGATCAGAGCGATGGGTTGACAACGCTAACCACAACATCCACATCAGTGGCGCCCTTGGCAGTTTTGCCCACCTTGGCGCAGAGCCCCACCCACAGCTGCGTTAACTGGACAGCGGCGCCGGAAGCTGCAGATGGAAACTGCACTCGTTCAACAGAAACTGGATTAATCCGATGCTATGGCGGCATGAACAATTTGGCTGTGCTCAAGTATGGATAAAAATATTATATATCCAACTACTTTCTAATTTATTATATTTTGTGTAGCTCGAAGTTGGGGAAAGTCTTTCCTGCACAACAGATGCTTCTCTGTGGCTGGCCAAAAGTGGATTTTAATCCGCTCGGAGAGCTGCTCAAGTTTCCCAAATTACGCTCCTTGACCATCGAGTATAGCGGCTTCATTAAGTTCACATTGGACTTTCCGGATATGAACCAATTGCAGGCCATCAACATATCCTGGACGAATCTCTCGCATATCTCGACACGAACCTTTAAGCGATTGCATGCGTTGCAAGTTTTGGATTTGCGCTGGAATCAGCTGATACAGTTGGATGGTCCACTGATACTGCCACGCTCATTCCAACAGTTGTATCTGGCGGGTAATCCCTGGAATTGCACCCGTAACTTCAAGTGGATCCTGCTGCAGCCGGAGAAGGGTCGCCTCGTAGCGGATCGGGAGGAGCTCATCTGCACCGATCGCAAGTACAAGGAACGACAAATGATTCTCGTCATGCACTACAAAGTGGTGAGTAAGCCTTAGACTCCTGTCTAAAAGAATATATTTTTAATAGGGAACTCATTTAAAATTCAACAATGCAAAAACATGACTGATTACATTTATGTACAAATATATATAAGACTTTCGCTGACTGATAACCTTTCACTGCTAATTCTAGGTGCTGAGAAAAGAGTGTCAATCGCATATAGATCTTTTGAACTGCACATGTCTTATGCATCACATCATTCCCAAATCTTACATTCCACTTTACACGGTCAACTGCTCCCATCTGCAGTTTTACAGTCTGCCAGCATATTTGCCACCAAATACAACCTCATTATATATTACTGATAATCAAGTAAGTAGAGTGAACAAGAATTTAATTTTGTCTGATACACAAGTCATTTCTCATTTATAGATCAGCGACATAAGTCCACTTCGCGATAATCCGCATTATAAGCACGTGGTCGATGTGCAGCTGGAAAACAATCGGATATCGAACATTGATGTCCTGGAGGACACATATTGGCTGGAGAACTTTCGCCTGCTCAACTTACAAGGCAATCAGTTGAAGAAACTTCAGGTCTATGCGCTGGATAATGCCCTAAATGACAATTTGAATGTGAATCTCCTGTTGCTGAGCAAGAATCCTTGGCACTGCACTTGCAAGTTTGGGATGCGACTCCGTGAGCTGCTTACCAAGTACAAGGATATTGTGAGGGATGCACGGAATGTCACCTGCACATATATGCAGGGTGATGAAATGCGTCGCGCCCAGGTCCTGTCACTGACACGGCACGATATGTGCAATATTACAGTCGAGGATGGTGTGCGAATCCATCCAATTGACTGGCTGAACTGTGTGCTGGCTAGCCTTATTGTTCTGATACTGGGCAAGCTGGCATATGACTACTATTTCTATAGATTCCACGGTCGGGTTCCTTGGATAGTCATGAAGATGCCCTAATCAATGCTATCTTATCAAGTAATTAAGTTAATCAAAGTATTACAACTGTGTTAAATTTAGGCTGTTGACTTTTAGTTATAGACTAGGAAAAAGTATTGTTGATAAATTATGTACTTATGCATTTAACACAAATCAAAATATGTTTGTTTAAGTAAGTTGCCCAATCTGTCCAAGTATTTATATAATATGTACTAAATATATTAATTGTATAGTGCTAATGTGCATGTAAAACACAACTGTTAGGCGATTTACAAATCAAGTTAAGTTAGCAAATAATCTATTAGAAATTTAAAAACAGTATATTGAACTTATCCTAGATTACATTTCATACTTAATCCTCGCTAATATAAGTCAGTTTTTTCGAAGCCATTATAATCATTATATTTATATCACTTTGCAGAGATATAATATATCTATAATGTGGAACAATAGTTATATTTTGTATGACTAGAGCGCGTTTATTGTACATATGTAAAAAGAGTATACAAAAAATAGTTGGCTTATATGTGATCAGATTTTGTTAGATTGCATATAAGAGTTTTCATTAGGTGCAATTTCTGTGCCAACCAGCTTCTGCAAGCCAGCCTGAAAGCTCGATTGTTAGAAGATTTTATGTGCTTTGTTAGAGCTTTTTGAATTAAGCCATCCCAGTTTCGCACCACTTTCCCATTATTTAAAAAATTCAAAAAGTAGGGATATGTTTTTACTATCCTTTGCATTTGTATATTTATTTAAAATAAAAAAAATGCATATAAGACAACATTTAGAACATTTTATTTTGCTTTATAATATTTTATGTTTGGACAATATACAATAAGCAATTTACAAATACATTTATTAGTTGAATGTGCTTTATTGACTTTCATTTTTGAAGAAGTCTTCATATCTCAAACCCGCTTCTTTCATACGTTTCAGATCGAACTGCATTAGAATGAGGACATAGCCCAGCACTGAGGCCATGTAACCCAAACAGGCTGGTTTGTCAAGGATCACACAGTGGCATATCCTGTAGACAAGTCGATTACCACGCAAACGAGTCATGAAGAGTTCCAACTCCCTTTCCGATTCCTTTCCCAGACTGCGTAGTTCGTTGAACTGCCGAATCTGTTGCTCTGTCTGATTGCAGGAATTAACAGCATAATCAACAATGTTCATAAGTAGGACGGAATTCCAAATGTTGAGGGCAATGAGTACGAATCCAAACACAAAGCCCCAGTGATCAGATGCAATTGTCTTATTGCCGAATTGCACGGCATGATACAGAATATTCACATGGGCCACATATATGTTCAAAAATATGCTCGCATTGGCAACATCATAAAGGCTGAAGGCTCTCCTAGCCAGCTTCAGGCACTCAAAGTGAACGGCAGCAACCCGCCTGAGATTCGTGCGCAATAATCCCGATTCCGCCTCCTGTCTGAGTGCCTGCAGTGCCAGCTGTACGGCCTGAAATTGATGACTGAGAATCACGAGCACCGTGAAGAAGGTAACTCTCCCAACGCTGATCAACAGTAGTGGTATGAAACGCATCAGCAGCTCGGGCAGATGGACATCACTGAGCAGGCGAGACTGCATTAGAATCGAGAAGGTGATCATTGCATGATTAACGCACATTTTGCGGCCCAATTGAAATGCAAGGTGCAATTGGAGTCGTTTCAGTGCATCCTTGCCGACAATGCACCGCAGGATGTGCCAGTGGGTCATCCAGTGCAACAGGAAGTCTGTGTAAAGTTGTATTAGCCGCCGGCGTCGCAACCAAACGAGTCCATAACAACTCAATATGGCAATAATGCGCATCAGCGATGTCGCTATCAGACCCCATTGCAGCACAATGTGGTTCTTCATGTAGCCGTAGAGAATGCCGTGGGTCATCATTAACGGTATGTGCAACAGTAATATCACACTCAAACACACACTATAAATCAGATAGCCGGTAGATACTTTTCTGATGCTTACACGACCGTTTTTTATGCGCAGTCTTCGCGGTACCAAGCCACAGATGAGCATGTGGTAGTAGCATATTTTAAACAGCAAGCTCAGTCTACGATGCAACATGTTTCGCCTTTCGGTTTATACCAATCATGAATAACGGGAAAATATACACCGAAATTACATGGCAAAAATTAATTTGTTAATTGTATTTTATTAATATCTGATAATAACTGGTGATAGATTAATAGGCGTTGGTGTGATAAATATCAAGACAGTTATACACTATACCCATTAAATTCGGTACATTAAAATATACACTAATTCTGTCTGTCTTGAGGGACATATAAAAGTATTTGAAACACACCTTAAAATATGATCGATCCTCCAACAATATTGATTACAGGTCATATCAGTATTGCTAGTATTTATACCTGCCCTATATTAAATTCTTTTGAAAAAGTTGTACTTTTAAATTTGTATTCACGTATTATTTTATTGATATAAATTAAGTGATGCGAATAAAACGGTAAGAATATGCTTTTATTTATTCATTAACATTATTTCCATAATATATTAATCAATTACTAAGTGTTTACACTAATTGGACATCAAATGCAAACCAACATTAAAAAATGCCAATGAAAATACTATTCGCTAATGCATATTTTTATTTTTATTACTTACATAATACGGTTGCCTTATTCGTTCGTAGCAATTAAAGATTCAAGCAAAAATAAATATAAAAAACAAGAAAAAAAACATTATAGTTTCACCGCATTTGTTTTTTATTGTTTTCACAAATTTTATAACCGAAAGTTTTTTAAATGGTTTTGATAAAAGCGTGAAAATGAGTTGTTTATTGGTATTTAGTGCCATTAACATCAAGTGAGTTCCATTATTATCAATATGCCAAAATTTCTGCTCTTAAGATATTTTTGTTTGTTTTTTTTTAAATTATTCTTTTATTAGATTGTGTGTGTATTTTGTGTGCGGCTTAATTTTGAATTGCTATACAACAAACGCTTGTTGTGGTTATTGTTTAATAGCGCGTCGCCGTGCATAAAGTTATTAAATATCAAAAGCTATTAATCAAAAGCGGCGTTTTTATGTGTGTACAGTGAGGCATGGAAGAAGCCACAAAATGGGAAAAGCAATTGTTGCGGAATATAAATAATTTGAAATGGGATTATTAAGGACATTCAAGACGTGAATATAGTTTTTCAATTATTAATAGTCCGCGAATCCTTGCGATCCTAGAGCACTCACTCCTTTAAAAATATTCAAGTAGAGGTTTTCATGAAAAATTCATTTTTGTTTTTCAAATATCAACTTAATCTGGTGCCAGCGAAAGACATATTGGAGTTATAAAAGAGATCGCCAAAAAACAACACACAACTAAATAATAATGCAAAATACGAGTGTATCCTGAAAGGACATATCTATTATCGTTGTAGGGCTATAGCAAAAGCTAGAGATATTTCTAAAAATGCAGTAACTTGCACTATTGATTTTTATGTTCACCCGAAAAATTTGCTTTAGTATTAATTTAAAAAAAAAATATATATATATATATATAAATTATAAAAATATATTAAATATATAAATATTCTAATTACACACTCATCCCCGTGATGGATAACATATTGTGAATACCCTTTAGGGGCTTCACAAATTAAGCTTCTTTGGACATAAACAAACGACACACAGCGCTGTCTATTTCGTTTCCCTGCTAATTGAATTCAATTTCATAAACACTGGCTGTCCAGACCAGGATGTAGTCTCTAGTAATCCAGTGCAATCCAACAACAAGAACAGCTGGCAACGAATGTCCAGACTTCAGCTTAGGTATTAAATATGACACAGCAGCAGCTAACCCTATCATTTTCCTCGGTCTCCGCTAACCGCTCCCCTGTCGCCAACCCAACAATGTTTCTCAGCTGCTTTTTGTATTAATTCCAATTATACGCACCACTGGGGAATTTTCATTTGGATTGATAGAATTTTGGGTCATTATGTGCTTCGACCGTCTGTGGGCATATAATCAACATCGGCCAGCCATTTGCACACACTCACACACTCTCACACACACACACACATTGTTGGCATATGTTTTGTTGGTCCTGTTGGGATACCCTGTCCTTGGGATAGGCTTAGTCAGATGAGTTATGTAGTTATGTAGTTATTTACATGGTCACTTCCTAGAAATTTGGTTTTTGAAGAAAAATAGGAAATTTCTCAGATTTTGTAATTATTTTGTAAAACTTAGAAATGATTTCATATCTTCTCTTCGTTCGTAAGGGTATCACCATGACGATTACACCCATCTATGATAATGTAACTCATGGTTATTGTCTTTGTTGCTATTGTTTTGTGACTTTGTCCGCTTTGGCTGTGTGGCATTGCTTGTTTCGCTTGGGGCATTTAATTGGCAGGACATGTGTATTGATTGCAAAGTTTTCGCCTATGACATGCGCTCGAGCACAACAAACAAGATTTCTTACCCAAAACTAATTAGTAAAAGGAATAGTTCATTTGGCTTCCATACTCCAATTCTTCTCAACTTTTATTGTTTTGTGATTCACGTTGTCTAATGAACACCACACGCGATTGTTTTGTGTTCCATTAATGTTAGAAAATAAATCAAAAATGCATTAGGATGATATATTCACCTTCAGCAAGCAACATGTTGCTAACGCTTAGTTGCATTTTCTTCATAACTTTTAAGGAAAATTACAATTATTTTCTTTAAAATTTGTTGTTTGGGATATTCAGGCAATCCGACCGGGCTTTTAAATAGTAAGCATGCAGAAGTTTCTCAGACCATTATCAACACACCACACAGAAAGTGGGTCGAGTACATTTCCACACTTAAATAAAGGCTTTTGCCTCCACCACGGCCGTCTCGTGGTTTCATCCTTTTCTGACTGTGAGCCAACAAAATGCTGGACGGCATTTTCTTCGGCATTTTCGTTTTTCTGGGTCATCGTCGACGTCGCATAAATATAAATTGTATTGTTTCAAAAAGTTTTTGCAGTCGGGCTTCGCGGCTAACGGAAAATGTAGTTAAAGTTTTGTTTTCGCCGCTAGTTTATTGCGTGATTTCCTTTCACAATGACACTGCCCTGAGCGTAAAAGGGACTCTTGGGGGAAGGTTTCTCATCTCGTGTCACTTTCGAGGTGCTAAAACATTTCTCCAAATAATTTACAGTTTTTTGCTAGTGCAGTTAAACCGTTTTGTTTTCCACCAGTTGTGGCATCTCTTTTTCTTTTCTTGCGCAATTCTTTTGCGGCATTTGCTGAAATTTGAATCTGTTCACTGAAATATTGTATGTTTGCAATTTAATTTGTCAAGTAACATGTTGAAATGAAGATCGAAGAAATCGCATATACAAGAAAGATTAAAGTATCCATTGCCAAATTCTGTTGTAGAAATGAGCCAAAAACTCCATCACAACTTAACTGATTGTAAAGTGGAATAGACTAAAGAACTGTGTTCACGATATCTCCTTATCATCGAGATCCTTATATCGAGTGTAGAGTCCAGAGTAGTGTGACACTCGAGAAGCAATTACAAGCGCAGCTTGCACAAACTATCTTCAAGCAATAAACTTCAGAAAGTGCCATTGGCGGCGACTTGCCTCACAATTGAGTCACAATGCGCAACTAGATTGCAAACATTATGCACCATGTCGATTGTCTATTGCGAACGTGACCAGGATGGGGAATGATAGCGAATGGGGCTGCCTTTGGCAGTTCGACGTTTTACATTTCCTCTGACTTTTGCCTGCCACTTCTAATTGCATTTTTACTTAGTGCCAGGCGCTAAAGTTTGCCCACGGTTCTCACGCTCCCCCCCCCCCCCATTTGCACTCCCCTTCGCGTCCTTCGCGACCAGTGCCACGCGCAAAAGTTTAATTAAACGTGTTTGATTTATGACTTGTGTGTGTGTGTGTTGGCATCTGCTTGGCAGGAGGTAAATGAAGGTTTGCCAGCTGCAACCGCAATTTCAATTCAAAAACCAAATGCGTTTATTTTTGACTGTGTAGTGAGACTTTTTGCTCTCTACCCCTGCGGTGCCCATAAAAGCTGAGCACCTTTACAGCAGCTGCAGCAGTAGCTTCTTGTGTTTGTGTGTGTGTGTGTGTGTGTGTGCCTGTGCCATTTGATTTCCGTTTCCGTTTCAACACACAATTTGTGAAAACATTTGTGCCCTTATGCGTTTATTGATTTCAATGCAATTAAAGTTGCATTTTTCGATACTCAACAAGTTCATCAATGTTATACTTTCGATCCCGCAAAATTGCTGAAAGAAAGCTGCCCCAAATCTGGGTCGCAAATCCCTGTGGCTTATGCCTTAAATCAGGTATAGGCCACAAGCGAAAATCTCTTGCTCAAAATATTCCACGATAATCAACTTTGATAGGCCTCCAAGAACTTTTGCCTCCGTCCGTCCGTCAGTCCGTCAGTCCTTGCGCTCGCCCGTGCCCAAAGAAGTGATTGAGAAAATCGCAAAACAAACGGGATTGTTGGGTCGTTTTCTTGTGCCGCCCTTTTTCCATATTTTTTTTATGGTCTTGCGCGCAAAATGAAAATGGAAAAAGTTTCGTGTTAAGGAGCTAGCAGCATTTCTCGATGAACTGCCGGATAATCGCTGCCATGCTATATTACCCAACGCTTCTGGCTTAGACTTGGCTTAGGCAGCTAGCGTTGGCCGTAGCCACAAAGCTGGCTGCAGGTGCCTTGTGAATTAAATCTACCAAAAAGAAGGTGAACATAAAAATGTGACCCTGATAAGCCTTCAATTAGGTGTGTATTTTATGCGCCCCGCAGTTGCAGTAGAGTGTTTTATTAAAAGCAAAAAAGGGCTGACAAATTGCTGGCTTAAAAGAAATTCGTAAGAAATGAAATATTGTAATTTTTTAGAAAAATGGTTCAACGGCTAAAGATCTCAAGCTAAATTCGGTTTGGTGTTGGGATGTAATTACAGTCATGTACATTTAATTATAAATAATGCAACATTTTATATACATATAACGAAAAAAATGCTCACAATGAAATATTTAATCCTTTTCAAATATAGTGTAACAATTTAAATGCTAATCCCTAAAAACGACACCAATGTGAAATGCACATCCTGAAAAAAGCAAAACGTTAAGTTTAAAGCTAAAATCCATATGTGATTGAAATAAATAAAGAAATATATATATATAGATATATATATAGAAATATATAAATGAGTTGTTATCCGCTTTCGTATTTCGTTTTATGGGCACTAAGTAAATTTCACATTTAACATGAGCAATTAATATGTGGCAAAGCCGCAAATAAAACCGCTTAATTACGTGACTCTGACCAAACTGGATGGCAACAGGACACACAGGACAAAAGTAATAATAAAAGCAACAATTTCAAATGGAAACTTTGGGGTGACACATTCAACGAAATGAAATAATAATATGGTTAATAAAGTCAGCCGCATCAGAATCAGATTCGTATTCAGTACGAAAAACACTGGACGCCGGACAACGGACATCAGACACCAGACACCAGACGCCAGACACCGGAGCAGAACCCACGAGGCAATTATCGCACTTATTTCGCAGCTAATTAAAATGCAATTATTTGCTTTAAACAACATAATCCCATTGACAGGCGTTTTATTTGCATATCGCATATAAACAGGTACATAAATAAACCGATTTCAGTTTTACGGCAACCGCAATGCATTCTCATCATCCCCACCATCCGAGTCATCCCCATCATCCTCATCATCCTCGGCCGTGATGTGGAGACGTGGCGCCACAAAGCCGACATTGCGGGCAAATTGCCGATTAAATGCCATTGCCCCTCCATTGGCAGATACATTGTGTCCCGCCTCATCCACATACTCGCATATGATCTGCCAGAGGGACTGGCGATCCGTGGTGCCACGACTGCAGGCCCGCAAATAGGCGGCTGTGGCAACTAGCGTAAAATTCAGTATGCCCGCATTGAAGATGTGCAGCCAATCAGTGAGCTGGAGCTGACTGTTCGCCGCCTGCTGGAACAGTTGCACTGGCATCGGTACGCCCACGGGCGTCATTACTGCCGGTTGGCCATTGTGATCCCGTTTGACGGGTCGCTGCGGCTGCGTAGGCGGAGATGCATTCTCCTTGCCTGGCCACAAACAGTGCATGAGTGCATAAGTCAAGTGTGCTTCTCCAACTTACCCTCAACCAATCCGCGCGCAATGCGCTGATCTGCCCGCTTAACCCAGCCGCGCACTGTCGACTCCGGCACGCCCAGTTCACGGGAAATACTTGCCTTGGTTTCGCCATTGCGTATGCGCGCAATCGCTAGCTCCTTGTTCTCCTGGGATACCTGTACCCGCGGACGTTTGCCACGTGGCACAATTGCGCGTTCCATTTAGAATTGACAGAATATTGCGAAATATGATTTCGAATATTTTGTAAGGTTGACTTTTTTTTTTTTAATGTTGTGCGTTTCTAATTTTCAACGAAAGTAGATTTTTCTCACGCGCCTCTATTTTCCAAATCGTTAGCTTTTTGACAATGCGTTGGACGGGCGATTTGTGGGTTGGCTGACATATAAATCGCTGTGGGTTTCGATTTCTTCGCGTTTGCTTAGCGTTTGTTTGCTTTCCTTTTGAGCTTTTCATTTAGTCGCCTTCCTTCTCGTTGACAGTTGGCAAACAGGGCCGCATCTGGGGGTGCTGCCAACCTGCCTTTCATTTTCCATTCAAATTCTACCGTTCATTTTCTTCACATTGCGTTTATTTATGTTCTTATGTGTGTGTCTGTCTGTGTGTGTGTGTGTGTGTCTATATTTTTTTTGTTTCTTTTAATATTTTCATCGAATTCTTATCTTTAATTCTGACGTACATCTAAAATATGTGTTCTAACTTCATTTTGCATTTTCATTATTGTTGTGTATGTTTCTCTCTAATTCTTTTTATGGCACTGCAGCGGCGTGTTTTGGGTTTATTGTTAACACAAAAGCCAAATGTGAAAATTCCAATTTGTTAAAAGCATATCAATATCTAGAGTAATCTTAAGTGAATTGTAAACAAATATTTTAGTAGAGAGGGATGAATCTGATCACTATTCAGAAGTTCAGAAGTTCATTTTAATGGAGATTGACAAATCCAATAAAAATGTTATTGTTTGTCAAACAAATTGTTGTTTATCGTTATACTACTACATTAACATTACGAAAACTTTGTGTTGAGCATCTCATTCTACTGTTTGACATTATTGTAGAATTAACTATTTACTTACGACATTGATAGGCGAAATTTAATTGATATCAAAATGAAATTTCCAAGTATCTAATTCTATATATATTCTGTATATACTTGCAAGTATCTACTGCTGTCTTAATCGGTATTCATTGCTGGCACCGCTACAATGCCTTCTAAACTCTGTATATATAATATGACTTAAGTTTACATAATACGACTTAAATGCTATAACCATTTCGGTAGAACTTTACAATTTTTGTTTTGGTATTATGGGGAAACTTTTAAGGTATTTAATACGGTATTTTTTTTTTTGCATTTCTTCGCAGAAAGGTCAGCCATTTTTTTGTGGGCAATTTCCACCAACTATTTAAATGGATTTTTTTATTTTTATGGTCTAGGTAAATCTATGTGCAAAAAATATATATGTATTGTATATCGTACATTATATACATAATTATTCAAGTATGTATGTATTTACTTGTGTACGCCTTGTTTTTTTTGTTGTTTTTTTTTATTGACAATTTGCCAATTATAAATACATTGTATTGTTTTCATACACATAATAACTAATAAAAACCACCAACAATTGTTTATTAATATGTCATATTTTTTGTTTTCTTATTTATTTTTTTTGTTAGTATTTTATATCTTTTGTCATTTTACGTGTCTACCTTAATTAATTTTTAATTTATCAATGCTCGTTAAACTAAACTGTATGTTTATTTTTATCTTTCGATTTTTTTCTGTTTTTTCTTTTTCAACAATTATCACGTGACAATCTTGCGCTTAATTAATTTATTCAGGGCAGTTATTCATTTTTCATTGTGTGTAATTTTGTGTGTGTGTGTTTTTAAAACATTTATATGTTTCGAGTTTGTATCGTATAATTTAATTAATTAATATTCAATAGCTGTCACGTAGCTTACATAGAAAATATTGATAGATTTTAGTTATGTAGAACCACTTGCATACATATATTTCTTTGCTATTAAGCATTTTCATTTATTCATAGTCCAAGTAAGTGAAATGTAACTAGGAGATTAAACTAAGTGGGGGGGCTGGGTTGAAAGCGGAGGAATACCGATGAAGGGGAAAAGGATTAAAACTGTCGCTTTAAAGCTGGGCTAAATACTTAGTAAGTTCTTTCATAATCTTTAACCCAAGTTTGTCAACAAAAGCTTTTTGTGTTAAATTGGAAAAACTTCAATTGAAAATATTTCAAGAGTTCTTGGTGCGATAATTAAAGTTTGCATTGGAAACTTTTCCAATTTAGGGCCAACACCGGCTGCACTTTCTAAAAAGGATTGAAAGAGACATAGAGAGAGAGATGGAGAGAACTACTTGGAGCCGAGCAGTTAGTAATCCTCCTGCAGGTGCTGCAATCCCGGCTGCTTCGGCGCTCCCTGACACATGCGTCTCAGAATGGCGATGAGCAGCGCAAACATCGCACATAGTCCCAGAGTGATGAGTGCCAGTTTGCCGTAGGGCAGCTCGCTGAGATCGCGTCGCAGGCAAATCTCTGGGGACTCGTCGTGCAGGACGAGCTGTCGGTACTCGTTGGCCTCGTGAAGCAGGCCGAGCTGTTCCAGATTCCACTCAATGTGCCGCGTTAGTTGGGCCAGCGTCGAGGTGTGCGTCACATTGGGACAATTGGCAACTCCGTTGCAGAGAAGATGACGCGGAATGCAGACCTGGGTGTCGCCAGGACAGCGGAAGTCACAGCCGCCATCCTGCAACAGGGACGCGGACAGACTACCGTCGGGATTGCGGGGCAAGTGGAACAGCTCGGTCCAGACCAGTCGAAAGATATTCTTACCCGGCTGACCATCGCCGGTATATTGTATGAGCACCGGCAACGGCTCCTGATCGGCACCAGTGGCGCCCAACTCGGCAGTGGTCAGGATTGGCATGTCCCTGGCCAGTGAAATGTTCTCGGGACAAACCACAAAACGCGGCTCCAGACGTCCAGCCAGATAGACTTCAATCTTGGCACTCTCACAGCTGCGCTCGGCGAAACGCGCTTTCTCCAAATTAAGCCAGAGATCCCTCTGAGATGCCACCTTCAATTCCCAAATGCATTTCTCCCTGCGATAGTGGTGTTCCGGTGGTGCCATTGGCCCCGCCACCATTGCCAGCGCCTTCTTATAGGGAAAGACGAGCTCACCGTCGGGTGAGGGTCCCAGAGTGATGGGTCCACACAGTGGACCATGTGCAAACTCATAGGTTGCCTCGAACAATGGATTTGGATTCTTGAAATACGAGGTTATTGCATGTTGTCCCTGAACAATCATCTCGAGATTCATTTGATCCGCCGAGGATATCACACGCACCGCCCTTGGTATATTGTCACAAAAACAGGCCAAATTGTTTTGGAACTTGTCGCGCTCCTCCCAGATGACCAGCTTATCCACACGCTCCTCGTGGCAACGTGTACACGCATTGCTATTATACGGCAGCTCCTTGAATGACACCGAATTCACCTCAATAATTGCCCTGGCATATAGACGACGATCGGTCACGAATTTATATTGACATCGGACATCGCTGCCTCCCGTTCGCTTGAAGATGAGTGAGTTGAGGGGGGAGCGCAGACGACCGCCTGGATGCTTCCAAGCGTACATCACCTCATCGCAGAGGGTGTTCGGCACGGGGTCACCGAACCGTGTATTATTGAAGAAGTCGTAGTGCGCCCAGTAGTACAGTGAACTGCCGCTATAGCTGCCCGTCTTTGAATCGAATTGCACATAAAGCGATGGGCTTGTGCTCACAAAGTCCACCTTCTCCATCGGTCGGGAGAACGTGTCGCAGAACGTCTTGATAATCCGGGCAGGATCCGCATGATCCGAATCGTAGATGGTCAGCGATTCACCGCAGTCTCCTTCATATTTCAATATGGGCGATTCAATGCGATTGATGCGAAAACTGCAACCGGGAAAGAGAAGAAGGTTGAAAGGGTTTATCAGAATTTCAACTCATAATGAAAATACCACAAACCAGCTGCGGCCCACAAAACCCAGAAATGGCTTTGGCTCATTGCCAGCACCTGCCCCCAAAAGCGGCAACAATATTTTCGATATTTTTGCATCATCTTTTCGCGTGTTTCGCGTTCTTTCACAATTTAATATAAATTCCGACTGCGCCAACAGGTAAAATCTCACTTTTTACTGGCACACGTAGCACACGTTAGATTTTCTCCCTATGTGCCATGTGTGTGAGCTGCATTTTGTTGCCGCAAGTGAATGAAGATAGGCTCTATATTGCTGGCACGTTGCAACTTGTCAAAACTTATTGGGCAAAATGGTGGAATGTGCCTCGCCCTTCTGATGGACTTAATGCTCCAAAATGGGCATTCCGATTGAGACTCATCCGCAAATCCAATCGTAATCATTTGTAATCATTTTGATTTCTCCAATAAACATTTTTCAGTTTTTATTTCTAGTCTTATTGGATTTTTCTCGGCGATTTTTCTCAGCCTTGTTCGCATTTAATATAACTATATATTTTAACTATTGTAATTTTCTGTGGCGACGTTAAATAAATAAATAGCTTAATTCTGGGAAACGGAATTTCATCAATCATATCCAACCATCACTTCCAATTAACAATAAAGTCTCTGGATATTTGGAAAGATTATTTTAATGATTGAAGTTTGCAAAGTTTTTATGCATGTCATTTCAGATGGATTTTTTTTGAGAAAGAAACTATTTTCTAGTAAATCTACTAGTCCGGCTGCAATCATTTCTGCTAGCCTTAACCACATTTATAGCCGCCGCGAAAACTTTTCCAATTAACTTTTGGCAATCGTCCAAAATCCATCTGGCCAAAACAAAAAAAATATTTAAAAAAAAAAGATATAGTAGTTTACGTAACCAGCGCCATCTATCTCGCTAAGCAGATTTCATACAATTACATTTGCGCTGTCCAAAAAATATGACATAATACAACATTTTATTAACCCACACAAAAGTTGCCCAAATGTCAAAACTACCACAGAAAGAGATAGAGAGACAGAGGAGAGAGAGTGAGAGAGAGAGAGGGAGGGAGAGCGAGAGAGGGAGAGCGAGAGTAAAAAACAAGTCAGCTTCATGAGGTGCAAGTAGAGCTATTCCATTTCATTCCAGCCACGACACAATTTCATTTTTGTTTCGTATCATTTTTTATTTGCAACATTACTGTAACATTTTTTTTTTCTCCCTCATCCTCTTCCGTTTTGCGCCTTTACTACCATTCATAATAGAGCAGAGTTACTATTTTTGCACCGCACTGCCATCATACCTCCTTGCCCCACGATCCTCGCTACGTGCCCATGCCGTTATTCACGTACGCGGCTTCGAAAAGTAAGCCTGACGCCCTGCGGTATGTCCTCATAATCCGTTTGCAGCCTAGTTCTAGTTCTGCTGACTCAGTGGGGAGTTTATTCAGAATCGCTACCCAAAAAACAAAAATCACACACAAAGCAAAAAAAAAACCAAAAAAAAAAAATAGAAGAAAAAAGTGGTACGCCCCGCTATAAAATATGCAATGCAGCAGCAGTCGGACGATCCCTGCAAAGCCCCTCGACCGTCTGGGTCTCTAGTCAACTGTTTGGGGAGCAACTGCTTAGTTATGTGCATATGGCAGTCAATTGGTGTCGTCTCGTGTCGTGGCGCTTCAAGCGTGGGCGTCAGTTTATGTGTATACATACATACATATATATATATATATATATATATATATATATATAAGTCACTTACAAATAGTTGCCACTTGGGAATTTCTTCTGTGTTCAGATTTATTCTGGAATATATATTGCTAATTTGAGAGTTTATATATACATACATAACCCTTAATTTACCAATGATGAAAATTGATATTAAACCTTCGCTACTCTCCATAAAATCTATTATCTTTTTTATTCTGTAGAGACTTGACTTGACTTTACTTGACTGTTTTCTCAATTAAAGTGTCGACTAAAAAATTGTAAGTTTATTAAACTAATATTTACAGCTATTATCTAAATTACAAAAATAAGTTAAGCTTAAATTCTTAATTAAAATGAAAAACTGTTGTATTGATAGTGTTAATAATATATATATATAAATGCAATAATAATAACAGTTGCATTTGCTTAAGGTCATGATCTCTTAAGCTAGGCACAGACAAAAAAGAATTGCGAAAATGTATAAGAAGCCATTTAATTGCTGTAATTACAGGTAATTCCCATAGTTACTTTCCAAGCCAAATAACAGAAGAGATGAAGTGGTTGGTAGTTGGTACAATTTTAGTAAATAGAAATGCGTTCTCATGTGGAACTCAACCCAAAAGTGTAAACTTAGCGGAATTAACAACAGCTGGACTCACCAAAACAAAACAACGAAACAAAACAAGAAACAGAAAAAATGGGCAACCATTAAAACCCACAATTCTGGTGAGGAACCAAGAAAACAGAAGAGTAGCAGATACTTAGTGGAGGAGAAAAAAGCGCAGGCATGACATGTTACTTAAATGAGCAAGTTTGTTGGAAACAATGTCGACAGTGTCTAGACGCACAGACATCAGGCTGGAGCAGCAGGAGCAGCAGGAGCAGCAACAGTTAAAGCAGCCAAGAAGCAAGTGTAGATCTCAAGGATGGCGAGAACGAATTGTTAGCTACAAAAGAAGTGAATGCAAACAGACAGACTGACGGACTGACAGACTGACAGATTGAGTGTGTGTGTGTGTGTGTGTGTGGTACGTTGTGTGGGCGTGCAATTGTTGTCATGGGCGTTGCAACAACCTCAGTGAAGTTGGCAGCAACCGGCAACTACACACGCAACAGCAGCAACACCAAGAAGAAGCATGACATGAGCAAAGACAAAAACTTCTGCGACGAAAGTACGAAAACGTTGCACGCAGTTTTGTTATTGCATTTTTCGTCTACTTTTAACTTTTTGCAGCAAGTGCACTTGGAAAAAAAACGTGAAGAATTTATAAAAACATTCTAGCAATGATTAGTAAATGAGAATCTCAAAAACATTCGAATTATGAATGCTGAATTGGGATACTATATTCAAATTCGACGAAATAAATTGCAATAATTGAATAAATATTGAAAAGAAGCGGTGCATATTTTTCGCAAGTGTCGTTTACAAGTGTGTGTATGTATGTTTGTGTGTAGTATTGTCTATTCCATTCGCCAATGTCGCCAGTGCAGTGTTCCATTTTATGCACTGTAATCATGCAATCATGTTGCCCACTTCTCAACTCCTAATGGCAATCGGTGTAAACGTGCTCGCAAGTTGGCCATTCGCCATTCGCCATTCGGCTGGGGCTGTGGGTGTGTGTGTGTGTGTGTGTGTGTTTTGAGTTTCGGGCTTAGTTTTGCACGCCTTGTAGGTGGACATAAATATTTATCTTTTGGCAAAAACTTGTTTGATATTTTACTCCTCGATGTAGATGAATGCATGCGTGTTGGTGTTGGTGTTGGTGTTGGTGTTGGTGTTGGTGTTTCTGTGTCTGATGTTTGCCATGCACACAGTTTTCTTTGCAGTTTTTACCCAAAACTTGGCAATGTTTTGCAACATTTTGTGCATAAATTATAAGGTTGCAACATGGTCAAATGTGCTGAAATAGTTGCACTTCCACTCTGACAAACTTTAAAACGCTTCTGCAGCTGTATTTTCAGCTGCAGCAGATCACAGCAAATAATGTCTGTAGACTTACAAGAAAAGTGCGTACTTACTGAAGCAAAGTGGTAAATTGGCAAATATTTATATATATATATATATATATTTGCCATGTGTTTGGTCATTTACATAAATATTTTAAAAGTGATAAGTTTTGCCTCAGGGAATATTAAAGTAGCATAATAAATCATTTGCATTTTTTCATTCACTAACTCAAGGAAACACACAGTTTTTCTTATGTAAAAACTGAATTTTCGATTCAGTCAAAATTATGATAAAATGGTAAAGTTTCGACAAAAAATCGTATAGCTTCCAATTACACAAATTTATCATCGACTTGACTGTTGTTACTGCATTATATATCAATATTTATCAATTATCATTTACTTTGCAACTGTTAGAAACGCCCTCCGACAGCGTTCAATTTGCGAAAACCAAACCATCAGTGCCCCCAAAATGTCTGTGCCTCAAAACTTTGCAAGTGTCTTGGCGACTAAATGGCACTGATCTTCCCGCCTTGTTGCAGAGCAGAGTTGAGATAAAGCCAGCCAAAAACCGCAGCACAATAAAATATTTTCGTAGCACAATGAAGAATATTCAGAAAACGCAAACACAAAATGCAGCGACCAGTGACACTTGCAGAAAGTTCAGAGAAGAGATTCAGATTTAGACACAAACAACGGCCCCGTCGACGCCAACAGAACTAAGAAAAATTGTGGAAGGAGGAAGGATGTGTTGGGTGAACTGGTAGGCAATGGGGGGGGGGGGGGGAGCAACGGTAGGATGCATAAAGTAAAATAAAAAATATAAAGAACAACTTCAACTCAACACGTTAAATTAAAATGTCACATAAATCTTTCCGGCAAATTTCATTAAAATACGCTTACAGCATAGAACGCAGCGCCGGAGGAGAAAAGAGTTCAGTGAAGAAGAATGGAGTGGGCAAGGATTGTGGGTGGCTTGTGGGTGGCTTGTGGGTGGATTGGGGTAAGGATTGAAAACCGTTAGCTAGGCGCTCACATAGCCGCAAAACTTTGCACTTTAAGTGAAATGTCGACAACGGCGATGGATTTTGCACAGAAACCTCTCGGACTACAACAACGCCCCTTGTCGAGATAGATACATATACATATAAATATACACATACATATATATATATATATATATACATAAATATATGTCGAATTTATATGGTTATGTCGAGAACTAAAAAACGAGCTGCAGACAAGCAGACCACTTCACAAATAGACAAAAGGACGGCTCATAATTATAATGGTGAAGAGTAAAGCAAAAATAGCTTAAAACATTAAAGAAATTAAAGTTGTGCTCATTTTAAAGAATAAAAAGCATTTAAAATATTTTTAATTATATTGTGGAAATGCAGTTAATAAGCATAAGGAAAACACAATGGTCCCATCTAAATTATGTGAACAGACTAAATGGCAGATTTAATGTCAGTCGGAAAACTATTCTTGCAACTTTATTGGCTGGGGGCGATGTGTGTTAGTTTGTATATATGCAAATCGAATAGAAAACATTCGCATGTGAATTAAAGCATCTGTACACCTTGAGGTATTTCGGCAATTAAAATACCAGTCGACTGCGTGGTTAAACATGGCACTCCTTAGGCCTCTATTCAGGATGCATATCTTTCAATCGAGAATTGGCGGCTGGTTTTGATTTAATAATTCAAGCTAGAAAAATAATATATTTCCGGCTAATTGCTAACCTGGGAAAATAGAGTCGCACAATTTCGCCGGGATGTCCTTTGATGTGGTAACTGCAGGAGGTGTTCGGTGGATACCAGTGGGCAATGCTAAGAAAAATGCCCTCGCTGGCGCTGCTATCTTTCAGCGAATCGGAGCTAAGTAGCCAGTCACAGACACCGTGCTTTATTCCGGCAGTCTCCACATGTCCTGGCCAGTTGCCAACATTGAAATGAAAGCCGGTATTTAACAGTGGACCCGCCGGTGATGTAACAAATTCCACGTACATGTATTGTGATGTGCCTGCAAGGTAGATTGGAAAGTGGCAGTAATCGAATCGGGTAATCATCATTCAGTCAGTTTTCCTTTTGTACTTACCAATGATGCTGAATGGAAACTTGCCCAGGCCGCAGAATTTGCCTATCAGCGGTGAATGCTCATCGCGACCATCATAGACGGCTAACCAATCGTATGGGCAATGCTCGTTGCCAGACCCAATCGGCCTTATGGGGCAGGTCATCACGTTCTCGCATCTGTAAAGAGTTTGCAAAATATACCGAAAACTGATGAATGTTGGCGTTTAAACGTGTTAAAGCTTCATTTAAAGCGAGTTAATCCTTCAACCCTCACAATTCACTTTTGGGCGCGTAAGAGGATGCCAATTAAATTTATTCCCTCACTCAGACGTCAACTGCATACAAATTCAACAATTAAAGGGCGCATGTGGCTGAATTTCAAGTGAAAATACCTGACGGTAAAATATGAAAATGAAAATGAAAATGCAGCAAAAAAGCACAGTCTGTAATTGAATGAATAGCAGCTTTTAGTGCAAAAAAATGTGGCAAAGAGTTGTTAAAATAAATAACTGTTTGTAATCAATGAAAGAGTTTGAGTCATATTTAAAAAAAAAAGGAACATATTGTCAATAAATTTTAATTCAATTAGCACTTGTTTGACAAAAGAATTTTATTTAACCAATATCAAATTTTCCCTTTTACTACGCCACTGACAATGACATTAAATTGCACTTGGTCAGCGCATTAAAAAAAAAGCCAACATTCAAACCGTCTGTTCTGAAGCATTTACTAATTTCTTTTTTAACCATCTTTTTGCTTTAGCATAACCATGGGTATATTGGGCAGACAAAGTGACCTTTGTGCAGCGATTCGCTTAGTTTGGCTTAGTTTTTTTTTTGGCCCATTGATGAGGTCTAAAACCGGCTGGCCTTTTTTCATCCATTTGTTAGCAATACAATTTGCCAGAAGGCGGAGAATTTCATGCCAATTCAAAAGGCAAACGAAATGCTTTTTACCTGACAGTGTGTGTGTCTGTGTGTGTGTATCTGTGTGTGTGTGTAAGTGAATGTGCTTGTGTGAACTTTCTAATTGAAAGCTAACTTTGGCAATTACGACCCTGGACTTTAATCAAATGCGGGCCGAGAAATGTTGAAAGCTGATGCCGAGTGATTTGAAATTGTAACAAAAAATGCCAATTTAATTGACATTTTATTGAGCCTTTGACTAGCGGATGAAAAACTTTTCTGAAGAAAAACTTTCTGACCCAAAGTTTGGGATCTATTCGTATCTGTATCTATTAGCCAGGCAGTTGTTCGGTACGGCTTTCTCGTTTCAGTCAATTTAATCACTTTGTCAGCAAGTTTCGTTGCCTCTCTTTCCTCTCTGCTTGGCTTTTGGGGAACCTAATCTAACTTATTGATAATAAATGCGTTGGGCAAAAAGTTGATTATTTTTACTTTTTTTTCGCGAAAGATCTAAACGGTGTAGAGCGAAAGAGACGAGGAGAGTAGAGAGGGCTAGATAGAGAAAGAGAGACATAAACTTGGTGTCTGGCGAAAGTTTTGGCCAACAGACATATCAAAAATAACTGACTGGTAATAATTTCGGCATATTAAAAAACTTTTTTCTCGATGACTTTTGCATTTATTTTGCCCTGAAAAAAAGTTTCACTAAAGTTTATTGTGAGTGTGTGTGTGTGTGTGTGTGTGTGTGTGTGTGTGTGTGTATTTGTGTGTTTGTGTTGTGCTTTGTGGAAAAATGCCACGTTGGCAAAATATTTTCGGTGTTTGCCAGGCAGAAATTAGAAAAATGTTTTGGAAAACTGGCAGCCAAAGGAGCATCGCCATCAAAATAAACTCAGCTGATTTATAAAGGAGCAATGGCAAAGTTGCCGCTGACTTGGCAAAATAACCACAAACGCCTACACAAATACATTTATGCATGTGTATATGTATTTAGTATATATACATCTGTTTAGACAGGTCCACTATGCTCTGATAATGAAACTAGCATCCCAACAGAGACTCATGAGTGTTTTATGAACTGGATTTGATTGGGCTTTGTGCAAAGCTTCGATGGATTATGGTGATTGGTTGTAAATATTAGTAATGCCCCAAAGGCATAATTAACTAAATCGAGCTTGCTTAAAGGTATTTACATTCCTTACAGAGAGGGGCAGAGAGAAACGGGGGCGATAATAATCAATATTCCACGGTATGCCACAAAAGAAAGCAAATTTCGCAAGCAGCTTTTGTGGCTCAATGCATTTGAAACACTTAAGCATAAGGGATTTTAAGGGATGTACAGAAAATCAATGAAATAAACAAACACAGTATACCTTCAATGTTCTTAGGATTGTATTTGTTTTAGCAATTCACGAAAGATTTAACTGATTCATGAAGTATATTTTAACTACTTGAATTACAAATTACTTCTCATCGTTGACTTTGAATGTTATTGGCGAATACAAAAATATCTTATCTGGCCTAATATTTCATATCTTACATAGTTTTCAATATAATCCAACAAAAATTCACTTCTCGAATTCAACTTTGTAATCTCTAATTAATACGCTTGCTATGCGTTTAACTTTAAGATTACTTTGCCAAACAGTTTGACTGAATACTTCAATTATTTTGTCCAGCTTGTAACCTCAAACGAACCCAAGCCAAACACAAACAACCCGCCCCAAACTAAACATCATTAATGGCGTTGCAGCATTGAAACCCTTTGTGAAAAACATTCGATTAACTTGCCTCTCCCATCAGCTATCTATACACCCAGCGATTAGCTCGTTTGTAGCGTTTCTGTTTAACTAATCCTTTTTAGCCACGCCTCCTGCTGCTGCTGTTACTGCTGATACTTCTGCTGCTGCTGACCCGTTTCCCCATTGACATGGTGGGGGGAGGGGGGGGACTAACTTAGACTTGCAAATTAATACGCACTTAAAGTGGATTTTCAACTAGTCCGAAATGGGCTGTCCCTTCCTAAAACCATCCAACTACCCCAGCACCCCTGCACCCTTGCACCCCCTTACCCGTTGCCAGTTGAACTGTCAGATCCGCACAAGCGTTTTAAACTCTTAGCTTCGCTCTTCTGCTGTCAAAGTTGGCACTTTGACGTGGCTCGTGCCTGCCCGGACTGTACAGCGCTCAAAAGGTAAATATTCAAATTGAATCTATAAAAATAAATTGAATGTTGCTTATCTAATTTCAACTCGAAGGCGCCAGTTGATGTGCACGTACTGGCGAAGTTCTGCAAGATAGTCAACTGAAATATGCTGACTGGCATTTACACTTCAAACAAGCTTTAAGATAATTAGATACTTTTGACTGCCCATTTGGCAAGTGTCTTCGCAAAAGTGTTAAGACTAACATCAAGAACTAAAGACTCGCTTTTATTGCGCAATTCAAGCGATTTAAGCAGTTCCTTCTCCCCGCACCCCAGAATTCGTGGAAGTGAAATGAGTTTTTTAATAATTGGCTGCTGCGTTTGTGAAAGGTCTGCGAATGGACAAAATGTAAATTATACTTCAGCAGCAGATACCTCAGGTGAATTCAAGGGTACTCTTTGTTCAACCCTTTAGCGACATAAAATATTTATGCTCTGATTTAAGCCCAAAACACAGCTGGCAGTTTTCAAATGTCCCCACAGAGTTTGTAATACTCCAAAGGGATATCCCTCGGATTTCGCACTTTACTTTTTCATGTGAATGGCGCAACCCAAAGCTATGAAACATTCAAATGAAAACACAAAAATAGCATTTTTTTTTCCTCTTCTCATAAAGTTCACAGTGCTGCGATTTTAATAATATGAATAGGCAAACATAGATGGGGAAGGGAATATTGTGCATATGGAATAAATTTCTATACAATGAAATTTGACTTTAACAGAGTAAAACGATGAATTCAACTTTGAATAGAATGTACAACTAAAATAACCAAAAATAACAACCCAAGAAATCGAAAAAGTAAATTAAAATATATATATATAAAAAAAAAAAAATTATAATAATAAGAATATTATCATGAGCTCGAATTTCAGTCTTTCACACCGATTTTATGCGATGCTCATTACGTGACCAACTGGAGATGTTCTTTCTTTCTGCTTTCTTTGAAAATCATTCAAAACGTAATCCTTTAGCCAATTTGAATGCAGACAGCCCAATTGCAAGCCAATGGCAGAAGGCAGCCAGGACATTGTTGGGGATTGTAATGCCGATGGTTGCTGTAATATGGAAATGAAAATGGCGATTGGGGTTGGGGTTGTGGCTGGGGATGGGGTTGGGATTTGTAACGGTAAGGGGCGTTTGGTCTGTGGCATCGCTAGAGTTTTCCACGAAATTGGTGCCAATTTTTCGAGGACGCTGTGTCAAATTGTCATTGTCAGCATGCCAAATGCATTTCAACAATAACAACAACAACACCAACAACACCAACAACGACAAATACCACACGAAACGTTGACTGTCAAAAAAAAAACATAGACGAGAGAAAAATGTAAAAAAAAAAATATATATATATATATAGTTGGAGTTTGGAATTGCCATCGATGTCGCTGTGCCAAGATGACAAATTACAGGGTGTTAACTTGTCGCTAATTTCTCTCGGCAATTTGCATTTGCATATATTCGATGGGTGGTTGGATCTGTCTGAGCTGATTTGCTTACCTTTGGCCATCGACCGCGAACTGTTCGTTCTGCAGATATAATTTGATGTACGGCTGACGGGTGTGCAATTTGTAACGGCAGTTGAGAGCCCGGGGATACAGGCCCGGATATGCGGGGGACTGTACATAGCAGGTCTGCAGCCGGCAATCACGATACTCACGCTCGCAGTAGGATCTGTAAAGTAATTTATAAATATATATATATATATATAAATATAAATATATTTAATATCGTATTTATGTAATTAAATTCAATTAGTTTTATATTTAAGGACCCGTTGGCTACGTCTCTGTCCAACCAATAAATGTCTCCAATCTTTTCTAGCCTAAGATCTCTCTTATTCCCGGTTCAGTTCCCGCTTTCCCTCTTGGGCACAAATCCAACGAATTAATCGCTGGCAGCCCAGCGAACAACGAAATAACAAAAGCAGAAAATTGTGTTCAGTGATTTGGAATTTCTTGTGCGCTGTGTGCCATGAGAGAATCTTGTAAAATTTGTTGTTGAATTACAAGAACAACTGTAAAATTGTTGTAAGGAGAGCCGTGCGTATAATTTTCAATTTGTTCAAGTCAAACAAACGCATTGCCAGGGTTGTCAGGGCTGAGCAAATCCGAACTTGATGCCTGCACAAATATGATTACCATTTCCCATTTTATTTGCACACTAAATTTCTATTATTATTATTTCTTTTCTCTTCTTATTACTCTTGGAAATTTGGCTTCCATTTGGGTTCAGTTGATTTCCGTTTGAATATCGATACCCAGCAGCAACAAATTCACTTCAATTGGGTATTATAAGCTTAGCATAGCTAATTGATACATCCTATCTTCTATATATATATATATATATATCTGTAACTATAATAATAAGCATAGCAGCGAGACAAGTATCTGTTGACAGTCGTAGAGAGCAAAGTCAAATTAATTTAACTATCTATATATATATGCAATTATTGTCTATATACAGAGTATGTTATAGTCGCGCTACCCCTACTAGATAGGTCATACTTGTTTTGTGGTAGGTTTGAATTGGTTTTGGGTCTGTTTCAGCGTCGATGTCGATGTGCGTGACCACAAATTAGCATAAAAATCATATTGGCCATGTGGGCTGCTATTGGCTTTGGGAATTGCAGCAATCTTAACAGTTTGGTTTACGAATAACGGCTGCTTTTGGATGGTTAAAGTGCTTAAAGTGCTTCAGTTTTATTATATTTTGAGCCTGTGCTAAAACAGATGAATTACACTGATGAAAGTGGGCAGATTGCCTGGCATCCAGTTGAATCAAAGTGCCTGTTCTATCAATGGCCAGTTATGGCACTCCAATCTATTTCAAATTGTTGATGTAATTGAATTTTTGTAGTGAATGAAATCAACATTAGCATAAAGATATCTTTTGTATATTCTAATTTCAAGTTAACCCTCTTTGTTCAAATACATACAGGCCTGATCTCAAGAACTCATTACTGTATCTCTGTGTCTTTAATTTTTATTTTAATCTATTTTTTGCTCAATTTAAAATTTAAATTTCAACAATGCCCATCACAAAAGTTTCACAATAGCAATAGGCACAGCGATAGGCATATTTAATTTCTACAGTGCCTCTGCTCACTATTCGCACTCTGCACACAATCTATGGAATGATTGCAGCCAATGCTCCAAACTTGCAACTTATTTTATTAAGATAAAAGTTAGACGCTTAAGCAAAAAAATGTGGAAAAAAAATACTCAAATCAAATGAAATTTAATGTCTGCAAAGTTTTGGGGATAACTGAATGCTCGTCTTGGTCCTTGCTGTCTCTGTCTCCCTCTCCCTCTTCCTCTTCCTCTCCCTCTGTCTCTCTATCTGTATGTACATTTTCCGCGAGTTTATGTTGCCGCAGTGCTTTCTCCTTCTCTTAGTTTACTTTGTCACGATGTTTGCTCTATCTCTTTCTTTTTGACTGGCAAATTGTAATTCAATTTTATGCGACCTTCTGTTACCGCATTACCCAGCATACCCATGCCCGTTCGCATATGATTATGAAATGTTCTCATTCCTGGGGCAGTTGAACAAAATTGTCAAAGACATCGCCTCTGCGCATTGTGCGTCCCCTTCAAAAAACCACTCAAGTTGCGTGCAGCATAATAAAATTAAATTAACGCATCGCTGACTACAAACTAGTAACTGTCTGTTGTCAACTACGCCCTCTTTCTGCGCCAATCCACCGCCCACAGGCAGGGCCACATAAAAACGGGACACAAAGGCGCTAAACATTATCGATAAGCACATTGAGAAACACAGCGGGCAGTTGTTCATTGCTGATGCTCTCCGTTTGTATATTTTCACATTACGTATACGCACCCTTGGACAACTTCGCCACGACGATTTGGATATAATTCGGGATGTTGGCCATAGCGTAAATAGACTTCAGTTTGTTGTTCGGCACGTGAATCGAATGTGAAGTAGGTCTGCAATGAGAAACAAGAACGTTCACTAAGTGAGTTGAAATTCAATGCATTGTTATTGTTTTGGGGGGTATTTTTGGTTTGTATTTGTTGATGCTTCCTATTGTTTGGCCCACGCACGCTACGCAAATCACGTATTCGCACTGTTGGCCGAGTCGAGTCCCTTTTCTGACAATTGCTCTAACCCATTTTCGCCTTCCCATTCGTACTCATGAAATCTGCAGTATCATTTGCTCGATATAGTGAATTAACCACCCAGGTGATATGAAGTCATTGCATTTTTGTCCATGCGGCTGTTTGGTAAACACGACGCGTTTCATGCGCTGTTCACGGAACCTGGTTTTCCACTCGTACTCGCACTTGTACTGGTACTCGTACTCGCCCACTCTACTCTACCACATTATGTGGCCCCATTTCTGCACCAGACTAGACCTCATCAACACTAATGACCTGCTGCAATGACGTAGGCAATGCGGCTGTCTAAGGGTGGAAGCAACCCAGTGGGAAATCACTGTCAAAAGGATTGCTAGGAAATGAATTTACTGTGAGTGGAGCTTTAATTGACGGCCCTTTACAGCTGTGACTGCTTCAGATTATTTAGAAAATAATTTGACATATCAAAATGATCATTTGATATTTTAATACCCCTCGATTTATTTTATTATACATCTATATATATTTAACTTTTAATTTAATTACTTCTATTGATTGATGAAAATCTCTACCGATAAACCATAAGTTCCATCAATTCATTAGTTTAAGTATTCGCTTTACATCGTCAATCAATTTTGCTGAAGTCTTATCTCTTTTTGCTCCATATAACTATGATTGTATTCTAGAAGGCTTAGCCCCTAGCAAACCAGGCTCATTATATTCAGTAGCAGCTCAATCCTTTCGAATTATATCTGGCTGCTGCTCCTGTTCGTTGCGTCAGCGTAATGCACATGTCAATATTAAATGCGATACTGGCGTCAATGACGTTAGCGCCACTTAACGCTGTGAACAATGGCAGACAGGCCAGTCTCACAGACTGGCAGAGGTGTCCAACCAACAGGCCAGCTGTCCAGCTGTCCAACAGTCAAGCAGACCTGTCCAGCAGCCGGATCGGCACGGACACAGTCACAGTCACGCCCCGTCGACTGTCAAATGTGGAGAGTGGGGCAAAAATGTGCACTCCCAGGTCACATTTGCCGCATTATGTGAGTTTAAATGCATTGAATATTTTTGAAGCGCTGACGATGTATCCTGATGCTGATGCTGATGCAGATGCCGTTGCTGATGCCGATGCTGATGCGGACGGGAATGCTGATGCTGATGCTGATGCAATGCAGCATTATCGCCATGGCAACATTTCCCTTTCTGCTATTAATAACCAGCCAAATTCGTGCTCGAATAAATAAAAAATCAATCAGATTTCGTTTGTGTATCCTTTCGGATTTTGTTTCTGTTATTGCCTGTGTAAGAATTTGTGCAAATTATATTTGATTTATTTCCATTGAGTTTCACTTTAAGGCATATTTGCTTTCCCACTCGATGTTTTCCAATTTGCAATGTTGCTCTTGCTGCTCATTAAATTGTGTACGTGGCAAAGGTATTACTTACTACATGCCAGATCTCTGTTATTTTTCTTATTTATTAACAAGAATGATGCCACTCCCCGCTAAGCCCGCCAACCCCGCTAAAACTGAATGGATTTTTCAGCGCGCTCGCGCAGAATAAGTGGCAAAAGTTGTGGAGGCGGCGAAGAAAACTGCGGGCAAATCTGCGTGGTGAAAAACAAAAGCGTTGTTAACTCACAACTTGCAACTTGCAACTAGCTGGCAAACTCCTGAACTATCTGTCTGCTAGTGCACAACAGGGCTGGGGTCGAGTTTTCATAAATATTTATGACTCCATTAAGGTGTGCATAAGACAGTCTGGAGGGCAGGAGCTGTAGCTCTGGAGCTGAGAGTCTATCTCCTACATAGAGCACTCGCTCATGGCATTAGTTTATTTTTGTATTGTGTTTGTGCCGCATGCAACTTGAAAGCTGCATGAAGCAACCAACGTTAAGCCATGAAGCAAACAACGAACAACAAGGCAATAATGAAATCGGCTTCATTGACAGCCAAAAGCCATTCGAGACACAGACTGGGAAAATTGTTTGCTTAGAAAGGATTAATGCAGGAAGGCGAATTGAGACCTGAGATACCAAAAAATTGGCAGCTGATAAGATGAGAGATACTTAAAGCTGACTGAAGATCAACGCGAATAATTAGTAAGTTAAATGAAAAAAAAAAATGATTCAATGAACCTTTTTAAAAAATTCTGAAAATAGAATACATGTAAAAACCATTAATCTTTTAAGTGCTCTTTAAATACTCTTCAAAAATTGCATTTCTATAATTGAAAATATGGAAAACACATAATTATGAGACTCTTCTAACAGGTATTAATTTTAAAATGTGTACTTAAAAACTAACGATTTTTCTTCAAAAGAATCCACAAACTAAAATCGCCTGTGAATAAGTTATCAGCAGCAAAAGAATGTAGAAAAAAGTGCTTATAAATATTAAAATTTCTTATGTGATATAATGATCTTATCTCTCATTTTGTGAATGCAACTACCGCATCAAAAATGCAGAAGCGCATGTGAAAAAAAATAAATAAAAGAAAATAGCGAAAACATATAGTGGGAAAAGGCGACTTCCATGCAGCAAAATAGAATTCCAGTTGTGAACGTGGCATTTTCACATATAAGACCTGTAACCGGCAGCGAGTCGCCAGCCAGCCAGTCCAAAAAGGATGCGGAGACAGGAGACAAACTGGCAGACAGACAACAGGCAGACAGACGGCAGCCAGGAGACGACGCCCACTCGTCCACTTCCCACAGACGTACCGCTGAATAATGCATACAAAAATATATATGAATATACATATACTATACACAAATACGTAAGCTTGTATATATATATGCTATATATATAGAAAGCTAAGTGCGAAAGTGAATTGCATAGATGCAGCAAAGCAGATAGGACAACATGGGTCACAGCCAAAGCAAACGATGAGAGCAAAAATGAGACTGATTCCGTGCAAATAAAATCAAAATAAAACAAGCTAGCAGGCACTGCTCGACTAGAAGACATCCCTCATTTATTCCCCACATATTACTATATAATTTAGAAAAGATGTTCAGATTATATGCAAAATTTACTGTCTGCTTTGAAATCAAATCCAATGGCAAGCAGATACTTTGTGCATTAGTTGTTTGGCAAACTTTTGCCTTTCATTGTCTTTCACGAAAACTTTTACAATTATTACAAACAATTTTGTTAGATTTTCAATGAGCAGATTTTAAACTTATCCAGGCTCAAATAATCGAGGTTGCAAACTTCCTTTCTTTTTTGCGATTAAACTTTGACTTCCATTGGAAGAGTATACAAATTAATGAATGCCAATCAACAATGCTTTAATAACGACAAAAAGCAAACATTCTCCAGTGAGGAGTGGCTTGTTGAATAGATGAGATAGATCCACAGCTGACTGGAAGATCGCCGTAAATAGCTATCTATAGATGACTTCCCGATAGGATTCGAAATATATCGTACTATTAAAAAAATTAAATATGTAAGAAACATTTGATCTGGAGCCAGCTAAAAACATATACTTTTTGTAACCCATAAGCTCTTTGCTACAGGGTATGAAAATATGCAGACGACGACAGCCAAGACTTGTGTGTAGTAATATTTTCTTTAAATTATGTGATAAATATAAATAGATGTATATATGCGAGCAGAATGTGGGTCGCTTGAGAGGACATGGATACGGTCGAAGTTGGGAGGCCACGTGACACATGTGTCATGAAGATTGTAGGGTGATTTGGTTTATTAGTGTAAGTGCGTTGGCGTCTGCAAGCCGTAGATGGTAGAACCTAGAATAGAGTCTTTTTTACTGTAATTGGAAGTCTCCGGGGTTTGTTATAAATGGAGGCCACATTCAGTGGCCAGGTGTTGATAAAAATGAGAGGCTAAATGTGAACACACTTCATGCTGAGATGCCAAAACAAAAAGAACAACGACATAGTTGAAGCAGGGAAAGAACTAAAGATTTAAAAAATATTTCAATGATGGTGTTTTTCAGTTTTACAGTACAGTTGTCTTTACTTTGCAATTTTTCGCAAATTATTTATCTCTGTTAAATTATATTGTACTTTTCAAACATTCTTGACTGATATCATATCAAATATTTCAAATGTGGAAGAAATTAACCTTTATTAATTATATGATATTTGAGCGCAGAATTTTTACGTATATCCTACAAATGAACATCAGTTATGAAGTCTGTTAATTGCTATCGAACTCACCTGATCCGTAAAGTTGTCGGTGTGGAAGAGGACCTTCACGTAGCTCGTCTCGCTGATGAAGGTCTGTGGTTGTTCGGCTTCGCCACAGAACATGCCCGGCTCCCGGCGATTGGAAACGTCTGTTTTAGCATTGCCATCAACAATCTGCGAAAATTGACAATAACAACATGAACAGCAACATCAGCGTGATTGCCACATAAAGTCAAATCAAATGATAAGCAAGGACAACAGTCGCCACATAAATTGCTAGCCGAGCGCGAATTATGTTCGACGGCGAGCAACTTGCAACGCTGTCCTGCCACATAAAGCTGTCAGCTGGCGCGATGCACGCATCGCATCGTATGAATTACGTGGCTGCATATGTCATCATTTAGGCGAGACTAAGTTATAAATTAGATTTGATTGCAACGATGCCCATAAATCAGTGGCTGCCTTTGGGGCGTTGTGGTTGCAATTTGTGTGCGGCGGTTACACTCACCTGCAGATAGCCGCCATCGCAGTGGGTGGCATTGAGCAGTTGGCCCACTTTGAATTTCTTGAAACGCAGCCGGAGCACAAAGTCGCGGGGTGCACCCTTGAGGGTGCGAAAACGATACCAGCAGGTCAAGGGACGTCCCAAATTTTGATTGCTGACCTCCGGCGAGCTGATATCCTCGAATATGTCCACCGTTTTATTGCAATGATCTTTGGAGATGTCCGAGGAGCTGCCACCGCCACCGCCACCACCGCCGCCACCGCTGCCACTGCCGCCTGCAAGTAAGAAAAATGAAATAAAAAGTATAAAGACATAATCAAGTTAGCTTATTAAGACCAGAGCACAAACAGTACCACAAGCGTTGAAAATTCATTGTGCCTAATTTATACAGCGAATGCATAAATGACAAAGGGACATTGTGCTGAATTTGTAATTCTCAGTCTGGCTGTCAGAGCCACTGACCCCTCCTCTCACGCCACCCAGCTTCGCACCGCTGCCAAAATGCAAAAGACGCAATCATCATCCGTTGTCGTCGCTAAATCTAACAAAGGCCATGGGCAGGACCTCCGTGTTGCTCTCATCGCCACTCACCCACTCACCTACCAGCACCACCCAAACCACCACCGCACACGCCCCCCAGCACCACTTCAGCAGTCAGCGCGCGTAAAATTTTAAGCACGGAGTCGACTCGAGTCTCGAGTTTTGAGTCGTTGTTGTTTTTGAATGGTTTTCTTATGAAATTGCCCAGCCAGGCGTATTGCAAGTTTGTTCCATGCCCAGGCTGATGACTGTAATGCAAAGCAAGCACAAATGTTCTATAGTTTTGTTGCTCAACTATAAGCTTACTTATAGCAAACGATATAAATTAGCAACTTTATGGATTCAACCTTAAGTGAAATTATGTTATTTTTGTTATACGCTTGAGCTGAACACATTAATCAGCTTTCAACTCAAAGTCTGAAATGATTATCCAAATGGATTAAACCCCTCTGAATTGATTTTCAATCTTGCACAATTAGTAAGTTAATAGATCATAATTAGTATTATTATGAATACCATCAGCTATGTAAAACTGTCAAAAATCACAAGATTTATTTAATTTTCGTATCAAAGTTGGTTGAAATCAATATATGTTCTTATGGTCTTGACATGATTGGGAATCTACACTATACATAGCCTTAAAGCATTCCTTTATTATTTTTTGTCAGCCTTAAATTACTCTTAATCATAAGTTGCTTGTCGCAGGAATTCCTGCTTTGTCTTTGGACACAAACAAAGTGGTTACGTGACCAACATTTTTGTGCTCTCCAGTGTTTCCGTTGATTGTTCTGCGTTTCTTTTGGAACATCCTTGATTTCGGGACTGGGTTGGAAATTAGTGCTCGCCAGTTTGGCCACCAACAATTGGCAACATCCATTTAAATTATGAATTCCAATCGGGTATATTTTTTACCTTGTTAGCTGAGGCCATTTTGAACAGTGGAAATTAAAGCACTCTCCTGATTTTCAAATAAATTTGGGTTCAAGAGAAAGAAGCTTAATAAATTTCAAAATACAATATATAAAATTAAAATAAAAAAAACTCTAAGAAATTATATGATTAATTCAAGAATTTCAAACGTTCTTTTCATTTGAGAAGGCTTTATCAAAATTTCCACCAAACTGTGACTAATTTCACTCAATCAAACACATTATTACTCAACGTGATTTAATGCTGAGTATCGTTTTTCTCAAAGTTCAGCACTTTGATACATTAACTTTGTTAACTCCGGAATTACATTGCCACTATAATTAAATGAACAACTTAATCAGTATGAGGCATGGCTGACATCAAAGGCTTAATGGAAACGTATTATATGCTTTAATTTAGCTTAAGGACACCACACCATGTCAGCCTCAGGCAGATAGATTTCAAAGAGCTGGGCGAATCAATAGACGTAGAGAGCTCGTCAAAATTTGACAAACGCAATGCGCTTAGCTGCAGGCGGTGGCCAACCCACAGAGCCACCCAACTACCCATTTAAAACCACCAAACCACAAGTCGACGTCGTCGTTGGCCCCTAAAAGCCACGAACACAGCACTCGTCAGAGCAGAGCCAAGGGAGAGTGTGGGTGGATGGTGGTTGTCAGCCATTTATTTGCAGTGGAAACAGCATTTCATATATAAAATGGTTGCCAACATCTGGAGGGTGTAGAGCTAAAGCTGGAGAGAGAGGTGGTGGGTGGGGTTGTAGTTCTGCCAAAAGTCGACAATGAAAGCAAAGCATAATAAATCTGTTTAATGTATCAACGTTTCATTATGGAATAAGTACGTTTCTCAGTCTATGTGGCAGGCTGTCAAAAGATAAGCAACACAATGGCTAGCTTCACTTTTGGTAATTAGCAGTGTGCCAAGGACAGTTCACGGAACCACAATTCGTATCTGGAAAATCGCTGTTTGTGTTCTTCTCGAATACTCCAAACATTAATCAAAATTAATGACACTGACTGACTGCAAACGAACTTACGGAAAAACATTAAAGATTCCATGAAATATTATTAACGAATGTTCGGATTTATTTGTATTTTATATATTTTAGAGCCAAAGGCTCATGTAATTATCTTTCCGACTTACTGAAAAACAAGGCGTACAAATAATATGATTTCCAGCAGAAAGATATTAAAAATCTTTCTTTAGAACGCCAACAAAAAAAAGACCAAATATTTTATTGTATAATTTTTTTCTTTTCAATTTCAATTCATTAAAAGATTTTAAATTTCTTGTGCGTATATTTGTTGAATGTTTCGTGTTATTTATTTTACTCTCTTGCCTTTTTTTTTTTACCTATTTCCATAAAACCATTTCCAATTCCTCAACACAAATAGAGTGCTGAATATTGATGGTTGGTTGACTCTTTTGCACCGAGAATGCTTTCAACTGCCTATTAAATGAAGTGCATATCAATTCACTTCTACTTCAGTCTCTACCTTTTGCGCAATACAATTTTAAGTCTAGTGTTTTGTTTACTGATTTGAGTAGTGCTATCACTGCACTGCTGCACTTCCACTTTCCACTTTTCACATTTAAAGGATGTATGTTCGTCTGACCATAGCTGTCGACAGCCTCTTCACCAGTCCCAAACATAAACTATCTATCACTCAGCTCGAACTCTTTGCGCCCATCCACAGACATAGACTGAGATTTATACACTACTTTAACGCAACTGGTGCGTTTCACATGTTTAAAGCCATCACTCCTTGTATCTGTTCTTAATCTTCTAGCTAAGGGGGAAGTGTTCACAAAACTATTGTCACATACGATAACCCCTATACTAGATGGGTTAGAGACACATTGCGCAGATGGAAGAAAAAAAACAAACGCTGTACAAGCAATGATAAAGACGGGGAATTAGACCTGCAACCTATGTCCCAACCTCATCCTGCCTCTTGCCCCCTTTTATGGCAGACTAGCCAGGCTCATCGATTAGACGCGCTTTGCTGACTTCAAATGGCCAACGATTGGAGCAATGACAATCACACTCTTAGAAAACTTGTCTTTGAATAAAGAAAATCTCTTTATTAATTATTAGAAATGGAAATTTCGATAAATTAAAATTTTTATCTCTTTAAAAGGAATAATAAACATATGCTGCTGAGGTCAGTAATTGATCATTATAATCAACATATTATTTGAGACATTGGATGTAGAAATGCTGGACACTTTGCAATAATAAAAAGAGTCAACTAAATGCCAAATTATGTATTTCCAATTAATTACGATTATTTTGGTATATCTTAAAATGAAATGTTAAAATATTCAAAAATCTTAGCAATATTTTGTTTGAGTGTAGAAACAGTTGCCCGGACAACAGAAGCATCAGACACATCATACCATAAAGATTACTTGACCTGGCGGCAAACAGAAAACAACAATAACAACAACAGCAACAACAGCAACAGCAGCAACAACAACAACGACAACAGCAGCTATAGCATTAAGAACATCAACAACAGGGATATCCAGAGGGGGCATAAAAGCCAAAGTCAAGTAGCAAAATTGTAAAGTCGGCTTGTCTTTAGCATATATACATACGTATATATAGATATTATTATTTTTTTTTTTAGCAGCCAAGGACAGTCGCTGGATGTGTCCGCCCACCTTCCGCCCGCATTCCACATGTTGATATATTGTCAACAGACGCATGTCGCATTTGTCTCGGCTTTACTGTCTGGCCTCTCATTCTCAACCCCGCTGGAGTGCCTCTTGCACAAGTATATCCTTTCTTTTTTTGTATTTTTTTTTTTGTTTTTTTTTTTTGATAAAGGTTGACAAGCGTCTAGGCCGCACCCATCGCAAAATCTAACACCCAATCTGCTGTATGCTGTGTTGTCAACAGTCATTGAGGAGGCACTGAAAATCGATTATGAAAATCGTTTGCTGAAATTTGCCACATACACACACAGCCGTAGAGGAAACGAGACTGAGTAGAGACGACCTTTTCAGCTTTCAAAGCTGGCTTAAATTGTCGCCTCGCAGCTTTTTGCATAAATATTTTAATAGAAATTCGTGCCTAAGCGGCTTCAACTATTTGCAGCTGGGCACCGAAGACGTGGGTCCCCGCTCAAAGATTGATGTATGATGTGCTGCCTTTATATGGGTCCTTACCAATCGAGGACTCCTTCTCCAGTTGAGCAGCACGAACTGTTCAATTCACTTAGCAGCTGCGAGGCGCTATTCATAGGTCGACATTCGATATTGACTTATTCAAATAACTGATTTGAAATTTGATGAGTACCCAAGTAATAAAATACCAAATTACCAAATTTGCATATTACGCTACAAGAGAGGGAAATTTCCATTTGGCATTCAATAAAGTGCTTACCTTTCCCATGCTGGTAATGTATTTCACCGATTTTCATTATCGAATGGATTTATAATCACGACCAGGTTTCTAGATTAATACCGCATTTAAATTTGATAACACGATTTTCGATGGGAAATGGCTTTTGGGGCTGGTTTTAAGCTTTCCACAAACTTTTCCGAAGGAAATGCAAATATCCATCATGGTTTCGCATATAAAGATGAATATATTATGCAGTATCTTCCAGTCGAGCTCTTTTGCGTTGAGCATTACTACTATTTTAAATATATCATTATTCAAGGAAAACATTTATGTCGAGACTTCCTTACACTTATTTGCATTTTCTTATATATACATGAAACAGAATAATAAATAAATAAAAATTCTTTAAATTCTTGCAGGCAGACACATCTCTGAAATGCTTTAAGTATTTGTCGTCGTAGTTACTCGAGCTGAATAAAAGAATCCTTTAAGAAAGTAGCTAGAAATTCATTTTCAAGGCGTGCCATTTCAATCGCTAATGATTTCAGTTCAGTTCTGTTCAGTTCGATATCCATTCTTTGGGTCATTACGATTAACCATCAGCAATTGACAATCAAGCGTCCGTCTTTGGAATTGTGAAACCACAGTTAATTCAACGTCCCAAATACACAAATGAATATAAATGACTTAACGCCTTAAATACTAATGGCCAGCAAATTTTCTTATCTCACTCAAGCATACAGCAACAAACGCAGGCATTTTTCAAACATTTTTCCAGACGCTTTTTATCTGGTTTTTTCTCTTGGCTGTTCGCTTTTTGCTACGAGCCAAAATAAGAAAACTTTTAACAAGACAATTTGTTAAAAATAAAATCGGTCGGTATGTATATGTATTTGAGTATGTGTTAGTATATGTGTTTACTTGTGTGTATGTGTGTGATTGTTTCTGTGTTTGTGTGTGTGTGTGTATGCATACTTATAAAGAAAATGCTCAACGGTCTTTATAGCTGTTTCACGTCTGCCTGTCGTTGATAGATTAACTGTAACTGTGATGGATCATTTACTTAAATTATTAAAATTGCCTACTCAAATTTCACACACAAACAAACTGCAAACAATGTTGCGAGAGCCCCGCAACCCCTCTCCACATCCTGCTTGATGGCTTGAATGATTGACTGACTGATGGAGAGATTGAATGCCCAGCTGACGTGGGGAAGCTCTGAGAACTCAAAGCGGCAAATCTGTCAGTGAAATATGTAGCTAGCATAAAATCCAAATAAGCCAACGACAACAATAAAGTTGCTGGCCAACAAATTTGAAATATTTTGAGAAAGCTCTTTGGGAATATTGTGACACAGCTATGTTAAATTCGAAACCAATTTCTAAATGAAAATGTCTCTAAAGAATGTAATTTATTTTTTTGTTGTTTCCAAAGCCGGTCGACAGCTCATTTGAAGTTTAATTCCACACTTAGCTAGAACAGGGTATTTATACTTCATGAGACTCTGCTTAGCAGTTTTGAGCCGATTCTTTGATAATTTCATCAACATGAAAATCCATTAAAAAGTTTCCCTTTGGCATTTCCTCAGTTTAAGCACAGTGCTTGTTGGGCGAAACAAAACAACAAAACAATACAAAAACAAAATGTTCACAATCAGAGCGTTTGCGTGTTTTATATATGGGCTTAGTTCAACTGGACCGGATACGAGAATTCCGAATTTAAGCTACCCAGAGTAACTTTGTGCTACGATGCGTAAAAGTTTTTCTCGTACTCTGAAAATATGAATATAAGAAGGGTATAATGAAGCTGTGCACAAGTATGTAACAGGCAGCAGCAATAATCTCCTATCCCATAAGGTATCAGGATAATGTCTGTCTTAATGGCGACCTCAAAGAAAGCTAGAGAACTCAAATTTTTTATTATAAGCTATCGTATACCACGATCAGATAACGTTTATTTTATTTTATTGATAGCTTCCTTCGATCTTGCGAATAACACGGAGAAACTCGTAGTTTCATATATAATTTAAGACGTATACTAAGTTCTTGTGTTCAGGATATCTCCTAGTCGAGCACTCTGTCTCTCTTAACTAGACCGTTCATACTGGATTTCACAGATTTTATTTGGGGCCAAACTCCATGGGCATATTTATATTGCGCGACCTTACATTTTTTATGCTGACTTTTGCATTTTTGTACAGCAGAATAAAACCAATTTTTTGACATTTTCATGTTTTGTGGTGACAAATAGAAAACTGCGATGGGCATAAAAAAAAGAACGTTAAGAATTTTCATGCATTAGGTAAATGAAGCTATTTGAGGTTTGGTGCTGAGGGCGACACAGAACGAGGTCGCTATCTGTAGCCGGCGGGCCTGTGTCATGGCAAATGAAGGGTTCAAAGTAAAGGAGAAAATTGATTTTGTGGCAGATAGATAGAAATGGCGGAAACTCATCAGCATCGTGCCCCGCACAATCTTATTTAGTTTTTGTATATTGTATGTCAAAGGCAAAAGACTGGGAGTCTTCACAATTTGTGAGATTTAATATTCGTTACACATTTTTATTTGTAACAAGTTAAAGTTGAAATGATTGCCAGAGCTGAGGATATAAATTTAAAGTCTGTGATTTGAAAATAAAAAAAAATTACCTTTGAAATAAATGAATAAATTGGAAATGAATATGTTAAGATACGCAATGCGAAAAATTATCATCAAACATCAGTTGATTGATGTGTTTACACAACAAATGAGTACAAACTTGTTTTTGATCCTAAAACCAAATATAAAATATCTGCATTCGATTTGCTGCTCAAAATGTGGCATGATTTTGATTGAGTTGGGTAAAATTGGCAGCAAATATGTATTACCCACTGAGCATATATTTTCGTAACAGCTAAAAAGTTAAGCTGTTTGCTTTCAATTTATCTAACCCCAATGAAATAAGCAGATGAAAAGCCCTTCAAAGTACATAAATGGGCAGACCCACAATCTGGCACCCAATTTACATTATAAATATTAGAGGAGCCGAAGAGCAACCCCAAGCCGGACAAGAAATCGAGTCAGCCTTCAATGATTAATTACCAGGCTTCACTAGAATTTTGTTAAGCCATCAATTGCAAAAGAGAAAAGGCAAACAAACAATTTCAATAAGCAGCTACACTTTGAGGTCCCACTCTCCAATCTTGGGACTGCCGTTGTAATCCTCAATCAATCTGTTGACCTTCGGGCGTGGTACACTCACACACACACACACACACACATCCACATATACATATATACATATAAACACTCATATAAACGGGAGCCATTACAAGATTCCTGCCATTAAGCTGCAATTAAAGAGCTCCAAATGAATTTATATACACATCCATAAATTAAACGAGGCTCACGCGCATACAGACATACACATACACACACACACACACACACACACACACACACACACCTTTAATACAGCCCATACAAACAAACACACACACACACATATATTGCCCCGGGGCTTGACCAAGTTTTACGAGTTTGCCAGACGCATTTGTAGTCTTCATTCATTTCATTTAAGTTAATTAGATTCAATAATTTTGAGGCCTAAAGCGAGCCAAACCCAAATGGCTGCTGCGTGCCCAAAATGCTTAAATAGCCCACATAAATTGAGATTTATATGGGCGCCTAGGTGGAGTCAGTTCCTCCGACCATCTGCCGTACAAACTCAAGCAATTGAAATTTCGCCAATTCCTAGATTTTATGTGTGTACTAAAAATGAAAATTTAACGCGCCATAAAGGGACAAATTCATGTACTCGTAATGCCTATGATGTCTATGATTCACTCCCACTTGCCCATTTTGGCATCTTTACATTCATTTGTATTTTTCTATAGATTTTGAGAGCGGAAATCCAGAAAACGGATGGTCAAAACAAGAACAAAAAAAAAAATCAAAAAAAAAAACAACAACAAAATTGCCCATATTAAACGCTGCGGAAATTGTTTCATCAATTTGTTAATAAAACGGCACACAGCACACAAAAACGTTCACGTCCACACACAGGCAGACACACACACACAAACACACACACACAGTGACACACACACACACACAAACCACACATAGATTGAGAGAGACAAATGTTTGACTTAATAAAATAAATTGTATAAATTGAAGTCTGTCATTTTGTGATTCCCATGCGTAACATTCGAGCTGCCAGCTCGCCCCCATCAGAGTTGAGAGTTGAGTTGAGAGGCTGCCAGCCAGACGAGCCACATAAAACATAACAAATTGCATGAAATTTACGTGAAGCGTGTGTTTGCTCTTGGTTCCAGCACTCCACATCCCAGCCATACTCCACACTCCGACCGCTCCTTGAGTGATCTCCCTTGGAAAATTGTCATGCATGGCATTCCCCTCACATGTGAGAGGAGTACATCAAATTTGGCTGGGTCGTTTTGCTTGCCATCGAGCAAAAGACAGTCAGGCAGCAGGCTGTGTCAAGTCTGACGAGTTGACTGCCACATGACAAACGTCTCGACGACGTCTTGTCAGTGAGCCAAATGTGTGGAGCCTAAACCAGCATTTTAGCTGCAACACACGATTCTCAAAATTAGATAAAAATGTTGCCCCCGAAACGATGTCTCAATGCCCAACTAAAGACTGAAAGCTATTTTTGTTTTTGTTTTTTTTTTTTGTTTTTTTTTTGGACAATGTGGACAGCTCTGTTTAGCCCTCAAAGTGAAGAGTTAATCAACAACAATTGCAATCAGGAAAGTGCCATTTATATCGCTAAAAACAAATTGTATATAGTTTATATTAATTTATATATTACAACCAATTAATGTAAAGTATTTACTGATTATTACTGATTATTAGTTAAGCACTAAGTAATAGAATTCCATGTGCTGTGGAAAACTAAATGAAATAAAGTGATTTATATAAATAATTATAATGTTCATTTACACTCAAAATGTTACTCATACTTTTTGCACTTATAAATCAACCTCCAACTTAATGCTAAGCCAGCTGAACTATAACCATTAAATTTACTCAGTTTTACATACTCTATTATGGATCAATTCAGATTTAAATGTGTTTTATTTAATCGGAATTAAATGTTGATTATTTGAAATCCGCAAATTATTTATGCAGTGAAAGATAAAAAAAAGACACAATTAAAAGCCAGCATTTATTGTCACGATAAAAAGGGCACATAATAAAATGTAAAGAGTATGAAAGCTATGGTGTAATCTTGTCTCGCGTGTGTTGTAATACACAGCGAGGATGAAACTTATAGCCGACAATTTAAGGCACAGCCAACGGCAGGACGAGCAGCAGCAGCAGCTGTAGGACCAAGAAAAAAAAAAACTGAAACTGAAGCTGGCTCTGGCTCTGGAAAATGGACTCGCTCACGTACTGATAAAAATAACGGCAGAAAAATGACTATGGAAACAACAACAAGGACAACAACAACAACAACAAGAACAAGAATGGGGCAAACAATAGTCAGAGGCCTCAGTTCTCAACACACGAGCCAGCAATTTAATACGCAGATAAATATAAACACACGAAGGTGGAGAAACAACAACAACAACAACAACAACAAAAGCAACAACGACAACAAAAGCAACAACGACAACAACAATACCAACAATGTTAGATTGTAAAAATAGAAGATGAACTCGCTGGCACGCACATCGCTAAATTTGCTCATGAGTTGTGGGCGTATTGGGGCACATACATGCATGTATGTACACTCAGAAAACGAACAGACAACTTTGTAATTAAATTAAGTGCAAACGTTGTCAGAGAAAATCATAAAACAGGAACAAAATTAATATTGGTTTAAACTCAAAATAGAACTTCAAAACTTGCACAACAAGCACTTGTTGATGCAACAATGAAACACGATTTTTACAAGCACTTATGATTTTTAAACTTAAAACTTGAAGTGGAGTTCTGTGTCACATCTTCTTCGAATTTTTCGCTAAGTGTGCACATAGATCGTTGAGATGTATATTGAATGACAAGCGCGTGCTTCAACTGTGGACAAAGTCAATGCTCGTCATCAAGGGTTGTGTTGCTGTTGTCATTTTTGTTGTTGTTGATTATGTTGATGATGCATGTTGTAATGTTTAGGGTTATGTTCTACAGTCTGCTTCACCCCTCCTTAATCAAACCCCCGCCCACACCCCTCCCGCTTCCATCGCCCTGTCAGTCTGTCGTGTTGAAACAAAGCCTAGACATTAACATGAACTGAATACAAGCCATGCAACGAGCTGAGCAAATGCAATTTGTCCCAATTGTAAGACGCCTCCAAACTCAAAATGTGCTACACGAGAGATGTGCTGCACTGACTGATGCTATAGTGGGGGGAGGGGGTGGTTCGGTGACGACACACGTTCCACGACAGCGATGTGGCATGCCATTTGAAACGTTATTAATATTTATACAGCTCTTCACATTCATCAAGAACAGCCAGCCGATTAATGGATTCGTTTAATTTAACGCGGCAATAAGGAGAAGTGAGGAAAGCGGTTGGAGTGTGTACATAACTCAATAATATATAGGGGAATAGATAGATTGTTGAACAAATTACATATGCGATTTCATTTAAACTGTTCAGATTAAAACACTGAAAAGAAAAAGCGATTAATATGCACTTTGTTTGAAAATCAACTCAACTTTCAATTAACTTAATTCATTTTGAATTATATTTTAAATACATCAATTGATTTATAATTACAAATAATTTCATTTGAAATTGATGTTTTTCAACATGGTCAATACAGATAAAACTTCGATGTTCAATTGATATTATAATGAAATAAATAACAATTACAAGAAATTTCATTTTAATTTGTACTTTACATATAAAACCTCGATATATCATTTTCAGAAATTTATAGCGGTGCTCAGAAGTTGATTCTGTGTTTCAATTATCCTAATTAAACGTACTTTCCACATTTACAAATATGGCAACAACAATAAAAAAAACACTTCGTGATGCGTATACTTAATATTATATCCAGCAACAGAGCAACACAAATTCAGTACAATAAACACCGCGCATGAAGAAAAAAACTGAAAATTATTTTTATTTTAATTATAATTTCGTGCAAGCAGCTTGTGGCGCTGAAGAAGATTAAGACGGGATTTGAGATAAATCCAAACTTTTTGAGACAAATAAACGACGTTTGTTTGGCGTTTTCATTCTCATAGGTAATATAATACGACTGTTAAGAAAAAGTTGTAGCATGTGGCGTGTGAAAGAAATTATCATAAATTTTCATTAAAATTAAATTAAAAAACTTAATTTTGGACAGGCGAAGGCAGCGCGCAATAAACAAGTTAAAAGTCTAACCATAATTTGGTTTTTGGCCAACATGAAAGTAAACAAAAACAACGTGAAGGAAGGAAACAAGCCAGACAGCCTGTGGATGCTGTGGAAGCCCGAGGACTTTATAAATTTATGCCACAACATACATATGTTGCTCTTGAACTTTATGAGCCACCAGCCAGCGAGAGAAACAACCTCTTTTTCCTCCAATCCCCTCCCCTCTCCATCACTTGCTACTGCTGCTGCTGCTGTTGTGCTTGCTTACAGTTTATGTACAAGTTCTTTCTGAGTAGCTTCCTCAATTGCGGGTCCTTGTTAGCAACGTGGTTAAGAAGCAGTAGCATCAGCTAAGTTCTTGACTTGGATTGGGTTCGGTTCGGTTTGGTTGGGTTGGGTTGAGTTCTGCTATTGCCTATGCAACTCCCTCGGGGTAAGCGAAAAAAACAACAATAACTAAAAGAATTTATATATGTATATATATATATATATATACAGATGGCATAGTCAAAGTTTTGCCCTTACGCTCAATTACAATGCAAAACTTTGACAAGAAAATAACCGCATGGCAAACTTGCGAGTGGTTTGTAATACTTTTCAGGCCCTCCAGCTTATATCCAACCTCATATTAATTATATACAGAAATCCAAATCTTTTCCAACATTTATCAACACCCTTCTTTATAACAAATGTAGCAATGTATTCAGAACTAAATGTTGCAACACAACATTTATTGGCAAAGCAAAGGGAATTACAAAATGTAGATCTAACAATTTCATAGCCAACGATTTTGTATATTGAATAATTGCAAACAGTTGGTCGGGCAAATCTGGTTGGATAAATAAATCAAATTAAAGCTCAACGCTGCATAATCAGAAAAGTAAATAAATATGCAAATAGACGCAGCTGCATATTGCAACGAATAACGAGCAAATATACAAAAGCACACAAACATATATGTTTCGATATTTGCTTTAACAAATTGTTCACAATCATGACAAACACGACACAGAAAAATGCTTTGCCCGATGTAAAAATTTATTGCATTTGGATTTGTCGACATTTTGTTATGTGAACAAAAGGACAGCAGCAGAGGAAAATCGACACACCGATCCATAAACAAAACGTTTCAAGCGTGATGGGCGAGCATAAAACAATTACAATCAAAATAGGCTTTTCCCTTCTTTTCATTCTGTTTCAATTGCTTTTTTTTCCACTCGTTATAAAACAAATACCAGGCATTCGCATAAAAAATTCAACGTGATATTTTCAGCAGAAAGTCGCACAAAAACGAATACAAAAATATCCTCCATCATTTTTGCACAAAAAATATAATATCTGTGTTTCAACTGATGATTAATACGCATTTCATGCGTGGAAGTGCATTCGAATGCTTAAGGTGTGCAAATGCACATATTTTTTTTTTTTTAAATATCTGTGAATGGCAGCTTATGGCATTAAAAGAGCTAAAGTAATGGGGTAATTAAAAGTTTGGAAATCACAGAGTATTAAAAATACATATTAAATATACAATGAGCACTCTTATGAAAGGGACACATCATTAATTATGCCAATGAGGGGGTTTAGTAAATGAGTGTTCATGCAAAAAAACAAAGCATATATTCATCAATCCATCAAGCCATGGATATACAGTGTCTCAGGCATTATTTCGACCAGTGTCTATCAAAAATGTTAATTGCCTGCCATAAACTAATTATACATTATTTTTCAAAAATTCCAAAGGTTGCTACATATATATGTATATGTATATATTTGCAACGCTACACAGCTTTTTAGAAATTCATATAAATTGCCAATTCTTAGCAGCACTAAAGACCCCTGTTATGCGTAATCATTGGTTTTAAATACAGAGTAACCCAATCCTTATCACCTTCTTTATAGTCCATAAAAAAGGGTTCACATAAAATTTACATTACCCCGGAAAATGCACGAATATTTGATGTATGCTATTTACTCAGAGCTCCGTAAATTCAACGGGCTTAGCAGGCGTAAAGAATTCTTTTTAATTGGCCCGAAAGCGAAAAAAGCCAGCGTTCTAAAAAATTCAATTGTTTAAGGACAGCAAGCCAAGTCAATATCATGCCAAAAATTATGCATAATAAGCGCACACACAGCATCGCATACACACACACACACACACGCACAGTCAAATAGAGACAGAAGGAGTGACGGAGACAGGAGAAGAACGAGAGAGAGAGAGCGAGAGAGAGACAGAAAAGCTGCTTGGCAATTACCGCGTCGTTTCATTATAAAATTTATCGTATTACGTTGATGAAATCATTTGAAGGTTGCCTCTGGCTGCGGCTCGGATAATTTCCCTATTGGCTGACTGAGCTATGGCTGTATCATTGTATATGGTGTGTATGCAAGTACACTGAGAGAAAAACACTCGTTTTAATTTAACAAATAGAGAATTACCCAGCGTACATAAATAATTCTTCAATTCAAAATTGAGAGCAAAATAACATTAATAAAAGCAAAAATATATAATGTACAATGCAAAATTGTACCAATCTCAAATCTTCGAAAATTTGTCAGGTGTATGCCTCAAATGGTATCCGCCTCATATATGTGTGTGTGTGTGTGTGTGTTTGTGATCCCTTTGTGGCATGGCAGCGAGACGCAGTCGTTACTAGGATTGTTTCATGTGGCGCACGCAACAATTATGGATGTGGTAGTGGGGACTACTGTCGTGTATGGCACACAACCTCCAATCTCCGCCTGCTAGATCTTTTGTGTATTGTGTACACGCCGTATATATAATTACACATGAATTTCAATACCCCGCGGCTGTCTGCAATCTGCTCGACTGTTATTCCAGGACTCGCTTTGAACTGACAACTTTGCTTTTCGGCTTTATGGCGCCATATTTGCCATATTTGCCATATTTGACAGGGCTTTAAAACTTTAATGGCCATGTTGCCTTAGAGCGTTACTATTATTGCTGTATTCGTCTCTCTTTTCTATTTACCATTCGTATTTATTTGCTGTTTTTGCTATTTCTTGCTACGGCGCAATCCTTTCGCACAGAATTCCAATCCAAGAATCCTTAAACAGTTTTAGGGTCTGCGAGTAATTTGGCAAAAGTTTTAATGTACTCGCTGTTTTGTGGCTGTATTTGTTTTTGTCTTCAATGGATGGTCGTGTGGAATGGTGGGCGTGGCAGATGCTGCCTTTGCCTTGTAATTGAGTGTAAGCGCTAATTGGAATTTTGATGAAGTTCGGCGTGAATTTCGCAACAGTTGCGCGGATAGCGGCCGAAGGAAGCAGCCATTGAGTGGGAGGGGGGGCAATGGAGAGGACCACTGTGCAATTATGTAACTAGTAGTTGAAAATGTTTCGAATTTCATGTGGTCGCTTGAATGTATTCAACATGACCTCTTTCTCTCCCTTTCCCTCTCTCTCTCTCTCTCTCTCTCTCTCTGTATATGTATATTGTGTGTGTGTGCGTGTGTGATTCTAAGTGGGTGTGAGAGAGCATCTTGTAGGCACTTGAGCTGGTTAACAAGTATACGCCAAGTGGCACAGCACCAAATATTCCAAGAGCTAGTTCCGCATTCAATTAAATGGGAAATTCAGCTTAGGCAGGAAGCAAACTTTAAATTGCGAATATAAAGTGGAATTGAACTTTTAGTTAAACTTTTAGCGTATTTAAAATGCTTATCTATAACAGAAAATGTACAAATTATACAAATTAATCAGTTAGTTATTTAGAGAAGCAGCTGCTGCTCTGCTGTCATTTGATTTCTAAATGTTGAAAACTAAAATGTAGTTTCCTGAAATTCATATCGATCCTCAAATTTGTATAGTTTGTTTTATGCAATTCCAATTAACAACTCTTGATATGATTGCAGTTCGCTTCTAATCAAATTACACAACAATAAAAATCCATAGAAAAGCATAAACCTTTTTTTATGCCGGCCACTGTGGCAATTTGTCTAATTTCTGTAGCAAAATGCAAACAAACATTCATAAACAACAGCAATAGCAACAACAACAACAACAATGACAGCAAACAACTAGAAGGGGAAGCAACTTTCAGACTTCCAGTCAAATGGACATATGCATATTGCAATGGCAAAAACTTTTAGTAAACCTATTTTTTGCTAGCCAAACTTTGTTCCTTTTCCTCTCTCTCTCTCTCTCTCTCTCCACACTTTCTCACACGCCCTTCCTCTCTCTCTCTCTCTCTCTTTATCTATCTCTGTTTTTCTCTTTGTGTGTGCGTTGAGTTGATGGACTACCGACTACTACCTAAGAGTCGAGAGTTGCGCACAAATGCAAATGCAATACACAGCTTTGGGGGGAGTGAGGGGGGGGGGGCAGAAAGGATTGAGGGATACGACCTGAAGAGGCTTTTAAATGCAGGTTCCCTTTTCTTAGCAATATATATGAACTGTGCTTCTAGTCGCTGTCTTGCAAAATGAAAACATTTGCGGGCATAGACTTGATGTTGATGATGATGTTGTTGTTGTTGTTGTTGTTGCTGTTGTTGTTGCCGTTGTTGTTGATGTTGTTGTTGACAAAGCATAAAGTGCTGGCTGCTGACTGTTGGCAACTGCAAAACTGCAGGTGGGTCCACTGTTTACATAGCTCCAGTCATACAGCAGGCATGGAAGGCAGGCTGGTTGGCTGGCTGGCTCCTGTGCTAGAGAACGTTGTGCATAAAAGGCTACCACGGCCGGGCAGAGTTTTTATTATGTCACACAAGTGCTTCCTATGACACACAACTTCCTCGTTGAGGTTGAGTAAAAATTATACAAAAAAAAAAAAAAAAAAACAAAAGCAAAATAAAAAATACATAAAAATGAAAGGCAACGATAAAAAAAAATAAGAAAAATGAAAAGAGCCAGCACATCCATATCGCTAAGGGAGTATCCTTGTGTACGCCGAAGTCGCTGCACTTGAGCAACTGCCAAGCAATAAGGGTCCATTATGAATGCCACGCCCATCATCATGCCCACGGTTTGTCGACTCTGTTTGTGTTGTATGCACTGTTGGCATAGACAAACTGCATGCAATTTCCTTATATACATATTTTTAAACTCTACACGCAAAGAGGCCATATTCTGCCTGCCTGTGGAATGTGTCCGTGACTGTGAAAACATTTTAATGAACAACATACGTTATGTATGTATGTACTATGTCCTGCATACACCACATTTCATCTAGGGTAAACATACTTTATATCTCAGAAATCTTAGATGTCAACATTTTTCTTAGTCAAGCTGACACAAAAAAAGTAATCGAACAAGAATGAAGTGCATCAATATTCAATGGGGAATTTAAGGGGAATATTTTAAAAAATCCGTTCAGCTTTGGCAAAGATGTAAAATTTTGAGAAGCAGAGGAATACGAATTGCGATTATCATTTAATGACACAATTTTAATATAAATATTATATACTATATACTATAAGTTAGAAAATCACACTAATCTGTTAAACGCTCTGATAACTATAAAGATTCTTATTTTCTGTACGAAAAAAATGTCTTTAAATTATAAAATCTGAATATTTCTGAAGAGCTGAAAAATCGCGGTCGTCTGTGATATATTTCTCTGAATTTGAAAAAAATATACCTTGGATACCAGAGCCTTCCGTTATGGAAATATACTTTCTGAATAATAAGGTAAGTTACCCATTTTCTAAGTGTAGCCTTGACGCATTTCTCGTTTTTATAGATAGCGAATATTCAATGCCCAATTTTCAATTAAGGCAAATGCATTGTTCGCGTCGCTGTGTGCCTTTAGTCTATATGAGTGCCAACAATTATGTAGGCCTTTCATCAGCAAGTTTGAAAACTGCATATGTTGTCAAAACTCGTATGTTGGTGAACTTTTTTGGGTTGCATTTTCATTATACTTACATATTTCAGCATCAAAAGCGCTGAAGCTTGCCCCACCGCTAATTGAAATTTCTGTTGATTGCGAGGGTGAATACAAATTGCTAGAGAATCTCTAGAAATTTATGATCCTAGAAACTTTTCGCCTACTGGCGGCTCCAATTCCTTTTGCCAGTTTTATGGCTTTTCTTTTAACATCGTGCATCGGCGCTTTTCCCCTTTTTTTATTCCAGATTTCCGAGGGTCTCCGCCCCAGTCTCTGTCTCTTTCAGAGTTGTAGTTACAGTCAGAGAGATGCTCTTCAGTTCGCTTCGGCGTTTTTCATTTGGCAATTTGCATAGTTCAAGGGCTTTTCTAACTCAGTTTAGGCATCGTTTCCATTGGTAATTGCCAGCAGGCCATGGCCTCAAAAAATGTGTTTGGCCCCTCCAAAAAAAAAAAAAAAAACAGCTGGCAACATTTGCAGCTGGATCGCGTGCAAAATATGCAAGCAACAAAATTTGATTACCTACTATGTGAGAAAGTGTGTACACTTTTTTTTGGAACAGTCTGTAGTTTTTCTATTTTTTTTAGCAAAAAGCTTTTCGTTTTGGCTTCGTCTTTGCATAGCCAATATGTGGGTGGAATTCAATTCTAAATGCATAAGTAGAAGCCAGAAAGCTTATATGCCCACACAGTTTAATAGGTAAAGTAAGTAAAGTAAGTTAAACTTACAGTTATTATATTATATTGTAATATATATTTATTCGAAAGTGAGAGACTTGAAGCACGGAGTTACCAAACTTTGAGAGTAGATTACTAGTAACCTGCTCCTAGTAAATACATTTCTTGTTCAAATCTCAAGAATATTTAGAGCTGGAGCTATGAAAGTTTAAAGGCGGTTAAGCTGAACATTTATTGGTTTCTATTAGCAATTTGCACATACAGAGAAACTATTATAATAGATCAGTAAATGAATATTTAGCATGCAATGCGCCTTAAACTTTCGTTAAATCCTAGCCAAACACGTTCTCCTCATTAGACTTGATAAGTTGCACTGTATTAAATGTTGTCCGATTTACTTTGGGCTGCTGAGCTGCATTTAATGCGCCGCAACAGCTTGTAGTCCATGGGGTTTGGCTGCACCTGAATGTGGCAACAGAACAAACACAAAACGCGCATCCTCCTGCCGCCCACCCGCTGTGTGGGCCACGTTGCTGCCACAAAGGCCAAAAATTGCAAGTTGCACGATGCACGTTAGCGGAAAGTACTCGCAGACCTTCAGCTGGAGCCTGGCGCCGCTGCATGTAAATCCCTTCAATGATTAATGTAATTTCACGCGCCACTTAACGTTATCCTTGCAAGGACATTATACTTAATTGCAGCGTCAGTTTGAATTTAACCGACATTCGCCTCACCTCGACTTGCCATTGCATTCGCCTTTGCCTTGCTTCCCATTTCTTTTCGGTTGGTGTTTTATTTTTTTCTTTTTATTTTTTTATTTTTTTTTGTGTGTGTTTTAACTGCTTCGCTGCAATCACCTGAACTGTGCGAAGGGGCGAGTTGCGGGAACGGAAAATTTTACGCCAGACTGCTTGCGGTCGTTTGCCGCCATGTCGAGTGTTCGTGTGAATTTATGAAAAAGATTTGCATGCTTGCGGGCATTTAAAGTTAAAAAGTGCACACACATCATTTGCTTCCGCTGCCAGTATCAGCATCAGCATCAGCGGGAGGACAACTAGGGGCACGGAGCTGTCATCTTGCCCCAACTGATTCCATCTGCCATTGTTGTTATTGCGTTTTGATTACTGCTCCCACGCTGTTGAGCTCGAGGCCAGAGAGCTGCCAGTTACCTTCATGTAGCCATCGTGGAAGTGGGTTAATTGCGAATTTCATGTGCAATCTGCGGCCTATTCTCAGTTTGTGGCCACCTTCACCCACCATAAAGGGCCTGGATGCATTGCATAATTTTCACTTAAGCTCACATTACCAAAAACTTGATGAACCCGTTGAGATTCTCTAAACCAAAATTAAATGAGTTTACTCTAATGCATTTCGGCTAACTATGTATGCCACCTTGAGGTTTCTAAAACTTACTAGAATTTATTTCTATCTTTTAAACAACAAATGCTTTGATGAGTTTCCAAACATACCTGAAAAGAGAGAAAACATTATTTAATACGTGCGTTATTTGTGGCAAGTCTATAAAAATTTACATAAAATGAGAATAAATTTCTTCACATTTTAAAATAGTAATTAATAATTGCTGTATAAATTTATTCAAAATTTAAACTCCTCCTTAAATTATATCTTAAATACATACATCTGAATACAAGTCAAAATACGGATTTTACCTGCAACTTTAACCAGCTCTGACGTATCTTTAAAATGGTCGAAAAAGACTTCAACCCACAATAAGCTTAAAAGCAATTGAATAATTAAAATCTGAATTCGTTTGCATGCAACTTTAAAATGTGAGAAACAAATTTTGGAAATTTAATAAATGGTTGAATGCAAAAAGCATAAGTCCAACAAGACTATCAAAAATCAAAAAATGCTCAATAGCTAAAACAAACATAAATATCAGAACGTCAAACATCAGATTTGAAGAAGTCTCTATGAAAATGTCATGTGGACTGGATTTGTGTTTGTTTTCATTGGACCAAAATCTAAAAGGATATACATGAAAATAGAAAACACTCGTAAATCAAACACCGCTCAATGTTGTCGGATGCGCCTGAAAGGGAATTGAATAAAATTCTAGTTTGTACCTGCAAATCAAATGACAAGATGCAGCTCACTTTCCATCTTGAAGCTGCTGGACTTAACCAGCGAATCAAACTGAACCAAGGCAAAGGACAGGCGACATGAAACAGTCTGTTCAAGGCTTCACTTTTGATTCCGCTCCACTTCACATTCGATTATTGAGCAAAGTACCCTGTATCCATTATGGAACAGAAATACTTAGCATATAACTAACGATGTAACTTAGTCTGTTTTTAATGTAATGTTTATCTATATTTGGAAACTATTAGTAAATAGAAACACTAACTAGTTCAGTTTGATTCAGTTTTGAATATTTTGAATTTAATGTTTAGCATTGATTATAAGTTAATTCTAACAAAAATAAGACTTGAAAAATGTGTAAAAATTAAAATGTTAGATATCTACTAGTCGACTGATTGTAAATCGAATACATTTTTGTTGATTGTCATTTTATGAACTTAAGGGAAGGACACGCTCACAAATACATTGATACGCACACACAGATTAATGCTGGTTGAGGCCACCCTTTGGCAAGTCCTTGGCTCGAAATGACTTTTGCCTTTTTGCGGTATGCTGCTGGTCAAAGCCAACAATAACAACAACAATAGCAATAAAAACAGTAACAACAACAACAACAGCATCAGTAATAACAACAACTTGAACATGAACATGAACACGAACAAGTTTATCTAAATTGCTGCTGCATCTGGCCCAAAAACAGTAGCCAGAAGTACTTTAAGCTGTGGTCGGTCCTTTGCTGTGTGCTGCTCATTGCTCCTCAGTCTTTATTAAAAGAGGTTATTTCTTTGGCTTCTATTTCGTATTTGCTCGTTGAATGGTTTCGCCTGTTGTTTTGTATCTTAAACTTCCAGCTGAACGTTGATTTGGGTCAATGCTATTTGTATCTGTATCTGAGATTCCAAGTTGGTTTTTGTTTGTCTACCTTTTTGCAATGCGCTCATCGAAATAACGCAAAACTAATTGGTTTGTTAATTAAAAAATTGAACTCTATGCGCAATTGTTTTGATTCCCTTTTGTTGACGGGTCTCTTGTCCTTCTTAAAAAGAATTTTCAACTTGGAACTCAGTGGGATTTGTATTGTATCTGACCTCTGATTGGGGTTTTCAGGGCTTGGCAAAAAACAAAGCGAAATCCTTTAACTATCCTTTCAGTAAACTGCTCTTTTCACAAATAATTAAGATACTACGGTTGTCAGTTGGTCTGAGACGAGTTCGTAAGCCACAATGCAGTCATAACGATGATATAACAACAGATTACTTTTTCTTCACTGAAAAGGAAATGCTGGAAAAATGTACCATGAAATCCACAATAATATTAGAGTCCTTTTTAGAATGGAATTCACTTTAATTATTAAGTAAAATATTTGTTATACAACTGAGTAATCATAGAATGGCTATACAAATATAAAGAAGGGATCAAATGAAATAGTTAATACTGCATTTCTGATATTGTTTGCTTTTAATAGACTGGCCAAATAGTCGTAATCAATAGATCAAATCAAGCATTTTACGTACACTGCTCACATTCTCATCACACTTGGTTGCAAGTTCAGTGTCTCTCTATGTCTTCACGTGGCAAGTGCAAACAATGGAAGCATTTGACATGGGACACAAAACCCACCTCAACTCCAACTGTCAACTTCGAGCTGGCCAATTTGAATAGATGAGATTAGCAGCGGCAGCAGCAACAGCAGCACCACCAGCAACAACAAACTGGCAAGAGCCAAGTACCTAAGCCCAAGCCCAACCCGAAGCACAAACCCAATCCCAAATCCAATTCAGAATCATTCTCTGGCATTGTCTGGCATTCAGAAATGTTTTGTTAGTCAGGTGAGTCGTGGCGCTAGCATGACGATGACGGTGCCAAAAATAACTGTTAATTCAAATGCAAAGCAAAGGTAACCTGCCAAAGGACCAACGGGTGAAAGGACGAAAGGACCCAACGACCAATAGACCGACGGACTGAACGAAGCCAACCAAATGTCAATGCAAACAAAAGGCGAGCCAGTTTCGAGACTAACCAGGATCTGTTCTCCTATTGCCTTCTATCTATCCATCGGCTTGTGGCATTAAGCAGGCGACTTGATTAGATGTTGTTGCTATTGCCACACATCGGTGACGTAACATTCTTTGCTTATGACAATACACTGGAATACAATTATATATAGAAAATGTTTTTCTTGAATAAGCCTTCAAAAGAAATTGGAAATTTCTCTGTTTTCAATTAGAAAATATAGAAAATGTACATCAATCTTTAATGCTTTAATTTCTTGTTTTTCTTTTAATATTATTTGTTGGTTTATAAAAAAAGACTTTGTATTTGTATAATGACGTGATTTTGGAGACAAATAATGATTTTTTAAGTGTACATTTTGTCGAGTGTAAGTTCGCATGTGGGTTACACCAACTGCTCTCCATATTTCCACTCCAGCAAAGCTGTATTTGTGTTTTTTTCCTGTTTGCTGTTGCCTCTATTGTTCTTGCTATTGTCTTTTCTGTTGTTGTTGTTGTTGTCGTTGCTACACTTGGCTTGGAACGTGCTGCCATTAGCTTGCCACTACAATATGCCATTTGCCATTGAATTTTCATCGACAGCAGCTTCAAACAATTCCAGATGCTTGCCAGCCATTTGCATATTTGTTTTTGCCTAGACATGTCAGAATGCATTAAACTATCGGTACTCAGGATGGGGGGGGAGGGGAGGGGGAGCTTTAAGGGTTTATTCTCGTTCCATTTTAAGAACAATGCAAATTGACATGTGAACAGGCAGTAATTATGCAATACTTTTCGAACGAGTTTTATTGCAAAATGCTAAATAATATTTATTTACACATTGCAAAGTATTTAAGTTGTCAAACAAAACAAAATTGGACAGCTTACTTCAGAGGTATTCAATTGAATTTTGGACAATCGTTTTTCAACTGTGACAAACAGAAGCAACCCTCGCTCGGACAATACGGTAAATAATAAATTGACAACCTGCAAATTGTGCTTGTAACTGTGAAACGGTTTCAACATCAAATGTCTATATAAATTGCACTTGATTGGCCTGATTCCGTTTACCGGCCAATGGCATAAATTAAAATTGAGCTCAATCCGAATTTCAATATTTAAGCTCCAGTTTCTGTCCATCACTCATACGCAACGTGTGTTCAACTCGTGTGTCTGTCTGTGTGTGTGTGTTTGTGTGTGTGTTCATATTTGTCCATTCGACCTTTCCTTATATCTGTTTTCCTATCTATCTGTCAGCCACTTTGCCATTATTATTTATACTTTCTCTTGTTATTTATTTAAAATGCATACGTTTATTTATTTTATTTTTTATTTTTTTTGGGTTGTGTGTTTTTGCTGTGTTTGGGTTGCATACGGTTCGCTTACGAAAATTGTCGCAGCAAATAATTTTGCTTGTGAAAACCATAAAATTTACATTCACATTTATTAGTTTGCCATTTTGGTAGAGAACCGTAATCGGAGTCTTAGTTGTGCAACCCAAGCGGAAGCTGTAGACATGTCTAAGCGGCTTTTCATGTCTTAAGTTGAGGCAGTAAGGCGAGACTGGCAAGTTTTGTTATTTGCTTTTACTTTAACTTGTTTCTGCCTGTTAGTTTGGCTACTTTGTGGCTCCTAATGACCTGCAGCTCGGATATATTGCCAACAAGGACATAAAACTTGAGTTGTGTCTTGTGTCGTAAATGAAAATTTGTGGAAACTTGTTAAATGTTAGATGTGGCGCAATAGTTTACTGCACACAAAATGAAAAGAAAAAACATTAGGACTTAAGATATTAAGCAGCATCTAAGGTATAAAGGTTTAAGCTCTATTAGAAAACAGCATATAAATGAATGAGAATTATTTCATTCAACTAAAGGTTAGTCAAAGAAAAATACTGTTAAATCAACTATTTGATTTATTCTACCTAATGTCAGAATCAAAGAATTACAAATGCTAGAAGCATAAAACAAAATAAAACAAAATCACTTTTATTTACTAAATAGAAAGCCCAAACTTAATTAAGTATTTCAACCATTGTGCTTATGATACTCACACTCTGTAGGTAACTTGAAGGTCAGAAGATAAGCTCAGAAAAATGGACATCAGTTGTTATATTAAACAAGTTGAGTTGATTATTTGACACAGCTGCTGCTGCTGCTGTTTGATTATAACTGGGTCGTAAACATTTTTTTATGCACTTTGCTGAATAATACACAATTACCAATTTAGCTTATACATTTCGGTTTACTTGTTTACTCAATACAAATAAATTTACCAATTAGTTCAATAAACAACCAATTGCCATAAAACCGAAATTCAACACACACCTCCCCCGTCCGTCCGTCCGTCCGTCCGTCCGCGCATCAGTCCGTCTATCCATTTGGCCGGCAGCTACTGGTAAAAGTTAATCAATATGCATGGACGATGACAGGGCGGCTCAAAACGGAGAGTTAAGTGCTTGTCGCAGTGGTCCACAGCGTTCTGACCCAGCGATGTCCTAGAGGGAAGAGAGGGTCAACGGCAGACAGACAGGCGCATAACTAACTAATTAATATTAATGCGCAGCGAATGCTAATTACCAACACTCGCACACTCACACTCACACACCCACACTCACGCACAGACACAAAACACTCACAAACAGACACATGAAGAACGAAAAACAAAAACAAAATGAAGGCAGCAAAGTATTTTGCACACAATCATATGAAACGTGAGCAGAAGGAAATGCTCAGCGCATGCATAAAATAAAATAACAACAACAACAACAGCAACGGCAACTACAACAACAACAACAACAAGGATGAGCCCAGGACGAGTCCGAAATGGAAAAGTTTGAGCGGCGTCTGCATTGAAATGCACGCAAATTGAAATGAGCCGACTCCCACTCTGACCCTGGCCAGAGAATCCGTCGACACGTGTTGGCCATTTCAAAATGTAAGCGTTAGCAAATATAGAGAAAGAGCGAGCGAAAGACCAAAGCGGCGAAAGTGAGAGCGAGAACGAGCGAGAAAGAGTCCATTAGTTGGATTTGCAGAATCCGGATTCTGCTACCATATCCGCCGCGATGGCAACTCTCTGTAGGCGCTTATTTGCTTATTCATAAGCAAACATTAACTTAATTTCCATTCGAGAGAGTATCAGTGTATCTTGGGTGTGTGTGTGCGTGTGTATCTGTGTGAGTTTGAATTGCAAAAAGCATTCGCGAAATGTGATTATCAGCGTGAAAAGCGCAGGATGCACACACAAAAACACTCACAACGGCCAACAGCTGCTAAATAAAGAGACCAGTCAGTGTGTCTGTGTGTGTGTGTGTGTGTGTGTGTGTGTGTGTGCACATATTTGTAAACAAACAGATGTATCTGTTGTCAAAATGCATGAAACAAAAACAGGCAGCAAGCTGTAAAAATCGAAAACGACTTTGTGCAAGAACAAGTGAAATCATTTCAGTCTGCAATAACCGACTGTGGCATACTTTACAATGCCAGCTGATTATTGCTCGATCCCTCAAAAATGTTGTCATTAATGTACCTTATAGATTTATTGACCTAGCTCCAAATTTCTGGGCGTTGCCAGAGAAAACTGACTTCCAAACTCAAAGACTGTGTTCGAAGCTGATAATCAGAATCTAAGTTGAAATTGAGTCGGCCTGGACTGGAAATTTCTTACCAATCTTGGAAGTAAACTACCTTCCAAGTTTCGAAAGTGTATTTTTAGGCTGTTATCGATTTGCATTTATGGATGTTATCGATTTCACAGCACACTCCGATAACAGAGTATAACAATATGATACGTGTGTGCAGCAATAATGTTCAATGAATCTGATTAAAGGATACAGATGCCTAAGTTTAAATATTCAAAAATGTTTAAAATTTCAAAAATAAATATCTCATATAAAACAAGTAAGAGTGCGAAACAAGTCGACTTGAAGATACCCTTAGTCCAAGTCCGTCATGCCCAATAAAAATGGACATTATATTAAAACTCAAACGAGCACAGTTTCCTCTGATAAAGTGTTAAAGATAAAAATATCCTTTTAATAATTAAATATTTTGAAGTGTGTGATATAAAGTGGGTTATATATATAATTTTTGAGCTTACCAAGCAACCGAAACTTACGCTTTTCAGAATATCTGATTATAGGCTTTATATGTATTTTTTTATGGTGTCATAAAGTAACACTTGGCAATATTTCTCTACACATCATATTGGCAAACAGGCAATTTAACAGCCACTGTAATAACAAAGACCTTAAAAGCCAAAAAAGGTCGCAATTGAATGGCTTCTAAAGTCTGCAGTCACAGTTAAAATAAACCAACCTTTCTTAAATTATAAATTGTGTTACTCTCATATGTCTTTTCTCGTTATGAAATTTTCAATAAATGGATTCACGAAATACACAGAAATTGATTTTTTAAGATATACAAATAGTATTCGTGTTATGACTCTGAATTAGCTGTGAATATAGATACTTAACAAGATTTAAAATAACTTTATGTTTTGCAAAGTGTATGATACCCATTTTCATGAAAAAGTATATGTACACATGTATGAAAGAAAAACAAAAACATCATCGCGTGCAGCAACCAATAACCAGCAATGCGTCAGAGAAGCAAATAAACAAGTTCAACAGAAAAAATTGGTGAAACAAAATTTGCTGAGCAAACAGTGACGGCAGACGTAACATTGTTACTATATATACATTTGTAAATGAAACACATGTATGCTGAACACACACACACACAGACACACACACACACACACACACACCAGGATGTATGTATGTTTAAGGATAAAGAACAAAGTTTACATTCACTCATACGCCGTGCTGAACATTGAGGCCATTTTGTTAATATTTAATATCAAATAAAGGCCCGACGCGGCGCAAAAAGGTGGTGAAAAAAGCGCCGGCGGTCAACGGAATTGAAACTGAAAATGGGAAAATGTATAATGGATAACCAAGTGGGCCCCAAACTTTGAGTTTGCGTTGACTGAGTGAGTTTTGAATAAGAGCTCACCGTCCGAATTGCCCCCAGGCCAGCAACGAATCCATCAAAACTGACCGCAGCCCCAAGCGGAGTAGAGCAGAAATCTCCACTCAACTGAATGTTCACTGCTGCTGGATGCTGGCCATATGAGAAATGGACAGCACTTTCGGAGCCATCTTCGGTTGCGGTGCTGCAAAACGTGCCTTAAACTCTGTCCATTTATTTGGCTTGTTCTGCTGGGTTAATACCCAATTACTGTGCAAATTACTTCAAGTTTCTGCCAAAACTTGTCCATGGGCAACGCCATTTTTGTGCTGCACGTGTGTATGTGGGTGTATGTGAATGTGTGTGTGTGTGTGTGTGTGTGTGTGTGTGTGTGTGTAGCATGTGCGTGCGGCATTAAAGTTTTGCATGTGCCCCAAGCTGAGACGTGTCCTCTTGCAGACAACCACAATACACTCACATATACAGACACACACACACACACACACACTTATGACACAGACAGCACTTAAAGCATTTTTAATAAACGCCATAATTTGCTTAAAGTTTTCCCATAACCATGTGCACAAAATTTTAGTTTAGCTAGTTTAGCTTCCATATCTGAGCTGAGGTGTGAAAAGCAAATTTTCCAGTTATCTTTATAGTTTCTCGCACTTATCAACATTATGATGTGAATATTGCATTGCGCGGTTACCAAAATTGGTCAGTTTTGTGTGAAAAGTGAACTTATACGTAGTTTTGTATGCATGACGATGTTTGGGGTTACGGCTCAGTCATTAGGTGTTAGCTCATATTCACATAAGGTTCAAAACTCAAAAACAATCATAATCCTTTTATTAACTATTGAAAAGTGTATTGGGTTCAATAGTTTATTTAACGTTGAAATATGCTAAATATGCCAATGTATGAAATATAATATAATAGAAATAATAAATTTACTTTTGAATGAATCAAAATATTGTAGTGGATAAATCTTTGCATAAATACTTAAGTTTTTCCTCAAGTCGTAAATGTGTCCGACAACAAGAATTCTCACAATTCACAGAAGCAATCGGTCGCCAATTAAGTTCCCTGGCACATATCCATACATTATATATGTGATTCGATTAATTGTAAAATATAAATAACCAGAAGCAAGTCAAGCATTAAATTTAAACGACCACCGAAAAGAGTCACCATTATAAAAGAAATATATCTCTGCAAGCACTCCAGAGACTCATCATAAAGAAAAATAGAAAAAAAAGAGAACAATTTGAATGTATCTTTTGCAGAGTGCACGTTTTAATTTTTTGTTGCTTAACAAAAAATAGTGTCGTACATCTGGGACAAATATAAACGCGACTGCCAAGCACAATATGTGATACTCAGAGTAGTTTCAATGTTCAGCAAGGGATGGAGGGGGGGGGAGTTGGTTTGGTTGTGTAGGTTACTGCGGGTACCCTGGGGCAGCAATTGTAACAAAATCAGAAGCGACTGCGCTGACATTCAATGGAGAAATGCAAAACAGCGGGCGGAGATTACAGCTGGCGCCCCAAGGAGCGTACAAAACTTTTACTTTGACATATCACAAACAAGCACACACAAACACACACATACACACACACAGACAAACACACACATGCAGAGCAAAACAAAATAGTTGAGAGCAAACGCCAAAAGGCGCGGCGCTTTTTACATTGACCGCCGAAGGGCACTCAAAATGCATATGAAAGTGGGGGAATCCCCAAAAGATTTCACTTTTGACTAAATCCACAATATATGCTACATGTGTGTTATTATTTGTTTGTTTTGTTTAGCTAGCCAAAGTAGCTGCATACGCGCAACTAAACACACTCAACACACACACACAAACACACTAGACAGAAAAAGAGAGAGAAAGAGAGAGAGAGAGAGAGAGAGAGGGAGAGATTGCTTCTCCACGTGGACCTCTTAGCAAACACACTTCACTTGCTTTCTGCTCAACTATGTTGTACTTTCTTTTAAAAGCCAAAAAAAAAAAAAAAAAAACCAAAAAAAAATCAGTTCTACTTAAAAATCTGATGTTCACTGCACACACAAATAGCAGCAACAAAAACAAGAACGCTTTCAAGTAAAATCAGTAAAAGCGCAATTTCCTTTTTGGCTGCTGCGTCGATTTTATTTCTCTCTGCGAAACGACGCAACGAAATTGAGCATTTTCCAACTTTGAATTGAGGCAAGAAAAATAAACAAAACAAACGAATCACAAATAGAAGTAAAGCCAACGAAAATCGAAAGCGATTCTTAGTTGATAATTGGATGCATTGAATGGGGTCAACAAAACTTGATTTTTATGCCACATACCCAATTTAACAAGCACTTGCATGGCATATTCATAGATCCACATCCAGCAAAATGGGTTCATAAACATTTGTTTTTAATTTTTTATTGTTCATTCATAAATAAACAATTTTATGTTTGCATAAGTCAGACAAAATAATTGTTGTACAATTTGGAATAAAGACTGTCATTGCAATTTGAATTGCGTAATATTTTCAAGTTATTCAGAAATCATTTTCTTCGGATTTTAGAAGAGCCTTGCTTATATGCTAAAAATATAAATGCCAGCATAAATATTTCAATCCAGCGTATGAATCAGATTTTTCGAGAGTTTTTTTCTAAACTGACTGTGACTGTCTACAGTTCATGAACCCCCTTGCCATTATACCAGGGTCAGTTTGTGTTCAAACCGCTCAGTTCAGTTTAGTTAGCAAGACTGTTGCTTTTACCCCCGTCCCCACACACACACACACACACACACACACACACACACACTCGCCCACTCGCACACATGCAGGGACGACAATATTTTGCACAGTTTTCATTTAATTATTGCACATAACACAAAATGCCATTTATTTATTCAAGTGCTTGTTGAAGTTTACCCCGCTTCAGCAACATACATAAAAACAAAAAAATTGTAGAGAAAAAAAGAAGAAGCAAAAATGGAAGGAGAGCACAAATAAAGGAGCAACAATAACAACAATGGACAAACACTAAAATTTATGGTCATTTGGGGAATTTTACGCTTTTTCAGCTTTGGAGCGCTGCATTAAATGCTTACATGTTGATTTAACAGCCAGCAAAGGCAAACGAAACTGGCTAGAAGGATTCAAGGATTCGTTTCTTCTTCCGTTATCCCTCAACCCCCCCCCCCCCCCCGCCCCCTACACTCGCCACCCTGCTTGCAACTTAAAATGCTACTTTGCATGCACTTTGGCCAGGCAGCTGTTTTGTTTTAGCGCCCAGTTTCGTTGGAGCTGCTGCTGCTGCTGCAAATCTTTGTTTATTTGCAGCTAAAATTCAAGAATTTATTGTAATTTTATACACCCTGGAAAAAGTGAAGCCAATGGCAACATTCCACTGCTCGTCTGCTGTTCCATCTGCTCCTCTTGCTGTTGCTGTTGCTATTTGTTGAAAATAATGGTTCCAACTCTCGAGCAAATTGCAAGGCGTTCATAAACATATGCCAAGCGAAAGGTTTATTTCAAAGTTTTTTTTGGTAAACAATAAAGTGAACAGCTTGAATGGCGAATGTTCTCTATGAGAATCGCAGAGAAGTCATAATATTATTGCTACTGCTATCAGTTGATAAGTGCATAGCTAAATGAAGCTAACTTTAGAACTTTAAAATAAATCTCAATTAGCTGACAGGCAATTCAAAGAGAGAACATTTGCTAAATAAGCAGTTTCTGTCTTCACTTTTGTTAATGTGGTTTGTGGTTTTATTTGATATCTTAGCCTTGGATTGATTAGTTACATGTCATGGTGTCATGTTGTAATGTTGGTTTCCTTGGCTGTGGCCAAATCAAAATGAGCCTTTATTGTTTGTGGGAACTAAACTTTACAAAATAGATGTCAGTGTTGATGTTTATATTTCCAAATAGTTAATAACAATGCCTACTTTATGGCGAAGTTGTGTGTGCGAAGACTGCTTTGTAGTAACCAAAAAGTAGCTAAATCAGATATACTGACAAATATATTTGAATAGTTGTAGCAAACAGCCAAAGCAAATAAATCAATTAACTGAAAATTGCATATGCGCTTGTCAAAACTGTACCTGCTGCTGCTGGATGTTTCCGTTTTGTTTTGCTTGCTTTGTTTTTTTTTTTTGGTTTTTGTTGTGTTTGACAGTTTGTTGTCAGTGCAAACTGGCAACATATTTGACACGACGCTGATTTAAAGCACAGTTAGGGGCGCGGTAGGGTTGTCAACTTGCCATATGCAAATGACTTGCTTATCAAATAAAGTAGGGCCAGGGGTGTGCACTCTGCTCTTTGCAAGCAGGCACAAAGTTTCAATTCATTGTTTCAATTTTACACATACATTAAACAGAACACATATAGTTTGAGGGTGTGAGTGGATATGGGATATGACTGGAAATGGGAATGGGAATGGGAATGGGAGTGGCACACACACACACACAGACAGACTGCCTTCGGTTGTCTCGGGCTTTTGGGTTTGGGTTATTTTTTGCCTGCGGCCTTTGCAAGTATGCACAAGTAATGTGAGAAAATTAAATTTTTCGTTGCTCCCGCAAATGTCGGTGTTTTTGTGCGTGTGCGTGTGTGTGTGCGTGTGCGTGTGTGTGTGTTCTTGCGGATTACTCTGACGCTTACAATTGTGTGCTACGTGTAAGCAACGAGATTCCGCTCCCCAACAAACACACCCTCAAAAAGGGGCGTCAAAAATAAAACTTAATTCCACACTGTATAACCCAAACTGTGCTCTTAAGTACGTTTCGCCTCTTTGTACGCTTTAAATTAAATTACGCATTTTGCTGAGTTTACTTTATGCTGTTGTTGTTGTTGTTGTTGTTGTTGTTCATGGTAAGCACATTTTCTTAATTGAATTTGTATGTAGAAGTGATTATCATTGAATTTGCTATGTGATTTATTAGAGACCGATTTGCAAGAGTCGAAGAGAGTGTGACAAATGCGCTGGCGTGAAATTACCAGATGATGTTTCCTGTCTAAGATGCTCTTAGACGTCCTGGCAAATGCACAGAGATGATAATCATCGCGTAACTGATTGAACATTTTGTCGGCATGCAGATTAAAGATGAAGTTAACTGTTTTTCCCAGCATAAAGCATAATTGCTGAATATTAATTAAGCTGACTCTTTGATTGCATTCCCAGTTTCATAATTATAATGTTGCAAATCAGTAGTTGAATTACTTACCAGTTAAATAGAAACTTTAATTGAATATGCTGATTTGGAAAGCAACAGTCATATTCAATTAAAAAGCACATTGAATAAAGTTTCACTACTTATATTATTATTATTTCGACCTAGTTTAATTTGGTTCTTGCACAAATTCCAGTTGGTTTGAGGATTTCTATGTCATTCGGGTTTAAGATATGCCTTCCCTAAGATTCTGCCTTGATTGTGGCACATGTCTTATATTATCCTCCATAACTATTTAAATTGAGTAATCATAACACCAATTAGCATCTCAGTCTATAGTTGACTCTCACTCTAACTCAAATGTTTTATTATATGCATTCACTTAATATCTTTTTAACCCATTCTCACCACAATAACAACCATCCCCATTGAGTTTATCTTTGTGATATCTCTGACCACACAGTGCTCATGAATAGATAGAAGCAATTTCCCCGTTTTATTATATTCTCTATCTCTCTCTCTCTCTCTCTGTCTCTTTCTTTCTCGCTGTTGATGTTTCCAACATTTTATTTTCTTATTCCAACTAATGATTTTTTCCACCTCATTTGAGAACCAAATAATAAATAAATGATGCAAAACGTTCTCGTCTATTTAAGCAGCTTTTCACTTTCTGAAGAATCTCGGATTTAACTTGTCAAAGCAATGTTTTGTGTGCATATTATATACATACATATGTATCCATATGCATAGGTAATTGAACAGGACACTACCCCTCCTGATCGTTCTACACATAACGTCCCATTAAGCACAGCATACGCATCATTTAAATTCAATCAAAGTCGTTCGATTCAAATGTCAATGGTCGCCGACTGACAGCCACAAAAGCCACAAAAACTCTTCTCAAGCTCAGCGAACGGTACACACAAATGCCAAATTTCTCATGGCCGTGTGTGTGTTTGAGTGTGCTTGATTGGTGGTGTGAGTTGAAAAAGCGCTTAACCAATATAGCCGCAAGCACTAGCAGAAAGTGCTACTACGACTAATTGAGTTGCACGGCCAACTAAGGAAAGGAAAAACTTCGGTGACTGTTAAACCAAACTGCCAATTAAAGGCAACTGCATGTTGACGTCTGATATATATATATAGAGAGAGAGAGAGAGATATGAGATGGATATATAGAGATTGGAGCGATGCGTAGCTAACGTCACTATTTCAATCAGAAATAAAGAAAAAGAATTGTGCACAGCAATTGAATTTCATAGCAATCATCGTGAAATTTGTTTGAAACACTCTCCGAGTGAAATCACAGTTGATGCATGTCTTGACTGCGAAAATTGTGCTAACAGGAAATGGTGGAAATTCTAATGTGAATTTTATGGCAACACATAACGACATTTTTGTAGCAGGACAGGAAAATGGCTGGTTGCCCAAGGAGCAATTGCTTCTAAATGCTTCACAATGTCAAGCCACTTGATGCTGATGCCTTGCCTATCTCTGTAACTTTCGGTTTGCCACTCTGCACCCCCACCGCCACCCCCGCCCACCTCTTTATATCCACTATCTATTCATGTACCGGAAATGCTTGGCATGCCTCATTGAAGCTCGTTAGCTGACTTATGCCGAGCCGAGCCGAGCCGACGCAGGCAGCGAACTCATGTTGACAGCTCATGGCGGGCAATTTCAATTGAAATAAATCTTTACACAAAATTTGCCAATTTGTTGTCATGGGTACACACACACACACACACACACTCACACGTCTATATACATCGTATCGCCCTCACATGTGGCCACGCCCACTAGCCCATTACACACATCATGCACGAAAGAAACGCCCAATTGCCTCGCCAATATCCTTGTTGCCATTGTCAATACTTGAGCCTTTTTGCAGCTCATTCCCAGCCGTTTGTTTGCCTCAATTCTCGATTTGCTTTCTTTTCGCGTTGCCCCACACCACGCCCCCTGCGAACATCTCTCTTCCGACCGTCTCCCTTCTTTCATCGCTTGTGCCCAAGTACTTTGCTCAAGTGCAGATTAGCAAGATTTTACAGCAATGTTGAGCTTGCTTGCTTGTCACACTTAAGACTCTTTGGGTTTTTTTCCCCCACTAGCTGGCTGAAGAGGTTTTTTAAGATAGTGTGCAAATTATTGTCAGAGTAGGTTAATAAACAGTTTTATATGATATTTATATTTATACTGTTTGCCACAGGGAAATCTATATCAACCTGATTGAGTTTGATCAAAATTTTATAATATTTACCAGCAAAAGGGCAGTATGTAAACTAAAGCAAGTTCTTTTTGGTTGTAAGCTTGAAAATCATGTCATATTACTTTAGTTTAACCACTCAAATGCAAATTTCAATGGAGCCCAAATAAGTAGGCAACCCAAAATTTGTATTTGCGCAAATTGTTGATGCTGCCTGCTCAGTCTGAGTGACGCACAAAGTTTTCCATTTATGGTAATTTCTTAATTTCACACAGCTAGCACAGCTCTAGGCTTGTCCATGCCACACCCCTCTTGCCCCACTCATTGCGACAACGTCACGTGCGACAATACAAAAATTAGGCTAATGCCAGCCTTTGTCGGGGGCCAAACGCAAGAAAGAAAATAAGGAAAAAGAAACAGAAAAAGTTGGCCGGCCTCCGACTGAAACGAAATCATTTGCACCTTTAAAAAGGCATTAAAATGCGACTAGGATTGCAGAGAGGCAATCAACGCTACACACGCAGAAAAATGACAGCGAAATCCTGCGTATCCAGCCAGCCAGCCAGCCAGCCAGCCAAACAAATTAGAACACGCACGAGTGCATTGGCCACAAAAATGATTTGATGAAGCCCACAACCAGCGATAGCAACACCAACATCCAAAGGGAATGTTGTTAGTGAAAGCACACAGGTAAATGTCACGCACGTGAATCTTTTCGTTTCGGCCTGCTTTCCTGGGCGTGTCCAAGTCAAGGTACAAAAATAATTGACTAGCTGGAAACCAACCGAAAAAAAAACGACAAGAAAATGTTAGAAAGTGTCCAAAAAGTTTCGCCCTTGGTCATGTGAATGTGCGGCTACTAGAAATGCAAAATAAGTACCTACAGTGAGGCACTGGCCGTCATTATAGTCAGGCACAGCATGGGGGCGTATACGCAATTTAAGCCGCTTAAAGCTACACTGGCCAAAAATATGTGTCGCCAACGAAACGAGACGAAATCTGTCGCTTGACTTAAGTATTTCGGAGCCGTCAAGCTGCACGCACATCATATACCCAGTGGCGGCTCCATGGAAACAACAACGAAACGCAAAATGTCCTTAAGCACGCAACAGAAGAGAAAAAAAAAAATCAAAGAAAAGAAAACAAAAAAAGAAAAGAAAGAGAAAAAAACATTTCACACTAACGTCAAAGACTTTGGAGCTAAAGCGCGTCGATGTCAGCATGATGATGATGAGGAGAATGAGAGTGCGACTGCCGGGTGGAGTGGCAAGTAGTACGGGGTCCGGAGTCCGGAGTCAAGTGTCGGCTGAGCACCACGTGTGGCTTAAAAAGTAACTGTAGTCGGCATAGGTCGGGTCGCATAAGTGTTGCAAGTGGTGGGCGAGAGGGATTGGGTCGTGTTGCCTCCGCTTAACATAGACATGAAGCTAAGTGGCGTAAAGCGTGTACTTAATCGCTTAAAGCGTTAGAATTTGAAATTGAATATCATAAAAGATATTCGTAGAGCGCGAAAAACAAACTAGCGGAAAAAAGAAATGCAAAAAAAAAAAAAATGATGGAACAAAAACGAAACCAACAAAAAACACACAGCAAATAGTTGGAAATTGTTTGGCCAATGCGCAAAAGGGAAGGGAAACCATTTACCGTTGCCACATTTAGCTTTCAGAAGGGAGGGAGGGGATGGGGGGTGTCGGCGGGCTAGCTGGGCTACACATCATGTCCTGTATAATCTGCTTTTGTTTGAAATAGTTGAGCGTCTATCTTTGTCGAAGGAGTCGACGGAGTCGAAGGAGTCTCACTCGCTCTCAGGCAAAAAGTGAACGCTCAACTCAATAGCGGAATGCAAGTTATTTAAGATATGCAAATTGAACATGGCTTAGACAGAATAACAATTTGAATATGCTCTAAATCTAGTAAGTGGCGCTTAATTGAAACGCGTTACGATAAAGTTCATTCCTTATACGAAGTTGACACTCAAAAGTTTTTACTCTGAAGTCTCCTTTTGTTTCTTGTTATTCTACTGAATAGTAAAGTCAGATCACTTTTCATATATTTACGGCTCGCAGAATTTTGTACGCTCTGCTGCAATAAGCCATTTTTGGAGGAAAGAATTTTAGCATGAATTTCTAATTCACAATTGAGTTTTTGCCTTTGAATGCATTTAATTTAAATATTAAATATCAAATAATTTGTTCAAAACTAAACTGATTTTCAAAAGGCAATGCCTCTTTTCAATGCAATCTTATTTAAAATTATTTCCCAAATTAAGCCATATACAAATAAAATGCATTCAACAATTATTTTGCATTTGTAGGTAATTTGATTCCCGGGCAAACATTAAAATATGACCCAAAACGAACTTTTTATTGTATTTTAATAAATTTTCTTTTTCGATTCAGTTTCGAATTGTGTAAGTAAAAACTACAGAAATTTATTGCCACACAAATTGATTTAACAGTTTTTATATTTGCATTGTTGTTGATCAAGTTATAAATCGCATTTGTTCAACATTTGTTTTGTAATTAAAGTGCAGTTTGGTTTGCTCTCTGCGCGTATTTGTGGGGGAGAGGGAGGGGGAGGGGGAGGTGAATTGTGGAATTAAAACACTGTTTGCTTTTTAGAGAGCACACTTCAAAACGTTGGCCCCGATGGCATTAAATATGGATGACATTTTGACAATTGATGGCCGCGCCCCGATCCAAGAAATCGATAACATAAAATATGCATTACGCCCGTTGTAAAAGCAGATTGAAGCAATGGATGCGCCAAAGGGATGGACAGTGACTGGAAATGGAAATGGAAGTGGAAATGGAAGTGAAATAGAATGCATTGGAGGGTAAGGAGAAGCGGACAGGGTAGAACAGGGTAGGACAGCTGCCAATTTACAGATTGCTTTTATCATCTTAATTTGATTTGAGTCGTGTTTGTATTTTTGGCCATTGAGTTTTGGGTGGTTGGGTGACTGCTGAAAGTAACAAATGTCAACCAAACTCCCACAATTAGCAGTGAAATCAATTATTTATTATTTAATTGTTTAATGTACCTAATTGCAAATCAATAACCATTGGCTATTTTACAAAGCCAAGCAGCCAATCAAAAATGCACATTAATCAATTATAGAGCCTGCTAGCAATCACAATGCTAACTTAAACATAGATACTTTAAACATTAAGAATTATTCACATTTTGTGAATCGATGCCAAACAAATTGACCTTAAGCGATATGTATTTTCATTCTCCTTTTTGTTATCAAAATAAATACAAATTAAGTTACTACAAATAATTGCTCAAGTAAAGGTTTGACACAATCAACTCAAGTTTAGCCTGCTTGAATCAAGTATACAAAGCAAAATACTGAAATTTAACTAAACTTTTAGAAATCATAGCATTACTATTTTCAATACGAACAACTCGAAAGTAATTTTCAAAAATGTTGGCATTTTTCGTGTGCTTTTTAGTAATTTTTCCAGTTGTTCGCGGCTTTCTCATCACTGTCGATTCACATGAAACGGTTTGTTTCTTTGATCGAGCCCTGGAAAAGGACAAGATCACAGTTAGCTTTGAGGTGATGGAGGGCGGCTTCAAGGACATTGCCGTGTATATATCAGGACCAAACGATGATCGACTATATCAGGCTGAATCGGAGACCAATGGCAAATATACGTTTGCAGCAATTAGCAATGGCCAATATACGCTCTGCTTTGACAACGAAAAGTCCACATTGACGCCCAAAATCCTAATGTTTCATTTCATAGTCAGCCGGGATCTGACCCACTACAACGATCCGCACAAGCGCAGCGACGATGTCGTCGAGCAGTCTGTCCTGCAGGCGAACATCAATGAGCTGTCCAGTCTGATGATGGCCATCAAGCACGAACAGGAGTATATGCATGTGCGCTACAAAGGACATCTGGAGATCAACGACAGCGCTCACTTTCGCATTATAGCCTGGTCCATCTTTGGACCATCGCTGCTGCTGAGCATGACGCTGCTGGAGATCTACTACCTGAAGCGTTTCTTTGAGGTCAAGTGTGTGGTTTAAGCTTAAATTGTGGCAAAAATAAAGAAAGCATATTCTCATAGACTCCAGATTTCTATAATGATTTCTATAATGAATGCATAAATACTCTTATTATTTGTTCTCCATTTTTATGCATTTTCCTTACAATGGCAAAGAATAAAATATTGATGAACCAGAGCAGACTTTCTATGTGTGGTGATACTAATAAATTAGAATAATAAGTAAGAAAAATATCAATGAGAATAATAATTATTTTGCTGAACAAATATTTTAATATATTATATATATAGAAACAATCAGAGTAAATAGCACTTTTAACTCGTGCTTCTCTTTTGCAAAATAAATCAATGATTGCAATGCTAACTTTGAGGAATTTGCACAAAATTCGAACTTTCGGCAAAAGTTGAAAAGTTGGTTATTCTAATCACAGTTTGGTAAATTGTGCAACTGACACAATTTAAGTTAGCTCATTGCTTTGGCCATAACTAAGTTGGGGTTGCGGAACAGCAATTACTTCTGCTTTATGCCAGTATCTCATTTAGGACAAGTCAAGTTTATTGACTTGGTCCATATTAAACACATCATTGAACAATTTCCAATTTCAATCTGTGTCTCTCTCTCTCTCTTGCTTTCTCGAGTTATCTGTGAGATACAATTTGTTGCACATTTCATGCTTCACAAGCCATAAAACTTTCAAACGACATACAGCAACACACACTCACACACAGCCACAAACACCCGCACACACACACACACGCACACCAACACGCACACAACGTCTCGCATATAAGCTATGAGACATTCATGCATATGAAGAAACAGGATAAAGTATCTACAACTTTGCGCTCAAGTATCCATAAAGTTCACTTCACCTATAAACTGTGCCCACATTGGATTAGCGCAAAATTTATGGCATCCACACTAGCCTTATCACCCCCAAAACCACCCCCCCCCCCTCCAAATGAGCCACAACAACAACAACAACAACAGTAATATGAAGTGAGGCAGCAACAATAACAACAAACTTATCATATTCATTCACAAGTTGTTCTTTTATGCTTTTTTCCAGCATTGTCTCTCTGATACCAGAATACGAAAAGAAACAGAGATACAGAGAGACAGAGAGACAGATAGACAGAGAGAGAGAGAGAGAGAGTGAGAGAGGGAGATAGAAACAAAAGTTTTTGCCTCTTATTTACGACAATGTCGCGTCAAGTTTTTGTATCTTTTTTTTGTATTTTGTTTCGGTATATAGTATAAAGCAGCAGCAAGTTTTTGGTAAGATTTTTTTTTCTTATGCCTTGCATAATAAGATGAAGCATGTTGTTGGAATTGGCAGCACTCGAGTCTAGTCGAGTCGAGTCGCGGCATCTGTGACGGCCATGGAGTCAACTTCTTGTCTCGGCTTACAGCAAATATGACCAAGTGACAGGAGCAAAACCAGCAACAGTAGGAAATAAAAGGCCACCCAGCTAGGACAACACAATATTACTCCCCAGCGTCGAATGAAAGCAAAAGTTCCATACAAAAAGCAAACCCAAGGACAATAGGACGACAGGACGACAGGACTACAGGATAGGACAGGCAACCGTCGCCACTTGATATAGTTCAGCTCAATAAAGTTCACAAGACAAATGGCACAGAACACAGGACACAGGACCATGAGTACCCTACACTCTTTCTGGTCAGCTAGCAGCACGAGGTGAGGTAAGCCAAGGTGCCATCTCATGATTTTTGCATAGTTTAAGTAATTGGATGATGCTTAATTTTACTATAAGTTATCTGTTAAATATATTTGATAAATAAAGAAATTCAACGTAGTCAAAGCAGACAGAATCAAATGCTAATTTTGAAGATGTGCAGATTGTTTTCCCAGGGGAATGTGAATCTGTGCCTAAATAGATTAGGCTCTGAAACATTTGCGTAACTTTCGAGTCTAAAAATTGACAAGCCTAAAATTCATCAGGGCACTTTTATTTTTAAGTACATTAGAGAGGAGAAAAGTTTGCGATTAGATTAATTAATTTTGTACTCAATATTCAGCTGAATCACGCTTAAAATATTAATTATGTTCGCACTTTATAATTCTTAACCCGACCTTAAATGTATTTGCCACTCATTCGCTTATACATCCAAAAATTGAGTTCTTTTCGTTTGAAGTTCAAAAATGGGTAAAAGTCTATCTAAATTTTAATTTTGTTAAGTCCACAATATTAAAAAAATATTTCTAAATTGGTCACAGTTGGAAATATGTTTAAAAATGAATATATATTTAAAGCTAGATATATAATATATATTATTATTAATTATCACTAAATTCCCATCAAGCTATGGATATAAATAAACCCCAATGTTTTGTTTCAATTATCCACAAAATGACAGGTGAAAATGCAATAGCAACTAGCAGCAGTTTCAATTAAGCTTATTTACTTTCATCACTTAACCTGATTCACTTGATGATCAATTGTGCCACATGCAACAACAGAAACAATAACAATACAACATCTCGTCATCATCATCGTCATCATCATCAACATTTGCGATTATCTGTGCTATGCAATTTACTTGCCATGGCCTTAATTATGCTTTGTATCCTTCAACGCTGTTCACCTAATTGCATCGCCACCGAGTCGATGGCGAAGTCCTACTTAACATCACACTCCCCCCTCCCTCCCCACCGCCCCACTACAACCATCCCTGCTGCCTTTCAGCTTGCAGCAATTCAATTTTCTATTATGTCAGCGTCAGTTGAAAGCAATGCAATGTTAATAAAATGCTACCAACTCCCTCTTCCCCAACTCCACCAATACCAGGCAATCTCCACCCAATGGGTGAGTTAATATCAAAAGCAAACCCAAGATGTCAGCGGCAGTTTGGAGCTGCCTGGGCAGGGGCAAACAACAACAATAGCTATAATAACATCGCGTATACGCAACGTGGCTCGCTTTTGTGCCAACGTCTTTTGCCTATTTACCCAACATACACCATATCCACCCACAAAGCATTCACAACAATGGCCAATATCTTGAAACATGTGTGCAGTGGCAGTAGGAGCAAATAACGGGGCAGTTGGGGTGCTTGCCACTGTTATTTGACATTTATTTGCCATTTCCACGAGCCACAATGGAAACGGCGATGCCGTTGCCCGCCAGCAACAGGAATAATACAACAGAAATGAAACAGCTGTCTCTTGTTGAGATGGTGAACTATATAGATACTCTATATAATATTTAGATAATCTATATGATATACTCATTCAAATAAAAATACCCTCTGCAACAGCAAACAAAATAAGATGAAATAGCTATCTTTAATAATCTGAGATTGATGGGAGAGCGTTTCAATGGAGGCAATATTTATGATATACTTATCAGATATTGATTACTATTGCCGCGTTTATGATAACATTCATTAACTGCTGAGTTTGCAGTAGAATTAATGCTCCGTCCGCTTAAGTGAAAATACCCACTGAAAAATTGTATAGCGAAAAAGGAAAAGAAAAGAAAACGGAAAATAATATGAGATGTCATTGTGCTTACCTCTCTTTTGTGGCGATTGCATGGATGAGGGCGATGGCGTTGCCTGTGTCTTCGCCAGCAGCTGGAGTACAACGAGAAGCAGCAGGAGCAGCAAGGACTGCGTCCGCAAACCGAATCCGCAGCTGTAAGCTGCACCGGCAGCGCTATTGTTCTGCTTCATCGGCCCGGCGACTCTGGTTGATCCTTGGTTGCTCCTTTGACTGTGATTTGCCTGTTGATTCTGCATCTGTAACGGTTTCCTTTGCTTTTGTTGTAGCAGCAGATTCCAATTGCGATTCTGATTCTGATTCTGGTGCTGATTCAGATTCTGATTGTGTCGCCGATTGTAGTGGCTCATTTCTCACTTTCTCACTTCGCACTTGACACTTTGAATGCTTCGTATTTTCCACAATTATAATTTATGTATTTGACTTTGACTGCGCCCACCTTCTCACTTATTGTTGCATTTTCAGTTTCGCATTCAAATTAATGCGTGTAATAAAATGCCAGAATTAATGCTATCAAAAAAAAAAACAACAACATTCCATTTTTATGAATATATAAAATATGCAAATAGTTGACTTTGTAATCCCTAATATTAATCGATGTGTAATATTTGTTATTAAATGTTAAACAATTAATTATAGAAAATGGGTCATGGTAGTTGCTACAAAAAATATTGTGACATTTACTATATTTATATATATATATATATTTATATTATTTGTAGAGAGAATGCGTTTGAATATTCATTTATTTTATTGAAATACTTAAGCGATATCCTAGATTTCAAAGCTGAATGTGTTTTCAAAACTTCACTTTAGTTGTAACAAATTCTGCCTATGTAGCCCAAACTTTACTATCTGATTTATTTGTATTTTCTATTTTGACATCCTCCCTTTAACTGAACAAAAATAACAAGATTACTTTCTGTTTAGCATCTGTCGCACACGGCAACAAAAAAAAAAAGGACAGCCAAAAAATAGGTGTCACATATTTCTTGGGTGTGCACAGGTTGGGCTTAGCCGGATTCGTTGGCTGGCTTGGTTTGCTTTGGTTTGGTTCGTTGGTTGACCTCCAGGCACACTAATTGTTGCAATTTTTCAAGCTCTAGAGCGCACCGTTTGCTTGCCGCATGCTACACAGATTTTTGTTGCCTCACATTTTTACGCTTTGCATTGCAGTTTTTTCCGATTTTTTTTTTTTGTTTGTTTGCTTGATTTTTTTTTTTGTACAAACCCATATTTTGTAGCATTTTATTATTTTTTTTTTTGCAACTGAGAAAATATCAAAAAGCGGCCAAAAATTGTGCGGCAGCTGAAAGTCCTTGACATGTCGTTGCTCTAATGAAGAATGATGTAGCAAACTGAATGAGGGAATGATTGCAGGACAGTGCCAGAGCTGCACTGAACTGAACTGAGCAATGGCTGTCATTTTTATAGTGGATCTCGAGTGGAACTCGAGAAAGTTGACTGATGGTTTGCAATGAGTTGGTTTATTATACATTATACCACAAGCATTCTGCATTAATTTATTATATTCACAAACAAAGAGACATTTATTTGAGTGCCGTTCAAAAACATTCAAGATGCGACATATTTTGTTTTTATTTAGAAAGACATCTAAGTCCAATAGATATACATAATTAATGATGACCTCCTAGGAAATATTTATTATTATTTATTATTGAGCTATAGATATGAAAACTGAAAATTGTATTCTGGAGTGGATTTAAGGAGCTTAAAATATACCTTAAGCTTTTTAAATATTTGTAAAGAATAGAAAATATAAAAAATGACGTTTATTCGTGGTGAGAGTTAAATAAAGAAAGAAATATTCAGAGCTCAAAATATACTGAAAATCACATTGTTTGGTGGTAAGATATAATCCCCAATAGTTAAAGCTGATATTACGTACGAAATATTGTAAAAAAAAAATGTAAACTCAAATTTGATTATTAAGATAGGAATTTTGGGTTATCTGTTTTATAAACATAAAAATGCCTTTACTGGTTATATTTTAAACCAATATAAATATTCTTCCTTTATTTGTATTATTTGTGCGCTTAAATTAAAAACGAGTTTGTTTGTTTTTTTATATTCCAGCTGAACTGATATTTGCTTTAAACAAACATGGTATTATTTGTGGCCATATGTTAAAAAATAGCTGCGTAAATCTGTCACTAGTAAAAGAAAATACAAACAGTGAAATAATAATTACAAAAGCGCCCCGCTGAATGTTTGAAAGGATGCCATCGGTTTTTATTGCAGCAATAGAATAATTTATGCAAAAGTTGAAGGACCGTGGATGGGACGAAAAGGGTCTAAAAGCGCACGTGGCAATAAAAAACAAAATCATCAAAACAGGACACACTTCAGGGATGCAGTGCGTGTGGCGAATATAAGCAATATAAAAAATAAATCAAGTCAAGTGAAACATAAATTACGATTTTGCATGTGGCGATTGATAAATGAGGCACACGCAACCACTTTAGCTGATTTTTATGGGATTTGTTTTTACCTTAACATTAATTGTTTGAACAAAACATGGCAAATTATTACACAATGCGACGACTGGCGACTTACAGAATGTATTTTATTTGTTTTATTTTTTCTGTTTGCACAATGATTAGACGGCCGCAGAGTAAAAGGAGACAATGTTGTCGTGCCGCCGTTTGCACAAGGACTGAGCGCGCGTCGCGACCTGCACGAAGCTTTAACAATGTGCGAGGGCAGCAACTTGACAACCGTAAAACGATAATTCCAACAAGCACACGACGACCTTAAGCTTTGGCTTGCAACGGCAAACTGAACGCGACAGCCAAAAAGCTATCACTGCTGTAACTGTAAAATGAAAGTGAAGTTATTCCTCAGCGCTCAGAGCGAAACGGTTCAAGTTATCTGAGCGCATGAAAGCTCTGCATGAGAGCAACGAGAGCCAAATCATTATTCCCGACTCTCTGCATCATATGGGGTTTGTTTACGTGCCAACAGCTGTTCGGCGGACAGCACGTGCTGCTTGCTGCTAGATAATTCTCTTTGCGTAGTAGAATGAGACAGGTGCAAAAGCTGCGTTTGTGTTTTGATTTGCACTACAGATAGATAGTTAAGTAAGCAGGCAATTGATAGCTAACCAAGACAATGTAAGAGAGAGATAGCGACTTAAAAATAAGAAATACATTTCGCATTTATAACTTCTAATGTTTAGTTGTCTTAAAAGCTCTTCAGCTCAGATACGGCACAGTAAAAGCATCGAGAATAACAGTTACAGATGAGAAATCATTTTTTGGAAATGAAACCTTAACAAGGATTCGTTGCATGCCAAGATGCCAGGTGGTGGCAATTGCCACAATTGGCGTGAAGCACTCAGTGACCTGCAGACGACCTTTGCATGCCAATTAGACGGGCAATTTGGAAACATTTCGCTCGATTCGCTGCACAAACGTAAAAAGTTAAAGGCGACTTTAAAATGCTGTCCAACTTGGGTTCTTTTATCGTCACAGCTATCAGTGTACCCCGTGTATGCCCCCCCCCCCTCCATCACACGCCCCTCTCATTTTTACCACCTTTGGCTCGTCTGCCGCTGCTTATTTTCTCATTTCCCGTCTTCGAGGGGGTTGGTGAAGCAAACTGTGTGCGCAGGTGTCAAAAACAGCACCGAATGTTGCCGCCAAAAATTCTTTCCTCTTTTTTATGTTTTAACACCGTACACCAAATGTTCCCCCTTCACACCCCCCACCCCCCCTCCGTCCCACACCCACCACCATCACTCTTGCGCACCGTCCCACAATTGCTATTTGAACTGACACTTACAACTTTTCCTTGGCGCCGTTGACATTTTTATACATCATCTGTTTCTGCTTCTGTTTCTGTCCTTGTTTCCTTTTTTTGTTGTACCTGTTTCAGTTTATGTTTCAGTTTCAGTTTCAGTTGCTGCTTCTGTCATTTTGTTGGTGTTCTTAGTCGGCCTTTTATTTAATTTTCCTTTGTATTATATGTGGCAGAGGTGGCACGAGAATCTGGGTGCATAAAGTTTATGGCTTCGTATAAAACAAAGTGCTTTTGCATTTATTTTTATTTTATTAAGCATATTAAACCGGCCTTTATTTTGCGCATCATGTGAAATGAAATTGGCATAAAAGTGATAAAAATTTAATGACAATCAGGCTTCTAGTTTTTCTAAATTTTTCACAAAACTTACACATTCTTAAAGCCACTTGGAACTCTTAGACAGTGTAAAGAGTTAAGAGCAGAGAAAAGTTAAATTAATCATTTTATTTAGGTTTCAGAAAAGTAAAGAAAATCAGATTTTCAATTAGCTCTACAAATAAGCTGCAAATAGATTACAATATTATAATCAATTTCGAATATTAATAAAATAAGTGCATATGTAACACATTTGCTTTTGCTTAATTGAGCACGTCTATTTCAATTATTTCCGCTGGAAATATTTACAAAATTAATTAGCAATATTTGCGAATCACTTACATTATTTTTAATGCAATATTTGTGCTGTGACATTTAAGCAAATTAGCATCTAATTTGGTATGTCAAAAACTAATCAGATGCAGTTGTTGTCAAAATTAAATTACAAATTACATAAGAAATCATTTTAAAAATACAAAATTATAACGCAACAGTGACCACAAATAAATGACACATATAATATCATATATTAAAGCTGCTTTTTGCTCTTCTCCAGCTGTCTGTGAATCAAAATGCAAACAAAAATCACTCATACGCCGTGTGTGCGACAAAGGGAGAAACAACGATTGCCGTTGGCAATACAAATTGAACACACAATAAATATTTATGCAGACATTTTGTGTGTTGTGTTTTTGTATGTGTGTGCTTTGTAATTATATACACACCTCACTCACACACACACACACAGACATATACACTCGAAGTATTTGCGCATATTATTCAAGTTATTTTCTTTCCCCCAAAAACATCCTCTTTATTCTACTTTTCCTTCCCCCAATTGCTCTGCTCTGCTCTGCTGTGCTCTGCAAACACACGTATATATTTACATTTCCATGTATACATTGCGCTGCCGACATACGTATGTGTGTGTGTGTGTGTGTGTGTGTGTGTTTGAGTGTGCGTGTGTGTTGTTGTTGTTGCAAACAAATGAGTTTGCCACCACGTCAGCGGTATTTTAAATATTTACATGCAAATTATTTTGCATGCCGTGTTGTTCATAATTGAGCTCGCCACGCCCACTAAATGCTGTGGTACAGGTGCGATCCCCCCACTACCCAAACAAGATATGTATATATAAATAAGAATTTCTGCCCCCACTCCCCAGTTCCCACACCCAACACTGGCCACCTTTCTCTTTATTCATCTCGCTGAGGCGTGTCGACTTTTAATTAAATTTAAAATTAATTTATTGCTAGTTTCTTATTGGATTTCAATTTTCATTGTTTTCCCGGCTCAGCGCCTCTGACTTTCATTTGTCCTTTTTGTCAATTTGCCTCCAGTGCTGTGCTCTTTAAAGCTGCGACAACGACCACAACAACAAGCACCACAAGTAGCAACAACATTAAAGCGGTTGCCATTTATTGAGGTTGAATCATCATCGAGCGCTGTTTGCCATCGAAAGCCATATCAAAATAAACATTTTGTGTTCATTCAAACATTGCCTTTTCACTTATTCGCATAATTTTCGACATTTATTTGTATTTATTCATAGCATATTAATTAATAAGTGCTTCATGAAGTTATAATGAGAAATGTTAAGCAATGCATTTAAATAAATATAATTGTTACTCTTTTAATTTCATTCAAATAAATCAAGTCAGAATGCTGCAGTCGAATGCGACTCGACTACGAAATACCCTCAACTAAGGCCATTCCTAATCTGATCTACATGAAATTTGTCTAGTTAATAAATATTTTAAATTGAATTATCGATAAAATGACATAAACTTAATCTGGTTTAAAGTAGCTTCAAAAAGACAGACTCGCCTATTGATCTTAAACAAAATTATATATATATATACTTTATAGGATCGGATATGCTTCCTTCTGCCTACAACGCTTTTAAATGGTTTCAACGATTATTATTTAATTATCGCTGAAACTGCTTCTAAGTTGATGAATAACAATTCAAATTTCCATATGATTTCGAATGGAAAATGTGTGTTTTCATGTAGAAATACAGTATGAAGCTTGATGCCAAATACTAAAACTAAACCGAAATTGAAGTCACCGTCTCTAATCGGACTGCTCAAATGCATTCATTCAGATTGACTAAGCATATGCAAAAAATATCTGCCACACTGGGCACACTTTAACCACAATTTAATTACAGTTGCAACTTGCAACAATAGATAAACCTCTGCCCCTTTTCGCTCTGCTCCATTGTTCGTTGGGTCGCATTAGAGACTCGTTCTGGGTATTGAATTAAACTGACATTTAAATGCGACCAAAAGTGTTGGACACAAAAAATGCAGCTGTAAGATTTCATTTAATGCAACAGCAACAAAATAAATGATTGGTGAGTGGAGGGGGGTAAGCGGGGAGTGGGGAGCGGGAATTGTAGTGTGTATGTATAAAATCCACCACAGAAAACAATGCACAAATCCGATTTGAGCGGGGCGTGCAATTAAAAACAGGCGGGCAAAGAAAACATCAGAGTGCCCAGTGTCCAAAGGATGTGGCTCGTTTTCGGATTGGCAACACACACACAGACACACACACACACCCATACACACACACACATGCAACAGCTCCACTTCCAACTGTGATCCACTAAGCCGGAAGTACACAAATCGCATAAAACACAACGACAACAACGATGTCTGTTGCTGACGACAACGACGACGTCGAATGGAGTCGCCACTGGAGCTGGTGCTGCAGCTGGAGCTGTACAAAAAAAACGTGGCATAAAAAGTAAACAGCCTCGACACTGATTCAAAAATGTATTCAAAATGCGCGCGAAAAGTGGCCAAGGGTAACAGAGAGAAACAAGCGAAACATAAAAAGAAAAACCAAATGGAAATGGAAATGGAAATGGAAATGGAAATGCCCCCAGATGGGTATACGCCATAAAATGGGGTTCGCTTTTAAGCCGCATTACAAGTGCAGCTAGCACAAAACCGGTCAGCACCGGGATTACAGGCGACGAGCGCAGCTGTGGCCAACAGCCCTGATTGGGTATCTATATATATATATATATATATATGTGTGTGTGTGTGTGTGTGTGGCAGTGGCATGGATGGTTCGATGGGTCAGCATTGCATGGCGAGTGTAAACAAGCGACTTTGTGGCGCTTTTCGTGTTATCAAATGCGCCCATTTGAATTCACTGGCAAATTTATGCCAAACTGGCTGATAATTGAAATGGTCAAGTTAACAGAAAGAGACAGACTCAGAAAGACAGGCAGAGAGAGAGAGAGAGACAGAGAGGGAGTGAGAAAAGAACCAGGAGCACTCAAAGAAATAAAATAACTCTTTTGTATTACTTTATATATAACACTTATATTGGATACATTGATCAACATACAAAACTCCCAACTGGCTCACAATGGAAATGGTCAAGTAAACAGATAGAGAGAGCGAGAGAGAGAGAGAGAGATATATAACCACAAACTGATGGGATAACGAGAAGAAAGAATTAAGTAATTCTTTTATATTAATTTATTTACCCCAATATTCAACTTCTTTAAATATTATGCAATATTGATTTCATTTAGGTACATACATAAGACGATCTGAATGCCATCAAATAGTTGTCGATGAGAGAGTTCATGAATTTGAAAGAAAAACAACAACAAAAAATCTGAATAACGTGAATCTCTTAGCAATCAATTAATAGAGTAAAACATATTTATTTATATAAATGAAAACAAGTAGGAAACCTTGATAATATCTAGCGCTTAAATCTGATAGATTAGGAACCCCTGTGAAGTGAAATCAAACCCGTCTCGAATCCGATTGCGAATTTAAAAGGAGTGGTACTCAAACAACTCAGATTGTAGCCGCACAAATCTTTTGGCTTCCCATCCTTGAAAGCGTTGAGAGCACAAAAGGCGCTTGGCTTATTTCCGTTTCCGTTTGCTGCCATATTTCATCCATGCCCCCAACCCTCATCTTGCTACTAAGCAATGCGATTTTCAATTCCGAGCGCACATAAAAAAAAAAAATAGAAAATGCATCAGAGGTCGCACTGTGGAGGAGTGAAGGGCAAAACAAAACTGCTTTGCTTCCATTGTGTCGCCGGAAATATTCAATTTTCAATTTTCATTTCACTGGCCAGAAATTGGCAAGCAAAAACAAAAGACGAGAAATCTGTTAAGCGGATGGGGATAGGGATGAGGAGGGATGCGAGTGGCAAGGGGGTTGGGTATAGAGAGAAATCGATTCAATTATTCAATAATTTTTTTTTTAAATTAAATGTGTAGTTTGATTTCCTGCTGCTTTTTATTTGATTTCTCGATCGACTTTAATACGATTCAGTGGAAATAATACATTTCATATAATTCACCCTTGAAATACACTTGAAAACGAAAAGCCAATGAAAGTGTAACATAAATTTATTGAAATTTAATTTATGAGCTTGAAAATTGCTCGAGGTCGTGTCTGCTCTGGGGCATCCTGCTGTGAGGAAGTCCTTTTGCCTTTTCAAACAGCTTTTGGCTCATTAACATCTACAGATGACGATGAATTTCACAACGATAATGATAATTTACATGCATAATAATAATGTTGCATGAGTTTGTTAATGGTTTAACGAGCTGAGAGAATTCAACATAAATGATTTATAAGAAACCCTGTGAATACTATTAAAATAGCCATATATATACATAGAAATATGCATAATACTCACTTTTTATTACAATTTATTAATATTGACAACTAGTTAATTTAAGATGTTATAAACTGAAATTATAGTCCTTGAACTTAATGTTGAATGCCACACCTTCAAGCAGTGTTCAGATTCAACACAAAGAAAGTTAAGCTAACCATAATCTTAATATATGTGTATTTAACATGTCTGAAAATGCGAGAGTTCTTTTGCACAATTTCAGCTCTTAATAATTGGCCTTAATAATGGCATTAAATCACTTGAATCGCAGCGCTTTACACTGTCACCATGGAGAGAACTATCAATTTTGTGGTTTGTGAAGAATAAGTATCAAAGTTGAGCAGATTTTATCATCTAATGTTTCAATAAGTAAACAGAATTTGTATATTAAATTCAGCAGAATTATAGAACCATATATATATATATATAGTATAATATATATATAGATACACATATCATTTATATGTTTGCATAATATATATTTCTTATAAATAATTCAAAGATTTGAAATCAATGTTTCATTCATTTTATCAAACAAAATCGACTGATTTTGAATACTTTGTTGATTTCGAGCACTGAATTGTAATTTCTTATAAGTAATTTCCCAAATGAGTTTTCATAAAATCGGTTAAATATTTATGGACTGTGAGACCATTGTGTGTGTGTATGTAGAATTGTATTACCTTTTGTTGCTGACTTCTGCGGCTGCTGCTCGCTGCTGAACACATTTATAAATTACCTTTTCAACTCATTTTGCACTCGCAACACTTCAACGTCAGCGACAGCTAGCCATAAAATAAAACCAACCAAGCCAACCAGCCCTCATTGTGCCAAATAGAACACAATGCCAACTGGCAGCCAAAGGCACAGCGCAGACAATGCAAGAGAAGCCACAGTCATCAGAGGGTGCAGTATCAAGAAGATGCTTCTGATTTAAGCAAAACAGCGTCAGAAAGTTTTTCTTTCTTTTATTTTTTGGTTTCTTTTTTGGTTTTGCCCCGATGGCATTTGACTCAATGAGTAGAAGGGACTGCATTCTGCTGAAAAGAACTTAGTGTCATGCCGAGTGCTCATTAAAGTTGGCGGCTTAAAGTGTGTGTTTGATATTTGCATAAGAGATCAGCTGTGCTGCAAAGACAAGTGCTTGTTTTAATTAAAATTTTAATTTAATTTGTTCTTTTTTTTTCGTTGTTATTTTTTTCTGACGCCAGTCAAGATGAAAGTGGCTGTTGTACGTCAAGTGGCCGAAATAAAAATCTGCTTCAAAAGCATTGCAGCCAGACAGCCGAGAATCCCAACGAGTCGTTGTCGTTGTCATTACAAGCAACACATAAATGAAAAGTTACGCATACGCCGCGTCTGGCAAATGAGAAGAGAGGAAAAAAATTAAAGTACGCAATATATTGAGGTATACGTGTGTTTGTATGTGTTAATGTGGTTGTTGGTTTTGTGCTCATTAACACTTTGTTGCCCGACGCTCTTGGTTGAGTTTTCTGCTCACCCAGGGTCTGACAGTTGAAAAATGACTTCCGGTCTGTACATCGGTGTTTGTAAATTGCAGTTAACCAATAAATAGTCAAATATATAAGCTATTTTAAATGTTTTTATAGCGTTCGAAATAATATCGCAAAGATGACATTGAATCAGAATATAATTAAAATGACATTGAAAAATATAATTAAAGCAATATTCTATCATGTTTAGGTATAGAGCTCGGGTTTGCTTCATTGCTGCCATATATTTAACAAATTCTGAAAGATACACTCGTATATATACATAATCTATGTACAATTTTTTGATGTATTTAAATTTATGTATTATGATGATGTTTTTCATTCTCAAATGTTAAATAAACAACTTCTTTTACCCTTTGTCAACCACGATTTCATTTAAACAACAGCTTTTCATCAAATTCCATTTTTTCTTATTGTGTTTGAGATATCCTTAAGCTAAGTAAGATTGCAGTTTTCGTCATCAAGTCGAGACCAAACTTGACATTTTTCGTTATATCAACAATAACAAACCGTGACACAGAAAAGTTTTCCGATATACAGAGCAGTACTCACGCAACTCACTCAAAATGCTAGCATTAATGCTTAAAAAGGACATTCAACGACTGTTGCACATCCTCATCGCAAAACATATCAGTTACGATGCCACCAGCACCCATCCCCCTCCCCCCCTCCGCACACCAATCTCCATTTACCACTTTTGAGTGACATGCGGCTGCCCCTCGAGACAGTCAGTCTTCAAAAACTGTTGGCAAACAAGTTTTACATAGTTTTCGGATACTGTGCTGCGTGGCATTTAGCAGCCACTTGACAGATGATGTGCAGAGACAGAGACTGAAATAGCAACTGAGGATAGCCGCGTGTCCTGGCAGCAAGCACTTACTGCCGTCGAGGACTCGTTGCCAGCGATAAGCATAATGATGTGTTAGCCAAGAAATTAAGTCACCCATGCCACCCACTGAACGACCAAACAGGCAGTGAGAGAGAGAGAGACAGACAGACACTGCTCTGACTATCGTTGCAGCACGCTGCGTATGAGTAATATCTGGCAATGGGCGCTGAAATCACACCCAACAAAAAATTAAGTCATTTCTGTCTCACTCTCTTGGCCACTGTGGCTGTGGCTAGCTACAATTTAGCATTTTAATGGCCTTGGACGCATACACACTCACACACACTCACACATACTAAACACACACACACACACACACACACAGAGTTACACTGAGGTTGCGGAGCTAGCATAGACGTTATTCCCATTTAGATGAGCTGCTGTTCATCCTTTTGGAACGGAGTCCTTCGACTCGAACTCAGTGCTCTCTGGTCTTCTCCATTTCCTGGTTGCGTGCATGCATGTGTAAAGTTTAAAATAAGCACCTCATTAAATTGAAAAATGTGCACAATTTGCAGGACATTATTTCGTCCTAATACATATTGCATATGTATTCAGATACATGGCGTCATGGCAAACTGAGTGCAGCTTATGGCCGACCCCTGACCTACAAATTGCTTAATTTACCAGCAGCTGCACAGTATGCTCCATATATATATATATATATATATATATCGACCAAAGGGCCGATATAAATTTACAGTTATGATGCAGTTTTAAGCTGCTTTATTAATCATTTTTCATGATTTACTTTTTGCTACTGGGCATGGCTGCAAGTTGCCAGGCAGCACGTTGCATGCCACCAGCCACCAGCAAACTGACTGAAGAAGCAAATAAATCAGTATTCATATCGTGAGTGAACAACTGACACATACCCTTTCTGCAGCAAGCTTCTTAAGTACATTTCTGATTTAATTAACTGATTGTTAAACATTTTTTAATTTTGGACAACTTTACATGTCAAAAACGCCAGATTAAATTTATTCTTTGTTTAAATTAATTTTATTTATGATCTAAATTTAGTAATTTAATTACTCCCTTTTAATATTCTATAGTTTAATGTGTAACTTTAAAAAGTTGTGTTCTGTTAGGTAAATTAAATAAAAATAAATAAATATAAAGAAATACAATGTTCGAGATATTAAACAACTAACTTGAAGAGTTATCAAAAAAGATTAATAATTTTTTCCCCTTAAAGGTTTTGCAACCTACCAAATAAGTTACACAATCTCTGAGATCTCGAGGTCATTTTCCCTAAAGTGTGAAGTCAAGATACATTTTCATTGACTCTGTGGCTATTAAAGCAAATTAAATGTTGTCTGGGAATACATATTTCAAATTTGCCAATTTAAACAATCAGATAGAAACTCATAAGAGAATTTATATGTATGTGACTTCCGCTTCCTAATACATGAGTCTTGTCCTGTTTTGATAAACAGTGAAGAGCTTTATAAAATTACGAAAATATATCCATGGATTTATTTATTATTTATTAAGTCAGTTAAATTTGCATTTAAATTATTTGCAAAATCATTTATGATTTCTAGTGTTGCAATTTTGTTTTGTATTTTGACAAGCTTTATAGCCAAATACTCCCAACATAAGCCACTGTTGATGATAGTCCTGTTAACAGGCAAAAGTAATCGACGTAAAAATCCTTTACGCTGACGTTTAAATGTGTGTGTATAAATTTTTTCAAGTAGTGGATGCGAGAAGGCGAGAAAAAAAAAAGTGGCGTGCTTGCAAACATTTGTGTCAATGCATCGATAACCACGGCTCGCCACGCCTCATGCCACGACCACGCCCATCAATCCAGTCATGCAAGTAGCAGCAACAGCATCACCAGCAGTAATAACTGCAGTCAAAGGATCAAGCTCTCGCCAGGACGACGGGGGCTGTAACTGGGTCTGGAAACTGTTGACTGTTTGCTGTTGACTGTTGGCCCGGCTCAAAGCTCAGGCGGCTTTTAGCATTTACTCGCATGCATTATTGAGCATTAACCTCATTTCACGCAGTCAATTTACGGCATTAAATTCTCTCGGTGCAGCAATGCAGCAGTTGACTTCTGAGACCATGGATTACGATGTGTTGGCATAAGAGTTTAACAGCCTGTTCATCCTGATGAAGATGATTGCAGCATACATAACTAATTTGGATTTGCGGCTCATTTATTATTAGCATCGATGTCGAGTCGAGAGTTTATTGGTCAACTTATTGGCCATTGCCATCAGCGTTTCCAATATGTTAGGCAAAAACTTAACAGATATCGAGAAACACTTGAGCGGCAGCCCAACTAAATACGAGTAAGCTCGTAAAAATACTCACACTCACACACACACACACACACAACGAGTCCTTAAGTGCACAGCTTGAAAAGAATTGTGCAAGGACATTAAATGTTGTGCGAGAGAAGGAAAGTGATGATGGGCAGGGCAAAGACATCCTCAAGCTGTCGTCGTCGTCTCTCTCTCTCTCTCTCTCTCTCTCTCTGCATCTCTCTCTGTGTCTCCGTCTATCTGCTTTATTTTTTTTCTAGGTGCCGTTGTAATTGGATAATTAAAGAAATGTATGTCTGGCGAAGGCAGTCGCCAAAGAATAAAAGAGAGATTATAACAAACACGTAGCAACCGGTGAGTAGATATGTGTGTGTTTATGTGTGTGTGTGTGTGTGAGTGAGCTATTAAAAGCATCTAAACGTTTACTAAAGATGCTAGAATAATTCACCAGCTACACACACACACACACACACACACACTCTCAGCTTCTCACATTCCGTTCTTAACTAGCTAGCAGTAACAGCTGCTGCAATGGGAGAAAACACACAATGGAAGAAGGCACACACTCACGAGAGGAACAAAAAAACAAATAAGAATGTTACAGGCAAGAATACTCGACTAGGAGATACCCTTAAACGATCTGATAAATGCAATTAATCGATTAAAACACAGGTGCTGTCGATCTTCATCAATTTTTTACAGTCGATCAATAATCTGCCAAGGAATATTATATATCACTTTTCTTGCTATCGGAAATCGGTATGTTTCGAAAACATATTATTGATAAAAATATGTATAATAGAATAAAAGATTCCCTTTGTTATTTATACCAAATGAAATTATTTTTATTTTCAAAATGATTAGTTAACAATAACTCTTAAGCGATCATTTAATATGTCCGCCCAATATACCCAACTTAAGCTTGGCCTACAAGGGGTATGAATAATGTGACACATTAGCTATCAACGGTGCCTAAGAAGTGCGCTTCTGCCATTTAAGCAGCTTTTGTGTTGCCTTACTTCATTTGAAGGAGAGCAAAGAAAAAGTGTGCAAAAAATGCACTGAATGGTGAGGAGTGAGGCAGATAAGAGGAGCGCACAGCGATAAGCGATAAGCGGACAGCTGCGCCTCGAGCGCTGAGTGTCCTGGCACGTGTCCTGCGTTGTCCTACGACCAAATGGCCAACTTGGCGGTTTATTATTGCCTCTGTTACTTAGTTAAAAGTTTCGCTTTTCAGCTAAGTGTGTGTGTGTGTGTAAAGTAAAGTAAAGCAGTATAGCAAGAGTGGTGCAAGTTGTGGGTGGGGCAAGATAGCAGAGGGTGACAAGTTTGCTGAAACTGCCGGACAATTCACAAACAGTTCAGCTTAACACAGAGGTTTACCAGTTATGGTCGAAAGCAGCTAACAAGTGACTGTGTGAGAGAGAAAGAGAGAGAGAGAGAGAGAAAGAGAGAGTGAGCATTGCGTGCAGTGTCCAAAGCAATTTATAAATCATTAAAATGATATTTCAAAATACATATAGAATAAAAATTAGTTTGATGTGAATTAATTAATAATATGAGGCTATATTCAGGAATTTGCTTGAACTTTATTTAGAGAAACACTTTTAATTATATCTAACTTTAACAATTATTTAAATAATATATTGCACCACCAAATTGTGAACGAACTAATATTTTTAGGATTTTATTTCTTACTTTTGCAATAATTTTAAAAACATATTTGAAACAAAACTGTTAAGATTTTTTTGTTTTAATCTGCCACAAATATTTAACGGTCATCTCACATTAATTATAAGTAGCTTTTTAATTTTCTCATTAAATAATATTTAAGCTACCCTAATTGTTTATGGTACAGCTATCAACACTTAAGACAGATAGCAAGTAAGTGTGCTTTAGTCGAGTGAACTCGACTACGATATACCCTGAACCCAGTTATTAAATATATTCTATTATTATTGACAAATTCCCATTTAAAAAGATGTGCACTAAAATGCGAGCAGCTCTGGAAGCGCCCTCTGCCGACAAACGCGTAATCCACACGCAATCGTCGGTAGCGGGGCTCTGCAGAATACACCCAAAAGAATATTGATCATTCATCATGCCATCTCTTTCTCACACATGCTATCAGAAATTTTTATGTATCGATATTCGATAAAATAACATGGCTTATCGACGCGACAGTTGACCCTGATCAATAATATATATACTTTATGGAATCGGAGATGCTTCCTTCTGCCTGTTACATACCTTTGCACAAAACCATTATACCCTTTTTACCCATTTTTAATGGGTTCGGCGTTCAGGAAAACAAATATGTATTTTATAGCTACCTGAAAGACTTCGTTTATTGCTATTGCCAGCATTACTATAATGGCTAATAACCCATCAAGCTGTGAAATTGTCAATTCTATTTTGTGCCATTATATTCGCTATAAGTTGCAACGGTTGCAACATGCCACACACATACACACACAGGCAGACAAACAGAAAAATGCGCTGAGCTTTTGATAAAGCAAAGCTAATGCTGCTTGTGACCCGGGTGTGCAAGGACTTTAATGGCCACAGCCACACAGACATAGTCTTTCACACACACACACACACACACACACACACAGAAGCGTACCTTAAACGCAGACACTTCAATTTTACGAGTAACTGTCGTACTTATCGCAGACCAACTGATAACCTTATGTTGTAACCCCGACCACAAGCTTCCCCTTGACAACAGAGTGTGATAGTCACCTCAGTCCACATACTTGCAGCATTTCGAGACGCATCTTCGTTACGTTTTGTTGAGTTTAATGTGGGTTAAGTTGTTGTTGTTGGTTTTGTTGCCACAAAATGTGGCAGCAGCTGTCATTGTTAGTATAGTTGTAGTTGAAGTCACTCTTATGCCCAGACACCAAGCTGTAAAATCTAAAAGGGTGCTTAATGTCAGGCAAATGTAAATTTAAAATTCCCATTTAAATATTTATTTAATCTTGTATAAAAGAGTCTTTAAAAAACAAATGTAAAATTTAAATTAATGCTAACATTTATATAACATAAATTATAACTGAAAATGTTTCAATTCTCTTGCCCAAAGGGTATATGGAAAATTAAAAATGAAACATCGTTTCTGGCTTCGCTCATAAAAAAACATATTGGTTTAAGGTATTATGTGTTCATTTTAAACCAGAAAATGTGTTCATTTTCTCAGTTTTTCACATTGAAAATGTGTAATTATAAATAAATAACAGTTGTGAATTTAATACCCAGCTTAAATCAAAGCAAATAGGATTAAAAATATAATTTTGTTATAAAATATGTAATTATTTGGACAGGCAAATTAATTTATATAATTAAATATTTATTAATTTGGTTTCTACATTACAACATGCACATGAGTAAAATAATCTTGTTTTGCTTTAAATTAAATTTCTTATTGGAAGTTGGAGTTGGAGTTGGACATTTGCCACAAAATTTAAGTTGTCTCTTAGAATTTCTAATAATTTTGGCCATAAATTTTGCTACAATTTATAAGCCTTTTAAAGTAAATAATAAAGTCGAGTAAGCATTTTTGGCTTGTGGTTCTTATAAGTAAAACAAAACTAAACCACCAATTAAGATGACTGTGTCTTTGTGTAGCTAATTTCCATACAGACATTGAAGCATTTTGTTGACTTTGTTGATTATTTTTGTGTGCAACTTAAAAATGACTGCGAGAGGCAACTCAATATGCAAATGTTGAAGTAAAACTGACTTGTTTCGCAATGTTTATGCGAGCAGAAATAGTTCATGAGCATTATCATTTTTCATCATAAACACAAAGCAGGAAATTCAAATACAACGAATGGAGGAAACGCAACCTCCTTGAGGATTTCCATGGATATCCATGGAGCAACACCTCGGAGCTGGCAGCATCGCAGAATTCATTAGGAAAGTTGCAAACGGCGCGTGACTAAAGTGAAAATGTTTACGAGCCATTTTCTTAGCACGAAGCCAAAAACTGTTTTGCGAAGAAACTCTTGGAATCCGCCAGCGTCTTCACTGCCAAGAATTGTTGCCGGCCACATTGGCCGCATACCAAGTTGCAATAGCCAACATTAAATGAGCGAAACTGTGGACCAGTTGTGGACGCTAAGTATGATTTATGTTGGTTTTAAGCTCCTTTCAAAGTCTCGCACGGCAGTCAAATTGAAATTTACACGCAGACATAAAGAATACCCTGATGGATATCGCTCAGCCAACACTCGAAAAAACCAAATATGCATTTCAATTTCGATAGTCGCAACTACCATTATTTTGCAAAATAGGAATAACAGTTGACACATAAAATACAAAAATAAGAATAAATTATATTTAAAAAAAAAATTAAAAAATTGAAAAACAACAAAAATATAACATTTCTGGATGTATTTCAATTACAAAAATTTACAAATTTTATTATTACCTGCTCTCATATTGGGGGAAACTCAGAAAAGCCCAAAGGATTTCATACACTAGATAAGATAGTTAGGGGAAGAAAATCAATAAGAATCTAACAATCTTTAAATTATTATTTATAAAAGAGTTTGTTAATACTAGATTATATTTTTGCTGAGTGTAATCAGCACAAACAGGACGCAATGTAAATAATAAGCAGCGTGTAACAAAATCCAAAGCCAATGCCAAAGCTGAGACACCTTGGGGACACATATGTGATGTCTGAGCTGTTTCCGTGGGATAGAAACGGGGATTGGTAGCATTATCATCCTCATCATCATCATCACTCCAATACTGAGTATTCAACTCCTGGGGCGCGCTTTGGCATTCCATTCAATTTGCCCTTCTCTGCACTTGCACTTTAGTTTGATTTCGTTTCGTTCGTCGTGTTGGATTATCAGTAAAGCTGCATGAAAATTTCATGATATGAATGTGTTGCACCCAACAGCAGCAGCAGCAGGACAACAGCTGTACCTTGACAACGAAGCTGCCACCACCAGCCTAAGGGAGAAACTTCAGCAGCAACAACAACAACAACAACGACAACGAAGCCATAAAATCTTTCGCATTTCTTCTATTTAATTTGTGTACTTGGCAAGGATTGAAGGAAATGCGTCAGGTATATTGTTCTCCGATGTGATGTGAGTGAAATTGCATTTCGTATTTTCAAATAGCCCAAAAAAAAAATTAGATGTTGCATGTTGTAGCAAGTTGTCAGTATAGACTCGACAGATTTCATAATATCAACTTGCTATTAGACTTTGCTCTACAGTTTTTATAAACGCCATTGTCAAATGAGACATTTATCTCATGCACAGGATTTTATAACTCCATTAAAGTATATAATTTATCTACAGCATATTTGTAACTAAGCTTATCAATGACTATTACTAAACAAATATCTATTTACCTATGCCCTCATTAGTCACAATCATTTATTTGATCTTTTTTTTTGTCACTAACGAATTTGCAAGAGTTCATTTTACAAATTTATCAAGCATGATTTTTCATATATAGCAAAAGCTGTGCGACAATTGGACGGAATTGTTTTCATAAAGAGCTGGCATCAAAATACATCGTATTATCCCGTAGTATTTATCTGATCGTATTCACAAATCCTTTGTAATATGACCGCAAAATTGTAAAACAAGTATGTTTGAATTTCAAATACTACACACACAAACACACACACACACCTAGAATAAAAGCAACAAACCAGTTTACAAAATGTGCATTTAATTCAGTAGAAGCCACACACATTGCCATGTACAGCAAGTAGTCAGCATGTCCTTTGTCCGTCCGGCCACAGAGCTATAACCAACCGCCATATTAGACCAGCTAAATGTTAATTCTCGCTTAGCGTCTGCACGCGGCGTATACGTAATTTTGTGGAAACTGATTTTTAGTTTCCAACGAGTTGAGTTTCAGTTATAGTTTCAGCTCTTGTTACTATTGTTATTGAACACACTCGCGCACACACACACACACACACACACGCACACACACATTGGACAGAGTTGATTTTACAGTTCATTCAGCATGTTGACCAAAATTACCGCGGTTTTCACTCACTCTGCCATTTGTTCAGTTTTGTTTAGCTCTTGCACAGAAAATAAGTTGCATTTTTCAGACTTTTTGTTGGTGTTTTTGGGGTTTATTTTTTTTATTTCAATTTTTGTTTTTTTTTTGTTTTTTTTTTTGTCATTCCGTTTAGCAAAAGTACCGAAACAATGTGCGGACTATTAGCCAAAATGTTAAATGACACGTTCCACGCTTTGTTATTGTTGTTGCAACTTTTGTAGTTGTTGTTTGTTTGGGTGATGACTGCCTGCTAGTCGTATGCAACCTTTTGGTTGCCATGTGGGCAATTGTTGTTGGCGGCAGCTGTACATGATTGGGGTTTAACAGTTTGTGGATTGCACAGCCAGTTGCATTTTCAAAATAAATGACTAGCGATGTGTTATGCGAATTTAAGCTCAGTTTAAATGATGCTCAACTCACTTAACTGCAGCACAAAATCAACCAACAATTATTTAAAATATTTACTTCTACCATTTACTATGCAAGTAGTGCCCGAAATTATTTTTAGCAGAATGTTGAATATAAATCTTTAACTTGAACAGATCAGTTGGTCATTTCTATAAGTCAAATGCTCTTTTGTTTTATCGCCAACTTAACTGGCTGATTTTACTTGTCTTATACCAATAACGAAGCTAACCTGACTAAGTAAACATTTATGAAATAAAGTAATTGCCAGACATTTCTCGCCTCGCATTCGGCTCTGACTATTGTGACTTTCAAATTATGCAGGACTCTATAGTCCTGGGCAGACAATGCTTTCTTTACATATATATCTTCACACCACTCAGTGCTTCCTTGCCGACGGCATTTGCAGGCTGGAAACTTTTCCATTGGTCGCCATTGTATTGTATTCAATTTGCTTTGAGCAAAAGGGAAAATGCAAAATACAAAAGTATTCCATAAATTCGCTGGCACTTCAATCTCTGCTTTCACTGTCCCTTCCTCTCCCTCTGTCTCTCTATCTCTCTCTCTCTTTCTCTAACTGTCTTTCTTTATTTCATAAGGCGTTGCTTGTAAAATTCTGCATTCCGTTCGCATTTTTGTACTCTACTAGAAGGGTAGATTAGCTTTTAAATAGCTGCAAATCGAAAAGATCGATTTTTAAGCTACAATCACCAAACTTTAGATATTATTTTATTATTAGGCAACTCTTACTAAGATTTGAAAGAAAATATCATTCACATTCGCATTCGCATCCTTGTTTCTATGTCACCTGTCTTTAGCTGGTATTAAAGTGTTATTAGAGTATTCCGGAGTCGGTTACGCCAAACGGCCACAATTTCACTTTGGTCTCTTTTATTTTTTTGCCAGGTTTTTTGCGGCTTCATTGTCAGCTTTTCTAGGGTTTCCTTCCTTTTTGTGTTTTTAATAATGCATAATTTGTTTTATAACTAGGTCCCATTTTATTTTTTTTTTGTGCACAATTTTACAATTTATGCACAATATATAAAAATGTTTAATCAAAATGAAAACAATACCAGCCATTGTTGCCAAGCCATTATAAAATGCTTTTCTTTGTTACCGACAATATTTTTCTTCTTATTTTCTCCCAATTGGAATTTGTTCAATTTTCTAAAGTGAAGTAAGCATTTTTAATCTCTAAGTGTGCATGAATAATATCTGATTTAAGATTGTGCAACTCGTTATTAAAGTTAATATTTCTCTAATATTTTAAGACATATTTTCAACTGATATTTTCGCATATGTTAGCCTTCATTTACAATGTAAACATGAATGGAAAAACTTATATTTTGAGTTATGGAAATTAATGATTGATTGATTGGAAAGTTGGTTGAGAGGAGAAGTTTGTCCAACAGGAGCAGATTGATTGGCTAAGTGGAATCAAACAGTTTTGGCTGACTAGCTTGAATACATCGAGAAGGAGTGAGTAAGTCGGAGAGAAATCGGTCGCCTTCTGTCAGCAAGTTTGGGCAAGATTGAGTTAATTATGTCTAAAAGAGATTTAACTGGAAGGTCTCTAAGTACTTTGGCATGTTTCTTACTAATGGAGGCTTGCTCTTAGTAGGAAAATGGAATTGACCTTTCTTTGAACTCTGTATATGGAAAAGTCATGAATTTAAAAAGTATACATTTTGTTGGGCGTCTCAATTGGAATCAAAGACTCTCCGCACAATCTAACGAAAATATTTCAATTGATTGCGATTATTTAATTTTGTCGAGCTTGTTCCACTTGGCAAAGCAAAGTGCTACTTCCCCCTACCATCCCCCTTGGAACTCAATGTATGGCCATGTATAGAGTGGAACATAAGAGTGGGAGGATGGTGATAAGAGGGGACGCTCATAAAATTCCCAAGTGAGACATAATAATAAAGCAACAAAGACAATTCAGCTCGTAAAAATACAAATAAATGTTATAAATGTTTCCCATAAAATTACAACAAAAAAGTCGGCAACAGCCCAGCGTGTTAGGCGTTCGTTCAACGCGGTGGCAACTCTGCCATATATTTACTTTTTTTTTTGGCGCAACTGATTGATACCACATGGGTGTGTGGGTGCCCTTAAGAATTTGTGTGTGTGAGTGTGTGTGTAGGTGTGAGTGTCACGGTGTCGTCTCTTGCGTGCTTAAAACAATGTAACATTTTGTGACACACATACACACACACACACACACACAATCTAGTGTACAGGCTGCGTGTGTGAAGTGGCATGCAACGAGGACGAGGAGTAGGGGCGGAAGGGGGTGATGAGGATGAGAACGAGAACGAGAACGAGTCTGTGTTGAGTGACGCCGAAAAAGAGGCAAACCCACTGCAAACAAATGACAAAAAATATGTTACAAAGTGTCGCACATGACAAAACCACCCACACACACACACACACACATACACACACACACACACACACACAGACACCCATACACAAATACACAAATACGCACAACAGCACCTAGAGGAGCAGGTTTTTTCTGGCAACCAACTTTACTTTGTTCCGCTGCGAGCGTTGTTCCATTTTACTTTGGATTTTGTTCGAGCTCCGTGCGACCAACAAAAAGAGACATGAATACAGAGCGAGCGAGCGAGCGAAAGAGACGGGAAGAGAACTGTGGAAGACTAAGTGGATACAATATGTGGTGGGGTCCCCACTATTGTGTCGTCGTCGTCGTCGTCGTCGCATTCGTGTCAAATTTATTTTTGTATTTTAGTGTAATTTTGTTGATTACATCGCTGTTGCCTTTTGTATGGCGCCGCATTGTGTGTGTGTGTGTGTGTGTGTGCAAGGGCAACGCTGAGTGAACAATTTATTTAGAGTGATCCTTTATCTACATGCATATGTTGTAAATTTGAAAATATAAATGAAATGCATTTCGTTGCATTAAATTGAATTACTTGCATGAATTGCATTTGCAATTCTCATTTTCCATTGTTGTCGCTGTCCATAACAATATCATAAATAATTATCAATCCATCAAATTTAAACTGATGTTAATTGAAAAATAATATGGAAAACTATTTGTGCCTTTAAGCATTGAAAATTAATGTTGAGAGGTGTTCTTCACCATTCCGACATATTCCGCTAACCTACCTAAAAAAAAATATGTGTTGCACGCTTGCATTGCCAATAGTTGCATTTTAGTTTTGCGAATCTTTGCATTGCAAATTGTAAATCGATACATGAATATGTTAAAATGTTGTTGTTTGTTGTCACCGCTTTGCTGCAGAGACACACATCCTTCACGCACCCCATTTAATTGACCTCAATTTAAACCAACTTTATTGAATAATAAGCTCATTTTAAAGCAAAGCTGTGGCAAGCATAAAAAACATGGAAAAATTAAACCTAATTTGACTTGACGTTAAACACAACAACATTACACACGCACTCACAGAAACAATCGCACCCACATCAACTACTGCTAGTTGAACCAGGAGGGGAGTTGGAGCGAGTTGGTGCGGCTTGGTGTGGCTATGCTGGCAAAGCTGCAAAGTATGCAATGGAATTTGTTTCCTGCCCCTTGGCCGTCATTTTACAGCCACATTATTACTTTTTATGCGAGGCGTACTTCCACTGCCATGTTTTCTGCTTGTTAATATAAAAAATTCTGCAGCCGCCGTTGTGGCAACTACTGCTGCCACTGCCGCTGCTGCTACTCCTGTCACGTTGTTGTTGTAACAATGGGCACCGCACAACCCAATGCCTCACTGCTACACTTGCAAAAATAAATCTGACATATCGGAAATATGCACATAATTTTCTTTTTATCAGCTTCTCGAAAATATGCACATAATTTTATTTTTGTCAGCTTCTCAAGATCACGTATCTGTACCATTATATATACTTATTCGAACGCACATCAAATGGGCGATTGCTAAAGCATTAGCACAACATATTCAAGCTGTGCAGATCGGTATATATACTCTCACTTTGCTCTGGTTCTTTGTACTATTGCCAAAAACCACAGAGATCACAATGGAATGGAATACTCCAATTACAGAAAATCGATGAATTAGTGTCGAATTTTCAATCACCAATAAAATTTTATTAGCTGGTAGATTGATGCAAAATTAAGGTCTTTAATCTCAATGTTGTCAAGCATTGAAGATGCGTTCAAATTCTATATAATAATTAAAAATGCAGAACATTTTCAAAAGTCTCTTAATGAACTTATAATACCCGTACTTAAAATAACCCATCACCAAAAATTGTTGACGATTTTCTAAATTGATGTACATTATTTTTGGCTGAGTGTAGCTGCGTTACTCTTCGCAGGAGTTGGCGCCAAACGTCTAATGAAATCTAATAAATTAAAGAGATTTATAAAAGCATTGCCCTTGGCTCAGTTGCTTGGCTCTGGCTTTGGCTTTGGCTTTGGCTCTGGCTCAGTGTTCTGGCTCGGTGCTCTGGCTTGCTTCCCCCAGGCCGCCAAGTCTCCTGCGCTCCCCACCGTGCTATGCCAGCGGCTTAATTCTGGGCGCATAACTTATTATGGCCTTGTAGCCCGTAGCCAAATCATTGGCTTTCGTTGAAGGCACATCAGCAGGCCGTAAATTTCAACAAGTGGATGGAATAGAATAGAGAACAAAGCCTAGCAGCCTCCTCCTCAAAATATCTTTAAAACTTTTGCCGTTAGCTGTCACACTCCTTTGTTGGCTTTGTTTCTTGTGTTCAGATCAAAGATGACCGATAAGATTGGCCCAAACAATGAACTTGAGTTGTCCCAAAAGTGGGCTAAATGCTCGAATGAGCGTTAACCGAAACTCAAACCCAAATGCACTTAAATTAAATCTGTTCAAGTCTAAAAATAATTTGTCAGCTTAAAGTTTAAAGCAATTAAAAACTGTTCAAAATAAAAAAAAAAAAAAAACAGAGCACACAAGCAGCCTAATAATAGAAAAATACAATTGAGCATTTTTGCCTATGAAAATATGAAATTAATTGATTTTCTATGTACGTGCAGATATAAAATAATGCAGAGAGAAAATGTCGAAAACACAAGATACAATTTGCCAACATAAAAAGCATTGTCAAAAATGTTTTAGAAAACAAAGTGAAAAACAAAGTGGCCATCAATTGAAATTGCCAATCAGAGTAGCTCAATATAAACAAAATATGAGAATATATATATATTTGTATATATAAATAAAAGCAAACTTGTTTCACCATTTGAGAATTTAATCAAAACCCAAACAACAGGAACAACAACTGTGCAAATCTCTTAAGCAAGTCTTCCATAAATCTTATCTCAAATAAGGTGCAAAATTTTAAGCGTACAGAAAGTATTTCACATACGCACTTGGTTTGGGGTTATGGTTGAAAAATGATTTATGTGCAACGGAAAGAGCAATCGGGGGGCAAGTGGAGGTGGGCAATGGAAAGTAACCAGAACGGAAGGAATGGCCATGTGTGTGTGTGGTGTGTGTGTGAAGCAAGGACCCAAGCAATGAAGACCCAGAGAGAGATAACGAGAGAGAGAGAGAGAGAGAGAGAGAGAGAGAGTGTGGGAGCCAACACTTTAGACACCTCAAGTGCTCGGCCAGCCATGCAATTACATATATTTCAGTTCAGCGCCCGAGAAGGGATGCCAAAAAGGGATGTGTGGAGTGGCAAGTCGGCGAGTGGCAACACAGTTGCCATCCAACCACCTTCACCACCATCCCCCTCCAAAGCAACCACGCACCCGCAGCGCTTGTTATTTTTGTGCATGTCTCAAAAGGCGAATGCATAAATTATGTAAAATTACCCGCCCTGAGATGTCCTCCAGTTGCCCATTTTGTTGTTGTTGTTGTTGTTATTGTTGTTGTTTTGGCCTTTTCATATTCTTACATTCAGTATGTTGCGTGTAAAATTGGCCAAATAATTTCAGTACGTATACGCTTAACAAATATGAGTTGGTGTTCGAGTGCAATAAATACGTGCATGATAAATGAGCTGCTCATACACTTGAAAAAAATGCACATGAGCTAGATTTATGTATATATTTATAAGTTTTTCTCACAAGTAAAAATAATATAATTTTGCTATTTCTCGGCTATTGGATAAATGCCAATTTACCTTTGTAGATTGTCTGTCAAAAGACCACTTCAATTGAAATGCTCAACTGAATTGGTTTCCATCTCTGTTAATAACCAGCAAATTATATTTTGAGCAGCTGCATCATCGAAGCAACAATTCAAAAATGTAATCACTTGTGGTCTGTTCATTGCAGAAACTTTATCAACTCAACAATTAAATGCGAAACGTTGGTAAATCACAAATGTTTCATTTTCATGGAGCAAAATCAGTTCCAGCTTGACTTCCTGGCTAAAGATTGAAAAGTAATCAAACGACAGAAACTTGTTAGCCAAAACGAAAGTCAACTTCGATTTATTTAACATGGGCGTATAAAGGGAAAATGAAGCTAGGTTTTTCTACTACGAATTTTCAAATGTAGTATTATTCTAGGACAAAATATGTATCTGTTCTGAGCCATCTCTATCAGTATAATTTAACATGAATTTCGAGCCACAATTGCGATTTCAACTTTAAATGTAGTTTTAATCTGCTGGTCAAATAAAATAAAAACAAATTGCAGATAAAAACTGGACAACAATGAGTTGAAAGTTGTTTAATGCAAATTACACACAAATTACAAGAATACATAATTTAAATTTTGTTTAATCAGTGAATGAATTCATATTTTTTTAATAAATATATATTTATTGTGTTTTTTATTTTCTCCAATACCCGGCCCCCTTTCCTAGTTGGAGCCTTTTCCTCCTGTTGGAAAACAGAAGCATGACGTTGAATATCTCCCGCTCGGCGACTGGGAGTCGCTTGTTGCACATATAGTGCAGATACAGATAGCTGCAGTAGCAGAATAACAGGCGAAAGAACAATCGGCGATTGGGCGTAAAGAGTCCGAGAACTTGAAGGCGTGGCTGAAGCAACGCACGCCTCACACTCTGCCCGCAGCTGTCCACGTCGAGCAGGGATGTCCAGCAATGGCGATGCAACCAGCCGTGCATGGCCAACACCTCGTTTAGCTGAAGGAGGCGTGCCACATGCGCCCACGAGGTGTCCCTTGGCGAGCCTGTGGCAATAACTAGAGCGTCCAGTGACTGAAAAAGCAGACGCATTCCATTGGCCAATATCAGGATATCGAAAAGTCGCTGCATATGGGCATATGACAAAGAAAAGATCATTGTGATATTGTAGAGCACAATCAACAGCAATTGGGGAGCCAAACAGTCGAGGAGCTGCTGCGTAATCCTTGCATATGCCACATGCAGACGCTGCAAGGAGCACAGGCGACGCTGACAGCGTCTCACCGCTCGATAATCCGCCTGCAGGAGCTTGAGATGCAATTGCTCCACCTGCTCGACCAATTCGGTGTTTAGCTGCTCAAACGACTTGAGCAGCAGGCTGAGGCAAATGTTGAGCAGATGAGCACTGATATCCATGCACCAAACAGCCAATGAAGTGGGCACCACAAAGATCAATAGAAACATCAACTTATCGACATTCGTCTTCGACAACTCAAAGATGCCCAAATACAGTTTAAATGTGAGCAGCTTCAATGCCAATTGCAGCACCAACAACCACGATAACTTCAATCGCCGACGACTGTGTCTATACAAAGCCGGTGCCAGGCGCAAGAAGCCATTGATTAGTTGCACTCTGCGTTCGTGCACCCGTCTCGGCTGCCACAGCAAACAGCAGACAAAGAGAAAGGGTTGCAGATGCAGCACGGACACATAGGGATTGAGCAATGCCACGCTCAGAAAGTATGCAAACGGCAATGCAATCATTCGCGATATGGTCAAACTGTACTCCGTCAGATGGACCGCATTCCCAGCACACTCGTAACGCAGACGCAGCAAACCCAAATAGTAAAACTGCCCCAGATAGAATCGAAGCAGGAGCAGCGCATGGAAACTTATATATCGATTACTGATCCGAAACGAGCGCAGAAATACCATAGTACCAGGAGCACGGACTCAATTCAAACTGACTCGCAGCCAGAATGTAGCTCAACTGCTCACCATCAACTTGATATGTTGGCCATTCAATTAACTAATAAGCTGGAAATTACCATAGAAATGTTTGTCTATTAAATGGCTACTTAAAGCAATGTGAACAAATGAACAAAAAAATAGAAAACAGAAAGAATTTATATATATATATATATATATATATATTTATAAATATATAAACACAATGTGTATGTGCAAGAAATTTGCATTATTCTTTAATTTTCACAATTATGATATTCATTCAAATGTTTTAAGCACGTTTTGCTTTACTTTCACAGCAAACATAACTTTTTGGTTATATATATATTTATATTATTTTTGGCTCAAGCTGTGTTTAGCTTGTGAAAAGCAACTTGGCAAACAATTTCGGCACCGTTGACTCAAAATTATTAGAGCTGTCGAAAAGCATTAAGAAATTAAGTACTTTAGTTATGAAATTTACGTAAAGTAACAATTTTGTTTAAAAACGTAAATAATTTGCATATTATGCTGTACGCTGTAAGTTGAAAATTAATTAAAATGTTAGCAAAAGAAAAAAACAATAAATGGAATCTGTGTAGACGACTCTAATCAAAATTGTGACTAGGAATCGTTGAGAGCTAAGAAAACTTTGCACAATTGGGTTAGATTTTTGGTTTGGGCTGAGCACAAAATGTTTACGTTTCTGTTCGGTTGTGGCAAATAAATTTAAAAATTGCTACCACTTGCCAAGTTTGTCACCACAGAAAAATAAAATGGAAAACAAGACTAGTGAAAAACTACGTTGATGCAAAAAAAAAAAATAAAAAAAAATAAAATTGGAGGCATGGCAACCGCAGAAACCAACAAACTGTGGTCGGGTTATGGTCATCCACTCAACTACTCGTGTGGTTGTTGTTGTTGTTGTTGTTCATATTGTTGTTGTTGTTGTGGGGATCGTGTCTCTTGGTAATGTAGCTGGTCATTATTGATGCCATTGGCGACAAGGAGCTGGCCGCCCAAGAAGCGGAAATTGGAAAAGTTCTTTGATGTTTCTCTTTATTTTTTTTTACACAATTTGTGAAATGTCTTATTTTTTTTAACAGTGAAAGCAGTTGAAGGTCCTCCAAGTGAATTGAGTAGTGTATTTATAAACAAGCTATAAATTATAGTAATTGTTATATTTTGAATATTATTATTGATTCTGAATTTGCTTTAATATTTCAATGCTAACAGCAATTTCTAAATTAATACAAAATAATAGTTGTTTTATATGCCTACTTCTCAACAAATATTTGCGCAGGGGCGAAATTCTAAATTAAAAAACCCAGAAACTTGGTCAATAAAATATTTTTGTGATTAGAGTGAAACATATTTATAGCTAAAGTTTTAAATGTGTGTCCTTATAACAAATAATTTCTTTAAATGATGCTGTAATGGAAAATCAGCTGGTACAAAGCAAAAGAGAAAGATACAGAGAAAGATAAAGAGAGAGGGAGAGAGAGAAAGCTTTGGGACAGCCCAAAGGGGAAATCTGAAACGGGTAACCGCTTTTGATAGGGGTTGAAAACAGGGGCAGTTATTGTGGTAGAAGTGGCGATGTTTTTGCTTACAAGAAGCGATTATAAGCACGATTTTAAACCAGACAGACAATAAATATATTTAAATTATAGCAAGACTATACTACAATAACTAGATAACTAGCACCCAGGCAAATCCTACAAGTTCTTTGTGTCTCCTTATGAGTACGTAAACAATTTATCCTCCGTTCAGTTTTCAATACGCCGGAATCCCACTGAGCAATTCGTCCCCTCTATTCTCCGATAGAAGGCTTACTAAGTAAAGGAGCCTTCAGCCACAATTGTAAATAGCAGACACTGCTCAGGTTAATTTATTGAATATTAAAATGGTATTCAAATGTTTTCAATGCTGAAAATATTAGGTTAGATCTTGAGCTTTTAATAAATATACATCTGAGATTTTATTATGTGTAAATAAATAAGTCATTAGATACGCGCACAAAACAATTTGAAGCAACTTTAATTCGTTATACAACTTGTACAATCCCAAAACATAAATCTTTTGAATCTACACCAAATCGAAAGCTTAGCTGCTGCTGTCGGCAATATCGCGACGCAGCCAATCGAGAAGTGAATCCCTGGCGCACTCCGCTTCCGCATCGAGGCACTTCATCTCACAGATCTCCGTCAGCCAATTGCCGATGATGTAACGCCGCACACAGGGCATCGTGCCCATGTTCCGCAGTGTCTTCAGGCCATAGAGTTGGAGTCGAGGATTCGTGGCACGCTTGCTGGCCATGCGACGTGCCACATGACAGGTCAACATGGTGAACTCTCGTATGCGCCAAAGGGCGCGTTTGCTGTGCAGTCCATTCATCAGGATCTGTATCAAATACTCATAGTTCTCCACAAACTGGCCGGGCAGTTTCTTTGACTTGTCAACGTAAACCTCCTCGAACACTTCGTAGATGAGTTGGATAACATCGAGCTTGTCGAAGCGACGCTGACCCTCCTCGCAGCACAGGAGCAGCGCAAATGCTTTGCTATTCATCTCCCAGAACAGAGGCAATCTGTTCACAATTCGCGAATGCAGCAGCTCAAAGAAACCCAAATTAATGCCCAACTGGGGCGTCAGCTCCAACATGTGGCACAGATGATGCCACAGATCTGCTGGATAGTACGGCTGGCCAGGATCCTGCTTAAAGATATTTGCAATAAACCCAAGGTTTTCCTCATCTTTGATAACCATGCTAAGCACTAAACTCATTTAGAATACATGTTAATGTTGAGCGTATTATTTTATTTGAATACTCACCCTTTGGTTGGCCTGTTAAATTGCGTAGTATCTCCGCAGCGAGATCTTGCTTTTTGGGTTCCTTGCTCCCAGCAATCTTATAGAACTCAATCATTAAACATTTGCGATTTGCGATTTGTTCAGCGCCATTTAAATTGCGAGAAATAATGTCTTTCAAATGGAAGTAAAGAGTTACAGAGAGGGACAGATATAGAAAGAAAGAGAGAGAGACAGACTATTGAATACTCCTCGTAACTCATAACTTAGTCAAAATCAATTTGATCCTCAAAACCAATTCCATCTTAATTAAGAATTGGTCCCAAGAACTATTAATCTAAATAAATAAATAGATACTTAAAAATGGTCGCACTTACTAAAAATCTTTAGATAAATCTTAATTTCATCGCGCTGTTCCTTATGAAATTTTAAACACAAGCGCATAAAAGCATTCTTTAATCTGTACACAAAATAAGCATTAAAGTTATTTTAAGTGACAATATCCAATATTTGCACATACTCACTGTCTAACTATTTCCATCTCTAAAATGGCATGTTGAGCGTTAAGCGGATTGAGCAGAAACTCGGAGAGTGAGAAAATGGCTCGCCAGTGGGTCAAATTATCATCGCTATCCATTTCCCTCATCAGTTTGGGTAGGGCAAACCAGCCGTAAGCTAATTGGGCTCTTTCCTCAAAATAAGTGGAACTTTTGGTGCAGTGTTGTGGGAAACGCTTGCACCAATTGCGTTTCTCCATAAACGAGTGCCATTCTATGTAGTAAAATGATAAACAATAAACTAATCTATATATCTTAATTTTCCTTACCCTTATTTTGTAAAGAATTTATGGAACTCGGTGTTAGAACATCTTTAATTTCGTGTTGCAGAAAATGATTGCGATATTTATCCAGCTGCTCCCACATTTTGAAGAATTCAGTAAATATTGTTAAGTATAAAAAAAATGCTTGTTTTTATACAAATTGAGTGAATCTTTTGGCTCAAGTGACTTAATTTGAATTGTATTTCAAATGACAACGGAGCAGCGGTTAACTTGTTGCCAGTGCTGCCAAGTTAACATTGCCGAATATATATACTAAAATGTAAGCGATATGCAAACAATAAAAGTTAAATTTATAAATATAATTATTGCGCTGCTGTCAGTGCACATTATAAAGAAACAAAGACAAATACTTTACACTGCATTTAAATAAATGCATCGCTTAAATCTTCGACGTATTTTGATTTGAGTCGTAAATGGTCACACTGGCCTGGTTTGTGGTCATATGTTTCTGCCGCTACCGCTGTCGCCGTCGTCGCTGTCGTTGTCGGAGGTTTGTTTTTATCCATTTGTGCCGGGCGGCAGACTCAGATCTTCGTTAAAACTGCACGCTTGAAAATCGACAAAATTTCTTGTGTGCGTCTAGTTCTGCGTGTGTGTGTATTCGTGTGTATGCTTATGTGTGTGCGCGCGCGCAATTGTTCTTGTTGTTGGCTTACGATATTTATTCTCCTATATACTTCGTGCCGGTCGTGCGCCGCCTGCATGTTAGACTGTATGTGTGTTGTGCATTGAGTTTTTGCTGTGTCCGTGTGTGCGTTTGTGTGTGTTTGTGTGCTGCAGCGCAGACAACAAAAGAAAATTTGCCGGTCCACCTTCGTCGCTTCTTTACTACATGCCCAATGCCGTTATTCGCACTGCCAAAATAACAAATCGAATTTTTCTTCACATACCAAGTTGAACATTTTTACAACTCAACTCTCGAAACAGTTTTGTAAAAGAATAACCAGACCAAAAATACCAGCACAATGGCCTTGATAAGACTAGCAAGGTGAGTAAATAACGGAATCTGATTCTAACTGTAAATTAAATAATATGCATATATATAAATATATATATATGTGTATGTATAACATATTCCTTTTTGTACGAAACTGCATATTCTCTGCATAGAAAAATCACATACAAATGTTGATAGACTGGGAGATACCCTTTACTCAGTTTCTACAATAACTTAAATTTATTTCGCTATATAAGATTAAATAATCACAGTAAATAACAAAATTATATTATTTGCCTTTTGTTCCTAGTACACTTTTTGCAAAGTCATTAAAATCTACGCTACTTAAACTATCATCAGCATTTTTGTAGAAAACAAGCGCATTAAAATTATTTGATTAATTATTCGAGAACTATAATTACTAATTACTACTGGTGTTGAAGATTATTAGCATTGAATTGATCACAATTAGTAGTTATATGTATGAGAAAATTATTAATACGAATTGTTAATCACATTTGCAGTTTGTTTTCTTACATTCATACTTTTAAAATTATTTACTTGTATTGTTTGTCGTTTAAAATGCGGCAAACTAAATGTAAGCCGAGCATGCTTTTTAATGCTAAAGCAGTTTGAAAAGCTTAACGTGTTCACGTCATTTGCCGCCGCTACTTGCCCCCCTTTATCCATTTTGCTCTGTTATTGTTTACCATAACACTTAGCGGGCAGATTGCAGTTATAAGAGTTATAAGCGGTTCTTTTTATTGTTCTTGTTGTTGTTTCTTTTACGACGCAATTGAGGAGTAAACTACAACAATTGCTCTGAACTGAACTCAACTGAACTGAGAACCTCTTTGCTCTGCTCACTTGAACAATTAATAACGTTTATGCCAATATTCCCTTTGCCGGTTTATTTAATGGTTTCTGTTTGCATCCATTTGATCTGTAGGTGGTCATTGCACTTTATCTGGACTGGCCGTGAGCAATAGTCCCTATCTCCCCTGTGCACACAGAAACACAAACAAACAAACATGTACTATTTAATTGCAATAAGTTTATTGTGATTAATTATAACTTTGTAATTTAATGTGGTGGGTATATGAGACTTCATAGTATTACGTCAAGTACTCTTTAGCTCTTCTGTGCTTCGAGCAGCGACAAGTCTATTTTTATCTATTTACGGAAATATTATGAAAACAAAGACAAAACTTATTTGCTTATTTGCACTTATCTCGCTGGAATCTAGGCAATTAAGATAAATTTCTTAAGTAGCTGTGAAAAGTGGATTTCTTGTGCGAAGTTATTTATTTATTTAATGTGAATTAAAAACAAGGCTTATAACTTGTCAAAAATGTTTTGAGAAAATAATTATAAATTAAATTAAAAATCGCAATCTAACTTAAAAGTGTTTAATTGCCTTAAAACATTTTTTATTTTATATTTAGTTATTTGAAGTGACTCAAAAACAGTTCAAAACTATGAAAAAATATATATAATTAAAAATATCAAATTTTAAATAACATTGAAAATAAAACGAAAGATACAGATAAAAATAAAATAAGATAAAAGATTAAATTACGAAATAATAGTTAAATTAAAATAAAATAAATATAAAATAATATAAGAAACAATCGTTTGGCTTCTAACAGTAAACTTCGATGTGAACTATTGACCTTAGTCTGAAAGAGCAGCCAACCTTCAATTCATACTTGTTTTACAATTTCTCCCCTTTCCAATTTGTCAGACATACCCATTTTAGGATTGCTCAACATGTGTACAATCCCATAAATAAATAGCGACACTTCAATTGAGTTCACTTTGGAGTTTGTCCATCTAAAAATAAGTTGACGTTGCCCATTGCCCATTGCTCATTGCCAATACGACGACTGCTCCTGTTTGTAATTGCAATTGTCAATGTAATTGTAATTGAATGTAATTGAAAGCAAACACATGGACAGAGACTATGATATGCTGTCGGCCCAACTCAACTCTCAAGTGCATTCGCCAAAGCTAAAGCGGCCACTGACTGTTTTCAGCCCAATTGAAGCGCGAAGCTGTAAAAGTGCAATCTAAATTTATCTGTATCTCAGTCTGTGTCTGTAAGTGCAACTGCAACTGTATCTGTAACTGCATCTGTATCTGAATAATCTATAGATGAACAGTTGATGCACTAAGAGCTCTTGTTTTGTTTGTTTGGCCTTAATACATTGTTGTTGTTGCTGCTGCTTTGAAATTAAATATGGAGCGAATTGAATTCATGGAAAATTGCAAAGCTGGTTGCTGATAATAGATTTTTTGTAATCTATATGAACAGTTTTATTAATACAATACATTTACCATATTATATATACACGAGTAGATGGAAAAATATGTTGCTGACTTTTAATTTAATTATGACCAGTTTATTAATTGAAGTGCGTAGTATTCTATATATTCTCATTTACTATATTTGTTGTTGTTGATTTCCAGTTGTTCGAAACAAAGCTTTTGATAGCGATAGCTATAATTCAGTCGAGATTTGTCAACGTGTCGCGATAAGTCGCGTTTTTTTATTGTATATAAAAAAATACGCATTGCATATAATCATTAATTGAACAGAAGACACACTTCACATATCAATCGAAAACTTATTTGAAACCACTTGAAAAATGCTGCACTTAATAGATCAATGGGAAACCTTAGCCATCCATTTGTAAGTTTGAAGTTATATAAAACTTAGAATTAATTAAAATGTGTATAGTTTTGAAGATTAAGAGGCATTTTATCTAAAATAATAACTAGTTTGCCATCAAGTCACCTCTGATTGTTTTAGCCTACTGCCAAACTGTGTTAAATTAATATACAAATTATGCATAGCAATCACAGTCAATCAAAATCAACTCGTTTCTGGTTTGGATAGCTTCTATCATATTATGTTAATTGTATGAGTTGTTAAGGTGGAGACTTTATGGCAGCTACAGCGATGTCGACAGGTTTGCGCCTGATGAGGCACATGTCACCTTCATCATTATAATCTTCTTCATTATCATTCGATAATTGGCTTTGCCAGCTGTTTACAGTCGAAAGAGGAATCGAAATTATACACAAACAATACTAAAGAATTTTCCAAAAATATTTTGCAAAACCTTGCAACAAACAATATAAAATTGAATTTAATGCCTATTTATTGCTTCATTTGGAATGGTTTAAAAGTACAATTGAAAGAAAGAAAATTATTGCCAATAAAAGAGATTTACTACACACAATAAGTAGTTCTGTTTATGTAAAAGTGTTTGCAGTTAACATTTGATAAACAAATATTTTTCTGTACTAAATAATCCGCAAAATGTAAAGTTAAATTCAATTTGGCAAATTGACAAAAATGGCTTTCTTGTTACCAATATTCGACAAAGTGTTTCCCAAACCTTTCTATATGATTTGTACTAGCGTATTCTCTATAGAAATATTCACCTCTTAGACTATACAAACAATTATCATTTAAAGCATTAAAATCAAATTTATAGCATAGGTAATCAGTAAAGTCAAGCACAAAATAAATAAATAAGTCCTAAATAAACTTACGATAAGTATGATAGGTTTATCTTTATCATGAGTGTGGGCAGGGACGAGAATAACGTATGTCTAAGGTATAAAAATATTAGTTTGAAACCAATACATTATATTTATTACCAATAAGTCGGGTTGAAATTTAGCAGGGGTAGTCAGAAAAATATTAATGACTGAAAGAGACATGAAATCGTTTAAATCGATTGTTGCGCTTGAGTCGGACGTCATTTCATCGACGTCGTCGTTGGACTGGGGAAAATCCGGCTGAAAGCAGTTTTCACCAAACTTATCCAAAGTCAAGAGCACACACACACACACACACACATATATAGAGCACATATACCCGCATACACACACACACACACACACAACCAGAAGCCAAGCAATAAATATCTATAAGAATAATACATTCATATACAAGTAAGTTGAGCACACAGACAATATACCCACAAACACACACACAAGCATGCTACTTATTATGACTGCGGAATGAAGAAAATAGAAAAAAAAAAAGGAAATACAACTGCAATCGAATTTATATTAAAGTGCGAGTGAGAGGCACTCTATCTCCCTTTCTATCTATATCTCTCTCGCTCTCTTTGCGAGCGAGCGAGCAAGAAGATGCAAATATTTCGCCTGGTAAATTTTATGCACGCGCCTCCAATTCAGTCGTTGCACGTGGCGAATGCGCAATATGTGTACATATTCACAATACACTGAGAAATATTATATGCATTCAAGTTGTCATATTCTTATTTTTCTTAAGCCTAAATGGGCTTGATTTGGTATCACTTAAAAGCCTACTTGCGTTTGAAATGATATCACAAATTTTGTATTTCTTTCCTCGTACTTAACTTAAGAATTTCAGACTATGTTTAATTATACTTGTAGTTATTCTCTGTTTCATAGTTAATTCGAGTAAGTATTTATAAGAAATAAGTTTTAGTTCCTGGATAGCTGCCTGCCTTTAAGCAAATTCACTTACGATTTGTACCGTTCATGATAGAATTAATCCAATTTGTAACATTTTCAATATTTCTTGACTTTGTTGAGAGCTGAGTTTCAGTTTGGTTTAACCCATCTATTTGTTGTTTTGTGTATACTTAGTCAATGGTATTATTACATACTAAATACATAATTATCTTAGCTTGCAAATTGCTAATTGCAATATCAATTGGCCAGCAAGTGTAGGTGTAATCAACATATTTTTCAATTAGGTAGCAATGCCAAATGGGGTCCATTTTCAGAATGGAACACGTGGCTACGCCTGATATCGATTGCCATAATATATCATCAGATATGGAGTAAATATATAGACGCGGATATTCTAAGAAATACAAATATAATTATACATACAAATCTACTTGAATACTTTTGCAACTGGGGAGTTCATTGATTGATTCAGACAATTGCTCTATTTTTGGCAACTCCGACATGATTGCTTTGCAATTGCTTTCTGCAAACATATGTACAGTTATTTATAAACATGTATACACTTATAACAATATTTATTTATTTGCTGAACTGTAGACATATGTACACACACTTTAATATACACATGTATACACTTGGCACAATATTTGTTATTGCTCTTTGTGCTTTACTTTTTTGTGTACAACGTGCTTTTTTAGTGTTTCTACTAATTAGCTTTGGCCATGAATGTATGCAGAAATGAAATGAATTTAATAACACTTGCGCTATCAAATTGTTATGCCCTATAACTTATTTACAAAGGGTTTACTACCCATGTATATAAAAATATCATGTTTCTTAGTTGTTTTAATTTGATCTCTGCAATATGTAAACAAGTTTTATGGAATAACTTTTACATTATTGAATTCATTCTTGCAATATGAATAACTTTTCTAGTAGCTCAAACTTCTGGTTACATACTTGTGCACAAACCCTTTTCAACCATTTGAAATGGATACGAACTATAAAAGCTTTAAAAAAAAATTACATTTAATGACGCAGTTACATTAGAACCATAACAATTTTGTCATACGAATATCTAAAATAAATGTGGTTGTCGATGAACACAACTCATTTATTTAATTATTGCAATTTTATTTATGAATCCACACGCTTCAAGCTTATTGAATTCACAGGGTCGGTGAGTTCCCTATCATAAAAATGTCAACTACTGTGCATGCCTTGCCAATTGCGGCTAATTGACATTGTTTCTCCATATAATTACGGTATACTGGGCAGAAATATATATATATACATATATATATATATATACATAGTTATGTATGCATCGTGAAATTGTGGGCAAGACACACGCACTTAAAACAGCACGAGCCGCCCATTTGATTGATAAGTGGTTAATGTTATATTTTGGTGGGCTCGCCTGCGGCACGTAATAACAGAACAGAAATAAATAGAGACTAAAACAGAACCTGTTGCATTTGTCATTGTAATATGTGTTATTTAGTGTCGTAAAGTATGTTAAGGCCCTGGGGTTGCCAAATGTGATAAAGGCTTAACATGTAATTTTCCGCATTTTGCGCACGCTACTAAAATGTATAGAAATGAGAAAGAATGGTTTCTTTCAAGCAGACAAAGGTTCTTACATTAGTGCAGAAATTAGAACTGATGGGAGAGCTATATGCTTAGAAGGGATCACAACAGATCTAAGATTTAGTATCACCTCCCCATAAAGTATATATATTATTGATTAGGTTCATAATTTGATCTAGCACGTCCGTTTTTCTGTGTGTATGAACCCGCCCATAATTGTATACCATAATCAGATGTATATTATATTATACAAGTATTTTGCAAATGTCGATACAAAGAGATCTTTAATAGCTATAAGAGTCACATTTTTAGAGGTATATCAAGCTATAATATAATATTAAACCTGTGGTAAAATTAAAATCAACATTGTTAAGAAACACTAATGAAATCAAAACAATTTAAAATTTTAAAGCAGACATCGCAAGCGAATTAAATGGCTATAAAAATGGCCCAGTGGAAATTGTAAAATAAAAAAAAACCCTTAAATATTCATATCTCTTACTGAGCCAAAAGAGTCTCAGCCATATTACAGATTACTTGATGTGTGTGAATAAATGTAAAGTCAATTATTAATCTAAATTGATGCTTTAGCAAATATGTAAATTTCAATTAACACTTAGCACAGCTGACGACCAGCTTTAACCCCTTCCACTTCTCGTATTGCTAATTGATATCGGAAATTTTTTTTCTTCTTCTTCTAAATATAGTAATAGCTGCATTAACACATTAGTGTCACTTAGCAATGTTAAAAAAATAATCAAAAAATCATCATCCGCTCGCGGAGAGCCCATAAATTGTATTTTCTTTTATACGAGAGTGTGAGAGAGGAAGAAAGAGGGAGGACAGTGAGTAAAGGAGAGAGAGAGAGAGAGATAGCGAACGAGTTCATTCATCCAATTTTTTGCATGTTTTTGTTGTGCTTCCGCATTTTGCAGTGGACATCGTTAGCGAACGAAAGTGAGAGTGTGCCGTCGTCGTTATTGTTGTTGTTGTTGTTGTCCATTTAATCATTACAAATTTTATGCAATCTGACTTTTGAGTGTTGTTGTTGCACGTTTTAAAAGTGTGTGTGTGTGTGTGTGTGTGTGCGTGTGTGCTGATCTTTTTATAAACACCATTGTGTGCGACTTATGCGCATTTGTGTGTGCCATATTTCAAAAAGAAAAAAACAAATCAGATTTTCACTTAATAAAAGTGCATTGACACTGCTATGCATGTGTGTGTGTGCAAATGTATCTGCAGCGTCGAAACAAAATAGTCTTTGCTATTTACAAGATACACTTCAACTATCAAAACAAGCTGGCCTTGCTTACATACAAATAAACAATGTAATCGCTGATATCATGCTATATTTATATAGTTGAAAGCACGTAAGCAACTAATATGATTTGTTAGTTTCGTTTTTGAATATTTATTTACTTTGTTGCAAAACCGGTTCGGCTGCAACACTGAATTGCAATGCTCATGCTTCCTAATGAGCAGTTAGTGGCTGCAGCTAATAAAATTACAGCAATTGCTTTTCCTTTTTTTGTGTGCAAAAACTAAAACTCGTTTGTTTTTATCGACCAAACATAATTGCATTCGAGTTAAAAATTGAGTTCGAAACAGGCGGGCTTTGCTGTATATAGGGGCACACTTAACAGAGGTGCTCCACAAGTTAGCAGAAGTACTCCACACAAGAACTGGTCATACTTGTACTCAACTTGTATTCATCGGTATTGAACAATCGATAACCCACATCGATGTCAGCTGCTGCAGCACATTTTAAGTTGTAATTAAAACTTAGGGAAGATGTGTGCGGCTACCAGTAAACTGCTGATGAAAAGCATGCCTTGCAGCATCGAGGAACTTGCGCAGTTAATCCAAGAGGTTAAATTGATAATACCACGTTCGTTAAATGGCTTTGGACGCCGACGGGCGCTCCTTGAATATGCGGACGCCTCGGAGGCTCAAGCGGCACTCGAACAGCTGATGAGCCTTAGCGATAAACTGGATAAACCGTTGCGCATCAGCAACTTTGGACCACGTGATGACAGCGATGGCAGCAATAAACCCAAGATTGCCCACAAGTCAACGCAAGCGTCGGCGCCGGATTCCGAGAACAACAGCGACAACAACAACAAGTATGTGAAAAAGTTGTATGCCGGCAATAAACAGCAGTTTGATTTAATGCAACCACCACCGCCATATCTTCAATATGCATATCCGCCCATCAATGACAATATATTGACTGCCATTGGAGATGCCCTGAGGAGTGATAAACGCTTCTATACGCAGGTGCTGCACCTAATGAATCGCATGAATTTGAGACCTCCATTTGGTAGGAGACCTTCAGGTGTGCATCTACTCCCAGAGCAGACACAAAGCATTGCAACACAAACCGAGAAAGTTCTGGAGAGTGAAACGGAAAGCGAGCTGGAGAGTGATGAGGAGGCCAAGCTCAAGCAGCAGCAGCTAAAGCGAAAGCCAATTACGCCAGCTAGTTCTATTCCCGAACAGTATCGCAAGCGTGCCCGTCAAATGCTCCAGAGTGCCGTAAAAGCTCCAATTGTTAAAGTGTCCATCGATGTGCCCACATTTGATGCGCCCAAAATTGAACTAAAGCTGCCCACAGTCTTGCCTGCTGCCTCAGCAGCTGAACAGCTGCCGGAGGAGCGTTTGACACTGGAACAGTTGCAAGCTCTGCCCATCTACAAGAATTACAAAATAGGCGAACCCAGCAATAAACTCTACATTAAGAATCTGGATAAGAGTGTTACGGAATCGCAGCTCAGATTGCTCTACGCACGCTATGCGCCAGCTGACAGTCTGGACATTAAAGTCATGCAGCAGGGACGCATGAAAGGACAGGCATTTATCACATTCAAGACGGATGCGGTTGCGGGTGTGGATGCGACGGCGGCGGTGGTGGTTGCCCAAGCATTGATGGCAACAAATGGTTTGCTCTGGCACCAAAAGCCAATGATTGTGTGCTATGGCAAACAGCAACAAGAGCAAACATGAAATCCATCCAGGGGGTTATTAGCTTTAAATCGGTTTCCATGGGATACTCAATAGATGCTAGAGCAAAAGAGTCTTCAACTATGGTACTTATAAGTATTATTTATAAATGCAAAGCAAACTTATTATTCAATTATATACTGCTTTATATTACTAACAACAATTTATTTAAGATACTTCCTTCGAATCTAGCCTAAACACGATATAAACTTATTATTTACAAAGTGGTTTAATTCCGAAAAATTTAACTAATGTTATAAATTTAGTTGTATGCATTGCCGGAAGATCTTTCCAATAAACCATAAATTAGAGTCGTATTTGCGAAATAAATATATATATTTGTATATAGTTGTAGATTTCGATCGCAGTAGCTGAACAGTTTTCGAATCATATTGGCATTTTAGATGGATTTAGTTATTTGTATGTTGTCAGAGTCTGCCCCGATATATCACTAATATATTTTATATTTTTCTTAAAAAAAAAAATATATAATATAAAAAAAAAGTCAAGTAGATATTTGCTTAACGTAATTATTTGTAAAATTTAATTCCTTTATGAATTTTTGCATCTTTCATCTTGGCAGACAATTGGGCCTGATTGATACGCTTTACGTGGACGGCGCACGACCTGCAGACCCGGCCAACGATTTGGATGAAGTAGAGATAAGCATCAGCGGTGCCAACGAAGCCACAGCCACTGCACAACCACCGCTGAAGACAAAGAAATCGCGCAAATCCAAACAGTTGGCTATGCAGCCATTTAGCTATGTGATCGCTGTTGATTTCGAGGCCACATGCTGGGAGAAACAGGCGCCGCCACAATGGCGAGAAGCAGAGATTATTGGTAAGAAATGTTGGATAATATATTTACTCTATATATTCTTCAATATACTTGGTCAACAATAATATCGAATCGTTGCAGAATTCCCAGCTGTGCTTGTTAACCTGAAGACGGGCAAAATCGAAGCGGAGTTTCATAAATACATAATGCCATTTGAGTCGCCACGCTTGAGCACCTATTGCACCGAGCTAACCGGCATAGATCAGAAGACTGTGGACGCGGGAGTGCCATTACAGACGGCTCTAATGATGTTCCACGAGTGGTTGCGCAAGGAGTTGCGTACGCGAAACTTGCTGCTACCCAAAATGGCCAAATCAAATATATTGGGCAATTGTGCGTTTGTCACCTGGACGGATTGGGACTTTGGCATCTGTTTGCACAAGGAGTGCTCAAGGAAACGTATGCGTAAAGCGCCATATTTCAATCAATGGATCGATGTGCGTGCCATTTACCGTGAGTGGTATAAATATCGTCCATGTAATTTTACGGATGCTCTCTCCCATGTGGGTCTGGCATTTGAGGGACGCGCGCATTCGGGCATCGATGATGCCAAGAATCTGGGCGCCCTAATGTCCAAAATGGTGCGAGATGGTGCACTCTTCTCCATCACAAAGGATCTGACGCCATATCAGCAACTGAATCCCAATTGTGTGTTGTGAGCCCCAGCAGCCGCATAAGAAGAACTCCCTCCAAAAAAAAAACATTAAAACAACAACAACAACAACAACAGGAAAGAAAACAAAATATCATAACAACAAAAAGAAAAGAAAGCACACAATTAGTGAAAAGTCTCTCACTTGTATGTGTGGAGCAAAATGTGGATGAGTTCTTCATTGGTTTTTTGTTTGTTTTTATTTTTCTGTAACGGCAATTGATAAGACTTGAAAATTTTACGAATTGTTTCAAAATACTGCTGCTATATATCAACAGCATGAATATACACAATACACACACATAAATCCATACTACATACTAAAAACAACATACAAATACAATACATATAAGATATGGCCTTAGAGCATATTTTTGTACTATTCATATTTAATAAATGCATAGTTTATAGTCTATACTGCGTATATGGAAATGTCATACTTATGTTTACGACTTACACGGCCTACCATTTTAGCTTTTAAGCGCATCTAACTAATAAAACGACAATAGATATATATATATATAAATATATATTTAAAACATCATTCAAATCAAACAACTTTTGTACTACTTAATCATTGTCAACTGCAGCTTTGGCTGGAATCTTTGCTAAATTGAAGTGTAAGTAAAGTATATTTAACAAATTATCATAGAATATGTAAAGCTTTGCAAGAAATATAAATCTTCAATAAGTTTAGTTAATAATTGTAATTTTTATAATCGATATAAAAAGTTTTCTACAAAAATTATTAAAATATTAATTTCTATTAACCAGTAGAAAATGTTGTGTGTAGAAAAATATTTCATCTTTATAATATTTAATTGTTCATGGCCTGGACTTGATGGCCAATTGAATAACGGCCTTCTCGCCAGACAACATCCAATTGGGATCATTCTCGGTTAGCCACTCGACCGCACAATGGGGCATGCCACAATACAGATCACATTTGATGACGCGCAGCGCACAAATGCTGGTGGGCAAAAAGTCGCCCAATCCCTCGCTAAATGGAGTCGTTGGATTCAAGTTGATGTCATCGAGCAGTTTGCGATAGTTGAGATCTCCCTTGAAGATGGCCAAAGCGCCGAAACTCAAATGAACATACAAACATGGCGACAATTCTCGCATGCATCGGAATCCCTGAGGGCGGGTCCAGAAGGAACTGTTGTCACACAGTGTCATAGATCGATTTCGGACAAGACGTTGCAATCGGCGCCCAAAGTCGCACAGTTCAGTTATAAAGTGGTCGCGTAGGAATCGAAGCATCCAGTGAAAGTCATTGGCGGTGACATCCGAGACGAACCAAGGTATGGCCTTGACATGATAGCAAACCTTTTCTGCGAGTCGAGTGCGAATCAAATACTCACCCAGGAGGAGATCCGTGAAGAGCTCGAAGCCCGCATTATCCAAGACAATATCAACCGTGACGGGTAAGACGGAGGAGTGTATGCCCTCTGTGAGCAGTCGCCACACATCCGCCGATTGATCCTCTATTAAATGCTTATCGTACTCGCCAATCGGCTTATCAGGGAGCGCTTTGAAGAGGGAGAGATCGTATCTATTACCCCACAGCGATACCTTCAGCATCAGCTGGAAACTCTCTCGACTACGCGACAATTGCGATAACTCCTTCAAGACTGTGTGCATCAGGTAAACTATATTCCGTGCGGCACACATCTTTTGCGGACTAAAGTAGTCATAATCGCGGAGAGTCTCTTCCCGCCGGAATGCGGCCGAAATGCGTCGATATAAATAGCATTCGGCATGCAACCAATTAGCGGTAAACCATTGATTTTTCTCTCGCTTCTCCAGGTTCTCGATGAACCAATTCCAATCGTTTGCATCGGAATCTTTGTCATGGAAATGCTTAAACATTTTATTAGCCAAGACCTCATTTCGTAAGATGTCCAGGCTCCACAGAACCCGGCTAAGAGCGAAGCGCGCATAATCGCCACACTGCTCCATAATTCTATCCTCTTTTTCCCTCATGCAGCTCATCAGCTCGTTGAGCATTCGTGGCACACGTTCCCTAAAAGTCTTGTAGGCAAAGCTATATTTGTAACGCGCCGAGAGCGCATCAAGCTGTGGGGTGGTATTCATGATTATGTTGTGCTTCTTATCAAAATCCGTTGTAACATTGATATCCACTTCCTCGGCGTGCACAGATGAAAACTCCGATTCCATGTCAGATTGGCTGCCATGAATGGTGTAAATACTCTGTTTTGTCATTATTACCACTTGCAGTTTTTGGTATTTTTTGATTCGTTATTTACAATTTTGAAAAGTTTTTCCGAAACAACTAGAATTTTAATGAAATTTACATAAAAAGTACACATTAAGAAAAATTGCAGAAATACATATTATTATCTAGAGTTAATAAAATGGAATTTAAGACATATTGACACAGAATTTTTAAAGGCTTTGTGAAAATAATATTCAATTAAAAATATTTATTTAAAAAAAACAGCTAGCCACACATTATCATCCTCTCATTTTTTTTTTTTTTCAGACTTGGAAACTGCTTAAAATAAATTTGTAAAGCATTAATTTCATCAAAAAATAAACTTCGAAATTTTTAATGCAAAAGGAATTTAAACCATGCAATTTTTCTTTGATAAAATAACAGTTTTTGATCTAGAAAATTCCACATCGTTATTGAGAAAACTCATTGAAAAATCAGACTGGTTTGTACAGAAATCGATGCTGTACAATAATTATGCGGCATGTGCATTTATTTTAACAGTGAAAAACTAATTAAACAATTTAGCTAATCTTAAAATCGCAACAATTAATCTAATATGATCAAAGATCCAGATATTGGTTGTCTCAAATGTATTTACTTGGGGGCAAACTCAATAGTGCCATATTCACCAGTGAGCATCCATTCCTTGTTCTTCGCAAAGAGTTCCTCCGATTTACCCTGCGGCAAACCACAAACCAGGTCCGCTTTGATGGTGCGCAGCGTGCAAAGATTTGTGGGCCTAAAGCCTGTGAGAAAATATAATATAAATATAATAATTATATTTTTGGTTTAGCTAGATTTAAAAATTTACCACGCAGACAGGTTTCTAATGATTCGGTGCTATGCCAACTGTAATCACCGAGTAGTTTGCGATAGTTTAGATCTCCTTTGAGGATAACCAATTGTGCCTGCGAGAGGCGCTTATAAAGTTCCGGCTGCACTTCAGCCATGCGATAAAACTCGTAAGGACTTGTCCAGAAGTGCTCGAGTGGAGCCAACTCGAATTTGCCCTCATCCGTCAAACGTTTAAATTTCTTGCCCACCTCGCTCAGCATCGGATCAGGTTGTTCAATCAAAAACTGGATTGTCCAGTGATAATCCGCGACCCTCACATCGGATATAAACCACGGAATTGCTTTTGGATTGAAGCGCACTTTTCGCGCCAGCCCCTTATCGATTATATACTCGGCTAGGATCAGATCTGTGTACAACTCATAGCCGGCATTATCGAATACAAATTCCACAATGCCATTGCCATCTGATTTATCCAACAGTTCCCAAATGGCGCCAGTTGTATCCACAAGCAAATTGGCATTAAGTTCGTCTACTTGATGGAAAGCATCGCCAGTTGGCTTTACCTGTTTGCCGGACGTAATCGACAAATCACAACGATTGCCCCACAAATTCAATTTCATCAGCTTTCGGAACGTGCTCGAAATGCGTTCGTTATTTCGGGTGCCTTTCGCAACGGCCAGCATAGCATCCAAACTGAGCTGCGCCGCCGTTTGTTTCTGCTTTCGAAAATAGTCGTGGCCAGCGAGACGCGATGCTATAAATATGGCCCATAATTTCCGATACATATAGCACTCGGCGTAAAGCCAACAGGCAGCGAAATACGTTCTCTTCTCTTTCGGCAGTTTCTCCAGAAATAAATTCCATTCGTCAGCGTCGCTTTCTAGAAGTTTGAAGAACAATCAAGTAGATATAAATCTCAATTTATAAAACAAACAAAAGACATGTGGGTTTTTATGAGGGACGAATGAAATCTTTCCTACAGAAATGTCGTGTTCAAAAATGAACCGATTTGGAAATGCAATACATTATCGATCATGTTTTGCTCTCTAGATTACAACTGCATTTAAATTTACAAGCACAATTTTTGGGTAAAATTGCAACATTTCTTTTTGGCCTACCTTTATCATTGAAGGGCAGCAACGGTCCGTTTTTTAGAATATTTGAGCGCAGTTCCAGAACTGCAGCAATTGTTTGATCAATATGAATATCTGCATCCTATAAACAAATATTGATTATTGATGGATTGAGCACATTCTCTGAATTATGCAATATGTTAACTAAACTCACCGCTCCATATGTTGCCAGTAATTCATCCTTATCCTTGGCCAGGGAATCGGCAATTGTTTGTAGCGTTGAAGGGAGACGCACACGAAACGTGTAATATGCAAAACTCCTACAATATGCAATTGGGATCGTGTTTAGAGGTCAGCCAATCAAAATTACATCAGTGCTACATATGAGTGTATATATGTATATATACATATATATATACGTATCATATTCATATTGCTATATATAGCAATATATACTTACTGCTTGTATACGGCTGCTAGCTGCGTGTGTGGAGGAGTCTTGGCGTCAATAATTCCATTTTCCACATCAAAATTAGAGTCGTCTTGTGCCAAGGTCATGTTTGCCGTTTACTTCGTGCTGTGTGCTTCAACCTTATCAGCTGTGAATTAGTAAGTCCACCGTTTGTTGTTGCAAACTGCTACGGAATGCAATTTACCTCTTAATGTTGGCGCGAACAGTAGAAATGCAAGTTACCATGAAAGTATCACGCTAGATGTGGTATCCATAATATCGATTGTTGCTATCGATATAAATTGCAATTAATGCAATATAATATGCATAATTTATATATCGCTTATGCAAATTATCGAAAATGTCACAGCTCTATTGGAACAATCAGCTGATGCACAGCTGACCGTCAACTGGATTGTTTACATTTGTTTTTTTTCAATTGTAAACATTTTATGAAATGAAAGATAATCTTCTAGCTAAATACTCTTGGTACATACAAAATGTACAAGTACATTAAAGAATTAAAAAATTATATTCGAAAAAATTGTTTATAGTTAAATATATATTAATATTCATATTTGGATTAACTTTTGCTTTGAAACGAATTTGGTACAGATTTTTAGGCTTTTAATAGCCAAATTCACGTGACCCATCAACAAATTGAATTATGCCATAGTTGCCAGTAACCATCCAGTTGGGATCTTTTCTCGTCAGATCGTCACTGACACCCTGTGGAAGACCACATATAACCTCGGACTTGATTGTGCGCACTGTGCAGAAATTGCTGGGCAGAAATCCATCCAGGCATACTCTTATATCCTGCGTGGACTCCCAGCAGACATCGCTCAACAGTTTTCGATGGTTGAGATCTCCTTTAAATATAATGAGCTTTGATTGCTGAAGGCTTTGATATAATTCCGGTTCAAGGCTCCGCATACTGCAAATAACGAAATAAATCAGTTTTGGAGAAACAGGGGAATATTTCCGAGACTTACTTGTGAAAGGCATGTGGCGCTGTCCAGAAATAGGAAATAGGTGCTAATTCAAATTTACCATCATCGAAGAACTGCTTAAACTTATTGCCAATCAGGCTGATGATGTAATCAGTGTGTTTGCTCAGATACTCGAGGGTATGATTAAAATCCCGCTTTGTGGTATCGGAGACATACCAGGGGAAGGCCTTGACATGAAAGCGCACTTTTTCAGCGAGTCCCTTCTCGATGATGTACTCGGCAAGTATAAAGTCGGTGAACAGTTCGTAGCCAGCATTATCCAGTACTATGTCCACATGCTGTCTATTGATTGAATTGTGCTGCGACAAGCATATCCATATATCCTCAATATTGTTAATGAGTATATACTCATCCATGGCACCCACATCGTGCAGTACGTGCATATTGAAGAGACGCCCATCGTCTGAGTGATCATTGCGATTGCTCCACAAGTCCGTTTTCAACAACTCTGCAAACATCTCGATGCACTTTTCCGTGCGACGCGTATACTTTGCCAGCGAGAGTATGGCGTCCTGGCTACCGATCAAAGCCTGCTCCTTGATTTTGCCAAAGCAATCAAACTGTTTGATGAAGATGCTGTTCTCCACAAAAGAGTAGAGTTTACGGTACATATAGCACTCGGCATGCATCCAGCAGGACTGATAAAACGAACGTCCCTCCTTGGGCAATTCTGCAATAAAGTTATTCCACAAATCCTGATCCGGCTCTACAAGGCAAATACACTCATGTTATAAGTACAACTTGTAGAAGTTGAGATTTTCACAAACTTACCATCGCCTGTAAACTTCTGGAAGGGTTTGTCCGTTTGCAGTTCATACTTGAGCCTCGAGATCAGTCCAATGACAATCTTCAACTCTTCGCGAGCATGCTGCACAAATTGATAGGGCGTTTTAATTGATTGATTTGGAAGATCAATCGAAGCTTATTACAAACCTCACCATACTCTTCGATTAGCTCGCTTTTGTCCCTTGTGAGCGAATCGATGACCCTTGTGAGAATGACAGGCAACCGGTTGCGGATCGTGTGATAAGCATAGCTACGCTTAAATTGTCCGGACAGGAAGGCGTTCACTGGTGTGGATATATCGACAATATTGTACTTGGCATCGAAATCCGATTTGAAGACCTTTGCAAATGATTGTTCGTCAGCTTTGGTGTCTGCCACCGCTGAGCCATTATTGGTTGTGGCGCACTCTCCCCCTTCGTGTTGCTGCATCTTCGCCCTATTTATCTAGAATTTTTGTTGTTTGTGCTTTATTATGCATATTAATTAATAAACAGATCGTACACAGCCTACTTAGTATTCAGTTGAGAATTAGACATTATAAAAATATCTTTATTTATATGCATTGCTCGTTTTACGCTGATCAGAGTGACCGTAATGTTGGGAAAATTAATTTTAGTATGCAGCTCTGGCAAAGCTTTCAAAATTGATATGAAATCAACTATTTATAAAAATAATTTTTAGTTTAATTTACTGTTATTACTTTGTATTTAACAGTTAGCTAGATTATCTAAGGAAAATAAGAATAATTTTCTATTTTCGTATTTTTATGAAGTATAATTTTGCGGTATAATAATGGTATCTTGGTATTTTTTGGTACTTTTTAACTTCTGTTGTTTGCCTTTTTTGTGCACATTTTCACTTCCGCGTTCCCTTATGATACATTGCAGTTTTTATTTGGACATGGAACGCGACGCGGAGTCTTTGAGATGTTCAGTGCGCGGAAATTGATATGAATAATTAGCACATAATCGCCAGGGTAGTCCTAACGCCAATGACGATATAGTAGTGACAAAGTCAACAACAACTACAACGACACCAACGCGCGCGATCCAATTTGTTGACTACTCGCTCGGTCTCTGTGTGTTTTTGTACGGGGCATGCTGACTCAGTTTACGGATTACAGGCAAAAGACGCGGATACCACATTAGAATCCAGTTGAACGGGACCTGCATTTTAACATTTGCAAATGTGTACCAACTAAGGAAAAAACCGCACGAGAAACACACATACACACAAACACACACGCACACAAAAACACACATACACAGACGAACTCACGCAGCAGACAGCGCCACCTACAACACCCAACACCCCAAACACACACACGCACATAGACACACACACGGACACGGACACGCATACAATGTCACATTTGCCAGTACCACTTTATGGCTTCGCAGCATTTTTTATGATTTTCTGGTTTGGCACTTGGTGTGTGCATCTGATCGCGATCTGCTATGGCAAATATAAGCTGCACAAAAAGTCATGCAAACTGCCAACGGAATCATCGCCCCTGCCTGGTGTGTCCATATTGAAGCCATTGATGGGCGTTGATCCCAATTTGCAGCATAATCTGGAATCGTTTTTCACAATGGATTATCCGCTGTTCGAGTTGCTCTTCTGTGTGGAGGATAAACACGATCCGGCCATTAAGCTGGTCGAGCAGCTGCTGGTGAAGCATCCCCAGATCGATGCCCAGCTATTTGTGGGTGGCTCCGATGTGGGCGTGAATCCAAAAATCAATAATATCCATCCTGGCTATATGGCAGCGAAATATGATTTCTTTATGATATCGGACAGTGGGATTAAGATGAAGAACGACACGCTCCTCGACATGGTGCAGAATATGTCCGATCGGCATGCGTTAGTCCATCAGATGCCCTTCACCAGCGATCGCGATGGATTTGCGGCGACCTTCGAGAAGGTCTTCTTTGGCACGGTGCAATCGAGAATCTATTTGTCGGCCGATGTCCTGGGCATCAATTGTCATACGGGCATGTCCTGTCTCCTACGGAAAGCAGTCATCGATCAATTGGGCGGACTGAGGGCATTTGGTTGCTATCTAGCCGAAGATTTTTTTATTGCCAAGCGCGTCACCGAATTGGGCTGGAAGATGCGTATCTCTAATCAGCCAGCGCTCCAAAATAGCGGTGTCTGCGATATTGCCAGCTTTCAGGTAATAAATATCCCATATATATATGATAAGATTTCAATCCGTATTTTCTTAGAATACAATACAACATTGTTGTGTGTCCATCTCGTGAGCTTTGCAAAATGATAATCGCAACAGTTTTACTTTCTATACCCCTTACTTCATTCTTCAGAGAATGGTCAGCCGAATTTTGAAAGTTAATTTCTTACAAATATTTTATTTAAAAAATTATAACTCATTTATTTTTACGTACGTCCGTTAATGATAAGCATAATTTAACATAAATTAGCTGTTTTTAAAGCAGCAAACACAAATGTTATATAAGACACCTAGAACTTAAAGTAAGACTGCATTCATACGAAAAATTGTTAGAGAGTGTCTAATAGTCCACGTAGAGAACTTTTCTACTTGTTGATTTACAGTTTTATTCCCCCATGATTGCTTCCCACAATTCTAGAAAATGCTTTTTTTCATCGCAACGCGCTGCTAGCTTTTAGTTGTAAGTGTTTTGTTGGCACATAATTAAGTACAAGAAATACACTTATCAATCCAAATCGCTTAGCGAGAGAAGTTTAAGTAATTGCAAATTTGGTTTTTGCAAGATTATAAATAATATTTGAGGTTTAATACTCAAAACACAATATTCTCAAATACGATTTAATCAGTCAATATCAATGGGAAAGAATAGTCTTAAAAGTCTGGTAATTAAACCATTTATAGTCAGTGGCGGAATATGCCGATAGCAATAATGAGGAATCCTCAGAGTACGTCATAGCAGCATGTGTCGCCTTATTAATAATACCAGGCAGTAAAATATCGATTCTGGCTTGCCTTTTTTGAAACTTAAAAATAACACGTTCCTCTCAATGAATAAAAATACTATTTCCAAGAATATCCCATATTATAACCTCTCCTCATTATGAGTTTATTTTAATTATGAAATTTACTGTTGATTAATTAATCACATATCAATCAAGGATATCACTCCAACCAGTTCAATTCTAAGAAGAAAAAAAATGCTGGAATTATAGAAAATTTAATGAGAAAGATGAGTGTACGCAGATTGAAATATGCCTCTTCGTATGACTAATCGAAAGCAAATAGTTTCACATTCCAGTTATCGGTACTACACTTATTCTTAGGTTATTATAATTACTCTTTTTTCAAGTAAGCTATTTAATTATTTGTAATCTGAAACAATACAATGGTAAATTAGGGAATTAATCATTAATTCAGGTGTCCACTTAAGCCAAGTTAGTGGCATAAGTACTCAAATGGAAACAATCACGTAGCACATTTTTGAGGAATTTTTTTTAATTTAAATTGATCTGCATGTATGTTTATTATATGTTGTATAATAATATCTGTACATTATTATCATTGTAGGCGCGACTTATACGCTGGGCCAAGCTGCGTGTTGCAATGGTTCCCACAACGATACTGCTGGAGCCACTCTCGGAATGTATGATATTGGGTGCACTGGCTGCGTGGTCAGCATCGCTGCTGTTTGCCTGGGATCCATTGGTGTTTTATTTGGTACATGTGCTCTGTTGGTTTCTATCGGATTGGCTGCTATTGTCCATTGTACAGCATGGCTCGATGCCATTCCACAAATTTGAGTTTGTCATTGGCTGGCTGTTTAGGGAGCTAACCGGCCCATATTTGTTCCTGCATGCACTGTGGAATCCGGCAATACGCTGGAGGACTCGCACCTTTAAGCTACATTGGGGCGGAGTTGCATACGAATTACCGCTCAGTTCACCCGCATCGGATTCTTCGCTTACAGCGCCATTGCAATCGACGGCGCCCACGTTGTTAGCTACATCAGGAGGAGCAACGACGGGGATGGGAACGCTGCCGTTGGCAAAACATCGACTGCTGATATCGTAGCAGCAGCTAGTTAAAATTAGTTTGTTATATGCGTAAATTGTATAATCAGCGGACTGCTATTTCTGAGCTAAGTTGATGTGGCAGTAGTATTATTATTACTAGCAAAAATAACAGAAAAAAAAACCCCCACTTAGTCACTATATAAACTTAAGTGTAAGTATAAAGTCAGGTGAACTAAAGCGAGCTCTGTTGAGCTCTTCTGCTTCTGCTTGTCTAAATTACGGCCTTTAAGCTTAAGCAGCGGCATCCAAAGTCTGCACATGATTACTCCTGCTCGTTAACTAACTGACAGCATCAACTGTAACAACAACAAAATGTAAAATTGTTGAACCGAACTTAAACCTAAGTTGACAGCTTGTGCTTTAAGTATATAGATACATTATATTTGTAGAGATATATAAGTAAATTAAGTCAATTTAAGCAAAAGTTATTGTAATTTTTGTATTTAGTTGCACTTGAGATTCGGGGAAGAAATGAAAATGTTGCATAGTTTAGTTAGATTTTGTTATTGCTTTTCTTTTTAAATCGATTATCGTAATTATAATTAGATATTTATTATACCTAGTAGCAAAACCATATATTGTTTTCTTATTGATTTCAACATATAAACACATACATACTTACTATACTCACTATTATCCCTGCTTTGCGATTATTTGTAAATAAGCTTCGCCACACCGCCATCGAATAAATTTAATTTATATTACGAATGAGTTTTGAATTTTGTTGACGTTTGTGTTTTTATCATTTGAACAATTATATCATGTTATTTATTTATTTTTTTTTATTATAAAAATTGAGTCAATCAATGGGGTTTCACTTTTGTTCAGCTTATCTGTGTTTTATGATCGTTGTTAAGGTGATTTGAGTTCACAAATTACAATGCCATAACCGCAAAATTTCAGAGTTGACTCACATTACGCATTTCTTATCACATACCTATGTACATTTGACACATTATTTGTGGCAATTAGGGAGTGTATAGATACACTTTGAGGCATGTGTTGCCTCACGTCACATTTAATTATGCTAAATCTTTTATCGTATATACTCTTTATACTTTTGACATGCAGTCGGATCGACCACCCCGCAAGCCAGGAACTTAAGTATTATACATATAGTGGCAGTTAACTACAATATAATAACCTAGACTAACAAACTACTTAGTCAACACTCAAAAAAAAAAACGTGTGCAAGATTCAAGTAATATCTTCTGAAGAGAAAATTGAAAATTCTTACATACAAAACGTATTTTATAATCCCAAAATGATACCTTTGAAATTGTTGCGGCATGTGTTCTCAAATTTAATCAGTTTGTCCTTAACACAATCTGACTGTACTTGAAGTTAAAACACCCAATTTTTCTCTTTACTGCCATGTTATCACAGCAGTTCGAAACAATATGTTTTATTTTGATCGCAGCACTTTACGATTATTAGCCATACATATTGTCGATTGCGTACATACAACAAATACAAAACGATCAACTCTCAGTAGCAACTGCAAGATATTTTCCTTTCATGCACATCCATATATATATATATATATATATATATATATACATATTAATAAATTAAGAATATGTCTTGTACAGATTAGGGAGCCATATCAATTGCAAAGGCACAGAGAACAAGACCGCGGCCAACCGAATCGCTTCAATTGACCTATAAATAGAGTTGGAGATTAGTAATAAATACAAATACAAAAATGTATGCATTCATTTGTATATATGTATGTATGTATAATGTATACAATAAAATAAGGTATACATGTTAGTTTTTTTTTGCTTAGAAAAAAAAAAAAATAAAAAAATGGAGCAATTAAAAGAGTGTTTACTCAAATCACGAGCCCATGCCGTAAACTTGAACTCATTTATGCTTTATGTCCAGCCAACTTAAATCAACCTGAAAAGTTTTATTTGCCGATAACTGTACAACAATTTGATTTCTTATCTAAATTCTACTAGTCAGATATGTATGAAAAATTAAACACAATAAATTTAGCACTAGATAATTGATATACTTGCAAATACATTTAGATAGATATATTCATATATACATACAAATTATTATGTATCAATAATCAAGCGCAATTATCTAAAAGAAAAGTAACAAACAACAAAAAAAAAGTTTAACTGAGGTTTTTTTTAAAAACCACATACTAAAATACTTTTAGTCAAAAGAAAGTATTAAATTATATTTTTGCCTAACATAAAAAAACAGTTATTAAGTAATATGCATATAATTATAAAGATATATATTATTATTTTGCTGCCTCTGTCTGGAATTTCAAATGTAGACAGTTAGCTTATCAATTAAAATTGAAATTGGATGAGACTATTTTGGGTATGTGTTCAAAGAGATAATTTTGTTGGGCTTTTGTTTTAAAAGGTAAAAATTTATTAAATAAGATTGTATTTTTTAAAAATATATTGATAACTAGGCTAAACGGTAGTCAATAAATTAAACATTATTAAAACAATGACCAACAACTATCAAATAATGCTATTTTTATGCTTTAATATATTACATGATATGTCTCTCCAGGGCGAGAAATGCTCCATTCACGAGCGCAAGCCGTTTACGTACACATTAATGCTTATATATATATATATATATATAAACAAATATAAATATGTGTATCTACTGATAAGCCGCATTCACTGATGACTCACGCGAGTGTACTGATAGTCTGTTTATGTTTTCATTCTACATGTCATTGGTCATGACAATGTTAGAACGTTCGACCGATTCAAAGAACTTACAAAATATTAATTTAATTAATGACTAAGCATCCGTTACCGATACGGGACCATTCACTGTTTTAATGCCCAGAACAAACAATTTAACGCTCTTTGCCCGTATTTTACATTCCAGAAGATGTCGCATTGTCCGTATCTTTGCTTTATGAATGGGTTTTAGGCGCACAAAAATATGGGAATTAAGATATCATTCTGAATTTAGATAGTATGCTACAAAATGTTGAAAAATTCATTCAAATTATTTTCGCATGACACCGTTAAAAATTTGTCGCTGGAAGCTAATTCCAATTTATTAAAAAATGCTCGTGGGACCTCTGAAGTGAGTTACTGATATGATATCTCAAGTCCCTGCAATCTATATTAGTTAATCAGATTCCCCTTTGTATTTCCAACAATAACTTTTAGATTCTCTGCCTGAATATTCTTATTAATTTTAAATTACAAGAGTATTAAGACTGATTTTTACGCAGAATCGCATTTTAGTTTCGTAAGTGCATTATGCCGATATAAATTGGAACAGCGTGGTCGTTATTGTTCTTTAATTAATGGAAATTCAGTGAACGTTTTAAATGCTGCAAAATTTTCAATAACAGAAAATGTTATTTGCGAACTGGAACCAAATGAACTTAAACCAGGGCCTCAGTGAATTCGTTCAAGTCGCTTGCTCACTGATTGCTTTAATTGAACTTATTCCGAGCGATTCAATACAACTCGTCCAAATTGCAATCAAATTGTTAGAAAAAAGGTATATCTTATCTAGAACACCACAAACAATTACCAAAATTATAGTCAACAATACATAATGACAATCTGATTATAGTGGCGTGTGACAAAGCAGCAGAATGTTTATATTAGCTTAAAAGTTACGCACAAATTTTGGCATGCGAAAAATCTATACAGTTTTATCAACCAACCAACGACACATACACATACACACATGTGTGAGCATGCATGTGCATGTGTGTAAGTATGTGTGTGTGTGTGTGTGCACCAGCTGGCGGCGATTGGAATGGGGGCGTATGGAAAAAATTCTTTGCCACTGTCTGCGTTTGTTTCTTGTTTATTGTAGTTATTTAATGTTTGGCTCTTGAGTTTTAACACACGCCTCTGTAAATAATATTTAATAATGTTTAAAAATTGTGCAAATTTGCTGTTTACACTTGCAGATGTTTTGGCCGCTGCTGAAGCGGCGTTGATGAAGTCGTAGAAAAAAAAACACCAGTGAAACTTTTAGTTCATTCCCAACAAGAAACGAGAAAAGTTGCTGCCCGAACAATGGCCATGTCCAAGGTGATACGCGTGCTTGAAAAGTCAATAGCGCCATCTCCGCATAGCGTTCTATTGGAGCATCGCAATCACACCGACTGCATCCTCTTCGAATCGCACGTCTGTGCACTGCTCACCCAGCAGGAGAACGTTATTCGCAAGCAGTACACAAAGGTCAGTATCTATGTTCAATTACAACAATATAATAATTATTTTGAATTTTTTAATAGAATTTTAATAGCAAAATGTTAAGCCTTCAAGCTTAAAGTTTTGAAGAGCATGGCTTTAAACTAGTAAAACGCAATTAGGGACGCAATCGTAGCGTAGCGTATACAATTCAAGTCAAATTATCGTCTGATTGTACAAAAAAATAATTCGTAAAGCACCCAGCTTATTTAAAAAGTATCTTAAATTATTAGATATATAGCTGTAAATTGTTGTCTACATATGAATCCCCTAATAGCATGTTATGTAACATGAATCGTATGACTTGTTTTGACTTATTGATTCATAACATTTTGTATCTATGCTTGTTCCAATTATCCCAAAAACAATTCTTGGTTTAGCTGTGAAAATACCTATATAAACCAAAGAGAAAACGTTAGCAAATAATTTGTTTAATTATAATTGCATAAAATTAATTAAATATTCTTCTCTGCACACAGGTGTGCGATGCTTATGGCTGTTTGGGTGCACTGCAGCTGAATGCTGGCGAGAGCACTGTGCTGTTTTTGGTGCTCGTCACCGGTTGCGTATCCATGGGCAAAATTGGCGATGTGGAAATTTTTCGCATAACGCAAACGTCATTTGTATCGCTGCAGAATGCGGTGCCCAACGAGGACAAGATTAGTGAGGTGCGCAAGTTGCTCAATTCGGGCACATTTTACTTTGCGCATCAGAATCCATCGGCTGCTGGTGCAGGATCGCCACCAAATAGCAAATTTGATATAACGCTGTGTGCACAGCGTCGCCATCAGACCGGCGAAACGGACAATCGATTCTTTTGGAACCGCATGATGCACATTCATATGATGCGTTTCGGCATCGACTGTCAGTCGTGGCTGCTGCAGGCAATGTGCGGTTCCGTTGAGGTGCGCACCGTTTACATTGGCGCCAAGCAGGCACGTGCCGCGATCATCTCACGTCTGAGCTGTGAGCGCGCTGGAACGCGTTTCAATGTCCGTGGCACGAATGATGAGGGCTATGTGGCCAACTTTGTGGAGACGGAGCAGGTTATCTATGTGGATGGCGATGTCACCAGTCATGTGCAGACGCGTGGCTCAGTGCCGCTCTTTTGGGAACAGCCCGGCGTACAAGTGGGCTCGCACAAGGTGAAGCTATCGCGAGGATTCGAGACCTCGGCAGCAGCCTTTGATCGTCATATGAGCATGATGAGGCAACGTTATGGCTACCAGACGATCGTCAATCTACTGGGTAGCTCGCTAATTGGCAGCAAAGAGGGCGAAGCGATGCTGAGCAATGAATTCCAGCGGCATCATGGCATGTCCGCGCACAAGGATATCCCACACGTCGTCTTTGACTATCATCAGGAGTGCCGTGGCGGCAATTTCTCGGCTCTGGCGAAACTCAAGGAGCGCATGGTCGCCTGCGGTGCTCATTATGGCATCTTCTATGCCACCAATGGCCAGGTGCAGCAGGAGCAATTTGGTGTTGTGCGCACCAATTGTCTGGACTGCCTGGATCGCACCAACTGTGTGCAGACGTATCTCGGCCTGGATACACTCAATCTGCAGCTGGAGGCACTAAAAATGGGAGGCAAACAGCAGAACATTTCGCGTTTCGAGGAGATCTTTCGTCAAATGTGGATTAACAATGGCAACGAGGTGAGCAAAATCTATGCGGGCACAGGTGCCATTCAGGGTGGATCTAAGCTGATGGATGGTGCTCGATCTGCTGCACGCACCATTCAGAACAATCTGCTTGACAATTCCAAACAGGTGAGTAATGAATACGAATATCGATTCGTTTTGATTTGAGCTTTAAACTGATTTTCATATATACTTGCAGGAAGCCATTGATATTCTGCTTGTGGGCTCAACGCTCAGCTCGGAGCTGGCTGATCGTGCGCGCATTCTGTTGCCCTCGAACATGTTGCATGCACCGACAACGACGCTGCGTGAGCTGTGCAAGCGTTACACGGAGTATGTACGTCCTCGCATGGCACGCGTTGCTGTTGGCACTTATAATGTGAATGGTGGCAAGCACTTTCGTAGCATTGTATTCAAGGACTCCTTGGCCGATTGGCTGCTTGATTGTCATGCATTGGCGCGCTCCAAGGCGCTGGTGGATGTGAACAATCCGTCGGAGCATGCCGATCATCCGGTGGATATATATGCCATTGGCTTCGAGGAAATTGTCGATCTGAATGCATCGAATATAATGGCAGCCAGCACCGATAATGCCAAACTGTGGGCCGAGGAGCTGCAGAAAACCATCTCGCGTGACAATGACTATGTGCTGCTCACCTATCAGCAACTAGTTGGAGTTTGCCTCTACATCTATATACGGCCGGAGCATGCGCCCCACATTCGAGATGTGGCCATTGATTGTGTGAAAACTGGCTTGGGCGGAGCAACGGGCAACAAAGGTGCCTGTGCCATACGCTTCGTCCTGCACGGCAGCTCGATGTGCTTTGTGTGCGCCCATTTTGCTGCCGGTCAATCTCAAGTCACGGAACGTAACGCTGACTATGCGGAAATTACAAGGAAATTAGCTTTTCCCATGGGACGGACACTCAAATCGCATGACTGGGTTTTCTGGTGCGGTGACTTTAACTATCGCATCGATATGGAAAAGGATGAGCTGAAGGAATGCGTCCGCAATGGAGACCTGACTACAGTGCTGGAGTTTGATCAGTTGCGTAAGGAGCAGGAGGCGGGCAATGTATTCTCCGAATTCCTCGAGGGTGAAATCACCTTTGATCCAACATACAAATATGATGTGTTTAGCGATGACTACGACACATCGGAGAAACAACGGGCGCCCGCCTGGACAGATCGCGTGCTCTGGCGTCGTCGCAAAGCTTTGGCGGAAAGTGATTTCGGTGGCGTTGGCACAGCTGCCTGGAATCCGGGCAAGCTCATCCACTATGGACGCTCGGAGCTGAAGCAGAGCGATCATCGTCCGGTGATTGCCATCATCGATGCGGAAATAATGGAAATCGATCAGCAGCGTCGCCGTGCGGTCTTTGATCAGGTTATCAGGGATCTGGGACCGCCCGATTCGACGATTGTGGTGCATGTGCATGAAGCATCTGCAGAATCCGACGAGGATGGACCGACCATCTATGATGAGCATGTTATGGCCGAACTCATTGCTGAGCTCTCCAAAATGGGTGAAGTGACGCTGGTACGTTATGTCGAGGACACCATGTGGGTGACCTTTCGCAATGGGGAATCGGCTCTGAATGCGGCCGCCAAGCATAGCACCCAAGTCAGCGGCTTGGAGCTGGTCTTCGAGCTCAAGACACCCGATTGGCCCCAGCAGGTGGACAGTGAGATTGAACTGTGCACCACAAACACCATTCCACTTTGCGCCAATCCCGCAGAGCAGGCGCAACTACTCCAATTAACACCCGAGGTGCCACAGCGGCCCAAACAGCCACCAACGCGTCCGGCACCAGCGCGTCCGCCCATGCCTATGTCACCAAAGAACTCGCCACGACACTTGCCCCATGCCGGTGTAATTAGCATTGTACCCAAGCCGGCGAAGCCACCACTGCCACCGCAGCCAATGCAGACACCATTGCAACCGGTGCAGGTGGCAATGCCGCCACCGCCGCGTCCGCCTAATATGATTGGTGACACAACGCCCTCATCCAAATCACAATCACCCACGGAGATGGGTTCGCCGTTGCATGCCACGTCCGCGAGCTCGCCAAGCTCATCGTCGGGCAAGGCTTCTCCCATTGGAGGCGCCGCTGCATTGCCATCCGGTCCAGCCACACCACCACGTCAAACGCAGAGCAAGCAAGGAACGCCAATATCAACGCCCACACGCCAATTCAAGCCACCATCTCTGGATCAGGTCTCACCCACACAGGACACCGCCTACGAGACCACCAGCAATATATATGAGGAGATACAAGATGATGTTCCAGCACCACGTCATCCGCCACCAGCTGCTCCACCGCCAGTCATTGGGGCCCTGGATAGTCCACGTCGACAGCCGGCGGGGCCAGTGCCACCAATGGGTCCACCGCCACCGCTACCCAATCGTCGTGGTCCGCCACCAATACCAAATCGAAGTGGGAATGCACCGCCACTGCCCACACGCCCCACAAATAACTAAGAAACTCAAGAAAGCCAGAGTAAGTCCATATCAAATTAATATGCAGAACAAAAATTACAAAAAAAAATTAATTTAAAAAAAAAATTACTTCCCATACCGGGAATCGAACCCGGGCCTTCTGGGTGAAAGCCAGATATCCTAGCCACTAGACCATATGGGAGGCTGTCTGCCGAGCAGCTAAATATCGTTTACAGTTACATTACGTATGGGAAACTAGTTTTCAAGATATTCAGCTAAAAATAAAGTACAAACTAGATATGTTTTGTACTAAGATGATCAGAGTTATTAGTAAAGTAAAGATATTATTTAATCTATGTATTTTTCTCTTTCAACTTACAGTCCAGCTGTCAAGCAGTCCAGCACTCCAAATAAATGGCACTCCACATATTAACATTCCATTTATTGTTGTGTTTAACGTTGGGAATCGCATAACTAAATATTTAAAATTATGTATTTGCCAATTGTATAGAAGATATATCATTTTACGTACAATGTTTCCAGGCAATAATTAAAACTGAATTTGTTGTTTATATGCATACTGTAAGCTCAAAGAAGGAATTGTAAGTCGAAATAAGCTTGGTTCATTGCTTTAAACTTGAATGTCTCTACTTCTGTTTCTGTTTCTGTTATATGAGCACTTAATTACTTAACAAACACTGGCCGGATGTACACACACACTAATGCACCAAATAACCTAAGTATTTATGTTAACCATAGCGAGCAATCTGAACAAACAAACAAAAACTACATAATAAAGTATTAAATTACTACACATACATATGTATTGTATGTCTTAAATTATTATAGCCATACTAGTCAATTTATCAAATAATACAAAATCGAATGTGGTAGACGAAAGTATTAACAAAAAATGATAAATTAAATCAATACTATGAGAGCTCGCAATACTATAAAATGCAAGAGCTACATTCCATGGAAATCTTTACTGTCTAACATGTTAATTTAGACATTATTTGGGATGAAGGAATTATACGAAAACAATATCAAAGAAAAATGCAAATTGCAAAATATTTAAAGTGTTAATGTTACACCATATGTGAAAATTGTAAAAACAAAAAGTTTAATCACCAAATTGCAAGAAAGGTAAATCAATAAATATGCTACTTATAATACAAATATGAATTGAATTTTATTTAAAAGAATCTGACCAAGTTCTGTTGGGATCTGTACGAATCGTAAACCTTTATTTTTTTTTAATATTTCTGTTTTATTGAAACCCATTTAAAATGTACTTCAAACATAAACGTAACACTTAAGACTACAACCTTTGCTGCAGATTAAAACCACTTGGGAAGCGCATCGTTGGGCAGATTCTTGTGATTGGGCAAAGCGGTGCATGGACGTTGCTGTCGCCAGAATTCCTGACGCTTGTTAAGGAAGCAGACAGCTTCCTTGGCCAATGCAGAGATATTCTCTGTGTTGGTATCGGCTCGCACGAGATCCGGATGTAGCAGTAGCTTCTCCAGATACTCCTTGTCCACGCACAGCTCACCCAGAAGTTTGCGTGCATTGCGTCGCTCCAGATCCGCCTTTGTGGGCTTCTGTCGCACCCGAGCAATGATCAGGTTTTGCGACTTGGGCGTATTATCACCTGATTTCTTCGGCATTCCGCTTTTAATTGGAGCAACTGGTAATGTGGAACGGATTTTTGTCCCGATCGTGTTCTCAATGGCCTCCTGTGTCTTCTGCACGCCCAACCTAAATGAGGCAAGCTCCGGACGAGCACGTAACCCACGATGGAAGAACATCAAACTCTGCTCGAACTGACCCAAATAGTAAAGGGACTCTGCCTTCTGATATATGGCGCGTATATTGTTCTTGTCCTCGCTGAGCGCCGTTTCTGCATCCTGCAGCGCCTTGGAGGCCTCACCCAGCAGCAGATAACATTTGCTGCGAGAGATTAAGGCATTGATATCCGTGCTGTTCAACTCCAGAGCCTACAAGCAGAAAGGGATACTTGTTGATAGAAAAATATATAAAGTAGAGGTAACTTCGGCACGCCGTAATTTACCTACGGTTGCATAAGGAAATTAACTTAATTTAAATAATATTATGAATGTCCGTCGATTATTTCTATCTTTATAATATTTGATATAATTAAGATAGTTTCGTTAAACACAATAATTGTTAATATAAGCACTCATCTCATTGTTTCTAAGGCAGATGAATTAGGTATATTGTCTCTCGATCCATACGATTTAGAAAAATGTACAAACTGCATCAAAAACTTTGATGTATTCCTAGATTCCACAATATATCATCAAAACGGACTGAAATCACATAGTCAGCTAAATAGATCTATAGATGGAACATGGCTATAACTATTCGACTATTTATGCTGATCGAGAACAGCTATATATCATGATATCAAAGATGTTTCCTTCATCCTCTGCAGGGGTATACAAACATAAGTTGGGTGTGTAGTTAAAGATCCCCTTTTCCAACCTTGCAAAAGAAATGTATCGCATTCTCCGGATTCGCATTTTTGATCTCCTTCAAGCCGAGCGCAATAATCGAACTTATGTCCGCCTCGTCGGGGATTAGGAGCGCCTCATTGCGATCCTGCTTCTGCTTTATTTGCAGACTCTGCTTGATGTCAAAGGCACCGGCGCTGACAGCCGCCGCTCGATCCTTGTCCGTATAGAAGTCCACGAAATTCTCCTTGGGCTTCTTTTTCTTCAACATCTGCTCCTCAATGCGTTTGCGTGCCGCACGCAGCTCGGCCTCGATGCGATTGCCACGCTTGGATCCGCTAGGCTCCAGATCATCCGGATGCTTGCCCGCACCTCGGGCTCCACGTTCCGTTGAGGATTTCCCGCCGCCGCCATACGAGTCACGCCTCTCCCAAATGGGTACCTTATGTGAGGCACGACCGCGACCCTTTGACCTCTTATTCGATTCGTCCAAGGATTCCTCGTCTGCATTAGCTCCTGTGCGTAAGAAGCTCTGCAACAGCTCCTGCTCCTTATCAACAGCTAAAATGTTGTTCAACACACTCGTAGCCATTTCAATAACTACAGTTTAAACTGCGATTTGAAAAGTTCTCTACGTGGCCGAAAGTGTGAAAAATTCACACCTGCTGACAGTTGCAAACAATAGATAATTGATTTGTCATTTGCCCATGGTTGGTTGCCAGGAGACTAGCTAACTATAAATATGGGTTAACAATCGATAACAAATAACAAAACATCAACAACACGAGGCTAGGCAAAGTTCTGCGTCGAGTTCAATGGATGGATTTTAAAAGACGTATTGCTGACATTGAAAGCCTAGAATCCTCTTTAAGTAGTTCATACGCAACCATTTTAACAGGGAGAAGTTAGGAGTTGCACATCAGATGATCAATAAATATATTCAATTATCCGAGATTTAAAGCTTTTCTAATGGTTCTTGCTTTACCCTTTCTTAATGCACCTCATTATGCGAAAAATGCCTTTAAAATCTTATGGTCTTTATTTATTTTCCTTGGAGGAATCTTTAAGCAGAATCCTCTTTCTTTCTTTCCCTTACCTGTCTTAAGTATGACTCTCAAACTGTAAAAAGCTTTCAAATATAAAAGCAAATAGTTTTCCTGGTTACATGCAAAGCTTTTTCAAAGCTTTCTTTGTGTAGCCATCTAGTGAGAGCTTTAAATTTGCAGTCGTTACATTTTCAAATATTTAATTCTTTATAAATCCTTGCTTATAGATTTTACACAAATCATATTGAAATTTTTGCAATAGAATTCCGTTGATCACAAAATTTAAAAATATTTACCTGATTGTAACCATTCAATGCCTTGTAGTATTCACGAACTTTCATGTGATTGTTGGACTGATCACAGAGCAATTTTATGCTCGTTTCAAGTTCCTCAAGTGTGTCAACCTTTGGCTTTTTTCGTGGCATTTTTGAAATTAAATGTACGAAATTTAAAAGTTTTCTGTGATTTTTCCTTTTTCACTTTGCCTTATAAAAGATATTTACATTTATTTTAGGCATTTAACATACACCTTAAAACTCATGTCGATTTATTTAATTACTCATTAAATTTTACATTTATCACCTCACATCACGATTTTTATAATTAGTATATTTCTCGTAAATATATGTACTTGTGTGTAAGCCCAAATACTATATGCTCGTAGAAAGAAAATCCTTTTGACCGTGTGCTCACGTCGCTCGTCAATTTCCAACTAAACAGTTAACTGTTCTATCATATTTTTCTAGGCAGCCTTCTGTTGTATATATTCTTGTTGGGCTTGTTGTTGTTGTGGGCCTAAATGGGAGAAGTGGTCTCTGTGGATAAAAGTTGTTGTTGATTGTTGTGGCTTTTGTAACTTAGTTTGCATGCGCTGACAAGTCTCAATAAACTTCAATAAACTCGCTTTAATATCTCAACCATTTGCTCGCTTACTTAATTCTGTGACAGACAAAAATAATGACTGTCGAAATTCTTGATTCGAACATTTGTTACAGCCCATATTAATAAGTTTTAGAAAGAACTATTTTCTGATGCTCGAGAACTTTTTATGATTGATCAATAATATGTTCTACCGATTATAGGAATAATTATTTTATTAATTATTAAGAAATTGTATTATTTCTTGATCTAATGAAATTGATCGTCAATTGAATGAATACTTTCTTCTTTTTTTTTTTGGAATGCCCAAAAACCACGCATCGATAACTAATTGTAATCATTATAAATCAAAAGTTGCGTTAAAAAACTTTTGCTCGAAGCCAAAAAGCCACGCACGATGTCAATGTTGTTGTTGTTTGTTCGTTTTGGTTTTGGTGCGTGGAGAATACAAATCATTGCCTGTTGGCCAAATTAGCTTAATGGCTTTCTGATGTATACAATGAAGTAACAAATCCAATTAGGCGCTAGGCTGATAGGGGTAATCAATGAACGCTATATTCAACCCAAAAGCCAAAATCAAAGAGTTACACTCATTAAAATGGAAACCTCATTTATTGGCATTTACAACAATGTGAAGAACAAAAGGTTTATTGCAACATACTATTTACGAAACTATGCAAATTGCTATTAATTTTCTTGTATTGTTTTTAGAGTAAATAAATAAGTCTGATGTCTGGGCCAACCAGTCCTTAGGCCAGGACCTTGCGTGTTCCCCACTCATTTCACTGAAACCGGCAGCAACCTTCGCGGCGTGCCGAAACAATTTTGTTGTTTGGCTGTCCTCATAAGCAATCGACTACAGTGTTGCCTTACAAGACAATTTTGTGGCGTATTGTACCTTGTCTCTTGGTGCCTGATCAACCAACTTAGTCCAACAACAACTGACAGCTGCTTCTTGTTCCCCATTTTTTTTTTACTACGTTGCAGACATGATGGTAAAATTATGATATTTGCATATGTTCAAGTTGAGAACTCCACGAACGTCGTTGGGTAGTGTTGGGTGGTAAATTTCAGATCAGGCTTCGCTATGTGGGTTAGACTTTAATACAAATACTTATTTGTATTTACAATATTTGCAATTCTGTTGACAAATAGAGGCGGATTTTAAAGGGAACACGCTTATAATCGTTTCAATTGCTTGATTGCTGTGGGGCGGCTCAAACTAACATGCAATGAAATTGGCCCAAAACGAACTAGAGAAGGGAGACCTGTTGATATTTATTACTTTCTGCAACTTGTGTAGAAAGTTTGCCGGATGTGCCTCTACTAATTAAACTAAAATTTTCCAAAGCACCAGTCAAATATTTTTAACTATATAGTACCTCAAAGCAGACAAGATTAGCTAGGATATAAATAAAATCGGCAAACAAAACTGTTAAGTTCGTTGAGATGCCCCTAAATTACTCGAAGTGATATAACTTAATATAAAATCAGTTCTGTGTCCTCAAACCATTCATTTCGCAATCACAGCGTGCTGCAATTCCAGTTGATTTCGTTTAATAATTTAATTCCACCGTTAATCCTGCGAACGAGATAAAATCTTCCATTCAAAACATTGCGCTCACAAACTTATCGAAACGATGACGATGACAGACTGAAGTTTTAACATGGGCTCTAAATGTAAATGCAGTCGAGTGTTAACGTTTTACTCAAAATGGCACTGTTATGATCTTCTACAATGTGACTGTATCTTTAATAAATAATTTCGCTGACTATGATTTGTATCTTATCTACGCGTATTTCCCTAATTTTCGATTTATCTGTTTTGGCCTATTTGTTCTTATTTATTGTTATACCAGATAATATATAAAATAGAATCAATGTCAAGGGCATTTCAGCCGGCATGCCGGCAGTTTCAAATCAAGCAGTATTTGCACGTATGTCGATTAAAATAGATGTATGTATGCATATATATACTGATTCAGCTACATATTGAAGAAAGCATATATATTTAAATACATGTGTATGTGTATATAAATATGCATATACATATGCGCGTGGCGAACTATTTATAAAAATATAATTATGCACTTTAGCTAAATACTATTGTTGTGAAATGCAACTAAGTAAGATTGCCCTCTGAGCTAGGTGGTAAAAAATCAATAATTGTCACCGCAGAGATCATTTCACAACTGCAAAAGAAATGTCGTAATGCGTGGGTTTTTTTGTTTTTTGTTTTTTTTCTATTTTTATTTCCGTAAATTTGTAACGAGATAAGGTTATATAATTTATGTAACTGTTGTTGCGCGGCTCCACAAACAGGAGTGAGAAAATATAAATACACAACAAATGTGCAAACATAAATATGCATATATATATATATATATATAAATATATATATTTATGTATATGTATATATGTATACGTATGTGTGTACATGTGAGGGAATCATTAATTGGGGGATGGATTGGATGCTTCTCATCTATTTAGTTATGTAAATGCTACACCCCCTGTTTGTGCGTATTGAGAAGTTAACATTGGTTTTCTGTTGTTGTATGCATAATTATATATGTATGTTTTTATATTTAGTCCTTGGTCTGCATGTACTTGATCAAGTCAATGACACGGTTGGAGTAACCGAACTCATTGTCGTACCAGGAAATCAGCTTAACGAACTTGTCGTTCAATGAGATGCCAGCCTTGGCATCAAACACGGACGAGTGCGTATCGCTCATGAAATCGGTGGAGACAACCTCCTCATCAGTGTAGCCCAAAATGCCCTTCAATGGACCATTGGCCGCTTCCTGTACCTTGGCCTTAATATCATCGTAGGTGGCAGCTTTGCCCAGACGCACAGTCAAATCGACAACGGACACATTTGCTACGGGGACACGGAAAGACATGCCGGTAAGTTTTCCATTGAGTACCGGAATGACTTTGCCAACAGCCTTGGCAGCGCCTGTCGATGCTGGAATGATGTTTTGGGCGGCACCACGACCATCACGCCACAATTTGCCGGAGGGGCCATCGACGGTCTTCTGGGTAGCTGTGGTTGCATGCACCGTGGTCATCAGACCCTCAATGATTTCAAAGTTATCATTGATAACCTTGGCCAATGGTGCCAAACAGTTGGTGGTGCAAGAGGCATTCGACACGACCTTCATGTCGGGCGAGTACGCATCCAAGTTCACGCCGCACACGAACATGGGGGCATCGGCTGAGGGGGCCGAGATGACGACCTTCTTGGCGCCACCCTTCAAGTGAACGGAGGCCTTCTCAATGGTGGTGAAGACACCGGTCGACTCAACAATGTATTCAGCGCCAGCGCTGGCCCAGTTGATGTTGGCCGGGTCGCGTTCGCTGAACACGGTGATCTTCTGGCCGTTGACAACCAGGAAGCCACCCTCAGCGGCGACGGTACCCTTGAAACGGCCGTGAGTAGAATCGAACTTGAACAGGTAGACCATGTAGCTCACATCGATGAAGGGATCGTTAACCTGAAGAAGAAGATTCCACACATTTTCATTTAAAGTAATTACGTGTTACAAATACTTTCTCTCTATATATATACATAACGCAATATATAATAGTAAATAACTTACGGCAACGACGGTAGCGCCTTTATCGATGGCTGCACGCAGCACCAGACGGCCAATGCGTCCAAATCCATTAATACCGATTTTCGACATGTTTAAGTTTTAGTTTTTTTTTTAATTTAACTGTCTTAAAAATTTGCCTGGATCACCACTTTTACTTTCGCTCAGTTCACTCGTCGGGAAGCAACTGCAAGCTGCTCCGTCGAATTTGAGTTTAGATAAAGCGTTTGCCTTCTGGCTGAGCGAATTGAAAGTCAAATGAAGGACGTTTACGTCACGCCCACCACCACCGTGAAATCATTTGGCGATTTGTGGGCAGTACTAAGCTGATTGCTATACGACGCACGCGCAATCTTTAGCATAAGCGAGTCGTGCTGCCAACCTTATGCGACGGCAAAGTGACCATATTGTGACTATTCGAGTACATATTGCACGAATACAGAATGCCCGCGAAAATTTGAAAATACTGCGCCAGGGAAAAACTACAAACTGCTGACTGAACGAGACAGAATTCTATAATTATAATTATACATTATATATATATTTACACAATTTTCTTAACCAAATCATAAATGGTTGCAATAAAAAGAGTTCTTGCTTAAAAAAATAATAGCGAAAGCCTGTTTAATAAAATCTAAAATCACAAAATCCGTAGATCATAATATGTTTGATACAGTACTCTCAAGATTTTCTGAAAATCTTTGAATCGACAGTAAGATTTCATTTCCCTAGAGATCCCAAAGGGAATGGTCAAAATACTATTCAGGAACTCGGGCTACTTTTACATAATAAGGTAAATTACAGTCAAATGACAGATTAAAAATAGTAAAATTTCGTGTTTTTTTTTATAAAGTTTATTATGTAAATAACATATTACATGATATGTACACTTATGTACATATATGAATATTTTTCGCATATATGCCGTACATATAAACAGATGAACAAACTATATCGTGAGAAGATATTTTAGATTTTCGTTAAAAAATTCGTATTGATATTGAGTTACGTTATAGTACATATCGAGAAGTTGAACTTAGAAAACTTTAACATAAGTACACATACATACAAACATGCATTATAAATAATTTAAAGTAATTGCTGTAGTCGCAACAAGTGGAACCACACCCTACTACTGCCCACCGGTGCGCTGTACATTGTCAAAGGGCACAAGGATTCCGGGCGGTCCTCCAAACCGACTCTGGTGATGCTGGCGGTGACTGGACGCAGCTCCAACCGAATGTTGATTTGACAGCGAATGCGATGGCTGCTGAGACTGCTGAGTTTGCTGAGTTTGCTGAGTTTGCTGAGCTTGCTGCGTCGGCTGGAAGGGTCTGGGCACATTCTGAGGACTCAATACGCCGGCGGGTGCACCAAAGCCACCCGTATAACGGCCAGTATTGCCACCTGGTCGCTTCTTCATCTTGATGTTGAATTCGTGCTGACTCCCAGCGACATAGATGTCTGGCTTGCTGGCACTTTCTGGACGCAGCAGACCAGCTGGTGCACCAAAGCCACCAGTATATTTGCCCGTATTGCTGGCAGCGGTCGCTGCTGTTGGCAGGTCGGCGGCGGAGGAGACAGTTGTTGTTCCTTGATGGATGCTAGTGCCTTCCGCCTCTGCAAAATGAGATTGTAATTAGTTTGAGTTCATCGAATGAGACCTAAGACTAACCATTGCGCTGTGTGTTGAGTGGTGTGCTTATGACCTTGCCATCATCGCTCTTGCTGTACTCGACCTTCTGACCATCGGCTGGATTGCCATTGCCGGGTGGAAACTGCTGAGGTTGCGGTTGCGTGGAAGTCGTCGTAGAAGAATGTGATGTTGGCGGATCGAAGCGTGCTGGAAAATGCGTGATAGAGTTTGTAGTAGAAGTGGAACTTTGGTCGGTTGTTGGTTGTTCTTGTTGTGGTTGTTGTTCGTTGTTGTCACTGTTAGTTAGGACTGTAGGCGGTATTAGCACCAGCGGCGGCTCCACAGTGTTTAGCTCAGTGCCATCGTTGCTGGATGGAAGCGTAAGCGTGACTTTGGATGGAAAAGCAGAGGAATCAATTTCAGCTGGTGCTGAAGTGGTGGTGGTTGTTGTTGTTGTTGTGGTTGTGGTTGCTGTTGGATGACTAGCAAAGCCATGTGGCTGAAAATCTTTAGGCTTACTACCTTCCGGTTTGTGGAGACCATCATCAGGTAAATCCTTAAAATTGTCCGGATTATAGGGCACGCCGGGACCAACATCGGGATAGTCAAAGTCTTTCAACCACGATGGCAAGGTGGCCGAATCAAATGGATTAGGTTCAACAGGCACCGATGGCGTTGTCTTCGTTGGAGCTGTGGGTTTAGGGGTGGTTGTTGTAATCAGTGGTTCTTTTTCTTGTTGTGGTTGTTGTTGTTGTTGTTGTTGCTGTTGTCTTGGAGTGATGTGTGCTCTAAAAATATGTGGTGCTTGTGTGGGGCGCGCTGTGCTGGGTGCTGCTGTTGATGGTGCTGCAACCGACGGACGTTTTGTTGTCGTCGTCGTCGTTGTTGTGGTTGTTGCTTTTATGATTGTTTTTGTGGTTGTGCTTGGTCGCTCCGATGTGGGAGGTGGTGTCAGCTGTAGATTGTTCAAATCTACAAACGGTTCGAAAGGTGGCTCAAGATCTTCGGCCAGGGTATGATTATACTGATCATTATCCGTGGGCACTATGAAAGTGACGGCAACATCGAGATCCGGGTCGGTAACTTCCTGCAACCACGGTGGCAATGTGTACGCATAGGCCTCTTCATTGTCCAGCTTATAGAAGGTCGATGGATCCAGTGGTGTGGTACTTCTAGCTGGACGTGGTGTGGTTGTTGTTGTTGTCGTTCTTCTAGTGGTAGGTCTTATTGTTGTTGTTGTTGTTCTTCTTGTTGTGGTTGTTGTTGTTGGTTTTGGAGTTGTTGTCGTTGTTGTAGTTGTTGTTGTGGCTGTAGTGGTGCTGCGTGGTTTTGGTGTTGTTGTGGTGGTGCTATAATGAACGGTACCGCGACTACGATTGGGGAATCTTCCCGCATTGCTGGGCGTGATGCCGCCCACATGTGCATTGGTGCCATGAGCTTCGGGTCCATCGTCTAGTGTCACTACAGAAACCACACCTGGAGTGATTGGTGCTGGTGCCTGGGGAGACAAGCCCTGTCCACTGCTTAAACTAACGCGTATATTGTGGCTACCGGGTTGCTCGACTCCAATCACATGCTTTGTCGGCTGCTCTTCGGTTATGATTATTGGTTCGTTTTCTGGTACCGTTTCCAGTGGTGGCAACAGATCCCAGGCAATGACGCTAAGTGGTGCACCATTCGGTGCTGGTGTCCACGGCACTGGTCCACCAATATTCTTATCCTTTTGCTGCAGCTCCAGCAGATAGTCCGGCAGGGTGCCAATATTCTCCTCTTGGTTTTGGTGTATGGGTATCAACTCGGCCTGCTCCACTTCCACAGTTACATCTACCGCATGGGAATCGCCTGTTGTGGTTGATGATGCATGCTTTGGTGGTGTTAGTGATGTATCAAGTGCTGATGCGAATGAGGTGCTGTCGGTGGTGCTGTCGATATCCGAATTGGGTTGCGCCACCGCAATGGCATCTAGTTGGGAAGGAGTTGTAGTTGGAGTTGAATATGTGGCGTCAAGGCTGGCAATGCGCTTAGAATTGTTCTGTTTGGACGCGACGACTGCGACTGCGGGGGATGGGGCTTGGGGATTCAGGGTGAGCAGGGTAAATGTGGGTGGTGCATGTTGTGGACTAGCGGCCATAATTACATATTTCTGCCCAGACGAATCACGCTTGGCATGATTGGATCTGGATAAATTAACTGGTTCTACATATGGAGGAATGGTTGTGGATGTGGGTGTGGCTGCGGTTGTGGTGCTGGTGTGGGTGTGGGTGCGGGTGGTTATTGTTGCAGTTAGGTTTAAGTTAGTGGTGCTATTAGTGCTAGGTGAAGTTGCTACTAAGAGATTTGTGTTTTCATTGTGCGTTTGGTTAAAATTTGAAGCTGCTATTGTTGTTGTTGTGGCTGTGGTTGCTGCACCGCTGGCGACGTTGCCATCTGCTACTGCTGCTGCAACTGCTGCTGTTGCTGCTGCTGCTGTACCCCTTGCTGCTGTTGCTGTAGTTGTTGTTGTTGCTGTTGTTGTTGTTCTTTTTGTTGTCAACTCACCAGTGTGCGGTGGCAGTAAATCATCGGATGGCTTGCGTATCTCAGTGATGCCCGATGCATAATTAGGTATCTCGAATTGAACACCCTCAGCGCTGACGACCTTGCGCCCATCGGGCGTATCAATTGGACGCAGTGCATCAATGGGATTGCCATAGCTATCAATGGCCCGAGCGAAGTCAGTGGGTGTTGCCTCAGCCAATGGCGGTTGCAAATCTAATGAAAATGGCGATTGTCGCACATCTGCAGAGAAGGGGGAAGATTTTTGTTGTTGTTGTTGTTGTTTGTGGTTTATGGTTTCGACTAACATATGTATGTATATGCTTGTATGTACATATATGCATTTGGCTGTTTGTATGTGTGTGTGAATGCTGCAAGCCAGAAGATGTCAAGAGTTTGCAGCAATTTGTTGGCGAGTTAGGAACAGAAGATGCCATGGATGAAGAAGCAGAAGAAGAAGCAGATGAAGATTGTAGATGAGACAGTTGTGTGGCTCTTTGTCAATTTGGCTGCCATTCTAGCTGAATGATTGACATTGCCTTAAATGCCCAGACACACATATATCTTGGGTGTCTGCAAGACTAGTCATCCTAGTGTTAAGCTTGCTTGTTTTTTATTCTTTCTTTGTTTTTGTTGTTTTTTATTTACAGAGCAGTTTAAGTTGACACATAACACACGAGCAGAGAATTTCAATTTGAATTCAATTTTAGTTAGTCAGGCCAGCTGGGGTTACCAAGTAAATGCCGCTGCTTTTTATGTGCCAAGTTTTAAATTGACAGCCAAGTTCGTTGCCTAAGTCTTTTGTCTTTTATATGCCTGAAATCGAATGCATTCAAGTTTAACACTATATTTCATCTTGCAAATACGAATGTTAAACTTATCAAGTAAGAATATTGTAGTCTAGAGATAGAGAGAGAGCTTAACTAGCAGATACCCTGCAATCATGGTTTTGTCTATCTACATTCATAGATATTCAAATTGGGAAATTAAATTAAATTTGTACACATCATTAATAATATGTCAAGGCTTTACAATTTCGATTAGAAATCTGATTCGAATTTCAAAATTAATGCCATGACTTAGCCTCTACTTTAAGAATGCGTTTCAATTTGAAAAAGCAACTTTTCCTTGTCGTGTTGTGTTTATCATACCGGCTAGTCAGCATTACAAATGAAAACTTAATAAATACTTTTTAATAAGTGCTCGAATCATTGTTCAAACTAGGTTCTAGCCACGACTTGTTACAACAATAAAAAAAAAAAACCTTTGACGCATATATATAGATATTTTTTTATTGTATTCGATCTAAGCAAATATGCGTCACTCAGTGAGGAGGATGTTTATAGCACATGCCAAACCAGTCAAACTTGATCAGACTAGCCTTATCGATAAAAGCCGCGCCCAGCGCCCACATTAATATACAAATCCATATACACATACTTGTACTAACCAAATCAAAGTAAATTATGTTTCTTACATATTCGCAGTGAATTCCCAAATTTATTCTAACAACTGTCAGTAAATTAACTCATTAATAACCACTTGAATTATTTGAGAGTCATACGTATCCATGTTTTGAGTCATTTGAGATTTTTACAATGAATACTGCGGAATTTTTGGCGGCATTTGTGTGTGTGGATGTGTGTGTGTGTGTGTGTGAAACTTGTTTCGCAAAATAATTAAAAAGAATTGAACAATAACATACGTAAATGAATTTTAGGAACAATTACATACGTTAATTAATGTAAGCATTCAATCTTTTGAAAACAATAAAGCCATAGTAAATTTGGAGTCATGTTTGATCAATGCACAAATACGTTAACACGTGAATCAAGTTAGTTATACTATGCAAAAAGACAATAATTGAATTAGAATCTGATGGAGGAATATAAAAGAAAAATACTGAGCTTTTAGAATGTGGTTTTTGACATATCAATCCAAAACTGGATAGAGAGAAAGACAGAGATAGCAAGCGAATAGAGAAAGCAAGTTAGAATGAGAGAGAGAGTGAGACTTCTGGTAGGCGTTTAATTTTTCTAGCCGAGTTCCTGTTACTAAACATATGTGCATAAATTCATTTTAAATATTATTTATGTTTTTTCATTTGTAGTCATATGGGAATTGTTATTATTATTATGAAATACTGCAAAAACTGCAGCTATGAACTGAACAATCTAACTATAAGAGGGGATTTTAGCATGACTAGTGTAGCCTTCAGCAATGAGTATTGTTATTACGCTTGATTATAAATAATTAAACATGCTTGTCCAATGGCAGTGGGATTTACTTTTTGACAGACAGCTTATCAGTCTCAGCTTGAATAGAGCTATGAAAAATGATGCCGCTCATTTTTATCAGAGTCCCTGAAATCCGAGAACAACTCATTAAAATGAGATACAAAAATAATCTGACGGCACCTCATAAATATGAATTATCTACAGATACAAATGTCAGATATGACTAACTTAACGTTTTTTGCTATTTCTTTTTTTTTTTTTGTTCTTGAATGTGTGAAAGTGTTTGGAACACAAAATTTCATTAATATTAATATAAAACTTGATAGATTACCAGAAAAAGATTCTGATGAATAAATATTGAATAACTAATAAATAAACACTATTAATCTTACACGCCCCAAAACTAGTCAAAATTAGTTTGCCAAGTTCACTGCCAATTAAATTTTGTTCGTTCGCAAATTTTTTACATTTGATGTGAACAGCGCTTTTTAATTTAAGTTTTTTAATTGATTGACGACTTCACGACATTTGCACCCACTAAAAACAAACAGAAAATGACAATGGGATAATTTTAAGATTTGTCATTTGTTTATCGTTATTTTATTTGATTAAATTTTTGTGTTTGGCCATTTTTACAGTTTGTTTGCTTGATGTTTGATTTTTGACAACTTTTATGCGATATCTAGCAACCTTCGTTAAGATGATACATAAAAAAAGAGTAAAATGTATTGAAGTTTTATTAATCTCATCTCGCGATCTCTGTATCATCTTCTTTGACCTTGAGTTAGCGACTTATTTAAATCGTACAACCCACACATAATTATCATCATAATGCTGATCACAAACATAGCAAAATAAAATCTCGCGCGTGTAAATAATACTTTTGTGCCTGCTTTGGTTTGACAATAAATGTTTAAATCAAACAACAAACTTGAAATAAACATTAGGAAGAATAAAAACAATGACAATCTATTGAATTATTTGCAAGCCATATCAAATGCCAAGCGGAAATGCCAGCTATTGAAAATGCATGAAAAATTAAAGACACAATCAAGCAGATTATTTGATTGATTTAAATACTAATTTCAAAGTGCATTTGGGTTTACTCCAAGCTATGATTTAAAGTGGGGTAATGTACAAAATTTAATCTCACTCAATTAAAACTCATTAGTGACGTAAGAAACTCATTCGCAGATTATCAATTACATCTTAGAGCTAAATATATATCAAACGGATCTGTTCATTGTGCTTGGTTATTAAGTAATTATGAAATTAGGTAGGCTGCGCTAAATTCCAAAGCGGATCATATTAAGTATAGTAATATAACAAAAGACACAGCTTCATAATGGGCCCCTCCCCCCTTAATTGTACAAAACAACAACGAAAAAACCACAACAAAAGCAACATCCAAAATCTGTGCAAATTTGTTAATTATCACGTATAACGGATAAGTTCAGACAAAAAATACCAAATATATTGTCGACAAGTCGTGTGAAGAAATTCCACTTAAAATGGCAAAGTGCCTCAAATTGATTATAAGCCATTGTATGGCAATCAAAGCGGTGAAAAGCTGCCAATTCAATTTGGCCAATACAATTTCAAGCCGAATTAACAAAACAGAGAAGCGCCTCTGGCCAAAATCAACAAATTGGCAAAAGCAATTAACCAATAGACGAATGGAACTAAATATATTAAAGTTAAGTTAAACAAAAGTCTGCTTAAAACAGCAAAGAATACTCACATCAATCACGTGCCAAGGATTTCAGATTTTGAACTATTTGCATATAGATTTGATAAGAAGACTGACTAGTTGTCAATAAAAAATCGAGACAAAATTTAAAACCAGGCAAAATTCTTGTTTTTCAAAAAAAAAAAACATCAAACAACATTTTGACATTTTGCCGAGCCACATTTGTCAACTGTCAAAATTCCAGTTGACACATTTTTTGTGCATGTGTATTAATGAACTGTTGTTGATCAGTTGTCTGATCATCAAATGCTAAGTTGCTTATATTTATTTACTTTTTAATAGTTGTCACATTCTATAGAAGACGAAGTCCCCCTTTGAGATTGCAATGAAGTCGACACTTAACCTCTTTTCTTGGTCCCCCATGACCCAAAAGAAAACAATGAAAGCAACAAAAAAAAGAAAGAAAAAAAAAACAAAAACAGAAGTCAGTTTACCAACCAAGCTTAACAAATTGTCATAACAATTTATGGACTTGTCGGCAACCCCCCGAGACACAAGATAAACAGTCGTTTTTTATTAAACAGTACAAGCTGATGTTAAAGAAGAGCACTCCCAGAGGTCGCCCTTAAAGGGGGACACCCTCCAGCGCCTCCTCGATACTGAAACCTACACCGACACCAAAACCGAAGCCTTGCCAGTCACGTCATTTGGCTCTTACATAATATTTGTTGCTTTTTTATGTATTTTGTTTTTTTGTTTTTTTTTTGTTATTGTCTGGGGCCGGCGGCTTCTCGAGTTTCATTTGCCTTTCAAGTTGCCTTTGGGAATGAGATGTTTTTGTCGCCATTGGCGGCAGAGTTATTTATTTTTACAGCTACTACTTTAGTTTTGGTTTTTGGGGGTCTGCACAATAGCTGATAAGTGTTCAGTTGTTTAATTTAAAAAAATAATAATAATAATAATTACAAATTTCCGCTGAGTTTATTTGTCAGCTTATTTGAGGCGCCCGTTCCGCCGCAGGGCCCCCAGATTGAGATGAAGATGCGTCCCCCAAAAAGATGCATTGGCAATCATTTTAAGTTAAGTGGACAATGGATAAATGGATAACCCTGATGAAGCGTGATGTGTACCTTTGGGTCATGAGCGCAGCTTACACATCAAGGTCACTGAATCGGGAGAACACGTTATGATATTGAGGGAAACTACTTTACATGATAGCCTTGAGAAATATGTATGATGATTAGTAAAATGTGTATGCTGGGAATTAGTGACAATTGGAGGATATAGTTATGGGAACAGTTCAAACAGACACTCAAAGGACATTTAGATATATTATTATTTACACTTATTTTAAAGCTATATAAAAGTTAGTTAGAGCTAGAACAATAATTTCGACACTTAGAAGTTATAGGGAAAAAACAAAATCTATAACTATAAAATCAACTTTTCAAATTTATGACAGCAATTAGAGAATCAGGAAATCCCGTAAAAAATTATGAGTATCTTTGGCCAAGAAAAAAAGTGGTAATAATTATTTTTATAGGTACGGAAAGATTTTATGCAAAATATTTTTAAAAAAGAAAATTAAAAGAAGCTAGGTAGTCTTGAAATAATAACATATTATGCAAAAATATATTTAATGTTTTTTTTTCTGACAAACTATAAAAACAAACTTTAGTTTGCTATTCTATTTAATATTTAAATATTTACTGCACATATAACTTAAAGACTAAGCAAAGACTAAATTGATTACAAACGGATTAAAGAAGTAAACAAACATGCAATAATTGGAAATTATAGACTCAATTCACATGCGCATAAAAAAACATAATTCCAAAAATAAATAAAGAAAGCAACACGCAAATAGGCGAAAGACGAAAAGGAAATCAAACAAAGGAAACCAAACACTAATTAAACATTGTATGGCTCTGTGCGAATTGATTACGAATTCGAACTGGTATCAAAATCGATATGCAGTTCGAATATCAATATTTATGTTACCAGGCCTCCCAGCTGCTGTATCGATATTCAGCAGCGCTGTCACTAACAGCAGCGCAACGGTAACGCAGCCGGCAGAACTGCGACTGCGCTGCTCCAATTTAAAGCTTCGCGTTTGCATTACGGAATTTTTTTTTGTTTTTATTTTTCTTATTATTATTTGGGAACTGAAGGTGATGTTATAGTTTTTTGTTGTTGATATTGCTTGTTGGGGATTTACTTAAGTTCGTATTTGTCACGCTACGGATAATTTAGAATTGGGCATTGCCCAAACGAGTTTAAAAATCCGCGAGGAATAATTAACGCGTAGGCAGAATAATAATGATGCCACCAAGTCAAAGAAGATGTTGCCTGCTGCGCGGCTGGTACTGAGTATGATGACAGCGATCCACAGCGACGCAATCAGCGCCCGGCGTGCACAAAAACAACCTTATTGCCAAATACAAATAATATGTAATATTAATATTTTTTTTTCTCTCGTATTTATTTATTTATTTGATTTTTTTCTTGTCGCGACTGCACACAGACAATTTTAATCAATTGTGACACGAATTCACGACTCGCAAAGATGCGGCGGAGACGGTTACGAATACTGAGACGGAGACGTTGACGACGAGGAAGATTGAGATGCGCGATGCGCTCGAGCGTAGCAGAAACACGTCCGTAGCTCACGAGTTCTGCGCTTTTAGTAAACTTCGCCGCCGTCAGCGACAACGAATGAAGCTTGGCTTTATGCTTGGGCTTGAAGCTGACACAGCGACTGCGCACAGTGGTCAAAATTGATTCGCGATTGCTAGACGTAAATGATTGCCAACAAATTGCGCATATATTGATTTGTTATGACAGTAAATCTTTAAGCGTAAATATACAACAACTATATATAAATATTATGTAAACTAAACTAAAATCTTAAAATTTTTAATAAGAAATGCAGTCCTCTTTCACAAGTTATACATAGATATTGAACCAGTATGCAGTTTGTTGCTCAGCGCAGCAGCGTCGTCTAAGCAAATAGGTAAACAAATGTTCCGGGCAAAAGGAAATTGTGTAGCATATAGTAACATTTGCAATGTTGACTCTCACTTTTATTCTAATTTTACGTCAAGCTACCAACCAATATATGCACATATAAAGATATGTTTATATGTTATATGAGTTTGTGTATACACATAAATATTCACATGATTAGATTCCATAGATCGATTCAATTGTTGACTGCAGTGGCGCTGTGCACTTGAAACCGGTAAACAACAGTGAACAGTGAAATTAATTGCTGTAATTGCCTTTAATCATATTGCGTATAGATTTGCATTCTTGATCCGAGGCACTGAAGCGCATATCCAATGTCGCCCAAGGTCAAGCTAACAGCGAACTAACATACTGTTAACCTATAGTCAACTGCCCTCGGTTGCCAATCGCAAACGTTTCAAAATTTTAGCATGTATATTTTTAAATATTATGCAAATCAATAAAATAAAATGAATAGTTTTGAAGATAGAACTCATTTGTTTTGTTTTTTTTTTTTTAAATTATTGTTTATTTATATATTTTTACAGGCCGGTTTGGTTTTTAAGTTTAAGCGAGGAACTTGTCTATCTGTCCAACTGGGCATGTCACTGTCAGCGTGTTCATCATGCATCATTTAAGTCGGTCTAAATCGGTATATATGCATATACATACATACATAGAATAGATCCTGTTCTTTGATAAATCGTCTTTGGCGGCTTGCGCTTTCAGCATCATTAAACACTTACGCTTATGAGCGGCAATTCTTTTGTGAAGTAAATTTTTTGGTATCTTTTGTCATCAATGGCATTAATTTCTTGTCATTTTTATATTTTTTGGCATTTTCTGGATTGAGTCAGCTGCGCTTATTTTAGATCACGTTGTGTGAAAAGTCGAGTTGTGCAAGACAATTAAAAAGACAATTATCGAATATCGCTCTCTCTCTCTCTCTCTCTCTCTCTCTCTCTCTCTCTCTCTCTCTGCCTCTATATATATATATATATATATATATATATTAATAAATATTGCTCTTACAATCGATGATCCCTGATGATCAAAGTGTGATTTGGTTACACAATGATGATCATGCACATTTAACACACTGATCGATTAATGTTCACTAATTGTGTCTCTAGTTCATAATTGCCAACATAATCTGCCAGGGCGCTCATAAACTAAAATTATGTCAGCTGGTTCCGCATTTGATGGCACTTCCCCGTGAACGAACGAATGATGAGCTTAAAGCCTGAGTATGAGCATCAAATGTTAAATCATAACTAGTTCAGCATTAACATTATTATTGTTACAATTACCGCAAAAGATATTACCAAATGGACAAAAGTTCGCTACTGCGCTTTTGTTGTTGTTGCTGTTGTTAATGTAGTTGTTGTTGTTGTTGTTGTGCACCCACCGACAATAAATCAAAGCTGAGAGCTCCAATGTTCCAAACAAAGCCATCAACGGGACGCTACCTCGACTCAAGCGGCGTCAAAGAAGTAATCAAAATTGTATTACGAAAACAAACGTTTTTATAAAAATTTCTCGTTTCTCATTTTTCCTACTTATATTTGCTGTATACTGTATAACAATGGCCCACGGCCCAAGTCGAACTATAAGTGAAGTTTGCTGCAAAAGCGCCAAGTCAGCATCACAGCAACAACGACAACAACCATTAATAAACAACAACAAATAAACAACAATGCAGTGACAGCATTCACGCTATATATTATTTACTTTAATAGAGTTTGAGAGCCTTAAGCAGCTTAATCGGAGGGGGGTCCACAGTTAGGGAAATTATGAAAATTTTTTATGCGTAATCCGCAAATTGAATTTTTTTTGGCGACCCTTCACCTGCGTTTTCATTTATAAATCGTTTCATTCACAAAATTTCACAAACATGAAACGCGTCGGCTTTACAGTAATAACAAGCACAAAGGAACTACAGCTTCAAGCTGACATTTCCAGTGAGGAGAAATAAAAATATTAAACTGGTATTCATATAAATATTTCTAAAACATTTCAAAAGGTCAAAGTATTGTCGTAAATATTTAATTAAGTTTGATATATTGAAATTCCAATAAATGCAATTGTTGACTGCAGGTGCCGGCCCACACCAAAAAAAAAATGTTTTGAGAAACACGCTAAAAACCTAAAAACAACAGCGCATGAGAAACACTTGAAATTTCATATGCGAGACCAGTTTATGGTGTTTTTTGAGTGCCTGCCTGAACCAGTTGGAGCGCATCTTCTGTAAGATATCAACGATAGCTAAAGCTATTCAATTTTATTGCAAAAATATTGAAAAATGCGTTAAAACGTTGAAACAACGAGACAGTAACGACAACATTCAACGATGGCAGCATAAGCCGTGTTGGTCACCCTGACCTTAACACAAATTTCTGTCTTCAAAATCGAGTGACTGACTGAATGACGAACTGACTCTCTGACTGAGTCGGGTTACGTGCACAGCCTTATTTACAAGTCGGGATTCATATGCTAAAACAAAAATCGAAATAAAAAAATCATATAAATAAATACAATCAAAAGCTCTTTTACATTTTACATTTACAGTGATATTTTAGAGTAATGCGATTTAAATACAATTTACTGATGGAAATCATTCGGTTGAGTCACTAATGCGATAAAATAAAACCCCAAGGCATCAAATATCATTAAAAAATGTTTGCTGTTGTTCAATTTGTGGTTGCTCAATTTGCGTGGGTTTTTCATATGCTTCACACCAAGAAAGAAAGTCCCAAGAATAACAAGAACGAGTTTTGTTATTATTCCAAAACCAAACGGATATTTAATCCCGCTTACGTGATCAATTATGAATTTCGTTCCAATTTGAATATGGCAAAAGCCGTTAAAACGGTTTTTGGCTGATCTGACGTCATCTTCGATAGCATGCACCGATTGTACATATTTAAATCGAAAACATTAACTGGCTTAGTTCGTTTGAACTTATAATAGTTCATATGAACTCAAATTGATCTCTCTGTCAGCCCTGGCAAACAGCTGGAACTGGCTATGCGAGAAAAAAATAGAAAACACAACGATAAATAATAAATAATTGACGAACAATAACAATAACAAATGAGCGCCCTCTTTCGCAGTCTGAATCATTTTTCGTCGAAGCGTGAAAATGTCGTCAAGGAAGCTTTGATCAACACGCTAAACGAGAATGCGAGAGAAATTGAGTTTGAAGTCAAGCAAAAAGGATTGGGTAAATCCCTTAATACATTATCTTGTTTTTAATCGAGTGAATGACTCATTCAAATTACTCTACACAGAGGTGCTGGGCCTCTGCGAACAGACGAGCGCCTTATGCACCACCCTGGAAGCCCTATTTTTGCACGGCCTGAAGGACTCGTTTCTGTGGGCCACCATCAATGTGATTGCTGGCGATGTGGAACGAAGGCCCGAGCCAAGTTTCTGGTCACCGGCAATGATCTTTATGCACAAGCAAGTAATCGAGCAGATCCAGTGCCTAACTCAGATCACTTCCGAGATTGGACAGTGTCGCGCATGGGTGCGACAGTCCCTCAACGATTCCGTGTTCTCCGCATATTTGAATAATATGCGTAAAAATGGTTCAGCCTTGCGGCCCTATTACAAGAATGATGCTCTGCTCAAGGATGTCGAGGGTTTAGAAACGGCTGCCAAGATCATAGAGAGCCTGGAAGCGTACGTTTCATTCGATTTGCCCGTTAACTCGAGCCTGCTGAACCAATGGCCCGATTATGCACTTCAACTCTCCAATCTGTGGACGCCTGCACTCAAATCCTGTCCGGTATTAAGCGAATCTGGATTGATCTATGCTAAATCTTATTATCATTATTCGTTTATAGATAAGTTGTGGCGTTGATATTGCCAGCTCGTTGGCAACTGAAATTGTGGCCATACCAACACCGCAGCCACTTCATACGAACGAGCTGTTCTCGGAATCCATTTCCAATAGTCCCTTTAGTCGTGGTGGGCATTTTGGCAATGCGGATCTCAATCAGCACGAGATGCTCGATTTGCTCATGCAGAAAGTGGATGAAATGGATATTATTAACGAGGAGCAAACGCCCACATTGGAGGAGGACGCAAAAGAGGCCGATAATCCAGTTGAAGCCCAAGTTGAGCACAAGTCCACTTCGGTTAAAAAACTGCGCCCTCGCAAACTATCCGTGCGACACATTGAGGAGCCGTTGGCTGAGATGCCACCCAGTGGCAGCAATTCGCTGACAAATCTCATGCAAACCTCGTGGTCCGCCGATCTGGATACCCAATCCCCGACAGATGAGACTGCTGCACGTTTCTTTCAGCGCTCCGTAAGCATGAGCAGCGCCTGCAGTCTGCGCTCACCCACTGGTTGCAGCTACAATGCGCTGTTACGCAAGCACGAGGGAAATCGCGACGATGCCGCCGGCTGGTCACAGATCTGGGAAAAGTTTTGCGCCAATGCATCCACATTGAATGTGGCACAGCAACAACAACAACATAGGGAAAGCGAATCGGCTGTTACCGACGATATGAGTGATCTGCAATCCCTCGACGTAAGTTGGAATTTAATTTGCATTTGCATTTGCAACTGATGATGCTCAACTCTTCTTCACAGACCAATTCGGACTTTGAGCTAATCACCTCGAACTTTGATATGGCGGAGCTGCAACAAATGGTTGCCCAACTTTGTCAACTGCCCCGCGAACCCGGTCTTAATGCGCAGGGTTTTCTCTGCAAGGGCTGCCAGCATCCGCTGGGCATTGGCGATAGCAATTTTCAGTGAGTAAGACCAGCTCCCCTTCTCAAATATATGTAACACAATCCTTTGCTTTGCAGAGTTTGTGCGTTTAGTGGCAGCTATTATTGCAACGGCTGCATGGATGCAGATACTCAACTGATACCGGCACGCATCATTTACAATTGGGATTTTCGCAAATATTGTGTGAGCAAACGGGCAGCCACCTTCCTTGATGAGTTTCGAACCCAGCCATTTCTCGACATGCAGGTGCTCAATCCCAGTATTTACTATGCCTCCGAAGCAATGGCTGAGTTGCAATCGTTGCGCATCCGTTTAAATTTCATACGTGCCTATCTGTACACGTGTGCGCCAGCCATAATTGAACTGTTGCAGATCGATTTCTGTGGACGGGAATATCTTTATGAGCATATACATCAGTACTCCATTGCCGATTTGGCATTGATACAACGTGGGACACTCTGCCAGCAGCTGCAGAAGGCCTTCAAGCTGGGCGAGGTACATGTGCTCAAGTGTCGTCTGTGCCAGCTAAAAGGCTTCATCTGCGAGATCTGTCAGAGTCCACGAGTACTCTATCCCTTTCACATTGCCACCACATTTAGGGTGAGCTGAAAAAACCACATCTATATTTTTATAATTTAATCATTACATTATATTTGTGTATTTAGTGTGTTACGTGTGGCGCTGTTTTTCACGCCGAATGCCTTAACAACCAGCAGCCATGTCCGAAATGCGAGCGTCTACGCAAACGGGAGGATCGCCCCTTGCAGGAGGCGGTGGAGGAGCTGAAGCTCAAACACACCACTTCTTAAGATGGTAAAGATGGAATCAAAGAGAGAGCCATTCATTTAGTTGCTTAAGGGTCAAAAGTACGATTGCTTACGATTCAGTTGTGATTAAGACGATTATTGCTATAGCTTTATGTTTTGTGCAATCTAACTATTGTTGTTTATATACTGGACATAATATATACATATAAATATTTATATATCTAAAATATGCGCTTGATAGTACATTGTATTAAAGAAAATACGCATTTGAAAAGCATTCGTTTTGTGAGCGTTTTAATAACCTGTGAAAATAAAATCATATAAAATGTTTTCGTTAATAATACTTCAATAATACCCGCCCCATGAAAAGTCATTTAAATTTTGTTTAATGCTTTTGAAATTTATTAATATGATAACTTGTAAATGCAATGATATTGAATCGAATGTTAATTTGCAAATATGCTGGTTATTTATTTCTAATATGACGTCCGAAGTCCAACAACAATGAAATTGTAATAATAATTAATTTTATGGTTATGAATAATATTGCCCTACGGGTTGGTTTTTTTAAATTTTATATATATATATATATATATATATAACAAATATGTAATTGGATTTAGGAATGCATAAAAAAAAGTAGTTCGAATTGTTGTATCACACAAAACAAGAAAAACATGTAGATTTAATTGAGAGCTCCTTGTGGCGATGATAGATGTTTTGTGAGTGAGTTCGTTGGAAAACATTCGGTTGTGCTATGATTTTCATTTAACATTTGTGTGTGCGTTTTTCTTTAAAAATATACATAAGTGTACTTAACATTTGAATTTCGGTTTAACAATTTCAGTCTAGTAAGATTAGGGCTAGCGACAGAAACGCTCCTTATATATGTATATTTATATATAAAAGGGTATTCTGTTTTTTATTTCTTATATTTTTATTCTTGTGATTTTGTATCTTTTTTGGATAATTTGACTAACTTTGGTCTAGATTCAAATGCTGCTAATTTTGCTATGTACAGATTATATAGGTATTTGTTAGTATTATTGTTTAAGACTGGGGGAAGACGCTATACTTAATTTAAACATTTTTAGCTCGAAACAATTTCAACCTCACAAATTAACAACTTTTTTATACAAGAAAACCGTTCTAAATTTAATGCTGTTTACAATCTGAGAGGATTTTAGTATTCAAATTCAAATCATATATATTTTTTTGGAAATTATATGCGAACTAATCGAAACTCGAAACTGCCTTGCGAATATTTTTGTTACATTGAATTTAAGAACAAGACCTTCAAATTAAGCTCTTTACGCCACATCCCTTAGACAAACATATATATTTAGTATATAATATCTTGTTAATCGGGCATCCCATATAATTTTTCAGCACCTTGTCTATTTATGTTATATTATTATTGTTCTGATTATGTTTTATACACTTTACATAGACAAATTTAACAGTTTGAATTTCGCACACATCCTCACAGATTTACTCTCAACACAACACATTAAAAAGACACACACACACGCACACATATATATATACAAAGCAAAAAACATCGATATCATTTACATTAGAATGAACATCGATTTCTCGTTTACAGTCGTCGATTTCAGTACACTGTCGAATTGCGCGGCTCACTTGCCGCCGGCTGTGATTTGGGACGCACATTAACAGCAGATGCGCTGACGCCAGCGTTGGCGCCTGCTGCGCTGCTGCTGTTGCCGCCATAGAGAAAACTAGATTGCCTTATCACAGACACTGTGGCGGCGGCAACGCCTGCCTGTGGGGGCGGTGCGGGTGCTCGATTTTTTTTGATTGGCCCATAAGCGGGTTTCAGTGCCGTTGTCGCTGTTGTTGGCGCCTTAACATTGTTGTTGAATGCAGCTGCGCTGTTGTTGTTGTTGTTGCTGCTACTGCCGACGCCGCTGTTGTTATTGTTGTTGTTTGGCGTTTCTGCATATGATCATCGTTAAGGCGAAGCAGGTATAGGAGAAAAGTGGATATATATATATATAGACAGTTTTCGATGTTTTAAAGCGGCGCCTTTTGCTTAGGCAATGGAAAATTTACAAGCAAACGCAACGATCACTAATGAAACGAGGATAAAAAAGAACACAAGTGGAAAGAGGAACGGCTGAATGTGGATGACAAAACAAACAAAATAACAAATAACGCATGTAAAATGTTTTTAAAATTCAATTTTATTTTGGTTGTTTTTTATTGTTAATAATAACTTTAAACATATATATTTATATATACATATATATATATATATATATATATATATATGTAAAAAACAATAATGTGCTTGTGCTAAAATTAAATATTCTCTCGAAATATATAAGTAAAACAATATATATATATATATAATAGATACGATATATAAAAGTACAACACATATGTATATATATGTATGTATGTAGTGTATGCATATATAAATAAAATGAAGCCGGATCGAAGACAGTACATATAAAGTAAAAGCATGCGCTACAGTTACACATAATTATATCTATATATAACCTGCATCGGGACTCCTACATAATGCAATTAATAATCGTGGTATGGAGGAGGCATATAAAACTTGCTTGTGTGCTTAGTAATAATATCGCGATTTTCTTTCTTTTTTTTTTAACTTATTTTAAGTATTATAAAAAAATTTGCGTTTCTAACAGAAAAAATTATGTGGAATAAAGCTATCAACATTTTTTTTTTATATTTATTTTATAACGTTTTGTATACATTCATTTCGCGATAATCAAACAAATATTTCAATCATCAATTGTAACTTTTAATTTATTAACATGTGTGTGAGTGTGTGTGGGTATGTATGTGTGAGTGTGTTGTTGAAGGCAATTAATCCAAATTGCATCGATTATAAGGTTACTTTATCTCCAAATATTGCAACATTATGTGTGTGCGTGTGTGTGTGTGTGTGCTTAGAAACACAAATAATACAACTAATAATAATAATATGCAGCAATTTTTCGTTGCTATATCTAAACGTAGGCATTGTATGTATACTCATTATATAACAGCATTCCATATGTGCATATAACAATAATAATAATACGATTTTGTATCATAATTTGTAATCATAAACTTATTCAATAATAATGTAATAATTAACAAGGCGCAGTAGAATTTTCCCACACACCTATTAAAAAACACACCCACACACACAACCATACAAACACACACACACTTATGCATATATATATCCTTTACATACCGTTGGTTGCCTTAAGCGTGCGACTAGGATAGATTTTTTGTATATTTAGAAATGGAGGCGGCTTGGGAAACTCGGTGACATTATGAAATCGCTTGCCAAACTTGGCCTCCAAATCGATGACAAGGCGACCAACAGATGCGCCCGTCGCACCCGCTCCAGCTCCTGCACCTGCCCCTCCTCCAGCTGCTGTTGGCGTTGCCAGGCCAGCGTTGCTGCCAAAATTGTGCGTCGCATTGGCCATGTGCGTAGGTGGCGTTAGTGGAGCATTCGCCCGTATCGAGGAGTAACGCTGTGGCGGCACAGGCGCCTGCTGCTGTTGTTGCAGCTGCTGCTGTGAGCCAGTCTACAACAATATAATTAGAGAGAGAGAGAGAAAACACATTTAAATTGATTTGTTTCGTGTATGCAATGAATGCAACTTGAATTACGTTGCGCTTTTGATTGGGCATCAGCCTGATGTTGTTGGCCTTGAACGAGGCACAGCTGTTAATGCTTGAAAACTTTTTCAGTTCACACAATTGCCTAATCTTGCACAGAGTCCTCGATATCCAGCGTTTCACATGCTAAGTGAGGATTTTTCACAATATTATAAACTATGCTGCACTTTTCATTAAAACACACACAACAGACACATACACACACACACACACATAGACCCACACACACATCCACATAAAAACAACAAGCACTCTCAACAATAACGAAAACAAGCACAAGAAGAACAACAACGCAAAGCGAGCCGTGCGATGAGCGACAAATTTGTCTCAAAGCTGTTTTGGTCACGTCGCACTTATTGTGCGAAAAATCTATAAAGGTTCTAAGAAAAAAAAAGCTAAGCATAAATGCGGAGAGCAAAAGAGCGAATGCGCAGCCTTAAAGGAAGAGAGAGCTGCGCGTGAGAGTAGGAGAGTTGGAGAGAGAGAGAGAGTAACTGTTTAATGTGCACACTGCGCAAAACGTTCAATTGAAATAATTTGCATTTGTAATTATTCGAACTTATTGCTGATTATCAACTTGATTTCGTATGGAATGTCAATCAATTTACATTTAAGATGTATGCAATAAAATGCATAACTAACAAGCGATCAGTGCTCACTTGAGAAACTAAAACATTATTGATATTTAAAAACGAATTCAACGATTTCTTGCAGTGCAATAAAAGCTCTCTTGTTTTGGCAGATGCGCCAACTTGTTGGCTGTTGCTCTACTTACATTGCTCGACTGTCGCTGCGGGGGCGGTGGCGGCGGGCAGGTGCGATGGGGTGGCAACGCTGGCGGATTGATAATGGGTCCTCCATTCAGTATGATGGGTAACACCTTTTCACGCATCTTTGGACTGGCGTCTAAACGCAACTGATCGCGCAGAGCGACGACGCTGCTGCTGCTGCTCGAACTAGATGACGGCTGCAGCGGTGGCGATGGCGCTGATGTCGTTATCGCAGCACTCTGCACCAGAGCCGTATTAATGGCACTGAACGGCGCTGCAATGCTGCTCAAATTGCTGTTCGAAATGCTGCGCGATGGCGTCGGAGGCGGCGGTGGCTTCACCGACGGACGATCTATGGAATCCGGGTGAAGGAAGAGAGAGAGAGAGAAAGAGTAGTCAGTAAGTTATCGCCAGGGATTAATAGAAGTTTGTGTAGTTGTCCTTTAAATTTATTCTTACTCGAAATAAGCAACAAATAAGTATTACTTAAAGTAGTTGAATTCTTCAATAAGAAAATAAATACTGGATTCATCAGTAAATTGACGTCACTGATTAAAACACATTTCTCTAGATTTATTCTTACTTGAAATAGTTACTAAATATCTTACTGAAAGTATCAAACTTGAGCATTTCACAATATGTTTGGGTACAACAGCCACCGCACATGCACAACTGAATACTTGAGTCAATAGTTAGCGTAACTAACATACTCATGTATAAAAGTTGATGTAGTCATTTATAGAAATAAATAAATTGCGCATATTTTTGTGGTAAAGCAGTTGTTGAAAATAAATAAATGACTAAACAGTAACAAAAATAAATGATATCGTTGAATAATATTTATTCAAAGTATTCCAAGTGCATTTCTTATATCAATAAAACAAAGCTCTTGATATAGAAATAAATAAAAGGAATCTATGATTAAGGGAGGAGCAAGAGAATTCCGAGTATTATCCTTCATTTTATTGAAAGAAGTAAGCATATACGTTTTCTCATATCAACTAAAATGCTCTTGATTTGAGCTGCAAGTTTTATTTATAGATTGAATTGAAAGTAATCAATAAAAGTCTCAATTGAAATAATTTGCATTTGTAATTATGACTTACTAATATAGCTGCTTACTGATTATTTATTAACATGATTACATTTCAAATGTCAATCTATTTATATTTGTGAGGAATGCAATAAAATGCATAATTAAGAAGTGCTCAGTGCTCATTTGATAAACTAAATCATTATTAATATTTAAAAAGCAACTTGGTGCATGGTCAGAATTATTATCTATAGATTTAATAACCATGTAAATCTTGTATATATAGAGGGCATGTGTCTAAGAAAAAGAAGGCAATCTAATGCAGGCTTTTGATTGTGGTGCGTAAATCAATTATTTTGTGAATTGTTTGCACTTGTTCAGGAATATTTCAATCTATACAGGACCTCAAGATTTTATGATTACGGAGGACTTTAAGGACTTACTCTTTGGCGGGTTGGGTGCTGTGCGAATGCTGCCCGTGATGCTGTTGGTGCTGCCACTGAAGCACTCTCCACTGCTTGCAGCATGCAGCAGTTGTTGCTGAAGCGGCGCTCGCATTGTGCCAAAATGTTGTTGCGCTGAGAAAACGGGTCCATTAACGCCGCCAGCAGCTGGTGGAGATCTGTACAGGAATGCAAGAAATAAGGTTAGTTAAAAGACAAGCCAAAATAAAAAAAAAACAAAACAAAACAAAAAACGTAGAGCAATTGTAGCGAGCGTGAAATCAAAGCTGGGATAAACTTAATTTAAACCAAGTTGTGTGTGTATTAAGTGTTAAGGAGCGCAGCATTGAAGCATTGAAGCAGTACATGTGGCAAGTGATGATGAGTATCGGATTGAATATGTATCGTATACCTGGGTGACTTCATGCTGTGGTGTCGCGACACCGCTGGACGCTGTTGACCATTGGCCAATGCCAATTGTTGCAGGCCCGGCGGTTTTGGTGCAAAATTCGGCTTGCCATGGCCAACAATTGTCGGCTTCTGTGGATGTTGCTGCTGATGTTGTTGTTGTTTTTGCTGTGCAGGGGGTGTGGGTGTGGGCGAGACATTACCACCACCAATTGCTGGACTATTAGGACCACTACCACCACCAAAAAGTGTTGATTTATTTGGCGTCAAATTCCGAACATTTCCCGTTGAATTTTTAGCTGATGATATTGTTGATGTTGTTGTTGCGCTTGTTGTTGTTGTTGTTTTTGTAATTGAACTATTTACAAAACTATTGCCTAACGAGATACTGTTGGATGTGTGGATATATTGGTTGGATTGGGATTTGAACCAAAGTATATATGCCCGGCAAAGAAACCAAAAAAACAAATGCAACAATGTACAAAACAAAATTATACAAAAAGAAATTAATGTGAAAAATCAATTAATGACAAGAAACCAGATCAGAAAATCAGATCCCAAAATACAGATTCGAACACCAAAACTCACCTAAGATTAGCCGCCTTGGCTTTCACGCTCCCGCTGCTGCTGCTCTCCGAGAGCGTGGGCGATGAGGCTTTTGGCTTGGCATTACCATTCACCATAGTCACCGGCGTCGATGTGGCATTCACAGTGGACGATGTGGGCGGCGTTGCCATTGTGCGAGGTATATTCATGCGATCCAATACGGAATCGACAGAGTTCTACGTTCGAAATGGAATTACATTAAAAGACAGAAGACAAATGTGTGCAAAACAATTACGACATATGTTTGTTTGTTTTTCTGTTTTTTTATGCTAAACGAAATTGATAATTCTCTCAATTTATGGATCAGCACATTAACATTAATTATGCACAGTAAATGAACAAGTGAGAATATCACGACTTGAAGATACCATCAGTTAATAATTTGAATTCTGTAGCTCTTATCGTCTCTGCTCATACAGAGGGACATGTCTAAATCGACTTTGCTGTTGATTCTGATCAAGAATATATATTCTTGCACAACGTCATTCTAAACACTTAAATAATTTTCAATGGGTTTACTTTGTTATTAATACTATAGTCTGAGCTGAAGGTCTACTCGCTGTAGCTCTTACTTGCATTATATAAATATATTATAATTAATATTAATAGATAAATACAGCTTTGGTATGGATAAATGTTTTTCTTTATAAATAGTTGGTCATTGAAAAATCAATTTGAAAACGAAAAGAAAACAGGCAGAAAAGCTTCATCAAATCATTTTACTGTAATATTCTAGTTTAAGGTGTCGATTCCAAAAAATGGGTTAGATATTCTTCCTGCTGAGATTTTCAAAACGACTTTGGTATTCGACAATAAAGCGAAATAGTCTTAAATAGTTGATATACTCCCTGGGAGATCGACTGTAGTCCATAAGTCATATTATAAAGTTTAGAATCGATGCTGGATTCCACATAAACAAGTACTAAACTCTAAATTCCTATTAACTCTCATATTAGTGTTGTCCTTGGTTATTTTTAAAATAGTGTTTCACTGTGTGGGTCTATTTCTGTCTCTATCTATCTCTCTCTACTCGCTACTATTCCCTCTCCCTCAGTTTACCTTTGGCGGCTGCGGTGGTGGTCCGCGATTTGTTCTCAAATTTGCTTCGGTTGCATTGATATGTTGTTGTGTGTTGTTTGTTGCTTGCTGCTGTTGTTGCTTTTGACGCTTCAATGTTAAATGCTTGGTGAGCTCGGTGTTAAAGTCCATGGGTCCATTGCTGGATGTGGCGCCGGTGGGGGGGCTATTGCTGCGCAGCGAGTTCATTTCGGGCGTCGCTGTTGATGTTGCTGCTGCTGTTGACGCTGCTGCTGCCGTTGGAGGTGCTGCTGCTATAAATTATGATAGTTGTTGTTAGTTATTGTTGTTGCTGTTGCTTTGGCATGGTGCGTGGGTGTGCATCCAAATATCCAAAGCGGAAATCAATTGAGCAACGAACATCAAAAAACAAAACACAAAATGTGCTCTTGTGTGAAGCGTGAGCGAATGACAGATACCCTGTAACCAAGACTTGTGGTTCAGTAAAAAGAGCTGTGCTTCCACTTTGACCGCAACTATGGAAAAAGTTTTTCTTTAACAACTTCTGTGTTTTGGTTCGGTTCAAAATTAAATTTGTAGCGCAGAAGCATATTAAAAGATTAAAATTCATATATATTCGATATTTATTATTATTAGAGAAATACTGACAGGTAAATGTATTAATATTTTGTGTTCTTGACAATAAATAGTTAACTTTTCTTTATGTCTATTCATAGCTAACTACCCATTGCTCTTTTAGCATCCGAAATCAGACCGTTAGACATATTTTTCATATTTTCTGTTCTTGATAAGTTGTCGACAAGAATTTTGATTAACTTTTCTTCATAAGGGGTATATACAGATGTAAATTAAAACCGCAGACATATAGCTCTTTTAGTCTCTGAGATCATACAGATAGACAGACATAGCTGGATCGACTTATATATGCTTCATATTATGGAAGATGTCTCCTACTGAATGTAACATACTGTTGCACACCTACATAATACCCTTTCTCGCTACATTTCGTATGAGTACAGGGTGTAAGCACACTTAATGTGAATTTGCATATACATATATTTGTATATATATATATATATATATATTTATGATATGTATGTAATTTTGACATCTGCCAGTTGAACTTACCACGAACACCATTGACTGGTTTCAGCTTTGGCATTTGCGACAAGCCTTGAAAAAGGCCGCCCAACTTGGGTGCCCCATTGCCAATGCTACTACCACTGTTGGTGTTGTTGTTGCTGCTGCTGCTGGTGTTGTTGTTGTTGTTAAACGTACGTTTTGGGCCTGAAGAGCCATCATCACAAATCCGACCCGATATCGCTGGGCCACTTTTGTCCACAGTGTTCGTTTTGCGCAGCTTGGTGCCCTTCTGTATTGAGTTGAGCAAAGCGGAACGAGGATCAGCACCACCTCCTCCGCCTCCTCCTCCTAGTTTCAAGCCACCCATAACAGGTGGTGGCGGCGGGCCCGGCGGTGGCGGTGGTCCCGGTGGCGGCGGTATGGCCATCTACAAAAAAAAAAAAAAAGAACACAATTCAATTAATCAAAATTAATTAAATAATGTTTTTATTTTTTGGCGTTTTACTTTGGGGCAAGGAGCGCGTCTAAGTAGACGCATTTTAGGGGCACAACACTTGGGCTTCGACTATCCGTAATATTAGTGTCCGCCACGTTGCGGCTTTAACTCAAGACTGGCTGACTGACTAAAAGACTGAGGCCACAAACTCGAGACGCGCTTCAGCGATCTGAAAGCAGCAACTGTCGCCACCCACACGCTCTGTAAAAAATAACTCAGTTTTCTATACTTATTATTATTTATCTATATAAACTTGTCGCTTGTTTGTTTTCTTGTTGTTTTTTTTTTTTTTTTTTTTTTTGGTGTGTGGTTGTTTCTTGTCTTGTCTATTTTGTTGTTGTTGTTGATGTGGTTTGCTCTGTTTGGAGTTTGACGCCTCGATAAAATTAAATAAAATCCAAAGCGTAAACGGCGCGTAAAATGAATGCCAGACAAAGCGAACACAGTTTGACAGCCATTGGGTATTGGGTCGAAGCTCCCACAGAATCCATTGAAAAGCCCACGTGCTAGCAGCAGTACCAAAAAGTACACAACATAAGTCTTAGTCTACGTGTAATATATACACTCCGAGAAATTGGCTTTTCACAGCTGACAGCAACTCAACAGAAAAGATCTTCGATTTTTAAAGACAATGCGTTTCTGATTATAGTTCAACTTAGAGACGAAAACCAGATTATAAATAAATAAGCACTTGTAATATATACACTCAGAGAAAATGGTTGTTTGAAACTGATTACAGCTTTAAAGTTGTCCAACTGGAATCGGATCGTGTAAGCCGAAATAATGCTATTAATGAAAAAATAACATCGATATCGAAACAACCGCGAAATAAGATTCTTTGGCATCTGTCCTCAGCTGGTCATCCACTGATAACTGACTTCTTTTAAGTTAATCACTTTGCTCAATCAATAACAAATCCGATAACTTTCGACCTTTAAGTATTACATCAGCTGATAAGCGCAACTAAAAACTGTGTCAAATGCAAAAACTAGCTGCGAATGCAAACTTATTTTAGTGTATATTAAGCGACTTTGGATTAAGATGAACAATCTAACGAAGACTGTCCAAGTAATTTGCATATTTCTGATCTGTTCCCACACAGTAATAGACAATGTGAAGGTAAGATTTAAAGTTGAGTGTATCTAGGGTTATTAAAAGTGCCACTTGAATAGTGTCAAGATCTGGTCAATCAAATGGATATTATGCATGAGACAGCACAGAAGCTACTTGAAGGGTGAGAAATCGAAAGAGAGAGACAGAGAGAAAATTGTAATGTGAACTGCAAAATGAATATTTGACAGCCTCAAAGAACAGTTGGAAACACTGAAGGGATATGGAAATGCTAACAGTACCGAATCCTACAAAAGTAATACGACTAGATTAAGATTTATAGGAAATCCTTTAGCTAAAAATGTGTTATTCCACAGTTAAAGTGCATCCTTCGTCCTGTTTGACATCCTTCTTCAATACAAGTGGCATTTATACGATACAAGTGCCTGGCTTGGAGCCTTTTCCCGTATCCTGTGACAATTGTTTAGCCGGATTTGGCTGGCTGGTGATTCAGAGACGCTTGAATGGCAGCTTAAATTTCTTTCGCAATTGGGAAGAGTATAACAACGGTTTCGGTAATCTCGATGGTGAGTTTTTCATTGGTCTGGACAAGTTGCGTGCCATAACAGCTGTGGAACCTTTTGAATTGTACATTGTCCTGGAAGACTTTGATAATGAGACACGCTATGCAAAATTTGATGAGTTTGCCATTGGCAACGAAGAAGATGGCTATGCACTCAATGTCCTTGGCGACTATACGGGCAATGCGGGTGATTCACTGCGCAGTCATCGGAAGATGAAGTTTTCCACCTACGACCGGGATAATGATCGTGAATTTAACAGAAACTGTGCATTTCTTCATGTGGGTGCCTGGTGGTACAATCAATGTGTGGATAGGTAACAATCTCTTGAGCACCATTTGATATGTAAGTATATATAAACATCTTGTTATTTTTGAAGTAACCTCAATGGTCAGTATATTGATGGAGGCAAGTACGAGGAGAAGCTATTCGCTCGCGGCATGTGCTGGAGAGCCTGGCGTGGTCACAACTACGGCTACAAATTCACCCAAATGATGATTAGGCCAAAGTGCCGAAACTTTCCAGCTTCATTAAAAACCAGCAACATGAATAGTAATCAACAGAGTTGTGAATCATTTTCTTAAAATTTGTAATCTGCATGCTTTCTAAATACAGTGTAATGATGAATGAAATTCCCTAATTTAAACAATGTTGTTGTACGCATTTGATTAATTTAAAAAAAAAAAAATATACGAGTTTTGTGGGTCATACTCAATCTCAAGATTAGTCTCGACGGATGCTTAAATTTAACAAAATGTATATTTCCTGAGCTTAAATATTACTCATATAATTATATATTGCATTGGATAAAAATTACATAACAGGCTGACGACATTCAGTGGCGAGTACGCATTATCTGTTCAAGGAAAAACTTGACCTATGTTTTTGCTTGATAAGAAATGCTTGTAACTAATAAATTAAATAAAATGCCCTGTGAGATACCCTATAACAAGGTCCGAAGTGGCTTTAAATAAATGCAACACTTGAGTATGCAAATTTATATTGAACTATTGTCAACTTTCTTAATAACAGGAATTCATTTTATTTTAATATTATTATCTTTTCATATAGTGAATATGCCCTTTTAGGCCTTCCAACTAATGGATAGACATATAATCAGAGCTGAACTATTCAGTCTAGATTACGAGATCAGTGCAGTTGTACAATTGAACGTTGCATACAGCCTTCTAGGCTGGAATACTCATATTGCTGTTGTTTCTCAACTGGAGCAGCTCTGTTTAAACGATAAATCCTACAATTATCGTTGCAAACATGCAGTGGAAGGCTGGAATCCCCATATTGCTCTTGTTACTCTCCTGGAAGAGCTGTGTTAGAGCGAGAAATCCTACAAATTATGAAATTATGACGAGCTCGCCGCTGGCATTTTTGGAGGATTTATACGAGAAGGCTGAAGACTTGATTTCCAGGTGAGCTAAACTTCTTGATACATTACTTTCCAATTAAACACATTTCTCAGCTTAAAAGTGGAAATAAACCGTATGCAAGAAAGTTCACGCTCAGCAGAAACAACGAAAACAGCAAAACGACAAGGTAAAAATAAAGAGATTGACAGCTATAGCATTAAATACTCCCGGTTATATCGGTGCTTCTCATAGCCTACCCACCATCATGTCTGGCGGCGATGATCAATACAAATGGCATATACACCATAGAGGTGCCGGGTCTGAGACCCTTTCCAGTGTCGTGTGACACTGGAAAGGCTGGTGCCGGATGGACCGTTATTCAACGTCGTCAAGATGGCAGCGAGAACTTTTACCGCAGCTGGACGGAATATCGCACGGGTTTTGGCAATCTGAGTGCAGAGTTCTTTATGGGACTGGAACAATTGCATCGCATCACAAATGCCGAGCCTTACGAATTGTTCGTTCAACTGGAAGACTTTGATGGGGAGACGCATTATGCGAAATACGATCGATTTGTGATTGCCAACGAATCTGAGGCGTATGCATTGCGTGTGCTAGGCAAATACACAGGAGATGCTGGAGATTCGCTGAGATATCATGTGGGAATGCCGTTCTCCACATTCGATAAGGATAAGATGCAAAATCAATGTGCTCTGAGATATGTGGGTGCCTGGTGGTATAATGCATGTCAACATAGGTAAGCGAAATTTTATTTGGGAGAGTTCATTTGCATATTAAAATGTTGTTCATTAATTTTAGCAATTTAAATGGTCAGTATGTTGAGGGTGGCAATTATGAGGTAAAGTTATCGGGTCGCGGCATTTGCTGGCAGAGCTGGCGGGGCTACGATTATGGCTACAAGCTGACACAAATGATGATTAGGCCAAGGTGTCGAGCAGCTTCAAAAGCGCCCTGAGGCCGGCCACTGTTATTTATTTATTTGTGAATATTCAGCGATTTGTGATTGTTTGCTGAATCACATAGAGTGCAAGTTACAAATCGTAAAATTATATCGATCAGTTTGCAGTGCCTTTTAGCACAAAAATTATTATGATTTTTTCATTGTATTTCGTTTTGTTATCAACTACACCCTTTTATTTTTATTTACGTTTTGATTATATGTTTGGCGTCGACGGTTGCTTTTTGATTTTGCTGTGTATTAATTTGGTCTTTGCACTCGCAACATTTACAACCAAAAACAAATAGCGCGAAAAATGCGTTGCGCTCTGTTCGCGAGTCGAAAATCAACTGAAGAACAACGGGCGCGCATGCGATGCCAAAGCAAAGGGAGAGCGAGCGCTCGCTGCCAACAGCATATCCAAAAGAGAGCGGCAGAGCAAGCACCAAGCTTTAAGGCGGGGGGCGCATGAGACATAGAGAGAGAGAGATAGAGAGAGAAAGCAAGATAATAAGAGAGCGCGTGCATAAAATTATCTGTTAAGGTCGACGCGGACGCAATTAGAATTAAGCGTCGCTGTGACGTCAGACGTTTGATCGAATGCAGACAACAGCGAAAGACACAGAGCATGGATAAAGATGAAAACAAAGTCAAAGAAGACAAAACAACAGCAGCCGCAACAGCAGCAGGCAACAAACGCATTTCAGCACCTGTCACTCAGACAAAACGCTGATGATCGGTCAGCGCAAGAAAAAAGCGCTTAACTGTAACTCTGGGACGCTGTGTGAGTATGTGTGTGTGTGTGTGTATGTGAAACGTGCGAAATATTTAAAGTCTTGCTTCATACTTGAGTCATTAAACGAGCACAGTGGGACGAAACGGATAGTTTTGTGTGTCCGCCATTGTGCATTGAAAACTGGAAACTCCTTAACAGTGTGTGTGACATGATTCATGCCTTAAAGCTCTTGGCGACAGAGACAGAGACAGGCGGGAGACGGGCTTAATTAAATAGCTGTTGGCAATGATCGCCATATTCTCGAGAGACCCTCTCGATATACTCATTTCATTTCATTAGCACTCAAATTAAGCTGAGCAATATATTTAGTCATCAAAAATATTTGCATAAAAAACTGCGTACGCCTGAAAGATTGAAAAAGATAATTGTAGAAATGGATATTAATGTGGCATAGCCACACACATATTTGATGAATGATGTGTTTTTCTTTTTGGCGATAACACTACGGGTGTTTTTTCACTTTCCAAGAATCTTTTATAAATTATTTATGTATGTAAGTTTTGTGATTATATGTAATACTTGAAGAAACAACTACACTGCAAAAAGGAAAACGAACCGTGAAAATAAACAACTGAATTAATTCTATTTAGAGTTTAAAACAGTATACAATAAAAGTCAACTAAACATTACAAATTGATATAAATTAATTAAAGACAGATAGATAGGCTGGTGAAAAACGTGTTACTTATTAGTGAAAATCGTAGAGAAAAGTTGAAGAACCAGATAAAAACTGCATTTTACTTATGTAGATGGACAATACTAATAATAAGTAATAATAATAAAGTATAAATATTATATATATAAATGCATAGATTTGTAAAGATCAGTATGCTTTAATCAGAAAGTGAAAGTAGTATTAACCTAAGATAAATTCAGTTTATATGTTCTTCATATTGTAATATATATATAGTAATTAAAGAGAGATAAATAGGCCGGTCAATTGTGTTGCCACACTTTCCATGTTTTGATGTTGGAGGCGTTTTGCGGCATAGCAAGTTACGCAATGTTTGCGGTGTATTGTCTTACAGACAAACACTTTTAGATGGGTGCAACCCCCTCTCCTACACCACCAATCGCCACAAACCACGAGGGCTCAGCGTGCATTACAAATAGGCGTGTTAACATTTAACACACACACACACACTCAATTATATACTTGCATAACGGCCAATGGTTATTAATTTGTTGACAGGGAAATCAATTTGCACGCGTTTCGAGCAGAAATCATTTCCGGAGAGGATCCATCAGAAACGAGCCCCAAAAAATAAATGCGTGCTGTAATGATTTGTCAAATTGTATTCGATTTAATGGCAATACACGCCCAGCAGCAACAACAATACACTCCCTGGAATATTTGGGGCAATTAAGTTGATGACAGTTTTTATGGCAATCGAGAAGTTTCAAAAGGAAGGGGCAAATAGGAACGGACAGTTTATGTTGCCACGTATGTGGAGAACACACCTTGAAAACATTAAAGTGAAAAGAGAGAGAGACAGAGGGAGAGGCAGGATAAGAAGAGCAATAAATTTATCCTGAAATTTGCTCACCGACCGATTTTTCGTAATGGTTTTTAAGTTTAGTTAGTCATGCCAGAAGCGAATAATACTAAACACTATCTAATTGATGGTTTTCGTTCTGGGAAGAAATGCCAATCAATGAACTGCAGCTACGCCGCATTATCAAATTCTTTGGATTTTTTACCAGATATAATACCAACTTTACCATCTGCATAAAGTTTTCTTTTGCCAACTGACATTCTCAGATATCGTCTGGGATTTTTTTTTTATTTATTTTTTTGCGAAAACGATCAATTTATCGCCTTGTAGATAAGATATAGCCCACTATACAAATTCGTGGTGCTTAACAACTTAATTTTCCAGTAAATTGTTTGGCATGAGTCACAGCACTCTGAAGAAATACGCTAAAAACTCGAGTTAATTTGCATTTATATAAATATAACAGACGAGATTTCAGCTATTTCAGTTGAATCATTTCTAGAAATATTTCAATGTATAATTAGCGAAATGAAATTCAAATCACAAAGGAAGTAAATTCTGAATCAATCCTTAGTTATTTTATTTTTTCTGAGATCAGTCAGGAATATAGCCATTAACTTTACAAATTTGCTTCTAATTAAAACGGAATTTTGGTTAATCGTTTTTCTTTCAAGACTAAGCTTAAGTAATATTTCGGAAATATTAAAAAAATCTAATAAATTTAAATTAAATAAATTAAATTGGCTTAAAATACGATACCAGTTTTCGGATATGGATTAAATAACAAAACTCATAAAATCTCAACAAAAAACTTTCGCTATCGCATTCAATTTCTTTTTTTTCGTGTGTTGCACAGCAGTTCGGTTAGCGCTTCTTTTTGTTGTTGTAATGACAGACTGGCAGAAAGACGGAGTCTTGGCCATCGACCAACAGTGTCTGTCTCGTCATTAATTAGCATTTCAATGTCTCTGCAACAATTGTAGAAAACACACACGAGTGTCGTGATATTTAATTGAAATTCCAAATGCCTTCGCTAGTGATATAAAAACACACATAAAAAACACAATAGTCGAGCGCGCGATTGGCAGATACTCATTACGCAGTTTTTCAAAAAATATAATAAATTGTACAAAAAGGTAATTAAAACAGATTCTGAAAGGTCACCAAAAAGATTTTGAATATTTTCTTTTGAATTGATAGACAATATTTTAAGTAATAGTATTTTTTCGATTTGTATGGATATTGAAGGAGTTTATGAAAATAAATTCTATTTGCATATATGGAATAAGAGAACTAACATCTCAAATTTTAAGTCTGCAGCTCTTATAGATAAATAGATAGACGGATATGTCTACATCAAATCGGCTGTCTCAGGAATATATATGTATATATATATACATATATATATATATATATACTCTTTCCGGTCAGAGATGCTTCCCGTTACATACTTCTTCATAAAGTTATTATACCCATCATTTTAAATGGGTTCAGGGTATAATATATGGTATGTGACCGCAGTGCAAAACATTATCAGAGATGGCAAATAAACAAATGCGATTATAGCATCAGAGCAATGTATACATACCTTAAAATATAAATATATATCCATATAAATATGCATATAAATATACATATACATGTACTTATATATAAGTACATGAGTTCGATGTTTCGTACGTGAGTTTTGTTTACAATAAGTAAGCAAGCATATATTTCTGAGAACATTTTGTATATTTATTTTTCAACGTTTGCACTTTTCGAGAGGAGTTAAATTGTCAATGAAAACAAGAAAAAATTGATGAGCAATTTTGTGTGATTTGCTATGCATTTAGTTGTGAGTCACACAAATTTAGCTGGAGATCGTTAAATGTTCTAAGCTTTAGAATAAAAAATTACTATAAATTAAAACTAATTTTAAATGATCAACTTATGTATTAAGTAAATTAAAAATCACTTTAAGTTGTATCTAATTTCATATCATTATCGTTGATTTTAATCTAGAGAATTTATGAACTAATAGAGGAAGCCATATTCAATGACACAAAACAATCTGTCTGACGACAAAAGCAACCATGCGGCATGATTATGCAATTAAAGAGAGTATTGTGAATCTTCATCGGAATATTTACTTAATAAATAAAATATATATACATATTTATATATATATAAATTACCTATTCAGTTAAGCAGGATGACTAGCCCAGTTTAAAGGTAACCCTTAAGATCTAGAGTCTTAATTCGAATGCCACACAAATAGTAATAGAAAGAGAACTGCATCTTCGACTGTTATTCATATAGTAATTGTATAACAACTGCTGACCCCGTACATCCGATATTCATTATGTGTTATGCTCATATTCGCTTACAACAAAAAAAAAAAACAAATAATAACAACAACTACAAAGAAAATGGGTCTCCATTGTTGAGTTTATTGAATGCGGTTTCCAACACCGTCGCACTGTGCTCAAATAACTAACTGCAAAATATGTGGCATATGTATATGTATGTATATTGCATCGTTGAGATGAGACAGCTCAATGACAACAACGGTGTTGAGTTCACTTTGGCTTTACATGCATCACAATAATAATAATAATAACAACAATAATTGATGTAAACAATCAACTTTGCTCGCCGATGACTCATCATTCATTGAGTGGGGAAGCGAAAGGCACAAAAATTGTTCGATTTTTTTTGGAATACTCTCTAAGAAATACACATGAGTAAATCAACTTTACAATGTATATTTAAAAAACGCAATGCTTAAAATAAATTTATTTAATATTAAACACCTTAAGCAAACTTATCGTTTGTATATTAAATTATTGTTCAGATTGAGCTAGATAAAAGTTAAAATAATTTGTGGTTTTATATGTTACAGGGTATTTAAGTATTGTTTCACACTTTGAATTCTGTTTCCAGCAGCTCGGCATGAGGGCATTTTAGTTATGAGTCAGAGCAGGCATAAGGAAGTGCACATTTTGCTGCATAAATCACAAAACATAAAAAAAGGCGGGCGTGCCAATGAAACTTGACAGCAGCTTAGAAACGAAGCGATTTTTTCCTTTCTTTTTTTGTTGTTGTATTTTACAACACTTGACGAAAATGGCCGCACACAAGGTTGCATTGTCAATTGTGACAATTGCATAGATGCCCTCCGGCTGTGAGTGTGTGTGGCTGGGTGTGGGTGTGTGTGTGTGTGTTTGGAAGTGTGTATGTGTGCGTGTGATGTACATTTTCCAACAATAGAAACTGTTGAGGGTCCTTGGAACAAGGGCACAAGAGCCTACACCTTAATGGCATTGAACTCTGGCTGCGACTGCAATTTGCATGTTCCAACATCATAATAAGAAGCAAATTGAAATCGATTAAAATATATGAAGTTTGAAGTGCTTATGATAAAGGACAAAATTAACTATGTCTGCTAAAAATAAACTGTTGCATGCAACTAAATTATTTGGTTATTATCCGATCGCTGTCAAACTAATTTTCACCCTTTTTAATATTAGTTGGTGCATGGTTACTTAAGAGGGTGGAATTTTTACTGCTTACATTTTAAGTACTTGTTTTTGCGCAACAGTTTCTACAGGAGTGTTTTTCTATTCTTCTGTAGTTTAAGTTGATGTTTTAGTACCACTCGGTGGGGGTAAGAAACAATAAGAAAAAAACCTTCTGAAAGTAATTTTCTGCATACTTTGCCTATATGTGTGCGAGTGATGGAGGCATAAGTATTATTGTATTTTTGTGCCTAGCCCAACCTAAAAATCAACCCCTAAACGAATGCCAGGCAATTGCAATTTGTCCGTCGACGGGAGCGCATTGCACTCTTTGTAGGTCAGTGCTGGGGCCCTTTGCTTAGCGTGTTGTTGTTCTTGTTGTTGCTGCTTTCATCATGCGTCGCGTGCAACGTTTTGCTTAATGCGATTAAAATGAAACAAATGACAAATGTGCAGCAGAGACAGATATACACACATGCTGATACAAATCAAAGCTTCAAAGTTTGTTGCACCCTTTCCGGATTCAACCTGACCACACTAATTGAAAAATAGTAAATAAATATCTATTTGAACTAACAATTACCACTGATATTTTTATTATTAAGAAAATATTGATTATTATTATTATTGAACATTATTAAAATTAGCCATGAATCAGCATATTGCGAAGTAAAATCAAAACAAATATCGAAATCGATAATATGGGAGAAGGGAATGTTTATAAATAAACCACAATCATTGGCAACTGGGGTTGTTGTATGTTTTTTTCTTATCCAAAAACAAAAACGCTTTAGCTGATATGCCTAGACGGAATTTATTATATACATATAAGTTTTTTTTTGCATTTGTATGGAACTTATATGGCACGAATACCAACGGCTAGATAAGATATGGGAGCGGACCAATGGTTTAGAAAATATTAACTTACAGTGTTGCAATAAATATATATATTTGTAATATTTGCAAGGCTAATTTTCGAGTTATCGATAAGTTATGAAGGAGAACACAACAGAACAGAACAGAAGAGGTAATAAGCTATCGATATCACCTGACATAAGAAAACAAAAAACAAATATGGAAAACTTAACACTCAATTTGCTTAAAATCTGAACAGGTAGATGCAAAAACAAAATCTGAAAACAGGTTAATTTACAAACAAACTTACCTTGAAGTGGTTTGACAGCTGATTCGTTGTTGTTGTTGTTATTGATACAGCAGCGACTCAATTCTCGATGGAGTCGTTTCGGTTTTGTTGTTGTTGGTGTTGATAGCGCGAGGCGAAAGCCTTCACTTGCACTTGGCGATTTTGATTTTGTTTCACTTTCGGTCTGAAATATCTATTCAATCAAACAAAGAAGCCACAAATAAGAAATAAACGTAGCAGCAGCTGCATAGGGTGGCATGCATTGCCCAAAATTTTTTGAGCTGTCTGCAAATTTTCAACCCGTTTGTTTTGAAGTTAAAAATAACGCTATGTACTGTAATTTAATATGCCTGATTTATGTTGAAACTTAACTAATCAAATTTTTTCCCGTTTAAATGTGCCGAAAAAAAAACGTAGAAATTAAGTTTGAGTAATAAAACACACACGCACACACACACACAAATAAATACACACTCACAAGAGAGCGCTCACACACACATACGAGCAATGATATTGGTGCTTTCTCTGCCCCGCTGCATTACCATTTAATAAGAGCACACATTGCATTCGTTGGCCTTATGTTAAATGCGTTTTACGCTTTTTATGCATATTTTGATTTAAAGCCAATTGCTGCACATAGCACTTTCGTTGGTGTTGTTGCTTCTTTGCATTTGTTTTCGCTGGCGTATGTTGAACGGGAAATGCAGGATGGATAATTGTGAAAATACAACCATGTAACACCATCGCTGTGGCGTATCGACACAGTTATCGACCACAATTGGCCGTACAATATAGATGGTAAGCAGCACACTGCTCCTCATTCTACAGAATTACTCCACACTTTAAATAAATATTTAATTTTAAAAATAAAATTATACAAAATTTTTATTAATAAGTAACATCTTAGTAGAATATTCATTAAAAAAAAAACCCAATTATAAATTGATTTTGCTTTCATTTCGCATTTTGGTTTTGCAGCTGACTTCCTTAAGCGACTTGGGTCGACAACTGCGACTGGGACGACCAAGAACCGAGCTATTCTCGCTCGACTCCTCTGTCCTGCTAGGACTACAGCCAGCTGTCTTCTTTGTGGGCATCCGTCTGGGTTTGGACCTCGTAGTGGTTTTTCTTTCCATATTTACGATTTCTTGGTCCCGTTGAGGTGTGCTGCAATCATCGGGTCGATTGACAATTCCGTTGAAACTGCTGAAATTTAATTGGGTACGTTGGGGAGTAAGTATTGCATCCACATTCAGCGAGTCACTTGGCACCGACAAATGCATCGGAGAACTCTGTCTAAGAACACATCTCTCAAGTTCTATTCCTTGCTGCTCCTGAATGGGGACTCGTGATGATTTACCTCGTGTTTTTGTGATATTTGAAGCACATCTTGCCTCTTGATTACTATTTTCAGACTCATTTTGTTCAGTATGCGATATGCTGTCGACATTTCTGAGTTTTGGACTGGGTAACTGAAGTAATGATCTATTGGTTACATCGCGCAGAGGCAATGCTGACATCTCCATGCTGCATCTCTCTGTGTTCGTGTCATCCACTGAAATGGGAGAGGACAAGGAGTCATCCTCGTCTTCGCACTCTTCGATAATGGAGTTCATTAAGGAAGCAGCATTTGTAAGACAAATAGACATTGGCATGTGATCGGTAGAAGCAGCAACAGCAGCCACTGCCTCCGATTCTGGAGTATCTGGCGAGCTCATATTGATCTGCAGATCCGCCAAATGGCGTGGCTCTGGTGTTGTCACGGTTACCTCTTCATTAGTCTGAAAGACAACATAATTATAATATATTTCAATTTAATAACTGGTGCCACTTACTGAGTGAATGCTCTCCTTGGAACTCTCCTCTTCCACCTCCGCCGTACACCTTACAACACTAGATATACTTGAACTGCGACTCCTCCTCTTGCTGGGCGACAGAATTACAGTTCTTCGAAGCAAGGCGCTGGATCGACGCAACTCAGAGCAAACATCGCCTCTTCTGCAGTTACTCTGCCTCTTATCTTCTGAGGATGCATGCGAACTTCTACTGCTAATAGAAGGATCAGCACTACTGTCCAGATTTATATCCAGTGATTGTAGTAATGTTCTGATTGCACATTTCAATTTGTTTTCACTATATTGTGCATTGGCTAAGCGTGTTTCATGTTCTTCCATTAGCTGTTTTTTAAGGAGTACCTCCGTTTTACTCATTTCCCCAATTAATATTCGTTGTCTCTGCACCTGATACATTAACTCAGCGTTAATTAATTTGTACTGTTCCATATTTGCTACGTTAAGTAATTTTTAGGGTCCGACGAAATAAGCAGATTTGAGTTTGGCGTCGATGTCTTTAATGCCGTCGATTACTACTGGAATGGACTTGATTTGCAATCAATAAATTAAATCATAAGAATGTCGATGGTAATTCCAATTGCTACTTTATATATATTATTAGCTTATTGATAAATTATTATTAAATTATTATTTGATTAGTTTGGTTTGGTTCGGTTTGGCTGGTGCTACACTTACAGATAAATTCTGAGTAAATATTGATAGACGAACCTTATCGATTTCCCTTAATATATTTTCGATGGCACATATTGTTGTGAGTATCGATGCCATTTAAGGCATCGACGCCAAACTTAAAGCCGATTTTACAAAATTAGCCCATTTTGAAAATATGGAGCAGTACAAATTAATTAACGCTGAGTTAATGGATCAGGTGCAGAGACAACGAATATTAATTGGGGAAATGAGTAAAACGGAGGTACTCCTTAAAAAACAGCTAATGGAAGAACATGAAACACGCTTAGCCAATGCACAATATAGTGAAAACAAATTGAAATGTGCAATCAGAACATTACTACAATCACTGGATATAAATCTGGACAGTAGTGCTGATCCTTCTATTAGCAGTAGAAGTTCGCATGCATCCTCAGAAGATAAGAGGCAGAGTAACTGCAGAAGAGGCGATGTTTGCTCTGAGTTGCGTCGATCCAGCGCCTTGCTTCGAAGAACTGTAATTCTGTCGCCCAGCAAGAGGAGGAGTCGCAGTTCAAGTATATCTAGTGTTGTAAGGTGTACGGCGGAGGTGGAAGAGGAGAGTTCCAAGGAGAGCATTCACTCAGTAAGTGGCACCAGTTATTAAATTGAAATATATTATAATTATGTTGTCTTTCAGACTAATGAAGAGGTAACCGTGACAACACCAGAGCCACGCCATTTGGCGGATCTGCAGATCAATATCTGCTCGCCAGATACTCCAGAATCGGAGGCAGTGGCTGCTGTTGCTGCTTCTACCGATCACATGCCAATGTCTAGGTGTCTTACAAATGCTGCTTCCTTAATGAACTCCATTATCGAAGAGTGCGAAGACGAGGATGACTCCTTGTCCTCTCCCATTTCAGTGGATGACACGGACACAGAGACATGCAGCATGGAGATGTCACCATTGCCTCTGCGCGATGTAACCAATAGAACATTACTTCAGTTACCCAGTCCAAAACTCAGAAATGTCGACAGCTTAGCGCATACTGAACAAAATGAGTCTGAAAATAGTAATCAAGAGGCAAGATGTGCTTCAAAGATCACAAAAACACGAGGTAAATCATCACGAGTCCCCATTCAGGAGCAGCAAGGAATAGAACTTGTGAGATGTGTTCTTAGACAGAGTTCTCCGATGCATTTGTCGGTGCCAAGTGACTCGCTGAATGTGGATGCAACACTTACTCCCCAACGTACCCAATTAAATTTCACCAGTTTCAACGGAATTGTCAATCGACCCGATGATTGCAGCACACCTCAACGGGACCAAGAAATCGTAAATATGGAAAGAAAAACCACTACGAGGTCCAAACCCAGACGGATGCCCACAAAGAAGACTGCTGGCTGTAGTCCTAGCAGGACAGAGGAGTCGAGCGAGAATAGCTCGGTTCTTGGTCGTCCCAGTCGCAGTTGTCGACCCAAGTCGCTTAAGGAAGTCAGCTGCAAAATTAAAATGCGAAATGAGTCGCAATAGTTTTTAAAGGTTATAAATTATATTCAAATGTAAAAGTTTGTTTAAGGCATTAATAAATATATTGAATGATCCAAACACGAGGATAGAAAGTAAATTTAAATATTTTATATTTGTATGTAAAGAGCAATAGCATTATAACCCGATAAATTGATATTTATGAAACATATACAAAAGAGGCGTGGTGTAGAAGAAACTACAGACACAGGCCGAGTCAAAGCGGACAGCAGGCTAACAAATAATTGCACTTTGAATACAATATGATGACATATATATACTCTATATATATTTCGTCGATCGGTGCTCAGACAACCTCAAACTTGCCCTGACAGCAACGAACTTGGCCAGGCGGCAGTGCTGAATTTATTGACGATGTTGGCGACTGTTCCGCATTTACTTTAATTTCTGTTATAATGTTCTGGATCTTGTTGATTATCTCTTGTGAGTTGTCATTCTCCACGGGTAACTGTTGCTCCTGCTCTTGCTGCTGTTCCGTTGCGACTGGCTTTAGGTGGTCCGCTGGCAGGCCCAAACTGCCAACCAGCTGATTAAGTGCATCGATCTTCTCGCGTAACTGTTCTCGTTCCGCTTGCAGCAGACGCATCTGTGCGGCCTTCTCGTATTCACGCTGCTTCAGCATGCGTCGCTGTGTCTGATAGAGGGCAACGTATTCGCCAATGGTATCTGTTTCGCCTTGCAGCTGCAACACCAGATGTTCCAGGCTTTGCTTCTCCTCGGTCAGATCCGCCACCCGACTGATAAGTGTCGTAAAGCGTGATTGCAATTTCTCAACAGCCTCAGCTGTGGGCAGCAATGGTGTCTCACAGTTAGACGACAACTGTTCGAAATGCTGGTCATGATGATGGTGATGATGATGATGGTTATCCCCATGGTGATTGTGCTCGTGGTCGTGATGAGGATCGTGATGATAGTCATGATGATCATGATTCTCGTCCGCCTCCACAGCACCGTCTGCTGCCTCAGTTTCTGTCGTATTCTGTTGGCTGTGATAAACCTTTGCCTGCAAGCAAAAGGAATGGATTTAGTTAAGATTGCTTTCTGTACTCGCTTACCCACCCCACCACCTACTTCGTAGTGCTGGAATCGATCCAGTTGCTGCTGTTGCATCAGCTGCATGCGCTGCAATTCGACATTCTCGTGCGAGAGTCGTATCATCTCCTCATCCTTGAACTTGAAGCGTTCCTCGTTCGCGTTCAGCTTTTGCTCCATTTGGACATAGTTGGAGCGCATCTCGCGATTGGCAAACTCCTCGGCATCCAGTTTATTGACCAGCTGCAGTTTGTCATTGGTCAGCTGAACGAAACGCTGCTCCAATTCGTCCAGTTGCTGTTTCATGTCCACATTCTGTCTAACGGCACGCGATGCGGCCACCTTATCGGATTCCATTGTGGCCAGCAATTTAACCTGATCCGGTTGATTGGTTTGCAAACGCTGCAACTCCAGCTGCAACTCATTTAGTTTGTCCTCCTTCAATTGCAACTGATCGTCTTGGGATTTGATTTTTAGCTGGAATTCATGCCGCTCGAATTCCATATCGCTAATATGCTCCTGGAGCGCTACCAGCTCGGCACTTGGCGCTGGTGACTACAAGAGAGCTGTAGATATAGTAATCTGTGGTATCCAATGTGAATCACTTACCACCTCCGGCAGTTCCGGCTTTGGTTGGGATTCCTCCCTGGCCGCGTCCTTGTATTGCGCCTGCAGTGCCAAATTCTTTTGAATGTCGCGCTCCAGGCCACCAACATGCTCGATCAGCTGTCGCTCGCGCTCTTTGAGCTGGAGACACTCGTCGCCCAATTCGGAATTGCGCTCCTTGAGATTGGCCACATAGCTCTGATACTGTACGGCCGCCTGCTCCTTGTCCTGCGTCAGTTGGCTGACCATCTGCTGTAGATCCCGTATCTGCTGTTCATACATATACTGGGTCTGGGTGAGCGTCTCCACCCGATTATCTGTATTCACATGGGACTCGTCGGATAGCTGGCGTATCTTCAATTGTGCCATTTCCAGTTCATTGCATTTGTCGGCCAGCTGCTGCTGCAGTTCATCCTGCCGTGCATTTAGCTGACCCAGCTGCGCCTGCAACTCACCAAGATGCGTTCGCTGATCCTCGATTTGGGCATTGGCCAGTGAAAAATTGTGCTGCAGTTCGGCATTTTGATTGCGCTGCTGTTCCGCGCTGCGTTGCTGCTCCTGGCAATGCTGCTGTACTTGCTCCAGCCGTTGCAGTGTCTGTCCCTGCTCGGTGCGCAGCTCCTCCAACTCCATCTGACGCTCGCGGCATAAATGCCGCGACTTGGTCAACTCTGTATTTAGTTGTCCCTTTTCCGCAATTAGTACTTGAATCGCCTGTAAATTTGTTGTATCGCCTTGTCCGTTGTGGGGCCAAACCGATGCTGTCGGTTCTGGCTGTGCAAAATAAGCGGCGATTCCAGTTGGATTTGGTTCGAGCGATGCTGCTACTGCAGTTGCTGCTACAATTTGTTGTTCCGACATCTGCTGTTGTGGCTGGATTCCGATTCCGGCGCCATTGCTCAAGCTTAACTCACAGTCGGAACGCTCTGATAAATTGCTGGCGATGCTCACCGTTGATGAGTGCTCATCCATATTGTTGTTGTTGCTGCGCTGCTGATACTCTTTTAGCTGCAAACACAATTATCAAAATCAATACAAGCCAGTCTTCGTTGTGGGTGTCCACGTCACGATGTTTTCATTTCGTTGTTTTTACCTTTTTACGTGCCGCAGCCAACTTCTGTGCTTTGGCATCTTGTGTGTCGTCCTGCATGGCCAATGGTGCCGCAATTGCGTAATGAATTTTATTTCGGTCAATTGCCGAATTGAAGCAATGTCAAATTTAAATGAAAATTGAAATTATTGTAAGACAGCAGACACTGTTATCGTATCGACATGTTAGGGATGGATTAATAAGCATCGATATATGAAACATATGATTTCGATTAAATTCATTCGGTGTTTGTGGAACCAGTTTTTCTAGTTCTTAGTTCATTGATTTTAAAGGGGAAGTGTTTATTCAACTCATCAATACCCTTTCCTTTTCTATTTTATGCACCTAATCTTAATTATGAAAATTAAGCCCCTAAATTAATACTGTATTTAAACTTAGAAACTCGTTTTATTTAGAAATTCTTGTTCAAATTAATTAATTAATAATAAAAATAATTTAATGGATCAAAGTTTTGCAAAACTGAACGGTTTTTAAACGCAATAACATTTCAATCAAATTTTATCCTCTCGATTAATAATGTATCGCGACTACATATACATTTAGTGACCAATTTAAATTTTCAACAGCAATGATGTACAAATTCTAAATAATATGATATGAAAATGACTTGCCAGGGCAACTTAAAGTCGATACTTAAATAAATTTGCGATAACTGCTATTTGCATACTTACTGCTTTCTATTCGATATCGATGACAAAGGCGCGCATATTTTATCAGTTCAGTTTGGGCTTACAGCGAATGCTGGCTGAGTGATCGCACGCACAAATTTGAAATGATGACTGTGACAAAATGGCTTATCAGCAGCAGCTTGCTGCTATATCTGACGCAGTGTCTGGTGGCCGCCAAGGGCCGTTACAATATTAGTTTTGCGCAGTTGGATGCATGCGAGAGCATCGAGATCGACGCATCTAGTGGCTATGCCTACAAGGATTTCTACATGGTGCACACCATGGACAACAACAACATCAAGGCAAATGAGCGCTTGCATTTGAAATTCTATGTTCTGACCAGCATGGATGCGCATATTTTGCTATCGGTAACCAGTCGACCACGTAGCTCTGATCGCGTCTATGAAATCGGTAAGGAAGTAAGTCTGTGGATGTATTCCCACAGTAATCTCGCTTCAAATTCATCTCTCGTTCTTCCCACTTCCTCTCTGTCTCTCTCATATATAGTGATAGGGGCTGGCGGAAATACGTTCTCGGCAATTCGCACCAATATGGGTTTACAACGCGTCTCCACAAATCAAGATCCACAGTTGTTATCGGTCTACGAGCCAACACCCATTGAAATAGTCCAATTAAAGGGTAAATATAAAAAATAAAAATTATTATAGTATTTAAAATGGCACACCGAGGATTATATAACTTTCACAACTATGGGATTAGTTGGCATAGATACTGATGGACAGTTATCGACTCGCCAAGTGATTGTATTATAGAGTTTAAGTAGCTGATAGTTGAAGGAGATGTCCCCGAGACTATAGGTTACTTAACTTGTATATTACCATCACTTGGCTTGTTTGTTTATCAGTCTCTCAGACATCTCCTTTAACTATAAAACTGTCTATCTCTCTCTCTGTCTCTTTTTATTATACTCTTTCCCAGATGGTGAATTATTTGTTTACATACCTGGCTTTAAGAAAGAGCCTCTACTGCATTTTAAGGACGCATCCGCTCTTACCATCAACTACATAAGCTTCAGTACGTTCGGAACGAATAGTGCACGTTGGTTCTACGACTGCGCCTTTGATGGTTTCTGTAAGCACAGTATCTACAAATACTTGCTGAAGTTTAATTAATTGATTTCGTTCATTTCCACAGCTAATGAAATCGAGCAACAGCAGCGAGAGCAATCCATGGAAGAGCTTCTGGTTAATTCGCTCATCTATCAGGCACAGAATAGCAGTCTGCCCCAGAACCTCAGTGAGATTAAATTCAATTTTCAAATGCAATCACTGGCCTACACGCAATCCAGTGCCATACTGCGAACTCGAATGCAGCTGATGTTGCACTGGGAAGATTCTCGAATGCGATGGCAGCCGAAGGACTTTGGTCAAAGGACGTCATTGGTTCATCCTCATTTGCAGATATGGACACCAGAGCTCATCATTCTTAAGTGGGTAACAATTAACATTAACCCTCGAAAATCGAACGCAAATTTTGAATATTTCTAGTGCCGCAATGGAGTCGATGGGTACAGTGTTGAAAACTTATGAGCTGCGTGTTTATAGCAATGGTAATGTGACATTAATGGTCAGCAATTGGGAGGTGACTACCTGGTGTGTGGACACCGCACGGAATTGGCCCAACGAACTCATCAATTGCGATATTCAGCTGGGCGTTGAACAGAATCAGGCGAGCATCGCTCTGACCTATGACAACGAACATAAACCGCTGGCGCCAAATGAACACGTTAACACACCATCTGGCTGGACATTTGTCAAGATCGCTGTGACGCAAGTGGAGAATGCAACCTCAATGAGATACACACCACATGGATTCGTACAAACGGTCGCAGGCGATGTATCCATTGGATTTACGCTAAAGCGAAACACGGCTTTTTACAGTCTGGTCTTCATAATGCCGCTAGTTGGTATGTCTTGGCTTCTTTTTAATTCCATTTGGTCAATGTCAAATTAAATGTCTCTTTTGTTTGAGCAGTGTGCAAAATACTTTTAGGACTTTCGTTTCTTTTACGTGGCTATCGGCGAAGTGGCATTATACTCAGTGTTGTGCTGCTAACTGCCTGGAATCTTATGTATCTGACGCGCCACGCCTCACCGCATTATGTGCCCACTTTGAGTAAGTATCTGGATATGTTCCTCAATTCTAACTCGGAGGTTAGCCGATCTATAATCTTTTGAGACTAGCTTATCTAAGAGATATACGCATCAAATCTAAAGTTTACATAGATTACACTTTCTAGTTTTTATTTTTAATTTCATTTCCTGCATCTTTCTATTCTAGTGTCGGGCTTTCAGCATGTTATGCGCATTTCCATCTATTGTTATTTACTGCATATTGCCATTATTTGGCTCGAACGCTATCCACCGCGTGCAGAGGCGCCTGCCTGTCTTTTGGCCATTATCAACTCAACACCATTGCGCTTTTGCCTTGGGCTTCGCATTTCTGATGTAAGTTTGAAATACTTCTTCTGAATTTTCGTTAACATAAAGCCATTTCAAATTTGCCACACAGTCGATGGACTACTGCGATGTTCAGCAGAAACCCTGGCGCCAATTGGCCAAAATGTTGAACAACACTAGCTTCATCATAATCTGTATTGTATTTGTCTTAACCAATTCAGTTGATATGGTTAGTGCGTTAAATAAATAAACAAAAGCACAAAAAACATACTGTAAAAAGATAAATTAAATCATAAGAAATATGATGATCAGAATATAAGAAAAGTATCTGCCCTTAATATGAAGAACAAATTATTATTTATTGTTTTCCCCACATATTAAAAGTTGACTAAATAAAAATCTATATTTTATGCAGCATAAAGAATACACTTTTAGTCAAGCTTTTACAACAAACTGTTTACAAAATTACTTGTTCATTTTTGTGAGCACACATCTTAAATAATTGAAAGATTTTCAGCATTTGAAAAATATAATTTTTCTTTATTTGCAGTGATTGAGTCTTAAATAAATACAGAATATGTGAATTACAGAAGTAATAGTTTTAGAAAACGTGCTGCCATCAACTCCCCTCTCCTCTCTCCTCACTCTCTCTCTCGCTCTCTCTCTCTCTCTCTCTCTCTCTCTATCTCTCTCTCGATCTCTCTATCTCTGTCATTCCTCGCGTACTCATATGACCCACTGTGGCCATACCACTTGATCATTATGCTCAGTGCTGGAGTGCTTAGTGATAGCCATAGCTGTGATCATCGTATCCACCATATGAGTAAGATGGAGCAGCGGCATATGATTTCAACAGTGTTGGCTGAATGCTAATCGCTGGTGCGGCATAAGACTTGACGACAGTTGGGGCAGCATAGCTGATGGCGGGTGCAGCATACGATTTGACTATGGCCGGAGCGGCATAGGACTTGATGACGGGCGCGGCATGGGAAACAACCTGCCAGGGAAACGGCAACAAAAATATCAATTATATATATTAAAAATAATAAAGTTAATGCATTTGCATGGTTGACGAAAAAAGATTATGTTTTTTTTTCATGTATCATATCTACTATATATTTTCAAAATGTTATCTGCTCAATTTAAAATTCATAATATAATATATAAAAAATTTGGAATTGGTAAAATACCTAAGAATTGTATAATGTCGAATTGATTAAATGCGATCTTTCATTGTCATTACTATCATTATTTGATATATTATTTAATATATAATTTTACTAATTTTTTTTTGATTTATCTGTTGTATTAAAATAAAGAAGGTGATAATCAGTGAATGAAGGCGAATATATTTTTCTACAAAAGACCAAAACTTGAAGATCCCTAAAGAAATTAGTCACTCTCCCTGTTCACTTAATAAATAATGAATTTTGCTCAATTTAAAAGATTTGTATTTTGTTTTTTTTTTTTTGAGTTGAAACTTACCGAACTGAAGTGCGAATAACTGGTGGCTGGAGCTTGGACGGCCTTAACGGCCACTGGTGCTGCATATGACTTGACCAATGTGGGAGCCGCATAACTGATTGCCGGCGCAGGAGCCGCATAGCTAATGGACGGTGCATATGACTTGAGAACGGTGGGTGCTGCATAGCTGATTGCTGGAGCATAGGATTTGATGACTGGAGCTGGCGCCGCATAGCTAATGGATGGTGCATATGACTTGACAACGGTGGGTGCTGCATAGCTGATTGCTGGTGCTGCTTCGGCGTAACTAATCGATGGTGCCGCATGAGCGTAACTAATCGATGGGGCCGCATAGCTTATAGCTGGCGCTGCATGTCCATAACTAATAGCCGGAGCCGAGTGACCCAGGTCCCAGGGTGCGGCGCTCGCAACGGCCAACAAAGTGGTTAGAATCTGTCAGCAGATTGTTCGGAGTTTTAGTTTGTTTTGTTTTTGTTTTGTTTGTTTTTTTTTGTTTTTTTTTTTTGATTTATATTTTATTTATTTTTAGCAAGGATACCGAATCCTGCTGCTCCTGCACTCACCAATAGTTTCATGTTTAGTTCCTTGTTTTGTTTTTGAGATGATGCCGGTGTTGATAGAGAATTGCAACTGTAAATTGAATGCGTGCATTGAGTTACTTTTATACTGTTGCAGACGAGGCACGCAATCGGACAGTCGGACGGCTGGACGGCTGGACAGATGACTAGCTATTGCTAGATAGCCAGGCTAGGCCAGGCCAGGCCAGGCCAGGCCAAGTCGAATTCGATTTCGATCTAGTCGTTCAGAGCGTCAACAAAAGCGGGCCACAAAACAGCACCAATTTGTGAAGTATCTTTGAAGTGGACAACAACAACAGCAGCAGCAACTATGCTGTCTGAATGCGATCTGTGATTCTTGTTGTTGCTGCTGATGCTGATGACGCAACAACTTAACTTGGCTTGAATCTGCTTCAAATTGGCCACCAAGGCAGACCACTTGTCGTCAAAGGCGCAAGGCAGCCAGTCTGCCAGCCATTTAGCAAGCCTGGGCTGGGATTTTCATGGATTTTTTTGACTTTTTTGTTGTTGTTGTTGTGCTTTTGGAGCTGACAGTCGCTCGGGATTTGTAATTAGAAAGTCGAGTCGAGTTCGCTCAGAATCCCACAATGATTGCAGTCAAGCTTCTCTAACTATTAAAGAGCAGTTGCACGAAAAATAATACATATATTATCTTTAATGCATTGAGTTTCTCTCTATTCGTTTTTTGGCATTGATTTTATTTTTGGCTCAAACTTTACCCCATCCGAGTTACGAAGTATTTTAGACTGCTCAAATTAATTGTGGAAAATCCTAATTTGATGTCATTCAAATAAACTAATTAAGACATACATTTTTCATTTTTGGTTTACAGAATTTGACAAAAAAAAAAAGCTGAACAACTCAAAAGTTAATCAATTGGCATGAACATCTTTTTGGTCACCCAAAAAAATAGACAAAAAACTGGTAGAATTTTATCTAGATGTTCGATCTAAATAAGTTGAATCGCATTTGCCAATTAACAAATTATTTGCCTAGCTTGTAACCTTCTAGCTGTATAAGTGCAGTTTATATGGAATCCCGGCGAGAATGTTCTCTAATTGTTGTCAGCTGTTTTCAGGCTGGGCGCTACTAAAACGCGTCGAAAATTGTACACGCCCAAAAAAATACATAATTATCATTTGTTGCCCAATAATAATCACGAACTGAAAAAAAAAACCAAAATATTTCAAACAATCTATATAGTTTTCTGGTGGCTGCAGCATTTGCTGTCGCTACCAAAATGCCGCAGCGTGCCACATTTGACCATATTTGTGTGTTTAGTGCTTAACAAAATTGTGATAGTTTTTTTTTTTTTTTTGTTGTTGTTAATATTATTATTGCATTTTACAAAAGTTGCACAGAGCCACGCCGTACGCTTTTGGCTACAGAAAATATTTGGAGTACATAAACATTGGCAGTTCGTGGGATTTTTAGCCAAAGCATTTAACCCTTGTGCTGTCAGCAGGAAAAGATTTGAAAAGTATTGTAATATTTAATGGACTTTAACTGGAATAGTCTAAGCTTAAACCTTTTATTCAATAAAAAAAACAAAACACTTACTTGGTTAATCCATTAAAACACAGAGCAATCTTGAAAACAGCATTCGAGTTAAGAATTTGTATTTAATTTTAGATAAATGATTTATAAATATATCCACTTTAAACAATGTTTATTTATGGGATTAATCAAGACAAGATAGTCTTTAATTAGATATCGAGCATGATGCGTGTGTAATTAAAATGATTGGGGGACAAATGAAACCCTCGAGATATCTCATGTGTTATGCTCAGATGGCGAACGATCTGATCTTTTGCACTGCAGCAACACTCGAGGTGATGTTGAAGCCTCCTCTCAAGTGGAACACAAATGCAGCATGGCAACTGGACAGACAGCGAGACTGAGAGACACCTGTGCTTGAGTTCATGCATAAATCATGCCAAATGTATCTGATTTATGTGAAATCTATTAGCAAATATTAAGTCAATATAACAATTGTCAGCTGTGACCAATGTGCCATAGTCTTTGGTCGAGTTTATAAATAAAAGATTTTATGCCTGCCCCACTTATGGACAGCGTGAAAATTGCATTCAAAAGTGTGCAACAATATTTTCCGGTTCGCTGTTTAATGCCAACCAATTTATGGCAACTGCTTCAGTTAAAAGTGCTCAAAAGTGGTCAAGAGAAGGGTTGTAAAATCAGATGCCAAATGTCCCATTTGCTGGTGCAACAGTCAACATGTGGCACTACTAACCATAAGGTGCCTCCCAGCTTGCTGTTGTCCAAATTTCAAAATGACAACGACACATTTGGCAAACTCGGGCGGCGTTCGCACCAAATTCGTGGAAAGAAGTTAAGAAGTGACATGCACATAGACGGAGTTTAATCAAAAAATCCAAAGCAAAATCCAAGGCGCAGTTAAGCCTTTATTTGTATATCCTAAAACCATTACAAATGTAGATGTGACTTATTTAGTGACTAATGCCTCATATAATGAACTTAAGCTTGTTGCACTGAGAAGAAGAAAAATATCAATAAATATCAAAATATAAAAAATGGCTCTCATATTTTATCTGCGATTACCGATAGCAGTAAGAGATATAATCTTAAAGATATATATAGTTCTGATTTAGTAAACATATATCTTGGCATAAAACTGAACGATTGTTGTTAATTACATTTTAGGTTCATGTTGTTCATTCATTTATATCACACATATCTGCAAGATTCGAATACCAATAGCAATTGAAATAAAATATATAGTATTTAAATTTGCTGAGCATTTTTTCGAAGAAGATGTTAAAACAAATGTTTTTTGCATTTTCCGCAATTTCCTGCTGTGCGATTTACGTACCTAGGGTATTTTCTAGTCGAAACCCTCTTTGTTTGTCGACTGCCATTGCCCAATACGAAGAATTTTTGACGCGAACACCAAACAATTTTGGCCTGAGAATTTATCGAAATCGCATGTTTCACGCTGCGTATGCGTAGTTTTTTTTTCGTCTCTATTTTATTTTCAATTAATTAACGCGGGCAGCCACAGCAGACAGCCTATTTGCTTTGCAAATCGCTTGATGCGAATGATGACCAAAATAAATATCTACGTATTTGCTGCTAGAGTTGATTAAACCCGAATAGCATTCATTAATTTCGAGTTGTTAATTGTTTTTCGTGGGTGTGTTGAGGTGTTCTCGACACTGCCGATATCCAAAGAAGTCACAAGACAAAAGTAAGTCCATAATTTTTCTACATGCCATTTTCAGGATTTTTTTTTTAACATTTTTCGTGACTCAATCAGCTAAAGAAAAAACCTGACAAACCTAAAGCATTTTTCCAAAAACAAATCAATTGTCAGAGTCAAATTTTCTATTGATTTAGTTTACCTATTATTTAGTTGACGGTTAGAACTGCTTATGAGCATATGAATAAATAATATTTAACTTTAGCCATATTTTCAGATACATCTCTGTATCCAGTGATAATTCCAGTGATTTGCACAAAAAATCAAATCTATAAGCACAGGGTATGGACACAAGTCAAAACCTGTGTCGCATTTATGACGTTAAACTGGCTGCAGATATTAATGAATGAATCAATGAAATGGAACCGTTGCTGCCAAACTATTAAATTGCCAACAGCACCTGGCCAAGAAATGAAAACGGCTCCAAAGTCAAAATGTTGCCACAGACTGAAGTTTTGATTGCATTTTGCAATTGAGAGCGGGTCCCAGTGACAGTTTTCATCAGGTGCTGATGGACTTGCCTACTTATCTAACACTTAAGCTTGACTTTAACTAGACCCAAGTAAGTGAATAGTATGCAAATACGAGCATGTATTTTTAAAAATGTAAGTTTTATTATTTTATCATTAATTAATTAAATAGTAACTTAAAAAACGAAAAATTTGCTTTGCATTTGAGCGAAACTCAGATTTATCAATGTTAACACCTTGTCAGCTACTTAATTTCATAGTCACGGAACATAAAATGCTTATGATTTTTTATGGTAATATTTGTTTATTATTTTATATTCGTTGTCGGTAATTACAAGTCACCAGAACACTGGAAACAATTGTTTATTGCATAGCAAACTGCTCACCATAAAAACGTTTTCTCAAATTACATTGCATACTTTTAGGCATGCTGAAAGTGAAGTAAAATTACAAAGAACTCACAATATGAATTCTCGTTTGCTCCAAAAACTATGCTACAAATACTTTACTAATAATTTACTAATAAATAAATCGAATTAAGACGTTGATTGTTGGAAATGTGCATACATATTTATATATGCATGTGTATTTACTTCAAATTTTAATATAATAATAATATTTGTATATACGCCTAAAATTTCATAACTACTGAATCTAATCATTTTTTTTATTTTATTAATATTAACAATAAAACATATAAATACATTTAATCCTTATTAAATTTCTGATGTAATCTACAACATAGTTTTACTAGCAATGCAAAATCTACCTAAAAGGACCGAAGTACTTTTTTTTTGCAAGGATTCGAATCAACAAATGGCTTCCATTTAAAGGTTATTCCAATTTTGTTGGGACCACAAGCATTGGTAGTCCTATCTACCACTCCAAATTGTGCTGATTCTCGTTCTACTGTAATTTGTATATATTTAAATTTAGATCAAAGCGCTCAACAAACACAAGGCCCACACTCACACAGGCACACACACACCTATGCAGTTAAGTGTTAGCTGGTGTGAATATTTAAAATGGGTGGGTGGACCTAAATGAGAACCCAGTTGAGTTCGTTCAGTGTCAGAGTGTGAATGAATGCACACTGACCTTAAAATACATATTTAGACAAGACACTCTCTTCATAATAGCGCAGGGATGGGGAAAGTGGCGGAAAGAAGAAGCACAGTTGGACTATTGATTTTGTATGTTTTAAAATAAAACTGATTAGCGAAGGCAAAACTGTGCAAAACTTGTGCAAAAACTTGTGCTCTAGATTCGACTGACTAGACAAGCAAATCCGAAAGGGAATCCAAATATGTAAATATTTGAAATTAAATCAGTGACTTAGTTTTGCATTCGCATTGGAAAAACTAAACCTATTCATCAAACTATGATCTAGAATTTCCAACTCACACACATCGAGGCATTGGTTATGTGTGTGTGTGTGTGTGAAGTTTGAAATTGAAGTTGCCTAATAACTTTAAAACCCCAAGCAGCTTTAATGGTCATAATTCGTTGTGTGGCGTTGCCCACTTCGATGGCGTTGATGGCGATGACGTTGACGATGACTGCCATAAACAGCAGCAGAGAGACAGAGGCAACAACAGCAGCAGCAACAGCAATAGCGAACCTTAAAGCCTAAAGCCAAAAGGAGTGTCGTGTGCGCTGCTTGCTGCTGCTGCTGCTGTTGTTGTTGTTGTTGTTGTTGTTTCTGTTATAAGTAGTTGTTGTTGTTGTTTTTGTTGTTATTGCAGGTACTATTGACATTATTGATGGAAATTCTTTTGTGTGTTACGAAAATAACAATAATATGTAAGGAAAAGAAAGAAGTTGAGGACGGCGTGGAGAATGTTGGAATACCCTAAGAATGTACTTAAATTGGGTTTTACTAAATTACGTATGTAAATAAACAAGTTCAAAATTATAGTCGACATTTCTTTCTTTTTTTGTTGCGTTGTATTTATATATTTTTTTAATTTTTATTACGTATATAAAAGAATAATGAATTTAAAGTGGAAAGCGTAAGATTATTACAAATTCATTTCGAGTAATATTATTATTATTATTGTCTTGATTATTAGCGTTCTTCGTATTATTATGATTATGGTTTTTTTTTTTATTTGAAAGAGATACATTTTAAATTTTCTAGTTTTATTTTTTTTAAGTACTTGTGCTTTGTTTATGGTTAGGCTGAAAGTTAAATCTTATTGTGTAGAACCGAAATCAATAGGCAATATTTAGCTCAGCTCATCTCAAGCTGCATTCTAAAACGAATAATGGCCAAGGGGCGAGTGTGTTGTGGTGAATAGAATAAACGACTTGGCGACTTGGCGACTTCATGTTTACTCTTTCTTAGGCAGCAAATGAAAGCCCAACGTGTCGTGTATGTGGACAGGTGCATATCAATGTGTGTTGCACTATGTATATATATATATATGTGTGTGTGTGTGTGTATGCGTGTCTATGTGTGTGTGTATCTGTTTGCCTCCGTTTTTCGTTTACCGTCCGCGTCTGTTTCGAATGCAAGCCAGACTGAAAGACTCACACCCAGAACCAAGAAGAACGAGACTTCAAGTGCGTGCCCCAGCCAAACAGTTATGCAAATCATGAAACGGAGGCCGTTTTCTCAAATTCCCCACACTCCTCCTCCACTTCCACACGTAAAGCTTTTCGGGCCCAGTGTGTGTGTGTGTGTGTGTATTTGTGTGTATTTAGCGCCTAATACCCAAGTTTATGTCGCTTAATTATAGCCTTTAAGCAGCCGCTGTTTAACATGCTAATCGCTGGAGTGCTTATGCTTCCCCAACACATACGAAAGACTCCGCCTCGCGCTCTGCCCAACATCATCTCCTGTCTGTTGTATCAAATGACCAGCGGCTTTAATTTTTAAGACGACAGCCAGCCAGCACTCGAGAAGGCTCTCTCTCTTTCTCTCTCTATCTATTTCTCTATCTCTCTCTCGCTCTCTCTTTTTCTCTAATCAAGAGCTGTGAGACTGTGTGGAAATTCTAGTAGCTTGGGAGCGGAAATCCGCCAAATCGGTTGCGAAAGTATTTATTGATGACCTTAAAAGGCAATAATGTCTATTCTTACACTTAAAAAAAAAAGAAGTTGCAAAGAAGAATATCTCAAATTTGGAAAGACCAGAAATAACTATTTTTGTTTTTTTATCCATTTTCAAAAACTTTTGTTCAAAAAAAATATTTGCACATTTTTCTGATAAGTATGACAATCTTTAGCGATTTATAAGTTTTGGTATTTTTTAAGCTTACTATTCCTTTAAAGAAATTGTTTCTATCTTAAATAAATATATATCTCTGGAAAAAATTAAAATTCGAATTCATATTTGAGTCCTAAAAATAAATAACATATTAATTGTAATTTAAAAATTTTGACCTTTTAGCAACAAAGTAAAGTATTTTTTTTTTTTTTTTTTGCAGTGCTTAAAGTATATATCTCGATATATGGTTTATGAATTGAGTGGATATTCAAATGACAGTCCGCACTATAGTAGTTTCAATTATGGTCTGAAATCGAAATATAATTTATGCTAACTAAGCATGGGCGTAAACTCGGATCGAACTGTTGTCAGATCACACTTGTTTTATGGTTCATTTGGCTAGGCGATTGTTGTCGGCCAAATTAGCGGACACAGATCTGCTTTTAATGTTCGAAAATAGCTCTGAGCATTGTCGATTATTTTGCCATAAATGTTCAGCTTTAATTGACTGCTTCTTGTTTTTAAGTAAGCAGGAAATCTGCTTATATTGCAGGCAAATTTACGTCGATATAAATTCACGGCTTAAGTGTCAATTTAGACCATTTCAATACTAACTGAATATGATATAGCAATAAAAAGTGGATAATGTTAATAAATTCTATCTCGAAACTCTTGCCATAAGAAGTGCATTAAATAAAATATGACTAAAACATGTCGGTTTACGACTCTTTTTAAACATATATCTAATAATAATATTTATTATTATTTAAGTTAAAACACCGACTCATTAGCATTGTAATAACATTTAGCGCAACAGCGTCACAGCTGTCAGCTTTGTGTCTGACAGTACACACTTGTTGAGCGGCAGCCTGTTGCTCTCTGGGAGCAAATAACATTTAATGTTACGTTAACAGCATTCTGTTAATTTATCAAACAAACAAATTGCCTATCAGCAGTTGGCTACAAGATATTAATTGTTGAAATTTAAAAATATTCTTTTTGCTAATGTTTCTGTTGAATTTGCTTAAGAGATTTGTTATAGTTGCAACATTTCTAGTATAAATATTTAATTCTTAAATTTAAAATATAAAAATGAATGTAATAAAGATATGTTTTATATGGACTGTGAAATGACACTTATTATTAAAATTACTTCAATTTTCATAAATCACTCAATTAATGCAATGCTTTATCTCAACTCTGACAGATCTGTAGTCTACAACTCCAAAAGCCAATAACAGCAATGCCAGATATGGACCTGCATGCAGGCTCCCACATAACAACACACAACATATTGTGTTGTTTTGGCTCTCCAATGTTAAGTTCGCTCGCTCACTAGTTTCATTCCAGCAGCGAACGTGGAGCAAGTTGGTTGTGTCGCGCTTCGTTTTCGGTTTGCCGCTATTTCTCTCTCACTCTCTGCCTCTGTTACTGCCCACAATTTCGTGTTTTGTTTGGCTTTTGTGTTCAGCCACAGTCTGCTTTGTACGGTACAAACGCCAAGCTCCAATTCAAAGACGTGCGCGCTCTTTCTGCTTGCAAGCGTGTGTTTGTGTGTGTGTGTGTTTGTATGTGTGTGCTTGTCTCGTGCATTTCAACAAGTGTTTCATTTACAGAATGCAAAACAAATAAAAGAGAAGCAGCAACAAACAAATGACAACTACAACAACAGAAACAAGAAATGTGTTTGTTATTGGCAATGCCATCTTATCAGAATACACACATACGTAATGTGAATAAATATAACTTTCTGCTCTATAGTTGGGAAAGCTTTTAAAGATAATAAATAATAAATATAATTATAAATTTGCTGCGCACTGCATTTGAATTTTGCAAGTGTTTTGATAAAAGTCCGGCTGATAAGTGAGCCAATATTATAAATCAGACGTTGCAAAACGAGCATTTGTCAACAAATGTGCACAAAAAACAAAAAAAATCAACAAAAAATAATAATACGGAGAAACAAAAACTCAAAAGGAAACTCAAATTCTTAAGCACAATCAAATGTGAAAATAAATATGAAATATGTAAATATAGGAAAAATAGTATTGCATTTGGCAAAAATAACAATAAATTTATATATATATATATATATATATATAATTAATATCACAACAATAGTTATTCATTTGAAAGTTGTGCAACCAAATATCTGTCATTGTTGTCCTACAACTCCCATAAAATTGGGTCTCTAAGCTTTGATTGATTTCTGATTGTGTGTTATGTAAAAAAAGACTTGAATCAAGTACAAAAGTTTAAAACGAAACACCCTAATGTCAAGGTGCTTTTTTTTTTTTAATTTTTGGAAGTGTCTTATTTCACACTTGACCTCCGTTTGGGTATTACGATATGGCTTTCAATTAAATGCCTATTCTCATTTTTTGACATTAAGTTTTTCTAAATTCGTAGGTTCTTTTCTCAGTAGATCGTCTCTCTAATTATTGATCTTTATTAAAATTGCAGATCAAGTGTGCAATTTGAGCAATTAATGACTACTTCTAATGTATGAAAAATATAAACATTATTAAGCCACTGTGTATCATAAAACTAACTAATGACTACACATAAAGCCGTGGTGCAAACAAAAAGACGCAACAATATAAAATTGGCAACTGCAAAATCGACTATTGGATTTTCACATTAATTTAATGTTTGCAACATATTTTTACAAATCACTTTGCAAACAATAATTTATTGCGATTTGTTTTCGGCTTTGGAAACGCTTGGAAAACGGTGAGTTGACTTAATTGTAATCATCTTATTAAGAACATATAGGGTGATTAACATAAAGTGTACAATTTTATTTAAGCACAAAAGCAAATAAATAAATAATACTTATTATTCAATTGTTGACCCAACAAAATATGCATAAAACGTTAAATTGTAGAAAAGCTTAAAACTGGAATTAATAAGGAGCGATTATTTAAGAATTATGCACACATCTCGCTCTGAACTTGTGGAATGTTGAACCTGTTGTTGTATTGAAATTTTGCACAAGTTGGTAGAAAATAATTCTTGTTATTTCATTGTGCGTGTGTTGTTTTTTCTTCTTTTTCTATTTATTGTTTCTATTGTTGATCTATCGCTCATATTATTCAGCCCACAAATGGTCATAATTTCTGTTCTGTTAACACATTATCCATTTTGACACATTTTGGTTATGCTTTGCCAACTTTATTGGTTTATCTGAAATCAATTTTAGGCACAACAAAAACAATCTTTATCTGGAATTTATTTTAGTAACACTCTTTTTTTTCTAAGTTAAAAGAATTCAATTCAAAGATGCTCTGCTCATACATATGAAATATGTCGTATAAATGAAACATTTACATTTTGTAAGCATCCCTATGAATGGCAAAACTCAGCTCGGTTAGCTGTCAATCCGCAATTGGAAACCAATTGAAAAGCTTTGTGCGTGTTTGAGTTGAACAACCCAAAACACACCACAAGCGCAACCGCAACTGAAAGCGAGTGGTAACAAAAAGTTAATGTATTTACACATAGATACATACATATGTATGTATGTGTATGTGACACATGAACTTCACAATCTTGTACGCCGAGATCTAATGTCATTAAATTCGACCAAGGTTAGACAAAAGTTGCCCGACTCGGAAGCAAACTTTTCATTTCATGTCCGCTCTTGCACCTGTCTCTCTTGAATCACACTCTGATCTCTGAGAGAGGGCGAGAGAGAGAGAGAGAGAGAGAGAGAGCGAGAGAGAGAGAGAGAGAGAGAGAGAGAGAGAGATTTATGCGTGGTTTTGCTTTAAAAGTCAGTACAAACTATCAGTAGTATACATATTTATTTATATCTACTTAACTACATTAAAACTACAATACAAAAGTAAGAATACGTTTTTAAGTATGGCTTGCATTTGTGGCAAAAAGTGTTCATTGTTCTGTTTGGTGATTAGCATCTGGGCCACAATTCAGATGCTGTTGATGGGCATCGCATATACAACAAATTCACTGACATTCCTACATTCTCTGCCGTTGGACGAGCATTATGAAACTTTGGAAGAGTATCGCTCGGATGCGGATCGATTGTATAGGATGCTTGCACTCAGATGCTATGTGACTGCCATTTTTTACGGATGCTTTGCTTTGATTTCCTATGTCTGCCTCGGTATACGCAAACACCAGCAGAACTCTAAAATGAATGAAGATCGAAAGATACATAAAGTCTGATATTCAAATACATTATAGATGTCATAAAGCATAATGCGTTTAACAGTTATACGACTATATTGCAACTTATTTTCATCCACCCACAACAAACACCTACACACACACACACACACACACACACACACACATACACACACAAAGAAAGAAACACCTACTACGACTGCAGATCGTTTACAAATGCAACGGGGAACAAGTTTGTTGACCGCATTCTCGACGTGACGTGACGTGATTAGCTTCTCTTTAGCTTCTTTATCTCTCTCTCTCTCTTCCTCTCTCTCTCTCTCTCTCTCTCTCTCTCTCTCACACACACACACACACTCTCTCTGTCTTCTTGTCACTGTGTCTTTCACTGCAAGCGAACTACTTTTGGTCTTGTCTTGTCCAGTCTTTATTATTATTATGCATTCGTCTCAACTTATTCAACAATTTTGACAAGTTTCTTGTTTGTTGTTGTTGTTGTTGTTGTTGTAGCGCACGTGACACCTTTGTAGATTTGTTATTTAGGCGTCATAAATTTCCATGAAATTTTTTGATGCGCTCTAACATGCTAATGTTGTTTTTTTTTTTGTGCCCAAGCTGCTGCTGCTCTTGCCAAGATAAGCTTTTAACTTATTTTTTTTTTTATTTATATTTTTTTTTTTTGGTTGATGCACCTACCTACACAAATACACAAATCTATATGTGTACATAGTTGTGTACATGTGTAAATTATTGTCTGAGATTTCCGACTTGTTGTCTCTGGCACTTATGTTTCTTTGTTATCATGAAAATGTGTGTTTAATTTTTCAAGAAATAGGCTCACCTAAATGGGCGTGTTCGACTTGTGCTTAAACGTGTTACAGAAGCTTTTGTTACACTTTATTTAAACTAGATATCGATTGTTAAGTATTCACGTATTTCAAAGTAGATGACTCAAAAAACAAAAAATGCCCCAAAAAAAAAAAAAAAAAAATCAACGCAACCTTTGTGAAAATTTATGTCAAATCGAAAAACCATTTCTATTTTACACAAGTCACTTATTTATTACGGAGAAAAGGCGAAGGTAAAACTTACAAAATATGTCCAGGTTTTTGATGGCTGCCACATCGCTGCTACCTCGTGATTATTGTGAGTATGCCACAAAAAAGAATGTTAAGCAATCTAAAACAACAGCTAAACAATCAGTGCGTACCAATCGCTTGAACTGTCTTGTGCACCTAACCCGAGAATTGGCCGGACTGGCATCGCAGAAGACGGGGCCCAAATGTGGCAAAGAGGAGCCGCCAAAGCCAAAACCGGGCTTTTTTCCAAGTGGTGGCACCCATGCCGTCTTCAGTGATTTGCCCCAGCCAGAGGGTGATTTTTTCCAGGCCTGGAATGCCAAGAACACCAGATACAATATGGTTTTGTTATCTGGAATTTTGGGACTGATTGGCAGCATTGCGCTTGCTATATGTTCGGGTAAAATGATGCTTTGTGCCACTGTGCCAGACTATCCCTACACCGACGACGAAATGGAGGAGTTCGCCAAGGAGGAGGAGCGTCGTAAGGCGGAGAAACGTAAGCGTGAGGAGCATCATCAGGATCTGCTCGAGGCCAAGGAGCTTAAGATGCGACGCCGCAAGGCCAAGGAGGCCATGGCCCGTGAGGTTGAGCTCATGCAGAAGGACATCGATCAGGGTGTCAACGATGACGAAATGGCACAGTTGGTCCAGTTGGCACAGGAGCGCGAGGAGTTCGAGACCTGGGAGAAGGCGGAACTGAAGCGTCTCGACGAGAAGCAAAAGGAACGCGAAAAGACCTTGAAGGAACAAGACAAGGCCAAACTGGAGCAGCAAAAGCAGCAGATGCAGCGCAAGTAATGCGAATAAACACTAAAAAAAAAAACGCTAAGAAAAACACAAATTAATCAATTATCTATAACAAACCAAAACAACAACTAACCAATGCAACAGCAACATCCAAAGCAACGGAAACATAACTAACAAGGGCAACATTGAGCACCATCACATCTGATTTGAACATTCTATAATTAATTAATAATGTATCAAACAGCCTCATGATTGAACATAATAACAATAATAATAATAATCATATATAATATTATAATTGTTGCTGCTTTTGGCATGGTGATTAGACATGTTTTATTATATAAAAAGTTGTAATAATTTTCTCGAAATAAGCACTTAGATAAGCTGCTCAAAAAACTATTATTCAATTGGACAAATATTTTTAATATATGAACTTAAGACCCATATCTCTGATAGATAGCATTAGATATTTAATGTCCGAAGACCGCCTTTCTTTCGATGATCTGTAGTCCGCTCAGTTCTGACCCAAATGGTTACCCCATTCAAGTGGCCAACTACAAAACATCTATCAACATACACACATAGCTAAAACAACGGATTCTTCTATGCTATTATTGCGTAGTCAGTTCAACGTACAGAGGAAATGGCTCATTGCATGTAATCAGGCGAACTTGCTGCCGCAAAACTAAATTGTATCTCATAGATAACGAAAGCATATTTTGCAGCATGTAATTCAATTGCAAAACGAAAAAAAAAAATCGCAGTTCAAATCGCATAAAGAATTTACTGTTCCAATTGCTAACAACAACAACAACAACAACATGTGTTGTCAAGCTAATAAAATAATGTTCATTCTTCTATGGCAACAATCTATTAAATGCAATTCACCACTGGCTACTTTGTGATTGCGAGAGTGTATCTGTGTATCTGCGTATCTATATCTTTTGCGCTAAGTGTGCTGGATGTGCGCACATAATGAATCACAATCGTCGTCAGTTAAGCTCGGCTTATCATTAATCAAATTAGCTGCACTCCCATCAGCTAGCTGCCTTCAAGCAGCACATGCCCCCAAGCAGCAGTAACAACAAAACACTTGCTGCACAGTGGGTGCTGATGATCAACAACAACATTAACATCAACAACAACAACAGCAACAACAGCAGCAGCAACATCATTAAGCCATGAAAATGTACATAGAAAATGCAACTCACTGTTTTACTAGTTTTCCATCCAAATTGGAGCAGCAAATGAACTCCCCGAGCTTAATGTATGTGCATTAAAGCGTATCGCAAAATGATTTGAGTTTGATTCGGTGATTTTAGAGCTACTCTTTGTGTACAAGCATTAATAATTAACATTTTGTATGCAGGCTGTATGTGCTTTAAAAAATATGATCCTACTTATTTCGACATTTTGGTTTACTCTAGAAAATGTTCTACTTGAATATGTGGATTTTTCTGGTTGAAACAAACAATTGTTTACAATTTTAAACCTAATAAGATCGTTGGAAAAACAAGACAATCGTTCAAAAACTTAATCAAAAATTGTTCATTAACAATATTCTTATATAAGCAACTATGAATTCTTCAAATATTCAAATATTTTTATATATTTTGCTTTAAAGTAAAGGTTTATTTTATGCAACTATTATTTAAAATTATGTAATCAACTTTATTAATTATAAATTCTTATTTATATGAATGAATTAATCATGTTTTTAAAAATGATTGTATATTATATTAATAATATATAGTCACAAATTATTTTAGATAAGATAATATTAGAAAAGTTGAATTAGGTATTAATATAGTTTAATTTGCATATGCAAAACTCATATAGCTGATCTCTTACCCAAAATTGCATATTTTATTTAAATAACACTTTCAAACCACTGTGCACTGTGCCCACATTTCGCCGCAGACGCTGAATTTGTTGGGGAGACTAGCTTTCTGTGTAATTTATCATATGCATTCTATTTCTATGCGGCATTCTCGATGCGCTATATCATATCCAGGGCCATCTCCATAATATACAAACCAGTGCCTTTTAATATACTGTCACAGTGTCAGTTTGTCGCTTTGACAATGTTTGTCGGTTGTTTGCTCCTCTGCCTTTTATAATGCATTTATGCTGCAATTTGTTTGAATTAGCGATCGGATCGCGTGGAGCGCGTTTAGCGAGACTTTTCTCGCTTTATTTGGGGCGTGTATCTATGAAATGTATCTTTGTATCTGTGGCTGTAGCTGTAAATGAGTATGCATGTATCTTGCATATCTCTTCCACTGAGCAGTGCATTATGCAAGCCAGTTTTTAAGTAAAAGTAGCTCGCTTGCAACACCCATTTTTAATGCTTCCGGGTAAAAGAAAAACAGATCTCTTTGTGTACATAGACCCAAAAAATACAACAACAGAAAAACAACAACAACATTTATTCACATATGCATTTTAGCTGCAACTCTCGTATCTATGTGTGACATACAGCTTTGCAGCTCTTATCTTGGCTTATCGCTGACCGCATGTAAATATTTGCATCGGTGGCTCTTATGGGTGATTTCTTTTATTTTTATTATTATTACTATGCGGCTGTGGTTATTATTATGATGTTGTGCCTCACGTTGATAAGGTTCGCTTGAGGACTGAGACGGTGAGTCTATGCCACCTGTAACAAAAAGCGCTGCACGATCTGTTGAGTTATAGTAAATTGCTGTTGTCAGACAGACGTCTCTTGTCTGCAGTTTCATTTTCAATAGGCTGCTTCTGTTATGGCTTGCGTTTGTTTGTGCCTCCATTTGCCATTTCCCAGGCCCGGGCCCAGCATTCCACAGATTCTCAGACATCCGTTGAGGCAGAGGCTGAGGCTGGCTACTTGAACAAGCCCAGCAAATATCCACTTGAACTTGTTGTTCCTTTTGATAAATACACTAGTCACTGATTGAAGAAGCATCTTGATTGTGCAGCAATTTTTATGCACAACAAAAAATGTATTCAACGCGATTAAAGAAAATTTACATGAGCTCATAGAAATACTTAATATTTTATCCATAAAAAAATACAACTTTTGTAGAGTAGTTTTTTTTAAGAATGTTGTGTTTATTCCGATCGTAGCAAATTAGTGTTTTCAACTATCATTTGTAGAAACTTAACTTAAAAGACAAACTTATATGTATCTCTCTCATGTCTTATATCTATCTAAGGTATTTGCTACTAAAAGTATTATTTTTATTTATGGTATGGAATTTAAGTCATCATTTAACCGTTTCCTGTTGCTTTCAGAAACCAAAATAAATATTTTTCTAGATCTCTTTTCTCTTAGTCAGTTTCTGCCTTTCTTTTTAATTACAATCGCAGAGAATTTCTATTCGATAGATAGCCTTACAAATGCATTCTCAAGTTTACTCATCTCGAGCAAGTGTCCATTTTGGCTGATGCTGTTCTCAATAAAGGGCAATCCCATATTCCCATACCCCTCCCCCCCCCCCCCCCCAACAACAAAACCAATACATTCCTGGAGCAGCTTGCTTTTGTCCCCGGAACCTGTCATGTTTACCTATACTTAAACAGAACAGTGCAAATGGCAACTGTGGCTGGCAAACACCTCTGGTCAGTGTTTCTTTGGTAGATTTGAGGAGAGAAAATCTCGTTGCAAGAATCTCGTTCCATTGATGGATGTTGCCCAGAGCAACGAAAATGTACACAAAGAAATCTAAATAATGTAAAGGGGGTAATATGTTCGAATCGAGACTTTCGCCATGGAGCTAAGCAATGATTTGAGGTAGCCAATAATAATTTTAACTCTCACTTAAAATGTGATTAAAGAAGCTCTGTTAAATATGTTTAATGGTCGACGAAATGTACGCTAATTATGCAAATTGGGCAACAACAACAAACCAAAAAAAAAAAAACCAAAAAAAAAAACTTCAAACTCTTTTATGGTATTATTTGAAACAAGTATGCGCCTCCAGGCACCGTTGAGTCTGGCACCGAATCGAATCAGTCGGCGGCGAGGTGTCGAAATGGTAGCCAAAGCGTGCCAAAGCCAAGTTCTGTATTGATATTGAGGTCTTGCCACAGTTAGCGAGGCGCAGTTATAACAATTCTAACGCTTTGTATCTTGTATCTGTTAGATACATTTGCGCTCAGCCAGTGGGTCAATTCTCTATGCTCTACTCTCGCTGGCAATCAATTTGCTACCAGCCGCTGTAAGTCTACAGTTCTGTGCACTGCAAAAAAAAAAAAAATAAATAAATTCAATTTGAAGACATAACTAAAATTTAAAAAAATATAAGTTGATTTTATATTTCTACATATATACATTATTATTATAATTAGTGTATGTTAAGCAAATTATTACTTCCAGACGTTACCTGATTTCTTTACATAGTTTCTCTGAGTGTGTGAGATTGGTTCTAGCATTCAAAAGACTTCGCTTCGACGTCGACTTCACTTGGGCTTGCAACTCACGTAGCTCGTCCCGCTACGAGTCTTTAATGTCTGAGTCTGAGTCATATTGTGGTCACAATAATAATCAGCATTTCTCTACTTACTTTCTGCTTTCTATGTACTATGCCGAGTTCTCAGTCAACTCACTCGACTTGCTTCTTGTGGCGTTTATAATATTTTTTAATTAATTTTTAATATACTCGCGCACATTTCATTGACTTCTGAGTAGAGATTAGATTGGCTGCCTGTCAGTTGGCCCAACTGGCCGTCTCAACAGAGCAACGCATTCATTATTCTTAGTGCTTTTAATTTTTTTAAGGGATGGGGAATTTTTTCGAGAGGGTGGCGCTGGGGGAAGTTAGTTTAGTTTTGCCTGAGTTTAAGCCGGTGGCACGCCCCTTTGTGGAATGTGTGACCACAGCTTGTATCCACAACGTTGCCTTTGTCCAATTTGTTGTCTGGTCATCATCAAATTTATATTTTCAGACATGTTCACAATACAGTACAGTGGGCCTTGGGTAAAGGTAATTTTAGTTTATGGCATATGTCTCTTAACTGAAAAGCAAAAAAACAAAGAAAAATGGAAAAATATGAAATCCTCTCTAGTATATCATCTAAAATTGTATCTGGGATATTATCAAGAGCATCAAGTCTTAGAGTTCCACTGTGCATAGCTACCGACATTTCTGTTGCAAATTAATTTATTTTGCACAGCTATACGACTAAATACATATATGTATAGTGTATATATATATATATATATATATATATGGATGGAAGTATGGAGCATAAATTGTTACATTAAATTGTTATGTTGCTCATGTTGCTGCTGCCCCGCCTGGAGGCGTAAGCGATTTGTCTTTGGTTCATTTTGTTATTTTTTTTGAGGTGCCTCTTAAGTCAAAGTACCGCTAAGGCCGCCTCAGATGCCAGCCCACAGTGTGCTCCACTGACCACATGCCAAGCCCGAATCTTTTGGCCCATATATTTTTGGCAGTGTGCGGGCCAAAAAAGCACAAGAAGAATGCAGACCACTTTTTTGATCGGAGGCTTGTAATAAAGTAATTAAAGTCATGACACTGGATGATTTTTTATGGCCAAAGATTAATTGGCTATGGCAATGCAGTGGAGGGAGCTGATTTGGAGGAGTAAGAGTATCATTAAAAAGAAGAAAAAAAACGGCACAAACAATAAAAATTTGTTTTTAATTCGTTCTTCACATGAGATCTTTGAATGTGCAGCAATCGTTGGCTAATAAGCAATATCAATTTTCACTCAATTTAATGTAAGTTTTTTTAATTCACTTAATGTCGGTTCCAGACGAAAGCTCAACAAAGATGCTCGTTTGATGTGTTACATTTATATGTATTCGTATTTCTTGCAATTGTTTTTGTTTCTCATCGTCTGCGGTTTTGGAGGTTTTTTTTTTGTGGTTTTTTTTTGCTGCTGATTGTTAAATGTTTTACTTTCGCTCTTGTTGTTGTTTTAATTGCCGCCTGCTTAAGTTAATGGTACTGATGATAATGATAATGGTTATTTATGTTTCGCGCACGCAGTCAAACCTTAGCCACTTGTCTATGTTAGTTAGCTATTAATGGTCACGTTAATGTTACCACCAACAACAAAAACAAAAACAAAAACCGTGTGAACTTCATTACAACACTGGACAAGCTCACGTGTCGCAAACCCAACTTGACCAGCTGTAAACATACATTTGCTTTTGCATGGCCTTCATTTTTGAGCGACCAGAGAAAAATATCATTTTACCAGCCAGTTGGATATTATTATTTTGCCAGGTGTGAGAACGGACGATGTCAAGTTCAACATTTAAAGTTGATTTCCTAGGATTATTTATATGTGAGCCTTAAAAAAAATAAAAGAAATAAATGTATTTATTATTTATTTATTTTTCTAAAAAGTTCACAATGCTTAAAAACTAAATTATAAAGTTAGGAATAATTTAATCAATGGAGATATAAAAATCATAATATTGTTTCAATATTTGTAATTTTACTTTACATTTATAAAATAATAAATAATAAATGAAAAGTGTTACAATATATATTTAAAGGATAAGGAAAACCCAAATTGAATCATTTTCCTCAAATGAGCTGTGCGCTTTAGTATTGACCAATATTTTAAATATTATTAATGTCAGTTTTCTGCATAAAACTAGCAACTTTTCAGTTGTTCCAGAAATTAGTCGCACATTTAATTGCAATGCTGACCATTGGTATTTTTGCCGTTCCGTCTTTCTCCACACCGGCAATTTGAACTGTCAGCGCGTTTAAAAGTTGAAAAACATTTTTTGCGCAAGAAAAGAACAAAACAAATTGTTTAAATTTACACAAAAAAGAGCTTCGCTTTGCTCAGTTAGTAGCTGCTTTTGTTTTAGCCACGAAAATTGGGTCAGCAGAATGATGACAAGGAAATGTGTTAATGATACCGAGCGGCGTAATTAACAAGAAATTGTTGTGCTCTTTACGTTTTAAATGCATGCCGCATACCAAAAACGGTAGTTAAATAAATATATATATATATATATACATACATGATGATATGACAATTACCGAGGATCGCAAAACTGGACAGGAAATTGCGTGAATGCCTCAACGTGAATTGAAGTCACATTGCTATTATCCCATTTGCAGATCGCTGAATGCATGACCAATGCATCAAATTTTGCTATATTACTTTAATATCTTTATCATTTGGATTAATAGTGCACTTTAGTTTAATTGGCTTGATTATCATATGCTTAAAATTGTCTTACCGGATTAGGTAAAAGCTTTTCACAGCCATTCCAAAATTTTAGCAATTTATTTTTGATCAAGTATTTTTTCTCCACTTTAATGCTGCCTTTGGCAAAGTAATTTCAAAATAATACCATAAATGCCTCATATATTTTTTTATGCAAGTGGTTGCCAGTAAATGCATTCATATAGATACATAAATATCTATTAATGGAGTCTTCCGCATGTGCATAGATATTTTATTTAACTGCAAGTAAGACGGAAAGATGTTTTTACCTATTACCCGGAAAACTGAAGGTTAAATTCACACAACGCAGTGCGATTGTGTGTCTATTTCGTGTTAGCTGTAGTTGGCTTTCCACAACGCTTTTCCCATTTCCCATACCAAAAACAGTTAACCGTAAACAAAATAAACGGCGTCATTGCCAAGTGCGAAAAATTAGCGCAAAAACAAAACGAATACAAAAAAAAAACGAAAGAAAAAACAATAGAAGCAGAAAAAATTAAAGCACTATGAAAAGAAATGCCGCTGTAAAAGATATTCACACCATGAATCGCATAGAAAAAGATGTCGCCATATAACAGCAAAATCGACAGGGTTAATTATGTACATTTAATGTATTAATTAATGACTTTGCTATCGATCGAGAGAGACGCTTTAATGCCAGTCAGTGAAAGTTATAAACATTTAAACAGCAATCTCAATCGCATTCGCAATCGAAAGAGAAATACGCGTAATACTCATGAATTAAATCAATCTTAATATGAAGTCGTTAAGTGGATAACCTGCAAACTTGTTGTGCGTGCTGTGCGAGCACTCGAGCTGAGTGTGTGTGCGTGTGTGTGTGTGCTTCCTAAGTGTGTGTGGGCATTCCTAAGTATTTATATTTAACACACACGATGTAGGTGCACATTTATTTTGCAAAGATGCGCAAGTGAAATTTTTTGTAACGGCATCTATCAATGAAAGTGCGAATGAGAGTTGTAGTCGAAATCTATAAGAAGTCGTGGGAAGTTTTGACTGCTTGTTTACCCTATATGAACTAAAGTGATCTTTAGCTGATCCCAATTGCTTTGAGCAAGTCGCTCCAAAAACTTAACTCACAGTTACAGTTGAATTTTGTGCAGGAGTAGAAGGGATAACAGTCCTGGTTCTCTCTTCTTTTACAAATAGTTCTCCTTCCTGGCTGGCAATCGCTATAAGAGAATAATTTTATATGAAACAATGCGTGATATTAAAACAAAATGCTTCCTTATCTTTTTTTTGTATTTTAATAGATACATTAAAACAACCAACCTATCACGGTCACCAACTAATTTAAATTGATGTTTTATTAATGCACACAAGCCAAACCACAATTCAACATTCTGCTATACGACACAAAAAAATAAAAATAAAATTAAATAGATTTATTATGCAAGCCACAAATAAAACTGTAACTAAATATATTGTGGCAAAAACAAAAAGGAAAAGATATATTTATACTAGTTTCTCTATTGAATATATTTTGAATTTAAATAGCGCAGCGCCAAGTTGAAGTTGGTTGAACTTTTTCCATATGAAGCTTACATAATTCGCGAACATAGTGCCAAATTTCAACTTGCGGCTCTAAACATTTTTAATGACATCTCTTTATGGGCCACTAAAGTTGCACTTGGTCGACAGCTATTTTTTTCTTTAAGTTTCAGGCAGTTTCGCTATGCCCGAACTAAAAGTTTCAATTTCAAATTTCATACTTTCGCTTTCGTAAGACCGTCGGAGAGGCCGATACAGTCTGATGTTTGGCATCTGAAAGATTTGCAATCAAAATTTCTAACAGACAGTTACAACATTTTTTTCATATTTCTGCATCTTTATCTCAATTTTTATTTATTTATTTTTTTGCATTTTTTTTTCCTTCTTTGATTGTTGCACATAGCCAATTAGCAGTCGTCGCGCCAATATACACAAATAATAAATCTACAACAAATAAAAATAATACAAATATGCAATGCCAATGGAAATAACTACAACAACTGCGGCTTGTTGCATGTGTGCTAATGTTGTTGGTAATGCAACCGGTTGCTGCCCAGCCGAAAAATCAACGAAATCAACCAAACTGCAAAAGAAGAAAAAAAATATAAAATAAAAATCAGCAGCAGCAGCAGCGACGACTTTCCATTTTCAAATGTTTTTTGCTGCAGCCTTCAAGCGGTGCGTCGCGCCGGCAACTGCAACATCGACAACAACATCAACAGCAACAACTGCAGCAGCAGCAGCAGCAGCAGCAACATCGACAACTTTTCATTTCGTTTTTCACGCGGCGCATGGCAAAAAAAAATAATAATAATAAAAAATGACGCGACCAAAAACTGCAAACCCAACAACGATTTTTAATAGTCACGTTGGGGCTACTTCAACTTCGTCTTTCAGCTTGTTACTAATGTTATAAAGTTTGAGCTCTTCACAGTTTTAGTGTTCAATTATTCATAAATAAAAGTGTTTGTATAAATTTTTATTAATAGTTGTATTTGGGAAAAGTCAAAATGTAATTTTTATTTTCTTTCTTTTTTTTTGTTAAAGACTTTAAATTACAAATTATTCAATTATCTTATTGTCTTATTGGGGTGTATAATTCAAATTCATTTAATTTATTAATTTAATCAACAAATTGATTAATACTATTTTCAATGGGGAAGAACAGACTTAGAATTCTCATCGGTCTCTTGACTGGACACTGTGCACTAAGGAGATAAACGATGTGTAAAGTAATTTATCGATTTCGAAAACAAGGATGAATCTTCACGGCACATAATAGCAGATTGTGTCACCTTAGCCACAGGAGGATGCAATGTTCTTGCGCACAATAGATTCAAAAACAATAATACAATAACAAATTAATTTCTTGCCAAGAAAGCAGACTTATTTAAATATGTCTATATTGACTTTATTAAATTAGTACTCATACTATGCATTATTCATCAATCATTATCACACAGCCTTAAATTCTTTCCATTGGTAGTGTATATGAGCAGCGACCTTTTTGTGCAACACTAAATGTTAACTTGGCCATTTTGGCCAACTGAAAACTGAAACTGCTAGCAATGTCTGCGCGATGTCTACGCAGCTGGAAGTCCCCGTAGCCCTGCCTCCCGCTGCACCACACCACCAGTTGGAGTCACAGGCCGAAGACCCTCTTTTTTACCACGTCCACTTGTGCATCACAGTTAAAGTTGGTAGTTGCAGCCATGCAGCAAGTGCGCCAGTGTTGACAATTTTTTAGTTTCTGTTTTATGGTGTTGTTGTTGCTGCTGCTGTTGTTGCTGTTGCTGCTGCTGTTGCTGTTGCTGTTATTGACCGGTCTTTTTCCATTTGCGCAAGAGACCGGGCCATGGTTATTAGTGGGCGCAATATAACCACTTTGTTGTTGATGTTGCTGTTGTTGTTGTTGCTGCTGCATTTGGAGTCTCAAACTGTCGACGCTTTTGCTTTTCATACATCCACAGCAGCAATAATTGCTCAATGCCTTTTCGGGGGCCTGTAGCAACCAGCGGAAGCGTTTGTTAATTGCAACTTGCACTTGCCGCAATCATAAATGGAAAAGCTTATCTATTTTTTCCTCTTAAATTTTGATGTGTTTGTCAGGTTTTCTTTGTAGTTGTTAAAAGATTCGACTACTCCTCGATTTGTGGCAAAGTGCGTAAGTAAGCTTTTGAACAGCGGCAAACGGAAGCCGCAAAGAGTAAACAACTGAGTAAAGCAAACAGAATGATGACTCAAGCATAAACATTCTATAGACGCATACTACTCCCAGGTGGCAAGTTGAATCAAGTTGGGGGCATAGTCGTCATCGTCGTCGCCGTCATCGTCATCGGCGTCGTTTTGCCGGGCCTTTGATTATGAATCGAAAACGTGAATCGTGAATGTACTTCCGTTGAATTAAAAATGACGACGACAGCCAGCTCAATAGTGGAAATCAAATTGAAGACCCGGTTGATCTAAACGTCTATTGACATTAATATCTAACGCTCATATTGGTTAGTTTTCAACAAGGATGTTTAATTTGTAATTGCAGCGGAAGCTGTTAAAACGCTTGAAGCTACAAAAATGATTGGAATGTTTAAAAAATATACTCACTGTGGCAGATTCGAAGTTCCGGCTTCGCTATTAAACCTTAACTGAAGCTTGAAAATAAAACTCGTGTAGAAATCAGCTTGGAAATTGCTACAAAATGAAATTTGTTGAATTCTTCCATAAATATTTGAAAAGTCAACTGATAATAATCCATAAAACCCCAGTATATATTTCAGTGTTGTAAAATACCTTAACTGCTAATTATAGATCTTAAAGATTTCCACAGTCTAAGCTTTTAAGAAATTGTTTTTAAAAATATGCTATTTTGATTGATAACATACATAGCCCAAAAAAAAAAGATCTTCTTAATGATTGCACTCAAAATATGTTCAGGCTAAAAGCATTTTAACGATATAAACGAGGTGTTGTTAACACTTTTAATGAGTTGTATTGCTCAAACAAATGGCATCGCTTACTGACATTCTAAACGAATGTATCCTAATCATTTATCATGTTCATGACACGTGCCACAACAAATGAATAATTATATTGAAAATTTGAAAATTATCTGAAAACAGCTGCAAGCGCTCTTTTGGCCTGCCCCAATGCAGTTTCTTGACCTTTTTCTTTGGGGCCATTAACATGCACAATAACATTAGCCAATTAACCGTTAAGATTATCAGCAGCACTTGCGAACGAATGTTATTGCTGACAGTCTGTCGGAAAAGCTGACGCCCTTAAAGTTGTCAATGTCATCAGACCAACGCTAAGCTGGCTAATGTTATTTTTTGTTGTAATTTTTTGTTGCTGTTGGCCACATTTTTACCGTTTGTAAACTGTCATATTTACAGTCCGTGTGTGTGTGTGTGTGTGTGAGCCACAGTTAATTTGTTATTATTTTGACATTAATTTGTTGATGATTTTTGAATGGGCTTCGCTGCGGGCTCTGAATAATTTGTTACTGTTATTAGTTTGATTTACATATAGAAATGGCACCGAGAGACTGCAGCCCAAAAGGGAGATTATTAGATTAGCCTATGGCAAAGCAAAGGTTGTACTCCAGAGAATATATCTGAGAAGATATCTGAAATTGTAGCTGAACTACTCAATAATTGTGGAATAGGCAAAGTGTATTTAATTCGAAAATCGTGAGTTTCTATATATTTTTTTTATATACTTTGATACTAGTTCTGGGGTGTAACGGATTACTCACTTTCGAATCTAACAGTTAATTATTTAAATTAATTTTCGCAAAGATTTTATTTACATTCTTTTTTTATGTCATCTTGACTAGGAAAAGGTTTCCAAATCGATTTTATTCTTACACAAATTTATGACTGCTGTGAATATATTTAAGTTGCTACTTAATTTAAATATAGCTGGAGTAACGGTATAATTATTTACTTTCGAATCTTACAAATACCTCTTTCATATTATTTTCGCATATATTTTTCTTTACCTTCTTTTTTTACATAATAATGACTAGGAGAAGCTTAGAAAATCGATGTTGTTACACAACTCAAATCAAATTAAACCAGAATTACTCCGGAAATTTTTGCATTTCGCTTTTGGGGCGACATGTGCACATAAATCAGTTGAAACTTCATTAACACAACTGCCAAAATCTATGAATATAAATCTAAATGCAGCGCCGCCTAATAGCAAAAGTCCGCCAACTTGCTCGCTCCTCTGGAGTATTCCTCTGCCGAGCTGCTCCTGGCAATGCCAACTACGTGACGACCTCATGTGCTGAAAATTATAGCAAAGAAAAAAAAAAAAAAGAAAAAGTGCAACAACGGCAACTTGGCAGCTTGGTAACTTGCAACTTGGCAAGTTGCAACAACCGGCAGCCAGCGAAATAAATAACTCAATTTAGGAAAAAGTGTTAACTTGAAATTTGCCAATAAATCAATGGATTCTGGCGGGCAGGCAACTTGTGATTAGCAGCAACCCAAAACCTGCCGATTGCTTATCTACCACAAACTCTTCGAAATAACCCCCCACCCCACCCTACACACTCTCTCCACTCAATGCGAGGTAATTTTCGAAAAGCGGAAGACTTTTCAATAAGCTTTAAGCATGCCAGTAAAAAAAAAAAAAAAAAATAAATAAAAACTATAAGAAAAAAAGACACGAACTGCGAGATTGGGCAGCCGTCAGTTCGCCTGACAGGCAATAAACTTTGCGATTTTTTTCTTTCTTTTTTTTTTGGGTTCCGTTTTCGTGTCTTTTATACCCTGTAACCATTTGGCAACCGGGTGAAAAATATGGCGACTCTGCAAAAAGCGAAAGGCCCCCAATTTGAAATGTAGTTAGTTTGTTGTATTTACTTAACGTTCAGAAGTTGATAAATATCGATATTATCGATTTGAAGTTGTGAACAGGGTAAAAACTAGTCGTGCAATGAGAGAGCTCGTTTCCTTTGTGGCCCGAAGCGTTGAGCGTTTGCTGTTGTTGTTGTTGTTGTTGTTGTTCTTGTCATACTTTGAGTTGGCCTTTTTTGCATTGCTGCCAAAATAATTTGGCTCACTTCACGCCTGTCAGACGGGAAGCTGCTTAGATCTTTATCTTGATCGCTTATGATTTTCAAATAAACTTCAATCATCGTTTAATTGAAATTAATTTGTTTGTCGTTCTTGTGTCTGTCAGCAGATTTCAGACATTTCAAGTGTCAGGTTATTTTAATTTGAATATATACACATATACATATATATATATATTTTTTTTTTTTTGTTCCTCGTGTTACAAAACCTTTTGCAGATGTGCCTTAAACTCATATATACTATTTCCAACTCAGATTCTGTTTCGGTTTCTGGTTCTGGTAACTTGGCGCTACTACCAGCCAGAGTGTGCCAATATATGTTTATAAATATATATATATATATATATATAGTAAGTATATGTGCATATATAAGCTTAAATCCAACCGGTTATTCGGTTTCTTGGTCCGATATTATTATGCTGTAACCGGTTTGTGTGGAGTTGTTTTTTTTTTTTTTGTTCTTTTTTAATTTAATACTGATTTTTTTTATTTTTTTTGTATTTTGTATTTTGTGAAATATTTGGTTTGCATTTTAAGCGCATTTGACACAGAGCCGAAAGAGTCTGGTTCAAAGGTTTGCTCCCTCAGGTTTATCTGGACAGATGTGTTAACTGTAAACTGCTTTAAGCTGTTATCTGCCCCTTTCTTTTTTCTTTTTGTTTTTTTTTTTATTTTTTTGCATAAACAAAAATTGGAACGGTTTTCCGATTCGGTCGATTTTTGTTGGGATTACATTATTTGGAATATGTAGATCGACTTTGAGTGACTCGCTGCTATTGTCTTTGGCGTGTTGGGCAGGTATTTGATAGTCATTAGCATCTATAATGTAAATCGCTTTATTCTAGCTAGATAAAACAAACTATGCAAACTTCTATGTCGTTGATTTGTTGTTATGCAAATTAAGGTAATGCTTGAGTTTTGTACTGTTAATAGATAACAGAATATGTAAATTTATTTCAACCTAAGAATTGATCAAATGCTAATTGGATTGCATAAATATTTTATTTAAATGATAATGTTAACGTCACTGGCCTTGTACTACAGTTATTAATTACTTTAGTGTAAATTGTGTTCTGTAATTTAATATGTATTCAAATCATCAATAAATCAAATCAATTTATTACTATGCTTTCAGCCACTTTAAATATCGGTAAAAACGCCAACCCACTTAAGCGGTAAGTCAAACAATAAACAGTTGCTAATAAATACAAACACTTAATTATTGATGACTGTTTACCAAGCAATTATCATCGCTCTTAAGACCAATTGTCTATGCTAATATTGTTGTCACTCAATCGCAAAGCCCATTTAAAAATGAATGACTTAAATACTCGGCTGTATGTTTGTACAAAACTCTTTTAGCCATTTCATTGTTGGCCGAAAATATGATAATTATTAGTCGCTTGATTCGATGGTCAACAAATTGATGACGGACTGTAGTTATGGCTGAATCGATTTTAGGCGGAAATATTTAAATGCATTTGTTTCTTTCGATTCTTATGACTTAAACCATAAAACATATTTCATGCTCCAGTTATAACAAAATCCTATTATCAATGTTTTCCACTTTGATTATAATAGTCAATGGTTTGGGATAGTAAAAAGTGACTTTCCAAACAATTAGTTCACCTTTATCTCCTCTCTCTCTCTCTCTTTTTTTGTTAGGCAGCTGTTCTGTGTGCTTTTTCCCCCTTTTCCCAGCATTATTTGTGGTCTTGCTTAAATGCACAAACGTGTTGGTTATTAAAAGAAAAGTTGACAAATGACGAAAAACAAAAAACAAAAGTGCAGAAAATAACATTTACCTTGTGAACGTGAAAACAAGCGGGGAAATTTTTGCTGCTATTGTTGTTGTTGTTGTTGTTGTTTGTAAAAATCAAAAAGTGAAAATCTTTGGAAATTAAATTGTAGCAAAAAATAAAAAAAAAAGTTATGAAAAATTAAATGAAATCATTAGCGTTTTTCTAAGCAAATCATGCCTGAAATAGGCGTGAAGTGAAATCTTTCGAAAATTGCTTTGAGGTTAAAAGTGATGAAGAAAACGATTTGATCGTTAATAATAAAAGCAGCTCCTTTTAGGTAAACAGGCTAAAACTAATAAAAGTAAAAAAATTTTGTAACAATCTTTATTTTATTGCTTGTCATTTTCAATTACAACGTCATTTTAGGAGAAGTTGATGAATCATTAATTTATATACTGATTTTTTTTTTCATTTTTATTCGTTCTACAAAAACTTTCATCATAGTCATTTCTCAAAAAGCATTGCTTAGAATCGTTTCTTTTAGAGTTCCTTCGTTTTTGTTGGCACTCTAACATAATCATTATTATTATTATTTTGTACCCATTTATCTTATGATTGCCTGTGGCGGCCCCAGTTCCATTTTCCATCATCATATTTGTTAGTGTTGCTACCATTTGCTAAAAAAAAATAAACAGAAATAAAACCTGGCAGCTTTTTTAAGTTCTCCGAAATTTTCATTGTTTACAAAACAGTTTCTTTGCCATTTGCTTTGTTCAATTCTTTTTGTGCACAACGGTTGTTGTTGTGTTTCTTTTATGATTTATCTTTTTGTGTTGTCAACACAATTAAAGCAAATTGCCAATATTTGCTGCTTGTCTGCGACTTCTTCTTCCTCATCGCCGTCTTTGCAACACCTATTATTTTGTGGACTTATTTTTTCCTCAATGATACAAAATGTTGAACAGTAGTTTTGGCATTAAAAGGCAAATCAAACAATAGGCCCACAAACTGTGCAACAAAAGCACCCAAAAGAAACACAACACTAAATTCGGTGATTTTATTTATTTTTTTTTATTCAGAGTTCATTATTATTATTTTTAGTGCGTGGCCCGCAGTGTTATTGAAAAATGCTAATCCCAATTCTATTTCGAAAGGCTGTCCAAGCTGAATTTATAGTTCACAATGGTCAAAGCTTTTAGTAGGCGTCACCGCCTTCGCCTATTGTGATTGTGATTGGGATTGTGTAAGCTACTAATGTTATATGATCATTTGGAAGTGTTCTGGTTGACTTTCACACACTCATCAAATTCAAATGGAATACGGTGAGCACTTTCTAACCACGACTCGTAAATACACAAATCATTGTGCTGCACTCAGAGAAAAACAATGTAAAAATGTTGTCTAATGCATACATAACTTGGATGTTTATATAAACTATATATATATATATATATATATATATATTATCTTAGATAGTATTCTGTATTAACTAATGGTTAGACAGATAGACAAGCATGGCTTGAACGACTCGACTGTCTGATCAATAATATATATACCTTGTTGGGTCTTTGTTTTTAATGGGTAGAGAGCAAATACAAAAATATTCTATGTAATTTCTACATTGCAAAAATAATTTGTGCTTTTAATTTGTTTCTTTCTAAAACTCAACAAAACATTATGAGACATCAGACATTTCAATTTATACTCTGAATTTACTGAAAAACAAATCTGTATTTTTGTATTTATTTTTTCGAGTGTAGTGGCTGAATCAGACGAATTCTCTTTACAGAATCTGCCACGATTGCGTTTTCGAAAATCAAATGGCTTTAATTAACAATTTATGTGCAGGCCGGTGTTTAGTTATTATTATGTTTCTACCGACAAGAGGCATCTTACTGCTAGGGGGCAGATCCGGAGATCCGAAGCGTGAGCCCTCAATTTGATGCATCATCATCGACGTTGTTGGCTACCAGAGTTCCCGTCTAAGCTCTATAATCGCCGGCTACTGTTGCTTGTTGCCTGGTTCTTCTTTTTTTTCTTCATATTTTTCGTCTTTATCGCTTGCTTCTGTTGTCAACCTTGCCGCTTCTCGGTGTGTGTGTGTGTGTGTGTGTGTGTGTGTGTATGTGTGTGTGCGTTGCACATATGCAAGTGTATTCTGACCAGTCATGCTTAATTATTGTGATTATCGATGTTTTATGCTCTATAATTGCCATTGGCGGCCGTGACTTGGCCTTTTGGGGCGTCACCAGGCAGGCAGCCAAGCAGATAGGCAGACAGACCGACAGGCCGACAGACAGCAATGTTCCAGCCCCAAAAACTAGGTCTCAAGTCTTAATTGATTTAATTCTTCTACTTAGCTAAGTAAATTCTGATTCTCATTTGGTTTAGCCCAGTCTTACCCCATCCACCGCTGATCGCATGTTTTAAAGACATTGCTCTGCTTAGTTGTTGTTACACATTAGTTATGCAATTGCTCATGGGCATTTTAATGAATATCTCTTAGTCGGCTAGCTAAGTGTCAGCTTAACACAGGCCACATTCGCCGCAATTCGCCAACAACACAAACAACACAAACAACAACAACAACAATAATAATAATAATCAAGCAGCAAAAGAAGCAAACATTGGATGCACAGTGGTTGAGTTAAGTGCAGATAATGTACTCAAATTAGTGTTTATTTATTTACTAGTTTTATTTTCATAATATAATTAATATACAGGTACGCAGAAAGGGATGAAATTATTGTTAAACTTTAAATGAAATGCAATCATTTAAGTAATTAATTTGTTATTGATTCAAATGTAAACCAATAAATTAGTTTAATAATAATATTAATAAATATAAAAGTGAAAATATTGATGGCAAATTCTGCATCTTTGCTACCACTGTGCACTGTGTACTGTGACGCAAACCAACAAGTCAGGCAGTCGTTCGGTGGTTTAGTCGACAAACATCTAGCTGGCCTAGCTCACCCCAATGGGTCCGTTCACGTCCCGACGTCCATTCAAGTGTCCAGGCAGGCGTGCATTTAAATTTATTATATAAGCCACAAGTATCTGGCCACAGCTAGAGAGTGCCACACAGTCGCAACGCTGAAACGTTGCAGCGTCGCAGCCTCTTTGTGGCAGCAATCTTTTCAAAATCTGGCGTACTCATCAACAACATTTCAAAGTGTATGTACATCAAAGTGGATGCCTTGGCAGACCAGGCTAACTCTAACACGGCTTGGAACATGAAGGTGTATTGCATCAAATCACAAAAACTATCTAAACAGGAAATCCAGCAACAACTACAACAACAATAACAACAAATTTGCGGCGGTGGCGGCGGCGGCGTTGAGAGAAAATTAAAACAAAACGTTGTCGTCTGTGGCAGCCGCCAACTAAGCTACTACCTCTGCTGATCCTGTCTTGTTGTTGTTGTTGTTGTTGTTGCTGTTGCTGTTGCTGTTGGTGTTCTTGTCGTTGCTGTAGCTTAAGTAGTTTTTGTTGCTCCTCTTTTTGTGTTACTGCTGCTGTTGCTGTTGCTGCTGATTTTGCTACTGTGTTGCTGTTGCTACTGTCTGCTGTTTTGTTGCCTTAACACTTTGCACAAATATTATTACTTGTATATATTATGCATGTTGTTGTTGTTGCTGTTGCTGTTGCTGTTGCTATTGCTACTGCTGTTGCCTCTGGGCCATAACATCAACATCAACATCACCAACAACAACAGCAACAACTTTGATGGATTGCACGTCTGTCGTGAGCAACTCAAACCTGCAGTGGCTGTGGAAATAGCAGCAGCTACTTTTTTTTTTTTGGGTCTACCTTTTTGGGCGTGCTTCCAACCTGTGGCAAACTGAAGCAGACAAAACACACAAATATTTGATCGCATAGCTTGTTTTGAAGGTCAAATTGTTGCGTTTGAAATGTGCAGCCAGTTAGCCAGACAGACATCAAAAAAACAAAAAACAGGCAAGGAGGCAGAAGTACACTTTGAAAAGTTTTGTGAACTTACAAAACTGTTGTATGTGCATTGATTCGAGTATGTACACCTCTTAATGCTCTATATACATTTTTAATAATCATACAACTTAAATTAAGGTATATATATCAAATTTAATGCTCTATATACATTTTTAATAATCATACAACTTAAATTAAAGTATATATTTTAAATTCGCAGATATTTGATTCTTAAAAATATATTAAGAATGCCTAAATGTGTATAATATGTATTATATATATACATATTGACCTGGAATTAACAAAATAACATATGTAAACTAGAAAATTATGTCGTAAAAAAATAAACAAATATTCACTACATATATTTCGTACAGATTGACACACTAGAAAAAAGGCAATTTGATATTTAGAATACTAGAAAATTGATCTGCTTTTTATAAATAATTTGTAAATATACGAAAATAAATTTTTAAACATTACAAAGTATCTTTTGCCGAGTGTAAAGGCTTATTTGAAACGCAGCTGCTCATTAACAAACGGATTATTATACATATTATTTTGCTTTTGGCGCATAAGTCAGATGTTAGGCGGATAGGCCAAAATCATCTATTTAATTTTTCTTACATTTTACATTTTTATGGGCACACATTAAAGGCAGTTGAGTGCTTGCGCACTTTATGTAAGGGGTCTTTTGTTTCAGCTCTTTGGGGTCTGCATAATGCCGAAATGGAGATAAATGTTTTAGAGGCTCAGCTCATATTGTTCAACGCTCACGTGCAACGATCGTAGGCAATTTTGGATTGCGTGTTTATGGTGCATGATGTCAGTCTCTGAAAATGGCTGCCCCCGCTTGTAGCTGCAACAGTTTGTTTTTTGGGCGCGACGAACAAAGCTCACAGATAGTAAAGATGACCCAAAAAAAAAGAAAAATAAATTAGAAGTGATGTGAAGAGGTTGTCAAGACGTTGCTGGCTTATTGGCATTGAGCGATGCTGATCAGGGGCACACTTTCAGACAGTTTTCAAAAAAAGGTCAAAAAACGAAAGACTTAGGCAACGAACTTGAACATAAAATTGATAGCATATTTACCAAGAAAATTAACAGCACGTATAAGAATCATAAAAATCTCACCGAATACCAATAATTATAACCACAAGAACAGCAATGTGATCCAAGGCAACTGCAACTGCAGCTGCAGCTGATTCATTAACATTTGTATGCCAAAGCGCTGTACAAATAAATCCAGACACAATTATAATACTACCCAACAATTATCGTCGAAGCGACTAACAATGCTTAAGTTGAACTGAAAAAATGTTGTCCAAAGATATAGTAAGATTTACAACGACAGCAGCAGCTACAAAAATCTGTACATTACTGACCAAGAAAGCTAAGTGAGTTGGACTAGAAGATACTCTGTAATCAGAGTTTAAGTCTTTCAAAATGAATTGTTTGTCGCATATGTTGTATCAGTTCTTTATTAGTAAATTCTAATTGATCTTCAAAACGCAAACCAATTTATAAATACATATATTCTACATTAAGACTTTTGCAACGATATTTAATTTCTTAGCTTTTCACATGAAATAATTGAAACTGTCTGCTTTTGACTCATATTCTACTCTAATATATATATTTATATAGGGTATAATAAGAAACTGCATATTAAGAGCAGCAGGTGCGACAGGTGCACAGCAACAACAACAACAACAACAGCATAAATATAATAACAATGCACAAGCAGCAACAAGTCTCAAATAATCACAATAATTTTGAGCTCAAATGGAGAAACGAAATGTGTGCGAAAAGTGGCACAAACGGAAATCAGCAACAGAAACAACAACAACAACAGCAGCTATAAAGCCAATTGCATACATATAAAGAGAAGCAGATGAAGAGAAAACAGTGGTACAAAATGCATTTTAATTAAATGCAAATTTTTAGGGGAAAAATTAGTTCGAGTTGGTATCCCAATAGTAATAATAAATTCATATTTAATGTAAACTTCAGTTTTCACTTTTGAGAACATTTGACTTGACAACTGACCCTCAAATTGCCTTTCCCCTTGCCCTAGCCTTTTCCCAGTTATTATCTGATCAGAAATTTTTCGGTTTCGCCTTTTCTGATAATTGATAATTGCTTGTGATTGACGTGCAACAAAATAACGGACCAGCTTCGACAGGAACAGCTGAACGCCAACAACAGCAACTGATTCACTTTATAAAGCCATAAAAATAACACCTCTAGCGTGCAGACAACAACGGCAGCAACAACAACAATAACAGCAGACGACAAGAGACAACGACAGCACAGAACAGCAATATGCCGCATCGTTCGCAACGTTTTGGGGCCACACGCAGGACGTTCAACTTGGACAAAAAAGGGTACAAAAAGCAAACTAATTACATTCCAAGTCATTTTAATACCCAGTGAAAAGCACTGCCCAAGCAATGAGCTGCTCGCACAGCGGCAACTCCAACAGCAGCAGCAGCAGCAGCAGCAGCAGCAGCACGACAGCAACGCGTAGTAACAGCACAAAAAAAAAAAAAAAAATGGTGCAAGTAAACAGCATGAGGCCAATGGACTCGACTGCAACTGCAGCAACAACATCCACACCAGCAACAAAAGCAACTGCTGCACATCATACACTGTGCGCAACGCTCCCTGAAAATGGCAGTTTGTTGGTTGCCAAAGAAGAGCAAAAGAGTGCGAAAGAGAGCGAAGGAGGGCGATAGAAAGAGAGAGAGAGAGGGACTTGGCATCCAGGTCCAGAGTTTGACCCATGAAAAACATCTGCACAAAAGATGAGACGACTGCTGCTCTTGCAATTGATATGGCTGGAAGCTGCTGATGCTGCTCCTGCTGTTGCTGCTGCCAGCTTTGATATGTAAATTGTACCAAATTAATACTAATTTGCAGCCTGCCCAGCACATGAAGTAATTAAAATTGCTACAAAGAAAAAAACCACAATAAAATAAAGAAAAAAAAAATGAAACGATGCCACACGCATTAGTATGCTAAACTTACTCGCAAGGCCCATAAGCAGCAGCAGCAGCAACAAACAGCAACAGCAACAGCAAAAAAACAAATACAGCCAACAGACAAGAAAAGAAAGGTCTCAGTGGACAAAAAAAAAAATAAAAATAAAAAATAAATAAATAAATAAAATAAGCGTTCAGAGCGCGCTCAGCAAAACAATTTACCAAGTTTGGTCTAAACGGTCAAAGCAGCCGTTTGCCGGGCCAACTGGTCAGTGACAGTTGCAAAAGCAACAACAACTGTTACGGCAGCAACATCCTCATAGCGTGCATAGCAACACGTGCGTTTGCCTTTTACATTGTCAGCAACAAAAACAATGCGAGAGGCCAACAACTTTGGCGTTTTTCGCGCGAAATTTACTAACGGCAACAACAACTACAATAACTGCAATATCAGCAGCAACAGCAGCAACAGCAGCCGCAGCAGCAACTACAAAACGCGCGTGCTCAACATTTGCCACAAATGGAGTTATCAACCAAATGGGTCTTCATCGATAAAAATTGATGAAGCACTCTACGTAGAACTCGAGGCAACATTGGGTTGATACGACGACGACGACGACGACGACGACCAGCAATTTTCCAAGGAAATTGCTTTCGCCTCGAGTGGCAAACAAAACGAGCAATGAACGCTGAAATGACGCACGTGTGGCTCTTGTTGTTATTGTTGTAGTTGTTGTTGCCTGATTCGGTGACTTATTTTGCTTGTTAGCTTTAACATGTGATTGCAGCTGATGGCCAAGTGCTATCGATTGTAAACATTATCGATAAAATTTATTTAACAACCAGGCTTAAAAAAAAATAACTAAACGAAATAAATTCATTTTGTAAAGAATCTGAAATTGAATACAAAATTTATCTTATCATTAGGCAGCTACTAAGTTTTTACTAAGTCTGAGCAGACTTTAGAAACACTTTAGGCTTATTCCTCGATCAAGTTTCTGATCACTCTGCATAAAGTAAAATATTTAGAATGGTCTATAAAATCACTTAAGACATGTGCCATCGTCAAGGTGCGTTAGGTTTGTTTCTTACCACAATGAATAAAATATTGTTGGTGAATCTTGCACAGAATATTATTTGGTACATCGATACTACAATACTACATATTGATGAGCATCGACAGTGGCAGCAATTAGTAAACAACACCAGCGATGACAGCAGCTGACAAGCTTCTAAGTTGTCACCAGTTTCCAGTTCCCCAAGCGAAGATTTCAAATTGCTGACAGCAGAAGCAGCAACAGCAGCAGCAGCAAAAAAAGTGAAAAGTGCCAAGTTTTGAAATTGCTTTTGTCGTCGCAGCTTTTTTTTTTTTTATATTGTTTGTATCTCCGCTGAATTCGTCATGGAGTCTTTAAATGTTTATACTTCTGGTTCTAGTGTTATTGTTGTTATTGTTGTCTTTTTTCGTGTTTATTTAGGGTCTGACACACAAAATCATTGAGGTGTCAAATGTAAGCGGAGGAACTGTGACAAAAATTGAAGGCTGTTAACCCAACGTTCAGCTAAGTGTAATTAAGCTGAAAGGCTTAATTAAGCCCCAAACAATTCTAACATATGTCTCAACTAACGGTGTAGCAATTGTCCAGCAGCAAAAGTGCCCGATTGGAACACACTTGAGACAACTGTATGCCTCAAAGAACTTTACTGATCATTGTTCGGTCATAATTATATATAACAATGGTGGTTGCAGTAGCAAATTTACTTTCAGTCGACGTTGCTTGCGAGACCAGGTTTTTGAACGCCTATCCGTGCAATCCACCATTTTGCTGGGTTTAATTGTACCCACTAAAACTATAAAATAATAAATATGCATTACTTTTAATGCTGTTATAAAGTTATCGCTTGTGTCTACATAAGGGTTAAACCCAACTGATTGCCTTAAAACGCTTGAAATTGTCATTTCACACCAAACAGAAGAGCAGCATTGATTGTCGGTATTCATCTGTGTTCATCTTTCGCTTGCCATCGCATAATTACGGCTCTAAACTGGACAGCAACAACAGCAACAGCAACAACAACAACAACAACAAGACCAGCAACATCAGCAACTATCAGCAATGAACAATCAACGATCTGGGATTGCTAACCCCGAAACCAGCATTGTGTGTGCATATAATTGAGGTTCTAAGCACACTGATTACCACACTAGTGAGGAGAGCGAGAGAGAGACAGCGAGAGCGAGACAGAGAGAGAGGAAGAGAGAGAGAGAGGGACATAAAGAGAGGTACAGGGTTGAGGTGAGTGAGGGGTGGTGGGGCAGTTGGAACGCGAGTATACATTAACTAATGACAAGTCATGAAACTATGGCCAGCCTCACATTTGTTGCATTTGCTGTTGTTGTCGCTTGCTGTTGTTGCCGCTTGCTGTTTGAGCTGAAGTTGAATAACCTCTGGCCAAGTGGAGTTGCAGTAACTTGAAATGAAATTGTCATTTCAGAGCTTGTTGCTGTTGTTGTTGTTGTGCAGTGAGAACAAGTTCATGGCATAATTGCTACAAGCAACTGCGACGATCACATCAACAATGTTGTGTGTAATTGTCGTTGTGGATCAGTCGCAACACCTGATTAACTGAAGCATCAACGACAGCAATACCAACAGCATCAACAACAACACCAGCAGCATCAGCAACAACAGGGCTAAAAGCTGTTATTTATTATCACATGTTGTTGGTGTAGAGTTACGGCCACAGGATGTTGTATCCTTGCCACATGTGCTCAAAAGCAACAGCAACAACAACAGCAGTGAAAGTATAAACTTACCAGCAACTGTTGCTGCTCAGTGGCTGAACCGACAAACAGTTAGGCGCTCAGCTTATGCAACGGCAATCAATCATGTTGTAGGTGCGTGAATGTCTGCCTCTCTGTGTGTGTGAATGTGTGTGTGTATGTGTGAAGCATATATAATTGTCTATGTTTGCTTCTTCAGACAGTTGTTGCTGGAAAAAAAAAGTGGCTTAGCTTGCTGCACCAATTTCTAAATTGTTTTATGCAATTAAAAAAATTACATGTACGTGCGGCAGCAACGACACAATCTTGTCTTTTTACAAAACAGCAACAACCACATCGGCAATACCGACAACAACAACAAAAACAGCAGCAGCAATCTGCACTTGCCCACTGATAGCACTGATTATAATTTTTGTTCCAGCCTCTTCGCTTTTTCAAGTACGCGCACTTGCAACATGTGTGTGTGTGTGTGTGTGTGTGTGTGTGTGTGTGTGTGTGTGTCTATGTGTGAGTGTGTCGCTGGTGTCTGCACTTCTGCAATTTTCCACAGAAAAGAAACAAAATATTTAATCAAGTGCCGCACAGTGACGCAAAAACTTGCATTTTATTACTGGACAAGCAGAGAAAAAGTGATTCATAATTTGGAACATTTTTTTAGAAACAGTTGAATTTTATTCCAAGGAAGTAATTCATAAATTAAGTACATTTTTTTTTCTAAAGCTAAACTTTATTTCAATGAATGAATTTTTCTTAACTAGCAAATAATTATCTAAAAGTAAAAGAAGTATAAACGTTGTCCTATTATGAACAATAACAAATGTATTTCTTTTTTTATATTTTCGAACATTTAAACATATTTCTGAAAATATTTAAAGAGTTCAGCTTTCAATAAAACCAGATAAAATCTAAAATGTTCTCCTTCAACCACTGTATAAATTTTATTAGTTAGTTGAATGTCTCCACCGCCAGCTAAGAAAGCAACCAGCAACTAGCAACTATTGCTGTTGCTGCTGTTGTTGCTGCTGCTGCTATTGCTATTGCTGCTATTTTGATAAAGCGCGTAATCGTAAAAACGCTAATGATACGATTTTTGCCGCAATGTAACGATTAAATATTGCAAACGCTGCCGGCTCTTTTCCCTGTTCACAGTGCCCAGTTCCCAGTTCTCAGTTCCATGTTCCAAGATCCAAGTTCCCAGTTGAAAATGGGGGTCTTTTGACTGGGTATCCCAATGCGATTGCCATCCACAGTTGAAGCATACCGGTTAATTAGCGCAGAAAAGGGCGCAGCCCAAGACATACATCAGTAATATGCAACAGGAGGAGCAGCCGCAGAGCAGCAACAAGTTTTATAAACTGTCATTGGCAACAGCAACAGCAGCAGCAACAACAGCAACAACAACTATAGCGCAACCAGCAACTAGCAACTAAAAATAGTTGAACACGTGCATTTTGCATTTTTGACTATTAGACATAATAGCTGAATAGCATCATAATTTACCTTGACATTTAGACCAATGTCTGTTCAATGCATGCCAATCTTAATTGCCAGCTGCAGTCGCAACAGCAACAACACCAACCAACAACAACAACTATGCAAATTGCTAAATGCTTTGCTTACACGCTTGAATTTTGATTAGGTTAACTATTTATAGAATGAGATGCAACTTATGCCGGCATTCCAGCAGCATTGCCACAAGAGCAACACATGCCACAACAGCAACCTGCTTTTGTGATGACTCATCCGCCAGCAGCAGCATAGTTATAAATTTAATATGTTTAATTAGCTGCTCTCTTGCGAGGAATTCCTCCAAATCTGCTGCCGATCTCGCAGACTGGGCAAACAGGTGCCAGATGCTGAAGGTCAGCAACTTTTCAGCAGCGATCTAGTTACAACTGCAATCGGCCACTGGCAACCGTCAACAACAACAACAACACCAACAACAACAACAGCTTGCAACAGATATAAAATGAGCTTTAAATGCGTTTGTCTGTCTGTTTGTCAGCAATTAAAAGTTCTACGTTCGATACTTAACTTTTGGGTAGTTAAAGCAAAAAATGCCGAAGCGCCTCTTAAGAACCAAAAAAAAAAAAATACAATTTTCGGTCGCTCAGAACTTGCCGCCACCAAGAACATCAACAGCAACAACAGCAACAACAACAACGAGCCTCAAAATGTGGGCGCAAAACGAAAATGAAAACTGAACGCATGCGCCGATAAAAAGCCGCTGGGCAAATGGTTTGTGCACTCAAAAAAAAAAAAAAAACAGTATTTTAAAATAATATGAATTTAAATAAATATAAATATAATATAAAGATCTAAGTATAATAGGATATCAAGCATAAAAATTATCACAATCTTAAGTTTATTTTTTTGTAATCATGCTTTGCAACAGAGTTTCATTCTGCGAGTGTGTTTTTCAATTTTCGGTTTTTGATTTTTTTTTTGGTCCAATAACGAACTGGTCTGCAAAGGCTGTGGCTTCCACGGCTGCTTGGCCAAGTTGGCAACCTTTAAAAGAATGCGGACTTGCCAGAAGTACACACAAGTACACACACACACACACACACACATAAGTCGCATGGCAGAGATAGGCAATATAAAGAAAATAAGGCATGCACAGAAAAAATAACTCAAAACTTGTGGCAACAAAAGCCAAACTCTGCTGGATGCCTATAATGCTTTTGTTGCTGCTGCTGTTGCTGTTGCTGTTGCTGTTGTTATTGTTGTGTTGGCGTCGTTCGAAGGTGGAGCGAAAAGTTTACGACACATATATATATATCTATACTATAAAGCGAAAAAAGATCATAAAATTGCTGAAAACGATAAGATTCATAAGACTTAGCTTTGTACTCACAAATATAAGGAGCAAATTTGACTTAACTTTTTATTGAACTGCGCCTTTTCTCTTAAGAATAAAAATAAATCCCTTTTTTGTAACACTCACAAATATGAAAGTCTGGGATAATGTCTACAGCCAATAGTCAATAGTCTTCTAGCCTTCAGGGCGCATAACTATATTAATAGTTTGATTTATAATGAAAACAAGGAATAAGAAGAAGATAAAGAACGATCAATAAATTTTAATACTCTGCTAAAAATATCAATATATTCTCAGGTATATTTTTTTTGTCGAAATTCTTTCGTTGCTATCTGAAAAATGATTGGTTGTTGATATTTATTAGTCTTCAATATTGTCTTCATCTATAGGTGACTATTTGTGACTATTTTTTTTCAATATTATCGTTGCCTTATCACAAATATGATTGGCTATTTTGGCCGTTAGTTTTAATAACAACCTGATTAAGTCGTTATCTTGATGAGATTTTCATATACATACAAATCGAGTCTCTCCTTTGAATTTCTATAAATATTTAAATCGTAAACTTTGATGACTACCCATTAAGCAAATGCAATGGCGCAATTGCTGTCTGCCTCACAGATACAGATATGCATTTGTTTGTATTTGTGTGCGTGCTGTTGCCACATGCCACAGCTGTGGCAGCGACGGCTTGTTTACAGGAATTTTACAACTATGCAGCCGGCTCTGATTTTGTGGCCAGGAGCAAAAGCCAATAGCTGCGATCACCGAGTGGAGATATGTATGTGATTGTGTGTGTGTATTTATATATAAATAAAATGCAGTTAGTAAATTTAATAAATGTAAGGAATAAAGGCAAATTAAAATAAAATTAAGTGTACAAAAATGCGAGAGTGGGTAAATTCTCAGAGTCCCGAGAGACGGGTAGCTCTAAAAGCCTTCTCCGACTGCAATGTAATTTAAGAAATAGTTTAGCAGACATCAGGCCAGTAATGCTCTGTGGAATCAGAGTCACGTTTTTTATGATTTCGTTTTTGTTTTTCTTTTAACCCGACGTTGAGTTCAGTTGGGTTCGGTAATGAGCCGAGTAGGTTCTTGGAACTGCGCCAACGGCGCGTCCTTGAAACTGGTTTCGCCCATAAACAAGGCGCAGTCATTGCAACGACGGCGACGTTGACGTCGACTGCGAATGCGACTATGACGGGTACACTTAAAAAAAGATGGGGTTAGAATGCAACTCTCTCCACTTTAAAGATTTTTAAATAAATAAATTCGTGATTTTACACCAGACCTGCAGGTTTACAAAAATATTATAGCGTTTAAATATTTGCATTCAGTTATAATCAGAATTCGTTCTAGAGATTGAGTATTTCATATAATAACTAAATATGATATTTATCTAGACGAATTCATTTATAAATCTAATTGTATTGCATGGCCTAAGATTTTTAGATCGAGGCAAATCTCAGATGTTGAGCACTCATAAAACGTTTTACTTTTACTCTATTAATTAGTCGACTTGCCATTTTACGACAATGATTCTAAGAGCAGTTAAATCCACATTACGACGACATTTTGTCCAGAGCCTTTTCTTCCAGCTTAAAAGCATCCATAAAAATCAGCCAGACAAGGCTCAAAGGCGTCTGATAAAATTAGCAAAATTATTACTATCCAGTAGCGCAGACTCTACAGCTACAGAGACAGAGCAGAGAGAGAGAGACAGAGAGAGATAGAGTGAGAGAGGATTCAAAGCGCCATGGGGCGTCATTCGATTTGTCTAAGTGGCTCTGCACAGTGGGGAATAGAGCTAATTGTAGAATGGATTAAGAGATGATGCTATTATTGCAAAGAGCAGAAGCGGTTTAACTACGGGTTGTTAAACAGTTTGAATATTTTGTGAATTCGATTGAAATTGTTGCTAATAAAAATAAAAATTACAACAAGAAAAAGGTTGAACTGTTGTCGTTGGGGCGATGGAAAGCTTGAAGAGCTATACTTAATTTAACATAAACGATTTTTGGCAATGGATCTAATTTGTTTCTATACAAAATTTAAATGTTTAAATATCGAAAAATATACCGATGTATGTATATAAATATAAACATAAGATCAAACTGATTCTAATTTGTATATTTTAGAGAAACAAACAAGTTACAAGTTTCATAAAATTTCTACTCGATTTGTGTCCAATGTGCCAACGAATCGAATCTAAGTAAATGTGTCCATAGATGCACACGCAAATGTCGCATCAATTAGGCGGATTGGAGGCCACGTTAACTTGGCTGACTTGCTGGCGACCAGGTTTTGACTAGACGCTAGATGACTAGAGTACCAGGTCCGAATGATTGGACAGTTGGTTAAAATGAACGTTGATTCGCATACATTCACCAAAGTGATTGAAAAGTAAAAGGCAGTTGTGTAAATTGGCCATCTAAGTGGCTGCTGATCTACATGGACAACTATTTTCTGTTAGTTGTTAACTTTTCACTGTTTGCCGTTGACAGTTGGCTTTTTGACTGGTTCATTGCCCCTCCGCCCACATGTCTAAATAGTCGAAATCGACAGCTGTTTTTCGACCTTCAATCGAAAATGCCTTTCCTTGATTTATGTGAAGTGCAAATATTGATGGCATGCAAATAGCAGCAACAACAACAACTCAAATATTATAGAAGCGAGTCGAATATACAAAATAACAAAATGTTTGCACATGTTTTGTTTTGTTTTGTTTGTATTTGTTGAAAACACATTGCCTGATAATCACCTTATATGCAAACGTTTATTGAACTGATAAGTGTTCGCAGCTCCCAGCTTGATATTGATAAGCCCGATAAGCCTTGTCATCGCTTCCCCATTTATTTGCATATATACCCATATATATATATATATATATATGTATATATATATTTGTCGCTGACAGATTGCAGTATAAATAGAGCTCTAAATATAGTTTTTGCTAAATTAAGCAATGTTGCCTGCCGATGAAACTGATAGAAAATAAATAAGAATTATCTACTCAGAGCAAGTCAGTATAATTCAATGATAAGAAACTTACTCTAGTATTTGAAACTTACAGTTTCTGATTCGAAGACACCTTAAGCTAACAAAATTCATCTCTTAATTATGCTTAAATAGTTTTATATATATATATTTTGTTAACACTCTCCTTTGAACTAGTTCAACCGTAAATGGTCAAAAAGGGGGCTATGTTAAAACTCCAAAAACTAAACCAAACTCGGAATTTGCAAAGGCAGCAACAACACATTTAGTAATTTATGTTAATTATACGCTCCGTTGAACGAAAAACGCAACTGGAAATGAAATGGGTTTTTTTTTTATTATTATTTTGTTTTATTTTATTCAAATTGGGTTTATAGGCCTTAACAAATTTTGCATGGAGTCGATTGAAAAACTAATGCAGCACTCCCCTCTACAATTGCAGCAAGCAGCAACAGAAGCAAGTGCAACGGTGGCAGCAACAACTCTATAGCATGCGTCTCTTTAAAACTCGCAAATCCACGGACACATACAGCACATTAAGCGCCGCTCAGCAACAGCAGCAGCAGCAGCAGCAACAGCAACCTTACTTGAGCAACAACAGCAACATTTGCCACAGCAATAACAGCAATAATCATAAAACTCACTCCTTGGCAACATGCAGCAATCGATTGAGCAAAGGTATTGCCAGCAGCGTTGCCATATCCTCATCCTTGCCTGATCTGCACGACAATACGGCCGTCATGATACTCAGCTGTACGACGCTGACAAGCAATGGCGGCGCCACAGCAACTGCTGCCGTTGGTGCAGCCGCAACTGGCAATAATGTACAACCGTTACGCACAGCCACGCCCACATGTCTGGTAAGTGGCCGACAGACGCCGTCAGCGATATCGATGATCTCCTTGCAGGAGGCAAACACATTGCACAGGCAACAGCAACAGCAACAGCAGCAGCAACACCAGCAACACCAACAGCAACAGCAACTGCAACCAACAATTTATGTGCCCAATAAACTGAGCAACAATGTCAACAGTTCGAGTACAGCAACCTTTCTGCTAAGCTATGCCAGCAGCAGCAATATTGCCAGCGCCCAGCAACAACAGCAGCAGCATCAACAACAGCAGCAACACTATCAGCAATATGTGGCACAGCGTCTTCATCCTGCTGCAGCAGTTGCTGCCACCTCAGCATCGAACAGCTGCCTCTATGAGAAGTCAAATGTTAACGGTGGCAGCAGCATTTCATTGGCGTCAAGTGGTAAGCACACTCACAAATAAATATTTCATAGATTTTAGAAAATCAGATATATATTTTCTATTTATTAGATATAAATTCGTATGTAAGAGAAACTTAAACTTTATAATATCTCTTCTGTAGCATTGGCAATTGAGTGCAATCATTTAGCTGCCAATGACAATCTTCTTCCAAATTGTCTACCATTCGATCCTTGCGCAGAAGGTAGCCTGCTCCATTTCGAATGCAGTAAATGCTGGAATTATCGTCGGGTGTATTCGATAACATATAAGTAACCGAGTTCTTTTGCTGCAGCATGTCGATGTACCATGTGGCATGCAACTCGCAAGCATTGCGCAAACGCAACCAGTTGAAAGATGTCTCCAGCATATCCTCTGCTTGCCACAAGCTGCACTTGCTGTTGGCGCCTAGTTCCAAAACTTCATTCGGCAAGACATAAAGATAATCCCGGGCATGTTTTAGGCAGATCCAACGACTCTTAACCAAATCTCTTAGGGATCTGGGCAAACTCTGCAACATATTTTGCAGTTGAACACTGTTCCAATATGGCTCCTGATCCTTTCGCAGTTGACGCAGCGTCATCGCAAAATGTGGCAACAATCTTTGATCGCTTCCCAATCGATTTGAGCGTCGCAGTTGCCAATAAAAACTCATCCAAAGGTAGAGTTTAAATTGATTATGGGGATAGAGTCGTTTCTGCATCTCTCCTAAGTCCTCTCCGGACTTCTCCAGAAACTGCACATTCCAAGCCATACGCTGCAGCTGTTTCTGGCTGAGTTGTTCACTTAACTCCTGCGTCCAAGCATCGAATTGAGAACCATTTCCGTTTAGGCGCTGCATCACTGTTATTTTTAGCTGACAGCCATAACTGCCCTGAGTCTTGGCCAACAATAAGGCCAAGAATGACAGCCAAATCTTTAGATTCAACCACCCAACCATCGCCGTGCAAGATTTCGCGCAAACTGACACCACCTTCCGCATTGGACTCATGTTTATACACTGATTGTATATCAATACATTAACTTCCAGTCACATAGATTAAATTTCATTCTTAAAAATATATAATAAATCTATTAATCATTGTTGTTCTTATCCAGGTGGTTTCTTATCATTTAATTGCAACAGTATTAAATACTTATATTAATTGCAAGGTACTTATACAACTTTGAAGAAGTTATTGAAATAAGTCATATATCTTCAAACTTTTATCTTATCTTACAACTTAATTTTCAAAATGAATAGGTTCACAGAAATTGCAGGGTATATTTTATATTTTTAACAAAAACATTTTTAGCTTATCGCTTGCTTGATTTTATCGTTTGTTTCCGATGTGCTACTTAACTTATCAGTTGGAAATGTTGTTGAACTTTGGTTCATGCATATTCCACCAAATAAATAAATACTTCCTATATTTTTCAAGGTCATATGCCCGACTACAAGTTGGTTACCGCCGTGCCCGTGGTTGTCCTAGATGATGAACAGAAATTGGTGGCAACAGCTGCTGAGTCACACAGCGATGCTGTCAGCAACATTAGCACAGGTAGCGCCACATCCTTGGCCAGCACCACACGAAATGGTGAGTATCACAACATAAATTCTAAATATAAAAATACACACATATACACAAAGCTCCCCTAAGCTGAAAATTGATTTTCAAATGAGTCTTGAGTGTTATCAAATGTATATCTGCCATTTAGCTATTTATGTTGCCATTGTAATTTATGTGCTTCAATTGGAAAGCCCTCACAGAATTTAGAGATTGTCCATAAATTAGATAGCAGGCGGTGAGTGCTCTCAAGTGGCAGCCACTGCGAAATTTCGGTAGCTATTTTTAATTGCTGCTCTTACATTACACAAATTAAATGTAGATACAAATTTAATGATATTTAATCTTAGTCATTCCTCCAACTTCCCGTACTCAGTACTCAAATATAAATTGCTTTAAATAAGTCAAATGTACATTTCAATTTTATAATTCATATTAAAAAATATTTCACAATACAGTTGCTTAATCTGTGGTTCATTTTTGTTGTAATAATTAATTACGTTGCTCTGAGCTTAAGAATAGACTCAACTTTGTTTTCTGTGTGCGGTCAATTTGCTTTCGTATGCTGATTTTGGCTGCTGGCTGAAAAACATTTCCGCATATGTCAACGCATCATCAACCTTTGCCGATTGTCATCGATACTTGTAGGTGTGTGTGTGTGTGTGTGTGTGTGTGTGTGTATAGCACACCCTGAAATACCGTATTGACCTGATTTTTGCATTGTTGTCGTTGCTGAAATTCGATGCGGAGCAGCAACTGCGAGTGTAACTGGGATGGAACTTGCAGTGGTATTATATATAATACATATATTGTATCTACACATCTACACATCTTTTGTGTCTGAGGTCTGGGCGCACGGGCGACTGCGGTTTCAGTTACGGCCCTAAAATCCCATAAGCGACCAAGTGTGACAAAGCTGGGCATTATGTGATCCATTTGACTGCCGATGATTCGCAAATGTTAGCAAATATTCGACATTCGAAGTTGCAAGAGTTGATGTGGGACTTGGATTGCTGTCTGTCTGCTCGTTATGCAGCCAATAATAATATTTATTGGGGCTTGAAGCTAAATGGCAACTACTTACTTCGTCTGAGCGGACAATAAAGAAATCTGTAAGTGGGTGAAAAAGAAATGAGAAAATTCATGTACACAGATATGGCATAGTGAACTGAAGTCAGCTAAAGCGGCAATCAAACATAGAAAAGAACTGTTTTTTACTTTTATTTTGTAAGTGCATTTTTTTTTAAATTTAAATTTAATTTGTAATTTAAATGAGGTCTTAAGAAATAAAGAATATGAAAATTGAACTTATGCCAATCTAATATTGGTCATCAATCTGTTGCCCTGGAATAGAGGAATTTTTGGTAATAGGTTTAACTAAATTTTCGCATAGACCTTCCATTTCTTATCATTTATCCATAATTCATAGTTAAGGAAATTTGTGTGGATATAAATATTGATTTTAGTTCAGAAAACGGGTTTTAAAATCTTCTCCACTTAAATATGTATATTTTTAATAAAAATCACATGTTAAAGATAGTTTTCTATACATAATTATACAAATGTATGACGGATGGCGATAATCTTGGTCTTTTGGGTATCTTAAAATTGCGATATTATTTCTTACTCACTTGAAGTCAGATCATATTAACAATTTTTAGTAATTGATTTACTGACGGTTACCATTGAAAAATTGGCCAAGAAGCAGTTCAATAACCATGTCATGGGAAATAAACAATCACAAGATTTGCATAATGTGGCCGCTGTGGCCAGTTGCCAGATGCCAGTTGCCAAATTGATGCAACCAAAGCGACCCAAAACATGTGCAACAGCCGCATCCATCATGGTTGATCACATTGCTGATGATTCAAAACAAGAAGAGCAAACAAAGAAATGAGCCAAACAAAATGCGCACGGCATGCAATAATATCTCACGTATGCGCTCAGATTGCTGCAAATTCTTCTTCGATTCAGATTCAGAGTCAAGCCTTCACTTGAATCGAGATCGATAATCGGCCAGCGGAATAAATCAAGTCGAAAAGGGGTTGGGAGGGGATAAGAAGAAGCAACAACAAAAAACATGTAATAAGCGATAATCCCAGTATAAATGCGCATGCGTGCAAAAGTGTGTGATGAACCGGCTGAGGGAAAAGAGGTTAAGGGGGGGAGAAGGAAGGAGGAAGGAGGAAGGGAAGCGAGGACAGTTGGAAATGGAAATGGAGTTGGAGTTGGAGTTGGAACGCAGAGCGCCAGTGCGAAATTATAGCATTTATGTTTTGCCGACTGCTGACTGCCGACAGCTGGTTGCGAAGAGATTCTTCAATGTTGGCGCTTATTGATTTCTCATGCTCTTTCTTCTGTTGCTTCTTGTGCGCACATCTGACTCTTGAGCAAACGGCAAGAAAACGATTTGCCACACAATCATGGCCATTATTTGGTGAACTGATGAAAGCAATTTACAGCTCCATTATTGACCTTGGCAGAGGGCACTGTAACTCAAGCGGCACCTTTAACTAATTAAATACAATTAAATTTCATCATTAGAATAGCACATACAATACACACACACACACACACACACTCAAAGAGTGATGCGCAATCATTGTTCCTCTGTAGACAAGCAAATGAGCAAATGGCAACGCTCGCTTATAGAACGTAATTTAATACCTGATAATTGCCAGCTGTAAATCTGCACGCTTAAATATATGACGGCAAATGACAGCTTCACGAAAATATCAAAAATAATTGAGTAAAAAATAGAGAGAGAGAGAGAGAGAGAGAGAGTTAGAGAAAGAGAGAGAGTGGTGCTTTTAGAGTTATGTACGTTTCTCTGATGCGCAATATTTGAATTATTATGATTTTAGTGCTAACAGGATATGGATACAATATTTTAGAATGTTGCACATGTCAAGCTGGGAACGGGCTTTTGTGTTATGGAAAGTTAAAGAAGTGACTGACTCTGATGATTGTCTTTTATTATTTTAAATGCACAGAAGCAGCGTAATTATGAGCTTAAGAAATCGTTCTTCTTTGCGTTAGTTTCTTTCCTTTAACAGCCATAGGAACAAATTAGTCAATAGATAAGTTTTGGTCAAATCTTTCCAAAGTTATAACTTTTTTCAAAACTTTTAAATCAATAACAATACCGCTCTGCAGTTAAATTAGAATAAAAAAACACAGTATGAATTCGAAATCTAAGATGACTTCATATGCAATTTTTATTCATCTAAGTAAAAAATAAACAATTGATTTTAGTCATGGTTGGAAACAAACCTGCTTTTTATAAGCTGAATATATATTTGATTCAAATCACTCATCCATTATGCTAAGCCAAATTAGACACTAACAGCGCCAGATAGTCAAATAAAGATCATGATTATTAGATTAATAAGAACACAACATAATTGCTAAGAAATCGTTACAAATCTTATTACATTAGCTCTTCCTTCTGCCTTACAAATCTAGCAACAAGATTTTTCTTAGTTTCTTCACATACAATTCTCCTTACATTCGCCATCGACTTCGCCTTCGCCATCTCCTTCCGCTTGTCCACCCTTGTCAGTCGGCGAAAATGGCAACAAAGCCATCTCGTAGCAAAGTCTTCTCACCCGGTTTGGACGCTGGCGGGCATTTGACACCGTCTTGAAAGTTAAGTGGGTGTAGAATTTGTGGCATGTGGCCGGCGGTCGTTTTTTGATTCTACTCGCGGAGAGGCTGTCATATAATTGATGCCTGCACCATTTGCTATTATTGTTTAACACTCGACCATCCACAGCTTCAGCTGGCCAACGAGCCAACTCAAACCATTCCCCCCAATCCCGCCAATCCCAGCAATTCCACCAATCCGCCTTTGATTGCAGCGTGCTGAAAATTTTTAATCAAAGGCAAATGGGCAAAAAGAGTGGCGGAACAAAGTCGGTCAGGCCTGGGTGGAGCTATGGTTGGAGTTGTTTCAACTGTCAACTTGAATTGAGGCTGGCAGCAAACGCATCATCGCCGCCACGCTGCGCCCACACAGTTTACCGGTTACCGGAACACATGCCACATGCCACACGCCACAAGCCTGCCTGCGGCATGCAGCGGCTATTAAACATCTTTGGCACGAGTCAGAGAGTCGCTCGGTAGAGGGAGATGCAGATGCAGATGTGGAGTCCAAAGCGAAGCTGAAACCTCACTCACTGCTCGATAGGCAATTCTATGCATGGCTACACTCGAAAAAATTTGTCTAACATGATTAAGAAACACGTTCAAAATCTGTTGTCCTCCTACAGTTTTTTCTTTAACAAATAATATGAGAAAAAATAAGTTTAAAAAAACAGTATAAAGAAATTTCTTGAAGACTCTTATAATATATGAAATAAAATGTAAAAATATGACTTAAAAAAAAAAACATGAAACGTGACAAATAGAAATATGTTTGGTTCAATTTATATATGGTTTCTGAAGAAATGATCGGAATTTTTTCTCATTTTCGGTTAATTTCAATTAGATTTTCTACGAATAATAACCCTTATTTTTGTTTGAGTGTACAAGGCACATAAAAATAGTTTTCAAAATTTTATTGTGTTCATAATACGCGAATGTCTTGGCCAAATCCGTTGTGGAAAATTTGCTGCATCTGATTCTATTGTGCATGTCATATACTAATTGTTTAGGCAGTTCTCTCTCTCTATCTCTCTCTCTCTCTCTCTCTCTTTCTCTCTCTCTATTTCTGTCCCCGTCACTCTCTCACAGTCTTTCTTCCTTCGAGTTATCGTGATAAATATATGGGACAAGCGCATAAATTTCTTTATTAACGAGCTAAAAACTCTGACTGCAAATGAAAACACCACTTTGAATGCCTTTTTAAGTGTTTGGAAATTGACGTTAAAGCCAGATCGTAAAAATATTTTACGGCTAACGTTATTTGATTGGCCACGCTAAGGACTTTTAAGGGGGAGTCCATTTAGTTTTAGTTGAGGTGTGTTTACTGTTCAATAATTAACTGTACTGAGTTACGAGTATAGCAGGCAAATCAGTTTAAGACGACTGCCTTTTGGGGGCCTAATCAACATTGATTATTGAGCAGCTAAAATTGAGTTTTACATTCTCTAATTATTTCCTGGAAGTAGCCAAGGGTCTTGATTATTATTACTAGTTTTCAAAAATTGGTTATGGCATATAAACTACATAATGCTTGACAAAATTAGAATACTTTCTCGAACTTTAATTTCAAAAATGGCATATTTTTGATAACAGTTTTAAGTTATTATCTACAGGATATAATAACGAGCTAAATTGTTCTGTACGTCCATCTTTGTTGTAGCAAAAGGTGGTTTAAGTTAGGCAAACTGGAGTCTCTAATTTATACTAATAACAATAATAATTAAGAGGGGTTTTTCCCTTTTGATCTATTCCTCTACCCATGCGATTGCTATATACACCATATACTACTTTATACAGGGTATATATACAATTAGAATTGATATTAGCTTGTACATTTTTCAATACACTCAAAATGGGGATTATAAATTACTTATTTGAGTTAACAGGAAGAAGACTGTAATGAGCGTTTTATTAGTTATATATTTATATGTTAACGATTAAATTTTAAATTGCATTCATTGATTAATTTGCGTGATTAGTAGTTAAATAACAATAAAAGGTACATGTCAGATCTTTCAACACAAACCGCCGCCCTCCTCCTCCTCGTCATTATCCAGTGTATTATTCGCGTCCGATTTCTTCTCCAACTCGAGTGCCTTTGGCAATGGAATGTTCTTGGATAAAATGGCATATTCCACATCCATGTGCCGGATGAATGGAGATGCAAGCATTCTTGCAGCTAGTTCACGATCCTGATCATCGAATGCTTGTAGAAGCGTTTGCAATGTGGAAACCTCTTCGGCCTCACAGCAGGTACTCCATTCCCTGAATGACTTCTCCGCCTCGACAGGGTCACCCAGAGCCAATTGGACGAGGACAAGGGCGACAACCATACGACCAATTTGTCCATAAGATTCCGTTTTCTGATACAACCCAATTAGTTTTCTAATCGCCTTTGTCGCCTCCTCATATCGTTTCAACTTGACCAGTAGCCTTGACACTTTCGATGCGAACTCGGCTGCTTGGCGTGTGGAGTCTTCGATGAGGATTATTTCCACAGCATGCTGATAGAATCGCAATGCAATTTCTGGATTTTTTGCTTCCGTCAATTTGCCTGCCTTGTCCAGAGCACCGGCAGCCGCTTCTGGCGACCCATGTTGCTGATACAAACTGACCGCCTTATTCGTATACTCTTCAACGTCATTGAATTGATCGAGTTCCTTGAGCAACAAGATTATTTGCTCGTACGATTTGGCTGCATGGAACCAGGCTTTGTTGTTTTTGTAGCAATCAACTGCCTTCAACCAGCATTCCTTGCTTTTCTCGAACGATTTCGCAATGCGATATGCAGTTGCTGCCTTCGAATACTCATCGCCAGCGCTGTCATAGTCCGGTGCCCACTTGAATGCCGACACTTTGAGGCTCTTTTCTGCTGCGCGCACTAAAGCCTCGGCTTCTGCAATTTTTTTAGCTGACAAAGACATGTTTGCCAGCGAAAAATCAATTGTTTATGTGTACAATCAATGGCTGAACAGTGTGACCGTTGACTGGCAACGACAAAAATAAACTCAAGCAAGAAAATACTTAAATATCGATACATCGGCATATCGATTTTTTTGTTGTAATTAAGCGATAGTTGAGCGCGATTAATTTTAAATATGCGATGACAACTGAAGACAACTTTTTATTCTGGCTAGTTTTAAAAAACAAAGCTTGCTGTTTATGAAATCGACCATTGAACAACATACAAGCCTTTGGTAAACCAAAGTGAAGCAAATTGTGGCTTTTAGAAAGTCAATTCTTTTTGTACCGCAACACTTTGGCTGTCAAAGCTGCCACTCAAATTGCGGTCAACACACATCTTTTGAGCCGACCTTTGTTGTGGTTTTTGCTTTTGCTTCAATGCCTGCAAGCCGATGCCGATTTGACGAGCACGTGTCTGGCCATCTAAAACCACAGAAGGAAGATGGGACAGGAGACAGTCTCAGCGCCTTTGAGGTGTTGCGAATGCATTGAAGCATATTCTAATTGCATTAGAAATCACATTATGATTGAGTTCTCTCCTCTTTTGCAGTGTTCACATGGGGCAAGCGAATGAGTCGCAAACTGGATTTGTTGAAGCGCAGCGATTCACCCGCCGGCAACACACACAAATCCCACACAGATCTGCGCAGTTTGTTTCACTCGCCAACGCACAAATCCAGCAACAACAGCAGCAGCAACAATAACAAGTCATCTGTAGCAACTACAGGTGGCGGATATCAGAGCAACACGCTCAAAAAATGCAAATCGGGTCCCATTGAAACAATCAAACAACGCCACCAGCAGCAGCAGCAACAACAACAACAACAACAACAATTTCAACCACAGCAGCAGAAACCATTGCCAGCGTGCGAGGATGTGGCCAACAGGGGCAGTCAGAGTGCCCAATCGACGCCCACTCATCATCAATATCAGCCACGTCCGCAGAAGGCGTTTAAGAATTTCTTCCATCGCATTGGGTCCACGGGCATGTTGAATCATCGCTCCCACAATCTACTGAAAGCCTCCGAGGCATCCCAACAGGCAGTGCCAGCGACACAAACACTCTATCGGAGCAGCTCCACCAGCCAGCTATCCAGTTGCTCCTACATCAAATGCGATGATCCCAGCGATGGCCTCAATTTGCAGCGACAAAATTTGCAACAACATCACCACCAACAACAGTTGCAGATGCAGCAACAGCAGCAGCAACACTTGCCACGCATCTCCAGCTTAAAGTCGAGCAGCTGTGATGATATTGCCAAGGTGAGCGGTTGTCTAACGGCCAGCAGCAGCCCTAGTGGAGGCAGTGCATCCGGCAGCACTTTGAGCTCGCCACCGTCAAGTAATCCGGGTGGTCAGCAGGATGCCACACGACGTGGCGCCTTTCCCTATGCCTTTCTGCGATCGCGTCTATCCGTGCTGCCCGAGGAGAACGGTGGCTCTGTGCTGCTCAAGCAACGCGAGCAACTGCAGCGTGAGGCACAGGCACAAAACCAACGGCAGCAGCAACAGCAACAGCAATCTCCCTTGCCGCAGAGACACTCGCCGGAGCAACAGGTGTCGCGCAACGATAGCATCTCATCCAAGGACTGGGAACCACTTTACCAAAGATTAAGTAGTTGTCTAAGTTCAAATGAGTCCGGCTACGATAGCGATGGCGGCCAAGCGGGTGCCCGTTTGGGCAATAATCTAAGCATCTCTGGCGGAGATACAGAATCTATTGCCTCGGGCACACTGAAACGCAATTCGCTCATCTCGCTCAGCTCATCCGAGGGTGTTGGCATGGGACTCGGATTGGGATTGGGATTGGGCATGGGATCAGGTTCGGGCTCCTCGGTGCGGAATAGTATTTGCAGTGCACCCGTTTCACTTGGCGGCTATAATTATGACTATGAAACGGAGACAATTAGGAGACGCTTCCGTCAGCTGAAGCTGGAGAGGAAATGCCAGGAGGATTACATCGGACTGGTGTTGTCGCCCAAAATGGTCGTCACCAACAACAATGAGCAGCAGTATCGCTATCTAATTGTCGAGTTTGAGCCATATGGCATGGCCCAAAAGTAAGTACTTAATGGAAAACAATATCTAGCTAGCTTCTTTCTAGGACTGGTTACATGGCCACATAGATTAGTGAATTATATTATAATTTTTTCCAACACAACTTGAAATATTTGTATTTAAAGCCAAACTCCTCCTTTGACACTTAATTTGTGTGCTTATGCCAAGCGCAGAAACTAAATTTCTTTTTAAACACTTTCTGTATAAAGTTTTAGATTTTCTCTTGGTTTGCATAGAAATGTTGTTCATGATAGTAAATAGATTCACTTCAAGATATTGTAGGAAATTAATATTTGTTGTGCAATGCATTCGAATGCACTCGAAAAAAGTTGGCTTTTGCAATAATGGAAAATATTAGACATAGATAGATATTTTGTATTTTTAATGGTTCCTTGTATGGAAATTAAATATTTAATAACCATTCTATCGGACTCTACCCTTATCTCTCGTTTTCTCTCCAATCTGTTTCGCCTGCTCCCCCATAGGGATGGTCGGCTGCGTCTGGGCGATGAGATTGTTAATGTGAATGGTAAACATTTGCGGGGCATTCAATCGTTTGCTGAGGTGCAGCGCCTACTGAGCTGCTTTGTGGAGAACTGCATTGATTTGGTGATTGCACACGATGAGATTGCGACTGTTACCGATTTCTATACCAAAATCCGTATCGATGGAATGAGCACGCAACGGCAACGACTTAGTTATGCCCAACGCACGGATTCTCTCAACAGTTTGCAGAGTCTGCAAGTGGAACAGGAGCAGGAGCAGGAGCAGGATCAGGAACGGGAGCGGGAACGGGAAAGGGAACGTAATCTGGATGAGTGCGATGCACGTTCGGTGGCAAGTGTTAGTACGTTGCCAACGCCAATGCCATTGATGCAACATCGTCGGAGTTCAACGCCTCGACACTCGCTGGATGTGAGTGCTCCAGAGAATGAGCTATTAAGGCGCCGGGCGAGGAGCTCTTCAGGTCAGCGAAGCAGCTTGACTCTAACACCGCTAACACCGCTCATTAACAACAAAAACTCTCAACAACAACAACAACAATCAGACACTTGCTCCAACTCCTCATCCACATCCACACTTAATCTCAATAACGACTCCTATACACCCGTCTATGCGAATCGGGCGGCAAGTGTTTGTGTCGCCTCCTCTCTGGCGGATGACGACAAATGGCGTTTGCTTGCACGCAAACGCTGCTCCGAGGGTGCCGCCTTGGCCAATGATGCCCATGCACTCGGGCCCGCTTCTACGGGTCAGCAGCAGTTTAATCAGCGCACCCATTATGCTCGCAATTCGATTAATTTAACCAATTCACATTATCGCTCGCTGAGATTTGCACACTCCCGTCTCAGTTCGTCGAGGCTCAGTTTATTTATGCAAGCGCCGCTAACAGCAGCAGCAACAGCCGATGGAGCAGGAGAAGATGCAACAGCAACAACAACAACCACAGACACAACAACAACTGATCTCACTAATCAACAACAACAACAGCAACAACAACAACCACAACAACACCATTCCATATATATTAAGCACACGCCAAAGAGCGTTTCATTATTTGCGCCTAATCCATTTCATAATTCCTGCTCCACTGCATCATTCTCATCATCATCATCAGCAGCAGCTGGAGTAACATCCTCATCATTGATACCGCCGACCGCCTCTCTAATGCATCATCGTCCATCGCTGCCAGTGGCCAAGTTAACCATACGTGATGAGGAAATGGCTGAAGTCATTCGAGCCTCCATGAGCGAGGGTGAGATTCTAACAACTAAATAACTTACTAAACACACTTAACAAATGTATTCAATAATAAAATAAAATTCACTTTTATATCAGGCAATGGACGCTGCACGCCCAAAACAATCACCTTTTTCAAAGGACCAGGTTTGAAGTCCTTGGGCTTCAGCATTGTTGGCGGCAGAGATTCACCAAAGGGCAACATGGGCATATTTGTCAAGACTGTGTTCCCCTCCGGCCAAGCAGCCGATGATGGCACACTGCAAGCAGGTACATTATTAAACATATATATTTCTAATAGAATCTTTAATTGAGTTCTATAAATCTCTCCTACAGGTGATGAGATTGTGGAAATCAATGGACACTCTGTGCAAGGCATGAGCCATGCCGAAACAATTGGACTCTTTAAAACTGTACGCGAAGGCACAATAGTGCTCAAGGTCTTGAGAAGGAAGTAAGATAAAATCATCAAATAGTCAATGCTCTTTGCAATATTTCAATATTTTCCCATTTTAGATTACAAAAAGCTAAATCAATGGGCACTTAAGGGATCTTCACATAAATACAAACCATATTTAATTATGCATATCGAGCATATTTTTTAGCACTACTTTTATTTTTATGTAGAAACCTATTTGTTAACAACTAAGCCAAGTAATATGTACATATAGAGAACAACTGTAAGTGAAGTAATCTAGTAGTAAAGATTCTTTACTTTTTTTGTAAACGTACAAAGTCCCGGTAATATGCACCCTTACATAAAAGACATATGTATATATTTACACTTATTTGCTTACATAATATATATATGTATCAATAGAGATATCTGTAAAATCTACTTACATATATAAATTTGCTCTTTGCACGCTATAATTAAGTAATTGAATGAATTAACATTTAAATTATTAACAATAATCTAAATTAAGCTTTTAAAACGTTGTACAATTTCTTGAACATAAAAAATGAATAAATAAATGTAAGTACCTAGAAATGCATAAGTGGTTTTCCATTTCTTGTGTTTTTTTTTTTATCAGGATTAAAAAAACCACAACACTGCAAAGTCTCAGGAGGTTCCATTTACTAATTTTCTTTTCTATAGTTAGAATTCTATTTAGCCTCCGTGTCGCCTTTTACTAGCAGTCTTTGCTTTTTCACAAAGTGGTCAATGCGATTCTCCAGGCTCTCTGCATAAAGTTAAAGATACATATTTATTCTCTGGTTAAGGGATAGTTTTTACAGTGGAGGGCTTACCACAACGCTTGCGCTGCAAGAGTGGCTGATATTGGCGTGGCTTGGCCGCGTCCTGCAGGAGAAGCGCCTGGGCATTGATTTTTTGCGGCTTACATTTGTTCTGTACAATCGCTTCCAGTTGCTCCAATGTGTTCCGTATCATGGTGCACTTAACGCTGAACTGCGTCCACTCGCTTTGCACGTTCTCGACCAGCTTCTGTAGATTCTCCTCACTGAAAACCCAATTAGTCAGATCGGGTTCGCATGGTGCATCTGTCTCCATTTTTAACGAGGCGGCATCATCAGCAGCATTATCTTCGTCTGCTGGTGAGTATAAGGCCGATGGATTTGTTTGACGCGTGGTATTTGCACGAAAATCACAGCGGAAAAGATTCAATGGTAAACCAATGGCAGGCGTATATTGTGGCTTGCACGGATTGCTGGCGACATCTAGCAATTTACGAATGATGCCGGGTTCCTCATGTTTCTGGCCAACGAGCAGCAACACTGCCATAATGCACCGTATCTGATGCCAGAGAAACGCATTCGCTTGTATTTCCAAATAATACATTGTGTAGCCTGTAAGCAAAGGGCTTCTTGAATCATACTCTTGTTAAAAAAGCAATAAAACTCACCTGAATTTGGATCCTTTTCTACTTGGACAGCAGTGTCTTCACACGGCTGTATTCTAGCTGCCTGTAAGTTGCGCATATAATTCGTAACGCCATTGTGCACATCCATTTTACAGAAGTTCCGGAAATCTCCATGGCATACAATCAAGTCGCAGGCCATGCGCATCGCTTCAATGTCGAGATCCCCTTTGGGAAAATAGTAGCGATATGTGCGTGAGATACAATCGAATCGTGCGCTGTACACGAAATTTCGTAATGGCATCCAGGACACACATTGAATGTTCTTGGGCAGCACACGATTCAGCAGACTGCAGTAGTCGATTTCCGTTGCCAATGAGTCCGAGTCCAATTGGACATCGGGTGCATGTTTGCTACGCAAATCAATGGATATTACTTGGCAAAAGGCGCTGACCTCCTTGTCAGTCCGACCGCATCGGTGATAATTCGACGTAACTCGCGATTCAATAAGACAGGTGCGTATCAATGCCCGAAACAAATTTGCCTCTGCAATGATAGAAATTGGTAACAAGTTATTGAATTAGCAATCAAGTTATACTCACCAATTGTCTCATTGGAATCCTCCTGGCAGGCAAAGCCCTGATAGTCCCAGCCAAAGTACATAACTTTGAGCAGAACATGTCGCCGATATGCACTAAAAGCAAAGCGAAAGGCAAATAGATTAATAGATCCAACAACACAAGCTTTCCACTTACCTGTCCCAATTAAACTTACGTTGCTTGACCGCTTTTTTAGATGTATTTTCCTCTGTTGGCAGCTTTGCTGATTTTTCGTCATCTCCCCGCAAAAGCGTTGTGTATTCCGAGTTGTGTTTGTCGTTCTCGGTCAGTTTCTTTTGTAGGATATTTTTCAGCTGAAAATTGTAAGCTTCGAGCTGTTCTATTTTGTCAATTAACTCCGTTTTGCTCAGTTGCTCCAGCGCCTCGCGCGGAAGGCCTTTTGCACGCTTCTTAATTACCACTTTTTTACTCATTGCACATATAAACAAATGCAACACGTGCGGCCAACAAAATCCTTGTAGTGATTATTGGTATCGATATTTTTAGTCATGGACCACAAAAACTACTCTTTAACAGATTTATCGATACATATTCTTCAGAAAAAAATCGAATATCATTAGTTCTTCTTCTATGTGCAAACAACAAATTAAATTATTTTTAACTGAGAACAGAAAACTACCATTTAATTAAAATTAATATTTGATACTATTTAATATGCTCGAGGGGTGGTACTGTCGCTCTTTGGCCAATGAAACAACTATTGCCCATAAAACCGAACGGCAGCATTTGGAAAGCGATGATGACCACCTGCAAACCAAACAATCGGCTGCAGTTCCTGGAGCAGCTGGTCCAGCTGCTCTAGCTGAATCCAGCTCAGCATCGACCGGCACAGAGCATCCGAGCATTGATTATAAAGAGCGCTACCGCAACCTGAAGCGCAAATTAAAATTTCTCATCTATGTAAGTGATGCAAATTAATAAATATTAATCATATTGTCTTTAATCAATGTTCTTGCAGGAGAATGAGTATTTCCAGGACCTGCTGCACACCAACCAACGACGCTTGCTGAAAGTATCGCGTGATCGATCGTTTCTCATCGATCGCCTCTTGCTGTATGAGAAACCAGCCAAAGACTCAAGTGATAGTGATGCCACCGATAGCTCCAATTCCGATGCGGAACCAATACCCTCATCGCAATCCGCTCTCGATGTGGCCAAAGAGTCTGCTGCAATGCGTCGCAAGCATAAGGATAAGGTAGCCGGTGCAAAGATGATTGTACCTCCAGCAACAGCACATGCCGGGCCAGTTGCCGTTGGTGGAGCAACACGCGGACGCAGGCGCAAAAATGTGGCCAACACACCGCAACAGCCGTGCAAGAAACCAATGATGCCGATGGCCACAGCAACGGTGTCGCCTTCAGTGCAGCAGTACCAACAACAACATCAACTGGGCGTCAATAATGCCTGTAGCTCTGGCTCCGTCACGCTGAGCACAGCGGAAATTACACGTCAATTGCAGGAGCGTCGTCCAACACCTATCGAACTCATGAGCCCGGAATGCGCTTCCGCCACAGTTCCCGTTACGATGCTCAGCGACGAGAGCCCATCCAAAATGTAGGCTTGATTTCTGCACTACATTCCAAATCGATTTTAACATATTTCTTGCCCTTTAGCTATCCCAATGAGAGCCTGCAGCATCTCATGGAGGATGACTCGCCATCGCATGTGGCCGCCGAGGAATGTGTGCCCATGGTGTACACAAATTGAAGACTACATTCTAACTAACTCTAATTAAATATAAATTCAGTCTTTACTCCTTTGCATTGATAATAAAAGTAATAAAAGCAACTTGTTCGCCGCGCACCATCAACTGGGGCAATTCCCGGCGCAATTCGACAGTTTTGCGGTTTAAATTCTTTACATGCACTTTGGGCAATTCAATACCCAGCTGGTGAAGTCGCTCGCTGCAATCCTCGGATTCGGATGTGTTGCAGATATTTTGCTGCCCATACTTATATTTGCGACGCTGACGAAACTCGATGGCGTTCTTCAGCAGCAGGTTCCATTGTTTGTCAAAGGCGACCAAGTCGCCCTCAATGCGACCACCAATACCATGCTCCTTGCGTATGTGGACACACAGACGCCGCTGGCACAGCTCCTCCTGTTCAGCAGTCAAATATTTTTGTAGCAGTGCCAATGGTCCTTCAGCGCTTGACATATGTGAGTAAAGATTGCGTTTGTACTTCAGTTTCTGCACACCCTCAATGGGCATTTGATGCGGCTCAAAACGGCGTGTGGTCTCCGCCGTGAATGGATTCTTGCTCCTGTCTGTTTGGTGCTTTGTTGCTGGTGCATCATTGCTTTTCTGTCGCTTATTTAGCTGCCAAACGCCAAATTTTGTCAGCGCACTTTCGAATGCGGCCAGATTTTGATAGAGTACTTTTGGCACCTTTTCTGTCACCTTGTAGTTGGCGGCATATAGCGCACGCAGTGGATTAAAACGCTCACTGCTTACATCCAGTTCATCCGACGCACGGCTCTCCTCATTTCCAGATGTGTCAGCCATGCTAAATGCTTTGTAATCGTAATCTTTGTTATTGTTCTTGAAATCAAAGCAACATCAATGGTATTCCTTTTTATTAAGCTCATTTCAAGCAAAGTTGGGCACGATCAAAAACAGCTGTTTGACTGTTTGAAGCCTTAATTAACGCGCATAAATTCAATTTAGTTTTTATCCGGTGAATTTAAAATTTGTCTGCCTCTAAAGCGTAAAAGTAGCTATTTTTGAAGATATAATTCGATTTGTAGCGAATAAAAATTAAAAATTAGTTTATTTACTATGACCTTGGTCACTATAAGAACCTAAAACGCCTTATTTGCCCACCATTTTGCAAAGCTTTTGTTTCAGAGCTTTTTAATGAAAGAGCAAACGAAGCTTGGTAAAATTGTCATCTGAAAATTGATAAGCGGCTCACGTAAATGGATCCAAAAATATCAAGTGCGTAAATAAAATCAGAACTAAATTTGTAATTAAAATACTAAACAATATGGATTGTCTATGCAGTTAGTTCCAGCTGGGGACTGTCCAATAAGATGCTGATCGGCATGAGCGTCGGTGTAGTGGCTGCAGGAGGGGCAGGGTATTTAATCTATCGCCATTTGCATCGTGATTTGATGCCAGAGAAATGGCGTCGCGTGGGCACCTTGCAGAAGATCCACATATTTCCCGTTAAATCGTGTGCTCCACTCGCTGTGGCCAGCGATCAGGAATACGATTGTGATATTTTGGGCATTGGCACTGGAAATATTCGGGATCGTAAATTTATGATTATCAATAATAACAACGAAATGATAACGGCTCGAGGTTATCCGCATATGTTGCTTATTCAGCCCAAGCAGTTGCAAAATGGTTTGATTCTCAGTGCACCGGGTATGCCCGACTTAGAGCTGGACTTTAAGGAGCTCGCGACGGCCTCGAAGGATGTGCGCACAGCCGTTTGGGGCGTGGCCGTAGATGCCATGGTGTGTGGTACTCGGTTTGATAAGTGGTTATCGGAGTTTATACTAAAAAAAGACTCTGGCCTGAAGTTAGTTTATTATCCATATCCTGTGCCAGTCCGTGCCACTAATCCTCGACTTAAGCATATGCCTTTCCTGAGACAGGTGGATTCAGTAAGTATTTATATGTACATAGTATATAAATCACCATGTGCGAACTGCATTTATGATTCATAATCATTTATGATTATGATGATATTGGTTTTATTTACTTTTCGCATCGCATTTGATGCTCATTGCCACAAAATATGTAAAGTAAATTCATTTTTATCAGCGCCTGTAGCTTAAGTCTCTCTTAGATTGCCTAACTGTGTCTTTATGATTCTCAAATATGGTAGTCTGATTTTTAATTATTAATTATGTTATTTATTTAGGGCACATTTAATGATGCCACCAGCTACATGATGATGAATCAAGCCTCGATCGACGATTTAAACACGCGCTTAAAGCACCCCGTCGATGCACAGCAATTCCGTGGAAATTTTGATTTAAAAATGGACGTGGACGAACCATACGCCGAGGATCATTGGCAATGGATACGCATTGGCGACGAGACAGTCTTTCGGGTAGTTGCTCCCTGCACGCGTTGCATCTTACCAAACATTAATGTGAATACGGCGGAACGCGATGTCGATGGAGAGCCTTTAAAAACATTACGCAGGTAGGTGTATAATGTATGAATAATATATATATTAACACATATATTAATTTGTCAAATAAGGCAGAACAATTATTTAATTTATACATTTTTCATTTACAGCTATCGTTTGTTTGACTACCCATCTCCGGCGCTGGGAATTCACTTGGGTATCCGTCGTCAGGGAATCATTAAGGCCAATGATGTAGTTTTTGTTGAAGCCAAATGAAATTAGAACACAACTTAAGCGCAATTATGTAGAAATATACTTGTATACATTCATCTTTATTACATTTAACAGAGATTATAGATAGTAAGAATGTTTAATAGTATGCAAATAAACATGGGCATAAGCTAATAACAATGTAAATCTTAAGAGATGCATGACTGCCAGGCGAGACCGCCACAGGCCATGCTCACAATTACATAAATAATGCATAAAATCACTAGGCCAACGATAAAGTAGACCCGCATGTTCTTCCAAAACATTTGGCGCGCCAAATTTCGCGATGCTTTGCGGAATGCAACCGACTATAATTGAAGTAGAATATAAGTGTTATTATTTGACTATTATATTTGTAATATAATCAGCTCACATTATTGCTCAAGTTCTCGGTTTTATTGACCAGCAGCTCCAGTTTCTCGCCCCGATCACGCAGACTATCTGCAATGCGAATGATAAGAGATACTTCGAGTGAAACTCAGGAATGATAAATTGTTGATTTACTGATATTTACCAATATTTTTAATCATAATGTCTTTGAGTTCATCAATTTGTCCATGCACACGGGATATAGTATCCACTTCGCGCGATTGACTAAAGTATACCATTTGCTGGGACAGAACCTTGGAAAACTCCGTGTTCATGGCATACGCAATTGCCGTGGCCACTTGCAGGCCATAAGTCTGTATAAATTTCTGCTTGATGTCAGCCAAATAGAGAAAAGCTCGCGAGCGATCAAACTCCTACAAGTTGTAATAAATAGAATCAGTAATTATATTAAAATCAAATAAATATTTTGAACTCACGTTGTCGGTGATGCACATGTAGATCAGCCTATTTTCACAAGTATAATGTATCAAGTAGTCGCCGTGTGTGTAAGTCATCTTGTGGTTTTGCACCCCAATTCGGCTCATTATCTGCTCGGTGACTTCAGCAAAGTTGCCAACGCATTCGGCAAACTTTGCCAGCACCGTTGTGTCGCGCGCTATAACACTGTATAATATTGGCATTATGCTTATTGGTGTTGTCGTTGTTGTATGTTTGCTTGCAACCGCAACAAGGCGTGGTGAGTAACACGTCTTCACAGAACCTTCCACTTCCCCTCTAAGTGCACTTTTTATCAGCACAACAACAAAAACAATGCCTTGCAGTAGCTACTGAAACAGAAATTTTATGTTTATCAACAATGTTGACAATTGTTCTGCATTCAATGACTTACCCAATTGAATTGGGGCTGTGTCTATAAATATATATATGTAAGATTGAGTTGACCCAGCACGTATTGTTTATCTAATTTTTTAAGCAATAATATATGTAATGCTTATGGTTTGGTCAGAAACAATAAATTACTTCAAATTAATCAAAATATTTTCAAAACATCAGAACAGATAATGGTTGTTTATTTCTAATCAGTTTATCGAATCATCCGAAAATCAGTGAAACAAAAAAAATCTTTGTTTTTTTTTTTTTGTTTTATAAATGCACTTGCACTTACTTGCTTCCTACATCGATATATCGATAGGTTGATTTTGTTGCAGCCATCTATGCATTCGCCGATAATCGCTCATGCTGAGTACGATAGGTTATTCTATTATATATTCTTATTCGTATTTAATAAATAATGTGTAGTCAGTTTTATTGTTCTGGGCACACTTCATTTATGCCGTACTTTTAACTTTTAAACGCCTTTATTTTTTTTAAAGTAATTCTGATACTTGACTTTGCCGGTCTATGGAAATAGCGCAGTAGCAATATGGGTGTTCCAACAGCAGATCAAAGAGATAAGAAAGTTTTTATTTTAAAAATGTTGGGTAACTATATTGGTAAGTTTTAAATTGGCAACATTAATGCCATTCAAATGTGATTATAAATATATTTTACGTACACCGTAATATTGTCTTTATATGTATACATTTCATTGCAGACACCTGCATACGCATTTTAATTGTTGTATTTGTCGCTGATCTTATGCAGCGTTTGTCTTATGCGTTGGCTGAGTATTTTCTGCACGGAAAGCACTATTTGCTTGAGGATCGTCTGTTTACAATTTTAAGATTTACTTTCACATATAAGGGCAAAACAATATGTCTAATATTGGGAATAATGTTTTTGGGTTTTGCACGCTTTGGCAGCACCGGAAATCTAAACCAATTGCTGCCCAGTGCCTCAGATTGCGCTTATATGCCACTCTATTGGATTTACATATATGCACAGCTGAGTCACAGCCCGTTGAGCAATGCCCACTGGATACGCGATTCACATGGCTTGGATTATGCAGCCGGTATGGCATCCAATTACTTTCATGGCTATTTAAAACTATCACTAACCGAACGCAATGGCGATGGACTGCAGCAGCGGATGAGGGACTACGAGGACTCCCAAGCTGTTGAATTTGGTTTAAAACGATTGATCATCCTCGTGCCAGATGAAATGTTCGTCAAGGGCGTCATTGACAGCCCATTGCTGGACAAGGCTAAGGTAATTTAGATAATTTTCCATTGAGAATTGATTATAATTTAATTTTCATTCTGTAGCCTTTGGAGACACATTTCATTGATCGTGCTGGTGTTAACCGTCCGTACAAGCATGCTGTCTATAGACTAAAAAGGAAAATAAATGACAAAACTTACTACTTTGCGATGGAGGGAGCAACCCCAATGTTATCCTTTTTTGAGGCAATGCATCATCAGCTGTCCGCCACATTGCAAATGCAGGAAATGAAACGTGAAATCTGGCTGAAGTTTTGTAAACATTTGAAAGGCCTATTGAGCACCTGGCCGGAAACTCGAAATGAAGTGGAGCTGATCTTTTATAGTGGTATGAATATTATTATTATTAAGCATTACACACTTATATAATTATAATTTACTTAATTTCAGCACACAAAGCAAATGGAGAACATGTAGACGAAGGCGAAATTATTATCAATCACGTTTTTAAAGATAAACTGATTTATTAACACAACAATAATTATGAGTAAATAAGGTTTAGAGATTAAGATTGACAGCATGAATTTGACAATATAAGAACCCTCTGGTTATATATCATATATCAATATTATGCGCTTCTATCGATTCTAACTCTTTCAGCTTAGCCTCGGCTGAGGCTAACATTCGCGACTTCCATTTGTCATAATCTTCAATCTCTATTTTTTGACTATTGTTCTTACTTATGATATTTTTCTCTTGCTGCACTTCTAGCTTATCAGTTAACTTAGCTGCCACATTGATTTCCTTGTAATGCTTTGTAATCATGCGATCCCATTGCTGCTCCAACTGTTGCCATTGAGTGGGACGCAAATTGCTGAAGGGCATCAGTTTTGCCTTGGGCACTTTACTTTTCAGAAGACGACACGCATGGAAAACAGCCATGGCGGCATATTGTGGATGATCTGCTTCATCCGAATGCTCGTACACAGCAATGTTGTTCTTAAACAAAGTCAGCAGCTCTTCGGCTTTGCGCGCCACTTCGTTAAGACTTAGCTGGACGCAGATATCATTAACGGTCGCCAGCTTATTGAGATCGAGTAGTTTCTCGAACATGCGCTTGTTATTCACATAATGACTTTTCCTTAATGCGGAGAGTTTCCATGCCTGCTCCTTGTCAAATCCAATGCCCAAAAGAGTGCATGCAATATCCGCACACAAAACTATTTTGCCATATTCATTTATTTGGAGTGGAACATTTGCTGAGCGCAGCTCCAACAATCGTATCAACTCAGTTGTTTTTCTAGTAATATACTTAAATTCAGTAAACATGAAATAATATTTGTTAGTAAAACACTTACCCCAAAACGCTGGGCTCATCGTGTAAGCCCATTTTCAAAATTAGCTGTTCAATCAATGTTGTCATTTTACAAACTTCTTTAGTTGTTTAATTTTTTTGGCGCGAAATAAACAGATGTTCGTGCGAACAATCGATTACAACTGAACCCAACCCTGAAGTCCACCGATAGCGGCAAAGGAAAGTGCCCAAGACAAATCCCTTCGAAATTGCAATCAATTTATCCGAATAGAATATGAGCAGCATATCAATTTATAAAATGCCATTCCATTAAAATAAAGAGCAGATAGAAATACCATTATTTTTTGTGTATTATTTTCCCTTTTGTAACATATTTGTAAAATGTAGTGCTTAGCCGATTTAGAATCAGATGTACATATTCAAAATTTATATAAAGCTAGATTTCATTTTCGCTATCATCGGCATTCTTGGCAGCTTCACCAGCCTCAATTGCCAATTGGCTCCACGAGGCGTCATTTATGAGATGCACACCGTTTGTTTCCTTGCCAACAATGCCCATTTCAAAGCGGAAATCCTTATCCTTCAGCTCGTCATGCACCTGATAAATGCTGCAAGTAAATATTATGATTAAAAAAAGGACTAACTTTAAAAACAACGGCATCTCTTACATTTTACCACCGCTGCGCACAAGTTCATCGGTGTTCATGTCGGCAAATTTGAATTTCTCCATTTCAGTTTTGGCCTGTTGTTTGGCCTTGCCACTGGCGCAGGCATAATAGCCAAAAGATGTGCCCGATGGCTCAATTTTATACAGCTGTGCTCCATCCGCCTCGTCCCACGATGCCAACAGAACGGACAGTCCAAATGGACGCACAGCACTGTATAGCGTATAGGCGTGAAGGTAGCCAGAGACGCGATCGCACAAATACTTTAGCGGAATTGTGCGTTCGAACTGTTGTCGGAAATTGGCTGCCTCTTGGCGAGCAATATCAGCAACATAATTGCCATCGGCCATTAAACCAGCAATGGCCATGCCAATATTTTTTTCAATGGTGAAAATGCGACTGGCTGCGTCCGGTTCATACAGTTGATCGGCAATTATCTTTTCGACGGCGAGGACAACGCAATCTTTGCCACGGATACCAATAACGGTGCCACTTCTCTCCACGGCTTTTGAAGCATAGTCGATCTGAAAGACGCGTCCATCCGGCGAGAATTGCGATGCGGACAGATCATACTGCACGGAGCACCGGTTAATAGTGTTCTGTATGTCGTTAAGTGGATGAACTTCATTTACTTACACCAGTTCCAATTGTACTCATTTTGTTGCTGAATTTGAATTTGAGTTATTATCAGAAAATACAAATGTTTCAATTGAACAAGTTTAGTTTGGGGACGATGATTTGACGGCTTTTTATTTGACAGCTGCAAATCATGCTCAGCGCTGCCACACATTTGAATCGTTAATTGAGTGTTGGGTAACTCAAAAAATTGGTATCACTGAACCAGAGAGCCAGTTTGAATAATAATACAAACTAAAACTTATTAAGTAATCATGTTTTAAATAACGACAACTTCAATTAAATATGTTAGTGGGGAATATTATCGAGTAAACGCATGAAATTTGCTGGCCCATTTTTAAACTTAACACTTACAAATAGTTTTTCTATTTTAAAGGATAGACTGTTTCTGAATATGAATTATTACTAAATATTACATTATTTATATATTTATAATAATATTTATAGTTTTAAATAATATATGTATTGATTTTGAAATTGGTCTTTAAAAATGTGCACAAAATATGAACCAGTTCACTTGAGGAATATTTCTACCAGTTCCAATGTGCACGCGGTAATTTTGTAAACAAAAATATATAAATAATGACAAGCATGGCTGAGAAAAGGTAAGCAATTGTATAAATACACACAGAATTATGATAAATAAACTTTTTCAGTTATGCGGCTGAAGCTCGATACACGAACTTTTATGCCGGCAGCGATATTGCATGGAGCGAAGATGGTCAGCTTCTTTATTGTTTGAATGGCGACGTTGTAAATCAGGTGGATGTGAAAACATCTCAAGTTCTGCACAGCTTTGGAGCCAACGTTAGCAAGAGCAACAATGACCAGGCTAAAACAAGACAGGAAGATGTTGACGTCGATGAGGATAATATTTATTGCTTTGCCCTGTCACGGGAGCATTTGGTTGCCGCACACGTAAGTGGTTTGCTCCGCTTGTGGGAGCTGAGCACCCAGAAAATGATCAAGCTGTGGAAGAGCCAGCACAAGGGACCCGTTGTTCGCATCGAGTTTTGCCCAGCCGGCAAACTAATTTGTACCAGTGGCGGAGCAGATGCCACACTAAGACTGTGGGATTACGCAAATAACAGTTGCCTGTGCGCCCTCAAAGATTACCCCGGTCCGGCGCTCCTTTTGCGTTTCCATCCTAGTCCTTTAAAAAGTGAAATCTATGCCGTCGGCTCTGATAATACGATATATTGTTGGAACTACGAGACAAAAACACTGATGCATAAGATGCGTGGTCACATCTCCCAAGTGACTGGACTCAGTTTTCAGACGACCGCCTCGGATTCCGGATGTCAACTGGCAAGTGTTAGTCGTGATAAGGTGCTAATCGTTTGGCAGCTGGACCTGGAGGCCAAACAATTAAAGGTTATACCACTCTTTGAGGAACTGGAAGGCGTAAGCCACATAGCAAATGGTGCACAGCTGCTGGTCGCCTGTGGCTCGGGCAAATTGCTCCAAGTAGATACGAAAACGTGGAAGATGAAAGACCTGCTAACCACAAAAGATTTTCAAATATGTCGTCTACTCTACTGCCACAAAGATGAACAATTAACGCTGGTGACAACCGAACAAAACATGATTATTTATAATGTTAAAACATCCGATAAGGGAGCTGTCAACTTGGAGCTGTTCAAGCAGCTGGTTGGCTACAATGATGAGATCCTGGACATGTGTTTTCTAGGTGACAACGATCGCTATTTGGCCGTGGCAACGAATAGCAAACACTTCAAGGTCTACGATACGGAACAGAATATGAATTGTCGATTGATTTGTGGACACTCGGATATAGTGATGTCATTGGCGGCATCACACCATCTGCTCATCTCAGTGGGCAAGGATTGCAGCATACATCTGTGGAAGTTGTCGCACACGAGCGTAGAGGATTGCCTGCTCCAGCCGCTGATACAACAAAACAGTTGTCACACGGCCACAATTGGTTGCGTTGCCTTCACCCATCATGGAGCGACGGGATTTGCCTCTGCCTGCCAGGATGGCAGCATGAAAGTGTGGCAATTGACGCGTGACAAACAGGAGCGCAACAACTATGCCTTCTCCCTTAGATATGCAGCCTTGGCGCACGATAAGGAGGTCAATTGTGTGACCTATGCACTAAATAATAAAATACTGGCCACTGCCTCACAGGATAAGACGGCAAAGATCTGGACAGCTGATTCGAATGTGCTGCTCGGCGTGTTGCGTGGACATACGCGTGGTGTGTGGTGTGTACGTTTCTCGCCCGTCGATCAGATTGTGCTGACGTCATCGTCGGATTGTAGTCTAAGGATTTGGTCCATTGCGAATTTTAGTTGCTTGAAACGCATGGAACAGGAGTGCACCATATTGCGTGTGGAGTTCCTCGATCATGGCAAATTCATATTGTCGGCTGCATCGGATGGTCTGCTCAAGCTGTGGAACATCAAGACCAACATCTGTGTCCAATCCATCGATGAGCATAGCGATCGTGTCTGGTCTATCGCTGTTTCTGCCTGTAGCAATCGTTTTTTCTATACGGGTGGTGCTGATTCCAAGCTGGTACGCTTTGGCGACATCACCGATACTGTGCGAAATGAGGCACTCGACCAGCGGCAGGCCATGTTGCAGCAGGAGCAGACACTCCAATCGCTGTTGCACGCCCAGGAGCAGCTGGAAAAGGCATTTATGATTGCCTTGACGTTGAACAAACCAAAAGCTTCCTACGACATCATTTGTCATTTTGTAAAGAAACGAGATGATGCCGCTGTCCATCAATTGGTGGATCAATTGAATATGGATCAGAGATTGTCGTTGCTGCAGCATGTGAAAGCCTGGGGCACCAACTCTCGACATTCGTACATTGCCAACCTGGTGCTACAGCGTTTGTTGGGCGATGCATTGCTCAACACGGGACACAAATTTTACAATAATGGCAATTTGGTCGAGGTCCTAACTCCCTATGTGCAGCGTCATTTCAAGCGGGTATCTGAGCTGAGCAAGGATCTCGCCTTCATGGAGTTCATTGTGAAGTGCATGTAAATGATCAATTTATTATAATTTAAGCTGCAAATAAACACATAATAAATAAATAAATATTACTTACATAATTAGATTGATTACAAGATTGCATCCAACATTTTAACAACTAAATGTTCAATTTGTTATTACGATTAAGGCTGCAGATAATTTTGTAAATGTTATATTGAAACACATAATAAAATAATTATTATTCTGATATTTTGATGAACACTACAAGGATGCATATTCAATATGATTGTGTTTGTATTTCAATTAGTTAGTAATAGGTTATTTTCCTAATTGCTACTGTTTCGAGTGTTTGCTCACTCAAGGATCAGTATCAGATCATCACCCTCCAATTTCATGCCTTTTGTGACCGCCAATTTCTTGACGACGCCCGCCTCTGGCGACTGAACAACCATCTCCATTTTCATGGCTGACAAAACGACTAGGGGCTGACCCTTTTCAACCTTGTCGCCTTCCTTGACGCGTATATCGATAACATCGCCCGGCATCGGGGAGCCCACTTCACCTTTCACTGCCTTATTCGCTTTAGGATGTATATGGATTTTCTGTCGAATGGTAAGTGGGTGTTAGTAATGTGAAATGGATGATGGCCTCATTTGTAGACTTACCTTCATGGCCTCTTTGTCTGGAATGAGAACGGAGCGCAGTTGACCGTTCATTTCAAAGAACACCTCGCGTCTGCCATTTCCTTTGAGATCATCGGTCACGGCTAGGGCCCTAATACTTAGGGTCTTGCCTTTCTCCAGGGTTACATCGAACTCTTCGCCCACCTTGGGCCCGGTAAGGAATATGCGTGTGTCCAGCTTATCAACTGGACCGAATTTATCACGGTGATTCATATAATCTGTGGTCACTTGCGGATAAAGAGCGGACGACATGACATCTTTTTCACTGACTTTGCCAAAGGTTTTCGAAAGTTCCTCCGTCAGTTTGTCAAAATCCAGTGCCTCCAGCTTAGCACCTGGTCGCTCATCAATGCGTGGCATATCCTTTAGAACATCTGAACGGAATGGTTCGGGAAAGCCGCCATACGGAATTCCCATATAGCCCTGTAGGTATTCAATTACCGATTGGGGAAAAGACAACTCCGCCGCTCTTTTCACCACCTCTTCGCCACTGAGTTTATTTTGTACCATAAACTGGGCGAGGTCACCAACAACTTTGGATGACGGCGTGACCTTTATAATGTCGCCCAGCACAAAATTGGCCTCACGGTAGGCCTTCTTCACATCCTCGAACATGTCGCCGAGGCCCAATGAGAACGCTTGGAATTGCAAATTGGTATATTGGCCACCGGGTATCTCGTTCGAATAGACATCCGCATTACCCGTTCTCATCGTGGTCGTGCATTCGAATGGTCCGTAAAGACTGCGAGTCTGTTCCCAGTATGCCGAATATGCGGAGACGTCCGCCAATACAATTCCTGTGTCCAAAGGAGTGCCTTGCAGTGAGGCAACCATTGCACCCATGCTTGGCTGCGAGGTCAATCCGGACATGGAGTCTACGGCCACATCGACAATATCGGCTCCGGCTTGTGCGGCAGCCAGCATAGCAGCAACTCCGACACCCGATGTGTCGTGAGTGTGAACATGAATTGGGACATCGGGATGCTTTTCTCGGATGGCACAAATCAGCATCCTGGGGAAGTTAAAGGAACACACATGAAATACGCATTATAATCAAATAAAATTAACAATTCATGCCTGGCTGCCTCTGGTTTCAGCAGACCCGCCATGTCCTTGATGCAGAGGATATGTGTGCCAGCCTTGATCAGCTCATCGGCCAATTTGGTATAGTACTTAAGATCGTATTTAGTGCGTTCGGAGTCACTCACATCACCCGTGTAGGAGATGGCCGCTTCGACGACTCCACCAGCCTTACCCGCTGCCTCCATGCCAAGGATCAAGTTTGGCAAATAGTTGAGTGAGTCGAACACTCGAAAGATATCCATGCCAGTTTTCACCTGTTTACAAAGTATACCAATTAACCAACTGTCCCCCAGGTATTTAAGGTTCCACTTACCGCCAGTTCGCAGAACTTGTAGACCACATTGTCCGGATAGCTGGTGTAGCCAACGGCATTGGCGCCACGCAACAGCATTTGGAATGGTATATTGGGAATCAGATTGCGCATATCCTCCAAACGTTCCCATGGACACTCGTGCAGAAAACGAAGAGCCACATCGAAGGTGGCACCACCCCAGTTCTCCAGGGCGTATAGATTGTGGAACTTATGCGCCACATATGGTGATATCTTCAGCAGATCATGGGTGCGTACTCGAGTCGCCAGCAATGACTGATGTGCATCCCGGAAAGTGGTGTCCATCAGCATTAGATTCTTTCGTGATCGCACCTCCTTGGCAAACGCCTCGGGTCCTTCAGAAACGAAAAGATTGCGCAATCCTTTCGGCGGTTCCGTTACTGTTCGACAGTAAAATAAAATGGTAAATTAATTAAAAGTATATATTATATTATAGTTAAGGACTTGGGGTGTCAAATGTTAAGTTATCTTTCTGCCCATCATTTTTTTCTCGATCTATCGATTTTTTCGTTAGATCTTCATTGAAAATTAAGGAATATGGAATAAGTGATAAGATAAGATAACAGAGAGCACAGAGTTTATTCACCTATTGGAATCTCGGGCACATGCGGATAGATAACGGCTGGTGCTAGCGTTGTGGCCAATGGAGTCTGTGCTCCATTGACCAACACCTCGCCTAGGTAGTTTAGCAGTTTTTGGGCACGATTTCGCGAGGGTTGATATTTGAAGAGCTCCGGATGCTCATCAATGAAATAAGTATCTAGTACACCATGCAGCAACTTTTTGTTATCGAGCACGTTGAGGAGGAACGGAATATTCGTCTTGATACCACGGATACGGAATTCACGCAGTGCTCGTTTCATTTTAGCAGCTGCACTTGGCATATCTTTGGAATGGGATATCACCTTGACCAGGAGAGAGTCATAGTGGGGCGATACGATGGCGCCGGCAAAGGTCGAGGCGCTGTCCAGACGTATACCCATGCCTTCACCGGACCGGAATACTTCGATGCGTCCCGTGCTGGGCTGGAAATCGGCTGCCGGATCCTCTGTCGTTACCCGACATTGTATGGCATACCCAAGTGTTACAATCTTTTCCTGGCCGAGTCTCAACTCCTCCAAGGTCTTTCCTTCAGCAATTTTGATCTGAGACTGTACCAAATCGATGCCGGTGATCTCCTCCGTCACGGTATGCTCTACTTGCAACCGAGCGTTCACTTCAATGAAGTAGAATCCTCCAGATTCGTCGCAAACATACTCCACAGTGCCGGCATTCTCATATCCGACATGCTCGCCCAGTTTTACGGCCGCCTCAGTCATCTTGTCTCTAACCTCGACGGGGAGGCGTGGAGCTGGGGCAATTTCCACAACCTTCTGATGACGACGCTGGATGGAGCAGTCGCGTTCAAATAAATGCACAATATTGCCGGCCTTGTCACCCAACAGTTGAACTTCAATGTGACGGGGTCGCTCGATATATTTCTCTATGAAGATCGCACCGTTGCCAAAGGCTGCCTTCGCTTCGGAAGTGGCTCGTTTGAAGTTCTCCTCGATTTCTTCTCGTTTCCTTACCACGCGCATACCACGACCGCCTCCACCGTATGCTGCCTTGAAGATGACCGGCAGTTCGTGCTTGTCACAGAAGGCGAGTGCTTCCTCTGTGGTGGTAACTGGGCCATCTGTGCCCGGCACAACGGATACACCAGCCTCGATGGCCGCCTTTCGGGCAGCCATCTTGTCACCCATGTTTGCCACCACCTTCGGCGATGGGCCAATGAACACGAGGCCTGCATCAATGACGGCTTGGGCGAAATCGCTGCGCTCAGAGAGAAATCCATAGCCCGGATGCACTGCATCAACATCGTGCTCCTTACAGATTCGTATGATCTCGGGAATGTTTAAGTATGCCTCCACTGGTGCCAGGCCCTTGCCGACCAAATACGACTCGTCGGCCTTTTGCCGATGCATATGCATTTTATCCTGCTCCGAGTAAATGGCCACCGACTTGATTCCAAGTTCGGTGCAGGCACGGAATACTCGTATCGCTATCTCGCCTCGATTCGCCACCAGCAACTTTCGTATCGGCTTGTATTTGACCTGCACTCAAAAGGATTCGCCATTAGCTCAAGGCCATTCCAGACTTGGACACACTTACTTCTTTGGAGTATCCATATTTACAGATAAAGTACAGATTTACACGGGGCAGGGCATTCCGCAGGGTCTTCAAGGTTGGAGAATCTGCCGCGAACATTGTCGCACTTGTGTTGTCCTAGCTTATTCACTGTTACCTTTATTATAATGCATAAAATTTAAAAAAAAAAAAAAATTAAAAACAAATGGATTTTGAATTTGTTCCTAACGAAGATTAAAGTACACATTATTTTTGACACCTAATAAACAGTGTTGGCGACAAACACCAAAGCTCTGTTGTGCCTGATGCCACAGCAGATGCCTTTCGTCTCAGACCATCGCCTCATCCAATTCGCGATAGGGTGGTGAGTTTCAAAACATGATGGAAGCCACCCGGAATACAATCTGGAAAATGTCTAAGCGTGCTCTAAGCAATAAGAGGAGTATTTAGAGATATCCTTCGAGATTTTAATCATGGAACTACTCGCAGACCAGTACGAAACTGTGGCTGCTATGGTGGAAACAGGACCTCAGTCCAAAAAATATAAATTGATATTTAGAGTAAAGTGTCAGTAGCAAGTGTTTGAGTTACGCAAATTAGAATTTTGGATAAAACTATTGCCACTTCATTAAGTTTAAGTTAAAGCAAATTGGAATTGGGAAAATTAGAGTATACGGCTTGAAAATGATTTTGGCCATACTTAAAAGAATGAAAATAGAAACGTTCCTATAAAAGATTTACAACATATTCAACTACTTGTCATTTCCAATGGAAAACCCTTTTTAATTCGGACTTAGTAAAGGGAGGAAGGTAGATAATATTAACTTTACCGTTATGATGGCGCCTTGGTCAATATTTACTGGGAAATTCAGTAAAATGTGAATAAACAGAACTTCCAAACCCCCTCAGAATATTGTATTATTGCATTCAATGTCTTAAATAATATTCATTTTGCAGACAAAGCAAGTTTAATAAATACAAATGTTTGAGTATTTTATCGTTTAATTTACATATTTTATATTTTATGTTTATTTTCGCTTTAGCGCGTCACATTTTGCAGATTGGAAAGTATTTAATCCTATCCTCATTGACTCATATAAATTGTATGTACTTTTGTAAAATTAATACCGAAGTTTTAAACAAATATTACAATAACAATACGATAGCACATTTCATGATTGGATCAATAGATAATTTATAAGATAAAAAGTTTAACAAAGGCTAAAGCCAATTAAGCATTAAGTGTTAAGTCAATTATTATTAAATAGTGAAATGTATTTTTCAAGATTCTTTTTTAAAAAATTTGAAACAGTGGACAAGACAAATTTGTATCGTTTGATTGGGTTATGTATGTATCAGAGAACTGCAGCGATGAACAGCAATAATAATATATTCTGTATATGTCTCATATCTAAGTACAAAAAGCACCACAGCAATAATTAGGTGGCTTTATTTTGACATATGCCTTGACTTCTACGCTGGCTCAATGCGATCACAAAAATACTCATTAAATGTTGCTCTTTTTATTTTTAGTAATTATAAGGAGAGAGAGATATGGGAGAGTGAGACTGGCAAGATAAACAGACAAAATCTCATCGCAATATACTTAGATTCACATAAAAATAGACAGTCGTGCAGTTCTCTGGCGAATAATGTACAATTTGTATGCACAAATTTGAATAATTAATTGAAACCAATGCAGCAGTGCATTAAGCATATCTATCTCATTAAATGCTACGCATTTATAAAAATGTTTATTGTTTGTTTTGCCCTATACCCAATATTAATTGAAAAGTAGTATCATTAATAATAGAGCTAAGAAAAATCTCGCTCCTTAGCTGCTGAATGCAAATGCTCTCATAGCACACTCAGCGAAATTGCTTTCTGCATTACGCTTTTATAGGTGAAATTTCTCATGAGTGGTGGCTTAAAGCGCAGTTATTGCAGTGTTAAACAACGAATATATGTATTTTGGGTCTGAGTATAGGTAATCTCCTTCCATTCTTCTTAAATGTTTTCATTGCTGTCAGCTGCTTTGGCTTTGTTTGTTTAGATTTTTCTTCTTCTTTTTTTTTTGCTGAAATTTCTCATTGTCACACAATTTCAATTTGATCTAACTACATAAATTGTAGCACATATTGCCCATCCAAATCTTCACAGAGATAATGCCAATAATTTTCATAAAAGAAAGTTATGCCTATATACATAAGTACACATACATATATATATATATATTTAAATATATATGATATATTGTAATGTTTAAGTTTATCAATGCTTAACACGAGCGCAGTCAATTTTTTTTTTCGATTAGATGCGTTTTTTGGATTTGTTTGTTACTTTTTTTTAATTTATTTTTTTATTTTTAAGCGGTGGCTGAATTGGTTTTATCTACCGGCTCTTAATGCTTACCTAATGTTATGGGCATGATGTATTCATATAAAAAGAGAATAAGAAGATACGTATTCATTATGAACTCGATCCAAAAATTATTTGCTTACTATATGTACATAATATCAGTAAAGATTATTTATATTGGGCTTAACATAATGTATGGCCAACATTTAACTTTATGTATCCAATTTATATTATATATTTAATTGGATTAGATAATTCGGAAGAGAAAAAGTTGTACACCTAGAGAAACATGTATTCATAATTATTACATCGTATTATTTTCAATGTTTTAGTTAAAATTTGATGTTGTGCTTTTGCTTCATTTGGAATTTAACAGCTGTACAAAATTGTGATCGAGTTGCTGATATAAAATGTTCTTACTGTTAGCAGAGAAGAGAGATATATAAAAAATGTGAACTAAGGTCAGAAATATTTACTATGTTACTTATGCGTAACATTTGTATAGTTTATTTAGCGTCAAATGACGTCTTTAACTTGAATTGGATTTGCTTATAAATGCTTAAAATGTTTTCTGATTATTTTCTTTTGTATTTTTTTTTCGGTTTAAAGTTATATAATAAAAAGTGTAGGTTTAACTTTGAGACTTTGCACAGCATTCAATGTAACTTTATATTTATATATATATATATATATATATATATATATATATATAGATTAACATTTATATATGTATACATTAGATTTATGTTATTAATATTTAATGTCTTACAAAATTGAGTAAAAACTTATTAATAAAAAATACGAATATCGTTAACAAATCGAGCGAAAAATTTGTTTATAATATGCAGAGCCTTTGGTTAAGCTCTCAATATAAAGATAAACATAACAAATCAAAATAGGATAACATTTTCTATTTGCAGAATACCATGGCTTTATGTTATCGTTTGGAAAGTATCTAGGTAGGTTTTGGGATGGCTCATTTGTCGGCTGCCTTTTGCTAGTACAGTACAGAACGTACAATGAATCAGTCTTTGCGTGTCACAAATATTAAACAAGTATACGATACGTAATTACAATATAGTATATAAGTATAAACCACATAAAAAAATCATTCGCTTGGGCGATGTGTGAACTACAGATTTAGTGTTTGTGTTCCATGGCGTACAAACAGTATAAAAACTAGCTAAGATGTGTTAAGATGTTATCATAGTTCAAATGGAATTAACATTTCTTTTTCCTTATTGGGTTGAAATTAATTAAAAACAAACAGGCAATCCCGAATTAAATTTGCGTTTAAGAGTTAGATTTATCTATGACCCGAATTTGTTTCGTTAATTGCATTACGAAGCGCAAGATGTAAATAGTTTTAGGTATATATATATATACACACATATATATATATATATATATATACACATATATATATATATATATATATATACATATATATATATTAGAGTTTGACTATATGATTTAATATGTATGTTTATGATTATATTTTAATCGTAATTGGTGCGTTTTTATTTCATTTTTATGTTTTGTTGGTCGAAAGTCACAAAAAGAAATGTAACTAATAAAAATATTAGCTTTTATCGTTTCGCTTATTTTGAATACATAGTTTATAATTATATGTTAATTCATAGAGTCGAAATTGAATACATAAAATATTTAAGGAGCCGCTAGATACAGACTTTTTTTTTAATATTAACCTGAATACAAAAATACCATATTGTACATATATATATATACGTATATATATATATATGCATGTATTTTATATGTAATATAAATGTATATAAGTTTATAGAATATGTATGCAATTTTTAATTTACTGTCTTGTAATTTTATGCTCATCATTTGTGTTGCTATGAAAACAACATTTTTAATTAAGATTAGCTTAATTTGTTTGGTTTTAATTTTTGTTTTCGCTGATATATGTAATTATAGTATATTGTTGTGGTTAATGATGATCTAATTGTTCTGTTGGGCCATCACATGGGCTGACTTGTAAAAGTTTTGCACAAACTCGGAGAGGCTGTAGACGGAGCCTGGTCCCTTACCAGCACTCATACATATAAAGTCACCCAAACAGTGAGTGTTAGCTGCAAGAAGACAGATGACGAAAGAATAAGAAGTTGGAATTTTTAGAGATTAGTGAGATTTAGTTACTATTTGATAAAATGGGTGGATATGATGGTGGTGGCTTAATCCAGCTGCCATCTGGTCGGCGCATGTGTCGGCGATCTGAAGAGAACTCAATTAGATATGTATCGGCGGGTATAACTCTGAAGAATCTAAAAAAAAAGAAACCGTACTTTAGTCTAGAAGGCATGACGATTAGCGATTCACTTACCTATGATGCTCCGGACGTAGTGCCAGATCGGATCGAAATGTTTCTGTAACGTATTTATGAAAATATGTGGGAAACGGTAACGTAGTATCCAAATCGAATACTAAACAGCGGTTCGGCAGGGGATTGTGCATGAAGAATACATGATAGTCCTGTCAATATATAAGTAGGCATTTTCATTTCAAAGTCCCAAGCGTATTTGCAAGGCAACTTACCCAGATGACAACTTGATCATCGCCGCGTCCGGCTTTCTGACGCCACAGCGGCACAGTCCGTCCCTCATTTGATACAAAGACCGCATAGCACTTTCCCAACTCCTCGGGGCGCGTTCGTTTCACCTGTTCACACAATTTCCAAACGTTCTCCTCGCTAAAAATATAATAAAAATATTTTACAAGCAGTTCGTGTTCGGTCTGTGTCAATGTAAGCGTGTTGTTCTTGATATTTGTCCAGTAAACACCGCAAAATCTCGTCAAAAACTGTGGTTGACAAAAAGATTTAGATCAATAACAGTATCGTGATGATTTGAGCCATTATGAGGCAACATAAAGCTTATTACTGAGATCGAAAAACTGCCCATCCAAACTACAAACTGTAGCTCTTTACTGCTTCCATTGCTAAAACTTTTTAATCTATTTCTGTCTGAGTTTTAAGATTACATTAATTAAATGAATTTTGGCACTAATTATAGAATTATAAGTTGGAAAGTTAGCGGTTTGGAGAAGAAAGTTTATAAATGTATTATTTGCAAATAAAAATAGGAATTGCTGATTGGGCACTTTAACAGACACATCAGTTTATCTGAACGACGACTTTATTGAGAAATTCAAAAATCGGTTCTTAGTTTTAATATCTGTAAGCACAGTTTTCTTGCCTTTGGCCATGTGTATCAAGTTGATGGTGAACTTTTTTTTTGCCTAATGATTTAGAATTTGAGTTGCTCGGCTTATTTCATATAGCTTGCGGTAGTCAGTTGCGGTATCTTTCCAGCACACGCCAAGCAATATACCCCCTATTCCCGTCCTAACCCAATCGTAGTCATTCTCACACTCACAGTCGCCATGGACAGAGAGAGAGAGAGAGAGAGAGAAAGATAGTCGAGAGACAGGGGGGGTATGGGGGCAAAGAGAGCAAAGGAGCGGAGTGTGAGGCAGGGAACGACAGAGCGTTTATGTATGAGCAGCAAGTCAATGTACACACACACACATACACACACACACATGCTTATATGATGACTGACATGAATATGAATAAAAATGTGCATTTCATTTTCAACTACATCAAAATCAATGAAATGTCCTAAAACGCGAAAAATGCATATGTATTTATGTGTGTGTGTGTAGAGAACGCTATATTTTGTATATGTTTTGCGTTCAGTATTATTAAATGTGCATAAATAAACATACATATATTTGAATATGTATTTTACCTGTTGTGCACCTTGAATAAGTCGCCATTATATTAGCGATGCACGATATCGGCGCAAATTTAGCCAAAGGTATTTTTAATTTAACATTAACACGCAAGCAGTCATATATTGTTTTAATGTACTTATATACAAATATATATACATAACATATATATATATATATATATATATATATCTTTGTATATGGTTCATGTTTAATAGTCAAAACGCGCCTTTTGCATGCGCTCATAAAAAAGGAAAAACAAATGAAATCCCTCTTTGCTAATCAGCAGCAGGCCAATCTCCTACTCCCCCACCGACCTCCACACCCTCCCCCTGCCACCACACGCGCACTGTTCTTGTTAGCAGACATGACCGTTTGACCCAATTTAAGAGCTGCGTGGCGGCACCTCAACAGTAGAGAGAGAGAGAGAGAGAGAAAGACAGAGAGCGAGTATAATAGAGAGAGAGAGAGAAAGAGAGAGAGAGAGAGAGATGGCGGCAACTGAAGGAGTGAGTTAAAATACGAATCAAGCAATAGCACCGAGTCTGAACCACGACATGAGCACATAATAAATGAAATCACACACAACATGAGAGGATGATTGGTTGCAAAAGCTACTTGCTACTTGCTGCTTGCTGCCAGAAGTAGGCGGCTAATGTTTCCGCCACAAATCATAAAAAAAATCGCAAAACAATGTGAAAGCAGTGTTGAACAAGCTAATTGTAGTCCCTACAATTAAACTGTTTTTAAAAACTTTTCTTTTAATGTTAAAAATCTGACGCTGTTTTGAATTCAACGCTTACTTAATATATCTAACAAATGTGCAACAAACATAAATATTAAAAATGCTATATTCAATTTGCTGAACACAACTCTGTTGCTTATTTTCAAGGAAATTGTTAAACTAAACTGTAATTGTATTTAAAATAAAAGTAGTCACTTTTTAAGCTTCAACTCACCAGTAGCAGGAGACATAGGAGCAGTCCGCTATTTTGGGGAACAGAAAATCGGTGGACATCTTGATGCGAGGATGCGTTTGAGTTGAGTTGAGTTTATATTGTTGCGGGCGGGGGCGGGCTGGGTCTGATGAGGGGGTTGAGGGGGGTTGCCGCTTTGCCAACTTCAACTCAATTGTCAATTGTTGGAAATTTTCACTGCTTTTGTGGTGATTACGTTTGGTCAGTCGTCACAAAGCCACACACACACGCACGAAAACGCATACAAAACAACAAGCACTACTAGGCGATTATCACTGCATAATAACGCGCTTTTCACAGGGTGCTCCGGGTGCTGATGTGGACTATTTCTATCGGCTACATACATCTGATGATGTCGAATGCCAGAGCTGCCAGAGTCTGGCTTTAAGCGTCGTCCTTGTGAATTCTGCGGCATTCCATTTTGTCAATTAAATTGAATTATTTACACTTTTATTTAGTTAACAGCGATGATTTGACTGCTTTTAGGGGTTAACTTTTTGCGTTCGCTTAAAGGATGCTGACTGACAAAAACAGAGAGTCGTCGAAAGCGGGACACACACACACAGACACGCGGGACACACACACACGCATACGCACACACGAACGTATTTACAAATACATAGCAGGCGCAGGCTCAGAAGACGGAAGCGTATTTTTATTGTTGCTTTGCTTTGTGTTAAAATTTTGTTAATGCACTCGCTCGCTGCATTCAGGAGTAACATTAATATTGCACATTAACAGATCATTTTCGCTTTGATTTCGCTATCAATTATCAGCGTTTGCCTCTCTCTATCTCACTCTCTCTCTGTCTCTCTGTTGTATTTCTGTTTACTTTCACAGATAATTATTGCCAAGAGCGATTGACATGCTTTTTAATTGTGTGTGTGTATTTGCGTGTACTTCACACGCGAGCGCTTACTGTTTCTATGTTCTGTACGCGTTCCCGGTTCTCCACAGACTTTGAAGGAAAAACAATTCTCTCGACTACACAAGGAAATTAATTTTCTTCAGTGTTGGCCACTATCAGAAAGTATCGCTTGCAACCCTGCTGTGAGTGATGTGGTGCCGCCAATGGTCACTAACTGTTGCTCGCTGCTATGACACTTGACCGGGTAACGGCTTTTTCAATGCTTCAGAATGAGTAACAGTTTATTCACTTACTGGTATCTAATCTCTCAAATAGCAATTACTCATTTGATCGGCCTGAGTCTTATGCTAATGCGGCAATATTAGTTAAATGGTATACTTTCAGGTAAATATGCAATGTTTGAACAGATAAAAGGGAAGGGACGAATGAGGAAGTCTGTCATGCACAATTGTGATTGCAGATAAAACCGGCACAAACAAATATTGAACTAATTTAAAATAGATAATGAGCGTAGCTGTAATGTCAACATATAATTAACTCTTTTTTGCGTATATCTATTTTTTATTTACAAGCGTATATTATTTAAATTGCCAGCGAAGGTCGCGCCTTTTATATAAAATTTATACATACTTGTTAGTTAGTAAACACTTGTGAGTTAACACAACCGTGAATTCTTTTACAAATGAGTTATCAAGTGTGCGTTGCAAAAAGCAACTATTTTTCATATTGAACCTTTGCTTTTGTCAGCGATTAAAACGATCATGACATATATAAAAAAAAAGAAATCTATTGGTTGATGACGTTTACGCTGGCTTATCGCCACCCGCCAACAAAGAGAGTGAGACAGACATATAAAGAGCGAGAGAGAAAGAGACACACAATGAGCGCTAGTGCCAGATACTTATAAGAATACGATCAGTTTTATACCCTGTTTATGAAAAAAGGGAGTAAAGTGATATAAAAAACAAATGGAACGCCTAATTGAAGATAAGGCGGAATATTTCTTTGACTATATGTGTATATGATGTATGTATGTTTGCAGTTTACGATTAAGCACATTTAAAAATGTATGTGCTTTGTGAATAACAAATACAATATATGCAGATGTTTACTTTAGAAAAGGGGGTATCTGCTTGTCTAGTACTGTCGATTAGGGCTATTTTATGCCTGCAGTTTGCGAGGCGTTTAAAACGACAAACGATTTTTAGTTGTTTGGAGCGTCTCGTTGTTGTCGGATTGAAAACTTGGGCCTCCGTTAAAGCCAAATATCTTACCGAAGACAAGCTTTGCGCCTCCGCCAGATACCCAAAAAAGTAAACAAAAACAAAAAAAAACAAATAAAAAAAACCAGGCAAGGCTTTAAGCCGTTTGAGTGTTTATTTTTAGAGTTTCTTTTTTTTGGCCGTTGATCGTGAAAACGTGACGAAGTCTCTCTTACTCTTAGTTTAATTAAGTTGAACCTGTTTTCACTGATTTTTGTTTTGTTCTTTCTTTTTGTTTGTTTGGCAGTTAGTGTGCAGATCTGGGCACGTGGTTTTCTTCTAAGTTGAGGCTTTCTTCTTGTGCATACAAACGAATCAACTTATTGAGCCTATCGTTAAATATTATCATGTTGTTTGTTGTTGAATTCTATTAATTGAGATCGCAACAGAATTGCGGACGCAAGTTTGTTAATTAATTTTCTTGATTGGTTTTCCTTTTTATTGAGTGGCACATTGCACAAGTCAATTACAGTAAGCACACAACGCGCAGACGGGCAAACAGCGGATTTTACCATAGCATTAACTACTATTAGTAGTTTATTTATTATCAGTAAGAGCCTAATCGGAAATTCTAACCTTAACCGAATTTTTAGGCGGATCGACAAGAGCATCGTCGACCTGACAAAAACAAGTTGGAGACGAGTCGCAAAGTGTCGACTAGCAGATGCCCTGTCATCTATTAGGCAACATAAGAACAGGTTCTAAAAAATACCATAATTCACTATAATTACGCATAAAGATGATTCTACTATCTAGATTTATTCGCTTGCGAGTGTTATTCTAATTTGTACATGTTTTGTAACGCACTCAATGAGTGTATATATATTCTTAATCAGTATAACTAGTCACTGTGTCGATATAGCCATTTTCGTTAGTTCGTTTGTTATTGATAATTGTATGTAAACTACAGTACTTAAAAAATCTTACTATGTCGTAGTATGTCGGAACGGAAGACATTAACATATTGCTGCCATGGGAACTATCATTCGAAAGATTCGAGCAACTTGATTATTGTCCAACAATGTCGGACTATACTTGTTGTACTTTGTGCGAATTTCATAATAAACTGAATCAAATGATAATAAAATGAGAAGAAATAATTAAATTTAAATGTAAACATGTTCGGTCTGCTATCTGCAATCTATATCTGTTGTTTCTTGTAAAAATTAATATTTATATACCCATGAGAATTGTAACAATTCCCTTATCCATGATTCATCAAGGCAAGATCGAATTTTTTAAAAATAAAAAACTATCCTGGAGGCTTAACAATTTATTAATGTTGTGCAATCTGTTTAATTTTTGATTTAAATTTGTTAAATTTAAGCGCAGTTCCTTGAATTATTTTTCGCACTTTTTGAAAAGAAAATTAGCATAAAAGTTAAAAATGATTTTAATGTAATGTGTTCCTAATATAGCTAAGAAATGTAGAAATCCTATTTTTGTGATTATAAGAAAAACACATGTGCGCTTAATTGCTTAATTGAATTTCGCAGAGTGTACTTTTGAATGCAGTTTTATTTTAAATGAGACAGACACCTTCAGCCATACAAAGTATTTGGTGCAGTCAAGTCTCTTAGATTGCAACACATATTGACAGTAAAAATAAACACATATTTACTTTTGATAACTCACTAAAATAATGCGACTTGTGTAAAAATCTAGTCTGCTTATTCAGAATTGGCAACAAAAGTTCTTCAAACGTTGTATGCATATCATATCTATTTATATATCAGGACAATCTTTTTTTCTAACTTATACTAATTGTTTTTGTTTACTGTTAAAATTAACATTCATAATCGTTCCGGTTTCATTGATTATGAAAAAAATATGATAAGATTAATTTATTTAAAAATACATTTCACACTTCTTTAGGAGACATTAAAAATGGGCGACTCGGACGAAGTGGATCAGCAGCTGTTTAATGGACATAAAATCAAAGTTGTAAGCGGCTTGGATCGACCACAGAATGCTAGGCCGGTGGGTGAGCAATCACTAGCACTGAGGCGCCAGGCAATAATGGTTATATTGGCCAATCTGGGTGTATTAACAACTGGATTCAGCCTGGCTCTGCCCACAGTTGTGTTCAGCCAGCTGACGAGCAAAGAGGAGACAGTTTACTTAAATGTGACACAGGCTTCCTGGTTTGCATCGATAAACACTTTATCCTGCCCATTGGGTGGAATATTATCGGGTCTAATACTGGACAGAATTGGACGGAAACAGACGCTGTATGTGATCAATATGATGGGCATCACTGCCTGGACGCTGCTTGCCACAGCGAGTACAACAAATTCAGATTCGTTTTACATCCAGTTGATTGTATCACGTTTTCTTATTGGTAAGCGTTTTGTATACAACGAATAGTGCTCAAGAGCTCGAAATTTAAGTTCTTTGGATTTGCAGGTATTACAATGGGTCTGGCAACGGCACCTTCCGGTGTTTATGCGGCAGAGGTTAGTGTGCCCCGTTCACGCGGCAGCCTCATATTGGGCACCTCGATATCGGTCGCTTTGGGCATCACAATTCTCTATAGCATTGGCTACTTCATACGCAATGATTTTCGCCTCATTGCCCTCATTTGCTGTGGTTATCAGATCACAGCTCTGCTCTGTGTGCTGCCCCTGCCCGAGACGCCCGGCTGGCTGTTGGCCAAGAAACGTGTGGAGGAGGCGAAGAAGTCCCTAAACTACTTTCGTGGACTCGATAAGTCATGTAAGTGGCGCTATTCAACCATAAACCAATAACATTATCATACTTAAAAAAAAAATATATATTTTTATAGCACACATCAGTCATCCCGAGGTATTGGAGGAGTTCAATGTACTGCAAAAATCGATGCAGCTGCGGGTCGGTGAGCGGAAACCTTCGTTCTTGAGCTGTTTAAAGTTGCCGGAGGTGTACAAGCCGCTGTTTATATTGATGGGTCTGTTTGCGTTCCAGCAGCTTTCGGGCATTTTCGTGGTTATTGTGTATGCCGTGCAAATCTCCACGAATGCTGGCGTCACCATTGATCCGTTCACCTGTGCCGTACTCATTGGCGCAGCACGAGTGCTCACCACCTGTCCCATGGGCTATATCCTGGAGAAGTGGGGCCGTCGACGCGCTGGCATCATCTCAACGGTGGGCATGACCGTGTCTATGCTGCTGTTAGCTTGCTCTGGCTGGTTTGAGTTATTGCAAGGTGTGCCTTACTTGCCAGTCGTCGCCATTATTAGCTTCATTGTGCTCAGCACGTTGGGCTTGTATACGCTGCCCTTCTTCATGATCTCAGAGCTGTTCCCCCAGAAGGTGCGTGGTCCTGCAGCGGGTCTAACTGTGGCTGTTGGCATGTTGTTTGCCTTTCTCTGCATCAAAATCTATCCGGCAATGAGAGTGGCAATTGGCATGAGCAATTGTTTTGTGTTCTATGGTACGATGTCGTTCCTTGCAATGATATTTATTTACTGGTTCCTGCCGGAGACCCGACGACGCACGCTGCTGGAGATCGAAGAGCAATTCCGCAGTGGGGCACCCAAGAAAAGACCCACCGCTGTTGAGATGCAAGAGGTTATTGTGCCATTTAGGGAGGAAGCGGGGCAAAAGAGTACAGGAAATTAAAATATTAGAAATATAACTTGTATAATTAGTGCTGTGATAGAATTTAATACATGCACACATTCATTTCGTACACTCGAGCAAAATGAATCTCCCTGAAAATCACCCTAAAATTTAAATCACTTTGAAGTTATAAAATCTTTCTTTTCTATAAAAAGCTTTTATTTATTTATTTTTTTTTAGAAATAAATTTTAAAAGAAGAAAATTAAAATACTATTTTATATTTTTCAACAATTATTTTCAATGTATATCTCGATAATGTAAAACAAAATACTTCTAAATTTAGAAATGTCTTTTTCTATTATTTTCCAACTATTTTCTAATAATGTAAATAACAGAAAAATGTTTCTAACGCGGATATAAAAAGGATAAATGCAAAAAATACTTAACTTTAAAAATAATTATTTCTAAAATACAGAAACCTGTAATGTCTATTATTTAATTATAATATAAGAAACAGAAAAGCTAATCTAAGAATTCTGTTATTGAACTAAGCTAAGAAACTTCCTTGATTTTAGAAATATAATTTGTTAATAATATGGCGAGTTGCGCTTGGCATTAAGGCTATATTTAATTTTTGTAAATTTCAGGGTGATTTTTTTTTGAGTGTACGTGCACACATATATCTGCAAATTATAGCTAAATGATTTCCTTAACCTTGTCATCGTTAGTCAACTAAATCAATAAAAATCGTCGCAGCTTTTTAGTAACACTTTTTCAAAAAATCACGTTTAACAATACACGGCTATTTGCAAACATGTCCACAGCCTGGACCTCTATGGGGGCCTCATATTATGTACAGATTGCGCCATGGGCAGTCTGGCAGTGCTTTGTGTCTGGTCGTATCGGCTGCTCAAAAATGTTCTGCTAAATTTGGCTCTGGTCATTAAATGTAATAAGCATGGTACACAGATGCCACAATTTGTATTTTGTGTGTGTTGCATGTGCAGCGTGTGCAACGTGTGCCCCGAAAATCGGTTGGTGAAATTTTCTGGGATCGTATACAGAAAAGTGCGCTTTGGGCATTGTGGATGCCATCGTTTACGTAATTATATTAAGTTTTCAATTTTATGGCTTAATATTGTGACGGTCAGCGCGCTGTGGCACAGCGGAAGCTGCACACTGTTGTTGGGTTGTTGGTGCGACAACCGTCAAAGCTGCTTGTGCAGCTTGGCCACAAAAACAAAAAAAAAAACAACAACAAATTGATCGCGATTAAGTCAAACAAGGCGCTAAACATGAACATCAAAGTTGAATGAACTTGATACACCGACAGGATAAAGGGAAATTGATGAGCAGCAAATGTGTGAACATTACAATTTCCGCTTTGGCTTCTGGTCGAGATTGGCTAATCATAAACATATACAGCCAGAATATGGTTGAATGTGTGTGTGTGTGTGTGTATTTTTTGTTGTTGTTTTTTTGGTGTAGCTGACACCTGTCGCAAAATTGTTCAATTCGCCACATCAATTATGGCAGTTTATTGAAACGTCACCGCTTGGTGTCAACAATGCTCCTCGAATTTAATGAGACGTAACTTTTGTGGCAAGCAATAACTGCAACCATGTTGAACGCACAACGAAAACCGCACGCATTTTTAGGGATGTCAGCACAACATATGCGGATTCAAATAATAATGCCAATCTGTGCCCATCCGGACACCTTCGGGATGCAGCCAAGCGTAAATGGAAAGTGTCTATTCTAGGGTGGCACAACCTCAACGGTTGCGGTCCTCTCGATCTGTCTTTTGTTTTCCAGCCATTCGGCTGTCATCATCATCGCAGCATGTGTTTGGTTTTACTTTTGTTTTGATGCGATTTTGATTATGTTTCTGTGTGTGGTAATAAATTTTTAAATTTCAAAATGTTGTGCATGCTTTTGTCCGTTGACAATGGCAATGAGCTGTGAGATCGTTATAACGGGTAATATATAGCTATGACTTGACCACAGATCAGACATATTTACATTGCCTTGTGTCAACGACAGACACACAAACATACAGACACAAAAATTGCATTCTTAAAACGCCTTAAGTGTTGTGCTGCTTGTAAGCGCTCTTAATGCACTTATATATTTAAAGTCAACTATGTTGTTAAGGGTTTACAGGACAAAGGCTAACCCTTCTTGCGCATGCACCCTCGGGGCACACGAACCCAAAACAAATTCGCAAAAATTTGAACAGATCGGCGGAGACGATTGCACACCTCACAAATGGGTGCACATGCAACATGACGTTGGGGCAGTGCAACTGCAAATTACGTGCGAGGGAACCGCAGCTGCGCACGACAAACGCGTGTGTCTCAAGATTGTAAACAACAAGTGATCCATCGATAAGTATATCCACTGATCTCGACAAAAAAAAAAAAACAGAAGTGATTTTCAGCAGCAGCGAATTAAGGCTTGTTTTTTTTTTTTTTTTCCTTTTAAGATTGATGCAATTATTTATGACTCTGGTCGAAGATGCTTCGGCGCATCCTTAACGTGTCTGGTAAGGTGTGCAGACTGCCACATTAGCTTAATTTTCAGTTGCAAGGCAGCGGTGGGTGTATCCATTCATACATGCCCAAATAGCATAGTACACTCAGAAAACAATCTCACTGAATATGAATAAATTGCCATAGGTTCTCTAACCTAATTATTCAAGAACCAGCGTTTTTGTTTCTTTCTTATTTAAGGTAGTTGTTAAAATATATTTAATATAAGTCAAGTGAGAAAATTATATTCTTTCGAATAATAAATGTATGCAAATCTACTTTTGAAAATATACTCTAGTATATTTAAAAAATATAGAATAAGAACTTCTAATATAAAGAATTGTTATTTGTATAAACAAGAACAATTTTCGAGTTTCCAGGTCGATTTTTTATTCAACTGACTAGACTCTAAATAAGTCCACTAATAATTCTGTCTAAGCTTAGCACAACGATTAATTGTAAAACAGGTAAATTTATTGTATTGAACTTCATCTGCGGCTAGTTTGGATTTGAGGAGGGCCCGCTTTTGCCACAAGCTTCAAATCAGGCAGAGAGTGAGTGCCGCAGTCTAAGTCGTCGTTCAACTTTAATTTTTCAATTAGTCCGGCTACTGTATTTGACGCTGTTTCTTTCGGCCGCCAAAGGGGCTAACGAACGGATGCCACAGCCACAAACTGATATTGGCCCATTGAGATGCGCATTTTGAAGAGGCGCGGCTGCGGCTCGTAAAATATTGCATTTGGCCAAAGATACGGAAGGTGAACGCTGCTTTTTTTTTTTTGTGATTTTTACGATGCTGTTCCGAAGGCCAAAGTTTTACGATTAGTTTAACACTTTTGCGGAATCTGGAAATGCAACTGCAACAGCAACTGCAACTGCAACAGCAACAGCAACAGCATCTGCACCACTGTGGCATCAGGAAGATTTCGCTGACTGTCTGGTCATAGACAAGCGTAAAATTGATTTCGTCTCTATGATGGGCCGAACGACTCTAAAATGGGTTTGCGCCTTTAAAATGCAATTACGATGTATATTACATACCTATACATACATATACATATACATGTATATGTATATATATATATATATATATATGAAATATTACTTTGGAAGGAAGTGTTTGGTTTTACAGTTGCGGAATTGGAACTATCCAAACTTTAATATTAACTTTATTACATTATATTACTTTGTTTATTAAGAATTGCTTGCAATAAGTAGTGGAGTTAATAAAATGTTTTTTATTTTGGTTTTTTTATGCTACAAGGCAACACAATTCAGTTTGATATTGATTAAATAATATAGATTATTGTTATTGCAACTCCCAAAATGGTGGCATTCTTTTTGAGCCCGTCGCACTTTACTACTTTTCAATTAAGACATAATTATGTCAGAGTTGAATTTATGGCGACAGGCCCTTAACACACGCAAAGTTTGTCTAAGCAGCCAGCCAGTCACTCACCCTTCTCACATTGCCCTTGGTCCTTGGCTTGTCTCCCTTAGTCGGCCATTTTGTGTGTTTATTGGAGCGTTGTGTGTCGTCCTTTAATGTGAGAGAATGTTCGAATTTTGCCGGCGAGCTGTCATAGTCTTTTGTAATTGTTCATTTTCTTATCAAGATTTGCTGACCCAACCGTCCCACTCGTGCAGGTGTCGCCTGCAAAAGACTCTGTGAAAATTACGTTTTTATTAATTGGCCATTTGGTAGTGATCCAAATTGGAGAAGGCATAGACCTACGCATCCTCGACGGCTTTTCAGTTTTTATGACAGTTGAAAATCGCGTGTAGGCGGACAAAAACATTAAAAACCGAAATTTTTTGTTGCACGCGCAACTCCCAAACAATATAACAGAGTTTGTTGTTGTAGTTGTAGTTGTCGTTGTAGTTCCAGCAACTTTATCTTATCGTTTGTCGGCAACAACTGTGTATCCAGGATTGCCTAATTGTCCCAGCGTTTGTCCGACTCCGCTGCCTGCCCCGGCAAAGTGTTGCTGCTGGTTTTCGTTTTTGTTTTTGTTTTTTTTTTTTTTTGTGTTTTGGGCGCGTGTCTTGGTCCCTGGCGCAAGGTGCAGTTGCGATGCGAGAGCCTGCTGCAACTTGTCTTGTCAGCCCGGGCTGCATCCATCAAGAAACTACAACGACAAAGGGCGAGGCAACCTGATGTTCATGATTTCAGGCACATGCGTAACCTACGCCAATTTGGCCCGCACAAAAATCGTCGTCGTCGTCGTCGTCTTGGTATTCTTGGTCGTCTTGGTCGTCTTGGTCATCTTTGGCTTTGGCTTTGTTTCGACCAAAATGCTGTGTGATGCATCTGCTGATTGCAATGTCCAACACAGAGCGCAAACTCGAAACCGAACCCTCAATTAGACCGCCCCTGCAATTAGAAAATATGCAGTATATTTTCAGAACGTTTCTTATACATACATTTATGCCTGTTTATATGACAGTCGCAAAAAATAAGAAACAAAATAAAAATACAAAACAAAAAACAAAGAAAAAAAATGCCAAACTGCTACTAACTAATTTAATCGACTGCTTCGAGGCACCCACGCAACGAATGCCAAACTTTTTGCCGAATGGGCAATTTGCAAATTCTTGGATAGTAGGTGTACCTGGTAGACAGTAGCGAAAACTGAACCGGACTGAGTTATTCATTAATGACCATGAAATCTGCCTTGCAGTCATTTTGGTAGACAACCTGTCCTCAGGCACGAGCTTCAGCCAATTTCAAATACTAAACCATTTTAATGAGTGGCGACCCAAGGAGAAGGCAGTCTCTTTGATCATATCACATATGACGCAAGTTTTGCGACGGTATTAAAAGATATATATATTTCACATGCTTATATATACTTATTAATATATTGTATAGTTTACATATTAATTATTAGTTTTTAGTAGTAGTAGTAGTAGACTAAACAAATATATATAAATAAACATATTAATCAATATTATGTATCACTCCACAGTCTTTTAAAACTTTCTTCAGTCAAATATATTATTTTATACCAACATATGCAAGGTATTCAAGTTTCAGTTTGAATTTAAGAACATTCATACTAAGTTTTTGTGGATGATTTATAATGGGCTATAAGCACGCAGTCAGGAATACGCCTGCAGTTGCTCCGATATTAAGGATGTGTGCACGAGACGGTTCACCTGAAAGCTACCCATTATTCAAGACATTTTCATTATGCACACACAGAGAAGAAAAGATCCACACATTAAAATGACTTATCATATTAATGTTTATTTCAATCATTATTGCTTCGATGTTAAGGGTTATGCTGGAGAGTGCTCGCTTTAAGGTTATACAGGATCTAAGATTATAAACACAGGGGAAAGCCATTAAAAGATATTCGAAAAAATTACCTAAGTGTCACATATATATAGATAATAACATTATACAGAAATATGCACATTCTCTGTATATTTATTATTGTTTTATTTATTATTATATTGTATAATTTGCATTTCTATTATTAATTTTAATTTACATAGTTATTTGAAGTCACTTTCCATTTTTTATGTAAGCTTGAAAAATGTAATTTAAACTTATTTGAATTACTGCAAAAAAATTAAATCCTAACTTGCCAACATCCATCCCCATTTCAAATGCAAAATTTATATTTTTATTTATTCAAATTGATATGAGGATAAGGATAATTGAAAAGTGAACAAATATACGAAAACTGATATCAATTTTATTTCTATTTCATATTTGTATGTATATACAATCAATATTTTAGCTTGGCGATAAAAAAAAACATATTCACTCTTTGGGTATCCTTTTGCCCCATTGAATTGAATGTGTGCACGATTATGCTTACAAGTGGATTTAATTTCAATTACAAAATAAGCGAATGTTATATCGAAGATAAACATCGCGACAAGCAATGCGATTAAATAGACGCCAGTCAATTGGAAGAAGTTAAGCCGATTTGACGCCCTTCTATTGCTGGATGTCCTGCCCTCAACTCACTGCCACTTCCGGTTGCTCAATTTTTGTGCCTTGAATGGATTATAAGTTGAACTTCCCACACAGATTTGTGTGACGACCTTAATTGGGGCGTGTTCTGGGCTGAGTATGTTTTTTTTTTTTTTGTTTTGTAGGTAATTGCAGCCACTTGAAAAGCTCATGGTTACATAATCGCCCTGACAGACATCAGACAGACATCAGGCCGGCAGGCAGCCAGGCAGGCAGGCAGTCAAAAAGTGGGTGCTGGTCCTGGGTGGGTCGTTTGCCACGGACTCGAGTGTGTTGGGCGTCGCTTCCACACGCATCGCTGGTTCGCTTGATCTTATTACTGCGCGCTTCGTTGAATGGGAAAAGACAAGGCAGCTGCTGGTTGGCAGTTGGTTGTGATGAAAACACAAGGATGAGCCACTCGCAACCAGTGGCAAAGACCATTGTGTGATCCACTCGACTCGGGCCCTGTGCTCTTTTGACAGTTTTATCTCTGCCTTGCAGAAGTTTCGGTGATGGCCTTTTTGTCAGCAGCAGTCAGCAGTTACCCGACCCCCCCTCCACTCCGCCACTCCGCCACTCCAATATAGGGAATGTTGTGACCTATGCCAGTTAATGATTTATAATGAAAAAGCCACCTTAAACTGGCAACATTTGTATTTGAATGACTTTTTGTTTAATAGTAGCGCTTTGGGTTTTTATCGATTTTATAGTCATGCTCGCTCAATTATATTTACCAAATATAAAACGGTATTTTCTGTTATTTTATTAGTATTTTTTGTTGTTGTTTTTGTCATCAGTAAACAACAGTCGCTTTTTATATGGCAAAATGACAGTTTTATCTTTTGCTTGCAGGCTTTGCCCATTTACAATTCAATTTCAATTGAAATGGCTGGCGACAATTGTGGTATTCAATTAACGCTTACGCCACCAAAGCGTTTCTTAATGCCGCCGCCACCCAAAACGCAATTTACCCACTCCTGAACGAAGCTCCTGGTTACCAAAGGGGCAGTCACGTCACGACGCGATGTGGCAAGGACCGGCGCACGCCCGTAGCCGTTGTTGTTTCGCTCAGGGTAACGGCTACGCCAAATACAACCACTTCCACACACACAAACACACATAAACACACACACACACACACACAGATACACTTAAGGGCTATGCCACATTGTGGTGGGCATGGAGAAGTGTTCGCGTGCTGCGTTGACGCTGCCGATTGGCCGGAGCGCGACTGCGACTGCAACGGCAACGGCTACGGATACGGCTACCGCAACGCTTCAACATCGTGGTACAATGGCAATCGAATATATTTTTAATCCATAAAATATTACACATATACATAAAAAGTGCACACTAAAAAAACACACACACATCTTTGTGACTTTGCTGCTGAAATTGGCCAAGTTTATGTGTAGAATGAGCCCACATTAAAAACAAGTTAAACCAATCGGATTTTATATATGTTGATTCGAATGTAGAAATCGATGATTAATGCGCAATTGAAGGGACTTGCCTTAAGCACAGTCTTATACAATATGTATTTATTGTATTATTTTATTATTAATATCATATATATATATATATATATATATATATATGATATATTATTAATTTAATGGAAACTTATGCGACAACTCCATTGTATCTGTCATGCCGGCGTCGTCGGATGTGTGCAGTTCCACAGTGCGTTTGTGTCAGACCTTTCAGAGCAACATCATCGCGTGTGCTTTGACCAATCAGAGGCGAGCTGCTGCCGGCGGAACACATGCGCATTCTTAGGCGACTGCTGATTGGCTGAGGGGTCGCTCAACTGGGGTTGTCGCTGTTGCTGCTGCTGGTATTGTTGTTGTTAATACTGCTGGCTGTTGCTGCTGCTGCTGCTCTTGCTGCTCACTGTTGTTGGTTGCTGTTTGCTGTTTGCTGTTGCCGTGAAACCGGTTACACCAGAAAAACGTTTCGTCCGCCTTGTAGCCGTTGAGAGGCCGTGAACATTTGCCAGTGTGTCTGTGTCTGTGTCAGTGTTTGTGTGTGTGTGTGTGTGTGTGTGTGTATTTATATTATTTTATTTTTTTTTTTTCGAGTTGCGGTTGCGGCAGTAGCCCAGTGCTGGCTGGATGGCACACGGCAGGGCACCGGACACGGATAGAGCAGAGCAGAGCAGACCAGACCAGGCCAAAGCAGAAGAGCAGAGCAGAGCAGAGCAGAGCAGAGCAGAAGAGCAGAAGAGCAGAGCAGAGCACAGTAGATTATTGATGCTTTGTGCGTTGCCAGCGCGAATCGCATGCATTAGTTGAAATTTTGACGGTCGAGTGACAGGGTGAGCATCGTCGCGTTCGGCAAGCGAATCCCGTCGTTACTTAATGGCATGTTATTAATTCCAATTGCAAAAAAGGATGTTGCTGTTGCCACAAATTGTGTGTTGTTCAAAGTTCAAAGTTGGTGCAAGAAGTGAATAATTGATTACATATATACATATACATATACATATACATTGGTGATATCAATACGAAGAGTTACCAAGGTGAGATGTGACCAGCAATTAATTACAAGTTGCAAAAATCAAGAGAAATGACAAAAAACAAAAACAACAACACAAATAACACAATGGATAACTGCTCTGTTCATAATTAAAATGTTAGATTTGGTAAGATGGACTGACTGTCTTAGTTTCTCACAGTGCTTGGAGATCCTTCGATATTTTGAATCGTATTATGAGTTTCAGATTGGGCGTTCTTCTAGTCTTCTAGCCATGACCGACACAATAGCCATAATTAAAAAATGCTGGCCAATTAATATGGCTTGCACATCAATCATTATAAGTCATCAGTAAATAAGTCATCTAAACTATTTGATCGAGTTGCGGCATTGTTTCAAATGTGTTTGATATTATTTTCTTATCTTGCTTAACACATCAATCAATTCTTTTAGTATAGGCTAATTTCCTTAATGAACGCCAAAGTAACGGCACTTAAATCAATTTATTCAAACCTCATTAAAACAAATAAATGAATGAACACACAACACACAACACACAACACACAACGGATATTGTTTTAATTTCATGAGATGCCCAAAAAACAAAAAATTTGCATTGCAAAGCTCGCGAAAAGTCGCATGTAAATTGAGTTTCCGCCGGCCTCTGATAACTCATAAATGAGGCTGCCGATCTTTTTCCCACGAAATCAACGACAATATTCAAAAATCGTATGCTAATTAATTCTTTAACATGCCGTCTGCCATTATAGCCCATTGATTTTTAAAGCTTTCTACCAAACAAGCCTACAAACAACTTATTTAACTTCTTTTCTTTTTTTTTTGTGTGTTTTTTTTTTTGGTAAGCGTAGCCAACGGGTTCAAAAACTAATATCGGTTGTTATATGGATTTTGACTGTTCTTCGCTGCCTGGTGGCAATGTGGCAAAGGGTATTCTAATTTTATATGTTATCAATCTGTAGTTTGCTGCACTATAAAAACCACAAGACTATAATTAAATTTGAATGCTGAAGCGAATGTTTAATAATGATTATACCTTTGAAAAAACAAGACATCACCGCCTTATTAAGATATACTCTTCTACTCTTTAGCTTCTTACACTTTGAGTCTCGATTTATAAGATGCGCTTTTAAAAATAAAAAAACTAAAACTTTCCGATTTACAAAATATGAGGGAAATATTTGGAATATACTAATATTTCATAGCAGTGTAGTATTATGAACATTCTGTAAAAAAAATAATTGAAAATAATAAGATATTCTATATTCTAGACTAACTAGTAATAGTAGTTATCTTCCGCTTAACAAGTCAATAACTTTATTATTCGAATATGTAATAATATTTAATTGCATTGAGTTGGAGCTGGCCAACGCTCTGCAAGGGTATCCAATCTTTGGCTTGACTCAGTCAGCTTCTTGTTTCTTTTACCAAATGTGACTTTCGAGTCTGAAGAGACTTCAGCTTGTTTTCTGTGCCGAAAAACAGAAGCTCGAGGAACCTGTCGGTTCCACTTTCGGCCATCGAGCGCATTTAAATTATTATATGTTTAACTAATTTCGATTGATTTTTATGCGTGTTACGCTTGAGCAGTATGTGTGTGTATTTAAATAGCTAAATAGCGTATTGGCTAAGCTTGGGCTTTGTGCACCTGCCTTATCTTATATTATAATTAATTAATTAGAGATAAAGTAAAGAGTTTCTTGGGTGTCTTCATTAAAAATAATTCAAATTGGCAAATGCAAAGAAAGCATATTTCGACAATCTATTTAAATTCATGAGCAGCATCAAAAGCTGAAACTATTTAATTTCACTTAATCAACAACTCCAACTCCAACTTCCTTGATAAGATTAAGTTTTGAGAAAGAAAGATTTTGTTGAAGAAATCGTTTATTTAGTAGTAAACAACGAATTTCTCTATATATATCCATATATGTATATATATATAACATATATATGGAATGGTATTGATATTTTCTATATATATTAGGTATACTATTGATGAGATATAAAAGCAAACCTGCAAACAAGCTTAACAAAATGTGATCGTTTTTCACAGTTGAAAAAGTTTGGGTTTCAGTTCCGTTTTATGTATGTAACAATTGGGTAACAACCTGTACCCAATTGAGTCGTCATATATATTATCATAATTAGTCGTTTCGACCAACCACGTTTTCCCCTCATTTTATATTCATATACATTTGGCACATCCATTGCTCGAATAATAAGTACAGAGTAAATCAAAAGCTAGTTAGGTAGATTTGATAAGTAAAGTGTAGTGTAAAACACGCAAGAGAATTAGAGTAAAAGCAAACCCTTTCTGTTCAAAACCAAAAAAGAGTTTAGCTTGCAAATAAATGCTTATCGCTGCTTAATGTGGGCATAAGTCAGTGGCACTTAACGACCTTAACGGCTGCCACGGGCTGCTCCAGCCACAACTAAACTAAACTCAACTAAACTCAACCAAAACAAAATGAAATAAAACAAAGCAAAATACAAAAAAACAACTTAATTTTGTGCCTTTAAAGAGCAGCGCTGTTGTCCACACGCTCATTTCGGTTGTTTTCTGTTTTTTTTTTTACGAGCTAAAAAATAGCCGCAAAGTCAAATCCTAAGGACTTTAGGCAATTAAATCTAATGTGAATTCCATAATAACATGGCCATGACAAAGTGCACACACACACACACACACACACACACACACACAGACATATAAACAGATGGAGATTATGGAGCCAAGGGGTAGTTACACTTTTTGATTTATACGGTTCTTCGGCGCGCGTTTTCATGCCTCTGACAGCCTGGCGACAGGTTATCCAGGGAGTATTCCGTTAAACTGGCGGACCATTCATTCAAATGACAGGAAGCGGAAACCGCTGCGGGGGTGACCCAAACCTGTCGTCGAGCTTCACATTTGCATATATTAATTCTATTTTTTTCTTTTTTTTTTTTTTTTTGGTATGTTTTTAACGAAATGAGCAATTGGCCAAAATGTTGTTTTTAATTGTTGGCCAATGCTCAGGCATTTGCATATTTTCATACAACGCGAACGCGAGTTAGCTGAACATGCAATGTGGATTAGGTTGGTCAAAGGGCTCTGATAATAGGCCAGTTCACGCTGTGCCAAGAATGTGCCTGATAAGCAGCTAATTTGAGATACATACATACATAAACATACACTCATACACTCATACACTCATACACTCATACACACTCACAAGCACTGGGCACATTAACCGATGCACATTAAAAAAAAAAAACCCTGATCGGTGACTATGTTAAAACTAGTACTACACCCAGATATATATATATATATATATATATATATATATGTATACGCATTGTCTTTGGTGGCTACCTTGCTAGTTTTATGAAATAATTAAGTTTTATGTATTTTCCTTACTAGTTTTTCACCGATCCGAATCCCGGGTGCACAGATTTCGTGGAAGCCGTAAAATAAACTCCCCAGCTACCAGTTACTACACTACCTCCGACGGGAGAACGTTCAGCGCCAACATCCCAAACAGAAACCGAATCAGAAACATCCACATCCACATCCATCCACATCCAGCATCCATCAACTGCAGCAGCAGCAGCAGCAGCAGACAACTCGTAGTTTTATGAGGTTCTGGCATCAAGTTTGATTAGAATTCGACGATTAAGCAAAACTGTAAGCCAAACCCAGAAAGGTATTTACAAGGCTTACGCCCGGGACGTTATTCACTTTAAGAAGTTGTCAAAAATTAGTTTGGATTCGGATTACAAACATGCCACATACAGGTGAGTTTTTGTTTATTTATTTACTCTTTTTTTTCTGCTCTTTTTTTTCGATTTTTTGGTTTTTTTTTTTGTTTGATCGCTTTGGTTACCTAATGAGCTTAAACAGCTTCAATGAAAGCGTTCGATGCGATCGCATCAACAAAAAACAAAAACAAAATCAAACTAAAACCAAAAGAAAACTTGAAAATACTTATTTGGCTTGTGATAATCGCGACACCTCGAAAGTAATCGTTGCCCTTCAGGCGGAACTCTCTGGCCAACCATAAAAGAGACAGTAAACATTAAATTCGCACCTTATTCAATTTGAAAGTACTGCCCCAAGCAGTTGCCAGTTGCCAGTTGCCAGCCAGTTAAGAGTGGAACGATGGCCAATTTTGAATTACGATTACACACAATTATTATTGAATAACACGTTTGGAACGGCTTAAATTGATGGCGTGGCTTATTACAGATGTAACTCATTTGTACATCAAATTACCAATATTTAGCTACTTACCAATCATTAGACACAAAATCATAATTGGACTACTATATCAATAAAGAAACAATCGATTAAAAGATGAGTTTTAAGTTTTAGATTCAAAATAGCCGTAGACAATGTCTACTAAACAATATATTTGACCATTTCTAATTACAATTGTGGAGTATTCAGTTAACAGCCAGTCCTGAAGCAGGTATCATTCGGAAAGTAGCTAACAAAATTTCAAATTCAAATGACTTCTGAAGAAGATCCACAATTCAAGGCGTGTCTAAGATAGTTGTTCCCACTTGCTCAACATGTTTCACAAAGTGCCCCACCTTTTTTTCTATCTGTTAAATATTATTTGAAACAAATTAACAATTAACTCTTTTATTAGATGCACACTAATTAATGATCATCGTTTGGTGTTCTATGTTTCTTTTGTTTGTTTGTTTTGCATTTGCAGGTCAGGCGGGTGTCAATCAGTTGGGCGGGGTCTTTGTCAATGGTCGCCCATTGCCGGACTGTGTGCGTCGACGCATCGTGGATCTGGCGCTGTGCGGCGTTAGGCCCTGTGACATTTCCAGACAGCTGCTGGTGTCTCATGGTGAGTGTGTGGCACTGTGGCAAGGTGTGGACTACTTTAACAAAACAAAAAATGTACTCAAAAGGCTTTTCTGCTTTGCTTTCTGCTTTCTGCTTTCTGGTAGGCTGCGTTTCCAAAATTTTGACGCGTTTTTATGAGACAGGCTCCATACGGCCGGGATCCATTGGTGGCAGCAAAACGAAGGTAAGTAAGCTGTGAGATTGGGATGTGGTTTTGGGGCTGGTACTGGGTTTGGGGCTGTGGTTGGTTATTGGGTATTGGGCTTCGTGGGATATGGGCATGTGTGCGCGCCGTGAAATCAACAAACGATTATATGTATAAAAATCAAACGCAGTGCAGTAAATCCATAATGTATCACAGATAATATACCTAGTTTACATGTCTCTTTTTTATGTTTTTTTTTTTGTTTTACTAAAATGATAGCTTTTATGGACTGTTTGAGGTAACTATGCCGTGGGCAGAGCGCAACAAATCAATCTCATTTGCTGCCATTGATAAGGTGATATCACGCTTTTGTCACTCCAGGGACTACAGTGCCTGACTTCAGTCAGCTGCCAGAATTCACATGGCTCAATCAGCTACCAGCAGCTACCTGAAGCTACCTGAAGCTACCTGAAGCTACCGTGCAGAGCTGCGAGAGCTGAAGACTGCGATAATAATAATTATTGGTTTGGGGGGGCCAATCACGGACCATTTTCATGTCGAACAAATGTTATGGACGTGTGCCGTCGGCACCAGTTCCAAATCGTATTTCTAATTAACGCCCATGCCAAGTGCACCTCAAGGTAAATGGTGCAGTTCACCCTATGCCCCGGCGCTTTATATGGTGATTCAATAACTGCTTACACTTGCTCAAACAAAACGTGCATTTAACACCTACACCAGGTCAATAAAGAAGTGTCACCCCCGGTAGTGAGGGATTCTGACGGGTGAACAACGAACGAACGGTGAACGGACGAACGAACGGACGGACAAACGGACGGACGGACTAATGGTAGACAGAAAGCAGGGGTTTGCTGTCCGGCTGTATAAAGCGCATTCGTGTACACGATTCGATAAGATCTGTGATGTAAATGTGGAGTACCTTTGGCTTAGGGTCGACTATGACTATATGTGTGTGTATATGTATGTGTGCGAGTATTTATGAATTTTTAATGAATTGCCGCGTCACACGTGAACCTTAAGCGGTGCGATTGGGGTGTGGCACTGCTCTCAAAATTGCTATGCAAATTAACATATTGCATAAAAAGCGAATTGATTGAAATCTACAACAAAAAAAACAAAAAATAAAAGTGAATGCGGGTGTTGTTAGGCCTCAATACACTCACACACACACACACGCACACACACACATACATGTGTTTATCTCAGAGATATGAAAATATATTTGGCAGGTGGGACCCTTTTTGCACAATTGAATTTCACGGCATTTAAGTCAATGATTCAGTTGTTGACCGGCTAAAAAAAAAACAGAAAAAAAGAGTGCTCAAATTTTAAAAAAATTATTTAGAATATGAAGTTAAAATTATCAGTAAAACTTAAAAATTAAAACACTTACATCAAAATAAAATTATTATTATTAAATTAAGCAACTGAGGAAAAAGGGCACAAGAAAAATAAATAAAATAAATAATAAAATAAACATTTTGAACAAAGAACCAACAAAAATAAACCAATTCAGAGCAAAAATAGTTAAACTTTAATGGCCAACATAGTTTATAAATGTGACATCATTTTTGTTGTTGTTGTTGTTGTTGTTGTTGTAGTAGTAGTAGTAGTCTCCCAGCCACACTGACTAACACTGCGCACTTTGTTTCTTCGACAGCAAGTGGCCACGCCCACAGTGGTTAAGAAAATAATTCGGCTGAAGGAGGAGAACAGCGGAATGTTTGCATGGGAAATTCGAGAGCAGTTGCAGCAGCAGCGTGTCTGCGATCCCAGCTCGGTGCCGTCGATTAGCTCGATTAATCGTATACTGCGTAATAGCGGACTGTGGACGGATGAGATGACGTCGAGTCAACAAAATGCGGCGGCGGCAGCGGCAGCTGTGGCAGCTGCACATCAAATGTCTGCCAGTGGTGCTTCGTCTAGTGGCTATGCCACGCCCCCCGTTATATACGCAGGCGCAAGCAATGCAACAGCTCAGACATCAACACGGGTCACGCCCACAACGGGAGCACCGCCCACTGCGACCGTATCAAGTGCGGCTGTGGCACGCTATACCAAATTGTCAATGCCACCGTCACCGACGACATCGCCGTCTTTACTGGCCGATGGTCTACCACTGAAACCTGCGCCCAAGTTGCCACCCAGTCACAGGAGCAGTCACAGTCACAGTCACAATCCCAGTCACAGTCACAGTCACAGTCACGGGTTGGCCAGTGGCGTTTCCAGCCAGTTGGGTGGCTTAGATCTCAGCTATTCGGCGCTGCACAAACACTGGCTGTGGAATCCCTCGTTTTTCTATTACACCCAAGCACAGATGCAGGCCGCCCAGGTGGCAGCGACGTCAGGCGGTCAGATCTTGCCATACAGTGGCGCCTATTTGCCACATGGTGGATTAGGCATGGCGGCTGTGACAGCAGCTGGCGGAGGCTTCACTAAATCGGAAAGCTCCATTGATCTGACCAAACCCAGTGCGATGGGCGATCCGTTGAGTGATTGCGATTCGGGTAAATCTTCGCCGGTGGCGTTATCGATGAGTTCGGCCAGTGCCAGCACAACAGATCCGCTGGCCAATAACACCAGCAGCAATAATAGTCGCAAGCGGAATCCCTACTCCATTGAGGAGCTGTTGAAGAAACCGGAGAAACGCTTGCGTCTCAGCACCGAGTCACAGGCGAGCCTGGATGGCTGCACGGCTAAGGATGATAATCTGGAATGCATCACATCCAGTTCCAGTTCGTGTGAGAGCAACAGCAGCAATGCCAGCTCCGAGGATGCGGCCAACCTGGCCAGGCCACAGCTAGAAGTGGCCGACATGGAGGAGGATTGCAGCGTTGAGGTTGTCAACTAAACCAAGTTGATTGATTGTTGTGCATTGATTGCATTCACTTTAGCTGAATAAGAGTCCCAGTTTTAAACAAATGTGTTTACACTAGATCCCATAATCGTGATAACTAATTAATCGAAATAAAATATAAGCAAACTATATATATATATATATAAATATATATAAATCTATGCAATTATTCCAAATTATATTTGTTTTTCTCTTTCTGTTATTTTAAATGAAGCCATCGAAAACGTATTGAAAACAAAAACTGTTTTGTTTTTAACTTGGGAATTATTTGATGTTCTTTGAGAATTGCATTTATCCTTCATTGCAAGCTTCTATAAAGTCCTTAAAAATAAAGTAATGCAGCTATTTTAAATATTCTTGATTAGAATCAACCAACAGCTTCATCATCTAGGTAAACCTAGCTACAAAAACAAATAATAAATAAATGATTTTCTAAATTTGTTTTACACATAAAACAATTGAAAAAGCTGCTAGTGAGTTTGTTCAGAATATATATAAATATATATATATATGTATATATCTAACAGCTATATGATAAATATAACTAGTGAGTGTCAATAGTCTTTGGCAAGTCTTGGCAAGCTAAAATGTTGCAGAGACAAGCACTTAATTTGGTAGAAGATAGTCATGTGCTGAAAGATGTCTTCTTTCATGTATTACACAGTCAACCGCCAAGTTGTAATACTTCCTGCAAGTGTGTAGTTAAGTTAAAATGAATATTTAATCTGGTTTTCAATCGGCTGCCTTGGTGGTCGCAGGGCTGCCCTGTTCGCAGTGTCAGCCAGCGGCTCTTTAATTAACTTGCGCGCGAATGAAGTGTCAACAAGTTGCAAACACAGCAAACACAGTAAACACAACAAAAATTCATTGCAAAGTACAAAATTACAAGATGTCTGACACGCCATAACTATGGATCGCCCGCGATGGTAACTGCCCCACTCCCCCCCACCCTCCTGCCGCACATTTTCCCCATGCAGCGATAACTGGAGGTGCTGCACCACACTGTGGTGCGACAGCCCACTCTCAACACCACAATTTCTACAACTGCTGTTTGTATAAAATACGTAATTTGCAAATATTATTATTATATTTTTTAAATTTGTATATTGTTGTTTTTGAAAATAAATATATATATTATTTTGAAGGACAGAAGAATTCTTAAGATAAGTTAAAAGAAAGATGAACATTTTATAAGCTGACGAGTCGAATACTAAACAATATTAAATTGATTTATATTTATTTATTTATTTACTTTAAGACGATTAAATTGTGACACAAAAAGATCATTTAAATAGCAAATTGTATTTAGGCAAAAACTTGATTTTGGTTTATGGAATATATTACTGGGCCCACTGTACGTAGCTGAGCAACTTGGAGAGGCGACAATGACATTGATGTGCTTTGCAGTGGCAGCATTGTGAGCAGAATTCATAAACAGCGAAGACAGTCTGGGAGACTGCGATACTGCGATACTGGGATACTGGGAGACCCAAGACTACCCAAGCCAAAGGTGTGAAGTGCTTCAATTATGTGAAACAACAACAGGTGGAGCCTGTTGTCAACTTAACCAGACTGAACACTGGCACTTCCCTTATATACTCCAAATACCACTGCGCTTCTTATTTACAATTGCATAAGCGACATTAATCAACCAATAATCTGAACAGCTTTCATTGCACTTAGTTGGAAGAACTGTGCTGAAATGTAATTATGCAAATGATTTTTTAGATTGTTCTAAAATGTGATTAGATATACTGAAAGACACTGCTACAAATACACAACAAAAAAAAGATTACATCCTTTTCCAAAATAGGGGTGGAGTCATCGATAATTAAATTAAATATAAATTAAATATTATAATAATATATAACTTATAAGATCGTAGAGCTGCTTCCATCTGCCTGTCAAATATATTGCCTTTTCATAGATTATCCAGGATGGCAAAAAACAATTTCCCACTTTCCTTTCATGTCTGTCAATCGCCAAGACAATTTTCGGCTACATTTACAATTGCTGCCCAAGTTTATCAAAGTGCTTGGTAAATGCTATAATGCCAGATATGATTTAGTAGTAACGTTAAAGGAAATCATAAAGTTGCACCATGCCACTAGATGTCAGCCAGATGAAAAAAATATAAGCATACTGAAATTGAGTTAAGTATGCGAAAAGCGTATGCTTTGCAGCTTGAATCTGGGGGGATGAAAAAAGCGAGACATTCGAATACTGGTGAAATGCTGGAAGCTGCACAAAAAAAAAAAAAACAAATACAAAAAAAAAAAGGGGGAAAAAAGCTGCCATAATTGTATCACGTGCAGAGCTGGAAGCAGGAGGGGCATTGCACTTCATAAACAATGCTAAAAGGCGTTGAGGATGCGCACAAGAAAACTGGTGGTCAGGAATGCAGCACAGTGTGAAGGCCTTCCTTAAGGCAACCAGCAGCAGCCAGCAGCAGCCAGCAGCCAGCAGCGAGCAGCGAGCAGAGAGCAGCCAGCAGCCAGCAGCAAGCAAAGAGCACCCCATCTACTGCTCCCAGCCTCAGATCGTCCCACATTGGAATGATCAGGCATGACTATGACTGACTGACAGGTTGGATGCTTGGCTTGGCTTTACAAAAAGTAAAAATTGCTTTGGTCTGTGGACAGAGCAGTGCAGAGCTTTGGCAGCGTTGAACGCATATATCGATCTTGGATCGGTGATTGTCTCGATCATAAGCTTGGGGGCGACACTTTTGGGCCATGCCACATTGGGGCAACAGAATATTTTTATACGCTCGCGTTCGAAATATAAATGAGGCAGGCTGGCTAGCTGGCTGGCTGGCTGGCTGGCTGGCTGGCAGACATGCAGACAGTCAGGCAGGAATATCAGGACCGTACAGATCTACAATTCGATCGCTCGATTTCCGATCCGAGGCGTTTTTTGCAACGCCTCGATCAGTTGGACGCGACAAAAAACGCGCGCGCCGTTCACTTTGCGGAGCATTTGGATTTCGCGCTCGTTTTGTGGTTTTTTGTTTACCGCTCAGCTGCACAGAAACAGAAACAGCAACAGCAACAGTAGCAACAGTAGCAACAACAACAACAACAACAACAACAACAGCAACAGAAACCGATCCGATCCGTTGAAGAGAAACAGATTGTGGTGCTCCAAGGAGCGCTCTCGCTGTAGGATTCAATGGATTGTCGCAATGTTTCGTCGCGCTGTTAGCGTTTGATTTGTGTTTTGGTTTTTGTGGCCAATACACGTTTTCGGCATAAATCAAAATGTTGTCGCTGGAATCGTACAAGATGAGCAGCAACACAAGCAGCAACAACAGCAACAACAGCAACAGCAGCAGCCGTCTTCGTCTTTGTCAACGACGACGACGACGAGTTGAGAAGCCAAGCGATGCGACAGATATTTATTTTATGGCGGTAATGGTGTTATGTTTTACGCGATTAGCAGATCCAAATGTTTGACATTGCATAGAAATGCCTGGCCTCAATGCCGAAAGCCATTTATTCAATTAGAAGCAACTTGTGCATTTCTCTTCTTCATCCATTTAATGTCATCATTTTTGCTAAGGCTTCGCTGAAACGAATATGATTTACAAGTTATTTTTTACTTGCAAATTTGTATATAATTTTAATTTTTTCTATCATCTTGTTTCTTATTAAATAAATTAATAAGTTGAGCTGTTGTTTGAATTTTCTTTGATTACAGCAATGTCAAAAGTGGAAATTGTGTATTGTCCTTGGAGACGTCTACTTGAGTTGATCTGCCCTGTTTGTATTTGTGTTGAAGAAACCAACGAAATAACGGAAAGAACTTAAATTTGTATTCCTCCAATATATATATATTTTTATTAATTTATTGCAATGTATTACAGTTAATATAAATAAACAAACAAATAAATATTTGATATTGTTATATTTTATTTACTAAATTAAATTTATATATATAAAACACATTTACTTATCATATTATATACAATATATATATTCATTACATTTATCTATTGTATTATATATATATATATTAATGTTGAGACTATTTAAAAACCTATTCGACTTCCGCTTTCCAAGTCATGGGCCAAGGGCCATCAGTTACAGTCTACACACATTTGAAGGTTTTCTCTTGTTACCTTTAACATGCTGGTCATATCTTTCTTGCGCTTGTTTGCTTGGCCAAATTAAGCAATTTTTTATGGGCAATTTCCTTAAGGTTCACTGAAATGCACCCGACCGACGCTGAACTCGAGATCGGGAGGAGACCTTTGCAATGAGCCTGAGTTGTCAACACACATTTCGAGATTGATTCGTCTGTTTCTTGTGGGCAAACGCCGCTGCAACCGCTGTGTTGAGCGCAATTAAACCGTAAAATGCGGCAAACACACACACACACACACACACACACAGCACAGACAAGAAGAACGATGATGGGAAAGGGTTAATTGGCAGCCACCGGCAACAAAAGCAGTTATGTTCTCATTTAAAACGCTCGACAACGGGTTCAAATCAAATGTGAGGCAATAAAAATTAAAATGTTTTCCTGCTTTCCTCATGCCACCGGCGGCAACATCATTAAAATTGTCAATGTGTGCGGATCGATAAATAGACTCAATAGATTCAATGAAAAACAGTAGCGCTCTCAAAAATAAAAAATCCAAATATATCGTCCAAATGTGGCCAAAAAACTGTGACATTTACATAATTAGCTTTTATTGTTAGGCGCTGACTTCCATAAGGCACAACAACAACAACAACAACAACAACAACAGAGTCAACTCCATTTGGACTCGAACTTTGGTTTGCCTGTGAATTCGCCAATCGACAATAAATTAGACTGAGACATTTACTGGTTGCATTGACCTGACCCCTGGACCTGGACTTGAATTTTCGGTAGAGAGAGAGAAGGCGATGACTGTGTGGTAATAAAAAAAAAATAGAGTTAACAACTTTACAGCGGACCAAACGCCACACGGTACTGATTACGCTGCTCTTGCTTCGACATGGACATCAAAATCGCTGGGCAGGCATCGCCAGACTAAAGCAACTTAAATCGACCTGATCACTTTGGAATGTCCAAAATAAGAAAAGAAGAAACCAACAAAAACAAAAGAAAGAAAATAAAAACAATGTATTAAAAATATACTGTCTAAGCGATCAGCAGCAGCTTTAATTTTAATTTCAAGTCGAAATCGAAATCGAAATCGTCACTAAATGACCATTAAATGTTTTGTTTTTACACTAAAAGAAATGCGAGGACAACAGGTCCTTTTTTTGTTTGATCGATTTTGGTGCATTGGCAGCTGCACACAAACATAGACTCAGAGTGAGACAGAGAGAGAGAGAGAGAGAGAGAGAGAGAGATGGAGACTGTGTAACTAAATTAGTGCTCAGAGCTCGCACAGAGCTCGTCAAATCAAACGAATAATGCATACTTCCGCATCCGAGTGGCAAGCGAATGGGCAACAACGGGGCAACTGATTCACCTGCTCGTTTGGGGCGCGCTTAATCGCCAGTGCAGCCCGCATTATCATTGTGCTGTGTGCTGTGGCAAGTGCTCAAGTGGCCATCATTAGGTGGTTCGCTTTTGTCCGCAATTACGCCACTTCAATTGCCTTTGACATGACTGCGCACAGCACAGGATCTGCGCACAGGACAGGATCTGCGCACAGCACAGGATCTGCGCACCTTTTCAAAATCGCGCTTGCTTCTCTTCTGTGTGTGTGAGTGTTTTTTTTTCCCTGTTATTTTTTCCGTTTTATTTTGTATGCTGGCTTACAGTCGCGCGCGCCTCCTTCGCCTCCTGCCAATGGCAATTGCCAATGGTAATGGAATTATAATTATAGACTCTCCACTCCATCACTCCCTGCTCGGTCTCTGTGGCACTGGCTGTGGCTCTCTCCCCCAGCTCTTGGCTAATGTTGTCAGCGACTCTCGCGCGGACAGTTTGCGGTTGCAGGTTGTGATGTCGCCACATTAAATTGTCAAATTGTTTGCGCCTTTCTTATCATGATGTTTGGCCAAGGGAAGCACGTGCTCATCATTTTTTTTTCTTCTTCATTGAATACCCTGTAACCACTGAAATGAGGTGGATAAGTTGTATTACAAAATGTATGTTCGTCACAATATATATTTTATATACAAGCAAATTATTTAAATAATAAGTATCTGATTTTTTCACAAAATAATAATAATTAATGTTGCATAAAAATCATATTTTATAACTATACTCAATTATATTATATGTTATATATTAATGTAATATGCACTTAAAAATAGTATATTTATAAAATATATAATTTATATATTTTCATATATTTATTTTAATTGTTGATTAATTTGTTAATATATCTGCTTAATAGATTTAATTTTAATTGTCATCTACTGAGCTACCAACATTTTTAAAGTGGCTCATTGAATCAATATACATAAAAGCCAAACAGGGAACAATATTTTTGATCCACCCTAATTTAAATACATGTTCCTCGTGAAGACTTTCTTTGCGAGAGTGTGTGTGTGTGTGTGTGCCTCGGCTCATATGTAAATATTTACATAATGGTTTGTAATTTAATTGACAATGAAATTAGCTCTTAAGGCAATAACTTTGAAGAACTTGTTAATGTAGAAGCGACAAAAGGAAGTCTTTCACTTGTCATATTTCAATGCAATTATAAACCACATGTGTTTTTGTATGTTTTTGATGTAAATAAGACAATTATCAAGGTATGTAAATGTATATCAGAAGACACCTGTAGAGCGCAGGCAAACTGCCTACATTAAATTAGACAAGCAGTTTGAATTATTTTAATATGAATTCATTTTTTACCAAGATATCTTCAAGGCTCTGATTATTTACAAAATAGATGAGGACAGCAGGACATGGCCATATCAGCTCTGCTAGTTATCACGAATATATATATAAATATATATTCTTTATGGGATCGGAGACATCTCCTTCGATGACTAAATTATCTCTCATTTATAATTTTATTTTATGATTTTAAAGTTTACGTTAAATAAATTTCAATTTAGTTATTTATCTCTCATTTATCTTTATCTATTGGCTTCTCTATCTTGATTCGAAAGATGATTTTGCCAAGAGATGGCGCCTTTTGTGGGCGACACACACTTTCAGCGAGTGCAACTACCAAAACGGACATTGTGTTGTACGAACAGATGCTGGCTAATATGAAACGACTTAGCTTGTTCAATTACCAATTACTACACATCGCAGCAGTTGTTGGTTGAAATATTACATGATTTAAATGTTAAGCTTGGACAACAACCCATTGGTGCAAGTTGACTTTCGAAATTTGAACGTTTCGATAGTTTTAGATCAGGGTTTGCCGGTGTTGACGATGAGCTTTAGAGCTATAAATGCTTCAAGCTCCCTTAACGTATGTAAAAGCTCTCTTTTAAGGTATAATTTTTGACAACAGAATCCATTTTCCAACTTTAACTTTGACCTAGAGATCAATCCATTATCAAAGCACAGTTTTTGATCACTTTTGACGAAGTTGTGGCTCTGGGAAGTTTTCTACTTTCTCTAAATCACCTTTTGAGGGTATATTTGTTAACATTAATTTTGAGTCAGACTCGCGTTTTCAACTTTAAATGCAGTAATAATCTAGTGGCCAAATCATCACTAAGAAGCCCTGATTTATTCAAATCGGATCACTTATGAGAAAGATTTGAGCAATCGATGCAGGCACAATTTCGATTTCGATGAAGTGAAGATTGTTCACTCTGATGACACCTTCTTGGTGAAATCATCCATCGACAATAATATGGACAGTTGAACTCCCAGTTCTGTATGATTATCCAAATGGGTGCGGGCCCAGCTCGGGCGAGCTCTGAATCAAAGTATGAAGAAAAGAGCGAAGACCTCAGAACTTGTGAGTCAGAGGCGACTCGCAAAGTCAAAGACAAGCAATGCGTTGCACACTAAAGGTCAAAGGGCCATTTGTGCTTAATTAAATTTTATTTGTATTGAGTGAGAATGGTAAAGAGACAGTGGCATAGTTGGGGGCCATAGCTGGTAGCGCCTAGGGCTGCCTAATTCAATTATTGTACCACTGTAAATATGATTTACACTCGGCGGCGTCTCTCGACAACACTTCAGCCGTTTGCAGCGATGCTCCAACAATTCATACGCACAATTGGTCGGCTAGAGGTCATAAAAAGAGACTGCTCAACCGGGAGGCAATGCCAGATCAGCTGCTGGCTGTGCGAAAAGGGACTTTGGCGTAATTCACTTGCCAGCCCGAATCCGAAAATATGACGCAAATGGAAGCCGAGCGAAGACATAAACACACACGAAATATCTGAAAATATGCATCAGATTTAATCAAATTTATGAATACTTAAGACATGAATGAATGCTTGACGTTCTGCATACTTTGTAATAATTAAGTGAACGGAGTAATTATGAACCAATAGTCAAGGACGAAAATCGCCATGAATTTTGGAAAAGCGTTTTAAAACAAAAACGCTCTGAAGACCAGAACAGTTTTTCTTGTTTTCAGAAATTATTTCCAAATATATAGAGCATATTTTTTAAAATTAGAAAGATTTTCATTTATTTTTCAGTTATATATTTTTAAATAATAGAAAATATATCCAAAATGTTGAAATGCGAATCATTATCTGAAATTCGGAAGAGGGTAATTAAATTTGCTCTTTCAAGTGCTATGTTTAAATTTAGATATGCACGGGATTAGAATCCCATAAATCGTAAGATTTTTCAAATTACATTTTGTGAATCTATAAACTATCTTAAGATGTTTGTGTGATATCATAAAATAGTAATGTTTAATAATAATACTGTCAACAAGCAAGCGAATTTAAGAGTTGCTTTTACTCATTTCGAACTAAAAAAAATCAAATTCCGTTTGAGCAATATTTATTCTGAATTATGTAAATTATTCCTTGTGCCAAAAAATATATCAATATGGTCAAATCTAATTTGTTATAGCCATCAATCAGATCTTGTAGACTACTCTCTGTTAAACTTCTTGTCTAACCATTAAATACCGTACACAGATACTAAAAGGTCACAGTTAATACAATATATTAACATTTACTTGGTTTGAGTTAAGTTGAGCTGCCACATTTGTGTTGCGCCTCACTGACCCAAATAAGTATTCTCTTGGGTGCCTGAAGCCTTGCCTCGCCTCGCCAAGTGACAAACATCTAAATAAGGCAACATTTCAAGGGCTTTTTTCACGTTTACCTTTGTCCAATTAATGCCGCTGGCGATATTATGCAAACGGAATATTTTTGCAAGTTGTTAGCGACTTAATGAAAGCTGTCAGAGTTTGGCCTTTATATGCAATGTTTGCACTGTCTTTGTGATTACGAAGCGAACACGCTTCAATGATTGCCAAATAATTGTGATATTCTGACGAGATATTTGTTAGACATTAAAGTAGCATTTTTTTTCGTTATAAGAAACTTTAAATGGATCAAGCCAGCTGTCCCTATAAATGACAATGTACAAATGGGTTTCCCCTTCACCTGTTAAAGATACAAAGATACAAATGCATTTGCTATTGAATTTGGGCAAATGTCAGTAACTTTGGATATGTAGAATGTACGTGGTAGGTGTTAAATTTCAAATAGAATCGAAAAAGAATCCTGAATGTGAATTTTACGAATGTTTGCCAGAATTGATACACGACAAAAAACAAAAAAAAATGGTGACAAAATATGAGTCAAGCAAGGCTTTCACTGTAATATATGTGTGTCAAACAGACGGTGAAAAACTAGAAAACTATTCTGTAAAAAATAAAAAGCACACATAGATAGTATATAGTATATATATAGTATAGAAGATAGTAGATGGTAGATGGTAGACAGAGGCATAGACATTCATTCAGAAATGGAGGCGACCATGCGGAATTTGTGTGCAAGTTGAGGCATGCAATGTTTTATTTTCGGTCTTTTTGTTTTTTATTTTGTTCTCAATAGAATTCATTCTGACAACGGCCACAATTTAATGTAATAACTCAATTTGTTACTCAGTTGGCAAACATTTAATAAATATTTAAATGTAAATAGCTTTAAGCATGAAACTCGAGTGGCAAACATCAAAGTAAAAGCAATCATTAAATATTAACCAGCTGCTGGCATTTCAAATAGCAAATATGTATCTTTGGTAATGAGTCCTGGCCAAAAATAAAAGTAAGGTAAAATGTGAAAGTGATCTTAAGCGACCCATTGTTGCCAATTACGTTGACATTTATTAAAGAAATAATGTAATTAGGCAACGGAACGGAACGCAACGCAACGCACAAAATTGACTAAAGCTGACATGGGGTTCAATGGGCTAGGGCGAGACCTTGATTGATGAAACCAGCCAGCAATCAAGAACCACTCAAAGAAGCAACAGCAGCAACATAAGCAGCAACATCAGCAGCAACATCAGCAGAAGCAGCAGCAGCAGCAGCAGCAGCAGCAACTTGGTAAAGTTTGTGGCTTTTCTGTTAATGAATAATAACCAAACGGGCAATGGGCCACATGTGTTTGTATTTGTGTCTAGGTTCACCCTTTCAGGCAGCTCCCATAAATGTTGAAAAGTGAAATTGTGTCGTAAATTAATTAAATTGTCTTTCCTTTGGCCCTTGACACTCGAACTGGGTCCCCAGTGTTGATTGGAAAAGTATCCGGCTCCATTTGTCGACTTGAGCCTAATTTATACTCTTCTAGTCCAATGGCAAATGCCAATGTGATAATTTTGTTGACTCTGTTCTATTTTTTTTTTGGTTTTTGGTTTTGTTGTTTTTAATAAATGAGATCAACACAGCAACTTAATTTAGCGTTTCAATTTCTAAAAACTAATACAATGGGACAGTGGCACACAGCTGAGCATCAAAATACTCGTATTACGCATTCATTGAATATAGAATGAATGATTCATGCCGTTCATTCATGAATTGCTCAGTAATTCAATTAAGATACAATGCGTCAGCTTGCCTTAATTAAAAAGAGGCCAACCGATTGAAACAAATAGTTTACATATATGGCTTAAATGCTGGCACGCCTCTTCGATGTGCAAAACTATATATAAATGAGTGTACAGAAATATATATAAATATAACTATTATGTTAAATATATAAACATTTTCGAATTATCAGTTTCTTTTCAGCTCGAATATTAGAATAGATTAGATATAATTTGAGTAATTAAGATGATGTGAAATGTATGCTAATTCAACAAGAATAATACACATCTCTTGTGCTCAGTTGCAACACATACAACTGACCAATTCAATCATATCATTTTAAACATATCAAACATATTCTGTCTCGAGCATTTAACGTCATGAAGGTCAATACACAAACATGCCCATATGGAAAAATACACACACCCATCCATTTCACACAATCGACTGGTCAATTGAAGAGGTTAACTTTGTGTGAGTGTGCGTATATGTGTGTGTGTGTGTGTGTGTGTGTTACGGTACTGGGCTTAGTCATGTGTCGGGGGTGTTAAAGTTAATGCTCTAAATGCCACAGGCGGCAAATATCCGCTTCAATTGTACTGTGACTGTATGCTGTGAGTGGTTTAATGGCTTTGACAATTATAATTTCAACAAATTAAAAATTAATAAGTTCTGGTCATACGGTCATCAAAGCATAATTGTGTTTACTGACTTATACGGGACAGGGCAGAGCAGTGCTTATTAAAATTTAATGAACATCAAAGTCCAAGTAATGAATGCAATGCCAGACCAACATATCATATCAATTATGCGGGCACTTTCTTCCACATTTCTTTTATTGGTCGATGTCTTTCCATTTATAATTATGCACACATGCATTTTGTTAATTAGACAACATGTGAAAGGGTTTTGTGCAAAACCACACTAAATCCATTTACTCAGCATTGAAGGCTAAACTAATAATTAATGTCAAATCTGAAGTCACATCTTTTACATATCTGAGAGATACAATAATAAATATACCACTTCTTATTGCTCAGTTATTAATTACTATTTTTAAAGCTGCAGCTGTAAAAATATTTTTGGCTATTTTATAAGACGTTACTGATAATAATGGCTTTGAAAATGTTGTAAATTTTATTTTCTATTTGCAGCAGATTTTATTTTAATTTGAATTAATATTAATTTAAATGTCTTAAAGCCATTCTCGATAATTGTGAACAGGTGAGGTTTGTGCTAAGCAGAGAAGTCCTGCAAGTGGGTTACCATTGGCAGATTGTTATATGAAGTGTTTGATGGCCAGTTAAATGAATGAATTACAAGCTGTAAGGCGAAACAACAATTAGACAACTCATGTTTAACTTATGTTTAGGAGAATGCTGTGTGGTGTTTCGTGTTTGTGGTCGAAAAGTTATCAACCGTATTAGATTGAACCCAGCTTGGAAATAGTTGCAATTCCAATCTATAAATATCAAAGTGGTTCAATGAGCACAGCTGGGAATTGTTGTTGCACAGTTGCAACTGCTGCTGCTGCTGCTGCTGTTATCGACTGTTGTTAACTAACAAGACTTGCATTCTGTTGGTTTAATGGCAATCAAGACACAGCTTCAAAATATGCCCAACATCTGCGTGTGGGTGTCTAAAATGTCTACATAATCTTGCGGTTGCTTTAGGCCAGTTGCTGTTGACAGCTCTCTGGGCGAGATGTTAGCTAAGAGGACTAAGGAGTCGCTGGGGGAAGGTTTTTGGTTAAGGTGTGAAAGTTAGTGTGTATATATGTGTCTGTCTGTCTGTGTGTGGTTGTGTGTGTGTGTGTGTGTGTGTTTGTGTGTGTGTATGTGTATGCACAAGTGACAGATTTTGACAATGTGCCTTGTTGTTGTAGTCGGGCTTTGCATTTGATGTCTGGAAACCGCAGCATGAGGCGAGAGTTGTCCGTTAGTTGGCCAAACAGCTAACATGACAAGGAAAAAGAGCGTTAACCACACATGTCCTCACTGGTCTTAACGGTGGGTCGAATGAGGGGGGGACGTGCTGGCTGGATTGCTGCTGACATGTCAAAGTTTTTCCTGTGTGTACAGCAATCATGCGATTTGATGGCCGATATTATATATTTGCAATGAGTGAATCATTTTGTTATGTCTATTACAATATCCATGCTGTGTTATTTATAAATATAAAGAAATATAAATAGATATATATAAATATATGAACAAATAAAGAATTGATTTTTGTATCTAGAAATTCAAGCTTCACAATTGTAGAGAAAGGCACTATTTTGAATCTGAAGAAATATAAATAAATACAAATAAATATAAATAAATATAAATAAATATTAAAAAAATATAAATAAATATAAATAAATATATGAACAAATAAAGAATTGATTTTGGTATCTAGAAATTCAAGCTTCACAATTGTAGAGAAAGGCACTGTCTTGAAACTGAAGAAATATAAATAAATACAAATAAATATAAATAAATATAAATAAATATTAAAAAAATATAAATAAATATAAAGAAATATAAATAAATATATATAAATATATGAACAAATAAAGAATTGATTTTGGATTATAGAAATTCAAGCTTTACAATTGTAGAGAAAGGCACTATTTTGAATCTGAAGAAATATAAATAAATACAAATAAATATAAATAAATATAAATAAATATTAAAAAAATATAAATAAATATAAATAAATATATGAACAAATAAAGAATTGATTTTGGTATCTAGAAATTCAAGCTTCACAATTGTAGAGAAAGGCACTGTCTTGAATCTGAAGAAAGCAGCTGTTCTCGCGATTGATCTGTATATATATTTCTTATCGATTTAGGTTGCACTATTTTAGATGCGAAAATCAAATAATAGAAACTAAAAACAATAATAAAATCTTTTAATAATTAAATATTATACAAAAGTCATATTGTTTATTATTATTCTCTAGTTTCACGTCAAAAATGAACATATTGAAAATAAGTAATATAGTTTTTTTCTCACATCTTAATCATAAACCTTTTTTCTTTATATAAAACTGATGTAATGAAATATAAGGTAAATCTTGTAGTGTAAGGAAACCGAATATTCATTAATAATCAGTCGAAGTGCTTTAACAAATTAAAAAACAGAAATATAAAAATGTCGCTCTGATTGTATTCATATATTTAAAATATTTAATTTTTCCTTTCCTTCTCCGATTTTGTGTAAAAGCATTAACATATTGTAAGGAAGTCATATATTTTGCTCTCTCTCTCATATTTTATGCAAGAGCATTAACATATTAAAGAAGAAGTCGCACATTTGAATTTTGTGTCATTTTACTCAGCAGTACACAATGCAATAATTAAATGTATTATAAAGCTGAAAGAGGTGTTAAGTAATTAGCAAACGCAGAATGGAGTTGTGCTGTTTTTTTCGCAGCTCTGTTTGCGGTGCTTGTTGTCAGCATGTGGCCTGAAGTGTGGCTGCCATGAAACAGCAGAAACACTTAAAGTCGACTCGTCGTCGCCTGATGCTCTCAGCTTGCGGCAGGTGCAACATGAGCAGAGCTGAGCAGAACAGAACAGAACAGAACAGAGCAGAACAGAACAGAGCAGAACAGAGCAGAACAGAGCACAGCAGCGGCACTTGGCAAAGGTAACTTGAAGCGTGCTTGAGTTTAAATTTAAAATCCTTTCAGGATAACAGAGAGACCCCAACGAAGCTTTAGAAGATGCCACATGTGTGTATGTGTGTGTGTGTGTGCGTGTGTGTGTGGTGTCGAGAAATGTCAGAGCCAGATAGGAAAAGTGAGCAACTTAAACGTTCGCACATGTGTGTGTAACAGGTAGACTGCTGGGAGCCACACAAATAACATCTATGTCAACTGCAAAACAAGATGAAGACCAGGCCACCGGATCTGGTCCCGACCTGGTTGACTAGTTAAGGCTGTACTCCTTTCCCATTGGACGTCCTTATCTATTTGGGTGGGGGGTGTGCTTAAAATAACTGGGCTTGGTTGTGTAGCAATACGATAGCTGATTATGTTGAGAAACAAAACATGGCAGCACATAAACACAATCACAAGTAATTGCCTGAATTTTAATTAGTTTTGTTGCTTGTACCTGACTAACAATTAATTCGATAGATTCCATTCCATTCCAAGTGCAAGCCCATTAAGTAAATCATTTTGTTTTAGGTTTGACAGCTCACCAGAAGTTAGATAATATTGCAACAGCATGCGGCAAGCTCGCAGGCAATAATCAAATTTCAATTAAATGGAAAATTAAAAATGGAAGAACACACGTGGATTCTTTAAATACTTTTGTATAATAATTTTATTAATTAATCAAAATGGTTTTGTAAGAATTCAATGTAAAAATAAACTGTAAATTCAAACTATTTTTGTATAATTAATTAATAAAAATAATTGCTCTGATTTTTAGAATGGCGACATAGTTTTGCTTCATAGAAATATATGAGTCACTTTTGGTGCCATGCAACCAATGTTGAATTCCAGAAGTTGTATAAAAATTGTATTTTTGTATTAAATTTATTACAATTTTAATACCACAATTTAAATTATTTTTTCATTTTCTGTGTCGACTGTTATATTATTTATGAATGAAACATTTAAATACAAAAAACGTTTACTAGTAACAATATTTGTTTTAATTAATTTTTCTGAGAGTATGAGCATAGTATTCTATTTTCTGCAGAACCGCTTTGTTGGCCTGGCTAACACAGCCATATCCGGCAAGGACACTTTTCATTTCTTTTTGTATGCATGCAAGTTGAGTCATACCAACGGAGAGCTGTAAACATTTCACAACGCTGGCAACGCACACGTTTATCCTTGCACACAAACACAAACACGCACACACACAGTACACACACACACACACAGTACAAACACACACACACAGTACAAACACACACAGAGTTTGCTCGCTGAAATTTCCGCTTGCGGCTGCTTGAGTTATGCTAACCGGTGCTCAAAGCAAAGCGTGGCAAAGCTCAAGCGACTGGACAATGTTATTTTTGTTGTTGCTGTTGCTATTGTTGTTGTTGTTGTTACTGTTGTTGTTGTATTTGTAATTTGCCAGTTTCTCCGTGGTGGTTGTTTCTGGCAGCTTCTAACAATAATTTGAGCGATTTTGCACTTTTTGCGAGCGGGTTAACGGCATGCCAGCCTCTGCCACTTTGTGGCAAGATTGTAGGCGGAAACGGGTTTTGAGTTCTGGGTTCTGGGTTCGAGGCCGGGTTCGAGTCCGGGTTCCCCATTGCCAGTGCCAAAAAATGCTTTTTACACAAAGAGTCTTCTACGGTGGCGGCGGCGTAACGCACATAGCTTTTGAATTCCACAATTCTCGCTGGCATCACAGAACACATCATAGTTGCCCGGGTCTCCCTGGACTCTCCACTCCGGCACCCACATAAGGCACAAAGTTAAAATGTGGAACATGATGATGTGATTGGTGGTGGTGATTGTGGTGGTGGTGGTGGTGGCGGTGGTGTTGGTGCCGGGCAGCCGAGAAAGGCAACAGCAGACGACACAATTGTTGAATGGCTCTTTAAAATTACGAGCAGCACTAAACATAATTGAGTTAGGAGCACGTAACAGACTGAAAGAGACGCATCATAGACCACATAATATAGAAAGTAATAATAAGAAAATAATAAAATTTACATGCAAAATAAAATTACAAAACAATAATGCAAAATTTATTACTAGTATATAGAAATTATGTATATTCCTTATTATTGTTTTCTAATTTTATTTTGCATATAAATTGTATTTATTAATTAAGTAAATAAATAAAAGTTACTGATATATAGATATATAGAAATTAAAATGGATGCATTCAAATGTAAAAGTATCAACCATTCTTATCAAGTATCCGACAAATAAATACTGTAATTACATATGGAAGCAATTTAATCTGATCGCTTAAGTGATAAGGAAGGCGACGCTTGAAATGTATATCGATGTCCAAAAAGAGCCGGTGTGAAAAATGGAACTCATTCTACAAGTTATTCTCACAGGGCACCATTTAATTAGAGTCAAAAATAGGAAGAAACTGATCGATCCACTTCTATATAATTTTCGGGCTATGTAGGAGAAGCCTCCGAAACATTGGCAAAGGTTTTATTATCTCAGTTATTATCAAGTTGGAGATCAACATTTATAGATCTCTAATTTTCAGAAATATGATTTTGAGCTGGTCTTGAGTTGCATCGATCTTAACACGAGCCTTAATTATTACGTTTGTGCATAGAAATCTTTCTCAAAAGAAACCTGTCGTTCTAGAAATGTACTAAATGAATAATAAGCTGAGCTACCCGTTTGGCGCCAAAACTATGCTATACATAATACAAAGATATTAAAAATAAGTTGTGGCAAACATTAGCTGTGTTCCTTTGTTTTAGAATTTCGGTTGGCATAGCTAATGTGCAGCCAGGCCAGGTCCTTTTGCTGGGATCAGAGCCTGCAACATTTTTTTAAAGCTCAAACATCGGAAAAGTGGTGAGCCTTTTTTCTTCTTCTTCTTCTTCTTGTTCATCTCCTTTGCGTCAGTTGTGTGTGATGTTGAAAAATTTTAATGCTCATCAAATTGACAAAGAAAAAGTTTTTCATTATTACATTGCGCTGTCATTTGGGCACAGAAAATAGCTCGACAAAGTTTTGCTTTGTTTCTTTGGCTCTGACTATGGCTCTGGCTCTATGTGTAACTCGAGTGCAACGCGTAAATGAGCTACGCTTTCTGCTTTCTGCTGCTGCTGCTGTTGCTGCTGCTGCTTTCTGGTTTCTGCTTCTCCTGCTGCTTTCTTTAACTATTGCCGGGATAGATTTTCATGCCTGCCAAGTGCGTAGTTGACGTAATTTTCTCGGATGTCCTTCCGTCAGCGCAGCATCCTTGCACATTAATCCATTTGGGTGCTGCTTCATCCTGCTTCAGCCTGCTGGCTGCCGGCTGCTGGCTGCTGGCTGCACGCAAATGAGGGTACGGTCAAATCACTCACTGTCATCCAGTGTCCCAAGGAAAGAGTCGAGCATGTTCTTTAATTTTTTTCTTTTTTTTTTTTTTCAAATTTTTTTTTACCATTTTTTATACCCGCAGCAATTTCTAAAGCTTGACGTTTTGCCCGACTCCTGTGGCGTGTGTCCTGTGTCCTTTGTCGCTTGTCCAGCTTCGGCACCAGCTTTAATCTCATCTTCAACTTGTACTTTGCTATGTATTTCCTTGCCTTGACTGCTGCCTGTCAACGCGACTTAAGATAAGCGCTAAAAACTTTCCATATCCCCCCCGTCCCTCCTCAAAAAAGGGTTGCTATGACGTTTAGCTTTCGCATATTTGCACATCCCAGCACCCATTCATCCATCTATCTCTCCACATCTTTCACTCTCTCTCTCTCTGTCTCTCTTTGTCTCTCTCTGTCTGAGTATATTTTATAGACTGCTGCTGTTAGGCGGAAACATGACAAATTCGAAAACAGAAATTCTTCGACCAGATTCTTGGCTAAAAAACTTCGGTTCGTATTGGTAAAATGCGCTTTGGCCAGCAAACTGACTCAAATATAAAGAATTCAAATTAAATGCGTGGCCGACAGACTTTTCTCGACGGCCCTGTCAATTTCTGTCAATCAGTTGCGATACCCTGTTTATTCATTCTAAGCTGACTGTGTTCTATGATGTTCATCAAGCAAAATTATATAGTTTAGATTTGAAATATATATTGTTGTTGATTGTCGTCCTTATGTATTTTTGTATTTCGTTTTTTTTTATATTCATTCTTTTTTTTATTATTATTTTTTAACAGAGAAAAATTTCAGTCATCTGGAAAAAGTAATTTACTTCCACTCTAAAAAGTTTTAGCTTATGAAAATAACTAATGAGTCATTCCTCGTTTAAAAATATCGATAATTAAATATAAATATTTTAATTCGTATTACGATCAGAAAATAAAGAAAAATGTTATTTCAAAACACTTTTCCTAATTTTCAAATTGTGAATGAATTTTAAATTAATACTAAATGTTTCCATTTATTTTTTACCTAACACTCGACTTGTAATTTGGATACAGGACATATAGGGTATCCCCGAGTCGATTAATCTCGATTATCGCAAACATAGGACAAGGCAAGGGTTGCTCACATCTTTATCTCAATATGTGCAAGGTCAATCCATAAGAAATCGTGCGATCTTCTTTTATCAACCTATGACAATAATTGTTCAGTGGTGAATATTTTTCATTCACACATCTTCGCCGTTTTTATTTTATACACAGAGAAGTCATTCATATTTTTTATGTTTTGTTTACACTGAGCGTTAAGCATCAGACGGGTGACGTCATACTCAATGTGTGAGTAATATAAGAGAATTGCAGAGAGAGAGAGAGAGCGAGAGAGCTGTCAACTGTTATACAGGATGCTTTTGAAAGAGCACTTGAAAACATAAAAGCTTCTAATTCGAACAAGAGCCACAAGAGACTCGTGCGAATCGTTGGCAGTTTGTGCAATTAAGGAAGGAACTCATAAATTCGCTGCTCATTTCGAGCGCTTTTTGCGGTGAGTTCAATTTCCGCGAGCGAAAGAGAAAGGGAAAGAGAGCGAAAGAGACTGCACGAGAATTGTGCAATACGAGCCCTAAAAAATACTAACGAGTCTTGCGAACGCTGCTAAACGTCATCGTCATCGTTGAGGGCAAACTGTAAAATGTAAAGATGTTCGTCGATTAGCTCTCGTCTCGTTTCACTGTCGTCATCAGGCAGGTATCGACTAAAGTTGTGCACTGCACACAGAAACGAGTCGACGTTTGAATACATCGGGTCGGGTCATTGCGCTCTGCTTTGCATTCACTCGGCCAATAAACAAACGCACAAGCACACATCTAACGGAAGCGAGTGTGTGTGTGTGTGTATGTGTGAGCGGAGTATTGCATACAAACAGGCGCCGCAGTCAAACAAAGCAAATGTGAGTGAGTGTGTGTGTGCGTGTGTGTGTATTAGTGTATTTACCGGTGTTTTTTATCTATGCATTTACGTAAATGCAAGTTTCTGGAATTTACGCAATGGAGTTTCTAATTAAATAAGTACAATTTTTGAGCGCATTTAATTTGTTAAGCTTGCTAAATTTTGTTTTTTGGTACTTGTCAACAATTCTCTTAATATTTTTGCCGGCTTTACTGCGCGCTCTCTTCACCGCAACACACTCGCTCTCTTCGCACTTCGCCTGCGCTGAAAGTGTGCAAAAAGAGAGCAAAAAGTGTGCAAAAAGAGTGCAAAACGAGTGCCAAAAAACCAAAAAAAAAAAAAAACGAAACAAGCAAGTAGCAAAGTTCAAGTGCCGGTTGTACTACGAAGGGTTTGTATGAAAGTTGTACTGCCGGCTTAGTAAAAATCTAGCACGCTGTTTTCCTCAACATTAGAACAACATTTGTCGCTTTGCTCTCCAACTGCGCATTGTGCGCGAGAGCAAAACTTTGCACATATCACTTTATTCTCAAGTATTTTGTTTTTAATGACATTTTTCATATATCTTTTCTTTTATTTTTTATGCAAGTAACTAAAGTGGGAAATAATGAGCAGCTGCTTGGTAACAACAGGGTTATTTCGGCCAGGGCTGCTAAAATGGCGTCCGCTGCTTTCAACTGCCTCAGTTATGCTCGAATCTGATTCCGTCTTGGGTGGCAGACAGTCAAATCAATGAAATTGCGATCATCATCATTACACGATACTTGTAAAAAGATGTCAACTGAAAACAAAAACCTTGCAACAAAGGGGAATGGGAAAATTAAATCATAAACGGAGAGTGTCTGAGTATATTACTGCTATGGCAGCTTCCCCTGCTCATATCTAACAACGTCCATGCTCATCTGGCTCATGTGCCAAGAATCAAATTATGATACACTTCGTAAACATTTCCAAATATTTAAGAAGACTGAGAATTATATTAGGGCTTCTTCCCTAAATATACCTAACTATGCTCATCCTAATAATTTGTAATAAATAATTTTAAAATTTAAATTAACTTCATTTAAATATAAAACTGATCATTTAATTTGGTAGAGAGGGAAGTTTGCTAGACCTATGCTTTTGAATTTAATACAGAAACCCTTAGTAAACATATCGAAATGTTTATTAATTTTCAAGTTAAAATTAACCTCATTTAAACATTAAGCAGAGCTCATCCCTTTCAATATCTGCCAAGTGCTTAGTGTAGAAACTGTTAGTAAACACACTCAATATTAAATAAATGTGCAGCATCCTGTCAACTGTAATTTAGATCTGAATAAATTTGAAATTTGAATGAACTCAATCTAAATATAAAACTAAATATTGAAGTAGATGCAACACTAATTTTTTGTTCTGGCTCATGCTCAGCATACCCTATTAGCTGCTGTCCATGGTTAACGGGTATGCTGGTAATATAGTTATCAGTCTCGCTAGTGGTAGCTGCAACTGCAACAGCATCAACAACGTGCAGCTTGCACAGTGCAACGATGAAAGTGCACTTTGAGCGTTGGCGTTGCAAATGCAATAAATTAAGGTCCATTTACCAGCAGGGCAAAAGGTTTTAAATTTGACGTAAATATTAATAGAGCGTTGTTGTAATTGGATAATGGAGCCATTTGCATATTCAAATATACAGGCAAACATGAACAGACATGCCAGCAAACATGTACAAACATGCATGCAAAAGTGTGTTTGGGGAAAACTTGTACGGCCAAAAAAATAAAAACTTCTTGCTCAAAAATTGTTTTTACTTGTTGCAAGTGATTATTGTTAATAAATGCCACAAGCAAAAACTCAATTATAAACTTATGTGATTTAGTTTTATTCCAAGATAACTCTCAGTGCAAGCAAAAAATTAGTTTTTGTATAAATAATTTTGTTTTACGGAATAAGAAGTACGAATAAGCTAAAAACAATTCTGTATTTAATAATTTTAAAATATGCAAAATGCAAAAATAAGCACACTGTATTCGACAGTTATCTAAATTATGCTTGTGAGCATATATTATTATGTTATAAGATTATTATATAAAAACCTGAAAGTCTCCAATGTGTGATTTTATACTCGTTGCTATTTTTAGTGACATTTTCTATTAAATTAAAAGCGATTAAAGAACAGTTTCGATTTTTTTTTTTGTCATTTGCATATGTGTTTTTCTGTGTATTTTTGCAGAATACAAATTTTTGCGAATATCTGATTGCGTTTTTTATATATTTATTTTTTATGAAATCAATTTTATAGATAGCGTTAAGAGATTTAAATAAAATGAAGCGACAAATTGAAATAAAATTGAAAATATAAATTAAAATATTATAGCTTTTGGCCTGATGCTGAAACAAAGGACTTTTCCCATAAAAAAATCAAATAAATTTCTACCTTTCAATACTATTTCTTTCTTAGTTTAAGACAATTTATTTGTAGTGTATTTCTGAAAAATGTATATTTGGTTGTTTTGGTGGTTTTCTAAATTTCAGTGCAATTTTTTTTTACTGTGTTTGTATATGTAACAGCTGTATGCATATTCAAAAGTAATACAAAAAATCAGAAATTATATAAACATATATGTATATGTTTATATGAGCATGAGATGCCAGCCAAACCTAGCTTGCTATCTCTTTCTGTCTTCCTTTGCCCCTTCCCCTCCCACCCATTGAGATAACGATTATTGTGATGTGCATAATAATCAAGCTTCCATTCCATATCCCATATTGCCCGATTAGTTTCCAATTCATATGCATTGTTGTTGTTGTTGTTGTTGTTGTTGCTCTTCTGTCTGCTTTTCTACTTCTTCTCTTTTGTCTCAGCCGCCTTTACACCAACCCATCCCCCCCGCCCCTCACCACCCCACGCAACCCCACCACCAACCTGCCACCTATCATGGCGATGCATGTATTATGTTTTCATCTATTCCGTTTTGGGCTTTCCTTTGTTTCTCGATCCCAAAAATATTACCACGTAAATTTTTAATAAATTGAATGATATGGCCGTAACGTACTATCCGTCTACCCAACCCCACCACACCTTCGACCAGCAACCTCCCTCTTTGTCGATTTGTCTCTCACTTAACATGCATAAGCGGTTTCCATGAATGTCTCCGCTTGGCCCATACACACTGAGCATTAACCTATAAAATCTCATGACTAATGAAATACCCTGTAATATGTAATTGTATTGAATTGTCTGTGGAGGAACAAAGTCAATTATGAAGTGCGCCCTCTTTATAATATTTTAATATGAATAATCTTTTATTGATTTTCGTAAATTTATTTTAAATATTTGTTAACTTTTTAAATTTTAAAAATAGTTTGATTTTGTTAATGACTGTTTGAAGTCACATATTGCCAAACTGCTGCAGTTTATTCAAACCATTTTCCAAAGCCCCAACATGTCCCATGAAAATGAGTTAAGAGAGGGAGGAGTAATTGTCTGTTTGGCGATTCCAGTAACGAGCTTATTTATAAATTTTTTTTTGTAATTTGCTTTATTAGCTTATGCACTTTATGATTTCCTTAATGGTCCGATTTCCAAAATGCCAGCAGTAAAAAACACAGCTCAGCGCTTTGCAGTCTTACAAAAGCTTACAAATGTAAATAAATTGCAAGTTAAGAGCATGTAATTAACGCTTAATAGCAAACTAGAAATAATTCGAAGAAAAAAGCTACACAAATCAACAATTTATTTATTTATTCATATTTTTCATTCTCAGTTTTACAAACGTAAGCAAATTATTAATAGCATTAGTCACTTGTAATTAATACTAATTTAATATTAACGTTTAGAGTTAAATATACATATTATGAGATATGTATGTTAAATTGGATATTTCATTAAGATTTATTGAATTGAATTTTTATTATTAGTGTATTTCGCTTCAGATATGCCCTTAGTTGTATTTCAAATTCTTTACCTTAAATAACAAAATAGTGTTATTAACATTAATACGTTCACAGCATGTTAAGCAAATAGCCAAAAATATTTTAAAGAGCGACTGTCTGAAAATTGCTGCTTACCACTTGACTTAATCACACAGTTAGCAGACAATGCTGCATGCTTTTGTTTGCACCTAGGTCTGGTCTAGCGCCCAACTGGGCATGTCATATTTTATACCATTTACGGTTTTCTGCGACTTCCGTTGTGACAGCTAATTATGTGCGTGTGTGCGTGAGTGCGTTACTATATGCATATATCTATATATGTGTGTTAGGGTGTGTGTGTATATGCTACCACAACAAGATGTCAATTTGTCAACGCAGCTCAACTTGCCCTAATCTTTATGCATGTGCGGGCGTTTGCTGCTTAGTTAGTAGTTTATTCGCAATTATGCTAACAACAACTGTTATTGCCTTAACATTATGTTTATCATCATTTCTAATATTAATGTTAATCAGTTGTTGTCGTTGCTAGTTGCAACTTATGGTGCTTGATATATGCAAATTATATTTTAAGAAATATGCTGCTAATACCTTTGATTATATATATTTTGTTGTTATTGTATATCTTTAAAGTTGTAGTTTGACCATGCAATGTTAACATTAACTGACTGTTATCAATTTCACCTCACGTTTGAATTCGCTGCTGTGGTGTGTTTGTTCGCTATGCTCAATACGCCGCAGTAAAGGGAAACAGAGCACAATTTTGCTCTCTGAGCGAGAATATGGGCACTGTTAACTAATAATTTTGGCTCTCTGAGTTTAACATTCGTCTGTTAAGCGTCGCTCAATGTGCACTTCTGTCTCAGTGAGAGTAACAGCAGCAACAGTCTTGTTTTTACCGGTTACGTTAACGGTTCACCCGTGCGTCCGAGTCGCAGTCGCAGTCACAGTCGCAGTCGCAGTTATTAGAAGCAACAGCACACAAACCGCACTCGCTTTCGTCGCAGCATTAACAGCATCGTTCGTTTTTTCCTTACCCCTCCCCCTTAAAGAAATGCACTTTGAGTAGAAAGTGAGGAATTTAACAGTGTGTGTGCCATTTATACAAAAATAATTACGACTACTTGGAATGCTGCTCCTCATCTGTGCAGGCTGCGCGTGTGTGTGTGTGTGCCTGTCTCCCTGCTGTAAACAAAGTGTTGATAACAACATGCTCTGATAAAACAGACAACAGCAACAACAACAACAGCAACAATAATAGCAGCAACAACAACAGCAGCAGAAACCGCAATTTAAACAGCTTTGACAACAAATAAATAAATACGTTTGCCAAAAAAAAAAACAAAGCAACTAAAAAGTGAGAAAAAAACGACACCGACACCAAAACCAAATAGTGCATAAATATTAAATATTAAATAGCAAAAGTAACAGCAATAAAAAATCTCTCATTCAAAGTTTTGCTGCGTTTTGTTGTTGCTTTGTCGGCGGCATTCTCAGTGTCTCTCTCTGTGTGTGTGTGTGTCTGTGTGTCAAGTCTTCGTCTACAACTACACTTACATGTGTGTATGTGTGCGTGTATGTGTTTGTGGGCAAACAAGTTTTGCTGCGCAAAAGTGCGTCAAAGTAACAAGTGTTGCAGCAGCAGCAGCAGCAGCAGCAGCAGCAGCAGCAACAACAATAACAACATTAACAACAACAACAAGCTGAAGAGGTACGTCAAAGTGAATGAAGAAAACTTCAAGCTCATTTAAAGCTCAAAGAACTAAGAGAACTAAAGCATGCTGTGCATCTGTCTCTCTCTCGCTCACTCCCCCTTAGTAGAAGCAGCCGGAGCACCAGAATGACTCAGCGCATAAAACGCACAACGCACGTTAAAAATATGTAATGTAATAATATGTAGCAGCCGATACAACAACCAAGAACCCATACCCAAGACCCCAACCGCTTAATCATTTGCTGTCATTTTTTAGCCAACATCTCAAGTTGATCGTTTTGTTGCTGTTATTTCGCTATTTGTAGAAAAAATAAAATGGAAAAAATAAATAAGAAAAAGAAACGATGTAATTTGCATGAGTAACTGAGTTGTTCTCTAATTCCTATTAGATCACGTAGCAAATGGCAAAATGTACTAGAAATGCGGTTGATTCATGCATACAGCAGTTTTTCAATTTTCTGCGGTTGTCGAAGCGAAGTAAATTAAATGTGTGCATATATCGTATATATATATATATATAAGGTATACAAATATATATTTATATATATACCTTTGTGGCAAATCTGGCAAAACAAGTGCCGCATTTGTTTTTTTTTTTTTATGATTATAACGTATGTGGACTCAGTTTGCAGTCGGCTTTTTTGTTTTTGTTCTTTTGAAATTCAATCAAAAGTAAATATAAATAAATTCACTGGTTCCTGGTACCACAAATAGTAGTGCAACAACTGATATGGATTATGGACACGTATCTGCTACACCCGCTGACTCATTCCTCCCCCAATAGTAATTTGAACTTGCTACAGTTGCCAATTGGCTTTGGAAAAAAAATCCAACAAAAATATCTTCAAAAACAACCACAACAATTCATCTCAATTCTCGCTTCTTGCAAGTCCAATTTATGCAGCCACAGCATGCCACATGTGGCACTCCTCTGCTGTCGGATTCTTGAGCACATTCCAAAAATAAGAAGCGACTTGAAGACTGTCGCCCAATATTAACGAGTGTTTTTCTTTATTTATTAATATTTATTTGACTGCACCCAAAAATAAGAATCGTGCACATAAATAAAGTTTTTGTTTATAAACATAAGCAGTTCAATTCTAAGAAAATGGAGAGTGTTGCATACATTAAACAAATTTACTCGAGCCAGATCGGAAAATTACCGGAAAAATGTGATTTGATTTTCTTTTATTCTTTCACTTTTCTGGTCAGCTTCCGATTCATTTCTAAGAATGTACGTGAAATTTCATTAAAGAATTTGCCCGATTTTTTTTATAAAATGCATGCCTGACTGATAATTTTGGTAGTTTTAGACGAAGGTAGAATATACCTGGAATACTTAATTGACCTGAAATACTTATAAGTTGACATTAAGGAAGATTAAAGCTTGACATAAGTAGAATTTTCATGGAATTTGCCTGGAATACTTCTTTAAAGACGATTAAAGCTTGACAATGTACAATTTTCGTTCAATTGGTCTGTTAAAGATTGACGAAAGTAGAATTTTCGTAAAAAAAATACTTGGAAAGTAGAATATTCACCCAAATTACTAGGAATACCTTCTAGTTTATATTACAGAAGATTATACTTTGATGAAAGTAGAGTAGTAATACGATTTAAGCTTGACGAAAACAGAATTTTGGTCCAAATAGCTCAATTGGCATTGAATACTTTGTAATCGAGTTTAAGTCCATTTGGCCTGAAATACCATTCAAGTTGATCTTAAAGACGATTACAGTTTGACGAACGCAGAATTTTCCAACAATTGACCTGGAATATCTGCCAAGTCGAATGATAAAGACGATTAAGATTCCGGCTTGACATTAAGACGCATGCAGCTTATTGGCTGGATATGTTTTATGTGTGGAAAAATTCCACTTTTAATGAAATACAAACAATCAAACAAACAGGCAGTCGGCAGTCGGCAGTCAGCAGTCGGCCAGCAACAAGCAAAAGGTCTACACAAAAATAGGCAGCAATGAAAATGAAAATTTCTTTCTATTCGTTTTTATGTTAAAGCAATTCACGTGTGAAATGAATAAAGTGTTGATATGTGGGTTGTGGGAGGGGGGAACGGAGAAGGCGGGGTGTCAAAGGGGGAAAGCAGGAATTTCAACGCAACGGGGGAAACAATGGGAATGAGTTATGTAGGAGAAAAATAATATCAAGAACAGCAAGCAGATGCATAGAGAATAGCGGCGAGAGAAGCAAAATAAATTGCATACGAAATAAATCAAGTTCAGGGCACAAATTTCATAAGGTCGGTTTTTTCTTCTCTTTTTTTGGCTTGGGCGGAGAAAGGCAATGAAAAGTGGCTGTTGTTGTTGCTGTCATATGTACAAACATGCAAATATAAAAAAAAAAAATACTTACACACACATACAAGATCAGCTCTGAAATGCTTAATAATTAAAAAAGTAAGTGCATTCTTTGCGAAAGTATGCATTCTGACAAGACTGCTCATGCCGAGTAACTCGACTGGGTATCAAAGTAAGAAAATGAAAGCAACAGCAACAACAACAACAACACTGTGACAATACAGTGTAAGCCGAGCTTTGTTGTCGAAGCGATGCTCACGCATTGCAGTCGCAGCAGAAGCTGACGCCGAAGTCGACAGCAAAAAGCAGAAGCATAGAAGCAGAGAGAGAGAGGAGAGAAATAAATTAAAACGCACGTAGGCTGCAAGCGGACGTGAGCGTCTACCCCTGCCCTCGCCCCCGCCATCAACCGTCGAGCGAATTTTGTTGAATTTTTTTGTTTTCTTGTGTTAAGTTGTTGATTGAAGGGTATTTGGTTTGAGTACGCACACACACACACACACACACACACACACACACACACACACACACACACACACACACACACACACACACACATATGTATGCGATATGCTATGTTGGAAAGCATACTGTAAAAGCTGCGTGCAAACTGTATATGTGTGCGTGTGTGGGCAAAACTTTGGTGCTAAAGCGTGGGCAGCGTATGATAATTTAACAGTATTCAGCCTGGATTTTTTTTTTAAAGCAGAACTATCCAATTATACAAAATATTTATAGGACAATATTTTCTTAGCAGTTGTTGCATCTTTGTAAATAGATTTAAAAATCATAAATTGAATAGCTAAGCTTCTAAGACCAATACACAAACTCACACACACACAAATACCATGTGTGGTTGCATCAAAAAAAAAAAAAAAAAAAAATTATGTGGAACAACAAATACAAAAAAAACAACACAAGACTGTACTAAATTCAACTGGAAAGTGCACGGTTGTTGGCTGCTTCAAAAGCGGGTTGGTTCTTTTTCAGTTAACACGAGAGAACAAAAAAAAAATAAATAAAAATCATGAAGAAGAAGAGAAACACGTTGTAAAAGAGGCAAACCGAAACAGGTAGTAAAAAATAAACAACGTAACGAGGCCCGAGTGCTGCTGTGGTTGTTGTTGCCGCCTTTTGTTGCCGTATTTTGTTGCTTGACAGCGGAGGGAGAAAGGGAACAAAGCGCTTAGAAATTCAACTAAAATACAACATATTCGAAGCAGTCGAACTCGAACTCGAATCCGAACCCAAAGCCGAACTCGAAGCCGAACACGAGTCGACTCCACTCGACTCAACTCGACTCAACTCGCCTCGCCTTTTTTCAATCCAGGCTAATATACCAGGCAGATAGCTAATAGGGTTTGAGCCCGGTGCCAGCTCCGTGCCGCTGCCGTCAGACAACAGTAATAATTTGAGCCCTAACAAAACAGACTATCTCACTGAGTGTGTGTTGTGTGTGTGTGTGGGTACGACATTCAATGGGGTTAGTGACCCAAAACTTTGTTTGATAGTGAAAACAGTTTGAGCATGGCTTGAAAAGCTGATCATAATATATATGAAAGGCATGCAGTAATATGCACAACTGCTGCATAACTTTATTCATAGGTTGGGCACTCACACACACATACTAATTAATATATATACATACAAACTTATATATACATATATATAAATATATATTTAGATATGGATAAAGTAATACATTGTCCATGAGAGGCCCCTTAATATGAAATGAAATTGAGCGTTGGCAGCCTTAGCTAGTCTTTATAATCTGTTTACAATCATAAAAGAGGGTATATTGGTTGTGGGCAATGTTCGTTTGGTTGTCTGCACGTTTGGAAAGCTTATATTGCAATACACATATCACCAATATAGCAAAAATACCAATATATAAAGCTGTTTAAGAGGATTTCTGTCCGATAAGTGAATTTGAACAGTTTCAGAGCAAGCAAATGAATAATGAACAAAATTGACAAATGGTTGCCCCAAAAACCGCTTTTTTGCTTTTCAAAATTATATTTGCAGTAAATTTTAATCTCTATGAAATTAAGATCTTAAAAAATAGCACTTTAGTTCAAAAATTAATTAAAAATTAAAAAAAAATTTGAAGAAGCTCATCTAAAATGTATTTTTGGACACAAGGAGTTGCTCTACAAAGTTTAAGATTGAGTTAATTTTTTATTTTTGTTGGAAATAACCGCTGTGCATCCTTTCCTCATTAACATACCAAGAAAGTCAACCATTTTTTCTGGAAACCGCTCCATAACTCTTAAACAATCATGCAAAGTTCTGTGTTATTTATTAATTTGCAAAGCTAACAAGTTTCTTTGGTTAAAAATGCTCCAAAACTATAATCGTAGCTTGGATGTGTTGTCATCAACAGTAAAAATATTGCTAAGACTTTGTACAGTTGATCTTAACCGAAATTGTCGGTTGAAATTGCTATAATCAAGAAAATTAGTTAAGAACTGCATATTTTATCAGCAATTACAGTCAAATTTGGTGTTTACTAGTTTTAAAGTAAGTTAATTACTGCCTTTCAGTTAATTAGCCATGTGTTTTTCATATAATATATTAGAGCAGAAAACTTTTTGCAATATTTATACAAAAATCTGTTGAATTGGGACGGTTCATGCCCAATTCCATTATCCTTGAAGAAAGCTTGTTACAGAATACAGAACATTTAAGCAATTTCAGACAATTAAGACGGAAGTCATTGTTTAAGCTGTAAATATTTTTTTATATTTTTTTCATATATTAATTGTGATTCTTACTGAATTCTTCTATTTCAGCTCGAAGGAACTGCGCAACACACTATAAAAAAATTATGTGCAATTAAACATATTTATTTAATAAATAGGTCTAACAAATGAAAAAATTTGACGCCGTAAAATTCACAACAAAATCAAAACGTATAAATATGTGCTAACAAATAATGAAATAAGGAAAAAAAAAAAAAACGCAAAGCAAACATAATGTACATAAATAACAAGTGTAAAATATGTATTAGTTGCATCTCTAAAATATAGATATATATATATATATATATTTATATTATATATCTTTATCTGTGCGTGTTATGATGCTGTCCAGTGTAGTTCAAGTGGATGCCACGTCGAATGGCATGCAGCAGCAATATCTCTAATCAAATCAAATATTTAAATTCAATTATATTTGTATATGTAGCATTGAGTGTAAATCAAATTATTGCATACAATTTGGTTGTCGTTCAAATTTGACGACCAATAAAAAAAAATAAAACAAAAAAATAAGAAATACAAATATAAAAACCAATAAGCCAACGCGTTAGCGAATCCAATATCGTATTTATTACCCTCAAGGCAACAGCGAGACGGCTTCATCACGGAGTCCTTAGATTTGTTTTCCACGGAGGACGACGATCTCGAGATGGATGTATTACCATGCGGGAATATATTCAACGAACTGGAGCGCATCTGCACAACGGGCTATTTCTCATCACAGCCATCGATCGAGGATCAATGGCAACAGGTGAGTGGCAACTATCTGCGCTATCAATTATAAACATTAATCAGTCATCTGTGCCTGCACGATTGATGATATTGTTAGTAATTATTTTTCATTGATTGATAAGAATGTAAACAAACTAAAAGTAGCGGATAGCGGATAGCGGAGGCAATGCCGAACATTAAATTCCCTATGTAGATCAGCATCGATTAATTAATTAAAGAAAACTTAAATGATTTTTCCTATGCGTTTGATTTCGCTTATATTTTATCAAAATGTTAAATTGTTTGATATGGTTAAACTGTTAAACAAAAAAAGTTGTTCATACAAAAACTCATCTTTCCCGACGAATTGAGCCATGGCGAAATTCCATTACCCTTCACAAGGTTATATGAACAATCAAACTTTAGGTTTCTTAACTAAAATTATTCTATATCGAAATCTATGTAATAAAATTCTGCCTGCTACGATTAGATTTGAAGTAATATTTCCGTTTAATACAATATTACGAGCAAATTCGACTGGATCAAAATATTTCTGTGCGTTTATCACATATATATTTATACTTATATTTTTCTAATTGACGTCATAGCTACATTTCTTTAGGATTATTTTTATTTATTTTTTAACAGTATCAATTGCCTTAGTTGCGGTGTTTTATCTTGGACTTAAACGTTTTCGCCTGCAGACTAATGCATAACTTGCAGGTGGGCTTTAAACAACAAAATAGTTACGCAATTACTGGTTGAAAAGCGATGAAGAAATCAATAAATAATTTACCAATTTTGCTTAGACACAATCAGAAGAAACCCCAAAATAGACTCTTGCTGTTTAGGCCACTTTTGTTTAGTCAAGTTGTGTTTATAAAAAAAAAAAAAATAAATGCAAGGTAGATGTTTTGTTTGCCCACATCTGAAGTACTAAAATTAAACAGCTATCATTTAAAGGCGAATGCACACAAACATATATAATACATAATTTATACACAGTATATGTATAATTTAATGTATTTCTTATAAATATATTTCAACAATATGCAAAGAAAAGAAATATATATATATATATATGTATATAGATGCGGCCATAAATTAGCAGTCGCCGCCACTGTCGATTATCATCTCAGTGTATACATCCATATTTATATATATACAAATAGTATGTATTTTTTGCAAATACATTTGGAATTTGGTATTAAATAATATGTATACAAATATGCACAAGCAAACAAACACTTAGCAGTCGTGTTTATGTGCAAAATTTATTTCAGTCTTATACATTATTATATTTGTTTTTGTTTTTTTTTTTTTTTGATAAACAGCGACTAACAAAGCTCTGACTTATCAACAGCACCAGCTGATTTCGCGTTTTTTCATTATTATTTTGTTATTTATTTTTTTTTTATTTCTTATATTTGCTTGCATTTATTATCAGAAATGCTGAGTGGACGGCTGGCTTATCATCATGTGACGCATATTTTGAATGCCTCAGCGCCATTCTATGAAAAAAAGGCAGTTACTGTTTGAATAAGACTAAGAGTGTTGCATGACAGAGATACAACTGAATACATTAACTTATTATTGTTATTATTATTATTATTTTTAGTGAGCTTCATGCACTGCGACTTAGTTTGATCTCTGACTCTGTAACTTTTTCATTAACCCTGTATCTTGAGCTGATGGTGGGGTGCTTCTATGTCTTCCGAGCTTAAGACATGTTTTGCTAGGATACTTCATCTTACTCTGGCTAAGACGACACAATTCGCTTTGATGTAATTTGAGCATGCCTCCATCCATTAACTTAAATGGAGCCAATTATAACACGCTTGCTTAGTTTTTCTCTTAAACTCGATTACTTTTCGTAAATATATACACTCGAACATAATATCGCTCTGTTTTTAGAAATTATTAAAAAATATATTGAAATATATTTCTAAAAAGTTATATCAGTTTAAGAACTAAGCTAAGAACAATATATATATTTTTTTAATATGGAAAAAAGTCATCTGAAATTAAGACACAACCTTCCGCTTAGCAATATAATATCTGAATTATAGGATTTGTTACACTTGCCGACAAAAGTGTAACGATTTTGGACATTTTTTGCTGAGTGTACGCAACATTGTTTAAACAACTTAAGCAATTACTGTGGTGTTTATTTATTTAAGCAAATATGCCTGAATGAAATCTCAACTATTTCACACATTCAAAATTCAACACACATTCCAACAATCTCAATAAGTTATTTTTAGTTGTTTTTTTTTTTTAGAGATACACACATAATTGTATTACTATAATTTCAATAGATATTAAAAATCTTAGCATCTTTATCACAATTCACTTCTTTGATTTAAACAACTTAACAAGTTTTTGTTCATCTGCAGCATTTTTTTTTGGACAACTTTAAATTGCCTATTATTATTTATTTATAACACTTTTTAAAAGTTTTTTGCTTGGTTTCTTGTTGCTGCCGGCTATAAAGTTTAAATTGCCGAATAATTAAGGAAGCTTGTTGCTTGCAAATATGTCAGACAAGTGGCCTAAAATGTAAACCAAAAAAAAAAAAAAAAAAACCATTTCAAGTATCGAGTGCCAGAAGGGCGCAACGCTGTAATTAATATATACTATATAAATATATATACTATATGCGACGGATGTTTTGCTTATTTCCCGTTGACTTCCGGGTGTTTCCGTTTGTGTTTTTGTGCTTTGTTTGTGTTTTATTGAAATTGTTTGTGTTCTCACTCTCCCATTTCACTATGCGTTTGTGAGTGTGTGTGTCTGTGTGTGTGTGTGTGTATGTGTGTATGTAAATGCTACGTCATGTGGACGGCGTCATTTGTTTCGGACACTTGTCTGCAATTTCAGACAGCTGTGGCAAAGATAAACAAACCACGCTAAATTTATATCTCTATTCCTATGTAAAGAAACATCTGCAGCTCTCAGATTTTGCTGTGAAATTATGCTTTTCACTTACCAGACGAGCATTAAATCGTATATATATTCCAGTACAACTCCAATTCTAGTAATTTTTTTTTAACGCTATTCACAAAGCGCTTAAGCCACCTTAGACACTGAAAAATATTTTTACAAAATATCACTCATAAATTGAGTCACTCTATTTTCATTAACATCAATAATCAGCCTTCAAAATTGCTGTATTTTCGTTTAACAAACACCTGCAAACATAATGCCATAAAATTATGTATATAAAAACAAAAATAGAAAAATTTAATTTCTTAGATAAAGCATAAAAAGTTATAAAACCCGTTGTTGGAAAATTTGTTTTTTTTTCGTTTGTAATAAATTCAACATTCAACAACGAATTCGCTTAACCCCTAATGGACTATTTTGAATTTGTACACAATTATTGTACTATATATAAATAAATACATATATACATTTATATTTATATACATACGCTTATCCTTAGAGATTAATTGAACACGAAATGCAAAAATTATGTATTGGATTATTTTCCAATTTGCGCAGACAAGTGGCGAAATCAGACAGATATCTGACTGGGTATTTCGACTACCCAGACCTATGCCCAACTCCATTCCTTCACCCCTCGCGCTACATCAACCAACGATGCACACAATATGCAATCAGCAGTTAACGTTTAACACACAAAAACGTAACAAACTCAAAAAGGCACGTAGCAAAGCAAACCAAAAAAAAAAAAACAAAAAAAGAAAAAATAGCAAAAAGAAATAAAACAAAATAAGGGAGCAAAAAAATGCGGCACTGCCAAATTCATGAAGACAGATGCACACACATATCCTGTGACACACACTCACACACACTCGCACACACACACACACATTCGCGCGTAGAGGTAATAAGCCAAGAGCAGCCACAACTACAATTCCACCCACTTCATTGACTAACACGTCGCCAACGCATTCCTTTTGGAAGTCAAGCAAGTGCTTGGTTTTTTTTCCTTCTGAAAAATACTGGAGGCAAGCAACAAAGGGAAAGCAATCCGAAATACGTGCAATTGCTCAAAATATATATGTGTATATATATATGTGCTCAACGTGGCCCAAACGTGAGGACCAGGCGACTGTATGCTTTAAATGATTTGCAGGCAACTCAACAACGAGACAGAATCCTCGAACAGCCACTGCCACTGCCACTTCCTTGTGGAAGAGCAACACTCCCCGTCGCCCTATCACCCCCTCGGCCAATTTCTAGCTCACATGATAGTCCAAGTGGCTGCGTTTAGCTTCTCTGCACTACGTGGCGTTGCCGTTGCTACTCCTATTACCCTCAATCATTTATCATGTTGCCTGCAATTAATCATCAAATGTGCGAGTTCACATATACACTATCAAAGTGTGCTAGTGTGTGTGTGTGTGCTAATGTGTGTGTGTGTATGTGTGGCACGTCCCTTATACAATAGTAGTTGCTGTGGCTGCCTTACCAGTTTTACACATAATTTGAAATGCTAAAATATGTGTCTTCACACATAAGCACACATTTGTGTGTATAGAGTGAGTTCCTTTAGTTGGTCGTTCACAAAACCCAATCAGCTAACCTTAATGGCCCAGCGAAGCACACATCCCGTTGCATCTGCCATCATATCAAAGTTGCGACGATTAAATGTTTGCCACTAGCATTCTAAAGTTACCGCAACTTGCCAGCCAAAGTTTTGAAAATCCTCGGCATAAGCTAAGACTGCGGTTTGCCTTTAGTGTTTATCGAATAATGAGCTACAACCTTTGCCTACTCAACGTGTTGTTTATTACCATAACTATAACTAAATAATTGTGTACTTATTTCAGCTTGACTGGCTGACATTTATCCGGAAAACTCACCACAAACTAGCCCCGTGCAGCAACACTTTTTGCACAGCTGGTGGTGCGTCACACATTTCGCACACGAGCGTGACCAGGCTCTGCCAGGCATCCCCTAAAACTATACGAAGCACCCACTACTCACCCAAGACCCCAGACCTCAAGTAGACTCAGAAAAAATTGAGAAAGTCGCCCTGCTTTTTGGTGGCCAGGATCACTCACCTTATTATTTAGACAGTTTTTGTCTTTCTAAAAACCAATATTTATTATTATTTTATGAAAACATTTTTTTCCTCCGTTTGTTTCCAAGTTATTTCGAAAAATCAAATAAGTTGTTTAAAATTTTAATGCGATTCTTTCTCTAAGTGTATTGGCCGCCTAACATGAACTCGAGTGTATCCTTCGTCTGGCGACACAAACAGATTTAGCTACAGCCAATTGAGGGATATGCGTGCTTTGTGATTTGATGCTGAGACATTTGTTTGGCTCTTATGCTGTGGGCTTGGGCTGTACGCGTTCCTAATTGGTTGTACAATTATGTAGGCATCGGTTGCTATCTGATAAACTCGTATTTATTAGAGTCATAAATCAAGCTTGCAGCTTCCACTGTTGTTCATTGAGTGTAGGCAGAAGTTGTATCCATCCATCCAATCCCGGCAACTTCATCAGCCATCATCGACAATGTTTATTTTGCTTGTTTTCTTCCTCTATTTTTGCTGTGTTCAAGATTTTCGTTGTTTGATAAAGTCTCCTGGTAATGAGTAGATAGATGTTTCATATTAATTACATTTCAGTTGTTGTTGTTGTGTCTTGTTGCACACGTTTGGTTGCCAAGGCGCTGAGCCGTCACACTGAGAGCGATCTCCTCAGCAACTGATCCTTTTGCATAACAATATACATTAAAGCCCAATTCGGCTAGTCAATTAATTTGCTCATTTTCAGGCGCCCCAGACACGAACAATGTGTGGCTGCCTGGTGGACCGAAAGACAAATCTGTAGCAGAGCAGCAGCGGCAGCTAAACAACGAAACATAAAAAAAAAAAACAAAACTGAAAAAAATAAGAAAAGACAAATAGAACATTTTATTACGGAACAGCCAATTGCACACTTACTGTTTTATTTGTATGTAAATTGTAAATAAATATAAATTGTTTTCCATTTCCCTAAGCAAACAACACTTTTGCTCGCGTCTTGTGGAAATGTTTGTGCAAAAAAAAAAAAATAGGCGAATCGGACCAACCCTCAAAACAAAACAAAAATTTTTTTTTTTATTTTTTTCTTGTTTTTTTTTTTCATCCCCATGAACAATTCGTGTACAAAATGTTGAATTTTGTATTCTAAATTTTGCACACTTGCCATTTTGTTTAATTTGCCACATACAACAACCAAACCCCAAATGACACGCACAGTTGCACACATTCATACATGCTACAATTGTATGTATGTATGTATGTATGTATGTATGTATGTATGTATGCATGTACATGTCGTGTACATTATTTATCAGAAAGTAAGTGCGTCGCACTTGGAATGCTAAACGAGTATCGGGCCTCGTTGCCTGATTTTGTGGGTGGCTGGATGGGTTGGGATGATGGGCATGGCATGGGTTGCGTTGGGCTGGGGGTGAAGTGGATTGTGTTTAGTCGTCGAATCAGTGGCGCCCCCAGCTCTATGGCTGGTCCTTATTCGCTAGGGTGGCGAACTACAAAAGCGGCAAAAGAAAAAATGCGAACGAGAAATGTGTGTCAGTCAAAGAAAGAAAAAGGGGCATATTCACTGTGTGATGTGGCATGGTGGCACGCATATTGAAGCGGTTGTCAGTTGCCTCGTTTGCGGCTGCTGGTGATGATAAGCTGTCGCTTGCATAACTATTCGATGTGAATGTCCACAAAAATTTGTAGATAACCACAAATCACTTTTTATTTGAAAGCGATTGTAATTGACATCCGGCAACCAAAAAATTAGTTTCTAGCAACACAGATTAAAACTTGGTCTATTGCCACGTGCTTCTTTCTAAAAACATGCGTTATTCTTCTCTTAAATTTGTCTAGAAATATTTATAATTTTCAAGGTTTGTTTTAGACCAATTTTATACTATTTTACTATAGTTATTATTAATCATTTGTATCTTATGATATTACAAATGCAAACATCATTCATAATTGAATTTGAAATGAAATTTATCGTTTTTACGGCAATAGCAAAATACATTAATATTTTCTGAATTTTAGAAAGGATGTGCTCTAAAAATATGTGCTTGCTGTTTTACTATTTGGATATATTTTCTATTGTTAGTAAATAAATTTTTGAAAATTGATAAAATGCCTTTGTGACCTTTGCATTCTTACAAATTATATCTAAAAATTAGACAATTTTTCTAGATCTCTGTGCGATTGCCTTTTTGGGCCTGTCTTTTGTTTCGAGTGTAATTTTCTCTTGAGAGCGATTTGGGCTGCCAGCAACAAATCTACCCACATTCGAATTGAATGACGAACCCGGTTGTTCACATTTAGCGCCTGCTGTGCTGACATTTGTGCAGGCCTCGAAAATGCTGGCGATATGTAATTACTCAATATTTTCAATGGATGTTTATATTTGTTGCATGCACCCCGGTCTGTCAGCTAAATGAAGAATATTTAGATAGCACAGGACTGTGTATATACTTCCTGTGCTGGCTGATATATTTCAATGCAACGGCGATGACGATGACGATAACGATGACGATGCCGATGACTCATTGTGCTGAATCAGAACTGCTGATTCTGTTACACTGTTGAAGTCAAGCCTGGGTTACACTTTATATATCTTTGTGTGTATATATAAATCTCCTTGTAAAAAAAAACCTTATATTTTGATACGGCACATGAATTTAAGATTGGTGCGCTTTGTTTTTTCAACTCTCCACGCCCCATTTGAAATAATCATTTGTCGAAGGCGTAGAACAGGGAAACTGAGCAGCAACAAAATAAACACTTGCCCTTACCATATGTTAATCACCCATTCAAACATCATTTTGAGATGAATATAACACCAAGACCAAGTCCAAAGTCCGGGCACAAAAATGTGCATTGTTGGTGTCTGTTGGCTTTGCCTCTGCCTTTGCCTGGGAATTGTATTTTGTATTTTGAAAGCAGAAATAGCGGCAACCCTCAATGTTAATTTCCACATATTTTGGGCTTGTCGCCCCGTCATGACAAACTTTCGGCATCACACACACACACACACACAGTGTTCACACACTGTTCGATGGGCACAGAGGCGTGCCCCAAAGTCAATTTACACATGCCACTGTATCTGTCTGTTAAGCTGTTGGACCGCTGCCCCTGAACCTTTTATGTGTTCTCGAAATCTTGCGCCTAAGTGCATCAATTGACTCAACGCTTTTAGTCCCCCTAAATTGCATTAAAGAAAATTGAAAAAATTCCCACAGAGCAGTAGCACTTCTATTCAGAAGGGTGTGTGCTTCCGGGTGTGTGTGTGTATTTTTGTGTAAACGCCAAAATATCAATGGGACTTATCCGAAGTGTTCACGTCTTATATTTCTAATTGGAAATTGATTTATCTTGGTTTAAATTTATATTTACAGCACCACTTAAGATATCTTCTGCCCAAAAGTATGAGAAATACTAGGGGAATATTTTTTTTGTTTTCTATTTACTTTTATTTAATGTAAATTGAAAACTATAGACAGTTTATAAAATTATATTAAATTAAAGACAGTAAATGATGAAGCTTATCAAATAATGAACGTAACTGTTTTTTTTTTTGTTTTTATTTATAATTTTAGCTTCCATTTACAATTTGTCCAAGGACAATTAGCATTATTTCTAGATACAATTAAGCTGACATGAATGGTTCTAATTCAGTGAGTCCATCGTCAAATAAAGTATAGAAATGCATTTTAATCAAATACAAATAACATATAAATGTAAATAAAGATGTCTAAAAATACGCTTACTTTGTATGCACCCTTATAATGAATACTGAGTGCCACATCAGAAATGGAAGTGCAGCTAAATTTACTCTATCGACTGCTTCTTTATTGCGTCGTCATCGGTGCTCTGTTTGCTCAAATATACTAGAATTTTAAATGCTGCTCAACTGTAGATTCATGTATTAAGAGGCATGCTTCCCCTTGAATCCTCGCTGCGCTCTTTCATATGCAATACCGGAAAAGAATGCCACTGTTATCAATTCGAAAGCTTAAAAAAGAACTTCTGTCTTTGTTATCTGAGCTGGGCTTTAATCTTTTGTATGCTGTAAAAATGCCCACTCTCTCTTTCTCTCTCTCTCTCTCTCTCTCTCGTGCGAGAACCAAACACAGCAAATATACTATTCAAAGCCAACTTACAAAATACGTGTTTAGACGAAAGATCTCTGAGATTAGACTACTATAAACTTACTACTATAAACTTACTATAAACTTACTACTATTATTTCATGACTAGCTTGGCTTTTTCAATTTGTAGTTAAATTTAAAATTTCGGCAATTCGACTTCAGTTTCCACGGGTATTTCATATTGATTTCTCGCCCATTATATTATGGAGCGGCAAAGTGATGTGTTGCTGTTGTTGCCAACATAGGCCCAGACAAGAAAAGAAAATTCTGATTTAACGTATTTCAGACAGTAAAACTGAACGTTTAATTTATGGATTACTTGATTATGTTTCTGTATTCGCTTGATTTACTGACTGATTCGATGCGTTTACACTTGTGCCTGTCTTTAAATACTTTCATTTACGGAAAATTCAATTTCAAATTTGTGCTGCTCTTTTCACGATGTTTCGATTCGCTGTTGGCAATTCAATGGCCAATCAACAACATGGGGCAAGATGTTCTCACAGGGGACAGACGCTTGCACAACGGCAGCATTGTGTGCCGCTTTCTGTGCACTTTAAATGCCAATTGATGTTTATATGATAATGATTAATGACTACGCCACCTTAATATAGATTGCCTTTTAGATTTTTGTGTGCGAGTGTGTGTGTATTTGCGTATATATAATCATAAAATCCGTTCATATGCCTACTAGCCATTTAACCAACTGAGACGTGAATAGTATTTTACTTCCGAATTTTTTTCCTATTTCTTTGAGTGTTTTTTTTAAGGAGATTTGTTTTTTCTTATTTGTTTGACAAAAGTAGATTTGCAATTTTTTGTTCTGTGTTACAAGCAAACTCATTACCAATAACTCATCAATACTTGGCAATTTGTTGAAGTTGCTTTTGTACATTTTTTCTCTCTGGACTATCATTACTTAGGATTCTTTGGGCGGAAATTGTGTTGGTAAATGTAACTAATGATGACAACTTATTTTGGGCTGGCCTGTCGCTGTCCAATACTTTTATTGGTTTTTGTAATTAATGATGTTGCACAACCAGCCAGAAGTCCAGTTAAAGGTTACACATATACTCTGAAGTTGAACTCGGACAGGCAGTATAGGATTACACTACACTTTGAGATGTTTAGATTGCTACGGTAGAGACACAGATATACAGAGAGCATTTTTCATTAATCAAATGCGCTTGCTATCCACAAAAACCAGTGCTAGCAGTGCCATTGACTTTTATGTGTCATTTAGCTAAAGCAAACTGACATATAGGGGAATATGGATATTTAAGCTTATACAAGTTTGTTAGAGACGAAATCGAATGCTATTTTTTTTTTTTTTAAACCAAACTTTCGTAAATATTTCAAAATTCAACTTTGTCATTTGCCAATAAGAGATAAAAAAACAAAAACCATTTTGAAACTCACGATGACAAAAGATCTACAGAAATTCTTCTCAATTTAGTTAATTTAACCGATTCCAAAATAGAATCTTTTCCACTCTCATCCTTGCTTTCGTACACCAATAATATGCTTAGCTGCGAATAAACATTAATCATTTATCAATATATATAGATAAATTAGCCGGTAAAAAGGGCAAACAGGTGAAAATCTTTTGACACTTTCCAAATTTGCCACTCATCGAAGGCCCATTAAAATTTCACCCAAAATACGTAGTAAAGTTGCACAAAATTTCAAATAAAGCTTAAGCATCTCCACCACAAAAAGTTGACAGCTTTAAATAAGTCGCTTGCACCTTGACTTTTTTTCATTTAGATTTCAATGGCAACGATGTACGACTTCAATTTGTGGCAATCCTGTTTTCTTATTTGACATTTCCATTTGTGTGTTCTGCTTAGTAAAAGTGAGTTGTCAAGTTATTTAAACTAATTTGCACAACATCTGTAAAAGATATAAAGGCAACAGACCACAAAAGTCAAAGCAGAAGTATTCAAGACAACTAAGTTTACATGATCTGCAAGAAGATATATGTACATACGTGCTCTCACTGGTGGATACCCACGAATCCAGCCTATATAACACATATAGTTTATAAATAGCATTGCAGATCCTGTATCTAATTTGCTTATCTAAAATATACTCCAGCCACTTATTTAACATCTACTTTAATTAACAGTTGTTAAGTTTATATATATATATATATATAGGTATATCCAAATTTACTTTAACAATAACTAAATGCTTCCATCTTTGTCTCTCTCTTTCGCAGGTAAATTACGTTTTATACCCATTTGACATTTATTGCTTCATTTTGGGTAAGTTCACACCCCGAATTCCATAGCCAGGATAGCCAACTTTAGAATAATGGCTAAACCACAGAGGCACAATATCAAAGCCTTGTTTGGCTTCTTTTCATTATTTATACACATGTTGGGCAGTAAATTGAAGTTTTGTTTTTTAGATCTTTCTATGTTATTATTGTGAGTTTCAAAAGCACAGTTGTTGTGTTAGCTGACTGAATATTAAAATGTTGCCTGATGATTGTTCGAGCATATACAAATTAAAGCAATTAAAATGGTGAACAAAATGAATAGCTGATAAGTATTTTTAGTTCGGTGCACTCTCATTAATAAGATTAATCGTATATATTTAGCCAAAGAAAAAAAAATTCCTTATATTTATTTACTACTTAAATACATGAAATTGTTCTTCAATTTAAGTTTGCCTAAGGTGGATGCACTTTTCGAGTCTATTGCAAAAGTAACATTTTCAATTTGTTTCCGATTCCTATCTAGTTTTGTAGATCACTTGTACACTGGTAATTTTTCAGTGATTGTCGGCCAGATGGCAGACAGCAGCATTTGTAAGACATGTTTGAAATGAGCAGTTACTATTGATTTTCCTCACTCGGTGGCATGTTTGCTTGTTTAGCCCTTTTCGTGTTTGTGTTAAGTGTATGTTGCTGTTGCTCTGTGCCTCTTGAAGCTTGTCTCTATTCATGTTGTTGTAGTTGTTGTTGTTGTTATTGTCTGGCCAGCTGAAGGCAACGAAGAAACGTGTTTCTTCAATTTGTGTTTAGCTAATCAAAACATAGAGTGCTCAGCTTGGTAAATGTTTGCTTTGAAAGCGTTGCATTTTCACTATTTCAAAAGCAGCTGTTGCAAAGACCTTAAGCATATTCACAACCGATTACGAAAGTATAGTATATATCCTAGTCGCTTAATCTCGATTATAGTGCTCCCACTTGATTTTGTCGTTGTGTCATTTTGCCTGTCATTGGCGCCCAAGCCCACTGAACGCCTACGTCATGGTGGACTCGATGGGTGTGTCCCTGCCACATGTTGTTGCATCATCATGTACCAGCAACAATTGTGCCTACCAAATCCTGTTTTGCCAGTGCTGTTGCCAGCCGATTTAGCTGCCACACGCCAGCTTACATGCGCGCACACACACACACACACACAGAGGCACACACACGCACACACAGATACGGTATGCGGTGATGCTTTAGCCACAATGTGTTGTAATTAACCCGTTTGCCTTGCAAATAAATCAAAATTTAAAACATTTTTTGGATTATTTTTTTTGTGTTTGTTTAAAGGATTCCATGTAAACTGCACTGTCATCGAATTTAGGTTCGAAAGAAATACAAAATGAATATTTATTTAGAAACTCAGTTATTTAAAATATGTACAAATAAAATGTTGTACAATTTTTGCAGAGTTTTCAATTTTATTAAAATTTATTTTATATGTTTTGCATTTTTCTGTGTCAACTGATATTAGTCAACATATAAATAAATATTTTACGATTCAGTAGATAAAATATTTGGAATACTTGGAAAATAAAAGAAAAGTGCTCAATGTTTAGCACAGTTAAAATATAAGCGTGACACATCTATGCAAATTTGGTAAATATTATGTTTGTATTTGTATTTATGTCTGGCAGCAAAGTAGTATTTGCTGAACGTGCCATGAATTGGAAATTTAGTATTTGGCACACAAGCCTACATCATAAGATCGCAATTGAAATACCTCAATTTGCGTTTTATTTTTGTGTGTTTTTGAAAGCGAGCTTAAAAATCGATAAAAAATAATCATTTGTAGAAAATTGAGTTTTGTTTTGAATGGAAGAATAATTGCACCACATATTGTTTGATCTTGTCAGTGGTTATTATTAATTTGCTATAAATTAAAATATTATACATTATACAATAAATACAGTTGTATATATGTAACATATATATATATATATAAATATATAAATAAAATATAATAAATAAATAAATAAAATATATACAGATGTATATATGTAAAATGTATTAATATAAATTCATTTTTAACATCAAACTAGTGCTTGGCTCTTTCAAGTTCTTTCATCATATATTCATTATGTTTAAGGACGTGTGTTTAATCTTAACTCTTAACACTGTGTGTTCCTTAATCGGACAAAATAACCATGAATTGAGTAAGACGGAAGGAAATTGCGAAAAATATCTTAAATAATAAATGTGTGTAAAGTTTGGAATCAAGTGCACTTCATTTGAAAATTCCAAAAGTATGCAAAGTAAAAAGAGAATATTTTGTGAATCTGAAGCGAAACTGTTGGGGAAAGTGCACACACATAATTCAATGGAAGTCAAAAAACACTTCGCACCACATAAAGGAATGAAGACATTTTCAGCAAGATGACACTAAACAACAACAATAGCAACACCATCAACAACAACAACATCAGAAAGTCAAGCAAAATGTTTTATAAAGAGTTAAGTATGGTGTGGCACAACGGTGGAAGATGCGTGGCAGCAAGAAGTGTAGCATAATAAAATGCACACAATTTACGCAATTTACGTAACGTTAAAAAACATAACGGGCAAACAAGGACACTTTTTGGAGTGGTGAACCAGTTGGCGAAGGGGTGTTGAAATACACTTAATGGCCCGAATAGTATATATAAAATGCGAAACCTAGTGTTGAAGGCAGCGTCTAACGGCTCGTGTTGCTGCAGTAGTTGGCTTATGTTGCACGTTCAACAGCAACGATGCGGCGACGCCTCCTTGTTCGATTTTTGTTTAAACAGCCGCCATTTTGTTCGTGCGTAGCCAGTTTTAGGTATTTTAATATTGCCGGCTGCTGTTCCTGCTGTGGCTGTTGCTACTGCTGTGGTGCTGTGCGCCTTGTGCTCCTCCGAGAGCTGAGAGCTGCTGGCATTTTGTTGCCACTGTTGCTTTGGCTGCTAAAATGTTGCTCTATTTGTTGACTGTGCCTTTCAATTACGTTTTCTTTGTTTTTATACATTCTCTTTTCATTTTCATTTTCATTTTCATTTCTCTTTTCCCTTTTTTTTTTCTTTCGGGTAAGTTCTCAAATTCAATTTTCCTCGAGCGAGTGGCAGGCGAGCAAGGAAACCACTTATTTGCCCTTGTCGAAGGTATTACAATTTTGTTGTGAACTTTGACACGAATAAAAGTAGACGGTTTGTAGCCCATTTATACAACTTTATATATACATATATTCTTGATCAGCAGCACTAGGCGAGTTGTCGCTCTAAGTGTCTGTCTATTTCTAGGCAATCTACTCGCTCAGTTTTAAATTTTAATTGTTGCAATTAGCCATAAATTTTCTGATGCAATTCATGCAATTTTCAACCACTGTAAACCTCAATTATGTCCATTACAGCCATAATGAACACATGTCAAATGGGGTTCTTTGATAAGCCTGTCATGGCAGTACTTAAAAATCATAACCGACATGTAAACAGGCTCTGCTTAAAGTTTTTTGCAACGCCATTTTTTGGGCTAAAAGCTTGTTGATGGCGCAAAAAAAAAATATATAATGCGATTTGCTCAGTTCTTAGCATATATTTTGTGTGCTTGCCACGAAAGGGGGTTGGGCTTGAGTTGCCATGATTGGTTGCCAGGCAATGTCAAGAAAAAAGTACATTGGACCATTTTAGATGATTGACATGATGGCGCTGCTGTAAAAACATAAATTAAACGAAAAGCGACAGGCTTCACATTGCGTATACGCGACAAAAACGTAACGATTAAAAACAGTCGGTTAAAATGTTATTTATTTATTTTATTTTTTATTTTTTTGTACTTCCATATGCCACAGCATCTTCGGCTGCAACATCATAAAAAGTCAGCTCTGACGTGACTCCAGAGCACATGAATATTTTGCGAGTGGGTGCGCGCGTGTTGAGAGTTTGAAATGAGAATGAGAATGAGAACGGGAATGAGAATGAGAATGAGTAGGGGAATGAGAAGGGGAATGAGAATGAGAATGAGAATCTTACTTGGCATTCTCAGCCATTAACCCAAAAGGTAGCGTTGTCCATTTCCTAATGCGCTGCGACACGCTGCGACATCAATTTTCGGTTGCATTTGAAATGAGCAGTTTACTGCTGAGGAGAACTCCCATAAATATTTAATGCTGTACGCATCTTCAGTTATTGGCATTTAATATTTAATATTATTATCTTTGTGCCCAACTCGACTCGGATCGACTCCCCAGCCAAAAGCGTACCACTCCGAGCAACGCTTTTGCTTTTAATTAATTGGTATTAGTTAAGTTTGTTGACCAACTATAAAAAAAAAAATAGAAAAAAAAAATAACGAAACAAGAAAAGAAAAAAAAAGCATTCCGTTGACGGCCGGCCAAAAATAAACAACGCAAACCAGCTGAAAGAAAACAAAAGAAGCAAACAAAACAATATCCACACACAAAGTGAGCGAAGCTAATATCGCGTTGACACAACTAAGTTTGCACTCAACTCGCCCGATAAGATATATATAAATATAAATATATATATATATATATATATTTATATATAAGTATATATGTTTGAAGCAAGAGAACATGGTCTAGCGATAAGCACTTGAATCAATTATGGTAGACTAAATTTGGTCAATGCCACAGACGATAGGTTAACAACGGACTTGTTACTCTTTACCAATATTATTTAATTATTAAACACGTTGTGTAGACAAGACGAGAATACATTTAATTAGTTCAGCTGCGATTTGATAATGAATTTTTTATACAGATAAAGATAAAAATATGCTCGGCCTGCGTTTAACCTTCGAATGAAGTTTTTGGTTTGGTTTACTGGTCCTAATATTTGTCTATTTGTTGATTTAATGATTCTGCAATTATAAAATCTACGATTTTGGCAGGAAAATGGTGTGACTTTAAACGTGTCTTGTCTTGTTCAACAGTTGTTCAGACGAAACTGATAACATATTTTATTTGATAGTGCAAATTTAAGTGCTACATTTTCAGTGGAGTTGTGACAGCAGAAAATATCATATATTTATTTATTTTAGACTTACACACAGTACATGCAACTATCGCCGATGAAGTTTATTTTTTGATCTTATCATACCATAATCCAATAAATAAGATATACAAGTACAGTACCTTAAAAAAAAGACATTCTCACCTGCGTTGATAAGCTTTTGACATATTCTTAAATTGCCACATTAATTTGGGCTTTATCTAATCAGGTTTACTCAAATATAATAATTGGAGTTTCAATCTTGATTAGATGCATCAAATAAAAGCTACATTAAACTAATAGAGATACTTCACCTGAAACCTTTGTAAAACAACTTTTTCTGACGAAAGTAATTTGTTTTTTTTTATATATTTTTTTTTTATTTTTTAGGCGAATTAAGTCATTCGCGTGTCAGTCTGAACTAAAATTCCAATTAGCGTTGGCTGGTGGCATTTAATGTAAACTGAAATACACGCCGCAAGGGTCATAATGATATAATTATAATAATGAATATATACAAGTGTTGTTAAGCGTAAACGAGGAATACCCAGCTCGGCTGCTAAACCTTTCTGTTTGTGTCATGCTTTTGTCATCGCATTTTGGAAGTGAATGCCTATCCTTGATGGGTGTGGAAAAGACTTGAAGATATGGGTTTGATGTTATTAGATATAATTTAGCAGTTACTACAACTGATTTTCCTGCTCAATTTGAGTTCATAAAGAACATATTTATAGTACATCCCATGTAGGAATATGTGGCAGGTTTGGTATCCAGTGTTCCAATGCACATCATTTGTTTCTTAGACCTCGTGCCTCTGCCCAGCTTGACATCTGGCTTGCAAAGTAAAAATCGCATTTATCTTACATATTTATGTGCCACAGGGCATATTTTTAACCATAAGGTCTGCAGCAAGTGAAGGAAGTGAAGGAAACGCGTCCTAACCCCTTCTTTCTTATCTTGAAATATGTGCTTTATGAAGTAAAACACATGGACAAGATGTAATAAATAACATTGAATGAAAAAATCGTAACTTTTGCAATATGTATCACAGATACTTCGAAATCTGGACACAGAAAAACTATATATAACTTTTGATATAATTCAGGGGCTGGGGCCCCGATCCAAAAAGTGAGTTAAAAAAGGGTAGAAACTAAAATGTTTTGTGTGTATCTTGTCGTTGGTGTGTTTCAATGGGTGTGTTTTGTGTGTAGATGGCCAAAACATTGAGTAGGTGGAGGGCTCTGACTCTTTCTTGTCATTGTTGTTGTTGTTGCGGCTGCTGCTGTCGCTCATTTGTTATGCGACAATGATAAATGTCATGCAAAAGTTTTGCAAGCTGTCAAAAGGCATATTTTTTGGAGTATTTTTTTTATTTTTTTTTTAGCTTCTTGTTCATCCCCGAAAACCCAAAACCCAATTCCTTTTGCCTTAACCAAATCCCTAGTTTTCATTCCGGGTGCGAAAGCATATTCAGACTCTTGTTGCGCTGCTGATTTAAGTCGATTGTCGACTGCTAAGTTTTGCGTTGACAAAGTTGATTAACGACATGCAAATTCACATTTGTGTCTCCCGGTGGCTTCAATTCGAAACCATGCACCAAGTAATCGTCATAATTAAATTTTTCAGCTTCGCATATAGTGTATGCATTTCCCCATATTCGTGTTGGCTTATTCCATTATGAAATACATTCACAGTTGGCAAGCGTATCTCAAATTTCTCTGTTTTACAATATATACACAAAATTTACATGCTTATATTATATATATATATATATATATATATATATATATATATATATATATATATATATATATATAGATTTGTATTTAACTCCCTGCTGCTTTCCAAGCAGTGGCTTGACAAGTTCGCTAATGTTCAATGATTTTGTGGATGTTTTTTTTCTTTTCGTTTTCGTTTCTTTCTTTCTTGATTTTCACAGACTCTAGTGTTGATTTATGTGCCTGAGCAGTTACATTACGGGTTGGTGGGGGTTATATGAGCACAAAAATGTTTTCTCAAATTATTGATGGCTTTCAGCGTTTTTATATGTACACAAATTTATTCAGCCATAGGGGCGTGAACATTTTTATTTACAAATCAAGGCACAAGAGCATATTCTGTGTCTGAACCTAAAATGTAGTAAAGTACTCGGACTCAACAAAGAGCACTTTTTGAGGTTTTTTACTTGCATTTGTAATTTACTTGTGCGCTGTATATCTTAACATTGATATAGATTGCAATACTATGACCAGATGATACATCAGAAGCTGAACATTAATTGAATATAAATTGCTATCTTTTGAATTACATTTAAAAGCAAAAGAGATATACTATCTTAGGTATGCGGAGGACTCAACTTCCCAATAAATTTAAAAAAAAAACAGCCGACTGTCCCTACGAAACCTAATATAATATATTAGTCCGATGCTGAGGATGAATTTTATCCAAATCGCAAATGCAAATTGGTCTCTGTTACACACTTTTGCTTAGTTTAACGATTCAACTTTCCGTTACAGAAATTATATAAGTTATATTTGCCCTACTACCTGTTCAAATTAAATTTGCCACTGCTGCACCTTTTTTGGCTTTGTTGGTTTCGTAATTAACTCGCAGCATATGTGAGCATTAGGGCCCATCCCATTTAAGTTTTGAGACAGAGGCCTGAGCCTGGGCACAGCTTGCGGTCTGCGCATAACTTCAATACAGGCACTTTGGGGCACACGCTGCGTTGCGCATCAGCATGTAATGCAACAATCTCAGCTCCCCTGACTGCCTGCTGTTCTTCACAAGTATCAGGTACTGATTATAATGAAGCATTTTGTGGCATACATAAGCACTATACTTGTTCTATATGGGTCTGTGGGTGTAATCCTCAGTCTGTCTTTCTGTCTGTCTCTCGTGTCTGTCTGTCTCTCTGCCTGTTTCTTGTTTATTAATCCTTTTTGTAATTCGTAGCTTGACTGTTGCCTTCAACTCTCAAGCGTGGGCTATTCTTAGCTGTGTGCACTTATCTCGATTAATTCATACTCTTTTGCGTCTGCCTGTGCTTTTTGTGTTGTGCATTGACTTAAGAGAGCATCTTAACTTATGATTTTCAGTCTGCTGACCTGGTATTGAAGTTGATTTGAATTAAGCTATAAACTAAACTGTAAACACAGCTATTTATGCCCTGCAACCATTAAATATGTATTGTATGTAATACCAGTGAAAAGCAAATGACTTCGGTGACTTCGGCATTACATAAGCATGCCCTTTAAGTTCTCTCTGAATAAGTATATATATACTTTCTCCTTATCAATAGCCTAGTTGATTTTGCATGTGTTTTGTATTTAGGAATAATTCGAAATGCTTGATGCAGGATATCTTCTAGTTGATCACCCGCGAATGGACCAGTCTAACTGGTTTTACATATGTATATTCAATACCCACAAAAAGGGTACAATAAAGCTGTGGAAATTTATGTAAGGGGCACCAGGTGACATCAACGACCACATGAAATGTGTAAGTTATTGATCAGCATCAATAGTCGCTATGATCTAACCATGTTCGTTCGTCTGACGATTCGTCTGTCTGACTATCTGTTTGTCTGTCTGAGCATTCCGATCTGGAAGTGTATAAAACCTACAAATGTGTTGTTGCTAGTGATGTGTTCTTGTTCTAGTTTTTATTGAACAGACATCACTAATACCAGTATCTATTGATTATAAATTGGCATCAATATCATCAGCTGATAGCTTATATTATTTAAAGTTATCTTAATTATTTTCTATATCCATCATTCTGGCATATATATATCATAAAGCTGTGCTAAGAACTTTCGGTCAAATCAACATTGTCAGACAACAATTTTTATCTTTACCATAAGTAAAGTTTCTTAAATTCCGAATTAAGAAATTATAAAATTAAATTAATAAAGATTTTTTCTTATCTTATTTGCGTTTTACAAGATATCTTCACCAAAGTCATGAGTAATGTTTCTTAAATGTTTGCAACAAATTAAACACATTTCTATTTTAATTTCATCTATATACTGATAATTCGAATTATATTTCTAAACTCAACAGTTTATATAATACTATAAGACCAACCCCTACAAGTAAATTCCATTGAATTTATGAGTTTTATTTTTGAAATACAAATGTATATGTAAATATATATATCGTATAGCTGCGATTACACTCTAGTCGAGCTCTCACGACTAGAGCTTATGCATACTTGCCATATTCACGCTACTCTGCTAAAAGTGCCTTAATTGAAAAGTGGACAAAAACGCATTCCGGTTAGATGTGTATGAATTTACTATACGTTGCGTAGGTCACTCGGTCATCAACTAACTAGCTAAATACTTGGCCAGCTGGCTGGCTGTGTGGTTGTCCATTCATTATCTCATTTCCGCTTGAATAAGCAAAATTTTTATACTAAATATATATGTATATATATCTACATACATATCACATACATATCTACATACAGACAGATTCAGTCGCGCACATGCTCTTCTAAAAATGTAATAATGCAAATTGCAAGCGACAGTGAGAAATTCAATTAGCTTTGAGCTGTCGACAATACTTGCAAAGGGTCTGGGGAAGGGAACCCAAAAATGTTTTGTATGAACATGTGTGTCTGTGTGTGTGTGTGTGTGTGTGTGTGTGTCGCGTCATGGCATAATTTAATTTGAACGCTGCTCAGTCAGTTATTCCAGAAAGCATTCATTCAGCCAATCAGCTATCTCGCCTCGTACGCCGACTAAATAATATTTATATATACACACATATATATTTATATATATATATTTATATGTTTAAAAATATGTATGCATTCATTCATTTACTGAGCTTAATAGCCGTAAAAGGTCTTTTTAAATTTATCATCCTTGACTGACAGTGTAAAACTATTCAGTAAAAGTATCTTAACAAAATATCCCACTTAACCAAATTATGCGAAACTTCTGCATTCTGTGCTGCATTGGTCAAAGATATATTTGTAATTTAATTTTTTTATTTATATAAGATAAATATATATAGATAAAATGATGGACTTTAAATATTTATTTATATTTAAATTTGTATTTATAAATATTTGCAAACTATAATAAAAATAAGTATTATTTTGATTTGAATTTGTCAATTACGTCAATAATCCCACAATATGTATATGGAAAATTTGTTCGTGACTGAAAATATTTCAAGTGTGCATAAATGACTTAATGCCTGAAAAGAAACAAATTATTCGGTTAAAATGAAACGCAACAAGAATTGAAAGGCATTTATTAAATATGTATATATGGCTAAATGAAAATTTTTATGTATATGGATGGATGCTTAAGAGCCGCAATGCAAACAAAACTCTAGTCCAGTTTAGTTCAGTAATTAAACTTAAGTGGAATTAAAGAAATTGCAAGCAATTATTATTTGTCATTAGTGGTTGTCGGATAAAAAGGGGTGTGGCAAACGAGAACTGCACGATTTTTGTTTTAACTCTCGACCAAACAGAAAACGAATGAATGGCCCTTTGGAGCTCGCATCAAGAAATGCACGAGTAACAATTAATTTGTGCGAATTAATGAATCCAAGGGGAATGGACGAATGGACCACTGGCCATACAATTGACCAACTGAATGAGAGGCAACCATTGAAGATGTTGATTGCTCCAGCGATTATGGGAATATGAAGTAGTGGCATAGAAGAGCCCAAGGAATCGTTGAATTGCTGCGGGGATCGGTCGGGTGGCACTCTGGCAACAATAAATTGATACTTGAGTGGGAATGCCGACGATTATAGTAGTCGACTCAAATCAATTTAAGAATAAGAAAACCAGTAAGGTTGCTCTAGTCGAGCAGATACCCTGCTCTAAACAGAAGTGATTAGCTTTATATAATATATATGTAGTAAGAGCTGGCAGTCAGATATGGCCATGTTAACTCGTCCCTTGATGCTGATCTAGAGTATCTTCGTATATACTCTAAAGGACGGTATCATTTTTAATGGGTTCAGCTAAAGCTGCTGATGTCCCCCTCGTAGAATCAACGCCATCAACACCAGCAACATTGCAACTGCTGCAACTCTCAAACGATTTGTCGATTGCATTTTGTTGCAGCATCCGCAACTGTACTAGAAAAAGCGGTTTTGGATTAATGTGGTCTAGAACAAAAAAAAAAAAAAAAAAAACAAGGAAAAGAAAGTATGAATGCCCTCAAGCGATTTGTTGGGAAGTGATATAAAGGAGAATAACGCCAGCCAAGCAACGCGGCCATCTGCGGCATGCTCTTTGTTACAATTTCTATTATCCCCTCATACGATTACGATTTTTATCGTAAGTACGTCTCTAAAATTTAATATTATCAAAATTGGATTTGCTCGTAGCCAAATTCTACGCTTAAATAGGAGCGAGTTAAGTACGAATCTAGAAATATGCTGAAGTGAGTATAGAAGTACTAATATACATCCAACAAATGTATATTGGATAGAGTCTCATGAGCTTTATTGTTTCGACTATAGCATTCTCGATTATGAGGCTATGTTGTCGTTTGTTGCCAAGCTGCAGAAGATATTGGAGGATGGTAAGCCTCACAAGGCAACACTTAGGAGACGTTGATGCCATGCTCTATGTGATCTATTGTTGTTGCTTTGCAACATGCATAGACAGTGGCACTTAGACAGCCGCGACTTATGGCACTTTAAATTTAATATCAAGTACTAGTATATATATAACTTACTTATATATATATATATATATATAGATATATAGACCTAGTAGCTATTCTGCGATGATTTTAAATTAGTAAAACAAGTACATTGAGCAGCTAATTCTTATATAAACCCACTTTAAGTAATGATTTATGTTCCCTACTAATTTCTAACTAATATCCGTTCTCTCTGTTCTGTTTACAGGTAAATCAAGAAGTTTCCATCTATGCTTTTAATAAACAAATTATCTGTCAGCAATGAGTAAGTATTAAAGGGCAATAAATACTGTGAAGCTCGTATATAGTTGTTACTCAGGGCGAGAGTTTAAATTATTACACTGTTCGGGATTAGTTGATAATCAGCCACACAAGCGATATAAATAATAAAATGTCATATTTTACAAAGTGTTCATAAGCTGAGCTTGTCGAAATGCATTCCACTCTGCACAGAGCGAAATAAGCTACGAACTTTATTGGAAAATAACAACAGCAAAATAAAAAATATAAAAATATATATGTGTGGGACAAACAAGAGCCGCTGGCCGGCAAATTGCAAAGAAACCGGAAAACAAAGCCAATGGCAAATAGAAAAATTGCAACAAATATGGCAGCGACAAATCCATTGGCTTGCCACAAACACAACTGTACAAATTCCGGCTCTACACTTGTATGAAACAGGGCTAACCGATGTATAAATATTAAAGCTGATATTAAAGCTGCTCACACGATCTCCCTTTTTAAGACTCTTAAAAGGTGAGATCATATAATCGTATTATAATCTAACTAACGAGCTGTGAACTGCTAGTTTTCTATTAAAAATACTTAGTTGACTATTATATGTATATATTTGGATTAGAGGGTATCTTCTAGTTAAGCTTATTTGCCTGTTTTTATTTTACTCATTGCTTAGAGAGTGTGGGAGCTTTGAATATTGCTTTTGCTTGTATGCTAGTTATTAATTCGCAATGTGAGAGTGAGAGTGCACACATTGTGCCAACTTTTTATCTTACTTCCAGCGTAACTAGAACAATCTCAAAACCAGTAGTTGCAACAACAACAGCAACAACAGCAAGAACAACAACAAACAAACAACCACAACTGACTGCAACTGAGTGCATTCATTTGTGCGTTCATTGAACTATGCCGGCAAATTGTTGCTCTAATACCAAGCGCAGCAACAAACATCGCGCGCATGTGCGAAATCTAAATACCCTGCAAATCAGTTGTAAACTCAACAGAGTCTTTATCATTCAATGGCGTAATTGCTTTAATATCAGTCAGTTATATCAATAAATAAATCTGAGTCATGCTGCTGTTATTTCATTTTGTAATAATGTAATAACTTACAAGTAAGATTAAGTTATTTATTGGTAGTCATAATCATGCAATAAACCGGCAACAGTTTGTAGCTCTTGAAGGGGTATTTTGTAGTCGATGGCACATCGACTAGAGTACGCTTACACGCTGTGGCTCCTTGTGTGCTTGTAGTTGTAAAAGCTATTAAATGGTTTGACTAGCTCGCTTATTTAGCACTTTGTCTCGGAGCAAGCCTTTCTCTCTCTTCGCCACCTCTCTGTCTGTCTGTCTGCCTGTCTGCCTGTCTGTCTGTCGGTTAGTATGCGTACAGATTACGCATACGTCATGCTGGTATAGATTCGCCTTACTGCTATTTGTTTTGTGCAAAAAAAAAAAAAACAAAAAAACATTTAACAATTTTCATTCATAAATGCCATTAAGAGCAACCGTTGACAGCGCTGATATTGACGTTGCCGCCGCTGCCTGCCTTTAATGAGGTTTACCAAAAAAAAAACCAGTAAAGAAAAATAGCAGCTAAAGCGAGCAAGTGAGAGGCAGAGGGACGAGGGGATGAGTATAAATAATCGAAGCTCAACATAAAATCACAGTTGGAATTTGGGTTTCTAGCTTAGATAACCTGTTTTTTGTTGCTGGTTTTCATTATTATTATTTTTGTTGTTGTTTTGTCTTTGTTTTTTCTGCTTATGCAATTGCCAGTAATTCGAGTGGCGAACTCGTTTCTATGCTGTACAAAATGATTGCTATTGCCGGCGCTGCATTTTTAAGCTAAAAATAAACAGCATAATTGCATATTTGCTGCCTCAGTTTGTGGATTGTCGGTTATAATACCCTGTAATCATACAAACGTGTTGTATATCAGCATGTAGTTACATTTATATATGGCAATATCTAGGTCATCTAGCCATCTCTTTAAATAAATATATATTTGTTTTAGTCATGCTCTCTTGAGCAAACCTTTTCTGTTATATTTTAATCATTAAACATTGAGTCCATGTGCCCATAAGAGATACGGTTATTTTTATTGTCGATAAGTTGAGCTGTTTCTTAAATAATGATAAGAATTGAATAGCTTTCAGTTCCTCAATATTGATGAGCTGTAGATATATTCAAATTAAATGAAATCGTGTGTTTATATTTATCAAAGAACATTGCGTACAGGGTGTCGCCAAGTCAAACTATCGTCTCGAGTTTTATTTATTTTGTTTTATACCCAGTACCGTCTGGGTAATTAATTTTTGAAATAAAGTAAATGTAGCCCCAATAGCTGTCATATTAAATATCAGACGCTTTCTTTAATTAATGCTCTCTTTATTGAGATATGAGTAGCTAGACTCCGTTCCGCAAGGGTATGCACCCATCGGCGTACTTTAGTCAGCTGTTTTTTTTTGTGATTTTTATGCTTTTGTTTGTTTGCGTTTTTGTTTATTTTCTTGTTACCATTCCGGGCAGCGGAAGACACAAATTCAGTTTTCGGGCTTGTCAACCAGAGCAAATAAGAGAAAATTGGTTATATTTTTGGGGCGGATGCGCAGCGCATTGAAAAACCAAAAACAAAAACAGTTTCCAAGTAAAATATGCAATTTTTATGGCAATAAGTTGAAAGTCAACTCTGACTTTCTAGATAGTTCAGAACTTAAACAATAGCGAGTTTTCACACGCCAAAGTCCACTTTTACCAATGGCACTGTTATGCAGATGCATATCACAATGTAATTACATGCATACATACCCTGTAAATACATATATACAAACAAATTTCAAGCCGTGGTGATCCCTACTCGATGGTCTCTGCTGGTCTGTCTGTGTTCAACAACTGTGAGGAGTCTGTTGGACAAGTACAGCGAGAACGAAGTGGTGGGTGCATTTTTTTTTTTTTTGGTTTTTGGCCACTTAAAATGCAGCCGCCACATGAATTATTTATGTGCAACTTTTCTGTTGCAGCTGCACACAGGCACACACATATTTGCATAATAACTTGCATCATCTGATGGCTGCTCTCACTTTGAGAGCAATGAGCAGACATTTGCTCGCGGCTATTTTTCTGTTATTTAAGCCAAGCTAAACGGAGCTGAAATGCAAAAACACAAAAAAAAAATAAAATAAATGGATAAATAAAATAACCTTGTCATTTGGCTGACTTCTTCACTGTTGATTGAGATAGTCTTTAAATACATTTGAACACATTTGAACACATCTGGTGTAATGTATTTATTTTCTTATGTTTACGCACAATTGTGATGACACAATTTTAATTAGATTTGAGCATGATTCAGTGTGTGAAATATACAAATCTAAACAAATGTTTCAATTATTTGCGACTAATGTCTTTACGCCAATGTGTTTTATGTTCACACTTTTAAATGCTGACAGCATCCATTATCTCTCAAAATGTACCCTTCAATTAAATATGTGTGTGTTTGTGTAACGAGTTTGTTTAGTATAAATAATTATAACTGTACGTAGTAGACACGTTTACTAACACTAACAGCTGTATTGATTCAATTGCCATTATTTGCGTTAACAACGTATTTTTTTGTTATTGTGGAATCCATTCAGAATTTTATATTGCTAATTTGTGAATTTCTAAATTCTGAGTTGTTATTGTTTTTATTAGTAATTTGTTTGGTATGCAAAAATATTTTATTGCGGTGCGGCTAGTAGCTAAAAATGTAGGCGTGTCTGTTTCTTTATTCACAATCTACACGGTGTTATTGTGTAGCTTGCGTATGTCACAGATAATACCCAGCATTGTGTCATGATCAGGTATAGGTGTCCGAGCTGAGATCGAGGGGCAAAGTAGGTGCGGCGCCGGTGGAGCTAAGCACTCGATTCTGAATGCATGGCAATTCAGTCATTTGTTGAGTTTCTTAATATAATTTATTACTGCAATAACCTTCAACTTTTAAATGTCGATGCTGCAGTTGTTTTTTTTTTTGTTTATTTTTATTTTTATTGTTGTTGTAGTTATGGTGTGTGTGTGCTCAAAAATATAAGAAAAAAAAAAAAGTTGACAGGCCAAAAACGTGAATTTAATAGACCTTGGCTGGTTTTCCATTATAGCATTTTGTCGTAGCCACGAGTCATGAGAAAAACTCGATGCAGTTGTTTAGTTCATTGACACAATTTTCACATTTTATGCACTTGCCACAAATATTGTTTATGCCAGTTTGCATGGAGAGTGTGCGTGTGTTCGTGTCTTGACCCTTAACAAAAGATAATCAAGTCAGCTAACATCCAAATTTGAATCATTCCAGCATATTATATAGCAGTCTTAAAGCGAATTCCAATCAAATTATAGACTACGTTTGCACATATGTTTGAAAGTTGCTTGGTGCCTGTTCTGTGGATTCTACGACTAACCAGCTGTGTGACTGATGCATATGCCATATTTATACATTGCTAAGGTCTCTGTCCCTATTTGGAAACTTATTTTTCTGCAATTGCTTTATAAATTGCACAAAAATTCCATGCCCAGGCCTATGTCCTTAAGTTGAAGTATCTTTAAGTGTTATGTTACTTGATCTCAATAAAAATCACTGTCCATTAATCTGTCATGTACTCAGACACATTTGCTCGGTTTCTTATTCACATTTTCACGCCATTGCACTCGGCCACCCAGTATCGTAATTTAAAACTTTTGATTTCGTGTTGCATTTTGCATATTATATATTTTGTTTTAACCATGAAAAGAAAATGCCGACACAAACCAATAAGGTTTTTTATGTAAGGAAAAATAAAGAAGTTATAATTTTTTTTGCAGTTGCCGTTCTGATTATAGTTTTCTATCCAGTTCGATTTGGCTGTCCATTTTGATATTAGCTATAATTCATTCAAAATTGTTAAAATGGTTTAGGCAAAAGATGTAATTGGCAAAAGGCAGCATCGCAAAATGTATACATTCCTTCTAATTTGAATATAGGTTCCTGATTATTCTATTTTTTATCTATAAAACCGGTTTGACATATTCAGGGTATCTTCAAGTCGAGCTCTTTTACTTGTTATTATGTCTCCTTTTGCCTCATTTAGCTTGTTTTAAACATTGCACATATAAAATATAAGATATTTGAAATTTTATTTAAGAAAAAGCACCAATAACCGAGTCTGCAAGGTTATATAGTCTTTAGGATGCCTTAGAAAGCTGTTTTTACTTGATGGGTTACAAACATTCCCCCCTTCTCGTAAGCCAATAAACCTTTTTTTTTATACAATTTTACGTATGGCAAGGTAGAAGGGAGTCTAATACTGTTTTTCTTTTCTTTATTCAATGAGTGTTTCCCAGACGGAGTCGGGAAAATGACGCCCTAAAGTTACGCATTAAAGTGCAAAAGAGCATACATATGGTGAGCCAAGCGGAGTCAAGCAATTCGAGGCGGGGCGCGTGGTACCAGCCCAATCACACTAAAAGGTGTTACACCGCAAATGCTGGCAGCAGCGCCTTTTACGACATTCTTGAACAATCCACAGGCGCAATTCCTGTTTCCGCTTCCTCAAGTTGAGGGCAATTGTAATTTTTATTTGCTTACTAGCAGACGCACAAGAATAATACCTGCGTCGAACATATTTTCTCATTAATAATTATAAAGAAATGCATGCAAATAGCAAATTTTCTTTTCAGAAAATATTTGTTAACAAAAGAAAATATTTGCACTAATTGGAAATACCGGAAAAAAATGCTTTGTGGAATCTTAAAATGTTGTTTAGTAATAATAACAATAATAACACATAAAAAACCATTCCCTGCACATTAGACATATTTCTCAAATTTTTAGAAAAATGTACCCTGATATTTAGAAACTAAAAACTATTGTTTTTTTTAGAATAAAACAACCGAAAGTGAAAATTTTCTTGAATTCAGTTCGCAATTAGAACTTAGCTCTTTAACATAATAGACTGTTATTTACTAGAACGTATATTTAAATATAAATCCCTATACTAACTGTCTTTTTTTTGCATTTAAATATATTAAAGTAAACATTACATAGAATTCAGTTTTGGTTTTTTGCTACCTTTACCCAGTTGTCGTGATACGTGTAGTCTTCTGAGTTTTGGTTCATTTTACTGCAGGCGACACGTTGCGACGTGATGCTTTGGTTGTTTCTGTTGGGGGTTTACAAGCTTTGCATTTTTGCGCCGTAAAAGCAGTGAGTTGTAAAATTTAAATTTATGTGCTTTACACGATCTCCCTTTCCGGTTCGAGCCGAGGGACCCACAAATTGTTATCTGCTAAAGATTTTCGCACAAAACTCATGCCAACATATTTATTTGGGTCTTGGCAAGGAAGTTATGCCTGCCCGGCTCCAATTACAGCTGCCCCCTTTTTTTTATTGAATGTTTAAAGCCACCCCGGTGTCATATAGGAATACCATTAAACAGTGACAATGCCACCCCAAGTTGCCGCACTTACTGGTCACTTGGTCGCTGAGCCACTGATGTTTGGCCTGCTAATGTACATGTTTGTGTTGCTGTTGCTGTTGTGGTTGTTGTTGTTGTTGTTGTTGTGTCCGACCAGACGGCTGTGCTGCTTCTGGTGGTGGCATATAAACTGGGTTTTAATTTTCTAATTACACACGGTAAACAAATGAAAATTTATTGTGGCCACCGTTGCTAAAAATGTTTGTGTTACTACCAACCTACCTACCGACTGGCTCCGATGAGGGTGTGGCGCCTAACCCTCCCACAACTTCGGCATTTATGCAAACACACTTTGTCGAGTATATGCTTGTGTGTATGTGTGTGTGTTGAGTGTGAGTGTGAGTGTGAGTATGCCCCACCTTAGTACGCATTTAGAGAAATACCCTTTATGACTATGGGCCCGTTTGACTGTGCGCTTCGGGGGTTGCCACCGGCAATGGCAACAGCAGCGCTAGCAACATGCAACAGTCCTTGTTGTCGTCGTCAATTTTGTTTAAAGCACCAAGTGGCAAGGGTAAGTCGTGGCACGCACACAACACACACCACACACACACACACACACACAGAGAACACAGCACACACCCGACACCCCCAGCGAGTCACAGCAAAATTTATTAAAAATGACGCTTCGCTTGTGCCAGCTGCTGTTAGCCCTCTTCTGGCGCGATTTTGGCCAAGGTAAAACAAATGTAGTGTAGTAGACAGAAAATATTATTATTATGCATAGTAAAAAGTAAGAGCGTACAAACAAATCGTAAAAGTTCACACATATCCCCGTTTCGAGGCGTATTCTCAGCTTATACTCTTTTCAAAAACACAAAAAGAAAAAACATGAAAACTAATAAAAGGTTAGCATTAAAACTGAACGACTCTTTTTAAGGAAAGTAGCAGAAGCCCATATTATAAATAATTTTATTAAAATACAGCTCAAGAGGCATCAGCATTTCTTAGGTAATATATTATAGGATATATTTCAGTCGCGCTTACCTGACCCATGAATTAAAATTCGCTTACTTATGTGTGTGAAAGCATATGTAAATTCGTATTACCCTCTGAGCGTTGTGTATTTTATTTTATTTTATTTTTTTTGATGTCAGTCCTTTGTGTGTGTACTACTGACCCTGACTGTGAGTCACCTTTCGATTCCAGGGGCTGGTTCATGCACGATTAGCCTGCTGAACCCAATCAAAATTGGTAAAATCTGGTAACAAGGATATTAAGGAATGCAATTCATGTACCAGTCAGAGGGCAGACTCCACTTCCTGCTCAGCATCAACCACATTTACATCGATATAGCCATGTACAACGTTTGTCTGTCTGACCGTTTCAATCTCATTAAAGACATAAAGCAACATTAAAGTTGTTAAAGAAATCGTATATATTTTTAAGGCAAATAACAATTTACTGAGTACATGTGTTCAAATTGCAAATCATTTTGAACTCATGTGGTACTTACCTAACTGAAATGTTGTCTAATGACCGAAGGAGTAAAGAAAAGGGCTTTTCAAAATTATATTTCCATATTTGAAACGATTGTCTTTTAATATATCTACTAGTGTAATCATCAATTGTTGTAAAGATCTACAAACATTTATAGAGAGAGAGAGAGAGAGAGAGAGACCACAGAGTAGCCTCTAGGAAAACTGCTCCGTTTTGGGCTGTTTGTGTTTTATCTACCGCTTTTGCGCATTTAGCCAGTGCACTTTTGTTGTTACTTGAACACTTTGGCACCACTTGAAGCAACGTCAAAGTGCAACTCATTATAATTGAGAGCCGGGCCAAAAGCTGTTAGACATGATTAAGTACAATGAAATAAGTAAATGCTGCTAAACATCAAGGGAGATAGAAGCTAAAAAAAAAAAAAAAAATTAAAAAAAAAAAGTGTCAACAGCACTTGAAAAAGCCATTGTGTTTGCCTGTACTTATCTCTTTGCAGCTGGCAAACACGTCGTCATCTCCTGAGTGTGTGTGCGTGTCTCTATACACCACTACACTAATGTGTGTGTGTGCCTATGTGTGTGTCTGTGTGTGTGCCTGTGTGTGGGTTTGTGTTTGTGCTTAAGTGTTGCAAAGGTACTCAATTAAAAACATCAAATATGCTTTACTGATTATCATTGAAGAACGTTGTCCTTTTGAACAGATCAAGGACGAAATTAAGCATCAAACAGGCAGGAACTTCAAAAATAAACACATCTTAAGCTAGCTTCATCTAGCTTAAGTAAAACTAAAGATATTTTTAATAATAAAAAATATTATTATTTATCTATAAGCGCTATGTATTTTTTTTTTAAGAGGATTTCTTTCAAGAAACGCAATTGATCCCATCTAAAATATAAATATATCTATAAATAACATTGATGTTTAATGCTGCTTGTCTGTGTTCTCGTCACACTGTGAATGAGTCCAATAACGTATGTAATATCTATGCTGGCAACTTGCTAACACACACATCAGCACATTTGTGGTTTGATTTGTATTGATTTCTTTCTCATTGCTGTCGCCTGCGGTTCTATTGCAATTTTATGACTCAACATTATTTTGCTTTGCCTAGTCTAGTGTGAAGGAACCAATAATACGGTCACAACTGAGAATTACATCAGGGAAAATTCAATAAGCGTTTTCATTTGTTAAAGATACACACAGCTCGTCGCTTAAGGCAATTTATTTGCTAGAATTGGGAAAGAGAATGAAAATTTAACTTCCGTCCACTTCCATCCAATCCGTTTCTATGCGTTACTTTTGATAAGAACAACATTAACAGATCCTTGAAGGAGTTCATTGAACGATTTGTGACTCTTGTTCTAAAATTGTAGGAAATGCTATCATTTCTCCAGTTTAAAGCATTTAGATCGAAATCGATTACTGATAGCAAATCTAATTTTTAAAAATTATTAGATACAGACTTGGGTTTGTAATAGTTCCTAATTGAGTTCTGTCTCGATTAGAGCATTTTTACGTGTCCAGAATATATTTGATTGTTTTGTGCTTTTCCGTTTTATTTGTACAAATATAGAGGTCTTTTCGTAACTAAACAGACCACAGGACATTCAATTAATTGTGGGCTTTTTTTTTTGTCGGTTCGTCAATTGCCGTATCCTTTTTTTTCACAATTATTCTTTATATTCTTGTGGAGCAAGATCAAAAGCAAACAGCAGTAGCTGCGCTTGTTGTGCATATGAGCGTCTTTATCCGTAGATGAAAGTCCTGGGCCTGATGGCGGGGACAATGCTGAAAATTTATTCATGACACAGCCCAGCTGGAAAATGAACACACGACACACAACAAACTGGAGGCACTTCAATACGAGCCCAGGACAGGATAGGACAGGATAGGACAGGACAACACAAACAAAGGAGCATGCAAAAAAAAAAAAAAGAAAAGTTACTGCTCCGTTTTTTCCAGAAGGGTGTGGCTATCATTGCCATCAACAGTAAACACTCGAAATCATGAAATGCAACAGCAAAAGGCGCCGGCATCACTTGTGTAATAACAACAAAGCAATCAGCAAGGCGGCCATAATATGGGCGCTCGTAAAAAAGGCTAGAATATCAAGTGAAATCAACCAAATTGCATGAAAGTGTTACAGTTATATGGCATCACACATTTTTCAAATCTGTGCAGTAATTGGCCAAGAAAATTCAACGCTTAAATTATTTAAGAATTATGTTCCTATTGCATGTAAATGTATAATTCTGAATTCTAACAACAGGTTTTTCTACTAACTAATTGATTAAAATAATGGAACAATTTCATCCGTTATCCAACTATTATGTTAAATAAATTCATATTTACTCTTCTATGGTGGAATGATTTTAATACAGATTTCTTAAATTATAAATAATCTTGCTACTCTACATCGATTCTCACTCCTGTTCTTTAATATATAACTTATGATCTTTCACTTTCATAATATTACTTAACTATCATTAAGTGTAAAAAATTGTTGGGCTGCATTCGCGATGAAGCGTCAGCCGCGTTTTCTGCATTTCTAAAGTCTAACGCAGACAATGCCATTATAATTTGTACAGCTTTGGTTCAACTCAACCACAAACAGTGGCATTAGTCGTAAACAATAGCAAAAATAATAAAACAGGCTGAATTAAAGTATTGCCGCAATGCCTGTGGCTACAGAAAAAAAAAAATTAAAATAATGCACACATATAGCGATAGGTGTAATAGAGATAGAGAGAGAGAGAGAGAGAGAGAAATGTAGAACTAATGGCTTTAACAAATGTTTACAATCATTTCTCTGCCTCCCGTCGACTGGCTGGCCACGAAAACAATTTGCAAATTGCTGGCCAAAAAAGAAAAAAAAAAATGAAGAAAAAAATGGCGCCACCTTCGCCTTGCGCCATCAATTCAACAGCAATTATAACAAAGACAATAAAAGAAGAAGCAAAACGAAACGAGAACCAGCAAGCACAACACACACGTTGCATAAAAACAATAGGCGCAACTTTAACGGCTGGTCGCCTTGATCATTATCAGGCACTGTTCCCCGGCAGGCAGTCACTGCGGCTGGGGAAGTGACTCTTAAGTGACTGCTGCGGCTGGGTTTTGAGGCCAGGCTTTGCTGGTAAAGTTAAGGTCGAGTGAGCAAGCACAATTCGCAATATGCATATGCACAATACAATCGACCAGGACGACACCTGCACGAGGTGCACACTCACAGACACAGACATAGGCACAGGCACAGGCACAGGCACAGTCACCAACACTGTCACTGGCATCGAAACCAAAACAAAAACCAAAACAAAAACACAAACAAAACGAGCGTGAAAATTTTAGTGCTTTACCATAAACTAGTTGGCACAGGGCCCAGTCCAAATTCCCGCAAACACACACACACACACACACACACAGACATATATATTTATACAAAATATACACACGCTAGCTTTTTATGTTGGCGCCGCCTGCCTCGGCCGTTGGCCCTTTTTGGCTGGCTCTTGTTATTACTATTACTATTCTTATTTTGTGGGGCCCTGGCCATAGCTCAGGCTATGGCTACGGCTCCGGCTCAAGCCCCGGTCCCGTCACCGGCCCAGGCACAGGAAGCGTGCGTCGCCATATAGGCGCGCCAAGTAGACGCCTAAAACTATGCTTTAGCGTTTAGTGGCAATAACAAAAAAAAAAAAACCAAAAAAAAAATACAAAAAGAGAAGGCACAGAAACGTGAAGCAAGAACGAACCTGACAATAGTTTGAGTATGAGTCTAAATATCGCTATGGGTATGGGCTGTTAGTTCTGGCATTGCATGTTGTCGCAGGCTTTTCGAATGCCACAGTGTAAACAAAAGAAAAGCGATATATTCTCCTCGTTTTTTTTTTGATTATTTATTTTTTTTTTTTGCCACAAAACTTTCGTTAACACGAGAAATTGCATGCAACCGAAATTTACAGCTGACTGAGCTGACTCTGTGTGTGTGTGTAAGCGTGTGTGTGTGTGAGACTCTGGCAAATGTGGCACTTTCTGCAACGAAAGCAACTACAATCCCTGAAGGTTATTGTGGCAAATTGTGCTTTTGCATGAGAGCCTTAAGCAGCTTATGTGTTAGTCCAAAAAGCACAACAATCAATTTGCCTTGCCACTTTTCAAGAGACTGCCGGCCTATGAAAGTGTTCTGCATATAAACATGTCCAACTCTTTCTTGCCTCAAACGATTTATTTTTTCATAAGCCACATTGCAGCTTAGCAACCCAATTGAATGATACGGTTAACTTTACTTTATATTGTGGAAATCTCAGATGTAGTAATACGATACGTTCAGTTCCAATAATAGAACTTAACCTCACCACATTGAAATAGTACGGAAAGGCGTAAACACTGGAAAAGGAAAACTGTTTGCAATGTTATCAAACTTGACAAGTATATTAGGGGTAAACTCCTCCCTTGATTGGTCAACAATATTCCTGGCGACGCCCACGCACGCCACCACTAATCGCCCAAAACTTATACCACCCACCGATTTAGATCCACAATCATTTCATCAATTTATCAGGACGATTAGTTCAAGTCCTTCTGAAATGTTGAGAAAGGAGAGGAAAGGAAAGGAAAGGAACCCTGATTTGGACTAGTATTTTGTGAGATTTTGTATTATTTATGATTTGCGCGCATCATTTGTAAAGTAAAGAATATTCAAATAAAATGTATATTCTTCGTTTTCAACATTGAAAAACATAAATACAGAGAATCTCCTACTCGAGATCTTTCGACCAAAGCCTGATCTGTTTGCTTAGTCAATGGCCCAGTCATTAGCGTATTTCTGTTAATTGTTGTGTTTTTTTTTCGTTAATAATTTAACAATCTTCATTTCCAGAAAACAAAATCAATATAGATATATATATATATGCATATTTTTTTTTAACAAAAAAGGTGTCTCAAAAGCAGCATGTATGTTTATTATGTTTAAAGGCCTCACATCCGCTGTTGTTCTAATGAGTCACTTGTACTCTTCGTATCCATTTGCATTGTGCATCGCACCGCGTACCAAATTTAGTAAAGCTCTGCTTATAATTTATTCTAATGGCTTTTTGGTATGTTGCCAGCCAGCCAGCCAGCCAGCCCAGGCAGCCAGTTGGTATTCGCCATTGGACACTTTTGGTCGCTTTTGTCGACGGCTGCCAAACGGTTACGCAAGCTGAGCCGGTTTCCACTTTTGCATTTTGTTTAGCTTCAACACATTTGCCACCAGCAGAAAAAAAAAAAAACAAAACAACAAAAAAATTCAACGATTTTACTAGCGCTGCGGCACACGAAAGTTGCTATGACCTGTCCAACGTTTGTTTTGATTGAATGCAGCCGGTTTTACGGTTTCAATAGTCATTGCGACCATACGATTCTTGTTCGGATTTACAATCATATTTTTTATTGTTACCATTTTAGTGCAATAGAATTTTAATCAATTTATTTATTTAAATTCAAACACATGGCGCGAAGTGTCGGATATATTGGCCTAGTTCAATAGGGGAATTCAATTGTTATGCTCTGCACCCTTTATATATGGGTACAGAAAAACATCAGTATTTGCTGAGCATATCCTCAATATAATAGGTTTATACAGAAGTAAATATCTGCATAGACTAATTTGAGTCTTAAGGAAGAATTGGGTTTAATTTTATTATAACGTGCGTTAGGTTAGATTAAAAAAAACCGACTCAATTGGATCAGATTTAAGCCATTGAGTCACATTTATTTACAAGATTATGACTTAGGAATAAATACTAACCATAATGTCATATTAATGCATGCCTTCGACTAGAAATGATTATAATAATATATTGTCAAATGTAAGTTACCTATAAATGTATAAAGAGTGTTAGTATAATTGGCTTGTATTCAGACTTGTGGTTCTTAATTTTCAGAATTTTGAGTGAGAAGATTTAATTGAAAATAACTATAATTTGTAGCATGCAACTTGTAGTGTAAGTAATATGCCAGTAATAGTTGTAATAAGACTCACAGAACAATAACTTCTATACATATATATAACATTGATATTGTGTGATCATCAAGTTGTTAAGAAGAAGAGATAAATCGAGGTGAATAAAGTGAAACAAGCCGACGTGTTTGTAAAAAATAAATATTAGTTTGTTTTGATTGCTAATCATTTGCATATTGTTTTCAAATTTCCCACGATCATGTAAAACAGTGTGATGAGATGATAAAAAGAATATATGCTAAAAATAAACGCACACGCTGCATACTCTAAACTGTATTGAGTTAGTTGAAACTGTTCAAGGCTGCTCATATTTAACCGGTTTCGGTTTTTCCAGATGCTCAGTTCACTTAATATTTGTGCTGCGACGATCTAACACAGATATAAACATGTATATATATAGATATATATATATATTTATACACATACACATGCACTTGTATTAGCGCATTTTTGTGAATAGCGTCATGCATAAGTCACTTGCAAAGTTAATTTAATTCAACACACACACACACACACAGTAGACAGTAGGTTACAGATACTAAAAGGCGATCAGATAAAACTGGCTTATTCATTCAATCCCCTCTGCCTAACAAAATTGTAATGGTTACCGGCTTTTGGCGCGCTTCAAAAAACAACTTTTTGTTTACAAACAGTTTTCAATACGCTGTAGCCGTAAACAGTTTTATATAGGGTATGCCAAAGTTGAGTTGTACGTTAAATTATAATCTGCACTGTGAGTCAGTACCTGTATGACTGAGGTATACATATGTTCATAAATGTGTATGTATGTGTGTATTTATGTAAATTGGCTGATGATTTCATAAATACATTTGTGAATCGTTTTGGAATACTTTAGGGTATCTCCCAATCGATAATGTCCGACCAGTCACACTCTAACTTGTTTTGGTTGGCTTTGTTTGTTGTCACTCTCCCTCTCCCTCTCCGTCTCTTTCCCTCTTTCCCTCCATCGCTCTCCCCTTCTCTCTCTCTCTCTCTTGCATAAACATGCCGCATCGGCTGCGTCGCACATCAAATAACATAATTTGATATTCAAATTCCAAGCCAAACAAATTTTAATTTGAAAAGAAAACGAAATTGAATTTCAATTTTGACTACCTGCCTCCAGTTGACTGAATGACTGTTGTCAGTTTGATAAGTTGACGACTGTCTTGTCACACACAAACACACACACACACACACACACGATTAAAAAAAATATATGCTAATTTGTATACAACTTTTTGGTTATTATCGTAGATGAAGCAGAATCGCTCTTACCCCTTCCTTCTCAGCTGCTTTTGTGTGTATGTGTATGTGTGATTTTTTTTTTGTTTCAAAGTGTTTATGTTTATGCATAATTTTGTTTAAAATCTCGATCTTGTATTGGACTAAGAATGAATAGCGTTTACTGTTGTTGCGCAAAGTGTCTATACATACATATGTATATGCTCTTGTTCAGATATGATGTCATGATGCTACTCTCATGGATAGCACATTCCACAGATTACCAGCAGTGATATTGCGTGGCTGAACTGATCTATTGCACATAGACAATTTATCATTTTTGCCATGCCCATGTCCATGTCCATTTCGACAATAAAAAGTAAAAGCTTATTAAGTGATTCAGTCAAGTAAGATAAGCAACAGACCAACAAACTAATGACAGTCAATAAACACACTGTGTGGCTGTTTGTTTAGCTGAAGTAGACATTTCTTGACTACAATCGAACAACGAAGCAGCTTACAATTAACCACATATATTATTAACCACACATCCAGCAAGTGTACTTATTTAATTAAGCAATATGTGTATGCATATGTGGAATGTGGACAACTACAAGTGTTCTTCAATGTGTATATATTTCAAGTTTTATGTGAGAATGTGAGTGAGCCGCAACATGACTCATTGAATAGCCCCTATCAAATGTATTCACAGTTCACAATTCAAGCAATTTGAGGCCTGGGTAAATGCACTTGACAAAACAGCTGATGGAAATGGATGATTCAATGAGCGCCAGAGACATTTTCAGAAGGCATGAGTAAGCCACGAATTCGTGGAAAATCTTTTTGATGTTGTACAGAAGATGTTCTGAATGCAGACATAAAAAGATCAAATTAATAGCGAAAATTTTATAAATAACAGAATTTGAAAATTTAAGAGCTTAGAGCAGAACATATCATAGATTTTACTATAGAAACTAGATAGGTATTTATGTAATTTACATCTCTATAGACTTTGATATAGATATATTAATTTAAAAAGCTTTATTTTTTGGCTATAAGTTAAACTCCTGTTGGTGTTGGTGAATAATTATGCATATTTTATATATATAACCAGCTTGGAGTACAGGGTATCTCGTGGTTGAGCACTGCTACTAGATTTTCTTTATTTATTTATATGGCCGCAATATATCTTCTTCTTCTGTTATGATATTGCAGCTCTGCACATCATCAATATATAAACAATACGTTCTTGCCAGTGCCTCTCTGTAATATTTGCTCAAACTAAATTGAATATGAATAATCTAAGTAAACTGACTAGGTTTTCAAAGGAATCAATCAACTTAATATATTATGCATCTATATTCCAATTTTTCTCTTTGCTATCTTTCGGGTTGACAGCATTTGTTGAATATATTTTGGTTGCACATACTGTCATATAATGAAAAGTCTTTGACACAGTTGACTGGTCAAGAAAATGTAATTTAAAGCCAGCTGTTTGCTGTTTAATTTCGTAATTGAGTTGCTCAAAGTAAGTTAACCGTAAATGATTATAAATGTAGGTAGAAGAAAATAATTAAGATAGCTTCTATGTGTAGATATACCCTACTATTTTTTGGTTAATTGTTCATATGAGTTCTATTTGATCCATTAGTCTAACTAGTTGTAACTAATTGGCAATATTCAAGAAACTTAAGAACGCTCAAAACTTTTCAATTTGATCGAGCATTACGCACTTGACAACAAAATTATAATATCCTCTGCAAGTGTATCAGAATATAGATATATATATATATAAGTAAATATATCTACGTATTGCATCATATTAAGATACATAAGCAGATAGATTGGTGTGGCTGGCTTTTGAACTCAAGTGGCTGATATTTGAATCAGAGAGAGATAGATAATTCGCATAGTAAGTAAATTATTTGCGCACTGCTGGAGAAAATATATAGACGGATAGACAGCAGACAAACGCAAAGTGTATAAACATTCACAAAATGTGCAAATTTATTTAGCCTTGATATTTTCAAAAATTTAAATGCTCATATGCCGGCAGACTGGAGACTTTTTAGGGTGTTGTGCGTGGCATACGGGCAGCATGGGCAAATGTCTTAAAAGTTTACGAGGGGCAGTTCAATTCGTTTCACAGCTGCGAAGATTTCATCATACGCCACACTAATAATGAATTCTTAAATAAATTTGACAGCTATAGCTCGACAGTCTGCTTCTGCGTTTAAAATCAACTCGATTTAAATCAACTAATTTCATTATAAAATAAATGTCTTTAAAAAAAATCATAATTCAATATTTTTTTAGAACTACCCAAATGTGAAATGCGTCAGTAATTTTAAACATCGTATCAGGATTATATTCTTTGCTAATCATAAACGAACCAGATACAACCAAATTATTTAAACTGATTATTTTGCCCCGTGTGTGAAAAAGATGGTCCGCGAGTTGTTTAACTTAACTGCCCCTGTACTTGTTCTATGTGATTTGTCTCCTAACGAATGATCTCATTGCAAATTGAATTTGCCCAGTTCAAACGGAATTCATTCAAATGTTTCCCTTCGCCGAGGGATTCGCATTCGCATTTGCAATGCTTTGCACTTTGCGTTTTTACTACTCAATTTTTTTATGGTCTATGTGCATAGTTGTGTGTGTGTATGTGTGTGTGTGTGTGTGTGTGTGTGTGTGTTTTTTTTTTTTTTTGATGGGCGCAGGTCTCCGTGTCCCATTCGACTTTCGCTGAAGGCTACTAACTGCCTGGGCGACATTGTGACTCCAGCGAGCTTATAAAAAGGTAATAAAATTTTTGTTTACCTTGGTAATAGGAAGTGAAAAGCACACATTTGAATATATTGTATAGAACATATTCGAGTTTTACTTCGTCGCAGCCTTGAGTGGCTCGGCAAGTTTATTTGCCAAGCGAAATGTCGAAAGGATGAGGCTCCATGGCTCCATAGCAGAAAACAGCAGGATAATGTGGCAGTCGCATTCGCATTTGCAACTTCAACATGCGATGTGGTTGGAGTAACAGGAAATTGATTTCTTTTTGTGGTTTGCCTTCCTCTTTAGCTCGCTGTCACGCAAAATTTATCGATGATTGCTTTGCTCCTTGAGCATATTTATCTCAATGCAGATTTTATGCTCCACCAGTAAGCAGCAAGAAAAGATCTCATAATTGCAGTTCAATGCATATAAATAATGGGGTCGCTCTGGTGCGGAATATAATTTATGGCATAATAAACTTCTGATATTTAGAACTGTTGGCTTCAAAGTGACCTAAACTGATTACTTGTTCTAATGTTATTATTAATCTCCAACATATAGCAAAGATTAGTTTGAAGCTTCCCAATTTCGCTGCTCAATAATCAAAAGAATAATATCAACTTGATATTTTTAGTTACATTTCGAACAATTTAAGAAACTCTTAGTAAATCAGATGTTGTAAAATTATTGCTTCAGTAAATAGTCTTAAATTTCTCAGGCTTTGACAGACCATCCACTCTAAATCGAGTCATTAAAATGTTGTTGCATACAGCATGGGGCAACATGTGATCAATATGTGCTCGATTGCATTGCCACACTTTGCGCATGATTAAATGTGCATATATTATTGAATTTTAGTTGGAGCTGCCTGCCAGCACGTTCCTGGCAGTTATCTGTCCCGCTCATATGTGTGCCATTAAAAATTTCCGGACCATACTTCAGGGCGCACTCAACTGTAACTAATACTGCAGTGAATGGGGCAACTGAACTTTCACCTTTAACTTTTGGTCGATTTCTAGTGCGGAAACTACTTTTACGAGGATGTGGGCACGTGGTTGCTCTCCCATTGCTAATATGTCTCTAATACAGCGTATTAATTTATTTAAATTTAACCCACACACACACACGCACACACACACACACACACATAAATTCAAATATGGCAACATCCTTGGGTAAATGTATCTAACCTGGCACAGAGAGAATCAGCCATAGCCATTACAACGTTCAATGACACGGCAAAGTGCGCAATGTGGGAAATTTTTGCCGACCCGTCTGACAACAACCTCGCCACATGTGGCACTGTTTTCTGGGTTCTCAGGTTCTCGTTCTGGCTCTTCCGTTCACTTTTCACTGCTTTGCTGCTATCTATGCCCCGATGATTACAGCAACCATCAGAGCTGGGCTTGTGCCGTTAAACGCTGCACAGCAGACACTGCAGGGAGCGGAGAGGCAGGCACTCAACCAAAAGCCAAGAGGCAAGAGCCAAAAGCAGCACAGCAGCAGCAGCAGCAGCAGCAGCATCAGAAGCAGCGGCAACAGCAGTATCGACATCTCTTCATACCGTTCTATTAGCTTCTAATGCATGTAATGTCAGCTAACATCAGTTTCCGTTATTCGTACTTGGGGCTTCGTCATTTCCCCCAGCAGCCAACAACCTTTTTTCACCTGTGTAAAGTACCTGAAAATTGTGTGATCTAATCTTCAAATATTGATTGTCTGTTGTGTTGCCCGTCAAAAGTCCATATACGAAAGCAATGTGTGCAAATTTAAGAAAGTACAGGTATGCTAAGTTATCTGAGGCACGCCGGAGATTGCTTACTCTTTGCAGAGTGGAGTCCATCTGTTCACATGCGCCATCAATCTATGTAAACAAAAAAATACCCTATCGAAATTAGACCAGCTCCGTTTTCTGCCAATATTAGAGATGTTTGTTGGTAATCGTAGTTCATTGCTGGTAGTTGACTTTAATTGTAGCCTTTTATTTGGTGCACTCTCTGGCTATCTATTTCGGTTGTGGCTATAACTTACGCATAATGGTTTACGCATGTTTTGTTTGGTTTGTATTGAGTTTGAGCCTAGAAGTATGCAGAATTTTTCAGGATTTTCTTTTGTCTCTTTTCATGTCGTTCAGAATGAAATTTTATGCTCATTTTACGCGCTTTTTATTTGCACACTTTTTCATTATCTTTTATTATTACATTTTTGTAAAGCGTATAGTCTGCCCTTTATTTACTTGATTGCTTTTGCGGTTTTTTCATACCCTGTATTTATTACATTTTAATGTACGGAGAATATCACATGAAACGTAGGAATATTGAAGTATATAGAATAATGATTAAGTTAAACAGAATCAATATAGCTATGGTTAGAAATGAGTTCCCATTCAGAAGCCAGAAGTTTATTTCTACTTCTCCGATTGTTCTCCCATAGAGACTAGTTACTTATATTGAGTTACTATGCTTAGATCAAGATTATTTCGCTTTTATTTGAAACTTTGATTTGAGAGTTGTCACATATATTAATATATATTTTGTTTGACGATTATTTCACATATTGCTAGGCGTAGAGATGAAGAAAAATCTCTGAAATGCAGATAAATATTCATAATTTAACCTACCCCCCGTGAGCACATATTTATGACTTAGATTTTAGCAAATGAAACCCAATCTATTACAAGAGACAGGCAACATCATAAATGTCAAAGGGAGAGGGAAGACATAGCTTATTATGGATTAGCTTTTCGCGTCTCATGGACAACAATTTCCTTCTCTTTTTTTTCGGTAATCAATGACACATTTACGACATTTGCCATGTCGTCTTTTGTGGTAAGCACAATTAAATTATTTATAGCATGATTGTGCACAGACCTTAAATTTATTTGTCAGTCCGCAGCAATTCCAGGAGCAATTCCAGGAGCCATTCCCTCGCAACGCCCCAATAACCAGTCCAGATTTGATGGCCTTAACAATTGGGAACCCAATCAGCAAAGGATACGAGTTCTAATTACGTCGAATTTACCCGCGAAAATTTAACAATTGATAACACAATGCTTGTTTTGATAGGCCCCGAATTTACTGACTTTGAATAATATTAAAAAAGTATAACATTAACTGGCTGGTGCTTGGTAGCACGTACCATGAAATTGTTGACGCCAAAATAGATTTCCTGCCAAGCAGAGCAGCACTTGTATTAGACACCTTTCGGTTGACATCATTGAGTATTCTGTCAAAGATGTGGTTCGTTTTAATTGGCTGCTTAATGCATTTTAACTTTGTGCGTTCAATTAGGCAATTAAAGATGACAATTTTAATTATTTTTGTTGCTCATATACAATTTTTTTTTTGTGATTTAATTCTTTTACTGCAGACTTTAATTTAACTAAACTTCTTCGAGCTGGGAAATTACTACGAACTGTAGAATTGAAAGTATATCTGTTATTGTGTTACTGCATTAAATTGTACAATTTTAAAGTTATAAAAAACTGTTTACAATTTTAAAGAATTCAAATGATCTGCCCGGAAAGATAATGAGACCTTCGTCCTAATGCGATTTTCCACCTACTTTTAACATTTGAGGGTACCGCTTTACACTTGACTTTTACAAAAGCAAAAAAAAAACAAGTCTCTTTTTTTCTTGGGCGCTGAAACCGCAAAAAAAGGTAGAGGTAAAGGTAAAATATTTAGGTTATTTGTTGAAAATACGTTTTCACTTTTTATTTTGAACTTTCTGGCTTTTGTTGGGTATTTTATGTGCCCAAAATATGGGTTTTGAGCTTTCCGAACATTTAATATGCCGCAGGTTTAGGTTTTGTTCACTTTGCTCCAACATAAGTGCAAAAATGCCAATTTCATGCATGACAAAATATTTTTAAATAAATATAAAAATATTTAATTTAAATGTAAATTTCTTATGGACATTTTCACGGCTTAGAAACGGCCAGAGTACCCCCTCCTGTGCTCATTTATAAACATACATAGATATACATCTGCCGTTAGTTAAGAAATATGTGACGTCTCCCTTCTCCCGTCTGCCGTCTCCCATCTTCAAATTGGTGTACGATATGAGAATGTGGCAGGTGATGAAAGGAGACGTCTACGGCTAGCAGCAGTCATAGCACCAGCGAGCTGGGGAAATGGAAATGGAAATGTCTGCTGCGTCTCTGTTGGTTGCGTAGGTCGTTCGTCATAAAATTAGCAAGGCGGGTTTATCCTATTTCTTTTTCCGTTTCGTTGGCTGTCCCAACACAAATTAGTTGCTGAATTTTTTATGCCACACCCCCCCGTGCTCACAGTCACAAATAATGCGGCGACTTCCCAGCTACACGCTGTGCCACATACATCTTGTCTAACTCACACCAGAATCGACTCGACTCGACTCGACTCGACTTGACTCGACTCGACTCGACTTGCCTCGCAGCCCTCGGGACGAGGCTGTATTTGCTCATTTTGTGGCTGTTTGTGTTCCACCTGACAACGAAGGCGACCCAGAAATGAAAATTGATGCGGGCCGTGAGATTTTTTACGCCGCATTGTCAAGTGTGTTGATTTGATTAAGACTGTGTGTGGACTTCCCCCACTTTTCACTTCCCCACCCTCCACCAGCCCAGCCACGCATGCCCCACAAACCCATTTCAAGAGCAATGACACGTTTTTCCAGCAGCAACAGCAGCAGCAGCAATTTGCAACAACATGCATAAGGCATACTAATTGCAAACATCATCGTTTAGACATACAACATTGCTGATTGTCATTACAATTTGCTGCTCTCAACCAATCACAGTGTGCATGCAACTCTGCCGCAGCCAGCCGCAAGCAAACTCTAATTTTCTGTGGCTGCAGTTTCGTGTGAAACTCAAATTGCAATGATAATTGCAAAATTTTGTTGTTGTGTGCTGCAACGTTTTCGATATCTGTGCTCTGCCCACCTTTGAGTTTTTCTTTCTTTTTGTTTTTAGTTTTTTTTTTTGTTTTTTTTTTATGTTGCACAAATATGCCGCCAGTCGTTTCAAGGCTGCAGGCAAAGGGCAACATTTTGCAGCTGGGCCAAGTCGGGCAAGTCGGGCAATTGTTGGACTCGGAGTAATTGCATTGTGCTGAGCAATTGTCATCATCAACAGAATCAACAACTGCTGTCCACTTGCTGCGTGTGCTGTTAATAGCTTGCTGCATCTCAAGTGAGTCATCTTTGGCTGTGCCGCCTGCTAAGAAGGATATCCGCTCTTTCGTATTCGCTTAAGCTTATTATTTATAATGTGCTCCAATGTGAAGATGCTCTTGCTATTGCTGTTGCTGTTGCTCTTGCTGTTGCTGTTGCTGTTGCTATTGCTGTTACTGTTACTGTTCTCATTGGTATGCGAACCGCATAATTACGTATTGCATTATAATGCAGTCAAATTAAATTTACGGCGCGTGTGTCTGTGTGCGTATTTCAATTTATTGCAGAGCTGTCTCAAGTGCCCGGTATAAACATTTCTTTGGCTGTCAATTTTGTGCCGTTAGCTTAAGGAGTACAAAATGACTTTGACTTAAATGTCTTAAGATAAGAAACAGACGAATTTGGGCATAATTTCATAGCCCCAAGAAAATGTAGTGCTTATTATTATAAAGTTCTGCAGACGCTTAGCAATTACTTAAGTTATCCGCCAAAAGCCAAAAGCCAAAGCATAAACACACTTCACGCCACTTGAACAGGCGTTCACTGCTGCCAAAGCAAGTGTGCCAAAGACTTACATTTTGCTTCTAATTAAAATATATTTGTTTGCTTAAATTTGACCGGAAGTTAAGTAGGTTAATGCTAGGGCCTTTAAACACTAACAAATACTGATTAACCAAAAAGCAACAAAATGCGCGTCTTAAATGTAATTTACAAAACTTTGATTATTTTTATACAAATGAATTTCTACAAATGTATTAAACAGACAGGAAAATGCATCTCCAAATTATTCTTACATGCTTTACATATTTGTAGTCCTTATAAAAGTGTTGAATTCAATGTGCATCTTGTTGGTGAACCCTTTAAATTGAAAAGTTTCGCCTTGAATTTCGAACGTAAAATATTTCATATTAAATTTGATTTGTCACCATTCAACAGCTCTTCCATTTCCATCATCATATTTTGAATATGTTTGCTCGTTGCTGCAAATATTTCAACTCGATGAGTGCCAAAGTAAAAGGCTCCCAATGCAAATACATTTTTGAAGTGCATATTTTTGGTTTGTTGGTCGCTCCTCGTCAAAGGTGTAGCGAGTGAGCAACACGCTTTTCATTTTATTATATTGAATACACATCGGTTCACTTGAATGAAAGCGCGAGCTTGCATAGCATTGCATTGAATGCATTTGCTTGCATGCCACAAGCGCTTTGACGCCATCCATCAACGCGGCATCGTTGAGCATCGCAGCACAGCGATGCCAGGATGCTTATTCCATTTGTATTTGTATTTGTATCAGTTGTGTGTTGCATATATGAGACAGAAAGATAAACAGACAGGCTGACAGACAGACATGCAGATGGCTGATGGCTGATGGCTGATGCATGAGACTTCTTCCTTGTATTTTGAGGCTTGACTCGCTTCAGTTGGCATCTTAAGTGTTTTTTGATTTCAGATTCGATGACTCCGTGGATCCGATGAGCCTCCAAATCTATGAAATCCTTTCAAATGGTGCTCTTTAAAATTGCTACGCTTGCACAATAATATTATTCATTTAGTTGCTATGGTTTTCAGCATTGTCTGCTTGTTGCCCGTTTTGCATAATTCATTATGGAAATTGCAATTAATTGCAATTGGAATGGCATCGACATGTCATGGTCTGCTGTGTGTAATCCTATTTGTAAACACAGAACGCAACAATGTATTAAATATACGCAATTTCGTATATTGGCGAAGGTGACCGGAACTCTACATAAATAATGAATAATATTGTTGCATTTTATAATTTTTGCATAAATAATGAATAATGTTGTTCAATTTTATAGGACTCCACTTGCATTATTTACAATATACAAATTGAGCCTCAGCGGCTGTGACAACGTAGATAATATTTTGTATTGTGTTGATCTTAGTATAAGCTGCTGCTATTTCTATTAGTAAAACACATTCATTTTGTAAAGCTTATCGAATTTTGAAAGTTTGAAAATGTTGTTTGTTTTCTTTTTTAAAGCATTACAAATATTTTCATATAATTTTATATTCTAAGCGCCTACACAAAATGGCCAGGGGAATGAAAGATAATTATATAGAAATAAATTAAAATGATACAAATGCCGATGCATTCGTATTTGTGTATACAAAACGCATATCTTCATAGAACAGACAGACAGAGCCCAGTCAGTCATTGTTGTGCTGTTGGCCCCTGGTTCGCTTAAAAGTTCGCAGCTTGAGTGGGCCATTCGAAGAGGGGGCGACGAAGGGAATTTGGTCAGCCGATATGGCACCTTAAATACGTGCTTGAACCATCGAACCGTACACCTCCATACGGCCACTGGCGCTGCCACTTCTCTGACAGTCGCAGAGACAGGCAGACGGCCAAAACAACGGAGGGAAGACTGCCAAGGCAGCAATTTGCCTACAGCTAGAAATCATGTCTAGAATGCTTAAGTGCGTCGTGAAGCCAACGCCAAGAGACAAGTGGAATGTGTGTGTGTGTGTGTGTGTGTGCGTGTGCGTGTGCGTGTGTGTGCGTGTGTGTGTGTGCGTCTTTATATCTCATTTTGCGTAGGCGTCCGTTTTAGTTGATGAAGTTTAATGAACTCCAACCATTGATCAATTGAGAGTTGTTACTGCTTTTTTCTTTTTCTTTCTTCTTCTTTGTTTTCCAAATGTTTGTAAAGTAATTTTTAATATTTTTATGGTTTGTATGATATTAAATATGATTTGCATATTTATTGGGTGGCTGTTAGGTGCCTTGTACGTGGCTTTTAATTATGAGCAGCATGCAGCATCACGAGCCGCGTGATGGCATTTTTCAATTGTTCAAACACAAGAAAATGCCAAAGGTATGATCGTAAGATACACACACAAGCAGCCAGTTTTATAAATTGCGTATAACCAAAATGAATACTCTTGAGATTGAGTATTTGGAGACTTACAGATTAAGACTTTTAAACAGCTTATTATAATTGCCATGTTGCACTTCCATTTGACCTCATTGGGAGCAAATCAACTCTCCGCTGTGGCATCAACTCCCAAATGCAATTTTGTGTGTTCCCATTTGTTGGATGCTGTAGCGGAAAAAAAAGAAAATAGAACGCTGCCAGACACAATAACTGCAAAAAATGAACTTGCTGCGGTACGTTATTTTTTTTTGGCTCACAGCGTGAAGGCGTTAAAAATTAACTATATGTTGCTACCCGGTGCTGTTAATACACAATTTGATGGCAAACACACACATGCACACACACACACCCACACACACCCACACATACGCAAACATTCGAACAGCCATTCGAACAAAAAAAACAACAACAACAACAACAACTGCCTCTCAGCGATGCACAAAGGCACAAACAAGCTGAATGAAAAGTTGTAGTAATGCTTTTATAATGATTACGCCTGCCTACAGTTGCAACTCAAAAGGGGCAACACACATACAGTGGCAACAAGCACGCCAGCAACACCAACAATATTGGCAGATACTACAACAAAAAACAATCAACAGTCGACAAGCTGCCAACTGGCAGCAGCGCGGTTCCAACTTTTTAAATAAACTCTATGGGGCTGTGATCTGTGCTGGCCCTCTAGCTCTCTCATTGAGTGTGTGTGTCAGTGGGTGTGTGCCTCTGTGTGTGTGTGTGCTTGTTTGTTTTTTTTTTTTTTGTTTTTTCGTTTCGCACATCTGCATCAGGCTGCAAAGCCCTGCTTGTCTTGTGGGGTCTATTGTGCGTTCATTGCACCCAACAGCTTTGCAGCGTGCCGATCTGCAAAGTGATGCCTGCCTGCCTGCCTCATAGGATAATGAAAATGGGGCAGGCGCCTCATTACGCATTCGACTAGTTGCCTGCTGGCAAACCATTTGCTGGCATGCCTTTAAGCTGAGTGGTTGTGGCTCTAAGCGTTTACTGGCTGCTACAAAACATAAAAGCTACAATATTTAGTTTTAATATTATAGCAACTAAAGTGCTTTGCCCATTTTACATTGCATAATTTGTACATTTAGCTTTAAAATAGCCGTGTGTTGCTCCAATCAAATTATCTCAGCGCCATTTTGATAAAAGCGTCATTATGGCCTTAAAGGCCGTCCGTCTGTGGGTTGCCTTAACTGTAAAATGCACCGAAATAAAAACCACATTTTGACATAAGGCATCTGGGCCGCACCATAACCACAACACACACTCACACACACACACACACACACCTACACACACAAACAAATACACAGCGTAGGAGAGAACACCACAGTAGACAAAGCCGTGGCAAACTGTATGGACCAACTGGGCTAACAGTCTGTTTTGCCGTCCTATCTGTCTGACTCAGGCTCTCAGCGTGTTTTGTCTGTCTGAGGTCCGCTTGTGTCTCTATACACACATGTGAATGCATGCAAGAGGCGCCTGCCACGACCATTTTTGCAGCGGTTTCTTTTCCGAACACACACACACACTGGCACACACACACTGGCACACACACACTGGCACACACACACTGACACACACACACACTCATAGACATAGCCGCAAGTCAACCCTTGTTGTATGGCTCAGATGCAGCCCTCCCCACCCTTCTCTCTTTACCTTATTTACCTCATGTACTGCATACAAATGTGGCAGCAGCGGTGGGCTGCTGCATGTTTGCGCTTATGGCAAATCCCTGCGCTCTAAAAAATGTTTGAGTATGCCGCACACAAAAACACACACACCCACACACACACACACACACACACACACATACACACTCGTCTGCATGCAAGGCTTCCTCTTTGCATTTGCGAAAACTTTTGTAAAATGACAAAAATATGCCTATTTAAATGAGCAAATGTTGAAATTTATGTACATTAGAAAAGTCGTCATACACACAAACACACATGCACACACACACACACATACACCCATATACACACAGAGACATAGAGAGGGAAAGCACATCTCCCATAAGGGATGCTCTTTTATTTGCCCTCATCACAGGGTTGGGGCCGCTGAAGCTTTTATGTTGCTCTTTTTTGCCGTCGCGTCGCGTCGTCCATTCAACTAACACTCATTCAACTTACTCTCACAGTGTGTGTGCGTGCGTGTGTGTGTATGTGTGTGTGTGTGCCGACAAATAGTAAACAAAAAAGACTAAGATGGGCTAGAGTAAAGGAGCAGATCTTTGTATAACAGCGCTTTGCAGTCGTCTGTCACATTTGTCAGTCACTGAGCAAACAATTAGCCTGGCCTTAATCAGATTGCCGCGACCACTTTTATGTGCATGCATATGTCGAATGGCCTCACTTATCGTATCCAACATTCCGTCAAAGTTTGGCCAACTTTGCTTGCTGGATTATGAGTTGTTAAAAATATTTAAAGATACGTCTCGAAAGGCCACTTCTCTTGCATTAGTGCATTACACATTTAATGACCAAATAGTAAATGCTCTTTGAGTAAACTTCTACAGCAATCTCTTAATTCATAAAACAGCTATAAAAGAAAGCTTATACTAACTTAATAGCATACATATAGCTCTTGGCAGTCTTGTTTGCAGCAAATCAGCAACAACAATGTAAATGAATTGAAAAAAAATCAACAAAACTTGGCTATTTCCAGCAAGTTGTCCATTTCTACAGCCAGGAAAAATGTTCATTCAAAATATTATCTATTAAAGTTTCTTGTCCACTTGTTCACCTAGTGGCAGAACAACAACTATTACAAAACAAAACAGTGAAAGCATAAAACATTGGAAAATATTTGCTTGTACCTATTACAACTCAAAGGAAATTCTTACAAAAGTTGGATCAATGGGGGGGAAACCGACGGCACAGAAGAGGGGGTCGAGTTGCCATACAATAGCCCCACAATAATAATACTACAAGCTCTAAAAATATATTCCCACACTTTTACACATTCGTTTTGGCCAGTAGACACTCTCTACATTAAGTTGGCTTGGCTTTCCTTTTCAATTGCTGGCTGATTGTTTCTAGCTCTCATTGTTGTTTCGTTGTGCTTCATTGCGAAAACAATATAAAAACCCATGAATTGTGTGTAGAGCACTTACTGTTTATTTCAGCATGGCAATATATATATATATATAAATAGATATATTAATTTTAATGACCCTTAAATATGCAAAATATTCTTTGTGTTTATTAAATTTATTGTTTAACTTACGTTTGTTTGTTCTCATTTTGAAAAATTATATATATATTTACTTGCTGCTCATTAATTAATTTTCCACCATCTAATTTCCTTGCCATTAAAATGTTAATTAAGTAGCCCTGACTAAAGCTGACCTAATTTAACTTGTTTTGTCATATCTATACTTCTGCCTATCTGGCAAGATGTAATAAATTTATTTAGTTGGTCTCGTAGTTTTATCTTTAAAACATTATTATGATTTATAATTATCCTGCGAATGAAATTTAGACAACTTGGTGCGTAGGCTTTTCCATTTGACTAACTGACAGGTCTATAAATCAAAATCAAGCTGTTAAGTCAAGTAAAACAGAAGACAGCAAAGGCAACCACAGCCTAACGAATTATACTCATGTTTTATAATGAAAACGATTCAAGTTGGTTTTGGTTCAATTTGTTATTTTACCGGACGTCCGTTGCCAACAGACAAAATCAGACATAAATTAATCGATGCGGCGCACATATCGGCTCAATGATTGCCTTTGATATAGGTCACAATTGTGTGAGAGGCTGTCTGCCAAAAACTGTCAAAAGTACGTTGTGATAAGCACAAATACAAAAAAAAAAATAAAAATAAAAATAAAATACGAGAGTTGAGATAAACGAGGGGCGCCGTATAAATCACTGGAAATCTTATATATATTTTCTTTGGAATGCAAATATATATGTGTTCTTTTCAACATAATTTTCTTTAAGAGCACTGCAGTTTATCCAAGGATTCTTCAACTTTTTAAATGCGTCTCAACTATGTTATTATTTATTTGCACAATTGTGATTTTTCACAGAATAAATCCTTTATTTGATCTAAATCTCTTTATGCCAAGAAATAAGCTTGCCAAAGTTTCTCAACGTACAATTTTACTAAAAACAAAAAAGCCACAAAACAATGTTACGCTATTTTATACAACTCAACCAGCAATCAGTTAATTACACTAATCAAAACAAAAGTGACTTATTTTCAACCCTCGAACACACTTCAATAACATGATAACAACATTCCAAGGCTGATCCCAAGTGTAGTCTCTAGATTCAAAGCGTCATGCGTATCTTGTTTAGTCATGGATGTTTGTAATCAAAGTTGTGCGTATGCTATAAGATGGCTTCAGTTAATATGGTATACAAAAGTATTGTTTTGTAGTTGTAGCATATTTATGAGCGCATAACAACAACAACAACAACAGACGAGAGCAGACGACGATTCAGACAAAAACAAGTGGTTCTGCTGTGTATGTGAAATTAAATATGGCTCCATACTATGTTTGACTGTGCTATGTGTGTGTGTGTGTGTGTATAAATAACTAATAGGATTTGCGTCGAATGAAATAAAAGTTACCAATTAATCGTCGCAGACTTGTGCCTTTATGATTATGATTTTTTAACGGCTGTTGGCAAACTGTTTTTGATCAATTGACAATTGACAAAAACGCCTTGCTAGCAAATCACATAAATACACACATAATAGTGACAAAGTAACTGGCACATTTTTAAATAATATCAAAAATTAAATGATTTTAATTTAATCACAATACATTTATTATTACATATTCTAAATGCACACAGGTTTAAGTAAATAACTCAGTAACTGAATTCAAACAATTTACTCAACGATTTAATGAGAACGTCTGAATTCTCTTCCATTTTGTTATTATTATTCATTCCTTTCTTCTCAAAAACTTGTATAGTACAATCGGTTTAATATCGTATGATATCTAAGAGATGGGATAAAAGTCTTATGTCTATTTTACTAGTCACTACCTGTCTCTGACAACAAAGGGCAACAAAATCCCCAAGAATTTAAGCTGACTCATTTTCAATGTAGACTGTAAGACGAAAACTTTTTAAAATGAAAAGAAATATCCATCCAGGAGGAAATTGACGCATCAACTTTGTTATTTATGGCAACTTTTTATGTTGGCTGAAACCTTTCTAATCGAGAGTGCTAGCGAGTAGAAGATGCACTAACCCTATCATATTTTTTTTTAGCAAACTTTGCGTATATATAAATAAATATTTACACACACTTTCACTACAATCTGTGCTCTTTAGTCAGTGGTTCTTTCATGAATCACACACTTTATCCATTAATCACAACACAGGGGAAATTAATGCATGCATTTGTTTGTGCTTTGGAAGAAATTGTGTCTCTTTTTATGGTTTCTAAGATCGAAAATCAATAGTAATTGAGTCGACAGACTATCAAAATTAGTTTAATTCACTCAAGGTTAGGATTAGTGGTTCAAAGGCTTCCTCGAAAGTATTCCTATTAGTCGATTATTAAACGGGAATTTAATTTAATTTGTTGGTCTATCAGGGAGCTTATCCTTGTCAGGTCTCATTAACTCGACAAAAACAAACGTCTACAAACTTAAAGTACTTAGAGCAAGCAAATTTATAAGGCAAAGATAATAAAATAGCGGTTGCATCATCAGCATCATCATCATGTTCATTATTAGCATTTCTATTTAAAACGTTTTGTTCGTTACATGCAAGCAAACAGGCAGGCAGGCAGGCAGGCAGGCAAGCAAGCTTTGGGGAAGAACCCAAATGGTTTGCTTCCATCTGTAAAACTCAACGTTGCGACTAATGCATTACATTTTTGCCTCTGCTGCCGACGGCAAATTTCTGTTGAAATTTTTTAGACCCACCCACAAATCTGAGCGATTCAAAATTTACGCAGCTACTTAAAAAACTATGCAACGATGCTAGCCAGCAGGCAAAAACATGGCTTGAGACTTTGTAAACGTGGCAAGAACCCGCACCGTAATCCAATTCATGAAGTTGCCTCAGTAAAAAGTTCCAGGGTAGTTGGAAAAGAAAACGCAGCCAGCTGTCTGCGCAAATTTGGCGTAAATTTAATTTTCAAATAAACTGCAATGTGCCGGAAGGGCTTTGCCACCGCCACCCTCTACATTTCCCTTCCTTTGTGGGCAGAGTCTGTTCGAAAAATATGCACGGCTAAGGCTTGGTATAAAAAAATAAAAAATACAAAAAAAAAAAAATAGAAAAACGAAATTATTCAATGCATTGCATTTACATCTTGTTATCGCTTGATTAATTGTCATTGTCCGCGTCAGCCTGTGAACACTAAGTGAAGAGAGTGGGAAATTGATTTTGGTTACGTGACAGCGTCTCCGAGCTTCAACAGAATAACATGCCACAGCACTTCAAAGCAGAAACTTTGGCAATCGTTGCTGCTGCTGCTGCTGCTGCTGAAGATACTTGTATGCGTTTCCACCCACCGTTTTGGCCACAATACTACGTCTACCATAATCAGAATTTTGTTCAAACTTAACGGATTTCTTATTGCTGAATACATTTAAAGAACTGGTTGGTCATCTTGTTTAAATAATTTAAATATGTTCTTTTTGAGTAATAGTGAATCATTTGCTTTTGATACCAATTCAATTTTAAAGCTATCGTCAATCATAAGAACAACAGAATCCAGAAAATTGAGTTTATTATATTTTTCTAGCTGAAATGTCCTTGGCCTGGAGCCAACGAAAAAACATATTTAAAATATAATTTAATGTTGAAATTGGATACAAAACAAATGTATGATTTCTTTTTCAATTGCCTTCTTCAATTTGCTTTCTAAATTTTAATTTAGAAATGCAAACATTAAAGCGAAACAACATCTACCTGTATAAAATGTATCTACAAGTTTGCTAGTCGTGAAAAACAATAGCAATTCATAAACACACCCACACACGTTGGCTGTGCAAAACAACAAGGAGCCAAAACATATAACAAATTACAACATATTTTACGCACCCAAAAAATAAGGTGAACATTGCAAATTTGTAACTCATTGTGAACGCAAATTAAGTGTTTCGGGCTTCCGAGGCAATGCTCCCGGCAAACCTTTAATGTGCCACGTATAAATTTTCCAATTTAGGCTGGAAGGCTGGCAGGCTGGCAGGGCATGGCAGGACAGGGAGTGTAACTGGCAAAAAGGTGGTGCTATGTAGCCTATTAAAGTGAAAGGGCTCCCTCACCTACGGAGGGAAAAAAGCAAACCGAATGGTCATAAAAACGCAGTAAATTAGCATTAGACACGGTGGTTATTTTATTACGAACTGACGCAATGCACCCCACAAAATGTTGCCGCTGGTTTTGCGCTTCTGGGTGGCAGTGCCGTTGTTGGGACTGTTTACCTCTTATCTGAGCAGCCAACTACAACTCAGAGTCGCGTTTTTCAATAACAGACCATTTTATGCATATTTTTATTTTTAAGTAGCTAAGATAACACATAATCGGACCTGTTTAGAATTCAGAACTTTTTTTTCTAAACCCCGAACGCATTAAAAATGCGTAAAATGGCCACAAGGAAGTTGTGTAAAAGCATGTCACAGGCCGAAGGACACATCTTCCAGTATATATTTACTCTTGATCACTAAAAAGCCAAATATTTTTTTTTTTTGTAAAATTTATAATTAATGTTGATATAATTACGATTCCCTAAATTTCCAACGAAATCGAAATTGTGAGCTGACCCCAGTGTCTGGGTTACGTTAGTTTAGAATACGCCATGATTGCCCTTTTGAGAGTATGCTTGAGATATGTTTGTTTGTTATTGCCTCAGATTTTATTTACATTTTGTCCACAATACAGACCAGTACTAACTTTTTGCTTCTTTTGTATCATTACAGGTATGTTAAAGTCAAGGAAAGATGAACATGAAATTGGATAACCACAATTATGACATGAAATTGGTTAAACTAGGTGAAGTTGTGACTTTTTTTTATTTATTTTTTATTTATATTGAAAGATATTTATTTTCTCTGATAACAATTTTCGGCTCTCGTGAAGCTAATTCTTTGATAATATTCAGCTTTTCACAAAGATTGTCAAGGGTCGAGCTACACACACACACACAGACTTCCTCATGATATGTGCATAACCGTTTTGCCCAACCTGGTCTAAACATTGGGGGAAAAATTGAGAACAATGCATTGTGTAGTCGCTGTAAGTCAACTGTTGCACGCTCTTCATGTTGCACATTCAGCTTATTAGTGCAACTCACTTAGGACAAACAAAGCCAAGATAAACTGTTAATCGTCTGCAACACCTAAGATAAACAAAAGCAACTGCAATAAAGACAGCAACCAGAGGAGCTTTCAATAATTGCATGTGGAGCAAGGGCGGGAAGGGGAAGTGGGAGGGGCTTTACAGGTTTTCCCCGCCAATTGACAGTTGTTGCATTGTTCGCTTTCGGTCACGTGAATGCGTTTATAAGGAAGACAAGCAGCCAGCCAGCAAGGACTGGCAGGCAGCCAGGCAAACAGCAACACAAACTTGCAACAGCCACTTGCAACTTGCAGTCCACTTTGCTTGTTTTGGTATCTGGTTTCGATTTGTTCAGGGCACAAGCCTGGCTGCATTTGCAAACACCTTGTGCTAATCTTGATGGACTGCCAATTGCCAAATGCAATTGCTGTCGATTGCTGCCAAACAATGGCGCCAGTAGCAACAACAACAACAACAATAACAATAACAACAACAACAACAACAATAACAATAACATTAACAACACTTACAGCCTGAATGAATGTGATTCAAGATAGCAAACAATAACATTAACTGGCATGTTTAAATTCGAAATATACACAATTTTATTGGCAACATCAACAGAAACTACAAAATTGAAATCAATTTTTGTAATGTGTTTTGAAATACGATGAGAAAGCAGCATAAACCAAATTCAGCGTGCATGTTTGGTTTGTAAAACGAAGCATAATAAGGCCAAACCAGAACAAAGTAACCATTATGCGCCAAACCACAAACAACAGCAACAACAGTAACAATAATAGTCAAATATTTCAACATGTCAAAGTAGTTCAAACTGATTAATAAAGAAATATATATATATATATATATATATATATATACAGTTAAAGGGGTTGCTCAATAAAAATGCTTTGCTTGTCTCTTTGACAGTATGTCAATAGGCAATGTCCTGCTCGATGCAAAACAACAACAACGGCAACAAATTTATGCATTTACAACATCCTAGTAGTAAATCAAATGTGAACACACACACACACACACACACACACACACTAAGCTCGCCGTTACAATTTCAATTGCAGATTGTTTTATATGCAGTTGCAGGTTACAAATGTTTGAATGTTGTTGATTTAGCAGTCGGATTTATTGCATATTTGATTTCGTGAAACAAATTGTCTGCATACCACAGACAATGACAACAACTGCAATTGCACAGATCCAATTATGTTTACAACTGTATTTATATTCATTTATGGTATGGGCACAATGAAAAAAATAATAATACTTTGATTTGCCACTGACATTTCTGATAGTTATTTATATATATACTTATATATATCTATATATATATTTATATATGTTGTTCAGTATCTGGTGTCAGATGTTTGTGTTATTTAGACAGCAATTTCTAAAACTGTCATAATACTTTTAATTGGAAATCTTATTGCAAAGTTGGCCAACGTTTAAAGCTACAGTGTAGCCTGACTAACTAGAAACCAGATTACTCAGCATATATATGTGAGAATCGGCCTGTTTGATTCACTATAGCATAAGCTGTCATTATAACCGTAGCTTTAAGTATTAGAAAACATCGGATTACATATCAAACAACAATAATCGGTTGGTTTTTTATATTTATTATGGAAGTTGATGAGGATGAATCACATTGCTTAACCCACATGGGTTAAAATTTGTTTGTTTTCTTTTTTTGATTGTTTTTGGCATGCTGCATGTATGCTAAAGGCTCATACAGGGTATCTTATAGTGCACTTTCGATGCAAGCAAAACGAAATCATTTTGGGAAGGACGAACAAATTGCTGTTTTATGTAGTTTAAAATTGGAATACATCCAAAATGAAATTAATTTCAACAATTTGCGGTTTTGCTTTTTCGGTGTAAATAAGTAAGAGTGCTTTGGAGGAGAGACTCGAATCGGATATGCCCTGTACACATGTCTTTGCAATTATAAATTTAAAAGCTAAATCAGTGATTAAATGATAAAATGGATCTAAGACTTTAGGCTATTACCATTCCCAGTTAAATGGCCTTAACAAAAGTTGGAAATTGCGATAATTATTTTATATATAAATACCTATCACAACATAAATTTAAATTTCTAATGAGTACAGGGTATGCAGCCCTATCTCACATCATTCACGCCAGCGAGTGTTTTTTAACTGATCAAAAGTTTTGTGAACAAACTCAATTAATTGTTAATTTGTTAATTTATTTTTTCGTTTTAAAATGGTTTGTTTTGGTTATTATTCTCGGCGGCGGTGATTTTAATTGAATTCGCAACATATATAAATCTCTTATTTGGAGTATATATTTTTATATATATATATATATATTTTTTTTTTATACTATGTTAAACTAACACAACGAAATTTGTAAAATGAGCAAAATGAAAAAGCGACCAAATGCATGTGAAATGTGCGTATCTCTGGCAGATGTAAAATTGCAACTGTGGATGTCATGGCAAGAGAAACACGCACACAAACTGCAGGTGGACAATTTAATGGTAATTACCTTTTTACCATGTTGTTAGCATTGAGGCGAAATTCGTAGCTGGCATTAGGCTGCCACTGTGGGAAAATAAACCACGGCGGGAATTGCCATTGTCATTGTTATTGTTGCTGTTGTTGCTGTTGTTGCTGTTGCTGTTGCTCTTGGGTTGTGGCAAACTTTACATGCTGGCGAGTGCCAAAAATTTGTACAAATTTCCGCCGATGCCGCACAGACTTCTCTCATGTGTAACGAATGGTGAATGCCATATAAATTAAGTGCGGCGACAAGTAAGAAACAACAAGTACAACAACAACATGACAGCGGTGCAACACAAAAAGGTAATTTTTTGAGTGGGAAATTTTAGCCTAGCGGAGCCAACAAAATTGGCAAACAACAAATTCTGGCGGCGGTTTTGTGGCGCTTCTGTTGAAGGCAATGGCAAACCCAAAGTAAAACTGCGAAAAACATTTGCGTTGAATAATTGCTGAGAGTGCGATGGGAGAAAAACTGTGGCACACTTGTCCGGGCGTAGGGCGGAGAACATTTAAATATGCTGCAGAACAATTATCCAGTTTAAATAAAATAATAAAATCGTTATAGAACAAATTATTCGAATGGGTCAATTATGAAAATGTTTAGAAAGCGAACAAATCAAATCTTCAACAAACGCTTATTCAGATTATTCAATTGTAATTAATGATGAATCATTTGTAAGCATTTACTATATCAGTATTTGTCTCTTTATTTCAAAGAGAAATTAATGGCTTTTAGTTAAATCCTCACAACTTATTCAGTTTACTGCAATAGCAAAAAATAATTGATTGCTTTAGCTAAGCCTTCTCAACAATGACAAATGTGTTTTTAAAGAGCACTAGCGATTCTAAGCCAAATGTTCAAGGACAGGCCAAGCTAAACAAGAACTTGGTATCTACATTTAAACAGCATAAATAAATGAAAATCGGGGTAACTGAAAAAGCAAAGTTGGCAAAAGGCGCTGGGAACCCATTAACAATCATGCGGTGTGTTTTGACCTTTCGGGTGATGACCATTTATTTTTTTTATATTTTTTATTTTTTATTTTGGTTTTTGTTTTTTTAGCTATAAAACATTGTCAGGAAACCCGAAGCAATGTTCGTTTGACATCCTTAAAACGGCTATTTAATGGCATCGCCCGTTTCCTTTTAGCATTAAAGCAACAACAATAACCATAAAGTAGTAGTACTGCAATAACAAACGAATTACAACAAGAAAATGTCATAGCACTCCAAAGAGATCCATAAAACAAATAAGTTGTACATCTAATAAGGGATTCAGCTAGACCCATCTCTAATGCGTCGTTTAAAATTACCACTAAAGTCTCATTTGGTCGCGATAGCAACAGCTCAGTTTTTAATTTTCACATAGTTTATCGTTGCTTCCTTACCAGTTTTGGCCCAAGTGCTGCTGCCATTCAATGTTATTTCGCTAGCGTCCTTTTTATTAGTATGAAACTCGAGACTGGTACTGTGACTGTGACTGTGACTGTCTCTCAAACTGCGGCTGGGATTCTGGTCTCTGTGTCTGTTTTTGTGTTTCTCTGTCATTCTGCGGCTGACGATTGCTAATATCCGCTTTTAATTAAGCAACTTCCCTTTCAGCATTGCGGTGCGGCATGGTCCGTGGCGTGTTCCCCCAGTTGGCTTTTGGCTTAGGGCCTTCAGTTGTCTCTCCTTCATTTTTGGCATAGCTTTTTCAGCTGCCTTTTTATTATTTATGTATATATATGTATATATATTTATGTATATTTACTTTTTGTACATATTTCGTTTTTCCTTCTTTTTTTTGTTTTGTTTTTTTGTTGCGCCTTAGGCATGCCAAATATTGTGATATTGACCCAAACACAACTGAGGCAGTGAAAAATCATTTAATTTTCTTCTTTTTCTGTTGTTGTTATTATTTCTGGCCTTTTTTTTTTTTTTTTTAGTTATTATTGCACTTTAGGGCCAAGTCTATGGTGTAACTTTAGCTTGAGCCAGAAATGTTTTCTAGTTGCGAGAACACTTAAAGAAGGCACAAGCAAGAAAAATAAAAATAAAAATATAATAAAAATATAAACAAACAAGAGAAAACATTGAGGCTTGCTTGCCCCCATATCAATAAAGATTCACGAGGCATGTGGAGTCCTCGCTGTAAAAGCATGCTCTATGCACCGTATCGTGTGCAATGCAAATGTGTAATACGAGCTGACTACGATGGTCAACAGCCACAACAGAATCAGCGTCAGCAACAGCAACAGCTACAAGCTTGATTGGGGTCAAATCAACATTACAAAAGCAACAACCACTTAAAACAAAAAAAAAAACCCGCTGGCATTTCTCTCCCGCTTGGCGGCCCTGTGTAATTTTTGTTGCTTGCTATTTGGTTGGCTGTGTCTTTTGTTGTTGAACAGTTGTAATGAAGCAAATGGCCAACTCAATGGATTGTGAGCAAAGGGGTGAGCAGACTTTACAAATCGAAACGATATGAAACGAACCAATTTTAAAGATATTTAATTTCAATGAATTTTTGCATCCCATATATAGTAATTTGCATAGGGTTTTTGAGGTCTAATGAAATTGTGTGGTTATAACTATAAATTATGTATATATTTTTTGGCATCCTAATTAATAATTTGCATAGGATTTTACGAACTAATTAAATTGTATGGTTATAGCTACAAAATAAACATTAATGGATTATTTGTTTGTTAATATTTATGGTGCCATAAAAGAGTAGAAACCTATCTCGAAGCACTCCTATATTTATTTATTTTGTGAAAAGTTTAGGTGCAGCCGTTATACTTGCTGCCCATACAAAAAGTGAAATTTTGTGAAAAATAAAAATGCTGTTAAGAGAGCCAGCAAGCCGTTAGACAATCTATTTGCCAGCACCAGCCAACAACTGGAACCACAATCCAAACCACATGTCTGGCACATTGTAGGGCTGTTATGGGGTGCTGCCTCTAAAATGAGAAACACATCGTCAAACACACGATGCTTTCTATACCCTTTTAGAGTGAATTATCATATATATATATATATATCGCTGTGATGTGTGCAACACACTGAATCGATAACATCGGCGCACCCATAAGGTATATATAACTAGTCCTTCTGTTTTGAAGGTATCTCGATGAAACATAAATTGGATCAATTTATAAATATAATATATGTCGAAGCAGGACGTTAAACAATATAAATATAAACTTAATTACAAGACAAGAAACCAATGATAAATATATATATATATATATATATATATATATATCAAGCAGGGTAGAGTTAGTCTATGTAGTTTTAGTCGTGTCTAATTTATTATTCGATCAACATGGATGGATGCAGCAGTAACTGGTCAAATCACCTGTGAAAAAAATTCAAATCAATTGATAGATTTCAGCGAGCTATAGTAAAACAAAAAGCCCACTGACCATTGACTGGCTGGTTTAATCAACAAGCATACAGTGCACAGAGGCATCAAATCAACAACAAATTTGACAGAACATGCAGCAGCCAAAACAAGCAAGGCATGACAATAGTCCAACAGGATGAACGATGACCAGGGAAATATGCCTCCCTGGTCATCATTCAGCTCTCAATATTTGTCAGAATGAGAGTAGGCAAAATGTTGCATAAATTGTACATTTTGCTTGAACTTATATTACATCAAGAAAGTTTTATTGGCAGCCATTTGAAGCGTCGAATCAAATTGGTATTATTTACGCTTGTTTGCCAAATGTGATCTCAATCCAACTTTAACAGAAATAAAATCAATATTCAACAGAAAAACGTGAATTTATTCTTAGTTTCTTTAATCTAAATAGGAACACAATGCTTGCATACCAGTTTGACCAGTTGTAAATTGATTACCGGCCATTACTGTTCAGTTTATTATTTATAAACATAATAATATATACTTTATATAAACTACAACTTACTTATGCACATGCAAAACTGATGTTTTAGTTAGTATTTGGTAAAATAAAATAGTAACAAAGTTTCTATTACCAAAGACATATTATCTCTTATAGCTGTTATGAAAAGAATATAGAAAGACTATCTGAATAACGACGTTCAACTTTTTACTGTTCTTGCTAAAAATAAATTAATTAAAGCAAAGTATTCTTAACATTTTATTTTAGACAACATTTGTGCTGCAAAAAAAAAATAAACAAAATAACAATCTTGCGTTGTATCAAAACTACTAAGCTACTGAATTGAGTTATGTCTATTTTTAAATTCTATGTTCAAAAGGAGAACTTTGTAGAGACAAATAGCATATGTGCAAGAGCATTGACCGCCAAGTATATTATCAGCAATTGCATTTGCTGTGCAGTGTCTGGTTGAGTTGAGCGTTCAGCGTTCAGCGTTCAGCGTTGAGCGTTGAGTTTATTGCGACAATCGGCTCACACGCTATTCTACGGCTTCGCTTTGGTTGTCTTGGGAATTAAGTTCTAGCTAAAGCAGCAGAGCCACAAATAAATCTGCTAAACTGAAAGTTGATACTTTTGAAGCACTCGGTGCTCAGCACTCAGCACTCTGGATAACTCTGCTAACAATAACAACAACAACAGCAACATCAACAATTCTTCTCAGCATGTGTACTGAGTGGCAGTGCCTGGTAAGTGGCAGGTAAAACACACTCTCTATGACTGCAATTATTTGTGGCACACATTTCAAACAATTCATTGCCTTGGCAGCAGCCAACTGTTGCGCATTGTTGTCGTCTGATGCCTGTCATCACTTTTTCACCAATTACTCAGCTTTACGACTCATTAAAGCGGCTGTCGCCAGCCGAATGTATTAAAATGAGCCAGAAGCAGACTGGCAAGGAGTTTATTGCTTCCGAAACTTCTTTCCACTTTCTCAAATTGATGTATGTGGTTGCAAGTGGCACGTCGCCGCCAGATTAAGGCATAGTCAGTGAGAGGCGCAATAGAAACAACAGAAACAAAAATCTCCATTCATATATTTTTGACAAATACTGAAATTAATTGTTTGATTTTATACCACTTTTATTTAAATTCTTTAAATATGACAAAATGACCAAAAAATTGGCCACAAACCGATATCGTTTACAAAATATATTTTTCAAAAATGCTGTACTGTTAAGAGCAGCAAATACTACTAAGTTGCCAAAGTTGTGCTTTTTAAAGACTTTGAATTTACGCATTAAAGTTTTCTCAAACACATAACAATAAGGAGGTAAACAAGAGACTTTTGTGCTTAGCTTGAGTCTAATAGGATGGCTTGCTAAATATACTTATGTCTAAATATAACATACATATAAGCATAGAATTCAAGCCAAGTTGCGTTGAATACAATCATATTTTAGTTAACAAGCAGCCACAAGAAGGATAAGCTGCTTCTCACTGCTCAACTTCGGTCTGGTCTGCTCTGGTCTGGTCTGCTCTGGTCTGCTCTGGTCTGGTCTGGTCTGGTCTGGTCAACTAAAAATATATATGCAAATTTCGAGGGTGTACAATCTGGGGGAATAACTTGAGGGTCACAAACAATGACCAGTGTGTCAACGTGTTCATGTCCATGTCCGACTTTCGGGTATAGGGAAGAAGCTACACACAAAAGCAATTTTGTATTGCTGCTGCTGCTGCTGCTGCTGCTGTGGTTGTTCTTCTTCTTCTTGTTGTTGTTGTTGTTGTTGTTATTGTTCTTGTTGCTGTTGTTGTTGTTGTTGTTGCGTAATCTTTTATGCCCGTTTGTATCTTTATACTGGTAGTTTTTGTTACTTTATGTTTGCCCGCTTGGTCTCGGCCATGTTATTTGGTTTGTTACCATTATTTTATTGCCGCCTGTATTGTATTGTATGACTATTTTCCTGACTGCTACTGTTCACTATCCACTGTGCTAAACATTGAAGTTGGTAGGCCAGCAACTTCGACTGTAATTCCATTTCGTTGTACAGCAAAATGTAACTTGCTTAAGAGCAATTAACTCTTGGAAGCCAGTCGAGGTGGGCATTACATGTTGCTCGACAGCAGCACTGCAATGCAAGGACCAACACTTTTGGGTCGCCTTTTGAGGCAAAAAGAAAAATAGCGCTTTGTGTACAAATTTTGGTATCTAACGCTGCGGACAATCGATACAAATGGGTTGTGGAATGGGCATGCCGGATAACAATCTACGCATCGCACACAAAATCCAAACAAAAATGAAGCATTTACCATCAGACAAAATGCGTTGTTAAACATGTTTCGGGTCAATATCAAAAGCCATGATAGTTGTAAGCCACAAAATGTTAAACAAACACTTCCGATAACACGGCCAGGGTTTGGGGGGCTGATGACAAAAGCCATCCAATGGCCATGCGGTTAATATACGTTCCATGTACATTTGCCACCTTGTGCGTCCGTCCGTTTTTGGGTGCGTCATAAAACCTGAATACCATAGCAATTGCGATTTCTCGTCCCGACACCATCCACCCAACCAAGCTCTATTTGTTTGTACATGTTTATGGCATTTTATGGGTTCCATTCTTTTCCATTTATTTATTTACTTGAACTCTGCTTGCTTGTCTGGGCTATATTTAGAAGTAAGTTTAAATTTGAATTCAAACTATTTGAGGATAATTGAGTGAATTGAAAATAGGTCAAATCCTTCCTGAATGAATCGGATTCATTCAGCCAAAAACATTAGCTGGCATTGTCATGCACAATAATAATAATAATACTAATAATAATAATAACAATAATAGTAATAATAAGAAGAAAAAACAGCAATTGCTCTTTATGTATATTGGTAACTTTTCCTTACATGTTTCACAATTTTGGTTGAAATTAACGACATAACTATTATAGATATGATTATTATTATTATTTTGTATGGTTCAAGTATGGTTAAGTTGTAGCTATCAGCGCTCTAAACTGGTCAATTAAAAAAGAAGAGTACATTTTATATACATTTTGGCTTGGCGACAGGGGGATTGGTAGATCATAAAGGTTAATCTTGGTAACAGCACCAAAATTCCAATGGCTTTAAGAGCATTTTTCCTATAACACACACACACACACACACACGTAGACAGACAGACAGACAAAACGGACGCAAGTCGCGGCATCCAACAGTGTTAAATTTATTTATTATCATTGTCAGCATCATTATTTGCGCCAAGTGTCATTTAGGCAGTATGAATGGAGCAACAGAGCAGCTACATCCGCAGCAGCAGTAGCAACAGCAACAGCAACAGCAACCATAGTAACAGAAACAAGGCGGCAACATGCCACAAAATGACAAAACGAAGCGTAAAAAAACAGGCAGCAACAAGAGCGTCGCAATTTGCGTATGGCACACAAAAGGCTATCAAGTTCAAGCTAATGGCTAGGGCGTTGTGACGAATGCCAGAATTCGCTGTGTACCGCAGTAGCGAACCGGGGTCGTGTCGTTTCGGTTCGGGTCGGGTTCGGAGGGCATGGAATTCGAATCGAATAGCGACGAAAAGCGAAAAGCGAACACTGAATGCATATGGAAAGTGGCGAAAACTGTTTGTATACTCAACGTAAGTAAAAGTAAAAGCAGAGACCAGTCGAAGAAACTCCATAATATTGGGGTTGATGCTGCCTAACAGCCAGCCAGCCAAGCAGCCAGCCAGCCAGCCAAGCAGCCAGCGCCGAGAGGCGACCAGAAATAATGTTCGCATTAATTCCTCATTTAAATTCAACGGCGCGTACGACGCATTAGTTGCTTCAAGCCACACCACTCTCACACCACTTTCGCACCACTCTCGCACCACTCTCACAGCATTCAAGCAGCAGGCAGCAACCCTCGAGTGGCTGCTGCTGCTGCTGATGCTGCTTTGTTGTGTGTGGTGTTTGTGTGTGTTTGTGTGTGTGTGTAGCATACTTTTGGGAGTAGCTACTTCGACAGTTTTTCGCATTGAAGTGCTTCTCGATTACTTAAAAGCAAATTCCGTTCCTGGGCGAAAGTGATCAGCGACGGTTGCTCATTTCTCAGTAGCTTCTCGCAGCTGTTGCCTTGTTTCAAACTACTTATGTGAAAGCTTGCTGCTTGAGTAGTCGGCAACTTTTTAAATTAGCATAATGCCTGAAATTATGCAACGCCTTTTGCAGCACACCAGACACTTGAGTTGGCCACCAGTCGCTGGTGCTGATGCTGCTTCTGCTGCTGCTTCTGCTACTGCTGCTGCTGCTGCTGCTGCTGCTGCTTCTGCTACTGCTGCTGCCACTGCTGCTGATGTTGTGGCACTTTAAGTGCACTTTGCACGCCCCTTTCCCAAAAACAAACAACAATTGCAACAACATCAAACACACAAAAAAAAAAAAGAAGAAGAAAAATAAACCTGTAACAATAACAATGCCAGCTGGAGGTCGTCGTCGTTGTTGTTGAGTCCAAGGAAGAAGTAAATCAATGCATTACACTCCGGAATGTAGCTGTAGCTGTCGCTGTTGCTGTAGCTGTAGGTGTATCTGTGTCTGTGCTGATAATGCCAATAATTCAATTATCCTGCATTCATTTTGCCTCCTCCCAATGCTAACTCTCCTCCTGGCCGCCATTCGACTGTCTTTGGCTTTTTGTTATTGACAAACCAACTGACTTGTTCTGTTGTTCGACTCGTATTGTTACAGTTGCACTCACTCACTTAGCTCGCAGCACACAGCACACAGCACACAGATAACAAGCAGAAGTGTCACAGCAAGACATCAGTGGAAACAATTGTGACAATAATTCAAAAATTGCTTTATCATTGGCTATTACAGATCTTATGCACTTGGATAATTACAAATACTCGTAAGCCAGCATGATGTAGAAATACTCAGTTACTTGAGCTGGTATAGTTTAAAGCATATATGTATAAAGTATCGTAAGAAATCTCTTAAACATATTTTTAATTGTAATAAATGCTGCAAAGAATTATTTGTGAATAGGAACTGATTGGTCAGTAAGTCATTCTGTCTGTACCGAGGAAATTCCATTAACATTTATATGATTCTCAATCTCTATCTTTCAATGTTTCTCTCTCGCTCTCTCTCTCTATGTCTCTCCGTCTCTCTTTCTGTCTTGCTACGCGTTGTATTGCTTTTGAGCTTACCCGGTCAACTGCTGACGCCATTAATTGTGAACATAATTTTATTACATTTGGTTCATTAAAACTTTCAAAATGGCAGCCCCAAAAGAGAGAGCCAAACAAAAAATAATAAAAAAGAGAAAGAAAATTAAAAGGAAATGTCGAACACATCCCAAGGGGCTTTTAAAGCGGAGCTCTATGGAATTATGGCTCATTAAATGACATAATGCAGATAGAGCACACACACACACACTCGCACACACACACTCGCACACCCATAGCATACTTTCTGGCAAGTTAGCATCTGCTTCTCGCCGTGGCAAATGAATAGCGCCTGGCGCTGGCGAAGCTGTCTTCGCTAATATATTTCTAATACACAAACACGCACCGAATATACACACGATGAGAATCCCAGAGCTCAACAGAAGACAGCAGGGAGTCCAGGACATGTGCCGCATAATAGCCTTAACAGGATTTTTGGTTTTTTTTTTCTTTCCTTTTTTTTCTGTTGTTTGGCATAGCTGTCGTCTTCGACGAGCCTAGCCTCTTAACTGCCGCTGCGTCTTTTTCAATTACACACATAATTAAATGTGTTTCCCCATATCCCTATCCCTATCCCTGTCTCTGTCTCTGTCTCTGACTCTGACTCTGACTCCGACACCGAATCTGTCTCCATCTCTATCTCTATCTCTGACTCACTATGTATGTGGTCGTATTATCCCGTGGGGCGTGTGACAGTCTAGGTAAATATTATGTACTTTGTGTATGTGTGTGTGTGTGTATGTGTGTGTGTGTGTGTTCGCGTGCCAGCAAATGCTTAAAATCCCTCCCAATAGACTCAGCCATACAGTCTTAGCTCATATCACATTTTGTAGATTTTAATAAACATGCTGATAATTTAATTAAATCGTATGCTTTTATTTAACATTGAAACATTCCTGCTCAAACTCAAACCCAGCATCTAACTGTCTGTTTGGCAAACGGCAAACTCCATTTGCTGTTGGCCAAATTCAATTTCATTTTATCCCAAGCCCTTTAAGCCCAAATAAAAGCCTTCTGTTTGTCGGGCCGGGCGTATGACGGTTTTAATTTGTACAAACATTTTGCCTCATTTGTTAAGCCAAATTTGTTTGCTTTGGATCATTGGGCTCTTTAATACAAATTGCGTCACAATTAGCAAACAATTGTGTAGAATTGTGTTCTGCTTGCGAAACTTCGCTTGCAAATTATTGTACAAAAATGCATATATTAAATAAATAATACAAAAAAACAAAAATAAGGACAAAACTTGCTCTAGTTGGGAGTTAGTTAAGGCAGAATGTTGACAGAAAGAAAATTAATTTATGCTGATCGCATTATATAGATTTATAGATGACCCCATTTGGTACTAATGCGCCCTTCGAAGTGCACTTGTCCCATAAATTGACAGCAAAAAGTGTGCTAAGTGTACTTCCAACACATATGTATGTTGTATACAAATAACAGCAACAACAACAGCAACAACAACAACAACTTGAGTGGAGCGACATAAATTTCTATTAAATACAAACGAGCTTCGCAGAAAGTTGTGTTTTGCTTAGACAGAAAGTTTTTTTGGGGTCGCACATTTAGTGAGCTTATTGATTGACACATCAGCTTTAAGTCTAAGCAGATATATAATTATTTGTTTCCGACAGCCATCGAAAAACTTTTTACCAACCATAATCTCATATGTATGTTGATTACAAGGCAAACAATTCTTGATTACAACTTTCTGTTAGTTGCCAACATTGAAATGTGGCCGAAATGTCTTTAATGCAGCTATGATCAGAAACGTTTGACAGACTTGTTGAAATACTTAATGGTCTTCGCACAAGACACTGTAGACTAAGAGGTGACCTAGTTAAACTTTGTGTAATTAGTAGCAGAATCTGTCTGTTTTGGAATTAGTAGGACAAAATCCTCTCAAAAATATGTGTTAGTAAAAACCGAAACATATTTATTGAATTGGGATAGCTATAGACTAAATAAATATATAATAATATTAACATTAAATGATATTGAACGAACGAATACAGAGTGTTACAGCTTAGACAAAGGCTATTGTAATTTCTGTTTATCTTTATAGAGCACATGTTTATAGTCTTATAAAGAGAAAAACATTCGCAGAGTAAGCAAACAATGCTTCGAATGCTTCTGCTTCCTTTGCTCATTTATAATTCAGCATCCCTTTTCAGGATTCGTTTTGCTCACAAAAATAGTACAAAAAAATTGTGTTATGCATGGTTCATGGTGCAAGAGTATAGATGCTACTTATGCAACCAATTAGCTTTGAGCGACACACAGTCAGTTGCAGCACTTTGAAGTCGTGAACTGTGCATCCACTAAAAATCAATCATTGGTCCGGTGTGGCTTCACTTCGTGTGCACAAATGTGGATGACCAGTTTTTTTCTCATTGGCCCGGTGCCATGAGCCATTTGAATAGCGCTCTAATCTTTGCGCTCTGCTCTCCTTTGGTGGCCAGGTGATTTGTTTGGCAAACGCCGTTGCCAGCGGAGCGCATAAAGATGCCATTTCTGATACCATGATTTTGCATGGAGGCAAGCTTAGACTCGCTCCTGCCTTCTGCTTTCTGCACTCTGCACTCTGCTTTCTGCTTTCTACTTTCTACTTTCTACATGCTGCTCTCAGCTGGCAGCTTTCAGCTCAGCTGGCATTTGCATTTGGTTCTGGATTCTGTATCTTGTGTTTTATGTTTTGTTTTGTGTACGTCGCGTCGGGTGTGCTTTAACAATATATCAAATTTCGAGCATGCCCGCTGCATGTAACATTTTATTTAGATTTTTGCTCAAAGATAATGCTGCATTGTCTGTGTAAAGTGTTGCCGGCCAGGAAATGGAAACTAAGTGCAGCAGCCGCACATTAATCATGGACAACATCCCCCGCGCATTCGTCTCCGTCTCGTTACCAATCCCATTTGGTATGTGTTGAGACGCTGATTCATAAACCATTTATAGTTTTCTGTTGTGTTGCCCTGTTGTTGCTCGTAAATCGCACACGCAACTTGTTTTGGCGACTTGAAAGGGTTAAGAAATTTATGTGCTGCAATTATTTTCTTGAAATAACACTTAAAGTGATTTACCGTTCCTGATAGATGGCAGGGGAAGCACAATAGCAAACCTAAGCAAATGTGGAATGCACAGTTCCCGCCTTCCCCATATATCTCAGCCAGTTACTCTGCCATTTATTCCATATCATTGATTTTACGCTTTTGCATTGCACTAAATTTAGATTTGTTAAAAAGGGTCTTGCCGGTTTTTTTTTCTCTCTCCCTCTCTCTCTTTTTTGACGAAAGAAAGCCCAAAGTTTTCGTCATATGAGCAATTTGTGGTATTATTAAAAGCGTTTGGGATTTAGTTACTTAGCTTGGACTTAGGGAAACATTGTGTTGCTTTTGGTTGATGGACTTGAGCAACATTGTGTTGCTGACGGCTTTGTCACCTTTAAAGTGGCATGTTAACTTGCTTTATTGATTGACAAGGCAGCAGGGCCACATCTGCTGTGCTTGCCAGAGAGACAGAGAGAGAGAGAGAGAGAGAGAGAGAGAGAGAGAGAGAGAGAGAGAGAGAGAGAGAGACAGAGAGAGAGAGAGAGAGATCGTCTATAAATCGCAAAAATTATATTCATCATTATCAACTGATTTAATAAATTGTTGCATTTCTTGCATTTATTGCAGACCTGCTTTGAAATGGAGCAATATTTGCGCGACGAGCCCAAGCTGCACAGCTTTAAGAAGATACATACAGATATGGATACCGCCTGGGATATATTCTCAACGCCGGCCCGTCTGCTGGAGGAGCTGAAAATCAAAGAGAGTCTGGACTCGATATCGACGACCTCGTCGGTGTCGTCGAACTGCTCGCGCATATCATGGGACAGCAATGGTTCGCAGGCGCTCAGCTGTGCGGTGTTGGTGAAGCAGGAGCGCATCGATGAGGATGAGGAGGATGCAGCACATGGATTATCCTGTGATGACAAGCTGGGCGCGTTATTTGCACCGCCGCCCTCAGCCATATCGCCCAATCCGAGCATCAGCAGCGCTGGCAATATGACGCCCACTAGCAACAGCAGCAGCAACTGCACCAGCAGCAGCAGCAGCAGCAGTATTAACAGCAGCAACAGCATCGTAAGCGTCAGCAGCAACAGCAACAGCAGCAGCCTCAGCAGTTGCAACACAATCACGCTGAGCTCGAGCAGCAGCAATGCGCCAGCAATTAAGGTGCGTGTGCTGCAGGCAAAGGCGCAACGGCATTATCATTTGAATCTGGGCCAGGGTCAGGTGCAGGGCCATGTGCATGACTTTGTGATTCCGCCGTTGACGCCGCCATCATCACCCGAGTCAAGCCTACGCAGCCATAACTATGCACAGCCGCCGCAAAATCAGCAACAACAGCATCGGCCGCAGCAAATCGATGCAAGTGAGCTGGCGGCGCTGATAAAGCAACAGCAGCGCCAGCAGCAGCACCAGTCGCCAGCAGTGGCAACAGTAGCAGCAGCAGCAGCAGCAGCAGCAGTAAATTCCACACCCGCGACCGCAATTCTGCACTTTGGCAGCCAAAGTTCCGTCGCCAAGAATTCCTCACTGACGCAGGCCACAACGTTGCAGCTGCAACAGCAGCAGCAACAGTTAGCTGTGCAACACTTAAGCATTTCGCCGCAGGCGCTTAACAAGACCAGCGGCGGCGGCAGCAGCAACAGTGGCAGCAGCAGCAACAGTTCGCCGTGCAACGCCAACAGCAACAACACCAATAACAGCAACAACAACAACAACAATAACAATAGCAGCAGCAGCTGCAGCGTTGATCAGTCGTCGAGCAACCACAGCAACATTCCTCGCAGCACCATCGTGCGGCTAACCACAGCAAATGGAACACCTGGAGCCGCTGGCATCAGTCTGGCTCGTGTTATACAAATGCAAAATAATGGCAATGCTAATGTTGCTGCCGTGCTCAGTGCCGTCGCCAACAACAACAATAATAATAACAGCAGCAACAACAACAACCGCAACAACAACAAGAACAACAATAACAACAGCGGCACCAGCAACAGCAGCAGCACATCAGCAATGCAACAACAATCGGTCTCACAGACGCCACAAATAGTCGCCGTGGTTACGTCAAACCCGGTAAAATCCACAACTGGTGCGTATTCGCAATATATCTATACATTTTTCGTTTTGGTCGACAATATTTAAAGAACAATTTTAACTTGACAGCATCTACCAAAAATCATCACCCGCGCCAGCATCACAGCGATCATAGTCCAGACTCAAAGCGTCGGATACACAAGTGCCAATATGTTGGCTGCAAAAAGGTCTACACGAAAAGTTCACATCTGAAGGCGCACCAAAGAACCCACACAGGTGAGAATCTCACTTAATACAAAATACTTTATTAAAAATACAAATTAATTACAAATCAATAAAATCAAAAAGAATTATTAAAAATGAAAAAAAATTGTGAAACAATTTCGGAACAACTTCAATACTCAATGATTTAATCATTAGGTAGACAGGAATGTTGTGTCATGCCCAACATTTCCCTTGGCGAAAAACCAGTCAACCAGTCGGTCTCCAGTTGCTGGCCGCCGCCCACAATAAATCAGACACCCATGACACAGGGGCGGCGCATTGGTGTGACCTGAACACGAAAACAGGACCACGACCAGGACACGAGTGCATTGTTTTGCTGCCATTGTGGCAATGTCCAAACGCTGGCATGCAAAATCAAGTGCATTGCGAGCGGGCAACCCAAAAACATCCTTGGATGACAGTAGACGAGGCTTCAAATTTCAATAAAATTCGCATAACTCAACAATGAATTATTGGTTACACGCACATGGGGCACTCTTACACGTTGACACACAGATAAAGCCCACCGATGAGATGTAATTTTATTGCTGCCACATACAGCATCAGTGGTTCCCAGTGACAGAGACAGAGAGAGAGAGAGAGAGAGAGATGACCAGAGAAAGGGGGGAAATTTTGTGCTCCGTTTATTGATTTGTGCCATCGCAATTTTTACCGTCGACTATTTGCTGCTGGTTTTTGTGTGTTGCTGCTGCTGTGTGCTGCTACTGCTGGGTGCTGCTGCTGTGTGTGTATCTGAGTTGAACAAGAGCCCTGTCAGCATGCACTTAACCCATAAAATATATATGGATTTATATTTATATATATTATGAAAATTATAAATCAAATAAAATAGCATTTACACAAGTAAATCAATCTTTCGGTTCTTTTTTGTTGTTGTATTTTGTCGCAGAATGCTCAAATTTATTAAATGCACTTTTCGATATTATAAAATTATATCGAATATACATAAGCCATTGAAACTTTTGCATAAATATATTTGACCCTTTTAGGTAGAAAGTTAGGTTTGACCCTTTTTGCTGTATTAGCTGTATTGCTAGTGCAGTAATTTGAGTAAAGCCTTATTCAATATTATAACACTGCCAACATCATTAAATATTTATACTGAAATTGATTTTAAAGTGCAAGGTTCAACTTTCTTCATAACTTGAACCAAGTTGATGTTGACTTCTTACACCATCTACTCATAAAATGAGTAATGTTTGTAATCAACGAAGGCCACATCTCCGCCCCTGACTAAATTTCCAACATATATATATATTATTGATGATGAGCCATTTTCGTCGCACTAGCTCCACTTCCTACACCAACATTGTATCGATAAATATCGATTGTTGGCCACAGTTTATGCATCTAACATAGTAAACGAGCTAAAATGTGTTATCTTGTATGGCCTTCACTGAACATCCTTTGATGAAAATGTGCATAAACATAGGATATCTCTTAGTTATTCACACGACAAAAGAACTCCAACTTGTTCCATACTTGCCTTGCCAGCTTAACTGTTTGTTTGATATCAAAAAAAAAAATGTTTAACAGCAAAAATGTGTTTGAAAGTAAAAAAAAAAAAAAAAAAACTCAAGAAGCTTGGTACAATTTTTTTCACTTTAGCTTTGAACATAAAAACTTTTGCCTTGGTCAATCGTCAAAAGAAAAGTATTTTTAGGTAGGCGGACAACTGGCAAGTTTATCAAGACATACTTAATTGTTTGTATTTTGCTAACTTAAAAGTTGTAGCTATTGTTATGTCGGTTCTGTGTGTTTTGTTCTCTGTTTTTACAACATCGGTGCTGCCTTATTGCCTCCGCAATTGAGCATAAGGTGTTAATTTAATATATTTTCAATTACTTCTTTTACACAACATTTTCATTAGCTTTTCATGTTCATCTTAAATAGCTGACATTCAAGTGTGGTTTGCTTCTTTGCCGTCAGCCAGGCACGTTAAACGTTAATTGAATTTGGTATTTATGAATTTAATGTTTCCGAAATAAAAGTCGTTTAGTGCTGGGGCAGAGTTTAAAATTTGGCAGCGGGTTTAATTAGAAAACCATTGAAGTCAGCCAACCGAAATATGTGCGAATAGCTAACAAATGATTATCAATTAAAGTGAACAGCAGAGAGTAACCAATAAATGTGTGCAGTGCGCAAAAGATTTCAATTAGTTAAACGCTGTGGCCATTAAAACAACAGACTTGCCAGTTGCAAGCCTGACGGTTTCAAATAGCTGGTGGGAGTTTTGGCCCCGGGCCGTTAAGAAAAGATTGCAAGTGCAATCAAGCGGATAGACGCAAACAGACCATAAAAGTTGTGTTGAGTGCAAAAGCCAAGGAGGCGCATAGCGCATAAAAGGATAGCTAAAGAATAGCGTGAACTGAATGGAATGCCTCTACCACTATCCACACTTGCCACACTTGCCACCCCGTTCGTTGCATGTCTCCATGGGGCAGTCTTTCTATTGGCCGCTGACATTAAAACCCGACGCTGGCAAAAATTTATAAAATATTAACTGGCTCCGAGATCCCTGCGTTAAGCGGCACCTGCTTCTGCCTCTTGCCACCATTGTTGTTGCACTTGCCACATCCTTCCACCAAACTCCAGCTGAAACTTGCACTATGTGCCAGTAAGGAGTAAGTTTATGTATAGAAACAAATAGCTTAGTTTAAGTTTTAACTACGTTCGCAACAATAAATCGACAATAAGGCGATATTCGCGAATTATGTTGCGAAAAGGAACAAAAGAATCGATGCTGGAATACTTTAACTTTAACCCCCTAACACTTAACCAACTTAACTTCACTTAACACTATTGCAAAATTAAAACTTCAAAACAATGTTTCATATTGATCGGCTATCGATGCGTTGAATAATAAAAGTTTTACCTTATAAATCGTATATCTTTTGACTTAAAATTGATAGTAGTAGCTATATATAAGTATAAGATCGGTATGCATTAAATAAGAATAATGATGGGTAATCACTTGGGTATAGGGTATCTCCTAGTTGACCTCTTTAATCAATGTTTGTCTGTTCATTGTTTGTGACGCTTAAATGCGCTTCAATACAAATACTCATAAGTTTTATACATATGTATTTGATTTGAGCACTTGAAACTGATTCACCCACACACACACACACACACACACCCACACACACACACAGTGATTTTCTATATAGCTGCTGCTTCGATTTCTCGCTAAAAGTACTAACAATATGCCAATGTTGAAGTAGCCACAACACACACACACACACACACACAGGGAGAGAATTTCCACTTGCTTGCAACGTTGAGTCTCGTCTCAGTTGAGCATTGGGCAGAGAGTAAACAGAGAGTAAATGGAAATTAGGAGAGCGGTAAACTTTGCCACTTTGGTCGTTGGCTCGTTTGTTTCGCTGGGCAAGTGCATAATGTGAAATTGAGCACGGAAATATCACACATTTCCGCATGCATTAAGTTTTAAGCTGTGTGAATGTACATTATATATATGTATATATATATATGTATATATATATATATATATATTAAGCTGCTGTGGTGTGCGTTACAAAGTTTTCCACTCAGCTTTATGCATTTTTCTTGGCTGTCGTCTACTTTACTGGTTATCTGGCTACACTTTTCACTGCTTTTTTCTAGCATGGCAACAGCGGCAATTTCCTGCCATGTCTGCTGTTTGTCTTTTAAACTCAAATAATTTTTGCCATTTTTTCTGGCAGAACTTTTGCACTGTTCTTCTATGTTTCAGTCTTCGCACATTTTATAGGTTTTCTACTTTTGTGTGAAATTACAACTTCGGCATTTCCTTTTGGTTTCCCGGCACTGGCGCTGTAATTCTGTGGCTGGCTAGCATTCAGTGCTAGCATTGACTACTGCTTTTGTTGCCTGCCTCCCTGCTGCAAGTATTTGGCACGCAGAGAACTGTTGGCAAAGAGATTCACAACTTGGCACACAATTCCACAGACTTGACTTGATCTTGTTCATTGCAGAACCTGGCAGAAAATATAATAAACTTTTTTATTTTTCGACAAACATGTAACGCATTGATTAACGTATCTCAGCCCAAATTCAGAATATAAATTCAGCGTTTATCAGATTTCTATTAATACAAAATATGCTAATAATATTGGTACTCTAGTTGATAAGGAGCGGAGATTTAATGTATTCAATACAAATTATGTAAAGTAAGCATACTTTATTTGCATCGTTTCCTTCCGCCTGTTCCACTGCCTGTTCTTATGTTGCCTTTATTATCCCATTTTATTTGTGTAGGTATACAAATAGTTATATGCCCTAAAAACCCTCTATACCAACTATAGCCCCAATACCTCGTCTCTTCCATGGTGTGCATACTCTCGCGCTCTTTTGTCTGTCTCGAAAGCCAACAGCAGAAACAAAATAAAAAATAAAAGAATAAGAAATTACAACAAATGATGGCTGCGTGCAACGTTTGTTAAAATTGTTGCCGAGTAACTTATTTAATAAGTGGACGCTTGAGATTTTGATGATGAATTTTTATGAAATCTTCTTTTTGAATCACTCTCGTTGCAGGTGAGAAGCCGTACAAATGCTCCTGGGAGGGCTGCGAATGGCGTTTCGCTAGGAGCGATGAGTTAACCCGCCACTATCGCAAACACACTGGAGCCAAGCCCTTCAAGTGCCGCAATTGCGATCGCTGCTTCTCGCGCTCCGATCACCTGGCCCTTCACATGAAGCGCCACATGTGAGGTGAAATCTAAATCTAATTCTATATCTATAACTATATCTGTAACAAAATCGAAGTGAGCAGTATAATTGTTCAATTGTTTAACTGTTCAACTGGTCTAGAGCTAATTCAACAAAATTCACGCATCAGACGATAGCACAAGCAATTTAGAATTTGGTGGAAAACTTTTGCGTTGCCTTTGCTTTCATTCTTTTCTTATTTTTTCTGTTTTTCTTCTTTCGATTTTTTTCTTGTTTGTTTTTGCCTATTGTAATATTTTGTTGTATTATTTAATTTAAATGTTTAAGTAGTGAGCGGTAAGCAGTTAAGTATCCATATGCATTTCGAAAGTTGACAACAAATATTTAACAATTTACCAAAGCAAAGCTATATTTTGTGTTGATGCTGAAAATAAATTGGGCGGAACATGCAATCGTCATGAATCAACTTATTAAGCACAATAAGAAACAAAAAATAATACAAAAAAAAAAAATAAAATAAAAATAAAATAAAATAAAATAAATAAAAAATACATACATATATTTTTGTTTTGTTTGAAGCGAAGACAACAAATATTGTAAACACTGCCAAACGAAAGTGCGAAACAAATTTTAAATATTTATACAAATTAAATATACTACAAAATGTTAACATACATACATACATACAAATACAAAGATTTAAAGTTAATGAAAATTATGCATCGTAATGGCGTAGGTACAACAAAATACAACAAACACAAGTGCAAAATATGTTTTAAACAATAATATGAAATGCTTATATTTTCTTACATTAATTTTAATATATTTTAAATTTTGTAATATAATTGTTGTATAGGTTGATTAAATGTATTTTGTATATTTGTCAAGTAATTCATAAATGCCCAATAAATACAAGATTTTGGCGCTACAAATTGATATTTCTTAAAGCAATTTTGTTAATGTAATTGTATTTGAAAAGCACACATTTGTTTTGTGATGAAAAGTATTACGAGGAATTATTAATCTGAACAAATCATAACGCTACTTTTCTGATTTGAAACAAAATGCGATTTCCTATTTTTGACATACGTTTACAAATTCTTCTTTATGTGCCTCATTAATTTAAAATAAAAAACAACAACAAATAATAATAATATATAAAATACTTGAAACCAATCTTTTTATGATTACAAATTTAGATGTACTCCAAAAAACAATTTCTGCTCAATTCAAGCAGTTCACCTTTTATCAAAGTTAAAAGCATTTAATGAACTTCCATAAGATCATCTGAAAATTCAGCGAAAATGTTTTCTGGAATGATGTAGCAATGCTTTTCAACTTCCATAATTTTGCTGTTTCTTTTTAGTTATTATGTGCTGCTTATTATTTAATTTTGTTTATAATTTGATTATTATTAAATATTTTTAACGAATAAATATTTTTTACAAAATTTGAAAACTACTTTTAATTGGATTTTTTATTTTATTTTATTTTTATAGAATTCTTATTTGCACGACATAAAACAACATGACATCAATCAACATGATCGAGCATTATGGTTTGTGTGATGACAAATTCTGTGATTCAGACAACATGAAATAGCTAACACAACAAATTAAAACACATGTACACCCAAACATACACACACACACACACACACACACACACACATACACAAACACACACACACATAAATACACATTTACACACGATTGTCAAAAGTCACTCAAATGTATTTGATTATGTTTCGTTAGGCGCATTTAGATTAGCACTGGTACAGTTTGAAAAAAAAACTATGTTGTATAACAATTATATACTCCTATATTTGGCATTAAAAGTTGTTTCTTGATTTCTAGCTTAATTCTCAATGATTGTGAAGTGAGAGATTTATCACTTTATCGACGGTTTGTGTGTGGCTTGTGCTTTGTGTCATCTCAATGTTATGTAATTATATATAGTCTCATATAGGGATAAGAAGTTACAAACTAAAAGTTTCCTTAAGGTCATATATATATATATATTTGTGTATATATATATATATATATATATATATTATCGGATAAAACGTACGAGTATACTGGATTTGATTGTCCAGTATCATTTTTGGCTTCCATGCGAACAAACAAACATAAAAAAGCACTGAACAAGAATATGATGATGTTAACACAACTACTTATAAATATTATTAAAAACCCAAAAGAACAAAAATATGTACGATGTGTCAAAAATACTTCAATCAGTTTAGTGAAACTTTTGAGAAAGATTAACCAAACCCAAATGGAATATTTTGTATAGAAAATCCTTAAAGCTAAAAACAAAATCCAACAAAAATCATTTAGATTAAATGCATGGGGGCCTAAATATGAATAATGTATAAGTACTCATGTGTATGTATTTTACAATCCAAAATTCAAATCGTAAATGAGAAAAACATGTATTTTAAAGAAAAAAAAAAGAAAAAAAACAGAGCAAAACTAAATAAGTACGTATAATTCTGTAAACATTAAAACAAAATAAAAGACTGGTCAACGAGGTGTTCCGCGTTTATGCAACAATTGCAACAAAAGTAAGAAAGTTAAAAAATATTAAGTAAAATGGAATAAAACTCAAAACAAATCTATTAATTATACTATATTTAAAAACGCATTCAAATACTCCTTAGCATATTGCCTTAGCAATTAAATCATTCATTCAAAAACAAAAAACCCAAAAAAAAAACCCTAGCAACCCGATATTTTAACTGGTTGAGATTGTATCGTTCAGGTTGAGTAAGAGCGCTTGTAAACTTATTTTTGACTGCAGAAACAGTCCACTCGGCCATTTGGCAAAGGCTAACAAGTATATTGGCTACTACTATTCATACGTAAACTGTAAAGTTAATAAAGTACGAATTTTAAGAAACGCTGAATGTGAGTCTAGAAAGTACTAAAAACAAAACAAAAAAAAAAAACAAACAAAAAAAAATAGGGAGGAAAACAACAACAGCAAAATAAATAATAAAAATAAAAGACACTCTGAATATAGATTAAATAATTGTCTAAAATTAACAGTTAAACAATTTGAATGTATACAAACAGCACAAAATGCAAGACAAGAATAAGAAGAAGAGCGTACACTGTACACATTTTCTATAGATTTACAGCTTAGCAATAATATTGAGTAAAAAGTTTTGAAATATTTAAATACACAGAGAACACAATTTAAACACAATTTTCGTTAAGCTTTCGTTTGCATAGTGCTTGTCAAAATTTGGTTAAACTATGATTTAGGTAAATAAAAATATTGCATAAAAATTTTGTTAACATTTAGATATAAACAGCGATTGGTAAAGTGCATAGCAGAAATATATATAGCTACATATACATATATATATATATATATATATAAAATTATAATATTAACGTTTTATATAGGGAAAATAAGCGCATTAACGTCAACATTTTGTGTATAGTTTAGTGAAATGAATTAGTTTAATGTTAAAAAAAAAAAAACCAATAAAACACAAATCAAATGAAAACCACTTGGATGAAGAAAAACAAAACAAAACTTATTAAAACATACTAATTAAAAGATACATATACATTTACATATGTGTGTATATGTAAAAATTAACATAAAAAAAATAAATAAATAAATAAAAAACATAAGAAAATTATATGGCAAACTACATATATGTGAAAGTTGTGTATGTTTATGTTTAGGCAATAAGAATTCAAAACTGACGAATTGGGAGAGCATGCAAAGCATCTACAATAAGACACATCATTTTGTATAAAACGTGTAAATTTACAGACACATAGGCTGGATAGAAAAACCGAAAAAATGAGATGAACACAGACCAGCTGAGCGCACCAGAAGCGTTATACACAATAAGTTATTTCCGTTTATACAAAACATGGGCGCGAAACTGAGTTCTTTATTGGGTCAGCAGCAAATGGTGATTTATATGGATTTTTATAAAGATCTTAATTTAGCTTTTTTTGTGAAATGTAAGTTTAGCCTACCTACATACACAAATTAATTAAGTTAAATTATATAAAACAAATTGAAATTGTACACTTAAGGAGCGTAATTGATATCAAAACAAACACATAAGTATCAGCACAGGTAAACTAAAAATACATTTACAATAAAGTTGTATGTAAATCGAATAACATACAATCCAAAAAAAAAAATGGCATCAAATTTAAACCGCTTGTGTATAAAACGTAACAAAAACAAAAACAAAAAACAAAAAATCGGAAGCAAAACGTCAAAAAACGAATCCTTAGCTAATAGCAAAAACAAAAAAAAAAATCTAATTGTCAGTGTTTATTATTACTATTGATGTGCATTTGCTGTTTGCGTATTTTTACGCTTATTCTTAACGCAAATCTCTTTTTTGCCACCAGTTGTACTGCTATGTGAGATGAGTTGAAAAGTTACTAATAAATGGTAACAAAAATAACTGCTTTAATTTATTTTTTGTAAAATAAAAAAAAAACAAACAAGGAAAAAATAAGAAATCGTTTAAGGCATTGGAGTGAACAACTAAGGGTTTAAATAATTTAACTGCAGTTTTTATAGAATTTAATTCAATTAGCATATTTTTGCCGTCATTTTTGTATATTCTATGAAAAGTATATCAATTATTATTGATCATTTTTATTATTATTATTATTATTATCATTATAATGCTTGTTTGTTGCAACTTTTTGTGAATCTCAATATAATATAGGTATATATAAAAATGTGTAAGAAACATCTAGAAAATAATATGAGCATAAGTAAAAACATAAAGCATTCAAAATATGAACATGGCATATGTATTGGGTAAACAGCCTATAGAACAAATGCGAATCTTGTATTTACTATTAGTTCATTATACATTATACAACAACAGCAGCAACCAAAAAAAAACAACAACAACAACAACAAGAAACCATACGAAGGAGCCGACGGCATAATTATAAACGTTATTTTATTCTTGTATAAGTATAAACTGAGGCATTTTCAGCGTATGACAAATATATTGTACGTAACTTGATATTTTGAGGAGAATTTCTGTGAAAAAAATATAGAAAAATATAAAAATGAAAAATCTTTGATTTTTATTTGGGATGGGAAAGTATATTGATAAAAACAATGTGGAGAAAAGGCTTAAAAAAAAAAAACAACAAGAACAAAAACGCACCATTTAAATTTTGGTGCATTTAAATAATTTTAAATTAACTTTTAACTTTGTCTTGGCAAATAGAGACGGGGTTAATGCAAATATTTAACTCTTGTGATTGCAGGCGGCATTGAACAAACAGTTCACATCATTAGCCCCGAAGGGTCAAAAACAAAAACAACAACAATATCAGGGATATTATTGCAATGTATGAAAGCACCTCATAACGGTGCACATTAATTTAATTTATGTTTTTCAACATATATGCAAATTTTCATTAACTGTGTTTTCATTATTATATGATTCCAGCTGTTAAAACCGTAATGGCGAATCAGATAAAGCGACTGCAGTTAAACTCACTGTTGCACTTACATACATAAATTATAAGACAGCAGCAATTACAACAAATATGACTACAGATTTTTACCTGACTAACTGTGCGGACAAGGAAGTTTGCATTATAAAATTGGTCATTCGTAAGACCATAAATATTAAAAATTAACATATGCTTTTATTTATTATTCATTAACGATGTGTGTGATCTCAAAGATTTATTAAAATGGAAAATGGAAGCATGAAGTATTTTAAACTTTTGCACCAGGATTTATATACATATATATTAAAGGGCTTCATAATGTTCAAAGTAATTCAGATATTGGATCCTTTTTGTCGAAAATATAACACTGGCAATTTGAATTTCTGCAAAAAACAAAAACTTAAGCCGTGAATTTATCGATTTCATTTCAATATACGTATTTTCAACATTTGATACGTAGTTACTGTATATAAAAGGGCTTCAAAATGTTGAAAGAAATTCGGACTTTGCATCTCTACAAGAATATATTTTAAGCACCTGAAGATCAGTATATATATTTATATACATTTATATAATATATTTATATATATATATATATATATATATATAACTAACATATGTATATATATATATACATATGGCATAAGTATGATAAGTTTCTGTCTATACTATATTTCTTTCCAATAACTCGATTTTCGATTGCAAAGGAGCTGTTATGATATGTTTTTATATAACCGACTCCAATCAGTTTGTGCAATAGACAAAATAGCTTCTAACTTTCATTATTTGATTGCAAAAATATAGGATATACTTAGTTACTTCGCACAAAACTTCATAGAGAATAAATAAATACATTTTCCAATGCCTTAGAGCATCCGCTTTTACTGCATTGAACACATAGAAAACCGAGAAAATGGATAATTGTTTTTATTTTGCTTTGAACCTTATAATGAAATTAGACTCTCATGTGTCTGTTGTCTGTTGTCTGTTGGCCACATACTGAATTGGGCCGCAAACCAAGTCCAATGAAGTTTTTACCCAGTGCTTTTCGCTTCAAATCAGACTCCCCCTTTGCAATGACAGCAGACGTAAGACATTTTTTCTTCTAAATTCCCCGCTTCTGAAGATGTTTATTTTTTCGCTTTTCTTTTTATTACAAGAAAGAAGAACGTGAAAACTTTCCATATTCTTAATTTTGCTTGTGCTATCCTGCTGCATCTTAACTTTATGCTAGCAGGAAAACTTCTAATTGCGTACATGTCTAGCAGATACAGTGACACCCCCTTTACATGAATTCGTACACTGGAACTCACAAGGACAAGGATATAAATAGCATATAAATGTATATTTATATGTATTTTTGATGGATAAAACTTTATGCACACATTTACAATCACTTAACAGCTATTGATTATCACTATTATAAGGTCACTTTTCCTATATTTGATTTGATGAATTTTCTGTTAGCTGAGATGCGCAGTGTAGAGCAGGCTAACAAGTTTCAATGCAGCCGGATCCTCAGGTTACCCGCTGCATATTTATCAAAATTGTTTCAAAAGTTCAAACTTCTTTGTGAGATGCGTCCCAGTGCTTTTAAAAAGTTTTCAGTTCTCAGTTTTCTTCGGCACACTTGCAGATACATTCGCCTCTACGCTCACCATTTATGTTGTCTTGTCTTGTGTTGTGTTGTGTTGTGTTGCGGGTTGTGTGTATTTTTCATCCTCTTTACATTTGCAGCTTGTCAAAGTGGCTCATCGCCTGACATGTTAACTTATTTTGCTTGTCTTCCAAAATCCGACTGAGAGAAAGTCAAAAAGAGTTAAGGTAAACAAAACGATGCAAACAACCAAGAAGTGACTCTGGTTATGCGAGTAGGTTACGTTAGCCCAAACGACCCATCAATAGGGTTCGTAGTTTATCCAAAGATTGGATGGGTGGTAAGTGTGAGTTCATCATAGAACGAGCTCTGAAGTTTATCTTACTTTTCAGGTCAGCATCTTTCAGTTGGTTTTCATATGAGCACATGATGTATGGAGAACAAAGCGAGGATTCAGTTTTGGTGCATTAATTTTGAATTCAATTTACTCTACGTTTGCGATTAATTATATTTTGTATGTTAATTAACTACTATCAAACAGATTTTAATCGGAGCTAACATAAACTCAAATCTAAGCAAAATAATTGGATCACAAAAGTAAAACAAGTTGCTTAATTATTTTAAAACGCAGTTTACTCTGAGCTAATTATTCTCAATATTTATATATATATATACATTGTTGCTGGCGGTTTATTTTCATTATTTTATTAGTCAATTATAATAATTAAGCATTCTTCAGCTACCACTCAAAATTCTAAATAAGTAACTAATTTACATGCTTTTATTTATATAAATTCTTTACATTTTCTTTTCTCTTTTGTGTGTTTTTCTTTTAATATTATCGGATCACCGGATTGGACTTACGGATTTATAGACTTACAGACTTACGAACTTACGAACGGCTTTCAATCAAAGAAAAAATGAATCACAATTGACAACAAATACCTTGTAAGACGATACCTAAAAATATTTGTTGTTTAAAAGAAATCATAATTGAAAAGTAGTCGAGTAGAGCTGCAATTTATGTGCTCGAAAATGGTTGAATCTATCAGTCATTTGCATTATTGAACATTTTTTGAATGTATTTACGTAAAAGAATCTGTAAAGAGTTCAGAAGTGCATTTGCTAATTTATTTTAGATATAACTTTTATAAAGCTTGAATCAAAGTCAGAGGCAGTGGCAAACGGATAATAATAAAGTGTTGGCAGGAAATGTCGTGTTAAGGGACTTTGTACGGCAGCAGGCAAAACAAGAAGTGGCTCACACTGGCAGAACAGTCACACACACAGTCATATGCTAACATAGTGCCAGGAACTGTCAATGGCAATGACATCAACTGCAGACGAGCCCATAGAAAATGGCTCATGGCTACAGAGCTTAGGCCACAATCTACAACACAGTCTTGTCATTGTTAGAGTACAAATGCACAAGAGGCCATAGAACATGATACCAAAGACATTTGAAGTCTGTGCTGAATGCTGTTTTAGTTTAATTTATTATCTTTGGAATACACTTGTATCATTTGGAACCGATCCGATTAAATTGATGTACCCAAAATAAATAAAAAAACAAAATAAAATTAGAAATAAAAAATGTCGTGTTGAAATTGTGTAAGTGTAAATACAGCAATGTCATAACTCTGTCCACTGTATGAATAGTAAAAACCCTCTCGCATATAACACTCGTTGTCTTGTCCCTGCAAATTATCACCAGATGCTGGACACAGGTCCAAAAGAAGAGTTTAAGCAAACGAGATCGATTTTCATGTTAAAAACGTCCCCTTGCAAAAAGAGTTGCAATTTGCAAGTGGGGGGTGGCAGGGCAGGTGCAAGCACAGATGCACAGCCAATAATTTGACGCTGGCATCTGCAGTGATTGTTTGTACTCATGGCAAAGAGAGAGAGAAAAGAGCGTTAAATCTAGAAGCAGATTTAATTCTTTGTCGTTTGGCAGGTAACACGAACAGACACCAACGGACGGGGGGAATACGCGAGGGAGTCGGCTGAGTGGACGGGTTGTGGAGGGATTTGTGTATAAGGGCATGTTGGGTAAGCAAGCAGCGCAACAATAATACGAAAGGCAAACAAACGCAATTGTCATCACCATAAAAAGAACATAAAACTCTTTTTACGACAATAGTGGTTGTCATGTTGTGTGGTAAAGTTGGATTTGGATGAGAATAGATACTTGGACTGAAATAATCAGAAATGGCTAAAAGTTGTCTGAGGTAATAGTTGACGTCACTTAAGACTCAGCAGTCGTTCATTAAAGTTTCATGTCCCCTTGTCTTGTGTTATGGCCAGAGAAGATTTTCAAATGAGGTGGAAATCTTTCATTTAGAAACTTTCTTTATTGTGCAGACTAAAAGAATATTCCATTTGAGTTTCCATTTACCGACATGTGCAACCATCCAATCTTTACCAGCCTAATTGTATTAAAAAGAAAATAAAAAAAAATAGAAAAACAAAATGTATAATCTGAAAACAACTATTTCTCTTGGATACACATGCTTCAGCTATGCAGATATTCCTTTGATTCTCTCCATGAGAACAGCTGCTATTGGCAGGTTCTTTCCATGTTTGTTCAGCATCAGTGCAGATATGCATTGCATATGTGTGTAGGCAACTTCAGAAAGCCGATTATGTTTGCTCAACATCGATTCTGGGGGATGCGTTGGAGTTGGAGTTGGAGTCGTAATTGATAATACATTCAATTCGCCTAGTCAATTTGCCAAAGTGCCCACTAAATTTCAGCAGACTCCGCAAAATGCACAACAAAAAAAAAAAAAGAAGAGAAAAGAAAAGGAAAATGGCCATCCAGATGGCTTGTGATTACCGTTTGGAGTGTTAAGATATAAAATCAATAACAGGCGACAAACAAAAGGTAATAGTAATAAAAGCGGCATAAATATAAGCAGACCATGTATTAAACTCAAAGCTGCGACCAAAAGCTGCTCTTCAAAAAATATGAATCGTACAGAGAGAGAGAGAGAGAGAGAGAGAGAGAAAGCGACAGAGACAGGAAGAGAGAAAGAGGTAGATAGCAGTTAAGGCATTTGGTTTGTATCAGAGAAGCTGTGAACACGATATGCAAATCTGTCACAATTCTAAAGCTAGTTTCCTGAAAATGAATGCGAAAATTGCTGGTGGCGTCCTTGAGAGTTAGACATATGCATACATTTGGAGGCCACACCCCTCGCCACCGTGACGCCTTCAGTTAGCAAATTTAAAAGCTGCATTTGTGATTTTAGCGTCAACTGCGGCAGCTGAAATGGCACTGGTATCAGAGTATTCCGCAGTCGTTAACACCCGACTGTAACATTCTTGTTGTTGTTTTTATGTTCGTTTTCCACTCCAACAGCTTTACGCTTGTTTATGTCTTCTTTTTCGTGTTTGTAGCTTCTACTAGTTTTTATACCCTGTATCCATTAAAAATGGTTAAGATGGGTAACATCAAGTTCAGCAAAAGCATGTCATACATACATACACACATACATACACAGGGCATGGCCAGTCACGATTTGCGAGCTTATAAGGGATAGTCATAAAAGAAGGGAATAAAAAATGTAGCTTATATTTGAGTGCGCCGACCCATTTAAGCGAAATAAAATTAGAAGCTATGTTTGAATAGACTTAACGCGGATGAGTACAGGGCAGTTGGCAGTCGGTCTTTGCCAACTAGAGTATACTTTTTTGTTAGTTTATGGTGTGGTGTGAACCTTGTTTGAACTGGTTTAAAATTTCTTGGCACTGGCCCGACCAGCCTCAGGAAGGACCAGGCGAGGCCCAGTCGGAAAGCCAAAGAAGTAAGGAAAAGGTTGGCCAACTATGAGCTCATAACTTTGTTGCATACAATTAACAATTTGATGCTTTGCCAATTTTGCCTCCTCGCTCTGTGTGCAAATAGACGAGTCAAGGGAAACCTCAACTGGTATTTACATTGTACATATCTGTGGCTGCTAAAAAGGACACATGTAGTTTAAAAGGTGTCTTTGATTGAAAAGTGCAGCCATAAGCTACGCACCTCCCTTGGCCTAGTCAGTTGGCCCGACATTAAAGAGATTTGGTAAAAGCAAAAACTGCAAAGATAACTTTCTTGTGTCAGAAAAACTTTACAGCTGCAGCAGAAGACAGCAGCTTTGTGTAACAACTTTAAGGTTATCTACTAACTTTTTAGCTTAACTAGTTTAATTTTAATAGTCGGCGTTTGCTTATCGTACAACGAATGCGTAACTTGTATTTTATTAAAAGAAAACTTCTACCACTCAAAAAAAACAATATAGTCTTCAGCAAAATCTCCAACCGATCTATCCATGGCGAAACCAAGTCAAATTTGTAGTTTAGTATATCAAATTCAGTTGTAGCTTATTTATTTCCCATATATCAACCAGATCAATAAATACAAGTAAGAAATAAAATGAAATTATCTCGTATATTGTTTTTTAGTTTTTGCAATCATTAATAGAAGTTTAAGACGTGATTTAGATTTGCATTGTACTTGATTATTGTGTTATGAATTATGAAATCTAATCACATTCAATCCTGTATCGATGTATCGATGATGCTGCACAGGCAGGCCCTGCTCCATAATTTAGGGGTTAACAGCTGGTGGTCAGCCGCACAGCAAGCAGCAAAATTAGCCAATGGTCACTCAGTGTTCGCCTGTGTGTTCGCCTGTGTGTGTGCTGTGTGTGTGTGTGTGAGGCAAATGCCATCGTCAGTGAAGGAATTTCGTTTGACCTTCACCTGGAATGCGAATGGCCACAATCTGTGGAGTGAATCTGGACGAGAAAGAGGACTCTGACTATGACTATGACTATGTGCAGATGCTTGGCAATGTGTTGTCTCTGAGGGATTTGAAAATATTTGTGCCCCACAACGATGCAGATACATCGGCAACTGCCTTGACATGAGAAATAGCTGCGTTTACTAACAGCATTTGCTGCCAAAAAAAAAAAAACAAACATTTTTAATAATTTAGCACACATATTTGCCCCATCTGTGGCAGTATTCACTTTGAAGACCTTGCTGTTGGTATTTTTACCTGCGTGCTGGTTGGAAGCAGGGAGGCGTCTGCCAACTGACAATGTACCACATAAGTCGATAACGGCACTGTTGAGTAATGCCAAACCTATTTCCCACACAGTATCACCATTATTTAAATCTCAAACTCTCAAACGAGACAGAGCTTTGATGTGAAAAGTCGTTGCAGCAAACCTTGTGAAATATGAGCAGCTAACTGAATGCTTGAGGCACATTACTTAACCGTACGTAAAGTTACCAGGCACTCAAATTAGTGGCATGCAGCCACATCCCAGATTGGCGCACAGAACATCTTTTAGCGGCTTTACAAAAGCTCTTTCACTATCCCTTTGATGTTGTCCATAGAAGTGCCTTGGGTCATAGAAACTCACAGCTCACAGCTCACATCTCAGAACCATCAGCTTCAGCTTAACGACAACTCATTACGCTTAGTGCAGCAGCACCAGCACCAGCAGCAGCAACAGCAGCAGCAGCAGCAGTTACGGGATTTTAATTGAATTTTACATCAAAACGCTTCATTATTATGCAGGAGTGTCGAACACTTAAAATTCGGCGTAGTAACTTTTCAACACTTAATAAACATAGGTTCTATAAAACCACTGGACAGCTCTATGCAGTTGGCTTAGGCTGCTGTTGTTGTTAAACATATACAGATAGAAATAAGAATGCCTTCGACGACTTTAAGAAACCCTTAACTTAAGGAATTAACAATCAATAAAGTAATTTGTTGAAACTTTCAATAATTATTCTTTATAAATGACTCTAAATTGCTTTGGGAAAATTAAAGAAGTTATGAACTTGATCTGAGTATGCTCTCTAAGTTCTGTGCTGTAGTTCACAGACCGACTGGTCTTGCAGATCAAGAATATATATATACTTAACACCCCGTTCTGCTTACTACTTCTACTTCTGCTCAACAATGGATTCAGGGCATAAAAAAAAACTCCACTTTTCAGCTGATGAGAAAATGTTAACTTTTGCTACTAATTCATTTTACGGTCAATAGCATTAGGTCTTCCTCATCGTGCTAGTTAACTTCGTTAAATATATGTATATATATATATATATGTGTGTATGTGTGTATGTGTGTATGTGTGTATGTGTGTATGTGTGTATGTGTGTATGTGTGTGTTTGCCTGGTGCTTGTGTGTTTGTTTGCCTTGTTTGCTTGTAGCTTTGTGTGCCTGTTTGGCCATCTGAAATACAAACATGCTTTTTATCATGAGACGCTCCGAAATTGAATTTTAATACACAAAAGCTGGTTCCCTCATGTGTTTTATTTTTCTCTTATTTTTTCTTGGTTTTTTCCCCTCTTTTTTTTGGGAGTTTGGCAAGTGCGGTTGAGCCGATGGATTGTGTGACAGCAGTATCTTTTTACCCAACCATGACACAATGACAATGTAGCCCAACAATTTGCAGTTCAGTTACATTTAATTTTTACAGCCTGGATATGGATAAGTTCTGCATTGCTGTTCAAGTTCAACATAAACAACCTATTTATCCATCTCGCCTTCTAATTAGAATATAATGAACTATCATACTTTAGATTCTTGTGCATATCTGATATGTTGAAGCACTATTTTTTATTATTAAATGCTTAATTAGGATAGACACATCCAATGTATTTTAATTTTGGATAGCTGTGAACAGCTATCATAAAGTCATGGGCTTCAAAACGTGAGTGTTTGTCTTGTTGGTGGTTAATTTTGTTTTTATTTGTTTTGGTTTTTGAATATAATCCGACTGTGGCACTGTTATTTTTCTCTGTTCTACAGATCGCAATCAGTTTGCACACAAAGTGGGTGGACGTTTGGGACAATTGGATTTTCATCTCTTGTATTTGGCTCGTTATGCACATGCCAAATTATCTGCAAAGGTAAATCCATTTATCTGTCCATGCACTCAACTTCAACAACTTCATGCCATGTTTCATCGATTCCCTAAATAAATTTGCCAACTTCTGAGGCAAGAGCAGCAGCAGCAGCAGCAGCGGCAGCAACTGATTTAATTTTAGTATCTCATTTAGCGGTCTTATTTATTTACAAAAAAATGCATTTGCTTTTCGCCCAGTTCTGCTTCTTTCATTTTTTGGTTGTTGTATGCAACTAACCCGTTGCTGCTGCCCCACGAAGCAAATGGCGCACTCTCAAGAAGGCAAGTAAAAAAAATGTTTGAAATTAAATTTTCAAGTAACTTTCACTCGAGCGCAGTGCAAACTAAATAATTCAAGGAAGCAACGTTAGAAGGGCGGCCAACGAAATGGGCGTGCCAGACAAATACTCAATACAAACACATGAAGCACAGGTGTGTGCGCATGTGTGTGTGTGTGTAAGTGTGTGAGTGTGTGTGTGAGCACATTTAAATAAACAGCAGTCAGCGTCAGTTCGCATTCTCATTTCCCTTTGGCGCCCGTTCAGTTAACTTTTGTGCCAGCAACGAGCTGCAGGACATGGAGCCAAAGTTGGGGGCAGCCATAGCACTGTTGGCCATATGATAACAGCATTGAAGAAACCCTTTTGGCGGGGGCTTTTGTGTGTCCTACGTTGCCATCGTCATGCTAAAATAGGCAAGTTCACTCAGGCAAAGCAATTGCACAAATGGCCAATTCTACTCGTAAGTAGAATTTTGTTCGTTTCGTTGAGCGGGTTTCGTTTTAGGTTTTTGGCAGTTGCCAGTTGCCACTGCCACTGCCACTGCCACAGTGCCAGTGCCACAGCCAGAAGGATAACTGTTGGGGAAAACTATCTAAAGCACTACGACTACACTGCGACTACAAATATGTGAATTTGAGGGTGTGCTCTCTATCGATGTGTGTGTCTCTGTGTGTGTGTGTGTGTGTGTGTGTGTCTGAGTGTGTGCTAGTGTGTAACGAAGCGTAGATAAAATAAACAATACACACAAATAAAAAAAATAAATTTTTTATATATATTTATATATAGATGTGTGTCTATGTAAGAAAGTTGCTGGCGGGCCAAAGTTTAAAGTGCTAAGAAAAAATATAAAGTTCAACTTGACACCAGCTGCCAGTTAAAATTGCGTTAAATATAAACGTTTTAATAGATTTGACATCAAATTAGTTATTACTCAGTAAACGATCCCTGGAACGAACATCTATATTTGTATATATCTTACACTTACATATATTTGGCATTCTCTTTGGTAAATGACAAGTAGAATTGTCTCCATGTGGTTGGAGCTGAGTTGAGTTAATGTCCTTTCACATTCGCCGCATTGTTGTCTTAAGGCTGATTGCGATTTTATGCACTGCCATCGATGCAGTTAATTTAATTTTACGTTGTTGCCGCCAATCATAATTAAATCCACGGTCAATGTCTAGTGGAGTTGGCTCTTTCGATTAACTTTTCCTGGGCATACGGTCAGCCAGACAGTCCGCAAGTCAGCCAGCCAGTCAGTCGGTCAGCCAGCTAGCCATATGGTTGAGCGGAGTGCCGTGTATTTGCAAGTGACACTTAAACACATGCTACCCGAGCTGCTTTATCCTTAATTGAGTATTATCCTTGTTGCAAACAGTCCGTGGAAAGCAGTCGCTGGGCGTGAGTTGCCGGCCAAGGCATGTCTGCAAGGCAGCACCAGCAGCAGCATCAGCAGCAGCAGCAGCAGTAGCAGAAGCCACTGTTTGCTTAATACCATGGTCAGTAAATTTAATTAACTTCCCTTAAGGATACATGCAACATATAATAAAAGCAGTGCACAACGACCAACAGCAATAACACAAAAAAAAAAAACCCAACTTCAGATGACTGTCCCAATGCTGGCTGCTACTTTTGCTGCTGCTGATGCTGCTGCTGCTGCTACTGTTGCTGCTGCTACTGTTGCTGCTTCAACTTCTCTCGGCCAATGCTCCGCCAGTCGCCTCCATCTTCGGCTTCAAGTTGCACTGGGATTACACACATGTACGATGTCCCGCGGACACAACTTGACTGCCTGGCTTGCTGGCTGGCTTGCTGGCTGGCAGGCTGGCTGGCTGGCTGGCTGGCTGGCTGGCTGGCTGGCTGGCTGGTTGTATGGCTCGCCTTGTCATTGTCCTTTGAGATGTTGTGCAAACAAGCAGCTTAATGTCAGCCGACACAAGACAAACACAGACCAACACGCAGCCACACAATCACACACACACTCACACACACACAGAGACAATGTAAAGAAATTAACATCTTTTTGATGTGCATATGTGGCACAGACAAGAAAACATTTCCCAATTGCAGTTGCAAGGCGCTTCGATATCATTGCCTTAAAGCTACAATCGCTGTCTGGTGTCCGGTGTCCGGTGTCTGTTCTCTGGCAACAGCCGACAACGAGGAGCACTTCGATCTCCATCACTCAGATTTTGATTCTCTTTCTTTTCTTTATTTTTTCTTTTTGTGTTGCTGGGTTGCGCTTTTATTTGGCGTTTCATAATTCATGGCTTGCCTACTTTGCATGCCGCACATCACGTTCCCTTAGCCGAGTAGCTGTAGTTCCTGACCCTTCGCATTGTCTTGTCTGGCCACGTTTGTGCCATAACAAATGATGCACTCGACATGCAGCAGGTCCTGCAGATCGTGTGTGCATTTGCCAGCCCATGCACCGTGCCCGACTAACAGATACCCTGTGTTGAATTAACTTGAATTGTCTCAGACAAATCTGTTTCTCATAGTCTCTGAGACTGCCAGTTGTTAAATCCCCACATTAGAATATAATATACCGGAGCCAGTCTCGCAAGACTCTCTCTCTCTCTCTCTCTCTCTGTCTCTCTCTCTCTGTCTCTCTCTCTCTTTTTCTTACGCTTGTTTTTATCTAATATTTCAGACTGCAACTTGATTTTAAATAATTTATACTTCATATATAAGCTTCACTGTGAGCCATCAGCAGGCCAGCAATATGCGCTGCAATTGAGAATGTGAATGAAATTGAGATTGTGGTTAGTTTTGTGATTGAAAGCCGACCACAAAAATTGTCAAATGTCAATTTCCATTTGGATATGAATCTGATGTAATTGCTGTGATTTAACGTTTCCAAACCATAAATGTACATTTATAGTGTCAGCTTAAATGCTCTGTAAAGAACATTAAAATTGCTTATACGTATCGTTGGATGAGAGCTTAAAATGAGTTTAATTATGGCCGCAGCAGAACGTGATGCATAGAAAATCATGGAGCCAGCTGCGTGCCACACAGCTTTTCCATATCTGATGCATGCAATCAAAGTCAAGCAGCCGCAACTGTTGCAATAAGTCATTTTGTCAGGCCATCAGCACACACACACGCACACACACACACACACACATAGACATGCATATGATACACATATATGAGGGAAAAGTGTGGCATTAATACGCCAGTTAACATTGCGGTTAGCGGCCATTTCACGTTGTCGCAGTGCCTACAGCCATTGCAATGGCTCTGCTGGTCTTGGCCATTATGTTGCAGCGTTTGCTGCCTGTTGGCTGTTGGCAGTTGGCAGCTGGCAGCTGCATTTAACACTCGACGAATGTTTCCTTCAGACTGTCAGGCACAGCTAATGTGCGCCAGCGTAAAGTTTAAGTTCACTGCCAGTAAAAGCCATTTAAAATTACGTGCTTGGATTTCTGGCCGCCGTTGCCAATGTTTTTGCTTTTGCTGTTGCTGTTACCGTTGCCGTTGCCGTTGCCGCTTCCTAGGCGCTGTTATTGAGCGTTCTTGTACGTGGCCAACTAGTTGAAAACCAAACGAGCCAACCAATCGCTGGCGGTGAGTGCAGTCCGCCAGCCAGGTTTGTCACTTTGCCACTTTCGGCTACATATTTTTTTTTTTTCGTTGTTTTTTCTTTCTTTTTTGTCCAGCAACAAGCGCCGTATATGTGCGTCAATATCACACAGCGCCTGGCATCCTGGCAACGTTGCACATAATTTGCCCATAAACGAAAGCCTAATATAAAAATTCTATGAAATCGTGACCAGCAAGCGCAAAACGTTCTACCCAAAAATGTAACCGAAAATGATCCTAATGCTTTACTCAGTCCTTGTCGATAAATATATATATATATATATATATACAGACAGAAACCGTTCAGATTATTACTTGTGTTTAAAAATAACCTACTTAACATTATTTTTCCAGATTTATTTTGTTTTCTTATGTTTATTACCATCGAATGCTCAGAATATTGATTATTTTTTTGTATATACCCATAGGAAATGTTAAAGCGATAAGGTGCAATATATGTCTGACTGAGGCTGAATAACGATCATATAGATAAGGTATAATACTACTATAATTCAGTCAGAGACTTTGAATTTTGAATATGAGTATAGTCTAGTATACCATAATCATAGATTTTATAGTTATTTTCGCACTCAGAAACAGCCAGTTAAAATTGGAGACTGACTATATCTATTGCAGTTCTTGTGATAGATTACTGACATTAAATTTGTAAGGAATCGAGACAAATTATATCACAGCTGACATAGGAACAATTTGCTGGGAGATGAGTTCTTCTTCAAAGGCTCTCTAGTTTAGCGAGGATAAATAATTAATTTGAAATGTGCACAGTTTGAGTCCGCTGTGCAAGTGTATGTAATGTTTGTCGTGTTAATGACAGATTTACTTGCCTTTTAATTTAATGGCTGCAGGGATTACAAAACTTCGATTTTTTCAATCCATTTCATAGCTACGTTTTGGCTCTGCCGCTGTGCAATCATCATTAGAAATGTTCCGTCCACATGGACATACTTAAGTATAGCCCATTGATTTTTGATTATCCAGCTTGCTTGACTGGAACTGTGGATTGGGAATAATACAGCTGTTTACTGCAGCACGAAAAAAAAAATATATATATATTTAATGGTAGCTGGTAGTCAACAATATTGAGGTTTTTTTTGGTTTTTTTTCTGCTTATGTTTTCAGTTGTCCCTTGTCCCCTTTTTGGATAACTTTCGCGCAGAACCAAAAACAGTTTGCACCAAAATTTGTCAAATTAAATTGCATGTACAGACGAAGAGTCTGACAAACTCAGAGTCAGGCCGCAACTTTCGTTCTTGAGATTGAATTAAAAAGTTGACGACGGGCGCCCAACAAATGCTGAAAATTATTCTGCATAGTTGTTGTTGGCGTTGGCTTTTAATTAAAATTGTTTACTAAATATGCTAGAATTTGTGCGGTATGGTGTGGTTACTGCTGATACTGATGACTGAGGGTGGGGTCATTCGGTGTGGTTCAATACAGGTCAATGCTCATTAAAATTTGAGAGGAAGCTTCCCCGATCTGGCTTTGTGCTTAGTGTGACAAATGTTAATTATGGCTTTGCCCTAGAATGGCCTTTGATGCATTTAATAAGGGTCCAAGTCAGAGTGTCTAAAGCGAAATACATTACAATGATTATGTTGTTGCTGTTACTGTCGCTGTTGCTGTTGCTGATGTTGCTGGTGTTACTGGTGTTGCTGGTGTTGCCGCGCTACATAATTCAGCATGACATGAACTGACAATAAAATTTAGTGCTGAGCGGGCATAATAAAGTCAGCCATGACGGGAAGAAGGATCTGCTGGCTGCCGTCTCAGGCTCCAAGTTGATGCCATGCCATGCCATGCCATGCCATGCCATACTTTGCCATGCCATGCCTTGCCTTGCCATGCCATGCCATGCCAGCTGGTCATAAGCAAAGGGCTAAAAAACTAAAAGCAAAGTCATGCGGCCGGCAGTAATGAAAAGCGTGCCGAGTGCTGTGAAGTGAGAAGGAGACGCTTTTTGCTACCACTGCCCGGCTGTAAAACAGTAAGTTGGCATTAAGTTGCAAGCATAATGAAATTATTTCTCTGGCTCGGCGACGCATCGCAGGCAGTTTTGCGTTGCTGCTGTTGTTGCCACTGTTGCTGCTGCTGCCGCTGCTGCTGCTGCTACTGCTGGCGTTGCTGTTGCTGTTGCTAGTGTTTGCCGCTTCCCTGGCTAAGAAGCGCGTCGGCACATAAATACTTCATGCTTAATTGTCCTTTTGGGTGCAATTTCAAACGCTGCTACGCACACAGCACAGCTGCAGAGCCCAGCACAAGGAGCGGAAGGAGCAGCAACAATAGCCATAGCAGCCAACGAGCTGTAGATGACGATGACAGCTTCAACTTGAGCTTTTAAAGCTGGGCAATCTCTTGCGGGTATCTGCCCTTCCTTCACTTGCTGTCTTCACTTTACCCCTTACAAAATAGCTATAATTTGAGCGCCTCTAACATAAGTCGCAAAATTCCACGCATTATATTCGGTTAAATATGTTCCTTCAACTCTTTTGGGGAAAAAGCGCGTCATAAACTCACATATCGTAAAAATAAAACCGATATGTTATGAATATATACCACATGCTCCAGCGAAAATAATTATACGTGAACATTTAAGAAATTTAATGACACCAAATCATACTCATAGTTTGCGATAAACATAAATTTAAATACAATTCTCGAATACCTTTTTTGAAAACCAACAAACCCAATAAAAACCAATTCGCTAAACCAGATGCCGAAAATAATCATTAATTTTTAGATTTTGTGGCAAATGGCAAATCAAGCAAATTGGTTCGGGTTCGGATTCGGGTTTGGGTTACATATGGAATGGCTCCGTTTGTGTGTGTATATTGTTGACATTCTCTCTATGGAACATGGGAATGAAATGTCGGCAAAAATGCGCTTTTGCCAAATTACAACATTAAATAGTATGCGATTTAAAGTCAATAGCACTCAATGGCAACCAATGAACATTAACCCTTTCAACTCGTTTGCTGCTGCATCAGCAACTGTGGATGGGGCAAAGCCCAACTGGGTAGCGAATCTCCTTAATTATCTGGTTTTATTTAACCAATTGCCAATTGACGGCAAAGCTTAATCTTCTCATGTCGCAAAGAAGCCTTAAAGGGCCAGACAAGTTGCACACACGAATTTTTGTATGGCACTTGTGGAAGGGTTTTAGCCTTATTAGTGTAGGATGTAAATTCCATTGTTCTCTGGGGAAATTAACGTATGTTTTTATTTGTCTACTGCATACCTGTTCAAAATCAGTAATTTTCTCGAACAATATTATTTGATGGACTTCTCTCGAAAGGTGATTAAATATTAATAATAATAAAACAAAATAAAGAAAGCATGGACAAACGGGGAAATAAACCCAAATTGTGTCAAGTTAGTCAAGTCAAGGATTAAATCCATAACTGTTCCTCATTAAAAACTTATATAAATTCAATATGTTTACATCTATATCTACCTAATTAGGGCACTCAGTAATATAATTGTAATTTTAGTACATTTTTGTGTAGCAGCCATAAAAGATTCCTCATCCAGAATATCGCTAATTTTGTTGTTAAAATTCCTTTGTTCTCTTCTTTTTTCTTTGGTTTTTTTTCTTGGTTTATTGACTGCTCTTTGGCATAGTCATTTTTATTGCTTGCCTAATTATGAAGTCACTCAACATTGACACGCTGCTTGGCTCGCTCTCCATGAAACTGAAAACGATGCAAAATAAATAGCAATAACTTGGCCCTAAGCCGCATAAAGTTAACGAACTAACAAGTCACAACAAAGTTCATTTTGCGAGATGCTTTGCCATTTTTTTTGAACAAGTCTGCTTGCAGAATTTAATGGATATTTTTATATTTAATGGTTAATTAGTAATGACAAAATGTTACTCATGCATCAGTAACTTGCGAAACCGAATTAACTGCTGCCATAAATAGTTAGATCAACAAAAAAAACATTTAAGAATAATTAATTTTTGAAATTTAAGTTTCTTAACATTTAATTGTATCTCTTTATAACTATACATACATATCTATAACTTATAACTCTTACTATTAAATGTACCAGATTATCAGTAAACTGAGCAACATTTGGGGGTACTTATTAGCACTCGTAGTTGTCACTCTGAATACCATTCATATTTTAATTCTAACAATACTATTAAACGAGTAATGCTCGAGAACATCATTATTAAAATATTATTGTTTTGTGTTTGGTGAGCTCTTTTTTTTCGCTTTAACTACCGATAGGATACAATACATATTTGAATCATTAAAAATACCACAGCATAAATAATAAAATAATTATAATAGGTTATGAAATCTTCGTATTATTATACATTATTTACAATATTTAATATTTTTAAAACGAAACTAGAATTTTTGATGGAAGCCTGACAATTTCTATATCCAACTGACGCCATATTTCTGCATCTCTATCAACAACAACAATTAGAAAGTGAATAAAAATTGTTAACGAAAAGCCGACGCGTTTTTCCATGAGGTGTTAAGAATTCGTAAAAGCTCAAAACCGAAACACAAACCACAATGGCCTATTAGCAGGTGGACACAACAGTCGTACACAGTGAATTTGTGTGAAGGACATGAAAGTCCTGCGGCAACGGCGCAACCTTCACCAGCCAGCGAACGATGATGCCATTTGTTGTGTTGTGGATCTGGCATGGGCAGCGTTTAGCTAACGGTTAGCTACCATCAAGTCAAACGACACTTCCGCCCGGACGGGTGGACCGTTGGACCGGTGGACAGTGCAAGCCGAGACGAGTCGAGCCGGGTCGAGCCGTGGTGCTTGAATCAAATGGAGCTCTTACACCGGCTAGGTGTACATTTTGTCACCGCCAACATATATTCAGTGAGCCACATTTCCGGATTTTCAGACTCGTGCATCCGTCAACGCTGCAATACCTGCACTCAACATACCAATTTCCTGTTTACACTTCCTCCAATACGTATAACGATTACACCCACAACATTTACATCTGCTCTGCGCTTAGTCGAGCTATAAAAAGTTTTTGCTTTCTATTTTCTTTCTATTTTTTTTTTGTTGTTGTTCTTCTTGTTTATGTTTAAGCCAAACATTTGACTTGGCTCGCACTCAACGTGGCCGCCTTGCCATTGTCCAATTACAGAATATATATATATATATATATTTTTGGCATTTTTCTTCCATGTTTTTTTTTCTGATGCTGGCTTACACGTGTTGGAAAAAGCATCAACTACTTTTGCTCAACTCGCCACATTAATGAAATGAATGAATCAACATGAACATCGTCGCTAATGCACAGATGCAGCAGAAATACAAAAAGGACAGAATAAAACGTTCACGTCCAGTCCTGCTCACTAATAAGGATCCGTCTGACAGCGCACGTGCGTCAGCATGCTCATCATCATCATGAACCTCAACATCATCATCATCATCATTATCATTATTGTGTGTGTGCGCTGGGAATAGCTTCGCCTCGGACAAATCAATTATGTTGCACACAAGAACAAGAAGAGCAGCGTCTCATTTAGGACAGTCAGTGCTCAGTGTTCAGTGTTCAGTGTTCGAGTCTCTTAATTACATGTCGATGATGTTGGAAGCATGGTGCTGGATGCTGGCACTGCAGTTTCCATGACAGTCAAAAGTTTATTAATTCCCAACGAGCAAATCACACATGCATACCAAAAAACTTTGACTACACAGCAGAAAAAGAACACCTAAACACAAACATTTCACAATTTACAAAATTTACAAAATTTACAAATTTACAATTTACGGCATTCAACGTGCAGAACAGTGCCGGTTGAAAAGTTAAAAGCATGCCAACACCTGTCCACACACAATTGCCGCACTTACAATTTGCAAAATGTTGTGGCATTTTACCTGATTTGCCTTACACTCGACACAACATTTTGACAGTTAACGAAATTCGGTGCAAAAGTTTCGCAAATGTTTTAACATTCCCAAAGAAGAATTATGCTGGCTGGAGTTGCTCGACAAGCATGTTGGGGGTGTATGTATTTAATGCCATGCACCGAGTTGAGTTAGAGTTGACAACAAAATTAAGTGAGGCAGTCGTGCGTGTGCCCGGTTTGTATTTGGTAAAAGTCTCGCAATATTCTTGAAATTGAGCTTTTCAATTTCGCAATTAGAACTTGGAATAAATTAAGCAATGCACAGTTTTGCTCACGGTCTTCTGAGCATGTGCATTTCACAGATTTTGTGTGGCTAGTTCAATTACCAAACTGGAACTGATCCCAAAAAAAAAAAACAAAAATAGAAGAAGAAGAAGGTGTAAGCGGCAGCTTAGAGAATTTGAGTAAGTGTCGAGTGCGAACGCAGAGTCAGCAACATCTTTCAGTTATTGCCAGAATTGAATAACTGCTCTCAAATGCATTTCTCAATGTCTCTCCAAAAGCTAAGCCAGCTTGGTAGCAGCAGCAGCAGCAGCCAGGAAAAATCTTTTCACGGGCGAACACATGCAAAACATGGTTCCAGCTTCAGACCCAAAAAGCACAAAGAGGAAATTAAGTGCTGACCATTTCTCGACATGGGGCTTGCTGGGCACAACACACACACACACACACACACACACACACTCTCTATCTAACTCTCTCTCTCTCTGTCTCTGTCTATCTAACTTAATCTATCTCTCTCTCTCTCTCTCTCTCTCTCGCTCTGTGACTCTTTGTTGGTCATGCATTCATTTCACTCAGCACTACTTTCGGATTAAGTCTGCGCCTGTCATGTTGATTTGTATTTACTCTTTGCGAATATGTATGTCAAAATATATCCACACATATATTTGTGTGTGTGTGTGTATATGTATGATATACATGTATGTATATCGTGTATGATGTGTATGTCTGCGGTTGGGTTGCTGTTGGCATTTTGGGTTAAAGCTGATCAACGCCTGCTTCTGTCTGTCTATCTGTCTGTCTGTCTGTCTGTCTGTCTGTATGTAAGTATTTACTGTGAACGCGAAATATTGTTAATCCCATTGATTTGTGTTAATGATTACCATTGACACTGCTGACCAAACAGCTGTGGTTCAGCATTGCTGTTGTCGCCCTGTTCGACGGCCAACCAAATTCGTTTTTGGGTTTTTGGTTTAAATTTACAGCACAGCAGCAGCTTGCACATCCAAAACCAAAACCAGGGACAACCAAACCAAGCAGAACAAGTTCTACTTGAGCATTTCAAGTGGACTTTGAGGTAAATTGTCGCATCAATTCTGTGTACACGTTTCTATGTGTCCGTGTGCGTGTGTGTGTGTGTGTGTGTGTTTGCTTTGCTCCTTGGTGTATTGATATTTCACAAGAAATCAACACACAAATAGTAAAGAACACACACAATTTCAAATCTCACTCCACTCACTTTGTCACCATTTGCAGCGGAAATGAAAAATCAAATCGAAGAAAGGCACAGGAAATGTAGCTCTTCGTATTTCACTTGACATGTGTATGTGTGTGTGTGTGTGTGTGCGTGTGTGTGTGTGTATACAGTCCTCTGTGTGTGACTGTGCTGTGCTGTTTAAATTTAGCCAATGTCTAGCATTGCCAAAGTGCTCTCCACTCTTGACTATTTATCTCTCTTTTGGCCCATGTGTGTGTTTACCTACTCAGCGCTGTCATAGACATAAAATCGTATTTTTATTGTTTCTTGCTACATTGTTTTCATACACTTGCTGACCATTGAATACTTTGACTTTCGCAAAGTTGTTTGTAACACCAGAAACACATAATATCATTTACAAATATTTAGAATGCTCCTCGAATGTTCAAAGTAAATCGTGAAAATATGCAAAAAAAAAAAATATGTTATGTAAAATATAAAATATAAAATACAAAATAAATTTAATGCAGAATATAATTATATTACTCATATAATTATCGTAAGATAGTTTCATTTGTTTAATAATAGAATCTTTAAAACTTGCAAACATTATTATAATAAATGTAAGCGTTTTAAGTTTACATTCTCACTTTTTTGGACAAGAGCAAACTTTGACTAATATGATTAAATGTCGCCTAAAACTGTCCGATAAATACATAATACAGCTCAACCTGTCTTAAGTTGTTTTCCCAAAGGTATCAGCATATTAAGCAGTCGGTTTCATCCGAGTGCCACAAGCTTACTTTATTATTTTGAAAAAATAAATAAGCAATCTACCATACAAATAAGAAAGAAATGACACTTTTGGCACGCCGAAGACCACATACCCTTTGCAGAAGGGAGTTAGTGTCTTAACAATACTTTTAAGCAGGTTAGATTTATACGTTTTCTGGCTGTTAACTGATTTCAGTTGCTATTTTGTATGAGAAATGATTACTTTTAATTCTACGCCTATCTCGACGAAAGAGGGAGACGTCTAATTCAATACGACAAACTATGAATACCCTCAACAAGGGCATACAAAATGAGAGTATATCAAATTCCCTTTATTATAAGCAAAACTTTATTGTTGGTTTATTCTTGGCATTTGTCTGTGCTTGAGACGGTTTTATCGTCTTGGCCATAAGCCTAAGCAAATACAAACCATTTTCTCTCGATGACAAAAAAAAAACCTTCAAAATGTATGGCCAAAAACAAGCGAGGATCCAAATGGCGAACAGCCTGAAAACAATCAATTGAATCGGTTTGCTGAATGATGGAAGTTCTCGAAGATTGCAACACGCGATGTACGCGGCAAAGATGTGTAAACTTGCACTAATTTATTGAAATCATTTACCGCAAATCAGACAATTCCCTTTCCGTGCACAAGGACTAATTAAATATTGAATGCGCCTTACAGTTGCTGATGAATTTGTTTTCATTGATTAGTTGGCAACCATGCCATGCCATGCCTTGCCTTGCCATGCCATGCCATGCCATATACCTGCTGTTGCACACACAAGCTGGGACAGCATCTACGTCAGCTGCATCGACTCCCAGAGCTCTGATTGAACAATGAATGATTTAATTAATAAATAAATAAGTGAGTGCGTGCAGCAGCAGCAGCAGCAGCAGCAGTCGAGTAATTGCAGATGCAAAATGCATTGCACAAGTGTGACTAACAATTAATTATTGAGCACCGCTTCAGTTTTAACTTGTCACTAGTCGACAACTTGTTTAAGACACTTAGTGACTATTTACTGGTAGACATTTGCCATTGGAGATTCAATATCAGTTTGATAATTTATTAGAGCATTGAAACGATGAATAAACTCATACTAAATCGTACTAAAACCAGCAGCAATTAGAAATAAAATATTTTATATACATATTTAATTTAGTCACGTTTGTTGCAGATATGTATAAAGTGATGGGCGTGTCACCTGGCAACACAGTCTAAACACTTTGTCTGTCCAAGCTGCTAGGCATGAAATCGAGAATATTAAATTACCATAGAACTTGGCATCGCAGACATGAATGGGTGGGGCCAATTTGAAAGGCCGGCGAACGAGTGCAAACCAATTTCTATGCAATTTGCTTGCTATTGTATTGCACGCTCAAAATTTCAACAAAATTTCAACAAAATTTCATATTTATTGCGGTTCTGGCAGCAGCCTCAACTTCAACTCAAATTCGATGCCTTGTGGCCCATTTAAGATTTTAAAGTGAGGCCAACCGCAAACTAGTTTCCTACGAACCTGCTCCTCAATAGTTGTGGATGTGGATGTGGAAATGGATGTGGAAGTGGTAGTGGCAGTGGTAGTGACAACGGGGCGGCTGAAGGGTTCGATATGTGGTCTAGGGTGGAGTATGCATGACAACCGCAGCCCACAGAAACTTTCACAATCGAAAATGATAGCCTTGGGGTACCAAGAATACGGCGAGTGAACTGTAGTCAGCTGCTCCAGCACTCACTTCCACTTCTGTCAATTTGAAATTATTTCATTTTGTGTAGAACTAAGCTGCATAAGCCCAATATACGCCAAAAATTGTACGGATATCCGGTCGCCTTCTGTGACTGCGCGCGCACTGTCGTCAATCATACCTAGAGGCTGGCACTCCATTAAAACGCAATTAGTGCCGATTGGAATATGGATGGCGAGCTCGATGCTCAATGCTCAATGCTCAATGCTCCGATTCAAGTTGAGAGACTGCTACTTGGGTCTGCAAAGTTATTGCATTGGCTCTGGCCCGTTTTGCAATTCAAAATGAAATGGTAATTTCAAAACGAGCACAGACAATTAAATTAGAGGACCGCTCATTATTTGAGAGTCCCCTTTTTTTTCCAAATCAATAAAATGCAAACGTAATCGAATCAAACTTAAAAGAGCCAATCATACGTTAAATATTGTCAAATGCGCCAGCCAAATGCATTATTGATCCAGCCAGGCTGCTGTTGTCGACTAGTCGGGTGAGCTCAACTACAAGATATCCTCAACTCAGTTATTTCAATACTTTATCAGAGTTGCACACCATCAAATGTAAGCAGGTGCGGAAGTGCTGTCAGCTCAGGCACAGCCACTGAAGTATAAATAAAACAAAATTAAGGCAACACATGTTTTTATTCACAATCTGCAACTGAAATCGGCGACGCGTGCACATATGTACATATATGTATCTGAATCTGCATTATATGTATATATCATCATAGATAGTGTTGCGCTGCACAACTCACACACACACACACACACACACACACACACACACAGGGATATTCTCAAACATGCACTTGCATATTTATGAGTAGAGCAAATGCTGGCGCCTGCTGATAGTATGCCAATCAGTATGAGAATACACTGTGGGTCATAGCCTGGATGTTCCTTTGTCCGATCCGGATGCAGTTTTTAATGTTGGCCAATAATCATATGATATAAATCATTTGCATCGATATTCGTTAAAAAATTGCAGTTATCGATTAAATTCATTAAACTTCAACTGCGTTACACCAAATTGAAATACTCTAGCAATTTATATATACTTAATACATTTGCTAAAGGATACATATACCCTTTTAGGCAATTTTTAATGGGTATGTTGTGTCAGGCTTTTGCATTTGCCTATATGTGTGTGGCACTCGAGCCAAAGGACGGTCGCAGATTTCGCGTGAAAAGCCAACTAGGGTGTTGGCAGTCACAATTCACACGGCATAAATGCGTTAAGTAAGGACCTTTTGCCATTATGGGATTGACTTATTGTCGTGGCATGCAAAAAACAAAGCAGCTGCGGCTGCAACGGCAGCTGTAAAAACATTTGCTTGTCGCGACAGAAATTGGCAGCAATGCAATGCAAGCCGACAAAAAACAAAATGGATGCCAGAGGATGAATCTGTGTTCCAATAATGGCCAGAACAACAAACAGTCAACACTTGCACACTCAACTACACACATTAACTCCTTTGTACACAACAAACGGACCAAGAACCGAGCATTAAGCAAATATTTACCCAATTGCTTCCCAGCCAGTCAATAAGACAGCGCTTAGATCTGTGACTTAATTGAACGTTTATCAGGAACACATATATACATATATAGTTCACCTTGAATAACGGGAAAATCTTTCTTGATAATATTATTCAATTCAAAGTCTTTTCTTTTCTTAATTTCGCTGTATACTTTGTAGAATTTGTTTTGTTCTTCTTAGATTTCACACACACAAATATTTCTAATAACTTCGATATAATTGTTGCAGTAGAGCTGAATTAAATAATCCTTTCATGAGTATAAGCAAAACATTTGTGAAATGTGCAACGTCTTAGCGCAGTTCTTAGCAAAACAGTTTTTATATTTAATAATTCAAGTTAGTTGCTCGACAAAAATTGTTTGATTTTAAACGCAGTAAACCGATCGATGTTGCTCATTGAGAAACTAAACTTATTTTAAATTGCCGTTTTTTTTTTTAATTGCATACAATGTCTATCTTCATATTATAAGTAACTCTTTCTCTTTAACATGGCAACTGGCGGCAAACAAACTGCGCCACAGTCTCCGAGCCCAGTCGTATTTGCTCGCAATTTTTTTCGAGCTCTCAACGATTCGGAGCAGGTCAAATGGCACAATTTAATCGTGTCACCAGTTGCGGCACGCAGTGCCATGACTCTGGTGCTGATGGGCTCCGTCGGAAAGAGCGCCGACGAGTTGCGTTCCGGTCTTTTGCTGGGCACTGTAAGTGAACTAGAAATAGCCAAGCAACATGCCGAGTTCTTGCACACGCATTGCGTTTGCAATCCGAAGGGGGTCTCAATGCGGCTGGCCACCGGGCTATATGTCAAACACGATCAGCAGCTGCACGCCGACTTCAATGTGAAAGCTGTGGAGTTCTTCAACGCTCAGGCAGATGGACTCAACTTTACCGATGCGGCAGCTTCAATGCAACATGTCAATAAATGGCTCGAGCGGCAAACATTTCACACTGTGCGCGATCTGCTTAGTCCGGCATCTTTCAATGCCAAATCTAGCGTTATTTTGGTCAACTCCATGTACTTTCGAGCCAAGTGGGCAACGCGCTTCTCTGTGGAGCGCACTGCGATCGATGATTTCAGGATCAACCAAAGTCAGAAAATGATGGTGCCCATGATGCGACAGGTGTGTGTTTAGATTGGGCAGTAATCCTACCTCAACAATGGATTTTAACCCACTTCAGATTGCCTACTCCTTCGCTATAAGTCAGCAATTGAGGCACCATCAATTCCAAAGGTTAGTTGTCGGAGAATTCCGATATGTCTACAAGGAAGGTAGAACAAGGGTGTTGTTGTCTTCTCCTTCCACAAAGTGCTGGATCATCTCTTCTTATTCTTCGTCAAGACAGCTTCTATATAAACTATATTTATATACTTATTGATCAGCATCAAATGCAGAGTTGATACAACCATATCCGTCTGTCTGGCCTTATTATTATTAATTTTATGTATATTTATTTATATAATTTCTCGTATATCACAAACAGACCAAGATTTCCATCATTTGTAATTGGTTTGCCTCATTTTTGCAGGAGGGACAATTTCGTTTTGGCGTTTCCCGAAGGCTAAAATCGCAAATTCTGCAGTTGCCCTTCGAGGAATCGAACATTTACATGCTGCTCATTGTGCCACATGCCGTAAATGGACTTGCCGAGCTGGAATCGAGGCTAAGTAAGCTGGATTTGAACGAAGTGGCCCGCAGGGCAGTGATGCATGATGTTGACGTAACGTTGCCCAGGTTCAAGATCGAATGCGATGTGGATTTAAAATTGCCGCTACAGAAAGTGAGTAAGCCAATTATATATTTACAACTTTACCAAAATGTGCTTATATCTGTCAGTTGGGAGTGAGGTGCATCTTTGAGCGAGGCGCCGCTGATCTGAGTAGACTGTTTGCCAAAAAGTCGCCCCATCTCCTCACAGAGGCAAGACAAAAAATCTCTTTAAATGTAAACGAAGTCGGCTGTGGAACAGCCGTGGACCAAACACGTAAGCCACACACACACACACACACACACACACACACACACATTTAAAATGCCGAAATAAATTCCTCAAATTATATTTTTCCCTTAGAAGGTCGAGTTGTTGCCGCAAAGGTCAATCCGGAGCGGAAAGTGTTTAAGGCGAATCAACCATTTGTGTTTGCCATACGTAGCAACAAAACAGTCTATTTTGTGGGTCATTTTCTCAAGCCCTGATTAGCCCAAGCAACTGACATTGTAATTTACAAATAAATCAATGAGAATAACACTTAAGCATTTTGGACATTTTTATTACGAACCCCTTTCCAGTCTGACAACATCGCTGACCAGAGCCAGAGACAGAAACAGAGCAGTCTGGGAAATTGTAACAAATGACAATATGCCAGGAGCATCAAATGATTACCGCACAAATGTATACAATGCAGAAGTGCACACAGACACAGACACAGGCGACAGAGTCAAACATAGAAAATCATCATGCAAACCAACCAAAGATAGTGTATAGTAAGGGTTGACCGACTGTGTAACTCTCTTCTGCCATTTTCATAGATCTTTCAGTCGATCTGTAAATAAGATTGTGATTCTATCTATCTATCTATCTATCTATCTATATATTGTGATCTATCGTGAACTCAGTGCAATTCATAAGCTGAGGAAAGGGTATTAGCTAAGGACATATATATAAGAGTCATAGCCAAGCAAACAAATAACAAAATGGCAGTTGGTTTCAATGAAGTGAGTCCGTGGGTGGCAAATAGATGTTATGGCAGGAGTTGCTGCCTCAACAGATCATTGAGAAATTCGCTGATATGAACGAAGCCAACTTGCAACACGCAGTCGAGGGGGGCGAAACTCAATGAAAAGCTGAAAAGCAGTAAAAGCAGTAAAAAGTAGTAAAAGGAACGTCGCGACGTTGGCATTGCCACATGCCCCATTCTCCATGCTTCATGGCCCATACCCTATGCCCCGTGCCCCATTTCTTTTGGCAAAATGCTGTACAGCTTGTTAGCCAATTTTAAATACAACTACTGCCACTGACAGTAATCAAGATTGCATGGCGGCGGTGGCAACAACAATGCCGAATGCCAAATGCCATTTGGTGGGGCTGTTTGAGGTGCGGGGCGCGGGGAGCGGAGCGCGGGATGCGGCTAACAAATGAAAAATAAGTAATTTCCCAACTGTGCTGAACTATGTACGCAGCAGCAGTTGAGACAAGTAGAAGCAAAAGAAGAGGAATGGGAATAGGAATGGGAATGGGAATGGGAATGGGAACTGAAACTGGACTCTGAGCTAAAATTGGAGTCGAAGTTGGCGCTCAAGTTCGCGTCCGGTTGCAAACTTTGCCGTCCAATTCATCGATGATGGTGCCGTGGAATGGCCGTATGCCAGTGGCATTGCCATTCTGTAGCGTCTGCCATTGATGGCCACTGCCAGGTATTGTGCAAATGTTTATCTTTCGGTTTCAGTTTTGGCTCTGCGCCGCGCCGCGCATCTTCCTTGATTTTACTTATGCCCCTAGGCCGCTGGCGGCGCCACCAAAACGGATGTGCAGCTGCACAAACTTTATAAGGGAATTTGGAAAATTACTCTCCAGTCCGGACAGTTTGGTGCAATTTCCAAATGCTAATGTAATGTCAGCGTAATGAAATTACTGAAATTGCTGCCGCAAAGTAGCAAAAAGCTAAATAAATTAAATTAATCGAATCTCTCAATTGAGTTAAACCATTCAAGTGCCGCTAAATGGAAGCACTTATTTTCTTATGTTGCTCAAATCAATTTTCAATATTTTTTTTTCTGCATTGTAAAAAAATTAACGCTGTCGCTGCAAAAGTGTAATTAATTATTTATTTGGCAACGCAAAACAGTCAGTTCGATAAACAATTTTTCCACTGGAGTTGTTTGTTGCTTTGGTTTTTTGCAAATACCAATTTCCCAAATGGCCCTTTTTAAATGGTTTGTTGTTAAAAAGGATGCATATGAATATTTGCCGGTTCACAGCAACATCAAGTTAAATAAATCAATAGACTGAAAAAGTAATTTATAACCAATCAAACGCATCCTCATGCAACAGCGAGTCTCTATAATAGCTGCCGGTCACAAAATGTATTAAGCATCTCAAACGTGCCACCGTTTTGAGAGGTGGGGTGGGGGCTATTTTCCACATATGAACACTATATGCATACATCTACAATAGTCTATATATATATATATATCTAAATATATGTATACATTTGCATACAAACAATCGATTCACAAATTGCATAAGCCAACCAGCAATAAAAGGCCAGCAAAAGCATTGCACAATCAAATCCAATGTGAAACTGTTACCATCTCTGCATATCTATAGATATATATATTGTTTGTATTGGCATACAAGTATGCATCCGACCCAATTATGATATCCCTATTAGAAATTTGCCCAATTTCCGGATGCAAAACGTCAATTCATAAGTTGACTTATGCATCACTATTTGTAGGCTAATTTGTGTCTCTCTCCGACTATAGTTTTAATAAGCAAACATTTGTGTGCCATTGTATTCCATTTGGTATGCTAAATGCTGAAAGCTGTCAGTTCTCATTAATACGAAATGCATTTGACTTGCTGATGATTTTCTAGAAGATTGTTGAGTACAATGCTTGTGTGCTCCAAAATGACACATACAAGATACATTTTCTCGTTATTAGAAAATAATTCTAAATATACAAAAAAAAAAGAATTTAATATAGGAAATGCTTTTCTCCATTTTTCAGACACTTATTTCTTAATAATACAAAATATTTATTCCCACTGTTTTTTTTTTGTGTTTGCCTGTTGTCATTCTTAGGGGCTGTTTAGATATGAGGGAAGTCATATGTATCGGTACGAAGGCTGACGAGTTTCGAATCGCGGAAAGATATTAAAATCAAATTAAATTATTTGAAATGAATCAAATTATTTTGAATGAAATTCATATTTATATATTTCCCAAGATTTTGATAACAATACCACAGTTAGAAGGCTGATTGCTGGTAATCTCATATGTTGAATCCCAAGCATCTCCAGCTAATAACAGAGTATTGCGCAGTCGATAATGTGCATATTTATCGATCTGACTTGATTTCGCAGTTGCAAATTATTCATATATGTCTTTCACTGATCAAATTTAAGCAACAAAGACGTAAAACAGTAGCTGAAATTGAAATTGAAATTACATTAAAATTTGTATGTCAGAAATGAGGTGTGGAAGTGTGCAGTGTGAGTTGGCAGTGGCAACACAAAAATGGCCTGCCACAAGCGTCGCTTATCGCTCAGCTGCAGCTTAAGAACCGTTTAATCCATCACAGGACGGCGAGTGCAGCCGGCATAGACATAAACGCCACCTTGCCCCATAGTTTGTGGCAGGACGCGTGTGTTGCAGACCGTGCAAAGTGCTGCCGTTGCTTGATAATATGCCGTCATGCCACTGCATTGGCCTGGACAGGTTTTCATTGTGGCAACGGACTGTGTAAGATATGCGTACAAAAGTTGCCCCTTAATTTCATATGCGAGGCAGCAAATTTTGCCACAGTCGGTTGCGACTCCTAACTTGAAACAGTAAAAAAAAATAGAAAAATATAAAAAGAAGAAGAAGAAGAAGAAGAACGCAACGAGTCGTGCAGGTGATTTAAAAGCCATTTGTCAGTGTAAAAAAGAGTTTGGCCAATTGGCATGGGTCACTGAAATTATTCAAATTATCTTGAGGAAGATTTTACTGTCAAATGCCTTAAGGAAATCACACCAGCAACCATAATATGAATGGACGAAGAACAGACAAATGCAGCAGCCGTTACCCCAAGGCAGCAATCAAACGGCTTTAGTGTCATTCTTTTATCGCATCCCCCTCTCCCCCAACCCCCCATTCCCCCTTCCCCCGTTCAGTACCCCATTCTGCAGAATCCAAAGATGAAGTTGCCAAACGCACCCCTAGAAACAGCAACCGGTAGCTGACAGGCGACAGGCTGCTTTATTCTGCTCCTGCTCCTGCTCCTGCTCCTGCTCCTGCTCCTGCTCCTGCTACTGCGGCTGCTTCTGCTGCTGCTGCTGCTCGTCCTGGCAGCGCCTCTATCTGATTTCGCTGCTGCTGCTGCTGCTGCTGTTGTTGTCGACAATTGTAAATCCCATCTATTATAAGTGCTTCTTACCACTTGGAGCTGAGCATTGACATTTGGTTAATGGCAAAAATGTCACCGAAATGCAGACAAACAAGCAGCTGCGTTGACAGCAGCCGAAGACATGCCTAAGACACTAAAACAGACCATTTCCTGCTCTTTAATATACGAATTATCATTGTCGCATGGTCGCCACAATAAATACAACAAAAAAAAAAGAGGAAATAATAGAAATACTTTAGCATACTCAGTACACAAAAGAGTCGCAGCTTTAACTGAAACACACACACACACACACACACACACATCATTTTTTAAGGCACTGTGCGTAATTTATTAAACAGCGGACACGCTTTGAGTGTGTGTTGGAAATCAAAGGCAATCATAAATCAAATACAATTTGATTCACTGATTAGAAAGACAGCTGCAAAACTACAAACACACTCACACACAAGCTTTTCTTAGTATATGTGCTTAGTCTATTGCCTGTGTGTGTGTGTGTGTGTGTTATATGTGTGTGGCAGTTGCTTTAACGCACCTATTTAATCAACCCAACCCAACGCAAGCCCCAACGGCAATTGATTAATAATGACGCTCACAGCATGAGAAGTGGAATGCTTACTTATACAGCATAGAGGAAAATCCTGCACAGGGGCAGGCAGGGGGAGGGTAGGGGGTTAGCTGTCAAAGCTCAACTTGACATAGAATCAAAATGGATTTCATATTTAAAATGTATGAAAGAAGTACAAAATTCTCTACTCGCTTTCAAAATTGCATGGCCCCCTTTACAAAACACCCCAGCTACGCCCCTGTATATCTATCTATGTGCGTTCAAGCGGAGCGAAAGAGAGAGGCAGAGACAGAGAGAGAGACAGGGAGAGAGAGTGAAAAAAAATTTCAATGTGCAGATATTATTCGAAGCCTTAAAGCCATATCGAACAAAAACATTTGCAATGGCAACAATTCCAAATTGCTTTCGATTCATTCAGTATGTGTGCGTGTGTGTGTGTGTGTGTATGGGTGTGTGTGTGTATGAGTGTGTTGTATGCTCTCAAAACCAATTAATTCACATATTTGATATGGGCATAAATATGCAAGGTGTCTAATTGAAAAGGACATGATGTGGCCACAGCATACAGGTTTTTGTCAAAATTGTCCCTAAACTGTACCAAATACTTGCGTACATCGAATGCAATATGCAAAATGCTAAATGCAAAATGCTAAAGTGTCGTGTCGGTTTCGGTTTCGGTGTCGGTGTCGGTTTTGCATTTGTTTTGACAACTGATGTCGACGAGTTCCTTATTTGTTATTGTTTGCCCTTATTTAGAATTCCTTAATTTACCATTTATTCTGCACACATGGATAAAGTTCGAGCCAAATGCAGTTGCAAGCATTATTTAGTTGCAAACGCAACAATAACTCATTACCATAACATTTCCTTCACCCAAACTCCAACCGACGACGACTTGACGTGCAACATATGCGGCAACATTTCACTCTGTCAATCAGTGCATATTCAGCGACATTTGACAGTTGTAAATGCTGCCAACGTTGCATGATGGATGCTCAGAGCTTATCTACATCCCTCCTCCCCCCCTCCCCCCCACCCCTCCTAAACAACCTCATCCATCCCCACTAAGTGGACTGCCCACTAAACTAAAGTAAAGTGCCTATAAAATTCACCTTTTTTGGCCTTGGCCATTTAAGTCTTAAAAACAAATTATTATGGCAATTTGTAATCGTTTAATAAAACACACCCATTTTTTTGCCAATCGAGTTTACATATAGCAAACTGTGACAAGGAAGCCTGAAAAGAAAAGGGATAGCTTCAACAAATGTAGCTTTCCGTTGATTAGCTATTTCATCAAGCAGTTGTCCTTCATCTGTTCCATCCATATTTCAGGTGAACATTTTGTTGTTCTTTCCTTAGCTACGCCAAAACCAAAAAACAAAAAAAAATGAAGCAAAAACAATGGCAAAGAATAATTGTATGAAATAAAAAACGGATTTGCATATTAGATTCCCAGCGTCAACCTTTCTGTATGCTGTTGATTTCTGTTTTTGTTTGTCGTTAAGGGGAAAGGACAGGCAGCAACAGTAGCAACAGTAGCAACAGCAACAGTAGCAACAGCAACAGTAGCAACAGCAACAGTAGCAACAGCAGCAGGAGACAGACGAGCCGTGGGACTACAAAGTAACCTCGAAACTAGAAGCTCAACCTGGACGCACTGATAAGCAGCCCTCACCATAAGTGCTGCAGTTGAGAGTGGACTCTGAATAAATGCCAACACCGGCTGCCACCTTGTCACAGAGCAAAACTAATACTCAAGACAATTTTTTATGACAGCATAACACCCTCAGTATCCCCTTCAAATGGGTCCCCATTTAGTCTGGCTTCTTGTGACGAATGATTTAAAGTTTTGCCCATTTCTTTTGCTTGTTTTTTTTCTTCTTCTTCTTTTTTTGGAATGTTGCTCTTGGCCCTTGGACATGTTTTATGTTTTGTTTTTATGCATACTCTTGTACAGAGTATTACAATGTTGTCGTAAAGCTTGTAACGCATTGAAGTAGATATCTCCAAACCCATAAAGCATATATATTCATGATCTGTTTGTGATTTTAAAACTGACTGAAAGCAATTCATTAGTTATGCTATAATTGGCATTATTAACCTTTTGACAGCGATTTATGAACATCGAAGTAGTGCAAAATTAATTACTTCAATGAAAATCTATTTCCTAACCAAACTCTTAAAAAATACCAAAAATTATCAAATTCAGAGCAGAATATCATATGGCTGACATAAGAAAAAACAAAGGTGACCCTTTTAAATTTATAGTCCAATTTAGATGACGGCTATTTGACTCCGGAGCACGGTTCACAAGGGTATATAAACTGCGGCGTGCCAAAGTTAGGCATACTTGTTTTGTTGTTGTTGTTGTTTTGTTTTGTTTGTTGGTGTTTAGTTACATTTTGTCTTTATTTTGGATTGAGGAGAGCGCGGAGAGCGCCCAGAGTCTGATGAAGTGCGGGCATTGCTTTAAAGTGGGTAATATATTTTTGTGATTTCCTGCCTCTCTTAATGAGATTTGGCTACGCAATTTTTGTCGTAACTTTTGCTGTTTCCTTTTTATTTGCGCTCATCTTGAGGTAATGCGAGAAGTTTTACGTGCTCTGATTTGCTTTTGATGAATGTGACTTATGTACCATTATATATATTTTTGTTATTTATTTCTTTTTTTTCTGTGTATGCGATTGAGCGAACTCTCCAGAAAATATTGGTTGCTTCTGTTATGGCAAACAATTATATTTAATTATATTATGCTAAGAGTGTAAATGCTTTTAATCGTTGGCATTAATTGCGAACGGTGTGTTAAATGAGTTGACTAAATGTATTTTATAACTACATTTGCCAACGATACCACAAGTAATGCCGGCTATTCCATGCTGTTCATGACAATTCAAATATTTAAACACTCTTTTCGACCAGTGTCATTGCGATGCTGCCGTTGCAACTATTTGGAACCGCAGCGTAAATAAATGTGGAATTCTGTCGGTTTGCTGCTGGCTTTGTGCTGGCAACATGCAAATTTTGTGAGAAATAAAATAAGAAAAAAAAATAACAAAAGCAAAAATGCATAAAAAGCAGCGACAACTATTTGCGCAAAACAGTAGTGCAAAGCGAACAGCTTGTCTAATTGTAATCCGAGTTGTAAGTCGTTTAAAACAGACAACGACCACGACGAGCACTACTCGAATTAATTACCCTCGGAAGTTGCTTGCTAACAGTGCAGAGCGAAACGGAACGGCACACGGAAATGCCAGAACGAACCGGACCGGACTGGACCGGAGTGGACCAAAGTGGACTGCACTGCACTGCACTGGACAGGACTCGACTGGACTGGACCGGACTCTGCTCGGTGGGTTGCGTTACAGATTCAGATTCGTGTCCGATCGTCCTCTCTCTCTCCCTCTCTCTCGCTCTCTCTGAGTGCTATGTGGACTTTGCGTTTTGGGAATGTCATCATCAACGCGTTGAAGTTCGAGTTTGTAGCATGTAACTGAAATGCTGGACCTGGAACGGGCTTGTGGCCACAGTCCAATGAAATTGCCACCACAATGTCTTTCTATATGTCTTCCTCTGTATGGGTGTCTGTGTCTGTGTGTGTGTGTGTGTGTGTGTGTGTGTGTGCGGTGATGTGCAAATGAATGCAGCGGAAATGAAATGAATTCGTTAGAGGCCGCAAAAAATGCAGCGTTCAACGAGCTGCGAACATTGCAAACGGGTTGCAATTAATGAGTGCCTCACGCTATGCACAAAAAAAAAAGATGAGAATGACTTGCTTATAGCTGTGAAAAGCTGTGGGTGAATCAAAATCAAAAAAATCATCCTTAAACAATAAGGATTATGGAAGCGTGGTCCATTACGCTATATTTTAACAAAATAGTGAAATATTCGTTGAAATATGAAACTGACTTTGAATTTGATCCAACTAAAAAATAATTATGTTTTATGATTCTAGCTGAAACGAAACTATATTCCAATTATGCCAGAAAATATGAAATTGATTCAACTAGAAATACATATGAAATGACTTTCTAGTTGAATGAAAACTATATTCCCCTTTGGGGCAACATTTTTGCAAAATTCGCAACCCATTGAATTTGATTCAACTTGGTGGATCTTATATAAATTATATATTGCTGGGCCACGTCTGTTGCATTTGCAATTATCTTCCATTTTAGATATCCGCCTTTGAGCTTAACATAATGAGCTCAAATTAAAATCTTGTTAAAAGTGCATGCGAAAAGAGAAAAAAATCAAATTACAATGAAAGTCGGAAATTGTACGCACGACATTTCAGACTAGATGCTCATGACTTTGACAGCCAAGACAGTTAATCTTGGCAAGCTACTTAAAAGTCAATGCAACAACAACAACAACAACAACAGCAACAAAAAACAAGTCACAAAGTGCAGCAAGAAGATGCAGCAAGAAGAGCGAACAAAACTTAATTAGAAAATTATGCGCGCAACTTCAAAAGCTGCAACCACTTCTGCATTAGAGATGCCACTGCCTCATCCTCTCTCTATGTGTGTGTGTGTGTGTGTGAGTTTTTGCACTTCAAGCAGACTTTAGTGCTTATAATTTGCATTTTAAATGCCATGAAGTGATTTTCTAATGAATCAAAAGCCATCATATTTTGGCAAAGGCTTCAACTCCATCTTCAAGTAAAAATCTCGAGCAACTCTCGTGCAGTTTTAATGATGGCTTCGCATTAATGGCTGTCAAATCTGTTGCCTTGACTTGGCTTGACAGAGCGCACCTATCTAACAACCTAACACATACATAAACACATTGCGAGCTTGCAACATAAGATGCAATTTTCATGCCCACGACTTTTCCCTTGAAAGCTGCATGTTTGATGACATTCATTTTCAGATTCATGGCGAGAACAGCATCACGTTCTCGACTCATCTCTTCGCTATATTATGCTTACTAAGTGTGTGTATATATATATATATATATGTGTGTATGTGTATGTATATATATATATATCTTTCTATATGCTGTGTCAAGTTTATGTCGAGTGCTGTTTGCCGTTGTCGCTGGTCATAAGCTACGGCATCAAAGCACAACTTTGCCATAAGTAGCGACGAATGCAGTTAAATAGCGAGCCGCGTTCCCCTTAATGTTGATTTGTAGGTAAACTTTTGGCATCAGTACATGGAAACGATAATTTCACACATATTTGCCAAATGTTCGCATAGTAATCATAATTTTATCACGCGCGTTTGCGCCCCTTGACTTTGATTAAGTTGCGCTTAAAGTTTGCGTATAGATACGGGCAGGAGGGTCTGAGTTTCGCTGGGGCAGCGGGATTGAGGCGGGGGCAGGCAGGATGGCAAAACATAATGAAGACATTTGCGCGTAGTTGTGGCAAAAACTTTGAGGACAAACTACGATTTCACATGCAGGGGGAAAAACTGAAAAGTTGACTATGGCAGAAATGCTGTGAAAGTGGCGGCGATACTAAAATCAAAGTCAAAAGTTGAATGGGGATGGGTGCATCCGAAGCCAAAATAAAGCATACATTAAAATTCATTAAATGGTCAATGCACTCAGCACACACACAACAACAACAACAGCAACAATACACACGCAAATAAGTTGCTCAACTCAGTTGAAGCAAGTCAGATGAAAATTGAACAACTACAGTTGAGAATGCCCTACAAATGTCACTTTAATTATTATGTTAACTGAGTAGTTGTTGTTGAATGTCGACTTGGGCATTAGAATAACAAATTATAATCGCTGTTGCATAATCAATATGTATTTAATGGCCCTGAGAAGTATGCTATTGTTTTTTTTAATTGCTCTATTTTGACGATTATAACCCATTTCTCTGGAGTTGATTGTATATGCGATGCGGAGCTGCGATAGTCTCAGCTAGTTAATTGCTGCATGTTCTTTTGCCACTTGTTTTAAAGATAGTTGCCGTCTGCCATGTCCCATTAGAAAGTGTTTAGCATGTCTGGCAGGCAACACAAGAAACATGCCAACTCTTTAGCAACTTGGGACCCAATGGATAGTCAAAATGAATTGATTGGTTTATCCGGGTTGGTTTGACGAGTCTGCACAAAATTTACCAAACTTAAATTCCATATGTGGGAGAAACTATTCAGAACAAGATATGGCTGATGTCAAGAGTATTACCTTATAAATTGGGTAATCGAATTTTAAGCATTTTATAAATTCTACCTTTGATCTTTAATTAAAACATTACCTACTCGTGTGTTGGCTTTAATTGCACATCGCACACTGTGTGTAAACAGAGAGATATTCAGTTTACACATGTACGACAGCCAGACAGATTAAAATTCAGTTTTTAATCACCAAATTACAGAGTATTAAAGCCCAAGCAAGTCTGTGACGCTTGCAACAACGCTTGGCGACAACTATTCCGACTAACTTTTAATTGAACTTTAGTAAGTTGCGCTGCCAACTTCAAATTCAAACGCAATACGACCATAGCCAAGAAACGCGTTGAGATGGCAACAAAGCAGACAGACATACATATATATATATATAGTAAAATAAAAGAAAAAAATTAAGCAAGAAGCGCAGGTAGCGCAGCTAACTGCTATGTATATATTACTTTAATGGAATAATAGAGTATGTTTGCAGTCGGGGCTGGGCGATTGTGGATTGTGGATTGGGGATTGGGGCATAAAGCGCAGCGCCTCAAGTTTGATTTCTTAGTCTTCAATGGCATTGTGTGGCATGATGCAAAGGATGCAAAGACCTTTGGCCTCGCGCCACAAACGCCACAAACGCGTTCAGTATGCAACGCGCATAATGGCCAAACGCAATTGTCAAATGCCGGTAACTAGCCAGCCTGGCCATAATCGTATTGAATGACAAATAATTGAGGTTAGTTTAGCCATTGATCCCTGTGAGAAGGAGACCAGCAGAAAATGAATAAGAAAAAAAAATAATCAGAGAAGAGGGGGAAAAAAACTGCTCGTAAATGGCAAACACGTTTCAGGGCTCATGAGCAAGTGTTGATGCCACCGAATGCTAGTCGAATTGTGGGCGGCTGGGATTCCATAGACGAACCACACGTGCTGATGCTGATGTTGCCAGTTTTCCCAATACAAAAGCGCACAATTTTCTAAAGAAAAACTTTGTAACGGAAAAAGCAAAAGTTTTTGCCTTCAACACCGCAACGAGAATTGTGTTAAGCAGCAGCTCAAGAGACAGCATGAAAGATAGAGAGAGAGAGAGAGCGAGAGAGAGAGAGAGAGAGAAAGAGTGGCAGAGGTTGTGTTGCAAGCACTTCCTGCTGACTGCTAATCCATAGTCATAGTCACACCCGACTAGTGATAGTTTTGGGCGTACGTGTGGAACCTTTCAATTTAGCAAAAATTAAATTTATTATCATTGGAATTGATTGTGAGAGTAGCAAAACTTGCAAAACGCATTCAATATTATGAATTGAAACTGCAGAAACTTTACAGATATTCACTAGAATCGGTTGCAACACAGTTACACACTTTATCGCATTTAATTTCATTAAGTGTGTCGAATTTTTTGCCCAATTCCTTAGTCCCTTCCGACCTGCTGGTCAAAGTCGTTAAGGCAGCACATCCGGTGCAGCCAGGCATGTTAGCGCGAATTGCTGGCTAGACGACATTCAATCAGTCTGTTGGTCAAAACCCGGAACAGCACTGATGAGCATCCATTGTCTCAGCAGCTGGTGCTGCCGTTGACTCTTTGGTTGTCGCTTAAAGGGTATAAATTATGCAATTTAAATTAATTAAAAGACTCGTCACCTACACGACTCGTGTGGCAGGCACATGGGGCATTAGCAGCACAGCAACGCGAATAGCAAGCTGCAAACAATATTCACGCACAACTTTGTGGCCAAAAGCGCGAGTAGACTGAGAAGACAGAGACAGAAAGAGAAAGATTGAGTACACTTTGAGAATTCAAGCCAACTATGCGAATACATCATATTGTATGTGTATACGTATGTAGATTACATTCAAGCATTATTAATTTGCCCAATTTTACGCCTACAACTTCTCCAGCAACTTGCACAAAATCAACAATTTGTTACGGCAAGTTTCCATAGAATAATACATCTTCTTCTGGCTGACGCTACAGAATCAGCTAACAGGTATATATATATATATATATAGGGATATAAAATTTTATTCTCATTCTTTAAAATGTTTACCAATTAATAGAAATGTAACTGATTTGTGAACTATTCAATGATCTGTTTCTTCACGTAATTTTCAAAATATGAGTCCTGCTCATCGAATTGCATAACTATTAAGTATATGATTATAAGACTAACGAATTGAAGCAGACTTAAAGCTTGCCACAAAACAGACATTCGCCAGTTAAGAAGAAGATTTTCTCGGCGTGTAATGTGTAAAGGAGATGGCTGCTCTGTGAGATTACAGCAAACACTTTCATTAAAATTATTATTGCAGAAAATGCTTTTTGCTGTTGCAATTGTTTCCACTCGTCGCACCAAACCTGCAACTGCACACACACACACACGCACACATACGCATACGCATATGCATGCATGCAGATCTCATTGCACTTACATGCATGCAACACGATGTTGCTGTTGTTGTTGTTGCTTTTCGCTTTTGCTATTTTATACTAGCCAAGGCAACAAGATGAATCCGGTTGAGGCTGTTGATGCTCGTGGTTCCGCTGCAGGTTGGTTTTCAGTGGCACGATGGCATTGCCGGTGTTTGTCTGCGGTGCCGCGTGTGCTGATTGCTTGGCTGGCAATGCCAAAGGCGCTGCTTGGGTCTGGGCAGAGTTGGGCATGGGCTGGCTACACGAAAATGCAATGTGCTTGAAATGAAAACATTAAAAATTTAATTGCGATAATACAAGCGCATAAAATGTTAATGGAGTGTATGTAATCTGACACAGCAGAAAATCCGCGACGATGATGACGACAACGAGAAGGACGACGACGAGGACGATGAGGACGATGAGGACGACGGACAGGACGCAAACTGCGACGAAACACAACGAAATCGCCGTAGGGAAGCAGCTGTAATGAAGGATAAAAGAAATTAAAATACTTTGTGTGTTGGCAACGGCAACAAGGAGCTGTCTGAGTCACAGCCAGCTGAATCTCTGAATCCGAATGATCTGCCACCGTCAACAACCAAGCAGCCAACCAAGCAGCCAACCAAGCAGCCAACCAACTAGCAGCCAAGTACCAAAAATGCAAGTAATGCATATTAAAGTCTCAAGCACCGCGATTCTGCTGTTGCTGTTGCTGTTGCTGTTGCTGTTGCTGTTGCTGCTAGAATACGCAGTTTCAGGAAAGTGGAAGCTTTGAGCTGATACAATAACAAAATACAAACAGGTAACATAATACGCTTGCATAAAGAACTTCTACATTGCACAGCTAAACTGCAAAAAGCAAACGAAAAACAGCCCCAGGTCTAAACAGGCAACAATGCTTCATGGTCGAGAGAGCTCGACGAGAAGTTACCTTAAAGCCAATTGGCAAACGGAACACATGCAAACAATCCAATTAATAAAAGACAAACTTATAAATTAAAAGCGATTTCAATTTTTATTCTGATGCGCAATGAAAATAAAGAATAAATGTAAAAAGAAACCACAATTTTTAAATAATTAATGCATTTTAAGAGAAGCGCTTGCCTTTCTTGAAATATCATTTTTGGATAAATCTCTATCTTAAATAATATATATTAGAGCCAAGATGGATATGGCTGGAGCGAGTCTGCTGTTGATGCTGATTTATCCTTCTGCCTGTAACATACTTTTGCACAAGTTGATTATGCCATATTTTTTGTTTAAGCCATTTTCAACCCATTGAGGGTATAAAAAGCAGCTCAAGTTTTGAAAATTCATCTCGACAACGTCGCCGTCGTCGTCGTGGTCGTCATCATAGTTGACGTTATTTTCTGTATTGGCAAAACAAAAACAGGAAGTGCTCTGCGTTGCTCTTAAGTACTTCCTGCTGCTCCAGTGCTCATTGTTAAGCGACGCCATTTGCTCCATTGCCAAGTTATCGGAGCCACAGCCAACAAATATCTAGTTCTCGCCTTATAATTGCTGCAGGCGTCTTTTTTTTTTTGTTGTTGTTGTTGTATTCTTGTATTTTTTATTTATTTTTTTATTTGCTACGTGTCAGCACAGCACATCGGCAATCAAAAAGTTGTTAAAACATTGCGCACAACGATAGATATTTTATTTAGCATATCGAATGCAAGCAAAGCTCACGGGGCTGTCAACAAATTGCTGCAAGTGCAACTCCAGCTACAGTCTGCGACGCTGACCGCATTCATAATCAGTGTGTTTTGATTCATGAGATATGGTGCAACACGGCAACTTGCTGTAGCATTTCACTTCTGACAGCAGTGCAATCTACACATGTAAGTGGGTCAAATTTAAAGGGTGCACAAAGCACAACAAGTAAAACTCACTTAAATTATTAATATATATGCAGCAATGTTTGTGCAATGTATAATTTTTCTGATGGGGATGAGGGCACAACGATAGTTGTGTGGCACCATCCCCCCGGTTGTAACTATGCAAATTGCCAACTGTTTGCCATATGCTGTTTTTGTTTTTGTTATTGCTGCTTTAGAATGGCCACCTTTTTAAAATGCAAAACAAAACTTTCGGTTAACAATACTAATCCGGCAATTTATGCAGGGGATTTCGACAGCTGGACCACAGCTGCTTAAACAAACTTCGTGGCTTGGGCTTGGGCTTGGGCTTGGGCCGGGACACCACCCAACTAGAACACAAAATGCGACAAATACAATGCGAAACAGCCGGCAACTACAATAAATAAGTGCCTGAGTGGCTCTTCTGCCACACAAAATAGCACAACACTCTGTTGAAAGATGCCCAATTATGCAAACAAAAAAAGCGACCCATAGACGCAAAATATCAGCAACAACAACAACAACAACAACAACAAATTAAAAGAAGCACCAAGGAACAACAAGCAAGGAAGAAGAAAAAAAAATCAAATAACAAAAAAGTGCTTATAAAACCTTACATGCTCTTATCTCTTACAGCTAAACACCCTCGAATAGATTCTCACGCCTCCACACCAAAGTGTGGGCGGGGGGGGGGGGCAGATGGGGCGTATGCGCAACTTTTGATGCTGCCACAATGTAAATTTTCTCTCGTTAGCCCACAAAAACAATTCATTACAGAATTAGAAAGTAATTCGAACGGAAATTTTACTTTTGGACCGCTGCACAGCATAAAGTTGCCCAGCTGGCGGAACGACAGGGGTTGTGATAGAGACGCCACCGTTGTCTGCCTCGCTATGTGAATGTGTCTGCTGTGTATGCGCTGTTTGTGTGTGTGTGTGCATGCTCTGTGTATATATGTGTGTATGTATGTGTGTGTGTGTGTGTGTCAGGGTCGCTCGCCACCTGCGAACTTCAACATAAAATTTAAGGCGATTAAAATGTCAAACACGACAAAGCGTACGGTATTAAAAACGCCAACAACGTAGCAACAGTCGCACACACACACACACACACACACACAAGTACACACATTTACATATATACATATTTATATTTTATGGTGTAGTCAACGGTGTCAATTGTCACCTAGCGCTAAAGCACTTCAATAGATTTGATCGGCATGGTCATAGATCGATGTGCTGAAATGTGTTTTAGCATTTTGACAGATATGTTTGATAATTTAAAAAAATAAGGCATATCACCTATTATTAATAAAGTATATTTATAATAGATAAGATTATGTCTTTCTAGTTTAAGGCTAAATTTTTTTAAATTACAATCAAAAATCATTCAAATTTACAGGTTGTTTAATATGTTCAAACAGAACTCTTAAATTGACTTTAAAACTATTTTTTAATATTACTAAATATTTATATTTTAATTGTTTTTTGTTTGTTGAATGTGTATTCGATATGTGGGAATCAAAATAAATACAGAAATAATATTTACATTTGTTTACATCATTTATTAAATTTCATAAATTTAGAAGAAGAAAAAAAATGCAAATGTTCTAATTGTAAGAAATTTGTGCGCAAGCATTTAGAAATTATTTCTAAAAATCTAAAAAAAAGCTCTCTCGTTTTCAGGCTTTTTTCATTTTAGGGCATTTTTGCCGATTTTCAAGTTGTGTTCATTTTCCGAGTGCGAACACTTTTCGATTTTCACGGGTCTCCATTTCGGTGTGTTTCGTTAATCGACCGCCCATTTTGTAGGAAATCTGTGCAAAGTGAAGGCCAGCAATTCTTGTTATTTTTTTTGCTTTTTTTTTTGCGTTGGCTCCACTGATTTTTAGCTGCTGTTTGCTTTTGCATAACAGCTTTGACTGCTGCTGCTGCTGTTGTTGATGCTGCTGTTGTTGATGCTGCTGCTGTTCCTGTTCCTGTTTTTGCTGTTTGCACTCTGAGTTAAGTACTTAACGGCTTGTCAGCGCTGCTGGTCAGCCAGTCGACGCCCCCGCCCCCCTTTAGATATTGAGTGCGAGTTGCGACCGCTTTCGCTGTCTAATTCAAATTGTTTTTGTCGTGTGCGATGTTGTCCGACAGCCAAAGTTCTAGTTTAATTTTGTACACACTTTAAGCGGCAACTCGGCCTCGGCTCTTTGACTGATTCAATGTCTGGTCCCCAACTCTCTGTCCCACTATCTATTTGTCTGTCTGTCTGTCTGTCTGCCTGTTTATCTGTCTGTGTGTTACGCTGAGTCGTCGCGAAATTGCAAAAGAAATTGCGCAAATTGTGTGACAGTGTGTAAAGTTGGCACTTTCACACATAACTTATAACTTTGGTGGTGGTGGTGGTGCTAGTGTCGCAAAACTTTCGCCTATGCCGGTGGCGGGTGGTTGTAGATCGGTTTTTGGGACAGCACCAAATAGAATAGAAACTATAAGCACTACATTGGCGGCTATTTGGGCGCTCATGTCGACTATTTATCTAAGCGAGCTGAGTATGAGAATTGGGATGTGGGAGGGGGGGAGGGGATGTTGTAATGGTAATGGTGTTGGTGTTGGTGTTGCTGTTAGTATTGGTGAGCTTTGCTAGAGTTTTGACAGCTCATATAAAATACCATAAAACAAAAGTTTTTGCTTTAACTTTCAGCGTGGTAGAAAGTTGAATGCCTACAAAAGCAGCAACCACAACTGTGCTGGCCATCTAGAATAAACTTTAAACTCTTTGCGGGATTAGAAACGCAGGGCAAAACACAGATTGAATATTTTTTTACCAAGTGTTTTCTGTTTTCTTCTTTAAAATGAAAAAAAATAAAAAATAAAAGTTGTGCGCCAATTTTTGTGTGTGCCAAACAAACGTCAGAGGAAAAACACCACAGGATAAAACTGGCAGAGGACCAGCCGCTCATGAATTATGAAAATTTAAAGAGCTGCAGCTAAAAAAAATTTAAAAAAATAAACACAAAAAAAATGAAGCTTGCAGCTCCAACGCAATGAAACTTTGTAACTCCTCCCCACATTATTTTACATTTTTTGTTTTTATTGTTTACGCTTGAAATTAACTGGCAGCTGACGAGTTTCAATTGCAAAAGGCACACATTCTCCCCATACGTATATATCAGGCCTTTTTTTTGTAATTTTTTATTTTGTTAATTGCTCACAGTTCTTTTCCATTCATCTTAACCGGCAACATGCACTTCGAAAAAAAAATAACTTTGAAATTTAGCAAAAGCATCGCAAAAATTAATATCGCCATAAAAACTCGACACTTTTTTTTAAGAAAATCTCCGTTTTAGAAACATACTTTTTGAAGAATACGGAAAAAGTATAACTATTTTCTAAAATTCGGGGCGATTTTCCTCTGAGTGTATGTGGCCATGTGACATCATGGCCGGTTGACATCAACATGAGGCCGCAATGACTTTGTTCCATTACCAGGGATGCAATAAAATAGGGATGAATGCAGCCAAAAATCCGGGCAACTAGTGGTATTAAAACTTAACAGTAGCTTAAGAATTTATTTCATTATCAATATTATTTGTATTTTATATTAGTGTGTTGTGCTTAATATTAAAAAAATATATTTTAATAATTTATTGGTTATCCTAAATTATTTTGTATATGACAACAATAATTAACAATATTATTTTGTTACACTTTATATATATGTATATTATATATTAAATTAATATAAATTAATAAATATGTTAAGCTTCTCTATATATATATTCCACTAGGAGTTAAAGTATTTCTCTCTTGAAACTATTTGTTACAATGATTTGCATAAAAGTCTGGTGCTTTCTTGTGTGAATAAGACGATAGTCGGACACCCACCACACACACTGGCACACACACACAAACCACACCCACCACACACACTGGCACACACACACATGTGATGCATGTACGCGAGTGTATTTTGTTTGCGTTTGCCGCATCTAATGAAGTAATGGAAAATGCAAAAAATGGTGTGCAATTTTTCAAAAAGCACACAATTATGCTGGTTGCAACTGGCAACTGGCAACTGGCAAACAGCAGCAGCACTAGCAACGACAGCACTGGCAGCAGTTGCAGCAATGGCCAGAAGGTGGCCAACGTCACGCAGTATGCGGCATGCGGCATGCGGCATGCAGCATACATTTTGCTGCTGGCTGACGTCACAACGATGCCTTCGTTGAACGTCAACGTTGCAATGGCTGCTAATAATAATAACAGCTCATGAGCACTGACGTCTGACTAATGTTGCACCCAGCCAAGTCCATGTTGCAGCCGCCCACAGTCATTTAGCATGCAAACGCAGCTGCGACGGGCAAATGTATTCCACAGACATTACTTTTTATTAGCAGCAGACAAACATAAATAGAGCAGATCCAGTTGGGAGTTTGGAGATGGCGAAGAACAGCACTTTTAAATCATCAGCGAAATGAGAAAAACCGAAATGGAAATGGAAATGGAAATGGAGATGGAAAAGGAGTCGAGTTGATCGGGCCCAATCACGACAAATGTCAAGTCAACGTTTTAAAACCATCTTGAAGTAAGTGCTTGACAAAAGCCGGCTGACAGCTTTCCTCATTGTTAGCCTGGTCAAAAGTTTTGTTCCCTGTTATTGTTGTTGTTGTTGTTGTACTTTGTGTTTGTGTTTGTTTTCTATTTATTAAAAAACTTTTGTAATTATAGCAATGCGTCTGGTCTGAAACGCTGTGGCAGGCTTACACCTCAAACCCCGACACCTGCGTTGCAAACACATTTTCGCCTTGCCTTGTGGCGCTGTCATTACATCAAAGTAAATGAAAATCAAACAAGCCGAATGGCGCCTTCAAATGCATTACACAAATTATGAAAAAAAGCTTAAAACACACACAAAAGGCGCATAAAAGTGGCATTTGCAACACAACACCTTCTAATTTATACTTTTATATCTCTTCTCTTCTCTTTATTTTTATTTATTTTTATTTTTTTTTTCTTGCGGCAAACTATTGTAATTATTTTGAACAGCCAATGAGGGCAATGAAGTTTCAGCCACATGGCTAAAAACACACACACACAAACACACACACAGAGTGAGAGAGAGAGAGACGCAAGCAACAACAGCTAATAGCCAAGCGTAAATGACCTTTGTCACTCTTGGGGCATGAACACAACAGACACACACACACACAGTTATGGATACTGTTGCTTGTTGTGCTCCTTGCTGCTCTCAAGAATTTTGTGTTGCAAACACAATATGGCTGCCAAGTTGTGTCCGGTGCACAGCTCCCATCCCATCCCATCCCATTCCATTTCATTTCCATGACCATGCCCCTAGACGGTTTCAACATGATGTTTGCCCCCATTCCCATCCCCGAACTCCCTTTCCAAAACATGACACTCTCTGAATTTGATGTTTGCTATGCAACATTTTGTACAACATTTTTGGGCAAATTATATAAATAAATGCCGCAGCAAGTTTTAGAGGACGCCGGCCACTGTCCAGTTAATAGTAGGGAGTGGAAGAGGAAGGGGTATAGAATACGAGTATCTGGAAAGTATCTGCAAACTGAGTTGCAATTATTTTCTATATGTATCACCAAGAATAATAGTTTTGGTGTGCCATTCACTTCCCATTTGCTTTTATTATACCCTGAAATCATAAAAAATTACTATAATGAGGCACTGCAAAGGTATGTTTCTGGCAGAAGGTAGTATTTGGTATTCTATATATGCATATCTTGTCCATTTTAAGATCTTGGCTTAACCGAATTCCTACTTTAATTTTATAAGTATGTATTATAGATTTGGTCCCTACATTAATCCTTTAAATGAGTATTATATGGTTATAAGACAGCTTTAACATGAGTATATAAATTTAAAGTCCAAAATTCTTTTAATAGTTTTATGTAGGAAAATATATTAAATTGCAATTATGTACATTTATGAACTAGCTTTTAACAAGCTCTTACTGTGTGTACTCAAATAATATTTGTGTTTAAAAAGAGCATAATTATCTTCAAAGTACAAAAGTAGAAGTGCCAGAGTCGCAAGTGACCGACTAAGAAATACCCTTTATTAATAAAGGAATTAATCTACAGATTGGCATTATTATGCCAATGTATTTTCAAATCGAAGCTAGGGTTTATCTCAAAAAGGTTGAGGTTTTATCAACATTAGAAATCGATATTAATCAATTTATGATGGACATGATGCTGATGTTGATACTGATCAAGCATGTATATCAGTATATTTGTATGTCTGCAACATAATTATGCACGACTTTATCATATCTTTTTAACCATTTTAATTTTTTTTTTTAATCTATCCGATAGTGGGGACCCTATATGTATATAGTAACATATGTGTATTGGTGGCTGAGGCCAAAAATCCTATTTATCTTCCTTGCCTACTCCGTGGAAAAGAAAACACAACTGCATATTACTTGCGGCTGGCAAACCACAAGTAAACAGAGAGCAACAGCAGCTAATTAATTTTAATAAATTGGCCGCAGACACACATACACACTCGCACACACACACACTCGCACACACACACACATACACAGAGAGAATTGCCTTTGCCTGTGTCGAAGTTATTTAGAGAGGCGCCCGCCTTTGTCTGAGTGCCCAAAAATGAAAATTAAATAAATCCAGTGCCGTCAAATTAACACACGCAAGATCTATGTAATACACCCCGCTGTATACTACGGGAAAAAGTTTCGGCAGCAATGGCCACGCCCACTGGCCGCCCATTTGCTGGAAGGCATCCATTTCAGATGCTACCTCAAGCGTTGTCTGACAAAACGCCGCATATGAATATTTATGTGTGCGAAATTGATGCCGTTACAATTACCGTTACCGCTAACTAAACACACACACACACACACACACTAGTAGCAGCTGCTATAGCAGCTACAAAAACAACTAGAAACAGCTACTGACAATTTACGGCACTTTGCCATAGAGTTTTGCCGTCGAATAAATTATTGACAGCTTGTAAATTTCACTAAAGTCAGCTGCGGCTTGTGTGTGCGAGTGTGTGTGTGTGTGTGTGTCCCAAAATCTGGCAGTTGTAAATACACACATACATACATATATATACATACATATGTAATGAATGGGATACGCATAAACTAAGTTAGTCACAGAATGTAGTTTAGTGTCCGACTTGAGACTAAGTTTGTGGGACGCAAAGTGAAGCGAATCAAATCTCAGTTTAAAAATACATTCGCAGGTTCGTTTGAAATTCACAGGCACTGTGATACTTGGATATACATAACAAAATCATTCAGAAGTTCAAATTTCCAAATTATTCACATATAATCTCTTAAACAGATCCCATTATCGCAAGTTGTTTATATCTTATTTTGATTTTTAACTCTGCAAGTGAGAACCCTTTCAAATATACATTTTATTTATTATATTATGTTGCAGTCAAAACCAAATTTTATTTCATTCTTTACTTTATTTACAGCAATGCCGCTCTTCTGCTTCATGCTGGTGATCACACCAATGCTATCGATCGATATCGATATTATATGTTAAGTACATTATTCATGTTAAGTAACATATGTTACAGTATAAGTACTATAATAGAGGCCTGCTCCAATTGAATTTTACATTCTTTTATTTTTATTTATATTAAATTATATTTCATTATAATTAGCATTATTTTTCATTAATTTTATCTTAATTATCCTGAGAAATCTTATAAATATTTCTTACTTTTTAATTTAAATTTAATTTTATTTTTTATTTAATATATTTAATATCATTGTGTCGGCTTACTTTAGTTGACATTAATTACATAAATAAATAATTGTCGGATAATAACTGATGATGTCCGAAAGCCTAGTCGATTAACTAGTCAGTTTCAGTTGGAGGAGCAGGTAAAGCATATTTAGCAATTAATGGATTTATATAATATGTACATATGCCCGCCGAACAAATAATGTACTAAGCATATGAAAATGCAACGATTTTTTACTGCCGCTTAATGCCGCCATCAGTGGTGCAGTATTTGTGCTCCACTCTGCAGCACGTTCTGCATGTGGCATGGGGCTCATTTGCATATTACACATGGAATAAATAAAGGGGATGAAAGGGAATTGTGCTGGGCTCTGGCCATAAAAGCAGGGCGTGCAAATCCACGTCACTGTTAGCGATAATTTCTTTACACATTTAGAGAGCTTCACGAAAAAATAGTTTTTTTTTTTATTTTATGCAGCAGTCTTCCGTTTTTAGCCCACTTAATTCCATTTGAAACTCGCGAGCAGCGATGATGTCGCTATTAAGGACACATTAGTCGGAAAACTACAGAATTATGTGTGTATGTGTGTGTGTGTGTGTGTGTGTGACCACCACAGGGTGACAATGCAAGCCATGCATGCTAATGGCATGGAAAGACAAATACACACACACACACACACACACATGCACATACACATAGATAGATATTTGCATATGCATGTTCATAAATAATTGCAGTAGTTGCAAAAGAATTCAATCTCCATGTTTACACTTGCAAAAAACTGAATTCTAAAGAAGAATAGAAAATTATTTTTGCATTTCTTTGTGAATGGCAAATCTTTAATTAAAAATTTTACTTCTCTTATCAACAAATTTTAGATCCAGGGCATAAACAAGAGAACAAAATTTAGAATTGCAATTGCTTTTTTAATTACACTGCTGATATTAAGATTGTTAAACTAAAGTTCAGATCTACAATCCAAAGTCAAGAAGGACAAATAAAATCACGTCACAATTGCGAATTCCAATTTATAAATCAAATAACTAAAATGAATATTTTAAAACTTAAGTTGATATCTACAGCTTCAAATCATAAATCATAAACAGACATCCAACTTTATCCCAGATTGTCAATTCTATAATCAAAGGATGCAATCAGAAACAGGATATTGTTTATCATTTACTTTATTTATCTATTTTCATGTTGTGTTTTCATTTTAAATTAAATTACTGCCTTTCAATTTTACATAATTTAATCTGTAATTGGACATTGAATAATTAAATAATAATATTTATTTTATTTAATCACTAAGCGCAACTGAATTAATTTGTAAATTTGTATCTGTATACATACACTATCTAAATTTAATTACTCTCTTGCAATGAACTGTTTTAAATGCACATAAATACACACATAATATTATATTTAAAAAAAAAGTGCCGTTATTTCTATATTTTTCTTATATTTTTTTCTCTGTAAAGTCTATAAATACATGAATCTCTGCACACCAACTCAGATTTTATGTATTTTTTTTGTTTTTGTTTCTCTCTTGCTCCGCCATTCAGCTGACTGCGTGCATTTAATGCGTGTTGCTGTCCGTCCGGAAGACGGTCTGTGATAATTAGTGGGTTACATTTCTTTTAGGGGGCTCCGCTAACATCATCAATAAAAAGCTGTCCACGTGCTGCTAAGCGGCTGTTAATCATGCCAATTGCCCGTTAATAGACAACACGTTGGCCAATTATGCGCCATAAGAGCGATAACGCTTTAGAATGTGTTAAAAAAAAAACAACTGTATTTGTGACTGAGTTTAATTGAAAGAATAATGCTGCTCAAATTGCACAATTACGCTGTGATAAGGTCGTTTTATTAAAGCACGATTAATGATGCCGCATAAGCGTGGTCGAAATTCGCCAATTGATGAAACTCTTTTGAAATTTAATTATGCTCAACATAAAGAGAGAGAGAGAGAGAGCGAGAGAGAGAGAGAGAGAGAAAATTAGCCAGGAGAGAAGGGAGTCTGGCGTATAAGAGAGGACGCAACATGCGCGCAACACTCGCCATAAACACTGTATAACTGCCTGTATAACAGTTAAGCAAATAGTCATAACAGTGTGCTGTTAACAAACATTAGGTGCTTATGTTATGTATTTGCTGTTAAATTGAGATTAAAATGCCTAAATATATTATTATTTAATGCGACAAATCTGTCCGAGCTTTCGCTAATATTTAACATATGTATAAACTGTACTTATGCTATCAATCATAATGCTTTACCTATACATGCATAATTAGCGTTAATTAAATGCACACTTAATTAAGTACTTAAAAAGTTAGAGAGAGCACGCTTTAATTGAGTGGCTGGCAAACAAGTTGCATAAAAAAAAGTTGAAGCAGCACCTTCACAAAATAATAATCAACAACAAATACTTCTTCTCTTTTTGGCCAGACTTTGGCTTTGGCTACGACGATGTTTTCATTACGAGTGTGTGTGTGTGTGTGTGCGTGCGAGTGTGTGTGTGAGTGCTTGTCAGTGTTTGAGCGTGTGTGAGTGCGCGTGCGGATGTTAACGTCAGGCAAACAAACGAATATGCTTGATGAATACTCGACATCACGTACGCTTGAGATATGTACGTGTTTCCATTGTAAGAAAAGTCAAGCCAGAGCAGACAAAGGCTAGAAAAAATAGTCAATCTCAAAACCGAAAAGTAGGAGAGCAGAGAAAGAGAGAGGGATAGCGATAGACAGAGAAAGAGAGAGAGAGTGTGAGCACCGAACAGAAAATACAAAACGCCATTTATCATATTCGTGGGCTGCCCTTTTTATTTATATATTTTTGTGGATCACGAGTGTTTTATTGCAATTTATCATTAGACGACAGCACTCACACACGCACACACACACACACACATCACACACACACACACACACGCATATTTACAACTCGTTTCATTTCCAGCATTCCCCCTACTTCCTCCCCACACCACTTCCATAAAAGGTGTTTCCAGCAAGCGCAGTTAATTTAATAAACTGCCGCTTGTTGCTATTTACTGTACTGTTGTCGCTTGTCTTCTGTTGTTCTCTGTCTCCTTGTCACAGCATGTCGCCGCCTGCACCCCCCTCCCCACCCTCATGTAATGGACGAACAGCTTAATCACAATTTAAGCAGGTGAGTTTTTGTTTTATTTTGATTTGTTGCTATTGTATCTCGCTTCAGCAACTGTAATACAACAGCGTTCAAAACTGTAGCAGTGAAAACTAAATCATAATTATATCTCAAACACAACCAACTTTACTTTATTCACAACGATTGAGGGCTTCTTGACTGCACTCAATACTGAAGCTACGCAAAACATTGCAAGACACGATAGGAATTGTATTGTATAAGCAAAAAAAAAATTAAAGACTTAGTCCTGGCGTTGTACCGAATCGAAGTTGCGGATCTGGGTCTATATAAATATTGAGATTATGAGAGGGTTTTTCAGGACCTCGACTTGACCTGGGGTCAGCGAATTTGTTTAAATTAGAAAAAGAGTTCAGCAAGCAATAAAAAAATATTGGGAATTTGTATACTATGCCAGATCATTAAGTATAATTGTTATTATAATGTTAATTGACAAATAAATTATAATTCATATCACTAAAGAAGACAAATAATTATTTATTAAAATACATTAATTAAAAGCATTTCTGACACATGCAATCTAAAAAAAAAAATTGAAGAGAATGCAACATAGAATGAACAACTGCTAGTGAGCTATATATGTATGTATATATTTAAAAAATTGATGTGGAACAAATGGAATTCAGTGTGCAGCAAGCAGCACGAAATGAAACGTCTGCGGGGCAAAACTTGAAGCGAAAAATGGCAAATAATGGTGACATGGCGAAATACAATCATAATCATAATCATCATGGTGCAATGCAACCGCACAAAAACTTTCGCCATCAACAATAAGCAACGAACTGAAGGAGCCGAGAAGGAGCAGTAGGACAAGATGGAAGGATGAAAAGCAGCAGAGCAAATAACAAGCAACATAATAGAAGATAGTTGAGAGAAAAACTATGAAACAAGAGACAAGGGGGTTGTGGTTAGGGGGAATTGCTGCGACAACCACAACAGAAATAATAATGGCATATAAATGAAGTAACAAACATTGTTTTCCTTTGACATAACTCATTAACCAGCAGAGGCCACAAGACGAATTGAGACAGCTGTAGAGATGGGTGGCAGTAGTAAGATGGTACTGTAGACGGAGCTGCTGATGGAGCTGGAAATAGAGCTGTTATACACTCAAGAAAAAACACTTTTAAAAATTTGTTATATAAGCCATCATATTTAGTATAAATCACGTTCGAAATTTGGAAATTAGTTATGAAATTTAATAACTACTAATGTTTAATAATATAATATACGTAGCAAATATAGGAATTATTAAAAGTACATACAACGAAAACAAAATACACTGAAAATTAGACAAATCCACTGTAAAACTGTGTAAAAAACCAACTATAAATTTTACTAAATAAATATAAATAATATAATTTACTAATATTTAGGGCCATTCTTTTTTTTTTGTGTGTGTTTTGCTAGACAAAGATGAGCTGCACAAAGCAAGCTGACAGCATGTAAATGAATGTCTTGCAACTGGTCGCCAGCTGCAGCTGCGGCAGTTGCACTTGCAGCTTTAGCAGCGTTTAATAGAGAGCAACCCAAAAATTTCTTAATTAAAACAATAAGCAAGGCGCTGGCAGAGACGTAGTCAGCGGCAGAGGCAACGGGCGAAACGATTACGAACTCAAAACAACAAAACCACTAATGCCTGCAATTATATGCATGACACACACACAGGCACACACAGACACACAGACACACACACACACACACATGCACACGCACACGCACAGCAACAGCTGTTGGCAAATCTATCCGCAGCGACGCAACCGCAACCGCAACGCCGCGCTTGCTGTCTGTCTATCTGTCTGCCTGTCTGCCTGTCTATCTGTCTGTCAGCAAAGGAGCAGCGCGTTGCTGCTCTAAATGAAGAAATTCCGCTGTTCCCCTTTTGTTGTCTTCGTCGACGACGTCTGCTGCGCTGCTGCTCCGCTCTGCTCTGCTCGGCTCGGCTCACAACGCCGAATGATTGAAATTTCTAGCGGCATATGGCAGCAATCTTTTGTCCGTCTGCCAGTATTGCCCATTTGCCAGTTCATTTGGCTGCCAAACGCGAACGTAGGCTGCTTGCTACGGCTAATTAGAGTACGCTTAACTGGGAACTATGAAATTAAATGATTGCCAGCACACACACACACACACACACACACACACACACACATACACACATACACACGCATTCACACAATCGGCAATCAGGAATTGGCAATTGCTTGTACGTGATTTAGCAAAAGTTGCACGCACACACACACACACGCACAGAGTGACAGGGGGCGTGGCGCTATAATCGATTCTGAAGTGCGAACAAACCTACTACCTACACCCCCCCCCCCCCCACTCTCCCACTCACCACCCCACTCTACACGACGCCTACAGTTATTTGCGGCCATTTTTTAATCTACACTTGAACGCCAACCAGTCAGCCTGGCGAGGCAGTCAGCCTAGCGAGAGAGCAGCAGCGAGGCAGCAGCATCAGGGAGGCAGTATTTGCGCAACGTGATGAGATTTTGCGGTTGCAAACCCATACGAGGGCAGGCCTCTACTTTATTTACATTTTTCTCAGCGCTGGCTTGGCTTATCGATCTCTTCTGGCGTTGGCTTTGACTTTTTGCCTTACTGCGCATTCGATGTGGTTTAATTTTTGGTTTTCTATACTCTAACACGACCAGGTGTATATTGGAGTATATTGGTTTTGTGTCTATTGGTTTGTGCCCGTTACGGATATCGATAAGAATCGATAATTGAAATTGACAATTTGATAGCTACAGTTACTACATTTTTTTTTGTTAGTTTTTTGGCTTTCATGCTTGGCTTGAGCTAGAGCAACTGTCCCTAGAGTTTCTGTCCCCAAACCCGGTATACTTATTTTACACACATATCTCACACAAAATTTTATGCAAATTTTGAACTAGAATATAAATTATTAAACACCTTCTTCAATTGTTAAAAAAAAAGCAACTCTGTTCTTTGCCACTTGTTATACGCTGGTAAAACATGGGAATTCAGAGTGTTTCGTAGTCGGTTACGCGCGACTCAAAATTTCAAACTTGTCTTTTTTTTATTACTTGCGCCTAAACGCAGACAACACGGGGCGACAAGTGAAACGTTGGGTTCGTGCCACAAACAAAATAGCTGCTGCGCCTCAAAAGTTTGTTTGGCCAGCGCTGAAAATAAAATGGTTGTATTATGAATAAAAGATGTTTGTCTGGCTCACCGTTGTCGAAGTAGAAAAGAAGCGAATTTCGTAACTATAGTAATACAATTTGAATATGTTTTTAAATTCTAATTCCTTTTGAAGGCCGCTCGGCCGAAAATCCTGCAAATTTAACAATCAATAATATTTCTTTAAACGAAACTTTCTTAACTTGCATACTTTAATGGACTACATTGAATTAATACAAAAACGGCATAATTATTTTGACTGCAGACAAATAAAACCCACATTTTTTGATTAAATATTCAGTTTTAAAATAAATGTTTAACTACTAGTTAACTATTTATTAAATGGCATAGCCTTTTAGATACATTATTGTGGTAATAAAAATAAACTTAAAAATAAAGCAATCTTCCCAAAGCATTAATGGCTTTGCAACCATCTGGAAACCAAATTGACCAAGTTTCTTCAATACCCTGAGCGCATTATAAATACTTAAAAAGGGTAATATGAGTTTTTACAAAAGTATGTAACAGAAGTAAATATTGGTTCCACATTCCACGCTTACCTTTGATTATGAAAAACTTTTTTAGCATCTTTTTTTAATAACAATAACAGATGCATTCAGGTTAACTCGATCAAATTAAAAAAATAATTATCTGAAATGCTTTTCGATCATTAAGGCGAAGTGTTAGAAGCAAACACTGCAACACGGACAACAGTCTCTTCATAGTTGACCATTGGCTTGGTTAACAATTCTGTTTGATTTAGATATAGTTGTTGTTCTTGTTGCTTTTGTTGTTCTTGTTGTTGTTATTACTGTTGCTATTTCTGGCTAGACCGCGTACTCAATTGGTTTTTGTGTTTCCGCTTTTCCATAGAAATTTTGCCACTTAGCTGCTCTCTGGTCGCGGAGTATTTGTAAGCAGCTGCATTAGGCTCAGCTTGATATATCTGTATATGTGCGGTACACTTGGAAAGTTTAGTAAATATATATTAGAAAAAATTCATCTAATATTTAGAAAGGTTTGCCGTAAATCGATAAACGCAAAAAAATACTTTCTATTATTAAGAAAAACATTTCTAAAGTGTAGAAAGCCACAACTATAAATATTATTTTTTTTTTAAATGGCGACTTTTTTTACGAGTGTACGTTGAGAGTTGTACGTTGATTTGTGTAAATGGCGCTAATGGCCGATGGAAGCGAATTCGCACATTGGGTCTCTGGTCTGTGTCCACTTAACTGCAGTTCAAGGACATGCCGTGCGGCAATTATTTTGCTCAATACTCGCACTCGACTTTAAATTGTTGCCGGTGCTGTGTCAGTTTGGCAACTGTGAATTCGGCATGCTCTTTGATTTTAATTTGTCGCCTTGTGCCAATTGTTAAGCAAAAGTGGCTAATTTGAAATTCTTTTGAGCGAAGTGCGCACATTTCTGAATGTCAACTTGAATACGTTGCGACAACTGCGCCCAACTGTGGACCATTCGAATTAGTAACTGGGAAGCTGCGATGCTGCGATGCTGGGATACTGGGATGCTGGATAACTGGATGACTGGGATGCTCGGGATGGCTGAGAACTGCTCTGTTGTCTGTGGCGTCGGCTGTTGGCTGTCTTTGTCTTTGTGTTGCGCGGCATGAAATTGAATTTTGGTCTGCAGCAGGTGACGGACGACGAAAGCCCAGCCAAATTGGTCTCAGCCCAGTTACGCTGCTTATTTACATCCTTATTCATTCTTTTTTTATTCTTATTTTATACATTTTTTTTTTTTTTTTTTTGTGTGTTGGCGCACCTTATAAGCCTTGCCTTCAATTATGGCTTACGGCCAAACGCCGCCATTTTGACACTCATACAGCGTTATTCGAAATGAATGAAATTTCTTTATAACTACCGTCAGTCAGTTTTTCTGCATGTTTGTGCTGTTGTTTTGTGCGCTTGAATTTCAATTTACATAAGTCTCTGCATCTGCAGCACCCAGCACCCAGCATCACCAACCAGACCAACCAGCTACCAGCTAACCAGACAACGGCCTCAGTCATTCTTCAGTCTTTGTTCAAGTTTTATCTTAACTTTGTGCCACGATTTTCAGTACTTTTTCGTCGTCGACGGCTCAAAACTTGAGTTGTTTTTGTGGTTAAATGTAAATTTTATTGAATTTAATTCTTTTGTGTCTGTGTGGATAAGCGTTAAAGAGGAAATTGCATAATTATGCCTAATCTTGAGACCTATTGCACTGCCACTTGGCAAAATGTGCAATGTGCAATGTGCAAATGGAAATCGACACTGCCTGCCACCCCCAATCTGCTCCTTTTCTCTGCACAACTACTAAGTGCCTGTCAAACAAAACGACAAATTCAAATGTGTGTAATGCTGAAGGCACAGATTATTTGCTTTCAGCTCCAATCACGGAAAGAGAGATAGACGGAGAGATAGACGGAGTGAGAGAGCGAGTGAGATGGCGAATGAAATGGCATTTTTATCGCTATATTTATGCAACATTTCAATCATTAATAAATCAATTAAAATAAATTGGAATTTTGTGCGCTGATGTTGAACGCGCAACGAATTTTATATATTTTTATTTTTTTTTGCTTTTTTTTTTTGATGCCGTGTTCTTTCTTCGATTGTGAAAACAGCTCTGTTTCAGCCTGTGCCGAGTTTGGTTCCATTCCATTAAATGCAATTACGCAAAACTGCCTTGGTATTATTATAATTGTTGTTGGTATTGTTGTTGTTGTTGGTTTCCGAGTTGTTGCTGATATAAATCAAAAAATGAATCATTTGATGCGCTCGACATATCGACGAGCCCCTGCCAACAACTTTAAATTATGCATGTGATTTACGGCGACACAAATTTGTGCGCCCAAAATGAATGTTAACTCTGTGATTTAAAATGCACTTTTATAATCTGTAAAAAGACGAAAATTATGTTTGCCAGCAACGGAAATAGCAAGCACAGAAAGATAGTTGACGCTGAACATCCTTTTTCATCTCCCATGCTGGACATAAAACTACTTTCAGCGCCTTACAAGGCAGACATGTCAAAAGTTGCAAGACGGCTGTCGATCTGCCATGGAGCAGGGGGCACAAATAATGGCGACGAGGCACGGGCATCAGATAAAAACCACTGCACACACACACACACTTAGACACACACACTTCAATAATCGGTTGGTATGAGCCAAGTGCTGAGAGCATTAGAAGTTTTCCTTGAAGTATGCAATGCACCCCGCAAATGGATGCCAAACACAAACTGCTGATTTCAAACCAGGATTGACAGACTTCATATAAAGTTCACCATTCGGTGACTTGCCACTAAGCAGCTGCAACGCAAGGCAACCCTAAATAACCCCAAAAAGCACACAACACAAATGCGAATAGGAACATCATTTTTATGATACCATTTCAAATGGGTAAAACTGGTTTATTGGTCTTGTGCTCAAATATCTAATAGGCAGAAGAAAGCATAAGCGACCTTATAAAGTATATATATATATTCTTGATCAGCATCAAAAGAAGATATGTTATAGTCATGTCCGTTTGTCTGAGAACATTAGAGGAAGAGACATCAAATATTTAATATAAAATGTGAAATACCCAGTTTATTTTATTTCATCGATAACTTTTGAAGGCGGAGCATTCTAATAGATATATGTACAGTACATATTGATATATTCAACAATTGTACAAATTTCAAGAACATTGATCCCAATACTATAATCAGATAGATAAATAAAGAAATGATAAGATTAAGAATTATGTGGACTGAGATAAGTTACCACAGTTAGGCAGGCTTTTAGATTTCCCAAAGATACGTTAGTATTGAAAATGTAATTAAAGAGATTAAATTAAATAAGGCATTGTACGATAAACTGACAAAGCTGTCAACATTTAAGCACATGCTCTAAAGACTAATAGGAATATCATATCTTAGTTAATTACAGGATAATATAAAACATAAACAAATGTAACAAACATCCAGGCCCAATTGTCATAACCAGACACTGTTGCCAATCGAATTACTGTCAGATTTGTTCTGGCAAAATAAATTTACTCATTAACATAAAATAAATGTATAATTAAATTGTATTCAAACCACAGCGTCCACAAAAAAAAAATTATAAAAATGTAGCCAGCTTATCAGCACAAAATATGCATTTTTTTTCAGCTTCATCTTTAGCTGGATGTTTAATCATGCCATTACATCCAATACTAATTGCAAATATCAATTCAATGAGCCGCATAAGCCGCTTAGGCCAAAAATTTGCTTTCATTGCCATTGCCAACAATTTGGCAAGTTGGCTGCTCGAAAAGTTTAGCCGCAGTTTTAATAATGCAAAGTAGTCGAAACCAACCAAGAACTGAAATTGATGCCAATGTCGATACTTGGAGAGCGGCTTCAAAAACTGCTGCTGCTTGTAGAAGTTATATATACAAAAAAAAAAATCAAATAAAAGTTGCTACGAAATTAAAACAAAACAAGAACTGCAGGGAAAATGCAATTTAAGCACATCGCTGCTTGGATACTCTATCATTTAAATAAGTGTACATTTCTGACTACAATATTTATGATTTTATAAGCTAAGTCAAAAACACTAGGATTTATGTTTGGTATAGGCAGCTTAGCTGCTGTTGTTTTCTTATTTATTAAGCTACTTTGTTTTAGTTAGTTATTAATTATTAATTATAATTTTTCTTTTTTCAAAATTCAAAGTTTCCGCCATCATCTATCATCTGCAAAATGAGGTCAACATTCTCTGAGCGAAAATTTAACTTGCGTTTTCTTATTAATTTTTTAAATTTGTTAATCATTTTTTTTTTTTTAGCAAAAATTCAAAGTTTTTGCCATCATCTATCAACTACAAAATGAGGTCAAAATTATCTGAGCGAAAATGCAATTTGCGCAAAAAATTCACGCGACTAGCGCAAAATCAGTTGGCCCGTGCAAAGCCGGTGAATACCCTTTAATATTGCATATGTACATTTACAAATGCATACAAATATAATATATATATATATGTGTGGGTGTACTTCCGCTGCGACTATTTCCGCTGGTCGCATTAACTGCAGGCGCATAACTTTTCCAATTTGCTTTTGGCAATTATTGATATAAGCCACTGCCAAACAACACTTCAGCTCAGTTTTTATCAGGCTCTCTCCATCTCATTCACTCGCACTCTCTCTCTCTCTCTCTGTTGCATTCTGTGTGGCATTTGGATATGTGAGACGGCCCCGTCCAAGCATATTTTCTTACATTTTGCGCATATTTGTGCAACATTCTCAAAATTCTTCAACAAAGTTTTGTTATTATTGCCGTTTTGCTGGAGACTCAAGAAGTCGAGACTTGGTTTGCTGCTGACTGCCACTTTGATTACTTTTGCAGTTGCCGTTGCAATTAGTTTGTTCATTAGACGAGGCAGCAAAACAGGCCTTGACAGAGATAGGCATAGCTAGTTAGACAGAGAGAGAGTGAGAGAGAGAGAACGATAGAGAGAGAAAGAAAGAGTTGCAACTTGCCTCCAGTTGATTGGAATTCACACACTTAATTAGTTGCATGGCCAGTTAATTTCCTTTTTGTTCCTGCCACAGCTGCTGCTTTTGCTGCTGTAGTTTGCTAATTGTGTACAGTTTTTGCTAAAATGTATCTTTAAGATACACATACTGCTTGTTGTGTGTGCCTTGCAACTGCCCGCTGGGAATGCAAATAAGTCAACAAGCATGCAACCCATATAGAACTGTGTGGCATTGCAATCAATGTTGCTGTTGCTGTTGCTGTTGCTTTTGCTGTTGCTGCAAAACTGAAACTCTAAAGCTCTTAAGCTCTGGCATTCAGTACAGTTCTGAACTTGTAGAAATCGTTCAATGTTCTTAGCCACAGCGATCTGCATAAGCTTTACCATCAAGCATATGTGCCCTGGTCTCGACCTTAGGTCTGCTCCCAACGCATGCATCGTATCCATTACACTCTGCACATATTTGTTGCATAATATGTAGCAACTTATGCACCGGCACATTGTTGACCAGTTTTCCGGCATTCTGAGCCAAGTCTGTCCACTCTTCTCTTTGCTATTTGCATTATTTCTAATGCCAAAGCGTTGTGATAGAAAAATCTACACTGTACAAAAATGCATGCAAATAACTAGCTAATCTACATTTATCGACAATGTCGTATGCAAGCTATTAAGTTTGATTAAAATACTATTTTTTCTGAGAATCTAAGTAAAATAGTGACTTTAAGCTATGATCGGGTTTAAGGGAGTGAAAAGTCCCACTTTTGATTTCCATTATTTTTATGAAATCTATAATTGATAGTATAATAATAATAATATTTTTATTCAAGATAACTTAACACATAAATTCACAGCTGTGGAGTTTTGAAACCTTATGTTTTTATTTATTATTTATTTGCTTTTCTTGATCCTATAATATACAATGCATCAGGGGGAAAATTGAAATTATTTGCATGGAAAAGTACACATATATATATATTTTTTTTGTGGTTTACAATTCGCATGCCGCAAAACAAATGTCAGAGACAAACTCGTCAAGATAAATGACTGTAAGCAAATGCAGCGAATCCAGCTAACATACCAACATTATTCCTTGTCAGTGTCCTGCACATTTCAAACGACACATGTCCAGCCCCAAAAAAAAAAAAAATAATAAAGTAAAATAAAGAGCAACATGGGCCAGTTGGTTGGTACGGCTTGGAAAATGCTCAAGTAAATTTCGTTGAATAAGAAGTAAATAAGTAAATACTTGAGATAACTCTAAGATACGTTTTCGCTGTGACAATTTGCTGGGGAGTTTTCAATTTAATTTAGTTCCCCCCCATTCTCCCATTGTTAGAACTTTGTGTATAATTTAAAAGCCTTTCAATATGCAAAGCACATCCGCAGCCGCATTTAGGCGCTTTCACTTTGCCGGTAACTGAAATCAAGAACGAGCCAAACCAAAGACATTTGCTCAACCAAAGAATGTGTGGCCTTACCATGTATACGAGTATGACATTCCTGCCATCAAACGTCGACGGAGTACATAAATGTCGTAAGGCAATAATGAAACGTTCCCAAGTCATTTAACAAAAGCATGTGGCAACCACATATGGGGTATAAATAATTCCCAAAGAAAGGGTGGAGAGTAGCATTGAAGGGATTCAAGAGAAGTGTCTCGCCTCACTTCAGTCAGTTGAACATTAAAGCTAAGCACTCTTCTATTCTTTTTACTTTTCTTTGCTTACTTAAATGGTACACTTTTATTAGATATAAAACATTTTAAGAAATTTGACACAATTAAAGAAAAACCAAACGATTTCAGCCAACATACCAAACCAAATCCCAAATGCCCAAAAATGGTCCTGCAAAAGTATGTAACAGCCTGAAGACAGCACATCTGCGAGACCATAAAATGTATATATCTGGATCAGCTTCACTAGTCGAGTCGATTAAGCCATGTCCATGCTCAGTGACTATAATATCAAGTTTATTTCACTCTATTAATAACTTTCCCCTGCTTTGCGCATATCGATACTTATCGATTTCCGATGGCAATAAATGCCACCATTTTTAAGAGCAGAGGCTTCTTAATATATATAATATATACTGACATAATATGAATCAACTGTAAAAAATGTTGAACTTTTAAAAATTATCATATTGATCTGATTACTATTAGCAGGGTATCTCGTAGTCGAGTTCAGCATTCATACTTGTTTTACTTGCATCCTTTGTTAAAAATACTTGATTTTATTGTTACTTGCATTAAGTGTAGCATTTGTTATATGAAATGCCCTCTTTCAACAGAATAGCTTACATTTTTGAGTAAAGTTAACTTTTATGTAATTCCTACAAAATTCTCGATTTCAGCAGGTTGTAGAGCTAATATTCATGTAATCTAGTTTTACTTATGAACTGAGCTGTTTTAGTAGATTTAATACAACTATTATTAAATTTAAAAAAAAAAAATGGAGAACTAACTTTAAAACTATATTTTTTTAGCTGTCAAATAATTGTGTTTAAATTGGAAATTTTCAATTTGTCAAACGTTTTGGCAGGCAACTGCAACAGGACACGTGGCGGCACTGTGGAGTAGCAACTACACAGTTTGACAACTCCAGTTGTGGCATGCATTGTTTGCGATGAAATCCGGAGACATGACGTAGACATAGTATTTCCTCGGCGCTGGCTGTCTGCCTTGAGTGCTGCTTTAGGTGACTTCGCAGCGCCCAATTGTTTGATAATGACACTAACATGATGCTGAACTTGCAACTGCGTTAAGGAGACCTGCTACATGCCATTTTATTTTCAAGGATTTTGGTTGTTCGCTGTTCTTTTTTTTTTTGGTTGATCAGTCTTTTGAAAATTAGTATATACCCAAAATATTTGTAACGGAATGCCGCCAGCAAATTTGCATGTCGTAGTAGAAGCTGACGTGCTCCTGGGTCCCGAGGCTCCACGTCTAGGCTTGATCTCATTTTGTGGGGCGCTGGTTTGGCAGAGGCCCACTGCAAACGATTGTAAATTAAGTTTTAAGCAACATGTCTGCAAAAATCATGCCCGGGGACAACAGCCTCGGCCTTTGTGAGCCTTCCACCAGCCCGGTTGCTGTCGCAAGCAGTTGCAAGATTTATTTTTTTCCGTATTTTCTTTTCTGGTTTTTTTTTCTCTTTTTTTTTTGTATTTTGTATTACTATTTGAAGAATGGAAATTGTGTTTTGTGTGTTTGATGCAGTGGTCGTGCAGTTCCTTGAGGAGCTGCTTTGCTATTTTCGCATCAAGCCCATCCTACTTGCATTCTTTTTGTTTTATTCTTCTTCTTTTTTTTTATTTATTTATTTTATTTGTATTTTTTTTATTGTATTTGGCTCGCCGTTGTATTTACACTGCCGCAGTCAACAGTCGGCGTCGGCAGTTGCCATTCTGTGCCTATTTATATATATATATATATATAGTATATATATATAGATATTTACTGTACTTGCCAGGCATAGAAGAGAACTGCAGGCAGTCTCAGCACATTCGTATTTGTATTTATATTTGTCTTTTAGTTTATTGTGCTGGGGCCACAACAGCTACCAACAACATTTGCCAAGGCAAGGTTTGTTCGTATTTGGGCTCCGTTGAGGCAGGGAATTGAATTTTAGACTCACAACGGGCTCAGCACAATTGTTGTGCTTACTTGGTCGGCTTGGGCCGGCTTCACTGGCTGACTGACTGAGTGACTGGCTGCATTTGATTACAGCCCGTTTCATTTAAACTGATTTGCGCACTTGATCAGCTTACATGCGCCGCGGCACTGGCTAATTAATGCCACCAACAATCGATGATGCAACATTGCAGAGGCCTCCCACTCGCAACTGTTCGACAAGGTGGGAATCCTTCTAACGATCTCTTTCCATACTAGTTTATTGACAGCCTAGTAGAGAGTATTATAATTTTGTCATGCAGCTTGTAACACATTAAAGACGACATCTTCCATCCCATAAAGTATATATATATATTCATGAACAGCATCCCCGTCGATATAATATAGCTGTCATGAAAACGACTCGTCGAAATTGTTATGTTTAATCAGTTAACATAATAAATCTCACCAACTGAGACTGCTCTTATGCTTTTAACTCATCAGATATGCGTGATATTCTGCTTCTAACATTGGGGCAACAAACTATCAACATCTGTTGCCAATTAGCATTAGCATATGGACAATATGACGGCATTCAAATTCATAATGAAATATTTAAAAGGCGATAATTTGAGTCCGGTATAAATAAATAATAAAAACGTTGCCAGAAACAGCCTGAATAGAATAGTTAACTAACAACATTTAATATAGTTATGTTTATCTTCTCATCTATTATCTATTATACCCTCTCAGCCAGTGTTTACTGTGGTCGGCATACAGACACAAATACGAGTTCAAAATAGCAGCAGCTTAGCTGGACAACTTAGCTGGGATAAAGAACATCTGGCCAACACGTGGCTGGCAATTAATTAAAATCCAACAAAGCCAAGCAGACAGTAAGCCAATCAAGCACAAATGTGAAAAACACACAGAAATACAATATCCTGCTGAATATCCAGCTAAATGTTTAGCTGTTAAGTGCAGCGTTAAGAATGTGACTGGATGTGTTCAACTGTCCCGCCAAAGTCTTCCACCATCTGTTGTACGGCAACTGTGCAGCCCACAATGCCAAAGATAATACCAATTATGATAAGCACAATGTCACGTATCAGTTTCCAGCGTAAACGACCATAGCCAGCCTCGTAGTTGATAAACATATCAATCAGAGCCGGACAGATCAGATTCAAATTGCTTAAAGAAAAGGCACCTTCCAGTTCAGTCAACGCAGCTAAATTCGGCACCACAGCAGCCACAATGCCTTAAATAAAATATATATTAATACACAAACATTAGGCGATTCATTTCTTAGTTAATTCGAACTCATCGAAACACACCCGTGAGCAACAGAAAACATAGACGTATTGCGATTTCCAAAAAAATCCGACTTCTTTTATTGGTTGTTTCCATATCGTAGTCACTGAAGATAACGGTTATGACAACGTACCCGTTCAGTGGATAGCTCAGGAAGATGCCACTCGCAACGGTCATCTTGATGAATTGTGAGACCCTGGACAGATAATGAATGAGACAAAGTTCAAACTAAGTGATGTACAGTAAAAACAATATTGCATCAGTGAAATAAATAAATGTCATTAATTATTTCACTCATTAGTCTGTCACAAAAAAACAATAATTAAAATTATAGCATGAGGTCAAACTATAAATAATTATTAATAATTAACTCAATGTCCTTTCACATCAGTTAACTTAATATACAAAATGGCAAACCTAGCTGTGATTAATATTAATAATTTAAATTAAATACGGTTAAATATTTGAAGTTTTTTATACCGCATTCAACTACTTTTTCAAATAGCTTTAATACGAAAATCTTTCAACTTAAAATCTTAAAGCTTAACTGGATTAAGAACTAAATTCGGATGTAAACAATATTCCCCAATTGTATAATTATTTAGATTAATATTCTACCTATGTAGAGTAAAACCCAATTTTTTCAATTACACTGCTATTTTTTTTTTTATAGTCAACATTCCTTAATGAAAACACTTTCTAACTAACTAACGTGTATATCCTTTTCGATACATAATAATAAGGGTGTCATTATTAATTTAAATACTCTAAAGTTGTATGATTTGGTTTTAAAATACCTTTATCACTCCCCAATTTTTTATATTGTATATTTATATACTTAAAAAAAAAAATGCCATTTTTGAGCACACTGCTTAAATATTATTTACTCACATCTCATTTTGTGGAATGTTCAGTGTAATGCTGGCTTCCACTTGCTCTCCATAGCGCCAATATCCCATTATGCCGAAAAACACGTTGGAGAACAGTATGAAAAACACGGCCATATTTAGAACGCCACAAAAGCCAAGATAGCTTTGCGGATGGGCCATATTCGATTCGACGACGAGCATCTGAATGCATGTTTGAGCCAAAAGAGAGATAAAAAAAGCAAACAAAAAAAAAAAAACGAATGTCAAGCAACAATTTTACGCACCGATCCAACAGCAGTTAGCGAGAATGAGGCAATGCCAAAGAACATGACCAAATCGGAATGTGGCTTAAACATCGAGCGTTCGGTGAAATTGGGCAGACCCCGAAAGAGGTAATACATAATGCACAAGAAGCCCGCATAGAGCAGAATGTTCGAGATGAGATTGAGCGGTACCAGATACTTCAGTTTGCGTATGAGAAAAAATGGCAGTTGCAGCAAACAGATACCGAGGACATAGTAACGCTCGTTGTAGTCCTTGTAGTAGAAGTCGCCAATCTCCTTAAAATTCTTGGCCACAAACACAATGTAAACACAGCAGAGACCAAACTGGCCCACAACCAACACACAACTGGTCAAAACGCCAGCGGCACGTGCAAAACAATGCACACAATTGGGTCCCAATTCGTAGGCAACTTGAACGGCCTGTGGCATGGATACTTGGGGCACATGGATGCGTCGACAGCACTCGGTCATGCCAGAGATCTGTGCAGGACAGCTAAATGCAAATAATTCAAATTGGGACGCGCTAAGGCAGCGCCGGCACATACACACCAGCAAATGGATGCAGTACGTCAGCACAATCATCAGCAGGACGGAGAGCAGCAGACCGGACACAATGCCCGAATATCGGATTGCCAGGGGCATGGCCAAAATTCCGGTGCCAATCACACACTTCAGCAGTGAGATGAATGCATCAAAGTTGCTGCATAAACACCAAATAGAGCTGGGACCGAGAATCATAAACAGAATATACTTACTTCAGTGGCACCTCAACTGTGCGCTTCTCGTATGGATTGTAATAGTAAAACGATGACACAGATTGGCTGACAAGAAATAATACAAAATAATATAAAAGCAACAAGTTGAATATCGAAGCTTAAGGAATGCATTCGTGCAACATACTCACACAAGAGTCGGCTGATTTTGATGCGTTTCCTGCGCTACATTCGCCATTTCGCCAGTTTTCTTGCTGCGAGCTAACTGAAATTTAAACCAATTTTGACAGCAAATTCAAATAAGTGTATATAGTCGTGTAGTTGGCCCCCACACTCCCCTCTCTCTCTCTCTCTCTCTCTCTCTCACATACATTCAATTCACTTTAAGCTAATCAAGGGGCTTATCGTCAAGCGGAATACACAATCAAAATGACTTCACATGCGCGGCGACCATTACCATAATATGCTCAAATTATTGCCTACTTTGGGGCGCTGGTGGCATTGGAGCTAACTGCTTGGCCGCATCAGTTGCACCACCGCCAACTCAGTGAACCCTGAGACAGTTTCACAGTCACACAGCGCCAGTGGCAGCAGTACAGCAGTACAACAATTTATAAAGATATGGCACAGTGGTCATTGTTATTATTATTCTTATCAACTTACAAATTATAATTCAAAATGTTTGATCATTTGTGGGAAAAAACTTTAAGAAACATAATAACATCCGTTACTGCAGAGTATGACAAAAGTAAAAAATATTTTGTCTTTTTGTAAAGATAGCATTAATTTGTTAAAATGTAGGAATTTGTGCCAAGAATATCGATATCGATACCAATACTTGTCGTATGAAATATTCTTTCATTTCTATATTCTTTTTTCTTTCCCAGAACTACAATTTCAATGAAATAAACAGGCAGATTGCGCAAAAATAAAATAAAACCGAGGCTTATTGTGAACTGTAAATTCTTATAATAATAATACTTACATAATTCTCAAAGGGTGGCTACCACTGTAGCTTACATCTAGATAAGCAACTCTCCAGCGCCAGCAAATTGCAATTCCAGCTGCAGGATGCATCTGTCGAGCTCGCGCTGCCGGAGGACGATTGTCATGCCAGAATGTGCACTTCCGCGTCC